>CM073453.1:5002500-7502500 GCA_037074485.1 Delonix regia
ATTTAAAATACATATCTAAAATTGCACTCCCCACTACCAAATTGTTTTCAAATCCATATTTTATAGCAACACCGTGGAGTTGTTTTCCTCTTTGTAAGGTGTTTCTGGCAGCACAGGCGCCAAGCACGCCACCAAAGGTGAAGGAATTCGGTTCCACATCAGCCAACTGCATTTCGTAAAAGAGCTCCATAGATTCATCCATATGTCCACTCTGCGAGAGACCAGTAACAATAGTTGTCCATGCAAAAACATTCTTATCCTGAATCTCCTCAAACAATGCCAATGCAAAGTCAACTAAGCCGCACTTTGCATACAACTCTAACAAAGAATTAGTGATAAATGGATCAGAGCAAAACCCGAGTTTGATTACACTTGAGTAGACTTGCATTGCTTCCATCAATTGCAAGTGAGACGCCATTTCATTTAAAATTATGGCAAAAGTATACTCATCAGCCAAAATTCCTTCGCTATGCATTTGTTTATACGAACTCAAGCAGAAATCACCCAGTCCAGATTTAGAGTAGCTAGAAACCAAAGCATTCCAAGTAACCAAGTCTCTCATAGGCATTTCATCGAACACCTTCTTCGCATCCTCGATAACCCCACAACCCGCATACATCTGCAAGAGATTAGTCTCCAAATAAAAATCCGAAACAGAGCAAACCTTCACTATCTTGGCATGAATTTGATACCCAGAGCTCAAGTCGCAAAAGGGGAGTACTATAGAATACGTATAATCATCGGGCTTAACAGAACTTTGCCTCATTTTCACGAAATGGGTCATGGCGTCTTCGATTCTCTGGTTCTTAACACACCCAGAAATGAATATGTTCCATGAATGAGAATCCTTCGAGGGTGTGGCAGAGAAGGCCTCCAACGCTTCTGGGACCAAACCAGAGTTGAAGTAGCCCGAGAGAAGGGTGTTGTGTGAAACGACATTGGGGTTGGGCATGAAACGAAGGAGTTTCTGGGCACTAGATAAGGCGTGGGACTTGGTGTAAGCTTGAAGGAGGAGATTGCACTGATAGACATTGTTCTCGAGACCCTTCTTAACAATGGATGCGTGAAGCGTTTGAGCTTTGTACATGTGAGATTTTGGGCAAGAGAGAAGAACATTTGGGTGTCTTGGAATGTATTACCGCATTTGGCATGGGAAATGAAAATTGAATTCTTAATTTTATTTGAATTTTAAATTTTTTAATTTGAATTTGAGTTTTTATTTTTAATTTAATTTAATTTTAATTGAGTAAAATACATTTTTATCCCTTATTTATCACAAAGTTATCATTTTAATATCTTACTCATTTTAATACCTAAAATAATTATATAAAAAGTATCATATTTGGTCTTATAATTTTAAAAAAATATTATATTTAGTCTATTAAATTTAAAATTTAGGGTTTAAACAAGATTGAGCCTAATTTTTTTGGAATTATAAAGAATTAATTATGACAATTTTCAAGAACAGAAGAATTATTTTAGATACTATACTGAGTAAGAGATTAAAATAATAATTTTATAATAAGTAAAAAATCAAAAATATATTTTTTCTTCTATTTTAATTCTTTAAATTTAAAAAAATCAATCAAGTATTTCTTTCTCCATTTTAACAAAATTTTTTTAATCTTTCTCCATCCTCACCAAAACCTTGACTTTCTTGTTGAAAGAGTAATATTAATTTCCAACATTTAATATATTCACTAAAAGTTTGCCAATTATTGGCAGCACTTAAGGTTTAAAGAGAACATTTCATCAAATTTTCAAATTAACAGATTAAATAAAAAATAAAACTAAAAGATAAAGATATAACTTAAAAACATGTTAAAATGGAAAAGGTAAATTTGTGCCATTGAAAGCTACGTAGCTCAAGTCTAAACCCTTCTACGATTGTAAGCTTTGTTTAATTATCTATTATATATAAGTAAAATATGTTCTTTTTAATATGAAAGTTTTGATAATTAACAAGAAGTATTTATCGATCAAATCTTTAATTTTTCGTAAGATGACTTTTTACCTTTTTAATATATATATAGAAATATTTTTAAAGTGTATAAATTATTTGTAGTTAACAAGAAAAATCATGAAGTGATTAATTAATTAATTGGCTCTTAAATCTGAGCTATTTCAAAGTTGGAGAATATTTTACAATTAACAAAAAAATTAATGAAGTTTGCATTGTCAACGAGAAAAATATGAAGTAATTAATATAAATTAATTAATTATCTCTTAAATCGTGTATTTTTTAAAATTTAAACATTTTTTAAGTTAACAAAAAAATATTGAATTAATTAATTAATTATTTTATAAGTTTTATTATAAAAGATTATAAATATAACTTAGCATGATCCGAAATTAAAATAAGAAAAAATGATATGATTCAATAGTTTAGATTGTATAAAATTAGAAGCAAGATCAAATGTGATTTCATCAATTTTTTGATATTTTAGAGTTCTTTAGAAATAACAATAATGAAAGCTACTTCGTAAATTAAAAAAGATATTTTATGATGATGTCTTCTCAATGAACTCAATAATTTAAAATGTATTAATATATAATAATATAAATTAAATTTTTCTAAGGCCGGTACAAAGAAACTAGCTTTTCAAGTATAGTCGTGCAAATAATTGAATTTATGATTAGTTTGGACTATAGATTGTGTTTTTTTTTATTAAAAAAATAACAGTAAATAAACCGTTTTGCTAAAAAAATTTTATTAAACCTTAAATTTATTCTTCAATATGAAAAAAAAATTGCAACTTGCTACAAATATATATTATATTAATTTTCATAGTAAACTTAATATTCAGTTTGCTCAAATTGTGAGATTAATATATATTGACTTTCAAACTTTTGACTTTGAAAGATTACTTGTGCAGAAAAATGGATCCAAAGATTAAAGTGTGAAGAAATATGTCTAAGGATCAAAATTATGTTTCTACTAAGAAAAAAAAAGAAACTTTAAAAAATCATCTAAAGCTCTCAACTTTTTCTCCTTTTGGCCATTTGATGACATCTAAAATATTCATTTTTATTGTTTATTTATAATATAATCAATAAATTATAAATGTGAGAAATTTGATATTCATGCATGCATTATCCCTAACCTTATCATTGGTTCGAATTTTAAAAATTTGAGTTTGAATTCAAGTTTAAAAAATAGTCCAGGCTTGTATTTTAACGAGGCATTTTATCCATGTTTTTATTTATATTTTTCAAACTAAGCCTATTAGGCTAATTAAGTTTTTTAAAATCATGATCAAATCAATTTGTTACTTAAAATTTAAAGATAAATAATATAATTAATTGTTATTATTACTTATAAGATTATAAATTAAAAAATTACAAATGCAAATGAATTATTGTATTAGTATAAATTTTTTAAAGAAGAGTTATTAATTTTTATTTATTTACAAAATGTCAAGTTACATTAAAAAAATTTTTATATAATAAAATTTTCTTAATAAAAAAATATTTATGTGAGTTTTTCAAGATTAATTTGGGCTTTAAAAAGAGTTATGATCCATTTTATAAATTAGACTTTTCTAATATGTTCTTTTATTTTAGGCTTTATGTTTTTGATCGAATTTATCGGACCCAATTAGTTTTTTGAAGTATAATCAAGTCTAATTATGCCTAATAATGGTGCTTGAATTTTCTGCTGTAAATGAAATGAAACTGTGCTGCCGTTGTCTCTTATCTTTTTATTTTAATTTTAATTAATATATTCTTTTAAAAAATAAGCAGATATTTTTCAACTGAAAATAAACTGATCTCCTAATAATGCTAGTCTAAGTTATGGTCAACATGAAGGATTGGTTGTCAAATCAGATATTCTCAATTGAAAACAAAGGGGGAAACTTAAACTCACCTAAAAAATTGTGCTGTCCCCATGACACTGAAATTGAGTGTTCTTTTCACTTGCAATAGGTGCAAAAGAAGATATACTTGTAGGGATCCTTGTCCAAAATATAAGTATAATTCTATTATCAGCATATCATCAAATTGGAGAGATGTCTGAGGCAACTGATAGATTATAGTAGAAACAGAATTAGAAAACATAATATAAAATCATTTTATGTACTTAACAAAAGAAATATTAATATTTTTAAAATTTTAAAGTGATAATATTATATATATATATATATATATATGATTTTTCAAATAAATTAATTACTACCCACAAAATTTTTTAATAAATATTGTATAATAGGTAATTATAAATATATTATAAATAGGGAACGCCATAATGAAAAGAATGATGATCATATGTTCTTGAAAACATGATTTTCTTGTTTATGAGTTAATTAATTATTAAATATTACTAAATATAGAACAATAGTTTACCTTTTTAGATAGATTTATTACTATAACCAAAATTATTAATTACTACCTACAAATTTTTTTAATAAAATATAGTATAATAGGTAATTATCAATTATATCATAAATATAAAACGTTATAAATATGGTGTTCTTGAGAATATGTAATCATCACTCTTTCTTTCTTAAATTGTAGCACGTCGTCCTTGAATTATGAAATTATAGAGATTTAAGAATTAGGATTTAGAGACAAATAGATATGTTATATAAAACGAACAAAAAAAAAAGCAGGGTCAAAATTATATATCTAACAGAAGCACTAGTACTCAGGAAATGATAAGGGGACAATATATATATATATATATACATATATAATATTATAAATCTCTTTTTTGTCAAAGAAAATGATTGTCTCTATATCATAAACAGGTAGGTCCATTTCTGAATAATAGCTGAAAAACTGCACATAACTAGAAGATGAAAAGGCAAAAAAATCAGTTGCATTAATCCCAATGTATCATACAAACTCCTGCTGTAGTATATCAACATCAACTTTCCCTTTCTAATGGATATTTTTCCAACTAGAGTGACTCTTCTGGTATGCCTAAAACACAAGCAAGTCTGAATAGCCAAATTGCCAAACAGAGGGGAAAACCATATTCTTAACCTCTTTTCAAACTCAAACTGACAAACCAGTTAGGAAAACTGAACACCATGCATAAGTATACATTCAACTTTCTTCTTCTTCTCTTCTTCTTTTTTACTATCACTGCGTTTAAAATGTGTTGGGCTGCTTTGCTTGTGCGAGCATTTCAACCACTTCTCTCATGGTAGGTCTCTCCACACTGTGTTCCTGAACACAGAGCATGGCCACAAAGAACATTTGCTTGGCTTCATCAATGGGGATATCATTGTGCAGCCTCTCATCAAGAATCCTCACCACTTTCTCTTTGCTCCAGTTGGTTTGGATCCTTGTCCACTGAACAATGTCCAGTCCTTCTTCTCCAAAATCTCCCACTGGCCTTCTTCCTGTTATCAGCTCTAGCAGCACCACCCCATAGCTATACACATCAGTCTTCTCATCAACTTTCAGTGTGTATGCATACTCTGTTTCCAAAAATATAACAAGTCAGCATACTTATGTGCATATTCATAATTAATTGGGCTTATTTGTCTTTTGTAAATTGGGTCACAATTCATGGATTTTAGGAAATTGTTAAATAACTGCACTTAATTTTTATCTAATAAAGTAAACTAACACTAATGCAGTAAAATTTCTACATCATGCAAAAAGGACTAGCTTCAGTTCTATCTTCCCAAGGTAACAAATCAAACTAGTATAAATATAAGCTAGGTGAATCATATGCCTGTGATTTGCTGATGTTTCTTTTTCTGGGGTTTTGTGAAAGTGAATCTTAGGCAACATGAAGCCTTAAGCCTTGAGGGGGGGAACATATGCTTTTGGTTAGTGTGCACTTTCATGGCTGCCATGTTGGTCAAAAGAGGATGACTGTGTTTGTGATTCGGTTCTGAACTCCTGGTTTAAATAATAAAATCTGAGTTTAGGGTTTCAAGGCATGCAAGCAAAAGCACACATACCCAGTTAGCATGAAGGGAAAAAGCAAAAGAAGAATTTTCCTTTGTGTTAGTGGAGCCTTTACCCTCAGTCTAGGAATCCACGTACAAGCCAGACTTAGTGGTCCCAGAATGAAAAGAGATAGTATATGCTATTGCTGGCCTCTCACAAAGGCCAAGGACAGAAAAATATTCCATTTTCACCCTAAATATATATCTATACATATATTATGAAAAAAAAAAAGTATATTCAACCCATTGACTTTTTTGGTATAAATATTTCGTTGCTGAGTTGATGCAAATTTGGAGATGAATTTTTTGTTGGAAAAAATCTACCTAGTCATCCAATCAGTAAGAACGAAAATTATGTCCTCCGAACTTCTTTTGGGGGCAATAATGTTTCTGAACTTAGATGCCCAATTAGATTGTAAAAACTGGAGTTAGACACCTACTTGAGAGTATATTATTCTTCAAATTTATTTTAATTATTGAAGTAAATTTGAAGATGTGATAATCATCCTACTTGATGCATGTTAAGCTTTTTGCTAATTTCACCTATTGATCCAACCACTAATCAAAACACTAATGTCCTCTGAACTTAAAGTCGATGGCCAATTAGACTGAAAAACGGAAGCTAGATAGAAACCTACTTGAGAGAGAGTATATTTTTTTAAGAATTGATTTAGATTATTGAAAGAATTACATACCCGGAGCAATATAGCCATAAGAACCAGCAATGGAAGACATGCACTCCGATGCACCAGTGTCTTGCAAGAACTTGGCAAGCCCAAAGTCAGCCACATGAGCCTCAAATTCAGAGTTTAACAATATGTTATTTGACTTCACATCCCTATGTATTATCAATGGTGAACAATCATGGTGCAAATAACAAAGCCCTTTTGCTGCTTCAATGGCTATCTTAAGCCTGGTTTCCCACTTCAAAAACTCACCTCTCTTTCCATGAAGCACTTCCCCTAAACTCCCATTTGGCATATACTCATAAACAAGCAAATTTGTCTCTCTGTTTGAAACAAAAGCTAGTAACCTCACAATGTACCTATGCCTTATCCTACCCAATGTCCTTATTTCTGCAGATAAGCCATTGTCATGATGAGAAGAGCCTTTGTTGATCCCTAAGAGTTTTTTGACTGCTAGCTCCTCACCATTTGGCATGGTCCCTCTGTACACAATCCCAGCTCCGCCTCTACCTATCACATTGCTCTCCTTTATGCATCCCAATATGTCTTCACTCCCATATTTTAGCTTCTGAAATGCCGTGAGCTTCCATGAATGAGAATTCCTTCTTGCCTTTTTTCTGCTTTTGATGATAGCTAAGGCTACAAAAATTAAAGAACATCCCAACAGAGCAATTGCAAAAAGAAGCTTGTATTTCCCAGGAACTCCAGATTTTGTACTGTTTGTCACGTGAGAATCTGAAAGTGAGTTTGATGAGTGAGTGTTACATGGGTTTAGATCATACCCACACAGATTTGGGTTTCCCTGAAAGAAAGTTGAATTCAAGACCGTGAACAGCCCAATGTCAGGAATTGCACCAGAGAAGTTATTGTGGGAGAAATCTGCTGAGGTTAAACCTTTCATGGTCCCTAGTTCTTTTGGAAGGCTCTGGTTAAGGTTGTTCCATGAGACATTAAGATAGTTTAAGATGTGAATTTGGGAGATTTGAACTGGGATAGGACCTGAAAGTTGATTCTGGCTTAAGTCTAAGTAAGTGAGCAACACGCAGTTTCCTATCTCTGAAGGAATACTACCTGATATGTTGTTTCTGCTCATATCCAACTTTAACAAATTCTTCAACCTCCCTATGTCTGGTGGGATTTCTCCAGAAAATCTGTTTCCACCGAGGAGAAGAATCTGCAAGTTTGGGAAATTCCCAATTGATTCTGGTAGAGACCCGGATAGGCGATTGTTTGAGAGATTCATCTGCGCTAGTTTTGACGGTAAATCTGTTGAATGTTGAGGAAGAACACCTGTGAGATAGTTGTTCTGCAGCTCAAGAAGTGAAAGTTCAGGCAGATAAAGAAACCCGTTTGGTATTTTCCCTGTTAAATAGTTCTGACCCAAACGAACTCTTTGAAGTGTGTAGCATTGTCCAAGATCATCAGGCAAAGATCCAAAGAGAAAATTATTGAGCAGGATCAAGATCTTGAGCTTCTTCCCAAGGCAAAGGGATTTTGGGACAGACCCAGTTAGCTTATTTGTTGAAAGATCAAGCTCAGTTAATTTCCCATTCTGGCCAAGCCTTGGAGGGATTGAACCTGTGAAGTTGTTCTGCCATAGATGTAAAGTTTCAAGCTTTGGAAGCTCAGAGATGGACTGAGGAATCTCACCATGCAATTTGTTGATGAACAAGTTAATGAGTCTGAGCTCACGGAGGTTTGAGAATTCAAATGGGATTTCTCCACTCAACTCGTTGTTGGAAAGATCAAGAGATCTCAAGCTGCTCAAATTGCCTATCTGAGGAGGGATTGAACCAGTGAGCTGATTGGTTTGCAAGAAAAGTGTGTCTAATTTTGAAAGCTTGCCTAATTCTGGTGGGATTGTTCCTTTCAGGCCACAATTTGCAAGGTCTAGATGAACCAAATTGATTAGATTCCCTAATTCACTTGGGATTCCACCATCAAACTGGTTGAAATATCCCAGGAATAAATGGGTCAAATTAGTGAGATTCCCAAGCTCACTGGGTATAATCCCATTTAGATCATTCCCTGCAAGAGAAAGATAACTCAGCCCCACCATTTTCCCGTATGCTTCTGGGATTTTCCCGGAAAAGTAATTCCCGCCAAAATTCAAGTGCTTGACCTTGGGCAGGCTGGTGACACCAAGAGGGAGTGAACCATTGAAGTTGTTGTCATAAGCATCCAGAACCTCAAGCTGGCTCATGAGGAAGAATTCCCAACTGAGTTTCCCATTGAACGCGTTGTTGGATATGTTTAGGAATCGCAGCCTCGTCAGCCGGTGAATCTCTGTCGGAAACTCCCCGGAAAAGCTGTTTCCCGCGACCGATACATCAACAAGGCCCTGGAGCTCCGTGATAGCAGGGGAAAGAAACCCAGAAACGTTGAAATTGGATATGTCCAAGGACACCACGGACCTGTTGTAACGGTCACATTTGATGCCGACCCAAGAACAAAGGGACAGGTAGTTAGACACATCCCAGGTTTCAAAAGACGAATTCTGAGCTTGAAAGCCTTGTTTGAGAGAAACCAAGATTGAAGCTTGCCTTTTGAGAGATAACAGAGGAAGTGATGAAACAGAAGAAGGGCTTACGAGGCACAGAAGAAGAAGAAGGAAGTGAAAAAACAGAAAACCGAAAGAAGATGAAGAAGAAGAGGAAGCCATACTTGGGATATGTGGTTTAGAAGAGAGGGATATTCTAGCAGAGGAGCCAAATATACTACATGAGTTATACTGAATATACAGTAGGAGATGCAGAATGAGAGAGAGAGAAAGAGAGAGGGGGTGAAGACGGAAGTTTCTCTAAATGAAAGTGTAAGCCAAAGGTAGACGTAGCAGCAGCATCCAATGACCTTTTCTTTTTCCTCTTTTCGGGCCCTATTCCATCATGCTTCACGTATATATAAAATCTATTATATAAAATGCGAGATGACAGTTCGAATAATAGTGTCTCGAGTTTTACTCAAATTAAATATCTTTCTCAACAGTTTCAAAAACATAATGCCTCAAACCAAATTAAATAAAGTATACAACACATTTTGTTGTGTTATAGAGTGTATAGAATCTGTATTAGCGTGGAGAGGGAGTGAGTGATTGTTAGTCTGAGGCCACCAACATTCACGCACAAAAACACAGAGACTACTTTGGTGTCATCTTTAGCTTTTTAAAAAGCAAAAGCAAAAGCAGTGTTTGGATAGAAATGTATAACCCACAGACCGTTCCATCAACCAATTAGTTTTTTTAGGGTGTTTCTGTCGGGTTTTGAGCCCAGCTAGGTTGCTACCAGCACCATTGTTTGCAGTTTGAAGATAAAGAAACTTGATTCCTCGTTTGGCATTACAGGAACTGTGTTGTATAATTTTTCCCGGATTTCATAGGACTAAGATGCACAAATACAAATCCGTATTTTTAGCTCTTCCTAAAAGAATTGGTGGTTGTCTAATCGCGTATTTCTTTATATTTTAATTGTTAAATCAAAATTTTAAAGGTCAATATTTGAAATTTTTTACTGCATGTAATTATTAAATTTAATTTAAAGCATTAGATTATGTAATTTCTTTAATATTAATCATTAAATTTGTATATATATTTTTTACTAAATGTTGGAAATTCAAATCGACACAAATACAATCAAATAAGAGGTGTATGGGTAAAATGCATACATATAGAATATATATATATATATATATATATGATATAATGATATTTATTTTTTCTTGAATATGCTTTAAGATATATTGAAAAGATGCCAAAACGATGCTAAAATATTTTTGTTTATTTCCTTTATTAATTGTGACATCGTTTTATCATTTTTATCTTATATTTTATTGTTTTAATCATATTTCCTTGCATTTTAATTTCTTTTATTTGACGTCTTTTTAAATCTTTATTTGCTATAATTTTTTCTTCACATATTTAGGCAAAAGTTAAACAAATGTTAAACTCGTCAAAATATGTATATATATATATATATATATATATCTTAAAATTTAAAATTTAAGTGATGAGATTTTTTAGAATATCCAAAAGAGGCGATCATGAAACATTAATCTCTCAACCCCAAATTATAGGATTTTGAAGAAGGTGCCAATCATGGGAGGGAAACACCACCATGACGTTAAACTAGCTGACTGTACCTCTAATTTTTTTTAAAAAAGGAAATTAGGTTTTGGGAAAAGGAGGTGGGGAAGGAGTGTGTAGCAGCATTATATGCCCTTTCTGCACAAGGGATAGAACCGAGGGAAGAAATCAAGATCATGATTTTTGGTCCTCCATGGGCAAGTATTTTGGAAGACCTTGTACTCTCATGATTACCAATGAGCATGAGTAGGATCAAAGACATTAGATTCATTCTTTTAAATTTGGTTATTGTTTCATGCCTTTGAAAAGTTGTATTTTTATTATATTAGATTTATTGGTTAATTTGGTTATATTTTTTTATTGAGAAAAATGAACTTTTGGTGATTTACTAATTCTAAAATTATTATTTTGGTCCTCACTCATTATGTTTAAAATAACTTTTTATTTATTAAAAAAATATTATATTTAATTATTTAATTTTTTAAAATTTATCAAATTTGAACTTTTTACCAAATTCTAAAATCTAAATCAAAATAATAAAATAATAATTTTATGATAAATAAAGGATCAAAAACATTTTACTAATTTTTTGTAAAGTGAGACTTTTCATTCATACTTGTGCTAAACATAAATGTTCAATTTTATTTTCCTGCTGATCATCATGAGAGGTACTTTGAAATACCTTGTGGTATCATGATTACTAATGAGTATGAGTACAAAAAAAGATACTAGACTCAATTTTTAAAAAAGAAAAATTGTTTGCGTTATTTGTTATATGACTTGTGAAAATGTATTTTTTTTAAAAAATTATGTTTATTGATCAATTTAAGTACATTTTTTTTTTCTAAAAATTAGTTTCTTCTGACATTTTTTATTCACACTTGTGCTTAGCATACTGCTCAACTTTATTTCTCTGCAAAGAAAACATTAAATCGGCCCTTTGTGCACAAGAATCAATGGAAGTTAATAAAAATGAGCATGTCAAAGAATATCATAATTTGAAATATACTTTTTAGTAAAATATATTTTACATCTTTTACTTATCACAAAATTATCATTATGATAATTCATTCATTGAAATGCCTAAAGTTATCTTTCCATCATTAGAAAATGTCACATTTTATTTTTAAAAAAAATACTAAATTTAGTGAATTTTTAAAAAGTAGATGATTAAATATAACATTTTATAATAAATAAAAGATTAATTTAAGCATTGTAATAAGTAAGGGACCAAATCGATAATGTTGTTATAAGTGACAGACAAGAAGTATATTTTTCTCTATACTTATTTTCAAATTGAGAGATAGTAAAAGCAAATTATTTCAATAATTAATATCAGGTGATACTTTTAATGAGAATGATTGACTACTAATGTAATCTCTTAACATCTTCAAACATGCAGAAATAAATCATTGTACGGCTATTGTGTGTGTGTGTGTATATATATATATTAACATATTAAATAAATTATATAAATCCCTTTAAAATTTTGTTAAAATTACTTTTATTTTCAAAATTTATACTTTAAAAAAAATTTCAATTTTATTACTAAAACACTCTACATTTTATTTTTTAGTTAAAAAATATAAATTTAAATTAATTGAAAGTGTTTTAGTAAAAATAAATTTATATTGGACCAATTTATAATGTAATGTTTTATTTAAAAACTTATATATATATTAAAAATCATATGTCTTCAACAAAACTCAAGAAATATACATCTAATCTACTCATTCAAATAAATCAATTAGTGGAATCTGCACTTACTACAAGTGTAAAGACTGCCCTTGAAATGTCTTCAGTATATTTGGGATTAGGAATTAGAATTCCAAACAACAAACAACAAGAAAACCTGCAATTAGTGATGACACACACATATAATAAAATATTTTTTATTCCTCATTTGTCATAAAATTATTATTTTAGTCTCTCATTCATGTAAAAAGTATCACATTTTATTTTGAATAAAATACTTTTTTGATCCTTACTTATAAAGTGTTGTTTTAATCCTTAATTTATTAAAATGTCTAAAATAGTCATTTAATTATTTAAAAATGTCACATTTGATTTTCTACTTTTCAAAATTTTACTAAATTTAATCCTTTAAATTTAAGAATTAGGGTTTGATAGAAAAAGTAAATTTGATTATTTTTTGAAAATTGAAAGACTAAGTGTAACTTTTCTAATGAATGATGGACTATATAAATATTTTAACAAGTGAGAAAACAAAATAATAATTTTGTAATAAGTAAAGGGACCATAAGTGTTTTTTTCTATTTTATCTCTCAATTTTTTTAAAAATACTAAATTTAGGTCATTAGATTTAGAGTTTAAAATCATATACTAAATTTGATATTTTTCTTTAAATGTAAAGGATTATATGTGACGTTTCTTAATTAATACAAAATATTTTAAATATTATAATAAGTCAGAAATATATATATATAGTTTTGTTTTGAGAGAAAAATGGTCAATAGTGGCAGTTATGCAAACTCCATCAATAACTCAGGAGATATGGTTTGAAAAGTCATACCGCTAACTGATTCAGGTCAGTGATGTGTGTATCTGTTACAAAGTACAGACATACTATTTCTGTCAATATATCATTGTTGTCACAAATTACATCTCATTTCATATATATTTTATTTACTTTTTTTTTTTTTTTTATAGTATTCTGATTTAAGAATGTCTTCTGACTTTATAGTTTTCATAATGAATTGTTCTATGTTCGTTTCATGTATTTAAAATTTTACTTTTATATTATTTTTTAAATAGCTCAATTGATGTGAATAAAAATATTATTTTTATCCACTAAACTAAAATTTTTAAGTTATTTATCTTCCTTTTTGGATTTATATCTGCAATTTTTTTTATATTTTCTATCAAAAGTATGTATTTTTGCGTACAAGTGTATAGTTTGTACATTTCTCTCCTCAGTACATGTTGGATTTCATAAAAATTATTTTAGGCATATTATGCATATATTAAATATTTTGATAGTAAAAGTTTCAGCAACTGCAATTAATTTTTTTTTAAATATGTAAAAATGCCTTATTCTATGTGTGTGAGAGAGGGAGGAAACCCATTGAATTAAGTGCCATATTTCAACCTGAAGATCTAAATTTGTTATTTTTCCTAAAATACAATATTTAAATAGAGAAGTAGCCAAATTACCCTTTTCTTTTTAGTTTACACATGTCAAAATGATTCATGAAGTAGATTTCTTTTTTGGGTTTCCATAAACAACACATGGTTAAATCAAATAAATAGTAAAATTAGAAGGACCAAAAAAAAAGAGAAACTTTTCATGTTATGAATTACCAATCAATTATTCTTGTAAAAACATAATTAATTTTTAAAAGCAAGTGTTAAAATAAGCATGTCAAAAGTTTATCATCATTTAAACAGATCAAGGAATCCAAAAAGAAAAGTTACCTACAAGTTGGGCAATCAATATCTGATTGAATTAAAGGGTTAATCAACCATCTTTTTTCCTGTTAATTGAGGTACCTAATGGATGGAAAAATATTAAAAAAAATTAAAAGAAAATATTGTCTAAGAAGATCCTGTAATTTTGTAATGACCCAAAATATTTATTTAATAGAAATATAGTTTTTTATTCTTTAAAGATTAAAATCTTAAAACCATCTAGTCATTAGATCTTACTTGATATAATTCCGTCTCTAAAATTTTACTTGTTATGTTTTAACTTATGAAGGAAAAAATAAAATTTTAGTCTCTTACTTCTTACATTAGTGTCAATTTATTTTTTTTTATAAATTTATAGTGTTAAAATAATCTTTTAAAATTCCTGAAATTAATTGAACAAAATAGCCCCTTATTAGCATATTGTTAAAATAGATAAACTTACTCTTATGATTTTATAATTGTTTAGAGATCATTTTGAGGTAGTAAATTTTTAAAAGATTAAATTGATGCTAATGCAAAAAATGAAAGACAAAAACCCTTCTTCCATCAATTTATGAATAATGTATGCTCGTCTTATTTTTTAATCACGAAAAGTGAGTTAAAAGTTTTAAAATTCAAATAATATGAAATTAACATTTATATTAAATGAGAAAAGTACAAAATTTGTCTCTTATTTTACATTTTGTGACAATATAGTCCCTCATAAATTAACTGTAACAAATTAATCTTTTATAAATTTAAATTTGTACAAAACTAATCATTTGCAAATTCAAATTTATACAAAATTAATCTCTCAATTTGAATTAATGAATAACTAATTTTGTATAAAACATGATTTTATGAGGGACTGATTTTGCATAAAATATAATTTTTGAAAGACTAGTTGGTCATAGTATATTTGTGAAAAACTAAATTATTGCAAAGTATAAAAATAAGGTACTAATTTAGTATTTTTCTCATAAACTAAATAGTTAAAAATATATGTGAGAAGGATAAAAAAAAATGTCCCATTAATTAAAATAATAAAATCCTACGTTTTCCCAAAAATTTTAAAAAATCTTGTGATGAGAAAGGCTTCATGAAATAGGTGTAAACATAATAGGTAGTGCACTTTAATAAATATAGACAAAAACAGTAAAGATATCCACATATAAGAATATATGGCAGCCAACTCAGAGTGAGATTAGAAGTAATGAAAGAGACAATCTTTATCATTTATGGTTGAATAATTAAGGACTTAACAAAGGAATCAACTTTGGTCAGCCCATAAACTCCAATTTTGCTTTTAGGTCCACCTTTGGTACTTTCTTTTTCTTTTCTACTTTTATATTTTCTTTTGTCCTCTTAAATTCTCAATCATCTAATTGACCTTTAATTTATTACAAACAAAATGTTTGTATATACCAATCAATCCATCCAAAAAAATGAAATTTTCCGCAACAAAATTGCTTTGTTGGTATTTAGATGCAAAAAAAAAAAAAAAAACAAGGGACAATAATATTGTTGGTCCTCATAGTTTTACTTATTTTTGATTTGGTCATTATAGTTTAAAAATTTGTGATTAAATTCTTAACGTTTAAAATATTCTTAATATAGTCCCTGTTATTACATTTTTTTTTTGTTTATGTATATGAATTTTATTTCATTATCTATTTTTGTCTCCTTTATTAGTATAAATGCTGCATATTTAAAGTGTTAAAGGTAATATACAATTAGTTATATTAGCAAAATTTAATAAAATATTACAAGAATAGTAAAAATAGGTACTAAATTGAAATATTTGCACTCAATTATAAACGTTTAAACTATAGAGTCCAAATTAATAAGTAAATAAAACTATAGAGAATAAAATATATTTCACAAAAAGAATAATATTATTTTAGTTCTCCACTTTTAAATTTAATTTCATTTTTGTCTTCTAAAAATAAAAAGTCTCAAAATAATTTATTTTTAATTTTATTTTATTCTAGTCCTCTAAAAATTGAAAATATTAAAATAATTTTTTTTATTTTTTAAAATATAATTCAAAGTAATCCTTCCATTAGTTTAAAAATAAATGATTATGTTAAAATTTTTAATTTATAAAAAATAAAATAAAACTAAATATAAAAATAAAAATTATTTTAAAATTTTCCATTTATGATTGAGAAGAGGCTAAATTTAAAAGTAAAATATTAAAATAATATTTTATCCAAACAATAACAACAACCCAAAAAAGTACAGTACTCCCCTCTCTCTCTCTCTCTCTCTTATTCATTTAACACTCATCTCACTTTGCACCGTTCAACGTGAAAAAAGAAAAGGGGGGAAGGAAAGAAAGCAAACCCCATTGATTCTTTCTTCTTTTAAGAGCATGTTGGGATCCATCATTTTAATCTATCTCCTTCCTTTTTTTCTCTCTCTCTCCTAAATGTGGACCAGTTTGAATCTTCTCCCTTTACCTTGCTTTTTCTTTTCCTTTTTTTTTTTTTTTTAGTTTTTCCCATTGTCATTTCAATTTGGTCAATGAGAATGTAGACTTTGATGTTTCATGAATCAAATTATTTTGTAGTTAGATATAATTTCATTTGACTCTTCATGACCCCATTAATTTCATGCTTTTTGGGTAATGTTTTGTATGACTATATAATAGTGCTATTAGCATTAGTAGACCCCATTAACCTAATTCTACCATATTAGGTCAGATTAAATTTAATTAGAAGTTTTTAAAATGCGTTGGGATAAATTTTGAGTCGGAGCAAACCCAATCATGTACACCCTAATGTTAATTCAATATTTCTTGATGGAACCTTGGTTTTGGGTATTATTTTATACATTCAAATGTATATAAAAATAAAACATTTTATTTAAAACTCAATCTAATTCAACCATCTAATTGAGATGTATCTTATAAAAATTAATAAAACAAAAATTCTACAGGATATGAGATCTTTATACTTTTTTATTGGTTTAAAATATTATTCAAAATGATAACCTTCCATGAATGAGCATGTCCTCTTGACCTCCAAATATTATAATTAAATTGACAAATATACCAAAAGCCCAATTAAGTCTTAAAAGGAGGAATAGGTCATTCATTATAAGTTTTATATTATAATAAATTAGAGTAATTTTTTAAAATTAAACTAAACAATTATATATATATATATATATATGTATATATTCAAAAATATCATTTCACTTCCCTTACATTTGATAAATTAAGTTTTTGTCCTTTAAAGAGGAAGAATAGGTCATTCATTTCATTTTAAGTTTTATATTACAATAAATGAGATTAATTACTTTTAAATGTGGACTAAATTATATTTATATAATTTTTTGTTCATTCAACTCCCCTTACATTTAACATATAGTAAAAAACCTTCCTTTGTTACTTACCTTTTATCAATAAAGTCAAGAGAAAAACATAATTTTAATTCCTCATTTTTTGTCCTAAGATCAATTTAGTCCTCTAAATATAAAAAATATCAAATTGGTTTTTTTAAAGAGAAAACCCTTCAAAAAATAAAGATTTTTTTTTTTTTTGCAACCAATGAACTAAATTAGTTCACTTTTTTTTCTAGGACTATTTAAATAATTTTTATTTTTGGACAACTAAATTAATACATAACCTAAAAGTAAAAAACAAAAAATGTATTTTTGTCGTAAAATCAACCTCATTTTATATACAAATTTTACAAATTTGTTACATCCTAAATGACCAAAACTAATAAATGATCCCCAAGTACTTCAAACAAGCCTACCACTAAGTTGGTCCCATTCTAGAGATTCCCTAGGAGTTATTTTGGATGGTATGAATGGGGCCTGTATATTACATGCATGAAGCCACTGAAAACAAGTACTCAAAATGGTACACTTAGCATAGATTTTCAGATTTTCAGGTAAAGCTAGATTCAAGATTTTATTCCACTATAGTGTATGTAAATTGTAATATAGTGGAGATGTATTGTTAACCCAGGCTGGATTTTTAAGATTTTTTTTTAAAAATGTAAGAATTCAATAGTTAGTATTAAAAAAAATATGTAATTTGATTATCCAGATTAATTTTGATAATCATACAAGGTCAAAAATTTAAAAATTTTGATCCAATAATTCAAAATTCAAAAAATAACATAAAATAAGAACAGCTAGAAATCCAAGCCATGGTTAACCACATTATAGACCCACCCTTTTACCCACACTTCATGTCAGTTTGTCTCTCAGTACTATTTGAGAGGCCATGTATGGCAGTACAACACGCTGGAATTATGGCAATCTTTGAAATGTTACTAAATCATTTTGGTTTGTCCTAGCTTTGGTTCCTAGTTCTTGGGTTTGACTTTTTTGCTTTTTTAAATCAAAATTTTGGACGGTCAATTATTTATTTATTTGAAAAAGGTGGCTTGTATATGACAGAGTTTCATGTGATGATTTCATAGGTTTATATTTCATGTGTACTTATGTTATAGAAAAACAATGATGGTGGGAATAAATTAGTTTGAAATCATTACATAGTGCTAATGATATACTTGAGATTTTAGAAAAGAATGCAGAGGTTGAATATAAAAGATTACTTTTACATAATTTTAGTCTTTAAATTTAATCAATTTAAAAAATTTAAGAAGACTTGATACATACAAAAAAAGGGCAAAATTAGGTTATATATATATATATATATATATTAGAAAAAGATATCATTTTATTGATGAATGAAGATAGGATCTGAGGTCCAGTACAACCAACAAAAATTGACTAATTTTATACATAAAAAAAACTCTCATAATCTTAGAAGTTTAATACCAAGATTCTTAATAAAAGCATAACAAAAAGAGAGTTTTTTTTTTAATAAAAAAAATGCAATCATGTAGTACTAATTTACCTACTTAATTTTTATCAAAAAATCTGACAACCAAAACTTAAATATAAATTTTATTCCACAAAAAAAATTAGTATATTGAATGAGAGATGAATATATAGTCATGTCATAAGATTTTTTTATCTATTTATTTACAATTAGTTAAAATTATTAATTTTTTGTATAAATCGAACTTGTCTAACAGCCAATCTACTGAGTATTATTTTCTTGGATGCTTCTCTGATTCTTCTGTTTATATTTAAAAAGGTTAAAAAAAAAATAAAGCCAAGGAAGATATAAGTAATATGTGTTAATAATATAAGAGTTTTGCTAACCAATGTACTTAATATCATTTATTATACGTAATAAATGAACTTTAACTAATAAAATTAGTTTGTAATAATTTATTATTATTAGTAATAAATAGAATAAATAATTATTGACTAATTTATTAATTTATTGTATATAATAAATAATTTTTAATTAATACTACAAAAGCACCTGTAAGCAAAACCCATAATATAAGAGAATGCTGTGACCACTAAAAAGATTGAGCAGAGTATGGTTCATAACTCATAAGCAGGTGTTGTTGGCAGTGTAACACTGAAAAAAGAGTGACAGTATCACAGACGAAGAAGCACAACACTTGTGAGTTTCTCTTTTGCTTTGGTTTTCCAACTTTGTGTGTGTCATCAAAAGAAAAGTCAGAATGAATTACAATAAAATTTGTATGATGTTAGACTAATTAATATGGATTTATTTAATGTAAGTGATAGTAAATTATATAAAACTAAGACCATTTTTTAATGTCATAATTGATTTTGTAATAACTAGTTTATTTGCCGGGTTGTTACAAGAACATTAAAGAAAATTAGTTTATTTTATCATATTTTAATACAATTTATAACAATTGTATTTGTGAGTATTGTTATGAAACAATTGTCATTGTTACTTATTTGAAGAATTATGGAGTTTCAAAAATTGATAAAATTACATTTGACTCTACTTCTTTAAGTGATGTACAATAATAAACGAGTTAAGTTGTTCAATAAACCATTCAAATATATCATTTTTTTCCATTTTCATTTTAAATAATATCAATTTATTTATAGTCCCTTATTTAGAGTTGAAGAAACAATTAATTAATACATTGATTAATTTACTTGTTATATTTATTGCATGCTCTCAAAAAAGTTTCAATTTCAAAAAATTTTTAATTTAAAAGATAGTTAATTAATTTATTAATTTTTGTATTTATTTAAAAAAATTCTCAGAGTTTGAGAAATTTTTAATTTAAGAGATGGTTAAATAATTTATTTATTAATTACTATATTATTTTTTTTATTAATTCAAATAATTTACACACTTTAAAAATTTTTTAATATATATATAAGAAAAATGAATAATCGTATATGAGCAATTGAGAGTTTGACTAAAAGACAACTCTCATTATGAAAAAGAAAACTTATTTTATATATATATATATATATATATATAGAGAGAGAGAGAGAGAAATGGTGACTTATGACAACAAGTTCACATTTGAATTTAATCCTTACGCTTTGAGAATTGTAACTTTGAGTCCGATACATATTTAGAACTAATAAATACTAACCGATAAGTTTTTAGTACTAGATATGTTAGATTTGACCATTAAGTTCTGAATATGGATAATGACTGCACCTCCATTTACATTGTTTGATTGCATATTTTCTTTAACATAAGCTAATAAATTAAATTTTAAAATCGCATTTGATTATTCAATTTTAATTTAGACCGCTGGATTTGTGCATCTACTTCTATAATAACCATTAGATCTAAAAATTTATCCTCAAATACACCAAATTCAGATTATTAAATTTTTTGGTATTTTAAGATTGAGTTAAAGAATGTGGAGATAGTGAAGAATCTTATGGATGAGAGATCCCATAAAAATTTTCATGAAAATTAAAATTATTAACCTATTAGTAAGTTCAATTGTAATACCACTCTTGAATAGTATCATAAGATATTATGTGAGTATTTTTCACAAAGTCCACTGAATTAAGGATTAAAAATATAATATGTTTTTGGAAAAATGCAATTATTATTTTTTTAGTCATTTATTTATTTTAATAGTTGAAAAAGTGTCACTTGATTGTAACATTGATGACACAAGTAACAATATAGAATCATTCATAACACTATTCATGGCTTTTAAATTTCTCTGCAAGCCAAAGCTTAATTTTTTTGCATTTTATTGCAAATTAGCTCCTATTTAGAGGCAAGACTCTTAGAAGCAAAATGCAATACTAAACCAAACGTGCATATGGGCTTTTTAACTCCATCAATGCCAAACCAAGTAGGGTTTTTAGATTTGTGTTTTTCTAATATTCAATATTTCCCAAATTTGCAGTTATATAAAATTAGAAAAAAGTACAATAGGCACGAATGCCATTCTTATTCATAACAAGTACAATAGGCAAAAAAAGAATTTTTTTTTTGCCAGACATAAATAACTAATTTTCAAAATGTAAACTAATTTGGTGTAAACCATGAAATGGAGTAACTCTGAGATATTTTCTTGCCATTCAAAATTTATTTTTTCCTTCAAGTTGAAAAATTTGAGATAAAATGAAACGGTCACGTGATTCATATTATGATATTTTTTTCAGGTAAAAACATATTATAATATTATTTTTATAAAGATAATATTGTAAAAATAATTTATAAATAATTACATTCTATTATTGACCCATTCTTTTTTTTTTTTCTTTAATTAAACTCTCAAACAATAAACCTTTTATTCTACTTCTCGTTCCTCCTCTCCATTTAATTATATGCCAGTTGACTCAATCATATCTCAAACTTTCAAAAATAACATGAGGCAAAGCATACCATACAAAGAATTTAAAAAGTAGCACAAACATGAGAATAATATACAATACAAGAGACAAGGCATAAGCACTACACTTAAAGTTTCAACCCAACTAAAAAAAAGAAAAAACAGAAAAATCAAGAATAATAGAAATACACTTACTCAAATCTTTTTTTCTTTAAAAAAATCTTTTTCAAACTTTTTTTAACATAGATTTAACGCTCAATTGTTGGGAATTTACTAAATATATTTATAATCTTCAAAACCTAACCCAACATTGAACATCATAATTTGAAGAGTCAAAATGTTTCACGGAGGAAGAAAAATTGCTTTCATAAATAGAGGAAATATATTGTGAGGAAATTTGCTTTTTTTTTTTTTTTTTTTTTTTTTTTTTTTTTTTCAGTTTTTGGAATTTAAAACCAGCAAGATTTATTTTGTATTGAAGTCGTCAAACTTCTCATGCCTTGTCGCGTTTTTGTTTTTGGGATAGTACATGACTAGTTAATCAGGCCCAAATTTTATGAATTGGGCCTGATGGGCCCGTTATGGGTCATGTTAAAGTGGATTAAACAATGTTCCACTTTTTAAACTAAACCAAATCATAGTTAAATCTATGCGGATTTAGGTGTGAGCCTTATAAATTCCGTAGTATGGAGCAAAATAGATGAAAGTAGTCGTATGAATGAGGCTAAGTTGAAGCATACATTAAAAAGTGTTCAATAAAATAATACATTAAAAAGGAAAAATTATTTAAAAAAAGTTGTAAACAAGCATCTCAAATATAAAATAAAATGTTCATAACAAATTTTAAATAAAAGCATAAAATAAATTAAAATTAAATTTTTAATTCAGATTAAATGTCTATCTTCAACTTTGACGAATTTTAAAACCTCTTCAACGCTTTCAAAACGAATGCTTTTTGAAACATATTAGGATCATTTGGCAGGTCTCATAAAGATAAAGCTAAATAGAATAACATTGGATAAAAATATAATGTTATGTGATGTTATATAACATACTACTAAATTGTCTAAAATAATATATTCTATTTTTGGATACATATTATGTAACACTAGATAAGATAAAAATTAACTATTTTGACAAATATGTTTTTATTTAAAAAATTATATCCATCAAAATATTCAAAAGCAAAAAAAATATTTTTTAACACTTATACACATGTGGTTCAAGTTGCTCCCAAAGCTTTGTCGGGTAGCTTATCCTTGTGGTGGCAAGATCATTTACAGCTTACTGTTTTAGACATGTCAAAGAATTATATTCATGTTAACATAACTTATTATGTGGGCAAATAATATGGGATTCTTACATTTGCATTTGGGCTTCCTATTGAGCGTGAAAAAACTAAATTTTGGGATTTTTTATGCAGGTTAAATCCTAGTGACCCTATTCTTTGGTTTTGTATAGGTGATTTTAATGATATTTTATTCAGCTGTGAGAAATAGGGTGGTAGAATACTTAATTCTCATATATGTGAAGCTTTATGGGAATTTATAAATTCTTGTAACATTATTGATTTATAGTTTTTAGGACCTTTTTGCACGTGGTCTAACAATAGACAAGGTCAAACCTTTATCTGGGAACGACTAAATTTGTAATTTGAATTGGAAAGAAAATTTCCTTAAGGCTCAGATTTTGCATCTTGAACCAATTGGCTTTGATCACTTGCCATTATTGGCTTTATTCAAATGCCAACCTACTAAATAGAAGTGTCAATTCATATTTTAGCAAATGTGGATTGATCATGCAGATTTGTTTGAAAAAATAGCCCAATCATGGTGTTTTGATGGGAAAAGTAATAAGATTGCATCTCAGAATTCTTTAGTAGACTTCAAAAGGTGAAATAGAGGCTATTCCATTGATTCAGAAAAGAATTTCCAAATAGTAGAAAACTTATTAAACATCTTCTTCATGAGCTTCAAGGCCTTCACATGGGTAGTTGAAATGATAATACTAAGAGGCATGTTTCTAAAATCATAAGGAAAATTGAGGTGTTATGGGACCAAGAAGAGAAATATTGAGCACAGAGATCACGGATACAATTTTTGAGATGTAAGGATCATAATACTCGTTTCTTCCACATTACTACAATTTAACAAAGACAAAGAAATAAAATTTTGAGGCTAACATAGTTTGATGACAGCTAGACATATGACCTAGGCTACATAGAAAGAAGCTTTACTAATCATTTTTCAAGCCTTTTTACATCTTTAGGGAATCAGACTTTTCAGATGTTCTGTCCTATGTATAGTCAGTAGTGTCAGATGAGGATAATTTACAGCTACTATGGCCAATTACAAATGATGAGTTTCGACGAGTTGTATTTGATTTAGGAGGATTAGAAGCCTTAGGACTCGATAGATTCTTTGGCTTATTTTACCAACACTCATACGACTCAGTGGGACTACATATCTTTGAGGTAATAGCTATTTTTAAGTCTAAATCCACTATTGATAAGTTGAATGACACGAATTTGGTTCTTATCTTGAAGGTTAAATCACTTGAATTTGTTGGTAATTATAGACTTATTAGCTTATACAACTTCTCATACGAAGTGATATCTAAGGTGGATATATAGAATGAAACTGATGCTTCCAAAATTTATCTAAAAAAACCAACAGGCATTTGTGGAAGGGAGGCAGATTTATGATAATATACTCATAGTTCATGAAACCTTTCACTATCTTAAATGGAAGAAAAATGAGTCCTCTTATGAAATGGCAGTAAAACTTGATATGAATAAGACATATGATTATGTGGAATAAAACTTTCTAATGACAGTACTTTTACGTCTAGGTTTCTCATAGGATTGGGTTGATATTGTTCTTGACTATATTAATTCAATTCATTTTAATATATTAATGGCAGGAAAAAATGTTAGCCAAATTCTTCCCTAAAGAGGCATATGACAAGGTGATCTGCTTTCCCGTTATCGTTTTATCATTGTAGCTGATGTGCTATCTTCCATGATCAATTATGCAGTGTGTTCTGAATAGTTGAAAGGGATTAAGTTATCCAAACATTGCCCAGTCCTTTCTCACTATTTCTTTGCTGATGACTCAATATTGTTCATGAAGGCCACAAGAGAAAATTGTGTAGTGATTAAGGATATTTTATATAAATTTTGTTCGGCATTGGGAGAGGAAGTTAACTTTGCCAAATCTTGTGTTTTTTCTTGCCTAACACTCCTTACCACTTGTAGCTTAATCTGTGTTCTGTTTTAGGGATTGAAGTGGTAGAGCATCTAGGAAAGTACCTTGGCCTTCTTATTTTATGTGGGAGATCAAAATTAGAAGCTTTGGCCATTGTTCGTGACAAGGTAATGAAGAAAGTACAAGGTCAGATGCAAGGAACTCTATCACAAGCTAGTAGGTAAATTCTCATTAAATAGTTACATCTTGGATCCCAACATTTACCATATCCTACTTTAAATTTTCCAAGTGTACATGTCAACAATTGGATGGTTTGTTAGCAAACTTTTGGTGGACACAAAATAAAGATGAGGGTGGAATACATTGAAAGGCTTGGTGGAAACTTGTTGTTTTAAAACAAAGAAGAGGTATGGATTTTAAAGACTTTTCCACTTTTAATTTCGCTTTACTGTCGAAGTTAGCATGGAGAATTATCCGTCACCCTAATGAATTATGGATTTAGGTCCTTAAGAGTATATATTTTCCCATCAGATCTTCCTTGAGGCTAATAAGGCATCCAAGGCTTCTTGAGCTTGTTTTAGTATTCTTAAGGGAAGGGGATTACTGAAGAAAAACCTCTGTTGGTCTATTGGATGAGGTTTATTTGTTATCTTTTGGACTGATCCATGGCTCCCTGCTATTCCTAACTTTAGGATTTAGTCTTCCCTGCCTTTTGAAACTATTGTTGATATGAATGTAGGTGAAATTATTAGTGGTAGGGTTTGGAATTTATCTATGGTTGAAGCTTGGTTACAACCCTGTGAAATCATTGATATACGCTATATGCTTCCTTTTGTTACTAGCAAACTAGATATTATTATATATACTGTAAAGAAAGGCTATCAATTGGCTATGAAAGACCAAGATCAAAATAAGGATGTTGGGGCTGGATCATCTTCTCTCATTCTTGAATAGGTTTGGAAGGAAATATGGCAATTACAGGTGCTTAGTAAAATCAAACATTTCCTTTGGGAAGATGTGTTTAAAAGCTTTACCAACTCAGGGAGCTTTGGAGGAGCAAATTTTGCTATAATTATAATAACCCAAAAATATATAAATTTTAAGAATAATATTAGAAAAATAAAATAAAATTTTATGGACTAAAATGAAAATAGAAAATAGAAAATAGTTTTAGGGTACAAATTATAATTTTAACTATTTTTAGGGACTAAAATGATAATAAAAATATTTTTGAGATAAAAAATAGAATTTTAACCATTGTACAATAACTTGCATAGTAACTAAAAAATTTTTATAAATAGCACAGACATTTCTTAATTTTCTCATTCAATTTGAAAAAAGAGGTCGAAGGAGCGTACATATTTGTGTGAGAGGTAGTTTTGCAGAGACCTCTTTAATCAAGGTTGTGCTGTAGCAGTTGAGGATCTTTACTATTGATCCTTATTAGTGAGTATATAATTAGCAAAGTAGTACTTTTCATTTTACCAAACATATTTATTTTCTTGTCTAACTTTCAATTTCTTTATTTTAATATGGATTATATATATATATATATATATTCTCTAAACAAATCTTTTAAGAGTATTGATATATTTTATACAACAAACTTACAACATATTATGCTCATGATGGTGGTGGAATCCCATTTAATAGATTGAGTAGAATTAAGACATTAAAATAAAATTTAATAGTACTTTATAGAGCCTTATAGACTTTGTACAAGTAAGACTGTTACAGGTTAGACCGGTTAAATAACTAATTTAAATTTTATGAGTTTTTAGTAAAACAATTTATTTCATAACTCATGAGATCTGTGGCAGGATTATACCATCTAAATGGTCATTGATGCATGGGGTTACTATATTTTCTTGCTAGGAACATGCTAGAATCAAACCATGTTAAAGGCTCATGAATCAATTTGGACTAAGAAAAACGGAAACTAAATATTCAGTAAATTTTAAAAATATAAAGGGGATTCCAAACTATTAAAAGTATTAAAATTATTATTATTATTAAGACTAGACATTCATATAAGATTTATTATTTCCATATCTGACAAAAAAGGTATAAATGTCAATGATCTGCTGGTTCTCAAGTGATCCGAATTTTAATCTCTTTATTTTATTTTATCTTTAAGATTATTTTTATTTAAATTACTTTATGGTAATAAATATGTTTAAATAAAATTTTATTTATATATATATATATATATATATATTCTATTTACACTATTAAATGGATTTTGCATTTTAAGAATGAACGAGTATTTATGTAAGAACCCTGTAGCCGTTAGTGAAAGTAACAGTCTTGGTGCATTTTGTTGAAATGAATAATTAAAGATGTATTCAATAGATGGATACAAGTATGAATTATTGAAATGTATCCAGTGAAGGGATATGAATATGAGATATTAAGATGTATCTGGTAAAGAGATATGGGTATAAATTATTGAGATGTGTCCAATGAAGTGATACAGATATGAGATATTGAGATGTATTTGAGAAAAGGATACAAATATGAATTATTGAGACATATTCTGTGAAGGGATACATATATGAAATATTGATATGTATCCGGGGAAGAGATACAAATATGAATTATTGAGACATGACTGGTGAATGGATATGGGTATAAGATATTGATATGTATCTGGTGAAGGGATACATTATGAATTATTGAAACACATCTTGTAAAGAAATATGAGTATGCTGATCTTGATTTTTTTCTTGATTCTTACTTCATATAAAATTATATTATTGAAATTTGTTGTTTATTAACATTCTAAGGACTCTATTATTTTCCTTTTTGCTTGTTTTGTTATTTATTCACTTACTAAATCAGTGGTAGACTTACATCTCGCTCTTTAATATCTTTCATATCAATAAGTACTAGAACAGTTGACCTGAGAATTTTATTATTGTCCAAACTTTTTGGTATGTCATTTTGGGTTAATCACAGTGTAAGTCTGACTCTAAAGTGGTGGCCACTAGATATTTGTTTGTTTAGGATTTTGTGAAGTACTCTAAGCCTTGTGTGAGTTATTTCCTTATTATACCAAATATATGTTATGAAATTGTTGAATTACATTTTAAAGTGTGTTTAATGTGTGTTATCGATATTTTATTTTTTATGTAATTGTAAAAAAAAAAAAGGTTATTTTTTACTGGCTTGGCTAATTTGATTTAGCTTATGCGCTGTTCATGACCAATGAATTTTAGTCGTGACAATAATACCCTCTGTTTATGCTGTGTAAAGGAAGTTAAAACTGTGGAACATCTTTTGGTAACTTGTGAGTGGGTCAAAAAGGTATGGTTTTGTAGCCCCTTTACTCTATTTATTTGTGTGAATGATATAACATGATTTGATGCATGGTTAAAACATACCTTTTGTGATCCCATTGGTATGATGCTCAGAATTCACTTCTAGCTTTTCTTTACTGGTACATTTGGAAAGATAAATGTGTCTTTGTCTTTGAGAATAGTCACATTAACCCACTCACTACTATGGACAAAGCCTGTGTTGCTTCGAGGAATATTATGCTACTGATCCATATGATGTGAATTCTAGTTATGATATGAATACCCTTATGGTCCCATTGTGTTGGACTCCCCTTCCCTCAGATGTTGTTAAGATGAATATAAATGGTAATTGGCAACCGAATTCAAGAAAATGAGGTATAAGAGTGATTATTTGTGATTGTAGTGCTAATATCATTAATATGTGTAGTTATCTCTGTGTTGCTCCTTCTGCATTATCTATAGAATTGTTGGCATTAATGATGGGAATGAAGATGGCTTTGGACCTGAATTGTTGTTGATACTGATAACAAATCATTAGTTTCAATGGCTTCCTCAACTGACACATGTATTGAATGGAATTACTAGAATCTGGTAGAAGAAGTAAGGCCTTTAATGCTTAATTTTCAGTCATGTAACATGTCTTGGATTCCTCGTTCTGCTAACTAAGTAGCTAATTGGCTATCAAAGTATTTTGACAAGAGGATGTGCCTCTGTAGGTAGGGTTCAGACCCTTATCCTTTGTTTTGTTTATTGTCAACAACAATCTTTGAAATGCATCATATGTTGCTTGCCAAGGAGTTGGTTAAGATGGGCTACTTTTTATGTTCAGTTACCTGATGCTTTTATTTTATTCTCTTGTCATTTTGGTGGCTGTTAGATGTATAGTGTTATGAGTCTTTGTAGTTTCGCTATTGTTAGTTTAGTTTGTCATTTTGGTGGCTGTTTATGGTTTAGTATTATGCCACTCCTAGCTTGTTTCTGCTTAAACTTTCTTGATTAATGAAATTCTCATTATTGACCAAAAAAAAAAAAACCACACTTACATACATTCATGTTAATAGTAATATATCAATATAAATTTAAGGTGGAATTTAAAAGAAAATTTAAATTTGATGTAAAGAATAAATAAGTAAAACCTTGTTTTAGTCTCTCATATATGGAATATTTTTCAATTTAGTCCTTCACATATGAATATTTCTCAATTTGGTCTCTTACAAATAAAATCATTGTCAATAATGTTTTTCCTCTTTTGAATTAACTTATTTTTCTTGAATATTATTGATAACAATTTTATTTACAATGATCAAATGGAGAAATGTTCATATGTGAAGGGCTAAGTTGAAAACAAATTTTTATGAGGGATTAATTTGAGAAGACAATTTTATGAGTGTCTAGATTGAGAAGATAATTTGATGAGCGATCAAATTGAAAATATTCTATTTGTAAGGGATCAAATTAAAAAAAATTATGAGTTCATATGTTTTAAATTAACTTATTTTTTGATATTATTGATAAAATTTTTATTTGTAAAGGATCAAATATATAAATTATATCTATGAAGGATTGAATGGAAATGACAAATTTGTGAGAGGCTTAATTGAAATACAATAAGGGATTAAATTGAAAAATATCTTATTTCTAATGGACCAACTTGAGAAAACTTTCTATGAAGGACTAAATTGATAATTATTTTTCTATGTGAGGGGTTAAAGTAAAGGTAGAAATTTAAATCTTTTTAATTTATTATTAATTCAATCAGGCCCAGTCAATGAAAAGAAGTTGGATTAGCAGCATGATGCTTGAACATATCAAGTGGAGATAACTATAGTTGCCCATGTCGTTGACAAAAAAGATTAGAATTGACTGCATAAGTTTATACAATTTAATGTGTACATCAAACACATGATAAATATGAATTGCATTATATAAGCTTATACAATCCAATCTTAAAATTTTGGCTTTTTTAAGTCATTTCGTACACTTAGCAAACATTTGATGATTGCTCCATATCGTTCATTTCGTCTTAACACTGTCTAAAATATGGTGATAAAGTTGACAAATGAGACATGACAAGCACACATGAAAACTGGTTTGTCACACAAGCACCACATGAGTATAAACCCATCGAAAATATAGAAAGCCTTGTGTAATCTTTTGCACTCAAAACTCATGTCCTTAGTAAAGAGCGCTGAACAATATGTACAGATCTAAAGGATAAAAACTTGTGTAACATGATGTTGGGGTAGATTTCATATATATGAAATCTATGAGAAAAAAATATGCTTCTCGCTTAAATTTACTAAAAGAAAAAAATCTATATACAAAATCTACATCATGTTTTCCTTGTAATCAACAAAAATCTATAAGGTAAGATGAAATCTGCACACGAAATTTGATCTTGGGGTTGTTTTCTCAATAAGTTAAATACAATAGATCACATACTTGCTTCAATCAAGTAACTATGAGTAGATAAAACAACCCCAAGATCAAATATTTGTGTGCAAATTTCATCTTACCTTATAGATTTAGATTGGTTACATGGAAAACATGATGCATATGTTGTAGGCAAATTTTTAAAATTTGATGTCATATATAGGGAAAACCATCCCGAGAACATGCTGTACAAATTATAATTCGATCACATTAAAACTAGAATAAACAATATGGTAAGAACTTTTAACTCTAAACTCTAAACCTTAAATTCTAACCATCCATCTAATGTTTACTCAATGTAGGGAGTGATTTGAAGAAAAAAAACCACAGTACAGGGACCAATTGGAAAATGATGCAAAGTCTATGGACCTAATGGTAAATTAATCTAGAAAAATATCAAAAGTATCTTACCTGCCGAGCGCATCATACTGCTGGCAGAAAATGAACGCACAGGATCATCCCCTCAAATATCGTCTCGGCGTAAACCCTTTTCTTTCTCGAGGTCCTCATAAACCCCCTTCCTCCACCAGTGTGTCCATAAACCCTATAACCCTGGAATTAGGGTTTTTCTGACCTCACGGTATCTGAAAGCCTCATTTCTGTCTCTTCCTTTGATCTCACTGTCATACACAATGATTAGTACAATTTTGAGAAGATCCTGTTCCATTGTCTCAAGGCGCGCTTTCGCCGCCTCCACGTTGATCGAGTCGATTCCGCTTCTCCAACACCACCTCAATTCATCAGCCGCCGGATATGGTGTGGTTGGTGGTGGTGAGCTTCGGCCATTCTCCAGCTTGTTTGGTGCCAGTGGATTCAAGTCAAAGGCATTTCACGCCCAAGCGGGGCCGTTGAATTTCCGGGCGTCGTTGGTTCCTCAAGCGGAGTATGCTGTAGATGATTACCCTTTCGATGAAGGGCCCAAGGGAAACAATGATGATGGCCTTGAGATAGCGAAGCTTGGGATTGCTCAGGACATTGTGTCTGCTTTGGCCAAGAAAGGTATAGCGAAGCTCTTCCCTATACAGGTACGTTTTATTTTCACAAATATTCCTTTGAGATATATACTTTAGTAGCTGTATAATTATTTACCGTCATTGAATTATGCTATATTTCTACTGAGGTTATCCATCAATCATAGCTCCTATTTCTGACGGAAATATGTTCGGGGGAACAGTCGTTAATAAGCTATTCTTAATTTTGTAGAGAGCTGTTCTGGAACCTGCTATGCAGGGTCGTGATATGATCGGTCGAGCTAGAACAGGAACTGGGAAAACTCTTGCTTTTGGGATACCTATCATGGATAAGATCATTCAGTTTAATGCTAAGCATGGGTTGGTTTACTCAGTGAAACTTTTCTTATTTGTACTTAACTCTATGCATACTTTCCTTGTTTCTTTGTTTGAAGTTGGACAAGATAATGGTGAGGCAAGGCTGCTGAGGTATAGGTGGTTGAAGACTTCGATTCATTTTTAACCATGCATATTTTTGTGGCTGATTATGCAGACGAGGAAGGGATCCTCTTGCCTTGGTTTTGGCACCAACTAGAGAACTTGCTCGGCAGGTTGAGAAGGAATTCTATGAGTCAGCACCTAATTTGGATACAATTTGTGTTTACGGGGGTACACCCATTTCACGCCAAATGAGGCAGCTTGACTATGGTGTTGATATTGCAGTAGGCACACCTGGTCGAATTATTGATCTTCTTAACAGAGGTGCTCTAAATTTAAAGGACGTTCAGTTTGTTGTTCTTGATGAAGCTGATCAGATGCTCCAAGTTGGCTTTCAGGAAGATGTTGAGAAAATCTTGGAGAGGTTGCCTCCCAAACGTCAAACACTTATGTTCTCAGCAACAATGCCATCTTGGATAAAGCAGCTTACCCGCAATTACCTAAAGGATCCGGTAACCATTGATCTTGTAAGTATGCAATTCTGTTGCAGGCAACAGGAGTAAGGCTTTCAGTGTTACTATGCATTTGCAAATTCCATTTAGACTTAGACCCTTGTTTCCTCCTCCCATGATTAGATGTAAGCGAGTAAAGTTTGTAGACTCTAAAGCTATAGGGCATATAGATTTCTTGGGCATCAAGTTTTTATGAATTATTTTATATGAATGTCTGTAATACTATGATGTTTATCTAAGTATATGTTGCTTTCCATCCATTTGTTCTCATCCTTAAGATGAACTAATAAGTTTCAATGTATGAAATTAACATGCATAGTCGTCTAATTCTTATGATTGGTTGGTTCAAAGGTTAATTAGGAAATTCCTGGTGCTGTAGGTTGGAGATTCTGATCAGAAGCTGGCAGATGGAATTACGCTGTACTCAATTGCAGCAGATATGTATGGAAAAGCAGGAATTATTGGAACTCTAATAACAGTAAGACTCCTGATACTGTCATTTTCTTATTTTCTAAGAATTGGTTATCGTTATTATTGTTATTTCATTAGATGTAGCTTATTTAACAATTAATTATATTAAGTTTTAGTTATCGCTGAAAATGATTGCAATTGAGTGTTCCCAAGTCTTTTCTCTTTGAGAAAATAGCTAAAAAATAAATAGATTATTAGACTTGATATCTTTTGTCTGTCCTGATCGTTTGTTTTTTCTTAGGAACATGCGAAAGGAGGAAAGTGTATTGTTTTCACCCAAACCAAACGTGATGCTGATCGATTATCATATGCCATGGCAAGAAGCCTTAGGTGTGAGGCCTTGCACGGAGATATTTCACAAGCACAGAGGGAAAGAACTCTGGCTGGCTTTAGAGAGGGCCATTTCAATGTTTTAGTAGCAACTGATGTTGCTGCACGTGGGCTTGATATACCAAATGTTGACCTTGTGAGTTCTAATTTACTATTTTTTTTCTTTTCAAGTGGTTGTGTTATCACATCTATTTTACTCCTGGATTGAGGTACAATGGTAGTCTTGTATTTTCTATAAGATGTTCTCCCTTGTTTAACTTTGCTTCTTAATGTATGTTTGTTGGCTGTATGTGGGCTAGGTGCTTGGAGGAAAAGGGGGACAATGGGAAAAATAAAAGGGGATGAAAGCCAACATAAAAATAACACTAGTATAATTGGAATAAAATGTTCCAGAACTTAGTGGTTAGGGAAATAATGAATGGGAGACGTGCCCTTTTTGGAGAATTTTCTATCAGAGATGTAGTAAGGGTAATGAATAATATGAACTTTATTTGCTTACTTCCAATTATTTTACCTCCTAAACTAAGGAATTCAGCTGGTCTACAGCTCTACGCATGATGACTGGATTGATTCCAATTGAGAAACTGTCTTGCTTGTTCTGTTATGTGTTACCCTGTGGATTTCATGATCAGTAGTTTGGTTAATAGGACAAATGATGCATCTCTAAAAGATGAACTGCGCTGTTTCTGCTCTGATAATATTTGAAGGTGCATATTAGTATATATCTAGGATGCAAAAGAAATCATTAAATTAAAAGAATATGTCCATTCAATTTCTGAAAGAATCTTCACTTATAGGCATGGATTTAATTTTACATATTTCTTGTGGGCTGATTCTATAAATTTAAAAAGAGGAATGAAGCTTCTTTTGTTGCTTGATGTTGATGACATGCTCTTTATGTTTATTTGTCAATATTTACGCCTCACTTTATGCAATATATTGTAACACAAGTACAAACCCGTTGAAATACACAAATATGCTCCTTCCAGTTGTTCTCGACTTATAGCTATGATCTTGTTGCAAAGCATGCTCTTGTACCAATAAACACATATATCCTAATGTGTCATTTATTGACTTTTTGCGTCTTTGTCCAAGAGAGCTCTGATAACAATGGCTTGTGATATATGCAGTGCTTGATTATATATACCCAAGTTGTAACTGAGTTTCCTTGCAGGTGATACATTTTGATCTTCCCAATAATTCAGAGATATTTGTTCATCGATCAGGACGGACAGGTCGAGCTGGGAAGAAAGGAACTGCTATCCTTATATATAGCCAAGATCAAACAAGGGCTGTTAGGATTATTGAGCGTGATGTAGGCTGCAGATTTACTGAGGTGATCGCTTTGCATCCTTTCACTTTCTTTTCTCCTATCTTGTTTACCTGAAGTTGTTTGTAATTTCTTATTCTCTGTTTTGCCTATTGAAATTTAGGCTACATAACCACCAAATGGGGGGTCTATTGAAATTCAGGCTACATGACCTCTGGAATTTTTTTTTTTGGGTTGGGGGAGGGGAGGTAGCCTGTCCACGTCATAAAGCAAGTTAGAGCTCTTGGAGCTCAGCCTTGAGGCTTTGTCCTCGGAGACATTCCTCATTTTTGATGGAAGACATTATTTAATGTGTGACTTTGGTTTTCCTCTGCCATTGTGTGCCAATTACAAAGTCTTGATTAAACAGAAGTTGCTGAAAATTTTATTTGTTAAAGTTCTGTTTATAATGATAGTTTTGATGGCAGGGAACTTTTTCAGCCTTCACATTTCTGAGGTGAAAAAAGAATGTACAAGTTATGGCTAATACATGCTTTAAAACATATTATAGGATTTGGGAATGTGAACAGTGCATATATTATTGAGGTGAATTCATAAACTAAGGATTGGTTGTGAATTGTGAGTGATGTGAGAAGGCTGAATATCTATGAGCTTTGCTTTACATTCAGTAACTAGGAGCTGCATCTGTCATTGCAACGAATAGGCCACATTGGGCAGTAGGAATAGTTGTTGCATGCCTTGTTATTCTCAGAGGGTCAATAGCTTAAGATAAGCAGCAGGAGTAAAAAAAAAAAAAATAGTGGAGAAATTATAGCAAGCAAGCAGGTATTGGTTGCCCAAGAGCATTGGCTCTAGTGGCACTTCCTCATAAGTGATGGGGATATTGATGTGGGATTGATCCCTACCCTGCCGGCCTACTCCCAAGGCCTTATGCCTCCTTTGTCAAAAAAAGAAGGGTATTGATAGTATGAATATGAGATCATTAGAAATTAAATTCACATGCATGTTCTGAATTCACGCTTTATTGGATTAACACGTGATTTGAGTCTTATTTCTAACACTGATATTTATGAGCATCTTAATCTTAAGCCTATTGAACATAAAATAATTGGTTTTTAATGATGATTGTGCTGCTAATGTTTTATCCTGCAGGTACTCATATAAATTTATATAATTTTTTTGTGCATGTAAAATGTCCAACTCTACTTCAGCTGCCATTATTTTTCTCAATACTGTTAATAGTTTCCCTCTCTTCTGTGCTACCATTGTAGGGCACTTTTTAATTATGTATGTTCATTAACTTATTGCTTGTTGTTCTAATTTTTCTGTTTACTAGCTACCAAGAATTACCGTTGAAGGAGGATCAGTAGACATGTATAATGACATGGGAGGTGGTCGATCTGGCTCTTTTGGAGGCATGCGGGATCGTCGTTCTGGTGATTTTGGTTTTGGCCGTGGTCCAGGATTTGGTCGCTCCAGCTATGGTAATTCTGGTGAGATGGGAAGGTATGGTGGATCAAATTCTGGTCGTTTTGGTGGCCCTGGATCAAGTCAATCAGGAAGTGGGTTTGGGGGGTCTTCTGGTGGACCAAGCTCTGGTCGTTATGGTTCCTTTGGTGGCTCTGGCCCTGGCCCATCAGGAGGTGGACTCGGTAGATCTGGTGGCATAGACCGGGCAGGAACTACCGGAAGATTTGGATTTAGCCGTCCTGGTGGCGGTGGTGGATTTGGCAGTTCAGATCGGTCTGGTAGTTTTGGCTCAGGTCAATCTAGTGCATTTGGTGACAGAAGTTCAAGCCAAAGGAGTGCCTTTGGTGATTCTCATGGTAGTGGTTTTGGTGGGAATGACCTGAATAATGATCAAAGCAATGGTAGAAGGCCCTTCTAACTTTATTGTAAGTGCCTTTCTGCAAATCTTACCGTTGGCTTCTTGCAGAGTTTACTACTCACATTTTTCTCTGAATTTCAGGCGTCTAGGCCAATCTCCACCCTTACAAGAGGATGGAGGAGGTCGTGCCATAAGGATCACTAGTTGCACCTGTATTTGTTGAGGGGGCTGTAATCTACATGTTCCAGCAGCCTCTTCTTTGCAATTGTTTGGCTCATTACCTCTCTCTCTCTCTCTCTCGGTCTTTTTGGCATCCTCATGATTCTGAACAGGTATATTATATTGGCAGTTTTGACAAGGTAGCTTCATGGGGGATAGTCATCCAACTTAAATTCCCTCTAGCAGTTGATGGGAGCGGATTAAGATATTTAGGAAATGGTAGGGTGCTCTGCTGTTTATAGTGTAACTTTTTTATAGAAGAAAACTATCGTGATCTAGCTAATTGATTTATTATAATAATACTATCTGCAGTAATTTGTTTTTCACCTCTTTTTAGCCTGGGGCTTTTTTGGTGGTTCGTAAAATAAGTTACTGAATTTAATGACTACTGAGCTGAGCTTATATGATAAATTGTGGAGCAAATAGTTTCTCGGCCTTAATGCACACGGAAGATTGTAATGGAAACATGAAGCATGTCTTCTGGCTGGTATTCATATTATAGTTTTACCATCCGCCGTTGGGCTTGAAACAACGTTATTTGTATGACTGCAGTGATTTTAGTAGTTTTAGGGTATTATTATATATTTTGTCCTATCTATGTAGTTTTAGAAATATTTATATATCATGGGTTTAGTGAGTATTTTGATAATGATGTTATAAATGTACCAAGTCTATTTGGAAGCTCTCTACGATTGTGTGGGAGGGGGTATGATTCGTCATATAACATCAAGAAACATTTGTGTTTTGTTTTTTGAATAAAATTCAGGAATATCAACTGAAACTTATCTATATGTAAACGAAAAGTGATAAATTGATCAAGTATATTTGTTCTCAATTATTCTATGTAACTAAATAACTCAATATCGTTCAGTACGAGTTACTGCTATATTTTCTCTACTGTCATTTTTTTTCATATTCTCTTCATAGCTGTTGCCTAGAAAAGTTCCAAGCATTAGCATTCACCTTAAAATACATTGTCGTCCTGCTCGCCTATGTCTTCAACATTTAAATATTATAAACTCATTCCACATGAAAATCCGCAAGAAAAGAAGGAAATTATTGTAGAGGCAATAGTTGGTTCCTTCCATCATTTCTCATAGAGCCACCACGAAGAACCGCTATATGTAAGATTATCTCATTACGCAAAATCTGATGTAGAAACAGGTCAGCTTTTGATATTTAAAATCAGCTGGGTTTGGCACTGCATTGGTCAGACACGTGAAACGTGAATCTACCAATATTTTGACTTAAACGAAATAAAAATAATTGATTTTTGATCTATTCAGTGCAATACCAACTGGTTTTATCAATGTCACTAATATGGCCAATTTTAATAGTCAAATGAACAACACCAAAAGCTAATTTATCAGTTTTTCAATGTAATCCAGTGTTCACTCATGCTTATGAGCCCTACTCCATGGGCCCTCTTTGATGTAAGTATACCTCATTATGCAAAATTTGACAGTTGATAGTTGACATTATACTTGAAATTTCTGTGTTTGGAATTCATCCCACCCATTCCTCTACGTACTCTCTAGGTCATATATATCTCAATTTAACTAAAAATGAAAATAAAAAAAGATATGAGCTTAACATCACAAATTGTTGCACTTTAAAGAAACAAATACAAAATAAATTTTCATAAATTATAAACTATTATCAGATTAACTGAACTTGGCGATTGACACCAATAGTTATCCACTTCTTACGTTTCTTTCCAAAGTGAAAACACAAGGAGAGAGCATTATGACTCACCTTCCAAAAATGACTGCATTTTATGTACCAAGTTAGATAAAACATGCCAAGCATGGTCTACTAATGACAAGTATAGACACTAGGAGGTTTCAACTTCAAACCTCCACTGTACTACATAATAATAATAATAATATATATATTTTTAAAACAAATAACTTGCTGCCCGCAAGGCCAGAAATATAGTTTGTGCGGCACAAACACAACACAGCTCTGTGAATCGTTTATGTACACACCATTACAAATACGTATTTACATAAGCATTTTAACTATCTTAAGTTAATAAGAAAGATAGTAGGGATCTACAGGCCGAAGAGGCAGGGGAGGAGGAGGAGGAGGAGGAAGGTGGGGAAGGGCACAAAGCGGGGCCTACCATGTACTGAAGCAAATACTAGATGGCACACAATTAATGCAAAGCCAGTTTAGTTTAGCTTCAAACTTTTGGAATTGTGTTATCTACTAATCAATAATTAATTGAGTGGTCACGTATCACCTCTTGTCTCTTTCTCTACCAGTACATCCATTGTCAACTTCTGCATATTTCCTTGCGATATTCTTTCATGAAAGAATTCCAAGCTAGCCACGCTGCACCAACTGCAGGTTCAACCTAGTGTTGTACAGGAAATTTTAAACTATTTATATATATTTGAGAAAATGAATAATAAATAAATATAACTGCATAAGAAATCATTATGGCTTCAATCCATTCTTTTATAATGCAGACTTGAATTATCCATCACTGATGAGTGGACGGTTAATGTATCACTGTCATTAAAGACCCATTTGGTATACCATCATCTTCACGCTAGTATCTTGGATGTCAGTAAGCATCCAAATACTGATTATATCCGTTCTATGACAACTTTCAATGGTCATATCAAACAAAAAATCTTAAATACCATGGCATCATATACTATGGGATCCACAATATCCATCTCCTTAGACACAAGATTAATAAACAATATTGTAATGGTTTTTTAACCGTGGCTTTCTAGACATCACATAAATTCTAAATACGATTCCCCAATTTCCTTCTTAATCAGTTTCTATTGTAGTTTTTTCTTTCCTCTAGCACTTAAAAATAAAAAATAAGATAATAATCACTACCCTCTCTCTTGCAACTTGCAACCAGAATGGAGTATGGTAAGCCATAAAATCACCTGGAAACAAGAATTTATTTTTATGCACTTGTTTCTGAATATGTTTATGTAAGTGTCAATCAAAGAGCCCAAATTTGCAATACAAAAGGCTACCAATTAAGATAAACTACAAAATAGAATATTATGCTGACCTTAGGTCTAATGGGATTTACCCCAGGAAAGTATTTGGAGGTGCAGTTTATGACTTCTTTTCCTATATCCCATCTCCTATTTGCTTCAAGAACACCACCAACCATAACAAGGGGGAAAGTACCCTTTCCATCTGCCAAAAGATAGAGACAATTGGTCATAAATTATGATCACCTACACTCATATGTCATGCACAACATTACTCTTAGCAGACAGATCTAGAGCCCATGGTAGATTGTTCAAATTTTGTAACCAACAATAATCTACTTCTGCACTAATACAACATAGGTTAGCAGTGCTGTCCTCAAAAAAACTTACTGCTATATGTGTAAATGATGAAATCAATAAAAATCTCAATTAAAACCGCTTGACGCCTACATGCAATATCAATAGATGATTCAACAAGATAGTTTTCCTGTCAAGTACAAAAGCCTGAGAAAATATTAATAGTGATATCTAATTATAGCAGTAAGTTCTTTTGAGGATAGCACTGCTAACCTATGTTGTATTAGTATAGAAGGAGATTACTATCAATAAATATCTCAGTTAAAACCACTTAACACCTACAGAAGATTGATGTAGGACACCAGAGAGAGAAGGGGAAGAGTGGGGAAAGGTAGTACGTGAAGAAGAGAGGAGAGAGAGAATTAGGTTAATTAAATAATATTCAATCAAATAGTCTAATGATAATAAAGTACCTAGGGCTATTTTTAGAGAGCCCCGTAGCAAAACAGAATAATATAAAATCTTAACAAGATATCTCAATTCGAAATAATTTAAATAGATAATCCTAAAGTAATTCAAATTCAAATTCCTAGATTATTCAATCCTAACAAAATATCTAAATTGGAAATAATTCAAATAGATAATCCTAAAATATCTAAATTCAAAATAATTCAAATTCCTAGATTATTCTAACTACTTAAATCTTAAAATATTTAAGCTTATCCTTAATAACTAAGTCACAAAAAAATAATAAAATATCTCTTATCCCATTCTCCGTTATTTTCCTCTGGTTGGAAAAAACTCGTCCTTGAGTTTTGAAGTGAGGAAGTAGTAGAAAACTCCATCTTGGCGCTTTAGACCTGACAACGAACATCAATGGTAAAATTAATAGCAGAAACAATTTTGGGTTCCCGATGACATCAGGAAATACTAAGTCAACTTGGCATGACTTCATTGGATGAACCTGGATGTGGTCTTCCATGTTACTTCAAAATGTTGTAACAAATTCTCACAAACTCCACATCCTATATTTGCTTCCAATTTATTTTTATTACCTATTACATTACCGTCCTCGTCGATGTCTAATGGGCAATCAAGGGGTTCCACAATAATAACATTAAGATCCTCTATATCGACTTTATCTATTGTGTCACTGTCATATGAGAAGTCATGTTCCACGTTGATCTGGTCAAAGTTACCCACTTCGCTAGCTAAATCTTGTAGGTTATTGCCGAAGAGCTGGATATCTCTTCATTTAATAGCACTTTGGAGTTCATCAAGTTGCTCTCTAAAGTCTTCTGGGGCATTTCGAAAGTCTTGGATCTTTTGTTCCATAGCAACTTGAACATTGGTAATTTGTTGAGTGATTTTGAAGCCAAAAAGTAGTAAGAATTTCCCCAAAATACTTTCCAATAATTGCAGGAGGTGTGTAGGATTGAATAGGGTGAGAAGCTGGGCAAAATAAAGGCCAAAATCGTAGAATAGCTTCACCGGCACGTGTGGCGGTGGCTGCCGGTGGCTGCAGAAGATAGAGCATTGGGGTCTTGCCAGATTCTTCCTTATGTGGCTGGTGGTGGTGGCTTGGTGAATGGGAGGCTGGAAAGTGGTGTTTTTAGGTACACAAAGGTGGGTGGATGTTTTCCAGTGAGTTTCCAATGAGGCTCAGGCAAGGGTGCATGGCTAGAACGAAGAATGCTCAATCTCTGATACCAAATTGATGTAGGACACCAGAGGGAGAAGAGGAAGAGTGGAGAAAGGTAGTAGGAGAAGAAGAGAGGAGGAAGAGAATTAGGTTAACTCAATAAGTATTCAATCAAATAATCTGATGATAACAAAGTATCTAGGGCTATTTATAGAGAGCCCTATAACAAAACAAAATAATATAAAATCCTAACAAAAAATAGAAATTCAAAATAATTCAAATAGATAACCCTAAAGTAATTCAAATTCAAATTCTTAGATTATTCAATCCTAACAAAATATCTAAATTCGAAATAATTCAAATAGATAATCCTAAAATATTTGAATTCAAAATAATTCACATTCTTAGATTATTCTAACTACCTAAATCTTAAAATATCTAAGCCTATCCTTAATAACTAAGTTACAAATAAATAATAAAATATCTCTTATCCCATTCTCTATTAAAGATTCAACAAGATAATTTTCTTGTCAAGAACAAAAGCCTTAGAAAATACTAATAGTAATATCTAATTCAGAGATTGACAAAAACTCAGAAAGCTTGCTAATATGGATCTTTATGAAGCGCCTGAGCTACTGTGTTTGTTGAAATTAGTGGTTAAAGCACAAAGGTGGTAAATGGGGAAGGCTTTCTCCCTGGTAAAATACTCTATTGATTGCAGTACTCTCCATCCTTATTGTTTACACTAAACTGGATAATTATAATACACCATAAAGAGATGATACATCTGTACTGAATACATTCAAGTAATCCCAGGTTCCACCAAAAAGCTCTCCCATAGACTCTTTGAGGAAGTAAATTTCTCATAATACAGTTACGCTTGCTGAAATTCAAGATTCTTCACAACAGTGTTTTAATTTACTATGGAAGAAATATGCACACAAAAAATGTCACTAAAATCAACATACACGATGACTAAAATAAGTGCATGAGCTTCAATGGTCAAATTAAAAATTAACCAGCATCATATAATTCTATAGATATTAAATAACATATAATAAAAAACCTTTATGTGGCTCAATATTGACTGAAACTTTATATACTGATGGGCACCTGTATTATCTCACCCTATGCTGATATAAACATCACTTATGATGACAACTACATAATTATAAACCCAAATTGCTCAATTCTTCAGGTTTAGGCATTCAACTTAGCACAGGAACTCTACATCACAAAAGTTTCCCAATGAGTATTAAATTTGATTTCTGTGGCTTATTTTATCTATTGGACCATGAATATCTTACATTAATCTTATGTTGAGCATAGATGCTATGTACTGGTAAGTTGTAATAAGATCACTCAAAATAAGGCCAGACCTTCACCACATAACCCAAGTCTCTCTACAACAGCTTTTACGCTTGAAGCCAGCTCTTGGACAGACTCTAGCAAAATCTTATTGGCAACCTCATCTCCAGCCTCTGCACAGGACACCACAACCGGGACAAGTGCTGCAATGCGGGCCCAAGAAGGATCTGCATAGGTCCACCTGATTTCCAATGAGACAAACAAAGTGGTGACCTCACATCCTCCTCAAATATATACAATTCTCTTTAGATGTCTTATATTCATATCGCTCAAGTTCCCAGCCATGGTTAAAATTTATTTCAGCTGTTCTTTTCATCAACACAAGACAACAATAAATAACTAAATAAATAGAATCACATTCTCAATAGAATTTGTAATCCATTTTAAAAACCAAAATAATTAACGTGCATCATTTAACAACGTCAATTAGAAATGACAAAAAGAATTGACATAATTTGAAAAAATCGATAAAATCAAGTTACACTGCAGAAATTATGTCCATCTCAGATTAGTTGTTTCAGGCATAAGAAAACTTCAAAAACTTATTTGCATCTACTTATGGATGGGAGTAATGATTACCAACTACTCATAAGATAGATTCAGACAAGATTTCAAAGTGCCAGCTATTGATTCCATGAAAATGTATGATATGAACAAGTATATAGCTAAAAAAAATACCCGATTACTTCTTCAGGAGAAGAAAGACCAAGTTTTTGTAAAATAGAACTTGTAAGCATTGTAGTTGGACCACGGCCATCATATGCCTTTATTACTGCACTTAATGCCTGTGCAGCTATTCCATATCCACTGCAAATTAAAAAATAGAACTATCAACCAAACAATTAGATGATATCCAGGAGAAGATATAAAGAAGAGCCTCCCCATCAGGCTTAATCTATGGCCTTTTAGATTCATTTTATGTGATGTCATGCTAAATGATAGCAAAAGAGCATGTTAGAAAAGTAAGGTCAGTTCAATTTAGATATACAGAACCTTTTCCAGCTAATTGAGTTCCCTGTCTGCCTACTATGTGCTACCTCTTATTTCAACAAAAGCAACTTTCCATAGCAAAAAAAAGAACCGAGAAATAAGGAGTTATCAAAGGATAAAACATTACTATCTTATAGATTTATGGATGTCAAAATGTTATATTTTTTCATAAGACTTTTATTTAAAAAAGAAGAAGGAATAGTTGTTCTATGGCATGCAGTTTCCCTCTAAATGCATGGTCATTGGAAGCAGTTATACTAATTTTTGACAGATAGAACATGACATGGGAAGATATAGCAACTTTCAAAAAGTCTAGAAAGAAATAAGATGGAAATACATTGAACTATATACAGAAAATATTTGATTAACTTATGGCTTTCATAATGGTTTCAACATAATCCTAGACAGAGAGAGAGGTCATGAAATACATAAATACAGCACTGATGGATTACCTGCCCCAGTCACCTAAGACAGGTCCTGCACCTGCAGCCCTTGCTTGTTTGCCATCTTCAGTAAATCCATATGCAATGGTCCCTGTGCCAGCAATTAATACACACCCATGAAGTTTGCCCATTGTTCCACTTGCCAAGGCAGCCACAGCATCATTCTGAACATACAGCCTCACATGGCTTGGGAATATATCTCTGTTATATCAAGGCCAAAACATATTTAAATTAAAAGATTCAGCCTTACTCATGTTTCTAAAAGAACAGAGAAACTAATTTGACATTATCAATGAAAAAAGAACATTTTTGAAAAGTACACCAGCAGAATACACAAATAAGTTGCAATTTAACTAAAGTTGTAGTGCATTATAGGTAATGAAGCTGCCTGATTTTATTGTGCCTCCCCCCCTCCTACTTTTATTACCCAGAGCCAGACAATGGATAATTATTTATGACAGGAATAACTCAGTTGCTTGCCTGTTTTGTTTTCAGATTTTCTTTCCCCAGATGAAGAGAAAAAATAACATGAATTCAGTTTTATGAGTCAGAATTGAAAATCACATCAAGAAGAAATCAGAAATTTCCCACAATAAACAGGACAAGACTTCATTGCAAAGGAACTATAATACATTATATAAACCAAATGAGAACAGAGAACAGAACTAAAAAATTGTTTACTTTCATCTAACATTTAAGGAGTAAAAGAGCAAAATATAATTGCATATAGCAACCTAAGCCAATTGAGAATTCTTTGCTGATCTGTTGGATGGTTAACACCAGAAACAGCCAAACAAACAGCTCGAACTGAAGATCGTTTTGAACCACACTTTGAAAGTGCATCTGCCATAACTTGCTCTAATGTTTCCCTTGCAGCAGTTTCTGTATAAGTAAATAATGGTAACAGCATGAATATTTCTACAATGTTATCTTCATTCTATTATCACAGATATAACTGTCTAAAGAGCTCAACTAGAATGATCTACAAGTATAAGAATTGCATTAATATGACAAGAATAACTACCAAGTGGAAAAAATAAATCCTCTCAAGACAAAATGTAATAAGAAGATGAACATAAAAATGCAACCAGGTGGGATCTATAAAATCCTATTACCAAAATGACTTAAGAATGTCAAATACATAATCCTATCCCAAAGTAAATGAAGAGGCAGAATCTAATACTATAGATGCCAACAATAGAAAGTATAAACCACAAGTACCATAGTACCACAAATTTTGCCCATTTCCCATGATTTTATCCTCCTTAGTCCTCTGAAAACCATCAAAGTGAGTCAACGGAAATTCCTACACAATCTTCAGGGATAAACACTGTTCATCTACAGTCACCATTTTGTTCAAAATATTCCATGAAAGAAGCAAAGTAGAATAGATAGTTGTTCATTATGCTCCATATTGCTTCAATGTCATTGTTTTTGTAAATTCTGTTTGGTACCACAAATCAAAGAGAAGCCTTGGCCTTAAAGGAAAACTTGTCTGTCAAAGTAAATGGACATCAGAGAACTTTTAAGTTGGAACGATCAAGCGAGTTTGACCATGTCTAATGTTCGACTTCAGAGAAAGTAAATGGTTTAAACATATCCATGCTGTTGAGTAACAAGATAAGAAGTGTTTCTTTCACTTCATGTGTGTGAAGAAGAAAAGGAAAAGAGGGTGACAAACAAGAAGAAAAGAGACTACATAGATGAGAGAATACATGACTAAAATAACTTCCTCCTCCCCTAAATCCTCTCCAGAGGTGAATGCAAGAATGGATACCAACCCCTCAACAAATATCAAAAGAAATTAGATTTCCTAACTAAACAATTTCCAAGAAGAGACATGAAGTTTTGCATCCATTTTGTCGTTGAACATTGCCGTAAAAAATAAAACTACCTTCACTAGAAAAATGTTTTTGTTCACCAAAATACCTAAATCAAAACAACCCTAATACTAAAGTCAACACTGTATATCTAAACTAAGTGGCCCCTCTATTCTCCCCGACGAGTAATAAATGCAAATAACCAAGAGTTAACAAGCAAAGCCAACAAACCCAGAGACAAATGTTCATAAAACAAACAAATCATAAAATTACCCAGCAAAAAGAAAAAAAATGCTTGATTTCTAGAAGAAAGAATACAGCAAATTACCTCCCACGCTATTGTGGTTAGAGCAACCGGCAACAGCTCGTGCAAGGATGGGAAGAGATTCAATTTGCGGTTGCGAAAAAGGGGTTATGGGCATGCAAATGCAAACAGTGGAGGTTGTACCACCATCCAACCCCAAAACGACGCCGGAGGCACCGTCCGCCAACGGCATTTCGTGTTCGAAATCCCAAATCTCACCATTCCTGTACCTCTTCATGCCTGCATCGGCGATCCCCTCGTCCTTGTTCTCCAGTTTCATCAGCTACTATTTGAATTGAATTGGGAGAAAGAAAGGGAGAGAGAGAGAGAGAGAGAAAAAGGGTGGTTGAAAGGCAAAGAAAGGACGTAAGGTAAAAGACAGGGAGAATGAGAACAAAAATAAGACTAAAAAATCCGTATTTTTACGATCACAAAATAGAATGAAGAGAGTGTGTGTGAATATATATATAAAGAAAAAAGCACAATTCTAAGAGCCGGACGGCCAAAGATGAGAAAATGAAGCCCTATTCCATTGTCCTTTGATCCTTTGTCGATAGAAATGGGGGAATTCAATTAAAAAATGCAGTAGAAAACACAGAGGAGGTGGACCTCACTACACAATATTAGGATAAAAGGAGGGGAAGGACATTCAGAATGATAATGCTCCTTACGAATCCTCCCCGTCGTATGACCCAGAAACTACTCACAGCAGAGAGAGAGAGAGAGAAAAGCTATCCAAAAAGGTAGACTTTTGCAGTTTTGGTGGCGTCATGAGTAGGAAGAAGCCACTGAGCCGAGCGCTCTGAACCGGGGTAGTAACAGGGTCAACAAATATCAACGCCCAAAAAAGATATCAAACTCTTCACATCAATATCAACAAATAAATAAATGTAACTATTAATCTAGTAAGAAACACGAGATATGTGTAAATTATATAAAAGATTAGGACGGATTATTTATTTTTTTCAATCAATTTAAATTAGTAATGTCTTTGTATATTAACCCATTATATATTCATACATGTTCACTTTCTCCTAACGTAGGATCTGAAGCCACCATAAAAGTATGCCTCGCTTTCTACTCTGATTTTACTACTCACATTCAAACTTTCATTTTTGGCAAAAAAATATAACTGGACAAAATACCTAACACAAATTGTATCCTTAATAATGTATTAGTATATATGAAATATTTTTTGTAAATTTATTTTATAAATTTCAATTAACTTGACTTAATCTTATTTATCTTTTTATTATTAATTAAATTTTATTTGCTTTAATTAAACTTGATTTTATAAAATAAATAAATAAAAATTATATTATTCTTATATCATCTTGTGTTGCTTCTCTCACAATATCAGTCATATAAGAAAAATATTATATTAGTCCTTTATTTTTTAATTTGATTTTATTTTAATTTTTTATAAATTAAAAATCTCAAAATGATTTACTACTTTTGAATATAATTTTATTTTGATATTTTACAAATTAAAAGTTTTAAAAGAATCTTTCACTCTTTAAATTTTGATTCAAAATTATCCTTTTTAGTCTTATTTAAAAAGTGAATACTTTGGGTTAGGTATTGAGAAGTAAAAGATTATTTTGAGACTTTTAATTTGTAAAGAACTAAAATAAAAGTATGTTAAAACAAGAATATATAATATCAAAATTTTATTTGACCTTCTCTTGTATAATATCAAATGAATCTGTGGAAAGGAATATTGGTTAACTTAAATAATAACTTAGATGAGGTCAAATAAAAAAAATCTTGTTAATTTTAGTGGATCCCTAAAAATTTGAAAATAATTTAGTTATGATAAAATTTTTATTTAATTAAATATGAATAAGATAAATATATCAACTTAAAAATTAAATGGAAATCATATGTAAAAACTTTTTTATATATGTAAAACTTAGGCTTTTTATTTAAATATTATAATTTAATAAATTAAATATTCAAATCCTACTTTGACAAAATTATTACATCCAAATGGTTGAACCAATTCGCCATTATAGATGATGAATCCGCCAGACACTTAAAATTATACTTTTGTATTTTTTTAAAAAAAGTTTTTAATGATTCGCCAACAATATGTTTTTGCGGGGCACTGTTGCTTCACATGGAAGTGGGCACCTCCATGTGTATATATATAATAACATATATATATATATATATATATATAATATTATTAAATTATTTTTTAATTTTTATATAATATTATTAATTAAATAAAAATTCAACCATATTAATTTTGTCAGTTTTATTGATGGTTATTTTATTATTTGTATTTTAATTTTAAATACTTAATTATTTGTTTTAAATATATGTCATTTAAATGATTAATCTTACAAAATTTTTTAAATTTTACTTATTTTTTATTTTGATGATTTAAAAAACGAAAAAAATGTCATATATGTATTTTTAATTATTATTATTATATATGACATGACAAAAAAAATTTAATTTAAAAATATATGTGAGAATTATTTCATTTAAAAATTTTATTTGTTAAGGGGTTTATTGAAAATAATTGAGATATTTCTTTTAAATAAACAGAAACAAAGATGATTGTTCTAATAAGAGGCGATTATTTTTGTAACAAAATATTCTCAAATTATTTTTTAAAATAAAATTATGCTGGACTTGTTTATCTTAATTTTACAATAAAAAATTAATTTTCCAAATCTTCACCATATATATATATATATATTTTTTTTTTTTTTTTAATGAGTTACGTAATTTTAATATATTATATTTTTCACTACTTCAGTTGTATTCACAAAGTGGAGGCGAATCCTAGGTGATTTTTAAATTTTACTTATTTTTTGTTTTGATGATTTAAGAAAAAAAAAAACAGGAGAAGAACATTATATTTCATATATGTATTTTAATGATAATAATTATTATTTACGAGATGGTAAAAAAATTTAATTTAAAAATTTATGAGAGAATTATTTCATTTGAGAACTTTTATTTGTGAAGGGGTTTAATATTAATAATATTATATATGAGTTCACAATCCCTATTAATGATTGTTTTTTTTATTGAGAATCAATGAGGGAGATGCAAGATTAATTGAATGGGTTGAGTTTATAAGATACAAAATATATAGAAATCATTTAAGATATATTGAATTCATTTAGTATGCAATTGTTCTTGTGTAAATTTTGATGAGTTATATTATAAGTGATTGATTTAAAAAACAATTTTATTGTGCTATCTAAATCTCTTAATAGAAAAATACTAAAAAATAATTAAATATAAATCTCATAATAATAATAATAATAATAACTAGTACTATTATTTAACATATAAAGAATCTACAAAAAATTTTAATTTGTATTCTTTTTATTATTAAATCATCAAAATTAAATAAATGAGATTTTAAAAATCTTGTAAAAATAATTATTTAAGTGATATATATGTTTAAAACATATATTAAGTGTTTAAACACTATAATTAAAAATTAAAAGTTCAATACTAAAATAAATGTTAATATAATTATATTTTTATTCAACTAAATAATATTATGTATATTACAGAAATAAATAATATTATATATATACACACATAGAGGTGTGTGGCATCTCTATGTGCGTGCCAGAAGTGCCTTGCCTTCAAAAAAAAAAAAAAAAATGTTCCCCTGATTTATCTCCAAAGAATTTACTTCAAAAAAAAAAAAAATGTTGAATGGATGGGTGCAGAAATGAAGACTATTTTGTCTTCAATGGATGAATCATTTAAAGCATTTGGGTATAAAATTTTGTCAAAAGAAAATACAAATAAATTTTTTTTAATAATATTACACTAAAAATTCTGTAAAACTTATGTTTGTATAGAATTGCAAGAAGTGAATAGCCTCAAGATAATTTATTTAATTTATTTTTTATATAGTACGTTTCTATTATACTATATTATATTATATAAACATACAAAAAATTAATTATCTTAGTTTTAAAATTTTCATGAAAATATCAATAAGAAAGATAACTCAATCTACTTAAATTATAATAAATGTTATTTAAATTATATAAAATTATAGAGATGATCATGTGAAGTACATAAATATATCTACTAAATGGAACGGGAAATTTTAAGTATTATCCATAGTTCATTTATTTAAATCTTTTCAAAATTTAATAACTAAAAAGATATTATATTATGACACTCACGCATACAGTAACCTAATATTTATAATTTAATAATATATCCAATTTCAATTAGTTTCTATTTTTATTTATGCTCATCTGAAATTTAAATTAAGTTAAAAATAAATTTTTATCTATTTGTAATACTATTTATTTATTTTACTTTGCTTGCTTTGTTGTTTTCAGAGATACTTTAAATGAACTTCCCAAGTTAAAAGTACTTTTACCTTACTATTATTTTTGTGCTTTGAAACTTAATAGAATCTTCATTTTATCATTTTACTTTTTTACTTTTACTACATGCTATCAATTACCTAGCAAATCAAGTGGAAGAAAATACTCTAAATTTTATACCATGCAACAAATAGCAGCAGGTCTGTGAGGAACGAGAAAGAAAATAAGTAGATATTGCTTATTATTAACAAAATAATATGAGTATTATTAGATTACTATCTTTCTATGTCATATATATTTAAATTTTATATCATGCAACAAATTGCATATTAATATTATAATTATCTTTATTTACATATATGTGTACATATATATATATATATATATATATTTCATTTTAGATTTCCAAATTATTTCAAAGAATTTTAGGATGAAATTTTATTAACTTTAAAAAGTTATATGCATAGTTGGTGTTAAGAGTGAGAGAACACCATGGTATAAAATTAAAATAGGTTTATCTATGCATTCTTTATACAATAAATTCTAATCATGGCAAGAGAGATAAGTCATATGAAGAGGAGTTAACTGTATAAATTTATGCAATCTAACTTATATAGTGTGCAAATAGAACCTTAATGTTTGGGCATATAATAAAGAGATTTTAAACTAAGATCCATTGGAGTAATTAAATTTTAGTTTCAAAATCCTTTACAATAATTTCAAAATTTAACGTCATTTGCAATAAATATATTATATTTAACATGTTATTTTTGGTTTATTCATAATTTTGAATATCTCGGCGTATTCATGATGCGGCAAAACAAAATTTTGCTATATGTTGCTAATATATAAATTTGTTAATTAATAAATGCTAATTGTATATAACTTTTTGAATTTACATATTAATTTATATAATTTTGTTATTTTAAATATTAACCAAAAAAATTATAATATTTAAATTATGTAACTATATTATGCACTCAAAATTATGAATGTATCAAAAATTTTATTTACATATAATGGTTTTAAATGAAATATTTTGAGGAATAAAACAAATAAGAGGAAAATATAGCCAACTATCCTGTGGAATTTTTTTAATAAAAGTAAGGAAAATATAAAATTAGATTTTATGAAGTATAAAATTAGTGAAGTACTTTTAAAATTTGTGAGAGAATGACATTGAAAGCATGCATGTGAGGGGCACACTTCTTCTCTTACCGCTAATTCTTTTTCCTTTTTCTAATTTTAGAGGAAATAATATACCAAAAAGGATCTATACTAAAGAATAAATTAGTCCAAACAATATTTATTATAAAAATGATTGTTGAAGAATTGGATTCCTTTTTTTTCCCTTTGAATTAGGAGACGAGCTTTCCTATCTTTTCACAGGTATGTGTTTTTCTAACTTCTCTCCTCGTGAATTACTTTTCTATTGTCTTATTTTGGGTTGGTGTGTCTTACAAGTGATTTAAGATTCCATAAATTATGTAGAATTGATTTATTGGTATCGTATCAAAGTTCATATGGATGTTGTGGAAGATAATATTTACGAGTTTGGATTTGTTCTTGTGATTGCTGCTATTTAATTTTGCCCTGCTTTGGCCTTTATTTAGTGGACTGCAAAATATCCATTTTTGATATTAACCTCTTTAGATTACATATTTTTTTATATCTAAATTATTGGATTAAAATTTTGAATTGTGTACAGTCAAAATTTAAAAGCATTAACTCCATGTGGTTACCAAGATTAATTTGAACTATCAAATTATAGGTTCACTTCAATACTAACCATTGGATCCATATATTCCTTAAGAAATGTAAAGACTCTTGGGTCTCATTTGGTATCTAAAAGAAAAATAGATGAGAAAGAATATGAAAGAGAATAATAAATGAATGAAATGAAATGAAAAGTTTTGATGTTAAAATGTGTTTGATATGTTTACAATGGAAAGGAGAATGAAATTATAAAATTAATTGATATGATAGAAATAATGATAAAATAAAAATGATAATGGAATAAAAGACTGATATGCCCATGGTAAGCCCTTATATACAAAATATTAAGGTAATATTTTTTAAAATGATTTGTAGGGTAATATTAATAAAAAAATATTGAATTATTCTTAATAAATATTAATGAATAGTTTTCTAATTTTTTTTATTATGTAATAAAAATTTCAAAAAATAGTAAAATATTTATCTTTTTTATTTTTTTACTGCAAAAATAATTTTTTTTTAACTTTCCAATACAAATATTGAATTATTTATATGCCAGACATATGACGGTGAACATCTTTCAACTGGGAAGTCGTGGCAGAGTAGTTTAGAGCGGTGGTGATTGGATGGCCAAAGTTATGTGTTTGAGTTTTTTCAATCATGGAGTAAGGGCAATTTCGACATTCTACAGATCATTCCCAGACGTCCAAAACTTTCCATTAGATCTGTGATGGAATGAACTCTCGCATCCAATTGGGAATGTCAATTCCCATGGTAATGACTTTGCATCCAGGCAAACCCACATCTCAAACTTTCCTTTTCTTTTCCCTTTTCCACACCCTTTCTTTCCCTCGCACCAAACATGGCCTTTGTTAAGTTCCGGCTTAATGACAGATATACCAACGTTTCATACAATTGTTGTTAACTCCTCACTCAATGGTGGGTTTCGTAAGTTAAAAGTTTTAGCAACGGTTCTAATTGTTATAGATTTCAAAATAATCATAATTAATTTCCCTTTTTCGAAAAAAAAAGTCATGATGCAACATAAACCTCCATCGTGGCATGACAACCATTGTAAGAGAAAAGTTAGCGATTGATTTATCGGTTACACAAATTGTTCAAAAATAATAACTATATGGTTATTGACAATTCCCAGTCAAAAAGTTTGTTTTCAATATGTGATCTTTAATTTGTTTGAGTATCTATACACCATCTTAGCTAACAACTTACTTAACTTAGGATGTTGTTTTGTTACATTATAATTCTTAGTTATTCTTTATGATGTTTGTTCCTTTATTCCGTTTGGCCTAAGTGTCAATAATATTGTTTGGTGTTGACAAAAAAAAAAGAAAAAGGAATTTGGTGTATATTCTTATGTATTTGTGGACCTTTCTTTATGTTTTTTGTGGTCTCTTGAATATATTTAGTATTTGGATGAAAAAAAAATGTAAATTTTTTCTTTTTATACGTGTTCAAAAGTGTTTGCATTGATACATCGTTGCGTAAATAAAGACACTTGGTGTCAAAATATACTATTAAAGGCAAACTTAAAACGAGTTTTTGTATTTTATATTTTACTCATAATACTTTTAGATTTTGTTTATACATCCAAATTTTTTTTTAATTTGTTAGATAACTTACATTTTTTTTTCTTTTTTTATTATTTCAATAACCTCCAAAATTTGTAAATTCATTAACTCATCCATGTGTTTTTTTTTTCAATAATACCCCGAATCCATAATTCTATCGTTATTTCTAATTTATAAATCGATATTTTAAGAGAGCATATGAGAAATACTCACATGGGGAAAAAAATTAATATTTCTTATGTTAGAAGAAATAAAAGTTTGATATAACAAAAATGAATTTTTTACATTAGAAAATTCAAATGCAATTGAATTAGATAAAATTTAAATTATTGGATAAAAATTTAATGATCTAAATATTAATAAATTGTTAAAAAATATTTAAAATATATTAAAATTTAAGCCATTGAATATCTTCCTGGAATTTGGATTTTCAAATCTACTGAATTCAGAGATTTTGAGATTAAAGATTTTGAGCTTAGCCACTTGGCGTCAGGACCACATGCGCAACATATTCTAACGGCTCTAAGCAATTCGGTTAGGGGAACGTAGATAGAGAATAAAGGTAGTTGACTCGAGGGTCAGGGTATCGTCTAGTGTGGAAACTTCCCTGAGGGAGAGGAGTGTTTTTCTTTTTTTAACTTGAATAAAAAAAGGGTGTTGCTATTTTCATTTCCTGCATTTTTCCTTTCCAGTTGTTCCTGAGCTCTGTTTGTGCTTATCATTTGGTGCTTCCATTGAGAGGTGAGCTATGGCAGATAGGACAAGACAAGCACAAATGGAGGAAGCGTTACGGGAAGGTAGAGAAGAAACGACAGAGCTAAAGAAAGGTTAGAGGAATTTGGAGGAATCAATCCAAAAGTGTTGAGAGTCATTACAAAATTTGTCGGAGATGGTTAAGAGGCTTTTAACCAGGAGTAAAGGCGAGAGCAGTAATATTCGAGAAGACAGGATTGTAAAGGCAAATCGAGTTGTAGAAAACCAGTGGTAGATATAAAAAAATCTCAAAATAGAAATACCTTACTTCGATGGCACAAAAGCGGAGGACTAGTATTCAAGGTACAGGAGTTCTTCCAGTTATATAACACACTGATGGATCAGAGAATGAAATTAGCCTCTTTGCATATGACAGGTCATGCTTATGCATGGTATAAGTGGGTGATGAAAAATAATATGGTAAACACATGGGTTGAGTTTTTGGATGCACTGATACTAAGGTTTGGCTTGACTTTCTACGAGGATCCTAAAGCAGCTCTGAAAGAACTAAAACAGACAGATATGGTGGGAGAATACTAAGTAAAGTTTGAAGAATTATCGACCAAGGTAACGGGATTATTGAAAACCTGGTTGATCAGTATCTTCATTGCAGGACTGAAGGAGCATCTTAAGTGTGAGTTACTACTCGCTCAACCTGAGACGTATTTCCAAACAGTGTCATTAGCGAAGCTACAAGAGCAGAAGTTCAATTCAGGTCAGGCTTATATAAAGATGACTTTTAATTGTTTTAAATTTGTAACACCATCCAAGATCACAGTGACCTGGGGTCGAATACGAGCGGGAGCAGCGGAACCCAAGGAAGGAATACAACTAATATAAACACCATTAGCAACAGTAAAATAGGGGGTACACAGTTGTAAACATGGAGCTCAATTAAAAAACTGACGGAAGCTGAAATTAAAGAGAAAAGTGTTAAAGGCTTGTGTTACTACTGCGAGGAGAAATATAGCCTAACACACCGATGTAAAGGACCTCATTACCTGTTAGTTGGACAGGATGAAGCTGAGGAAGTCTTGATGGAGCTCATGGAAGAAGATGTGAAAAACAAGGAGGCTGGACTGGTAACAAAGATGAACGAAGAGACCTCTCCAGAAATCAGCTTAAATGCCTTATCCAGATAGTATCATCTAAAAACTATTCGTGTTCAAGGTAAATGCAGTAACAAGTGGATGCGACCTTAATAGATACTGGAAGCACGCACAACTTTATAAAACCTAGAGCTGCTCGTAGATTAAACCTACAATACGATGTGATCAAGGAATTCAAAGTGAATACCGGGAGTGGGAACAAGTTGACGAGCCAATATAAATGCAAGCCTATAAAGGTAGAAATACAGGGGTATACTACGGAGGTGGAGTTTCATATACTCCCTATGGATGGCAAGCCCATAAAGGTAGAAATATAGGGGTATACTATGGAGGTGGAGTTTCATATACTCCCTATGGATGTCAAGCCTATAAAGGTAGAAATACAAGGGTATACTACGGAGGTGGAGTTTCATATACTCCCTATGGATGGCACTGCAATGGTTTTGGGACTGCATTGGCTAGAAGGGGTAAGACCTGTTACTTTCAATTTCAAAGACTTAACTTTAGTGTTTACAGTTGATTGGAAATGAGGTTTGTTGAAAAGGGAGAGGCTCGTTGATGAACGACCATTACAAGGTAGGGAGCTGAAAAAGCTTATGGACTCAACTGGTGTTGCAGGCTTGTTCCACTGCAAGTGGTATCTGATATTCAAACCAATAGTGAAGAGAAGAAACTAGCAGAAGTGCGACAGATATTAGAAGACTTCAATGAGATCTTCTAATAACCTAAAGCGTTGCCTCCTAGACGCATTACAAAGCATGCCATTGAGTTGGAACGTGGAAGTAGACCGGTCAATGTGAGGTCGTATAGGTAACCACATTTCCAAAAGAGTGAAATGGAACATTTAATCTAAGAAATGTTGCAAAAATAGGTTATCAGACTTAACCAAAGTGCTTTTTCTTCGTTGACGCTACTCGTTAAGAAGAAGGATGGTAGTTGGCACTTTTACGTCGATTATCGAGCACTCAACGCAATCACAATCAAGGATAAATTTCCCATACCAATGATCGACGAGATCCAAGATGAGTTAAATGGCACCACAGTGCTTTCAAAGCTGGACTTGTGCTCAGGCTACTTTCAAATTTGCATAGCTGACAGGGACATATATAAAACGAGCTTTAGGATGTATCAGGGCCACTATGAATTCGTTGTAATGCCATTTGGACTGACAAATGTGCTAGCGACATTCCAATCTACCATGAATAGACTATTTCAGCCTTACTTAAGAAAATTTGTTGCAGGATTTTTTGACGACATATTAATCTATAGTGCTACAGTGACAGAACACAGAAAACACATTTAGGTAGTCCTGCATACGTTGAAAGAGGATAATTTCTATGTGAAACTTTCCAAATGTGTGTTATTCTAATCTAAGGTGGAGTATCTGGGATTCATAGTTAACAAGGATGGTATCCATGTAGATCCTAAGAAGATAAAAGCTATGACTCAATAGCCTACTCTGAGCAACGTGAAGCAGCTGAGGGGATTCTTAGGTTTAACTGGCTATCATAGGAAATTCATTAAAGGGTATGCGTAGGTGGCTTATCCCTTAATAGTGTTGCTTAGAAAGAATTAGTTCACTTGGAGTGAAAGGACTCAGGTAGCCATGGATGTATTAAAGATGAAAATGATACGAGCCCCTATTTTGAAATTACCTGACTTTGAGAAGGAGTTTACAGTGGAGACGGATGCATCAACTTATGCCATAGGGGCTGTTTTAACTCAGGAAGGTCACCCCATATCATACTTTAGTAAGAAGTTAAAGAAGAAGCTGTCATTGGCATCCACATACGTACGTGAACTTTATGCCATAACACAAGCGATGCTTAAATGGTGACATGATTTACTCGAAAGGAGATTTAAGATATTGACGAATTATAAGATTTTAAAAGAACTCATAACCTTGGTTGTTCAATCAACAGAATAGCAATAATACCTTGCTCAATTACTGGGCTTTACATATGATATCATATACATGAAGGGAATGGAGAATTCTGCAACTGACACCTTTTCTAGGAGTGAGGGTGGGGAATTACAAGTGATGAGCATGGTGACTTGCACGTTATTAGAAGATTTGAGAAGGGAAGTGAATGAGTTGAAGGAATTACAGATACAACTACAATTGGTGAAACAGGGAAATGAGCCAGATGAGGTTTCCATACAGAACAGATTGTTGATGAAAGGGGTTTGAATTATCATTGCGCAACCATCTCCTACTAAAGAAGCTATTCTTAAGCAGTTTCATGATACACTGGTGGGCAGGACATGCAAGAGAATTAAAAACATATAAGAGAATTAGAGAAGTATTCTATTAACCTAACATAATGAGAGATATAGCTTACTATGTCAGTAGGTGTGTTGTATGTTAGCAAGTCAAATACCTCACCATAAGACCGTTAGGTACAATGCAACCTCTACCTATTCCATTTAAGCTGTGGTGCGACCTTACAATGGATTTCATATCGGGGTTGCCTAAATCCGAAGGTTTCACTGTGATATTAGTGGTGGTTGATTGATTTACTATGGGAGTTCATTTCGGGGCATTGAAAGGTGGATAATTATTCCTACATATGGCAATCAAACACCATGGGTTCTTAATAAGTATAGTGACGGACACAGATCACATCTTCCTTAGTCGTTTCTATCAGCAACTATGGAAGATGAACGGGACTCAACTAAAGTTCACCACAGCATACCATCTGCAAGGGGATGGACAGTTAGATGTGTTAAATAGGTGCCTTGAACAATACTTATGAGCCTTTGCTTCACAACAACCCCATAACTGGAGTGTTTTCCTTCCATGGGTAGAGATATGGTACAACTCCTTATTTCACAGCTTAATTGGAATGACTCCGTTCAAGGCCACCTATGGATATGATACATTCGTTTTTCCTCGGTTTAAAAGGGGTGAGACTAAAGTGGTGGGTGTAGAAGAAGTTCTGACAAAAGGAACTGAGATTTGGGAACAACTCAAGCATAACCTAGAGAAGGCTCAGAAGAGTATGAAGAAATATGCTGATAAAAAGAGGACGGCAAAAGAATTTAGTGTTGAGGATTGGGTGTTATTGAAGTTGCAACCATACCGACAAGAGTCTCTGGCTAGTAAATTGAATTATAAGCTGTCCAAGAAGTATTACGGGCCATTTAAAATCCTTGAATGTATTAGTGCAGTAGGCTATAGCCTAGAACCTCCAGGTAGCGGGAAAATCCACCTTGTATTCCACGTGAGTTTACTTAAGGAGTTCAAAGGAGTTAAGAAGGATATTGAGCAAAGTCCACTGCCAGAGGACTATTCGAAGGGCATAAGACCAATGACCATAACAGATACTCAAAAGATATTAATAGATGGAGAGGTGCAACAACAAGTTCTAGTGGATTGGGAAGGCTTGCCTAGAGAAGAAGCAACCTGGGAGAATTGGGCAGACCTGATTCAAGTTTATGATATGCCGGACCTCGAGGACAAGGACCTTTTTTATGGGAAGGCTATTAATATGATCCATTAAATGAGTAACCCAACAATGGAGGAAGAGGGTGGAGCACCAAGCCAGATCAATGGAGGCCCAACACAGCAGCAGAACATGGTAGCAAAATTAGGCCATAATGTAAGGGAAGAAGTGAGACGAAAAGAGCAGGCTTCATCCAACAGAAGGACCAGAAGGAGGCTGGTATGGATTAGTGATTTTGAGCTTAGCCACCTAGCGCCAGGACCACATGTGCAAATAGACAAAACAACATATTCTAACGACACAAAGCAATTCGGTTAGGGGAGCATAGATAGATAATAAAGGCAGCTAACTATGAGGGGAGGGGTATTGTCTAGTGTGGAAACTTCCCTAAGGGAGAGGAGTGTTTTCCTTTTTTAACTTGAATTAAAGAAGGGCGTTGCTATTTTCATTTCCTACATTTTTCCTTTCCAATTGTTCTTGAGCTCTATTTGTAATACACTCTTACAAAAACTCGAAGTTATTCAGTATTTCGTGCTTATTAACTTATTTTAGAAATTAAAAGTTATCAATTCCAATTTATACACAGTTAAGATATAAGTATAGAGAAATTGACTTTTTATTTATAGAAGATAATATTTTTTTTGTTGATGTTTTTTTTTATTAACATATGTTTGATTATTTGAAGACTACTCTATGAGGAAAATTAAATGCATTAAATTAATATTTAAAGAATAAAAAATGCTTAGAAAGAAATTAGCATGAGTAGAACGAAGATACCATTAACCATAGTTTTTAAAGGAAGAAAAAAAAGTCATATAATAAAAAATGAATATACGCTCATAAAAATATTAATATTTCTTATGTTTGAGAAGAATAAAGAGAAAAGATGTTTGCTCATATTCCCAATTCTTTTTCCCTTTTTCATTTGTTATCTAGATAATATTCCTCTTGCCAATTGGTATAAGCGTCATTCAATTTCAAATTTATTATAGTTGTTAAAAGGAATTGTTTATCATTGGGTTCAGCTCTTTTGTTGGATCAAAATTTTGGATTTAATAAAATTAATGTGAGCTATCAAATTGTTCATTTTCTTTAATACTAACCATTGAATTTGTATATTTTCTGTTAAAGGTAGCAAATCCATGCTCATTGTCATTCAATGCCATGCTTGACAGGTAGACTTGATTATCAATCCTGAATTTTAAATATTGAACTTGAATTTTGGCTCACAACAAGTCCAAACTCATATGGTAGTGAGATTTTTTTTTTATTTAGACTTTTATTTATATTTTTCGATTCAAATTAATTGAGCATTTTAAAGTTATGATTAAGTAAATTAGTTACTAAAGATTGACATAAATAACATAACTAATTATTATTACTTGTGAGGTTATATATAAGGAAATTAAAAATACAAATGAGTTATTGTATTAATATAAATCCTTTAAATAAGAAGTAGTAATTTTTATTTATTTAACAAGATGTTACGTTATACTAATTTTTTTTTAAAAACTAAGTTTTTTTTTCTTTTTATTCATTCAAGTTTTTTAGACTCTGGCTATACTTTAAAGAAAGTTCAAGTTTGACCTGTTTTACAAATTAGACATTCTTAATCAAAATTTTTTTATTTGAACTTTATTTTTTCAAGCTACACTTATCAAGTCGGGTAAGCTTTTTAAATTTTGATTAAAAATATTAATAGACATAATATCTAAGATCTTTGAAGTTTATGAGAAAAGAAAATTGTATATATATTTAATTGTTGCCACTTTTATAAGCAGAAAAGAGATTTTCTGGTTCTAGTCCATGAAATTCTATCTCCCCATTGTGCTTAGAATAACCTTTTACATTTCACCTCAGACTAACTTTATATCAGAATTGAATTGGATTCATTTTCAAAATAGACATGATTTTGATAATACTTTTTATTTATTTTCTTCAATTGAAATTTATTTCTTTTCTCTTTAGCATAGAATTTTTTTTAAATAAAATACAGTTTGACATTATGTGATTTGGTCAGATTCTACTTTGGGATTTTGTAATTTAAAAGTTTATAATCAAATTATCCGAACCTCAAATTATCAAGATATTATACGTGTGGCATTATATATTTCCTTAATTCTTCTGATGAAAACTAATCATAGAAAAGGAGATATTTAATTATTAAAATATTAGACTAGATAAAATTTAAATAATTAAATTAAGAAAGGAAGATAAATGAAGGATATCTATAAGAACCAGTAAATATGGAATTATTAATTAAGAAATTAATTGTGTGGATTCCATTTAATTAAAGCAAACTAGTTTAATAAGATAGAAAACATTATTTGGAAAATGATCTTAGAAAAAATTTAATAGATTCAAATGCTTAAGTAATTAAATTAAAGATGAAATCTACCTAAATTGATTTAATTGGTTAACCACAACCAAAACAATACTGGTCAAAATTCAGAAATAGATTTCCTGCAGCAACTGCAATAAATTGTTTTCTTTATTCTTTAATTGAGATTGTTGGATCAAATCTAATGGTCCTAAATGCACTATAAAAAAGATATTTATAACAAAATTTATGTATTTTTGAAAATAAAATCATATTAGTATTTTAAATTTTTTCATATAGAATGATATAAGAGTTGGGGAAAAAAAAAAAAAACAACATTGTATCAGAAACAGTTCAATTTCTTTGTTTTCCAACAGGATACTATTATGTATAAAAAAAATCTAATATATTGATATGTTTTTATTTTTCAGAAATACTTAATTTTTATATTTTAAAGTTATACTTTAAATGCCATTTACGGTTCTAATTTTTATAATAGCTGAAGAAACCTTTTACTTTTATATATAATCAGTTTTAAAGTCTTAAGGCACAAAAAGTTTACTCTTCAATTTTGTGAAACCTTACCTATATTTAAACAGCAAATATTTGGTACTTTGGAAAAATATACTTACTTTTTGCACTAAGAAACATCATGAGTTTAAATAATAGATAATTAAACTTCTAAATGAGATAAGTGAACACAAAATAACCCTAGCACTTACTGCACATGACCCAAAAATTCTCCCAAATTACCCTAATTTCACCTCTAAAGTGACACAATTTGATTGAATTTGATTATTAGAAAACTTAATCCCAAATTCTTTGAACTATAATATAGATTAGGGAAATTGGACATTCAAACAAACTTCAGACCTGTTTGGTATACAGGATAGAATTGGAATTCAAGACAAGACTCCTTTAAACGAGTTGTTTGGTATGCAAAAAAATTGAGTACAGGATTCTATTGAAAGGCCAAACTACCTCGTACATTGAAATTAGCATTCCATCAAGGACCCTATGGAATTTGATATCTTTCCATGGAATCAATATTTTACTAACAAAAATGCCCTTCCCTCGGCCATCAATATACATCTTCATTTTGCTTTATAAAATGATCTTTAATACAAATATTATTTCAAAATAACAAGATGAAGACGATCGATTTGGAGGTTTATCTATTGAGAGCCAACTGTTTTGTCGTCAGAACCCTAATCCCAAATGCGAAGAAGATGGACTGTGAGGGTTTACAGGACAAAGGCAGTCGATAGCGATGGAATGTTGGATGTCTAATGCCGGAAAAGGTCGTGCTACTTTGCGGGAATGAAACAATGGCCGCAGTGAATTGAGTGCAGAGAAATGTGACGCTACCTTATCATGCAGAGAAGAGAAGGGTTATTATTTTTGTTTTTCATAGTGCAAGGGAGGGGTCCAAACTAATAGAGAAAAAAACGGTTTTTTTTTTAATATATATATATATATATATATATTTTGCTTTATTATCATTATTTGTGTTATTAAGGGCATTTTAGACATTAATCCCACTTTGCTTTTCAAACTTCTACATACCAAACATTAAAATTTTTTTTGTAACACATTCCATTTATTTGCATACCAAAGTAAATTTTTGACCTTTGAGACCATTCTATTATACTCTTGACCTCTTTTTCTATTCCCACAAAAATCATTCCTACATATTAAATAGGACTTTAGTCATTTTACTTGAGAGCAAAATTTGAGAAATGTGTTTTTTTTTTTCAAATTCAAAATTTTGATTAGATGAGGGGAAAATTTCAATCTTTCTAATACAGGATTTATTTAAAATTGGAGATACACTAAAGGATTCTATTTTAAAGGCAAAATACAATGTATGTATGAATTTCTATATTCCAATGGTCTGTGGAAAGAATTATGGCCTTCTCTTTTTTTATTTAATATACAGAAAAACTATACACTTTGACGAAATAAAAAATTGAGGACAAAATTAAGGATTCTACATCGGGGCAAAATTTGAAGCTTGTTTTGATATTTCAATTAGTCAAGAAAGAAATTTCGATCCTCAAACTTTGTAAAAAAATTAATTAAAAATTTTAATATTTCCGTAAAAAATTTAACTAAATGATATCACAAGCTATCAATATATTATAGAATTAGGTCATTCAAGGCACCAAAGCGAAATTAAATCAAATCAACTTACATCAAATTGTATGATTTCTTTTTATATATATAATTAAAATACATTCCAAATAGTATATAAAAGAAGTATTGATTATCTAAGCCCTTTTTCTTTTGGATTTAAAAATCAATTTAGAGTATAAGAAATAATATTTCAAACAAGTCTTATACATAACTGATTTATAAATCAATGCCTTTTTTTTTCTTATTGTTCTGAACATACTCATACTGTTGAATAAACTACAATTTTGATGCTTGAACTTCATTCTAACCATCAATTTTATTCCTAAATTATTAATATTAAACTTTGTTAACTCCTATAAAATATTATTTGCATATTTTTTTATTGGCAACTTTCAATTGTAATACCAAATATGAATATCTTAAATACTATAATACATTATACCTGAATATCCTATATCTGAATACCTAAAATATTTCAAAATATAAGATAACAGTGTAACAAATGCTGCCTTCAACTTCTAAATAGTATGAATAATGAACTGAGAAATGGAATATATAGCATATTAAAACATCCAAGTGCACATAAGCTGAGTAACTTTTGTCACAATGGATGAAGCAGCTCTATATTGAATAAATTAGTAATGCCACGTTATTCCCAGCAGAGAAAATTTTTTCACTTTATTTTATTTATTCACCAAAGTTTCTTATGAGGAAGAGGAGAAAGAAATAAGAGATTAACCACTATAACCCTCCCAGAACATGACTAAAATAATGTACAGAACTAGTTATAGTTTATGCATTAATTGCTCCATAGCAAGCTCCAAAGGAAATTTGAAGAAGGAAAAGAACAGAAGATAAGGGCCAACCTCCATGCAAAAGTATACTCAGCTTGTATGCTGGTTCTTAAGCTTGTCGCCATGTGTTCAGACACTTCTTTCGTCGAGATCGTGGGAACAAAAGTTGCTGAATCTGCTTTTCAGCTCCAACTTCAGAGGTTGCCTGCAAATACAGATTGGATGGGAATGCATTGATGAGTTTGAAACAGAGACACAGCGGTATTATTCTTCTACAAAATTATATTCATGACTCCCTGAAAAGGCCTACTCAAACAAGAACAAAGAGGATGTAGCCATATGGTCTACATTTCATTTTCTTTTTTTTTTTATTCCTTTTCTGCAAAGTAGGAGGGTATAATGACTTTTTATCCACCACCCACCTGATATATAATCTCTCGAATTTAAAAACAGAACTTCCCTTCTACAGAAGCGTATAATTTTTTAACTCAAGTGATTCTCATTCTAGGTTTTAAAAAAAATCAAGTTCTTACAGTGAGACATGCATTTTTCAAGATGAAGACACGCTCATGCGATCAGAGCATCATAAGCAAGATGAAGTTTCCTAAAATTTCATCTTTTACCATGAAAAAGAAATGGTAAGAAATATGATGTCCTCTTTCAGGGAAATGATTAGTTTGAGTTACTCAGGAAAGTACTTTCTTCTTGTATGTTCGACACAGGACTGAAAGAGAATTGAAATTAAAAATAACATATATCCATAAAACAATTATTTTACCATCAATTCATGTAAAATCAGGGTACTATTCCTAAATGAACTTAAACAATAAATCCTACAGACATTAGGTATCCTTATCCTACTAAGATACTATGATACTGGCTAACAAAATGTAGGTCCAAAAGCCTTTATTCAAAGTGCGTGATAAACCCACCGACATCCTCAAATAATAGTTATTGTTCATTAAATAATAAGTAGATAAAATTTCTATCTCGACATACCGCATTAACATGTGATAGATAGAACCCCTGCTATCTATATTACTCAAGCGACATGATAAAGAAACAACTCTACCAATATCCGAGAATAGGCAGAATTGTAATTACAGTAATGGAAGTATAGCAATGACAACCGAAACAGAGTGCAATAGAATAAAAATTGTAGAAGACAGTAAAGATAGATTTCTAGCTTTTGAGAGGCTAGATCTCTCCCCATATTTCCCTCAGAAGATGCATTGTACTCACTTCCTCAACTCTAGGTTCCCCAACATTCCTTCAACAACTTTCTCTATCACCACACAATCAGCATGTGTCAAGAGTTAGTTACCACCAGCCTCCATTTCCTTTTCTGCCCTGTAGAATGCAAGAAGCATGAATAGGGACTTTAATTGAAAGAATTCTTTTTTACTCTCTACAAAATTATAATAACTACCAAAGATACATTTCACTTTAAACTTTTCTTCATACCCCTTCTCACACACTCATTCAACTGCTCACCTTGCCACACACTTTTATTATCACACCCCACCTCTTTATAGTGCTAGCAAATCAAATTTAACAATTTGGGAAATGTCTTCCATGCATATTTTCTAACGACGGTTATTAGCCCTTGACAAATTATCAACAACTTCTAAAAACTTATCACCAAATTTTGAAAGACTTTCACTAAACTTTGAAATTCTTAGAGTTGTCACCAAACTTTGAAATTCTCAAAGAGCTAAGTCGGTGGTATATTTAATACTCTCCATCACCAACGAATCTCTTGTATTGTTATTCTTGAAGTCATTCCAAGTTGCTTTCAAAATTATTCAAACTTGACTTTATTTAAACTTTTGGTAAGTATATAGCAACTTGATGATTCATGTCAATGTACTTCATGTCAATTTCACCTTACAACACTTTTTCTCGAATGAAATGATAATCTACCTCCACATGCTTTGTCTTGGAATAGAAAATAGGATTCTCTGCCAAGCGAATTAATGATATGTGTCACAATATAATTCTACTGAATACTCCACTGATTGATTAAAATCTCCTAGCAACTGTATTAATCACGTGCTCTTTTGTAACGATGTCACTGCTGGTCGTATTCGGATTCCGTGCTTGATAGAGCTATTGCAGGTTGTCTTTTACTGCACCAAGATATTACTCCTGATCCCAAGCTAAATACATACCCAATAGTTGAATGATGCATGTCATGATCACTAGCATAATTAGCATCACAGTATCCTTCTAACTTGTAAGAATTTTTCTTGTAGAATATTCCACAATCTAGTGTACCTTTGACATACTTCAAAATGCGTTGCATTGCTTCCAACTTGGTTTTCAGGAATTTTGCATAAATTGACTCATTACTTCAACTGCATGGGAAATATCTAGACGAGTCATCGTTAAGTATATTAGACTTTCCACCAATTGTCTGTACAAGGTGACATCTTTTAAGTCCTTTCCCTCAGCGGAGCAAAATCTTGTATTTGCTTTTATTGGAGTTGAGATAGGTTTATAGTCCAACATTCCAAACTCCTGTAGAAGATCTCTAGCATACTTTTGCTGACATAAAAATAATTTCTCTACTCCATTCAATTTCAAGTCCCAGAAAATGTCTCAATTCTCCAAGATCTTTCATTTGAAAGTGTATTATTAGATTAGCTTTGATTTGATGAATTTATACCTCATCATCTCCAATGATGATCAAATCATCTACATACACTAAGACTGCTGTCATTTATCTTCGTGAACTCTTACGACCAAGTTTGAATCTCCTAATGCTATTGAATATCCACACTGTATTAAGATCTCAGCAATTTTTCTAATACCATGCTTTTGGTACTTGTTTGAACCCATACAAAGCTTTCCTCAACTTGCATACATAATCAGGGAATGCTTTGCTCTCAAATCATCTTGGCTGATTCATAAAAATTTCCTGATCCAATTCTCCATGCAGAAATGCATTTTTCGCATTCATCTACCACAACTTTTAAAACTTTCTAGCTATAAGCACCAACAATACTTGTACAGTAGTAATTTTAGCCACTTTGTACCTCTAGGAAAAACCATGTGCCACTAGCCGAGTTTTGTATCTTTCAACTGATTCGTCAGAATGAGTCTTTACTTTATACACTCATTTGTAGGAAATGGGTTGTACATCTTTGGTTTTTAGCACCAACTCTCATGTCTGGTTCTGTTTCATTGCTTCGATCTCTTCTTCCATAGCTTTCCTCCATTTTTTTGGTATGCTTTTTCATAAATTGTTGGTTCATTATGTCTTTCATCTTCAATTACTACTGTATTTGCATACTTCAGGTTCGATTTTCTTTGCCTTGTTGATCTTCATAATTGTTATGGCTAAGGAATATCTTTTTCACTCGAATCTTCTAGCTCCTCGATTTGACTTAGTCTTTCTTCTTTGGGTGTTGCATGCACTCTTGTCTTCCAATGGCTCTTTTCACTTCGTTTGACTTTCAAATTGTCATCTTCTATCACTAGTTTCACTTCGACTTCAAAGATTGGTTAAACTTCACTTTCATGTTCATTTAATTTCTCTCGTAATTTTTCCTCAATCTCCCTTGAATCAAGAAGATTTGTTGCTTATGGTGACCACCATGATAACGCCTCATCACATACTATATTGCGAGATGTATAACATCTTCCTATCATAACCTACGAATATACACCAAACTGTCTTCTTGTCAAACTTATTACGCTAATTATTAGGCGTGAAAACATAACACACATAACCAAACACCTAGAAATGACTTACTGTGGGTTTGATACTTTAGAGCTTCTCGTAAGGTGACATAAAATCAAGCTTCGCTTTTATGAACGGTAGTCTTCATGCATTTTACCCAGAATTGTGGTAAAACATACTTGGCATGCAACATACTTCGACAAGTTTATGACAAGAGTCAATTCTTTCTTTTTGCAACCTCATTTTGTTGAGGTATTCTTGAACATTTCAGCTGTCGTTGTGTTTTATTCTGTTGCAGATACTCATTAAATTCCTCATATGTATATTCTCCTCCGTTGTCAGTACACCAACACAAAAGTTTATGCCCAAGTTCCCTTTCATTTTTCTCTTTAAACAGCTTGAATCTAGATAATGCTTCTAACGTTCTTTTCTAAAATCTACCCATACATACCTTAAATAGTCGTTAATGAGTGTGATCATGTATCGATATCCACTGATAGAGGCTTGCTTTATTGGTCCAAAAAATCAGAGTGCACCAATTCAAATAGCTTCTTATCTCTAAAACTAGATTCCTCATATGGTAACTGATGTGCCTTAGCGTATTGGCATCTCACACAAGCTATACCGTCTCAAACTTCAAGCTATGGAAGTCTTCACATATCAAGCGCACCCTATGCCTCTTTTGGTGTCTTGGTTTCCTTAATGTATCCAACAAATTGTGGTTCTACTATAAAAATTAATATGTAAAGAGCTTTTCTAGCTCTTGCCTGCCATTTCTTCAATTCATTTGAATTTATTGGTGGAACCGCTTCATCTTCGTCAATAAGGTCTTAAAGATTCTGGTCTCCTAAATAAAACTCATGTACAGTGCTTTAGACTTGATAGTTGTCATTATTTAATTTCTCAACTGAGCATTTATTCGTTAACATATCAACCATAGGGATTTTGGAAGTGCCTTGCACTTACACCAAGTTTCCTTAATTCCTAACAAAGTTTCTTCAAAGTCATTGATTGTATTTTGACAGAATCTCCTTGTACGACGATCTTAGATTTTGTATTTGAACAAAGGAACCTCCTGGCTTGGAGACTCAGTTGACTAGACTCAAACTAAGCCCAAACTAGATTAGAACTAGACTCTTACAAGCTCTGATACCACTTGTAGAATGCAAAAGGCAAAAATTGGGACTTTAATTGAAAGAATTTTTTATTGCTCTCTACAAAATTACAATAATTACCAAAGACACATTTCACTCAAACTTCTCTCCACACCTCTTCTTATACACTCATTCAACTTCTCACCTTACCACACACTCCCATTATCACACCCCCACCTATTTATATTGCTAGCAAACCATTAATTCAACAATTTTAAAAATTTCTTCCATTCATTTTTTCTAAAGACAGTTACCAACCCTTGACACATTACTAACAATTTTTGAAAACTTACCACCGAATTTTGAAAATCTTTCACAAAACTTTGAAATTCTTAAAGAGATAAGTCGGTTGTATATTTAATATGCCCTCCCCCTCTTTTCCCTGTTGTAGTGTTTAAAATTGTACTAGTAGCTCAAGTTGGGCTAACTCACGCTAGTCCAACCTCCTCTTTCCTCTCCTTATTTCTTTGATTAGTCTTACTGACCAACTGGCCTCAAAACAAGCCTTGGTTGATTTTCTTCTTCAACAATATGTAATTTTTTATTTCAGTTTTATCAATTGGCCAGAACTGTTTTCTTTGGCCGACAACATAAAAACCTTTCTTTCATACATCTCAGGTTCTGTGAATTACCCATTGACCCTGAAATCAAGTTTTGCAAGTACTCTTCATAGCACTAATATAACCATCAATTGACCCCATCCCATTACTTGTTCTTGCTTTTATTTGACAACAGTACATCTTCAATTTACCAATTTTATACCCATAATTCTATCCAAGAAATCAAAATTTTACTGTGCATGTTGAATCTTCTAGCTGTCATACGCTAGTGGAAGACGAGATAGAGCCACGCCCTTTTACCCCTACTGCAAGTATGAGCATAGACTTAAAAAGACATTCATCATCACATGTGCATAACTACATTTCTATTTTCCCTGTGCCTCTGATATAAAACCAATATATTGAAAAACAAGATTATATCATAAAACATACAGATTTTCCATAAGAAATTGGAAGGGACTACATTGTTTTAACAACAGACTAGTTCAGCAAGATGTTAAGTGGGCAGATTCATGGCTTTAAGTATGACAACCAGAAATATTATACAATTCATTGCAACCCAAGATACTTACTGGAACTTTAAATGGAAAGCGATGAGTTTTTACTTCTGCCCCTGAGAAAACTCTAACATCCATGCCAAGGCTGTCAACCCCAATCAACCTAGCTCCCTGGAAGCCAATTAATAATAGTGAATTAAACAACCATCTTCAAGCTGTTAAGATCAGTTTAGTATTTTCAATCACAATTTCAGAAAATACACACAAAAGGACAGATATCTGTATGAACAAACCTAATTAATATGTAGTTTATATGAAAGAATACATGCATAACAAACCAGGTGACAGGCATTTTCCATGCATACATTTGCTCAGATCTTAGATATCTTTAAATAATTCATAGCTCTAAATCATCTCCCCCTCTCTCCCCCCCCCCTTTTTTTTTTTTCATTTTTTTCTAAAAAATTTCCGTCTTTAAGTATAAGTTGTTTCATATGAGTTGCTTTGCAAATTTTGACAAATTTTATTCATTTATCCTGAACCAGTCTACTCAAATATGCTTAACAGCAATAAGTAATTCTCCATATTAGGAACGAAAAGGCTTTATCAAAAATAAATTAACATAAAGTACATAGAATGATTATTGTTAAATTAGAGCTCTAAGCCACTAGTTTAGTGGGCTTAATTAAAGAGCCCAATATTGATTTATTTCTATTTATTTCAAATTTTGAATTATATCTTATGTGATTAGATAAAGATTGTAGGGATTCCAGTAGATTATTTGGATTTGGATTAGGATTAGGTTTTTATTGAACACTTGTATATATACTCTACTTGTACAACAAATAGAAACAATATAATACTACTTTCTGATTTTCGAAATATTATAAAAAATTGAGGCAATCTTGAAATGAAAACTTAAATGCACAGAACCCAGAAAGTCCACCATATCTTCCACTATCCAAAAATTCAGAATTAAAGCACAAGGATCTAGTTTGACACATAAAAAATCCTTTTATTGAATGTCAGCCAGAGATCACAACCAAACCTAAGGTGTACTTTGCAAAAGTACAATCTGCTCCACCATACAATATGCTAATTTAGTCCAGATAAATGAAGGGTAGTTTAGTAATTTTTCTTTACTTTAACAAAGATATAAATGCAGGGGAGCCAGCCACTCAATGGTAGATTTATTCACTTCCCCAATACTCTCACAACTATCCAACATGGTGGCACAAGAGCAGAGACCCTGACCTTAATTTTGATCCCATTCATATATTTTCTTGTATCAGGAGACTAAAGGACTTGGATTTAAGTTTCTGAAGTAAACGAGCTAATTACACATCATTTACAAATCAAACTCTAGCTAATCAATCTGCATAATCACGGCTCTACAATATGACTCCTAAGCTCTCTAGATTTAAGAACTCTTTTATCTCAGTGTTTCCATTTGTTACAGATAAAACCTATTCCTCAACCAGTGGACCTAACCTTGTAGCTTAAGCTTTTAGATTAAGTGGTTCCTAGACAAAGGATCACATCCTATATGAGTGCACAGTCTACAAACAATTGTCGTTGCCCTCACTCTAGTAATTATTTACATTTCAAACATGAGCAAGAGCTTATACTTTATCCATGCTTCATGGGTAATAGCCAAATGATTTCAGGTGAAAAGGATGTTTTAAGAAGAAAACACATCAAAACCGTCAGCTAGCAGCTAAGACACATTAATTGGATCACTTCTTGAAAACCCTCTCACCCTGCCTTCTACAACTTAATTCTACCTTATTTTCTGACTTCAATAAACCTCAGTCTATCACCCGCATTACTCTAAGGCTTTCCTTTCTACTAAAAAAATATACATCCTTCATATCCTGAGAAGTAAAATTGCTTCCATCTTTAGATTATGAAGAAAAACTGATAAATACATCTTTAAATTTGACCACCCTCTCATCTACTGTTTCAAGGACACTTATAATAAGTGGTTATATTTAGACATCCCTTTCAACATTTTAATCAGATCAGTGCCCTTTTTACACTTGCATGTTTGACCATCCAAAAATTACATCTTACTGTTTGGTCATAATCCAGTAACCATCAACTGAAAATCTGGAAGGAATAGGTTTTTGAAAATTGATTACCTCAGCGTTAAGTCCTTTCTTTTTGCAGAGGGCTTTAAGAGCAACATCAAATCTCTGATTGAAGCGTTCTAGAATTGCCAGATTAGAGTGTACAAGAATATCAGGCTCAGCATCTTGAAAGTCTAGCAAATTAATTTCAGACTGCAAAGTTTTTGGACAGGTAGAAAAATTTAGAACAATTTTTTACATATTTCCTGTTCTCAATATTGCAGAGAAAATATGGTTCACCATGTCAGGATCTAACATTAATTCAAAACACATAATTAGTCAAATATTGAGAATAACCAGTTTTGAGATACATGCCTGACATCCATACACGGAGAATAACTCTATCTTCAGTATCTCCAACCGATAGAGTGTCAACCCGTTGTCTCTGTGATCGCTCATACTATTTGAGCAAAAATTTTCACCATCTAAAGATTAAAGTAAGGAAAAAATAAAGCAAGTTTAGATAGGAAATGTTTTTGGTCCAACAGATAGATTACACTTTCACTCAAAATCACTAATCCACCATACCTAATGAGGCTATGCTCTGGATATTACATACCAAATTAACTCATAGCAACACTAGATTGATATCCCTAAATGAAGAAGAAAAACAAGCAAGAGCAGCAAAACCTAAACAATGTGTGTTAAGTTAATGTGTGTTAAGTTTGATACAAGTAAACACTCATTACTAGTAACTCAAAGTATAAAAAATTTCCATGAGAAAGAATTCAAGGTGTCCCAGGAAAGCCGGAAGCTCACTGTCTTCAACAAGTTTCATAGCAAGAAAGTAATTTATCCAATGCACATTATGGTAGAATATAAAATGTAAATTATTTAATTGCATTAAAATACATACAAGAAGGTATAATATAAAGGTTAGAATTAGACTAGTTTCATAAACTAATTATATCGTTAACTCTAACTCTAACTTCCAATACAAGGAAGCTCCAATTTCCTTCAATAGATATCTAAGTTCTCAAATTAGTTTTTGGAATTTATACAACTTCCAATATTGTTAATTGTTGGAAAACCCACATTGATTTCATAGAAATATGAATAGAAGAAATGTGTGGCTTCCACATACCAGTCATGGAATATATATATATATATTGTGTGTTTTACACTCTCACTTGCAGCATATTGCCCCCCAACACAAATACAGATCACTAAGGGAAGAATTTAATCTCTTCGGTTAATTTTGGAAGATACCAACTCTCAGGTCCAGATAGATGAGGGCTAGAGTAAATTTTGTGGCAGCACATACCTCATGAAAACACTGTTAACATGGATCTACAAAAAAAACTTGTGAGGGTAATGTAAGCACCATGTTATGTTCAACACTTGTGGCGACTTAATAGTGCTTTAGAGTCATGTTGTTTAATCACTCAAATACAGTCTTTGTGGGCAAATGATTCAGACCAGAAAACCGTCACATTGAATGCCAATCTATTAATTTCTGTTATCTTAACTGTTAGAGTTGATGGCAGAGAAAAGATGTTTCTAATATTAAAAAAATGATATTTCAAGGGTAAGATTTATATTTAAAAAATTATAGGGACACAATTAAAATATACTTGTACAAATAATTCTACAGGTATAGAAATGTTTTTCATAAGATACACAAACTTAAATATCAATCATAAATATGCTACCCACTACATGCTTAAAGTGGAACTACAATTTATAATTAAGCATAGTACTGATTACTATGGATTTCAATATTCATTACATGTGCTTAATAATATATTTCTTTTCAACATCATTGTTTTGTTAATCTAAGGTGCAGCATTATTTAAAACACATGGCTAAACAATATTAGAAACTTAATGTTTGTTGCAAATGATACTTCAATACTCCCAATTTTAGAGAGTATCCTTGGTTGTTTTTGTCAGGTAAATTGTTGAATTCCATTAGCTATTTTACGTAATCAGACATTCGAACAAATTTAAACTAATATAGACTTCAGCAAACAAAGTTCAAACAAGATCATGTTAAGTTTGAATTTAATAAATACTTGACTCAATTTAAGCCAGAAAACCAATTATGGATAACAGGTGCTTGCCTGAACTTGACTCAATTACATCCCTACTTTCTTGTTTTTCCATCCCCAACACCATTTATAAATCCCTGACTCCACCATAACAAACCACAAAACTTCATTCTAAAGCTCAAATTTTCAATCACCACAAAGCTACAGAAATAGCAAATTTCTGTGATTGGACTAGACATCCACATGCTCAGAGACATATAACTGCATTGGTGAATCATGTTCCAAGTAGATCCTAACACTAAATAGGGCAGATATCAGTCATAACAATTTGCTGATTAGAAGTATACGCAAGTAGTGTGCCAATTTTAAGTCAATATAAATTAATTACCAAAGAGAAGATACCTTTCCAGTCTGAGTTATATCCATCACCATCTTCACTGCAATATACTGTTCTTAGATATGACTCTTCATCAGCAAAAGCAGGTCTAAGGTACCCCAGAATAGACACACCATTTGAAGGATGGTCCATTCTTTTATCACATTCCATGTTGACAGCCTACAAGGAAAGTTTTACTTACAATAACTGTGGTTTCTTCTAGATCTAATGAATTTGTCAAACCACTTAGGTAGCAAGAAAATTCAAAGACACAGCAGACAATGGCCAATATGACTCAACATGTTAAGTGAATCTATCATGTGATTGTTTATATTTGTCCATGCATATCAATGCTCACAAAAATAATGATTTCTTTTTTCTTTTCCCATTGCTTGTGCATTCAGCAGAAAAAACAACAAAGAGTAGCAAGTTTGAAAATAACTTAGAAAATAGACAACAATAGTGAAAATAGCGCATTATGTAATTTTTTAATGTAGGTTTTTGTAACAATACCATAAATCCAATCATATTCATAGATTAATGTCGGGGTGAACTTCAAAATTTACAGATTGATCTTCAAAGATGTCAAGGAAGCACGTTTAAGTTGCAAGGTAAAAAATAGAAAACCAATTAGCTAAAAGTCTAAAAGTTAATAAGTTGCAATAAATATTCATCGGAAGGATAAGGAGAATGTCTCAATTTTAACAGTACTGCAGAAGACATATCTTGAGAACATGTTGTACATGATAAATTTAATCACCTTCTACCCAAGAGCTTTCAACCTTGGGGGAAGAAAAACACAAAGGACAGAAGAGACTGGACATAGAACAAGATAGGTCAAAAACTGAGCAGAATATCAATACAACGAGAATGAAGATTGAAAACAAACAGGGTTCCATTTTTATTATCAAAGTCAAAGGAAGACAGGAGTTGCTACAAATCTGCAACATTTTATTCCGTTTCATAATTTCTTTTTCACTTGGTTTTCTATATGTTGTTTTGCTGTATCAGAATATTATCTAAACTGAAGTTCAGGTTTATGCCTTCCCTGATCCACTTCCACCTGATTCTGATTACTTTCTACATCTGGAACAGAAAATGCATGTAGAAGTTTGATCCTTGTACATATATCACATCTTCAGTTCCCTTCTTCTTCTTTTTTCCTTTTCTTTTCTTTTTTTTTAAATAAAAAATTGCATTGCCAAGATGGTATGAGAAATGGCAGAAGATAAGGTATCTGACAGAAGAAACAGTCAAGATGGTAATCATACATTTAAGACAGACGTGGAAATAATATGCTTCTCTTTTGTTTCAAGAGATTCAAGCATGATTTTAAACGTCACATCTTCTTTTCAGTAATTGCTTTCCCATTAAAGTAGCTACTCTATTAATTATGGTTCTGAAAAAAAAAATGGAAGTTCCAAGAGACTGACTAATCTTGAGCACTGGAGAACTTTCAGATGGGTGAATTATGAAAAGAAGCTAACTAGAGTAAGACAGTAGTATCAGCTTGGTAAAATTGTTGTCGTGTTTGAAGAAACTGTTAGTTATCACAGTGAGGAAAAAACAAAGGGTACCTTTGATAGGCACTTTGCAAAATAAACAGGATGAACCAAAACAGTAGTGTCTGGTGTTCCCCAATTCACTGATAAATTCAACTCTTCAGATTCCAGAATCTGTTTGCACCAAAGAGGTGGAATTGTGAATTGAACCTTTGAGTTACATGAAGAAAAAATATAGACCAAAGGAACTAAGTTATGAAGCATTTGGAATATTCAAACCTCAATATAATCATCATCAAGCGGGAATTCATCATTGTTGCCACTATTGAATATGTTGTATTCACTAGCAGTCCTTCTATTATCATATAGTGGGATGTCCATTCCAATCAAAGCTCTCTGAAGAAAGACAAGCCTTGTATATCAATTTCACAACTAGTACAACAAACACAATGAAGGAAAATAAAAATACACTAGAAAACTAATTGCATTTACCAGTATAATCACAAATACAGCCTAAGAAGCACTATATAGATATGTGTATTGGATAGGACACGATACAATACGTATCCTATGGCAATTTTTAAAAATTTAGGATATGGATGTAGGAGGAGTATATATATATATATATATATATACAGAGCACAAAATGAAAAAATAAAAGATAGAAAAAAGAAGATGCAGCGTAGTGTAGTAAAAAAAAAAAGGACAGAACAAAAAATTGAGCCCTACAATATAAGACATAAAAAAAAGAGCACTTAAAAGAAAACCATAGAAAACTAGAAAACGAATGGAAGAAAGCTAGATGCAGAAAACAAATCAGAAACAGGAAGAGAACCAGAAATCTGAACACCCCAAACCAGAAACAGAAAAGGAAATAAAACAAGACACAGGACATGAACCTGAAGCAGAAGAAAATGAACCAAAACAAAGCACAAACCAAAACCAGATTCAAACCAAAATGAACCAGAGATGCCAGAGAATGGCAGATCTGAACAACACAGAGAACAAAAATGAACCACGCAAAGAACAAAAACTTCGACACGTTTTGATATGTCTAGGCAAAAAGGATACGCACTTGATATGTATGCACCTGTGTCAGAGGCTTATCCATATATGGATATGCAAGCCCAATTGCTGTATCTGTGCATCATTGAATACAACTCTCCTATCATGCTATGGCAGCAAAGCAGAGAGGTGTTGCTTAAATTCAACGCAAATTTATAGAGGATTAAATAATCTCTAAATCAGATAATGTGATATCTCAATTGCAATGGGCTAACACCACAACCTTATTTCTTGAAGAAGATTAAACTAGATAAGATTGCTTGAGGTAGTAATCCCCAGGTTATTTCCTTTTGGGGCCTATGGTCAAGAAGATTTCTAAACAACTAGACAATTGGAAGGGTGTGTTTAATCCTTGGGAGATCTAGACATCATCAGTCAAAAATGCGGAAGGAAAAAGGAAAGGAAAAAACTTAAACTTGAAAATAACAGGACCCCTCAATCCCTATTCTTATCCGTCAAATAGACTCCTTCAAAACAACAATTAACAGAACAGTAAAGGAAAGCAAGAAATATAACCCTTTCTCATAAGTCATTTGGTGTCGCTGGGGAACCATTAAAAAATTCTAGCATTCCTTGCCAACCAAATATGCCAAATCACAGCAAAAACTGCAGTATGCCCGAAACTTTTCCATCTTTATTTCTTCCCAAGTGATTATAATGAACTGACAAAAATTGATCCAAATTTTCTGGACAAGCCCAAATCTCACAAAAGATCCCAAACAACTTATTCCAAAGCAAAGTAGTCATACCACAAGTGTGTAGTTTCCAAGTATTCCTATATATAAAATACATGTTAAGGGAAAGCACCCTAGTTGGTGGTCAAATTTTCAACATGTCAATATTGTCATTTTCAAATTTGCAGATTTAATAAAACTATGTCCACTGCTTTGTATGGTGTGTGCACTAGCTCAGGAACAAATGCAAATTTGTTCTTTCATTGTTTGGCATCCTGTTACATGTGGAATAGGTTTCTTAATGTGTTTCGTGAATCTTGGGAGCACCTTAAATTTGAACCGACTTGTTCCAATCAATTTTGGAGGTATTGGCAGGAGCAAGGAGGGCAAACTTTTACGGAAATGTGCTATATATTCCATTCTTTGGGGTATTTGTCTGAAGTCAAATACTTAAAAGAGATATTTCATTCCTTATGTTGTTATAGAATATGACAGTAATTAAGACCTCTTTTTGGTGCTATGCTCATGGTCTTGTTAAGAAGGTTTACCTTAACAAATAAGCAAAAAGATTAAGAGCTCCTATTTTCCTAAGTTCTTTATTGTTACTTTTGTATTAATTATTTGGGGTTAATATCTTCATATTTCCATTCCTTTTACACTTGCTCTTCCAAAAAATTTATTCTTTTATCAAAGATTAACTTTTAGATCTTACTAAAAATGTAACTTTTCAGGCTTTTCCTAGTCTTCATCATATTGCATCTTTAATTCTGCAATACAGAGCTTCGGTCAATTCAAGGTGCTACTCACTCTTGGAACTTTTGCATTATAAAGATCATACTGATAGTTTTCATTCATGAACTAGAATCTCTTATGCTTCTCCTTGACATTGTCTGTCATTCTTCAAGACAAGAGAGTTAAGCTCTTGATCCTTTCAACGTGTATTCTTTCTAGTGAGTTTACCTTACTCTTCTAGGAAAAACTTTCTTTTCAAGAAGCCCATTGTCATTCCACTCCTCCTTCAAAGTCAAGTTGTTTATAATAAGCAAATAACAAAATCCTTTCTCCTAATATTTATATTACGTGAATGCTTGGTTCTGAAACTCTTGCCCATTTATCGTTTCCATTGTAATGTGGCAGGTTCCTAACAGAATAAGCTGTTTGGGATCCTTTGTTGAGAATGGAGGCGCCCTGCTTGACCCTCCTCTCTGGTATCTTTCTCACTTTCTCATACAGTTTCTACTTTTATCAAAAAACAATTTGAGAGAATTTGGACTCCAGTATCACCTCTATGATTACGGTTCATTATTTTTTTCTTTAAATAGAAATGGGTGGAAAATGAGATATCATCCTATGGAAAAACCAATCCTCTAAGCCATGGTAAACTATTTTGAGTAAAGATGTGTAATCTAGCTGTTAATTTAGTAAAGAACATGACAATAAGACTAGGAACCTAGAATACTATAAGAAATGAAAATGAGAATAGAATAAAGATAGACATAATAACTTCAACAACTAAGAGGTAGAAGAGGAAATCTAATGCACCTAATTTAACAGATAGACATATCAGGGTTTATGAATAAAATGGCATTCATATGTTCTCAAATGTATATTGTTCACAACTTCCATCAATTTCCTTGTTAAGAGAATAATTATGTAAAAGGTCACAAAATCCTTACCACAGGATTATGTGTCCCACGGTCTTCCAAAATGTTTGCGTCATCAAAGATTTCAAAATATATATCTAGGAAAAAGGAATTAAAAATATTAGGTCGCAATTATCATCGTTAAAATTCAGAACACGAATTCCTACACATTAATGGTAAATCATAATCAAATTTGTCACCATGATTATATAAAGAAAAATATATACTTGTATGTGAAAGACAACAAACCTCCATAATCATCGATAAGATATTGAAACTCAGCCCATGAAATCTGTTCATGTGGTTCACAGTGTACTGTTCCGGGAAATACTAGCAAAGCGTTTCTGTTAGCCTAACACCAACAAACAGTGTATGGTGATACGAAGTATTCAGATACTACCTAAATTTTTCCTACAAATAAAATATCAGATTAAGCTCACTATGTTCTTTCATCCTAAAAGATGCAAATATAAAGGTTTCACAGAAACAGAAGCACACAGGCACAAACCTCAACTGTTGTTCTAGCTATTTCAGCTGAAGAGAGTTCAGTCTGTCGAATATTATGCTGAACTTTCAAATCTTCAAGAGGATGATAACCTTGGTTACTTGTGTAACTAGATGAATCAGGTACAGAATCTGAGTAGTCTGCAGCAACACGAACCTTTTGAAGGCACAGATCATGCCCCATGGATGGCCAAAGGAACTGTGATGGTCCAAATAAAGGACTTTTGCATCTAAAAGTAATCAAAACTTTCTTTTTCAGTAAACAGTGCAAATCAAATCTTCCAAGAAGAAAACTTATCTAGATAATATTTGAAAGGCAACAAGAATAAACTAGTACAAGCAAATGCAACTATTACTTTAAAAAAACCAATTTAAAAATTTTCCAATCGAGGCATATTTAATTGGTTAAGTATATCAACATATACCTAAATTTGAAATTATGCATTATAACATTCATATTTCAAAGCTTAAATAGTTTATCTTCAGATGGCATTCTGTTATTAGGATCAATTTTTGGTTGCCAGAAGTCTACCCGCATCCAAGAAGCCTGCATCAAAGTAATCAACTCATTCTTGGTCTCTTGTTCAAAAGCATAAGCTTTTAGGTCAAGTGGATTATTGACAGCATGCATCTATAAGATATGTGAGGAAGTTAATAAAAGAAAATGCTGAAGTTAAAAGTCATTCTTATTATGCATGGAACTTAATAATTTGCTTCTTATTACCTAATCTCACAAACAAAAAAAATTAAATGATCTCACAAACATTTACAGTACCATAAGCAAGAGAATAATAAAAAATATTTTTAGAAAGTTCAATACTCCTGTCTGAAAAAGAATTTAATTATGAAAATTATAAACACCTCATGCTGGAAAGATCAGGAACCCTTCGACCATCAAGAGGAGATTTGACCAAATTGTTTGCAATGCCATTTGATATTGAGCAACATATTCCTTCTGCAAGACACAAATCAAATATGAAAACGCCTACCAACAGAAATGGATGTGCGTGTGAACTGTCTTCTTTTTTTGGATAAGCTCACATTGACTCTTTGAAACCATAGTGAGAGTACGTTAAAAGTTGGTCTCCAGCACAGATGAATATGTTGATTTTAGATAGAATAAACACTTTTATGCAAAATAGAAAAGTAGTAGCATATAGCAATAATTGTCATTTCATCATTCCTGCCTTCAGGATTCACCACCAAATATAAGTAAATATTTACCTATTGGCATAGTTAATGGTGATATTGCAAGTCAATAATATCACAGACATTTGAAAAATGTTATACTTGTATGATTACATTTGATTATGCCATGTTGTATAAAAGAAGAATACATTAAGAGAGACAAGGAATACAATGTGGGAGGATCAAGAGCCAAAGGCACTGCAGTCCAGCCAAAACAGAACTATTCCAGAGCACCTCACACGCTCACTCTCCTTTCTACTCCCAAAACCTTTGAACTGGAAGAGAAAAATAACTTTCACAATGACATAATTGTTCTATCTAAGTTTCTTCTAAATTTTTAAAAATTTTTTTTTATAGTTAATATTCACTATTTGAGACAAGTAACTTTATGAAAGAAAAGAAAGGAGCCAAATGAATGGATAATAAACAATTAATACTCGCTCAATTCCTTATAGGCCCTATTGTCTTAGCTTTGTTTATGCCATTGCATCATTTGCGATATATCATAAACAATCTGCTCAGTCCCATACCAACCAACAGCCAACTCGTATTAGCTGCCAGCAAACTTCTGCAGTTCACCATTTCTCTTGGTTTTATTTGTCAAATCCAAATATCAAATAACAAACCTTAATTAACCTAGTGGCAATCACTTAATCATATTGTTATGGCCATTGGACATGTCTATTAGTGATAGGGACATAGATAATATGGGATGTCTAAGTCCTAAATTGAATAGTATGAAATGCTTGGTGGGATACTTAAGGGGTGTAGTTCTTCCCCCTTAAGAGATGGTTTTCAATGGTGGGTTTCCCACACTTCTTGGGTTTTATAAATTGGTATCAGAGCCTTAAGGTTAATGTCACAAAAAGGGCTACCTACGGAGGGTTTTAACCAACAAGAAGGCCAAGTGAAGTGTCCTACAGTGCAGCCACTGGGATATCGGCTTTTTAGGATACTTAAGGGGTGTGGTTCTTCCCCCTTACAAGCTATTTTTCAAGGATGTGTTCTCCATATTCCCTTGAGTCCTATCAATTAGAAAATTACACTACTTGAAAATACCAAGGCAATGGTAAACAAGCCTTGAAATAAAAAATGAATGTCATTCAAATTTCATCAATACATTATTTTTTGTGTAACAACGAAATAATTAGTGAGACTTATCTCTTTGTTCAAACTTCCAAAGCACCATTTTCTAGGAACAGATGTTTTGCATTTATGAATGTCTAAATCATTTGGAATTTCTTGTAGCACATCTCAAGTAGACAATAGGAACCAAAAGAGTGTGGGAACCCATCCTTGAAAATTGTTTTGCAAGGGAAAGAACCACACCGCCTCAATAACCCACTAAGCATCCCATAATATTCAAAGTGAGATTTAGGCATCTCATACTATGCAATGTCTATAATACCTTAGCAAGCATTTCATTCAAGACCAGAAGATTTCAGTCGCCTATACTACCCTCATCTTTGGGTAAATTGTATTACCCTATACGTCTCACATTGGGGATTGGGCAACAGTGAAGAATTAAGTGGCACTTAATCCCACTGGACTAGTTTTTGGAAGGGGGCTCTCTTCATGGTTCAATCACTATGCAATCATGCGGCACAAGGTGACACCAGCATTGTGGGCTACAAAGCTAGCACAAATACAGCCTCCATTGGAAGCAGGGCTGTAAAACAGGATGGAATGTTAAGAGTCATGGCCAAAGTCGTATTATTTCCCCTCCTATCTTCCAATTTGAGCACTTTACCCATTGATGGAGCAAACCTTTTTTTTTTGCTAACAGCGTCCCCTGTTGGAACTTTCTTTTGTATCACGTCTATTGAGCTAAGCTCTGCAAAAATTGGCGAAAACACAGAGTGGGTTTTATGGCATTCCCATTAATGAGCCATGATAACCCATCAAAGTAGCCTCAACCCAAATATACTCGCAGCACAAATATGCATGCTAAAAAATTTATCATCAACCACAAAAACACTACAAGATGAAGCGTATAAACCATTGAAAAGTAAGTTCCCACAAACAGCAGAATACAAAGAGCGGCTTCTTCAAAACTTGGAAACATAAAAAACGAATAAAGTTAACAATTTCTATAGGTTCCCCTCAATAAAGAAAACGCAATGAAATCATTGTGAACGAGAAAATACTAGAAATGGTTACGGCGAAGATTACCAGAGGGAAGTGAAGAAGCTGCAGCTGCTACAACGGCCATCAGAAAGAAATCGATAATAGAGACAGAGAAAACGGTGATTAAATTCAGAGTCTATGTTCCTATGTAATACTGCCAAACGAAACGACTAGTCCATGGTGTGTCAGTTTCAGATTTAAGATTCTCCGCGTGTCGTTTCTGTTACAGAGCGAAGAGAACGTGAAACGGAGGCTTCAATGACGAACGTTCTTTACGGCTTTACCTACTGCAAGAAGTCTAATCCGGGTCCAAATGAAGATAATTACGCGATTTACGCAGATCTGATCTGATTAATTTAATCTTCATATTTTATTTATTCAGATAAGAAATATTTTGTAATTTTCTCTGGCACATTGTATTTGTTAGCTATTATTTTAAGATAATGCATTATAAAACTAACTGAGATTTCATATAAGATTAATCAGAAACTTTGGATTACTCGGAAAGTGTACATAAAAAGGAAAAAAATTATATTTATGTGTGAAAGAGAAAAGAGTAGAAAAACCGATCCTATGCCAAAAAAGAAAAAAGAAAAAAAAACTCTTGAGTACATAATGTACATAGACCCAAAGAGGAATAACTCTCAAGTACAATTGTGGAATATAACTTTAAGAACAAGCATATTCCATCTTTGTAATCGATATTTTTTTATATTAAAAATGTAATATGTAGTTTATTGGTGTAAGAAAATATAAAGTTATTCATTTTGTGAAAATAAAAATATTGTCACCAAATATATATACTTTTATCGTAGACTAAAAAAGTAAAAGATATAGATGATGAAAAGTTACTGCAAAAAAAAAAAAAGAGAAAAGTATTTTGCCATTTATTATTATTACAAAAATATCATATTCCATGTAAAAAAGTATGATCGACACAAAAAATAAGGTAAATTTAAACTAAACAAATATGATAAATTAACTTATTCAAGTATAAGAAAAGATATAAACAATATCCAATTCAATTCTTTAATATTATACAACTAACTTAATATTACACACATTAAACTCTTTGACTGTGACAATAAAGTTATTATAATATAAAAAAATATTTTTAGATGTTTAACAATTAAATAAAAATGACTCTTTGCCTTTTACGAATAATGTATGGTTCACCAATAAGTCTTTTAGTCATCTCTAAAACATAGAATGATAATTAGATCAATGTCACCCTCTAAAAAAACTCGAGAGAAGGGATGAGTAACTATATTTAGTGAATAAATATTACTAATCATACTAAGAGGGAACAAGCAGGTTGTTGGAGTTTTTCACAACTATATTATTTTGTAGTTCAAAACATATGTAACTTATATATATCAAAGTTATTCCAAAAGCAAAAATCATAAATCGTATAATATAATTTGTGAAGTTTAGGAAATTCATAGATACTTTGTAAAACAGATCATATTTAAAAACATTTGAAATCTATAAATAATAATTTTTAAAATGAGTAATATCGAAGTGGAAAATATCTAACAAAACCTATCAAAATCCATAACAAACACTAGCACTAGTATTCATAGTACATCTAACAGTCATAGTTAAACAATATAACTTGCAAAAGGTCAGAATAAATCTATGTGTGGTGATCATCACACGGAGGGTTAATAACACCCTTATTAGCTAGGGTTTGAAACAAATGATAGTGCACCAAGGCCAATATTTATTATCATTTGCTACAGAGTTATGCTATAAATGTATTTATAAGAGAATAATCTATTCTATAATAGTGTACATAATAAAAAACATATCCAAATAGCAAAATTATGATTCTTAGAAATTCATAGAGTAACAGAATCATTTTGAAAGTTTTCAGACTATCATACTAAATCATTCAAACCAATCATTTAGATATGGAGAAATATTACAAATAAATTTATCAAATTTCAAAGAGTGTAAATAAATTATAGAATTAACAAAATAATTTAAGAGGTATATTCCCAAGGCACTGGAGCGTATAAAATAAAAATATATCACAAATGAACAGTTTAAAACACTGAAAACAGGTAAAATTAGTAATATTTACTCACATGGAAGGTACACACATAACAATTGTGTTCTTAACATGTCTTTTTTTATCTCATTTGATCACAAATCCAATGCTTATGGTCTTATAATAAAAAATAATGTACATGTAACTTCTCATATTGAAAATTATTCCTTAATTCAAATGACTTATCAATGTCTAACCAAATTCTTGTCTAATCACCATGTAGACTAACAAAATTCTTATATAATCACCATATATCAATTCTCTTTAATCTTAAAATAGGGTGTTAACCCATCACCTTTCAATATCATAAGTAAATTTTATTACCTTAGTTCAAAATTTATTTTTATTTTCATGTATTTTATTCTATATAGACCTAGGACCCAAAATAATTTTTCTTTCTTAACCATGCATTGCCTAATGTTATCAAGAAAATTTGAAAATTATCATAATCACAATTCAAGATTTAATGATCAATTTAATTACTTATTTAGGATTATTTAGCTAATCATTATAAGGTTTTGCATCCTCATTTTTTTAAAAAAATAAAGGAAATTAGGAAAAGCTACAAAATCAATATATCATTTCAAATGACAACTTTCAATAACTTAATTACTTCCTCTGATAGTGATCATTGAAGAAATTGGTCCAAGATTTTCAAAACTCTATTATCTCATCATGCATTTTGTGTAACCAATAAGGATGTGAAATTGGATACTAAAACCTAACAATTTCATATGGAAATTAAAGGGGAAATACTCAATTAATCCAAGAACCAAAATCACAACTTAATTTGAAGAAATTTCACCAAAATTAAGCCCATTTTCGAATTTACGCCACTAGCACCTTAGAAAGAGAGGTTTCAAAATCTAGACTTCAAATTCAGAAATTGATTGCACATTATAAAGGGAAAAGAAATAATTTGGTGTTAAGAGACAAAGTCACAAATTAAGTTGAAGTAATCCTTCAAAAATTATGTTCAATTTCTCCTCTTGTAGCATCCTAGGTCACATAATTGGGAAAGAGGAGATTCAAATTTGGGTCTTCCAAGAAACATAGGAAAGTCTAAATCACATGTGTCAATCTCAATCTCATGATTTATAATCATGTATTAAATATCTTAGCTTCTCTAACTATCTCCAAAATTTAATCTTTAAGAATTCTTTCATTTTTATTTTATACTCCATCTATATTCTCTTACTTTCTTTGTCTTATTTAACTTATTAATTTCTTGTTCACTTACGTAAATTGATGAGTGTTAAAAAAATTTAAGAGTTAGAAATAAATTTGTTAATTTTAAAGAAATTTTATTTGATTATTTTTAAAATTTATATACGACCAATGTGATACATAATAAATTTAGGAGAATGGAAAGTATATTGAGTAATTATATAAGAAATTAATTTGTCACATTGCTAGTTGAAGGGTACAAAAGTTGAATTTTGCGTTTCTTGAAGCTTCAAGTCAATGTTAAACTAAAATTCAAATAACAACTTTATAACTTTGATTCAAATAGTACAACTCTCAAATTCAACTGGCACAAAATTTCCCAACTAATTTGAACTTGTAAAGTTCTTCTTTGCTATCAAATGTATAACATATATATATATATAAAATATTTTGAGTAATTGTTTTTAAAAATATAATTATATAATATTAAGATATAAAAGATCCTTGCTTGTCATAATTTTATTGAAAATCTAATGATATATGCTTAAAATTGTGTCTAACTTTTTTAAAAAATAAAGGTCATACCCTTTCTTGTAAACTTGTATTATTATCACCTATCATTGTGTTATTGATTAATTTTTTGTCTTAATTAGACAATATATATATATATATATATATAATATTTTGAGTAATTGTTTTTAAAAATATAATTACATAATATTAAGATATAAAAGATCCTTGCTTGTCATAATTTTATTGAAAGTCAAATGATATATGCTTAAAATTGTGTCTAATTTTTTTCTAAAACAAAGGTCATACCCTTTCTTGTAAACTTGTGTTATTATCACCTATCATTGTATTATTGATTAATTTTTTTGTCTTAATTAGACAATATATATATATATATATAATATGAATAAAACATATTAAAAATTTTCATCTTTAGAAAACCTAAAAATTTGTAGCTATCGATCATTTTTTATAGAGAGGAGCAATTTTTTATATAGTATAAAAAATACTTTTTTTTAGTTTTAACGTCATTAAAATATATTAATTTATATGTTATATTTTATATATTATCACACCAAATGCCATGTGATATCAAATTTCACTCTTTTTCCTTTATTTTTTTTCCAACTGCATATTACGCAAAATTTTCACCTAATAAAAATGATCAGACTCAATTATATCTATAGTTAGGCCTAAATTTAGTAGCAAATTAGTTCAGCCTTGAGCCTCAATGAAGGTACTAGGCTTAATCTTTAAGGACAAAACCTCCCATTTTGACTCCTCATTTATTGTTTGAATATTATTTTGATCCATCACTTAATATTAGTCTTAAATCAATATCCTAACGAGCCAAAAGTTATCCAAACCGATTTCTCAGTACTTTATCTTATTTAGTCTTATACTATCAAACCTCTTATCCTGTCAAACTTCATAGAATGTGTCAAACGGCCCTTTGCTTTGTACATCAAGATTTGATGGTTATCAATATTGTTTATATTCCTCTTTTATGTAAATTTTGCAAAAATAGTTTATTGTGCTCGTGATAATATGCAATTTAATGCATTATATGAAAACTCTTAGCATTGGGAAGTTGTCTTTTAAATGTATACTTTGTATTGAAGGCGGGCATATCATTCGCTTAATTTTTTAAAATTTGCATATATGTCATATGAAATTTTGATTTCATGCTCTCGTAATTCTTGTAGCTTTGAACTTTTTGAATGTATATATGTACTTGTTATTATTTGATTTATTTTAATTTCAATCCATTAAATCATCTATATATATATATATACATATTCTCTTTTTTATTCTTTTTCTTTTCTTTATTTTTTCCTATTTTCTCCATCCCTTTCTTTCTCTATATATTCCCATTTCACTCTTACTTTTCCTTCTTGTTTCCCAAATTGCCCTCAATAATTGGCCATGTTTTACAACAAAAATAGTCTTTAATGCTTATTTAATAACTTGCTAATTAATATATTTTCTAATTTGTTTTGGTTTGTTCTTGCTACAATTAATTATTTTAAAGATATAATCTTTTTTGTATTGATATGAACAAGTTTAGGAAGAATATTATTACTTCTATTTTAGGGCCTAACTTGATCTGTTCTTAGAAGAGACAGAAGAAATGTCTATAAATGTGCTCCATCACATCATTTATATATAAAATATTCAGAAAGAAAAAGGTAAATGACATGCACTCGAGCCACTTATTAATGAGAGAAAACTCTGAAATATTCCGAACAAAATATTTGTGCCAGTGAAACTCCACTCTACTACTTCAAGGTACTAGCGTGAGCACCACATCACACTGTAAAGAACAAGAAGCTAAACTTTATCTACAATCTTATCTCCTCATATTTTGATTTTCATTGGCAGAATATCATATTTGATAATGATTGATTGTTCAATAAAAGTTTATGATTATATTAATCTAATATAAATTTAAATCATTAAATTTTCATCCAATAATATATCATAATCAAATATGACTTTTTAACAGTATATCATAATCAAATATGATTTTGTCAATTACCTATTACATGCATGCACTTTAAAATAGAAATATTGGCTACTGCTCAAATTATACAAATATAAACTTCAGTGCCTATGCTTCTTAATTACTTTTGTCTCTATATCCCCACTTTTTCAGCTATATAATGACTTGCACAGCCCTTTGTTTTATCAAAATATACAATCTGATATAGAGAAGAAGCTAGCTAGCTAGGAAGCCAGAGCCAGATCGATGATGAAGGGAGGTGTGAAGGTGGTTGTAGTAGCCGGTGTGGCTGGGCTAGCCATGATGATGATGATGATGATGGCTATGGTGGAGCCAGGGGAGGCCAAAGATTGCACGTACCTTGAGTCACTGGTTGCTCCTTGCTTAGAGTATGTCTCTGGTGGCACCGATGACCCGTCCGCCACCTGTTGCGGCAACGTTAGCGTCCTAAAATCGGAAACTCCGACGACGGCCGATCGCCGCGCCGCCTGCGAGTGCCTTAAGCAGTCCTTCTCCGGCGCCGTAATGGGTGACCGGGATGCCTTGCTTCCTAAACGCTGTGGGGTTGAACTCGGCGTGCCTTTCAACAAAGACATCAATTGCAACGAGTAAGATTAATACTGAGAATTTGTTTGTTTATAATATTCATTTTATTTTCTTTTTCATTCTATTTATAAAGTTCATTCAGAAGTTGATGTTTGATGTGTTCTTCTGTAAGAACATTACTGAGAATTTATTTGTTTTGTTGGGCAGCATTAATTAGGTCTGGAGGCAATAATATGGAGAAAGGGTTCAAGTCTGCAGAATCTATTGAATTTTCTGAAGGAAATAAGTTGTAAAACACTTTCCATTAGCGAAGTTATTTTCAGATGAGTCCATTGATCACAGCAATAACTGTCATCTTATCAGCATTTATCTTATATAATGATTAATTACCATTAATCTTATCAATGACTACTGTTATCTACAAATTGACTAAAGATAACATTAAGAAGTACAAATAAACCAAAGCAGTAACAACTAGAAAGCTTGCAAAGCAACTATGAAGTCAAATACGAATGCACTTTCTTTTCTAAGACAGATTAGTACTTAATTGAACAAAATTTTGAAACAGCACCGGATTCAGATTCTTATAATACACACTATTCAAATTCAATAGGATGTATGAAAACTTCCATTTCTTCTTCATGGTATATAGCAGTATAATACATCCAGGGATGGATTTGGAATTTTAAGAAAAATGAAAATCTTTGTATTAAATATTTGAACTAAAAGAAACTAATTTTTACATTCCAAGAAGCGACTCCCTCCCCATCCCCATTGGATCCTGAACATGTCAACACACCACCTAAAATTTCTTGAAGGATGTTACAATATTAGTCAAAGTTGTTAAATTTGCGAATTTAGACATATTTGTAAACGAGGTATAGATTTGTGATGTAAAATTATAAAATTGTACAATAACTATTGTAATTATACACCTAATGTTTAATAGTGTTTTATAATAACTATTAAACATGATCAAATCTAAAAAATACACATAAAAATTCATATATGAATATAAAATACTATTGTAATAACCAAATTATAAAACTAGAGAATGATAGAAAAAATTATTAGAAAAATATACTTGAATAATATAACTTTCAATTATAATTATTAAGTAGAGATTGAGCTTAAATATATATATATATATATATATATAGAGGCATTAAGTTGAAATCTATTAAAAGAAAATTAGGAGGAAGCTTTGCCATTAAGATATTCACTACTTTAGAAATTCAAAGTAATTAAAATTTAAAATAATAGTCAATAGTAATAATAATGTAAACAAATTAAAGTAACTTTGAAATATATATATATATATATACACACACACACATGTATTTTAAGCTATAGAATGGGAAAAAGTTTTAAAAATTTTGAAAGTAAAATTAACCATTTAATCGTAATGTAATAAGTTATTTGTTATTAATTATAAGTAGAATGTTTTAAAGTCATAATAATGTAATTATATTTGTAAAATAAGTTTTTTTTTCTATGTTTAATGGTTGAAATAGTTCGATTGAATTTAAAGTTATTAATTTTTCTTAAAAAGTTTATTATAATGTTAGATTATTCAAATTTGAGCCAAAAACTAAAAAAAAAAAATTTAATTTGATATATTATGGTCGACAAGTTTACCCGAGTTTAATTGATTTTGTATGAGTTTGATTAAATCTACATAAATTTGACCAAATTTATTTTGATTATGATTTTATGACCTAGTTAAATTAATTTTCTTATTTAAAAATATAAAATCAACGAGTTTAACAAATTGATTCACAAATTTAACAACTATATGATCAATAAATTAATAATTAATTTACCTTTATTTTTCAATTTGATAAACTTTAATTGAGAAAGCATTGAGTCACCTAAAGGCTTTGTATACTTAAATGATTGTCCCACAAGAACTCAATTAACAAGACTGAAGACTAAAGTAATTAATAACAAGCTTACCTTCAACTTTTCATCGCCTTCGTCTGGCACTGTATTTCCATCTTTTTTTCTTTCTTCAATTATGTTCATCCTTTCTAATATATCTCAACACCTTCCGATCAAAAAGGGAAATTTTAAGTCAACCTCCTACATATTCATGTCAAGCAACGTCTCTATGAGCATTAAATAATACAAAGCAAGATGCATAGGCATGAACAACAACATAAAATCTAGTAATACTAACCTAGAAAACTGTACAATATTATATATTGGAATAATATATCTAAACCGAAGGGAAGTATTGTCTCTAAGAATCATTGCAGTGTAAAGATGCTATGTGACAGGAGTATTAATCCACTAATTAATAATCATTAATTATCTTAGGGAAAAAAATTAAAAGCAACACATTTCTCAAGATGTACATGTGGGTATTATACACCCTTGACTTCGCGTGCATATAAAAGCCATGTGTAGCAGGATTTGCATTTCAATGACTTCATAATATTTTCTCCTGTAAAAATTGCATTATTGTTCACTTATTAATAATCGATATTTGTTACTCGAAAAAAAATAATCGATATTTGAAAAACAAAAGCAATACAGACTTTGTATCTCTAGATGTACATTTGATTCTTGTAGATCCTTTCATTGACCCCGTGACATATGTATTGCCAACGTTTATTAAGGAAGTGGCTGTTAAATATTTATATGAGCTATATTTTGTTCTTGTTCACTTTAAACTGAATTCTCAGTTAAATCTTTTCTATGCTATATATTCTCATTCCATGCGAGTTTCCTTGCGGATTATCCATATATATGCACGTAGTACCCACAACGAAGTATAAATTTGTGTGTGTGTGTATATATATATATATATATCTTTTACTTTTAGCTCTTATTAATTGATCCTGATAGTTTAGAATTGAAGAGGCAAAGATAGGGATCAAATTGAAAAAACTAATTTTATTTTTCAAAACAAAATCATAATACTCACTATTTTATTTGAGAAATCTCTCTCTGCCACACACCTCACGTCACTGTCATTTTAATGTCTCTCATACCTTGCTATACATTATTTATTACTTTCACTCACTCGTCATCCTCGAAACATAATATTCTTTAATTTGTTGAAAACTGGATTTACATATTAATAAAGTAGAGATGTTATTATGTCTACTATTTGTGTAAAGGTAGAGATGGTTTGAGTATAGGAATGTCGTATTAATAAAGTAATCTTTTTCCTTGTTTTGAATTTGTAGAGAGCACAGAGAAAAATAACGCAGTATATATAATACAGGAAAACAATATGTAAGTAGATTGTTCAACTTCGATGAAAGATAAAACGACAACATTGTTCAAACAAGATATTTACTATAAAAAATATATTTTATATTAAGTTTTATTATTAAGTTAAAAATTATAATTATTAACGATTTAACACAAATGTTACATTTCGATTGTAAATCGATTCTACACTTAAACTTTTGACACGAAATAATTATTATCATTCACTTTAATTAATAATTTCTCCTTCAACAATTATTCCATTAAAAATTAAACACAAGACCTTGGCTTTAATAACAATTATAAGAAATATTAATGAATGGCTTGCGTGCATGTCATTCCCACAAAGTCCGCTTGCTTTGGTCACATTACATATCACACACACATATATATCCCTTGTATGGACCGATGGATGATATTTGTAGACATTTCTTCAGTCTCTTTCAAGAACAGATCAAGTAAGTGTCAAAAACCTTACCAAAAAAAGAGAAAACTCAGTGCGAAATATTCTCAACAAAATGCGTGCCATCGACACACTACGAGCATCACATCCCCCTAAAGAACAAGGATCCAAATTTTGTATATATATATATACACGTATTACATGCACTGTATAAAAGAAAAATGAATTGCTAAAGAGAAAATAACACAAATTTAAAAATATGCAATTTAGTTATACATTAACATAAATAATTTTTAAGACCGAAATTACTAAAATTTAAATATTTGATTCGACATATCATAGTGAACTAACTGTACAATATGACAATATGCTGTTATTTTACAAAACTACAGAGATTAATTCAATTCTCTCCTGCTTTAAAATACTTTACAAATTTTATATACCTAAAATGAAGTCGGATGTCACCGTCCAAATCCAAATTATGCAAATGTAAACTTCAGTGTTCATGCTTCTTAATTACTTGTCTCTATATCCCCACTTTTTCAGCTATATAATAACTTTCACAGTCCTTTGTTCTATCAGAAAACTCACAGAGTAGAAGCTAGCAAGCAAGCCAGAACCAGATCGATCATGAAAGGTGGTGTGAAGGTAATTTTAGCCGTTGTGGCTGGGCTAGCCATGATGATGATGGCTATGGTGGAGCCAGGAGAGGCCATAGATTGCCCCCACGTGGAGTCACTGCTTGCTCCTTGCTTACAATACCTCACCGGTGGCGCCGCCAACCCATCCGACGCTTGCTGCGGCGGCATTACCACCCTCAAATCCCAAACTCCCACGACGGCCGACCGTCGCGCCGCCTGCGAGTGCCTCAAGGCTGCGGCCGCCCGCTTCCCGGGCAAAATTATAGACGACCGCGCTGCCTCCCTTCCCAAACGCTGTGGTGTTGAAGTCGGCGTTCCCATCTCTAAAGACATCAATTGCAACGAGTAAGGAAGATGATGCCTTCCTTCTTTAGCTTCACACGTCTGTTCTATTTTTATTTAATTTTTTTTTTCATTCACAAATTGATCTTTGGTGTGTTCTTGATTTGTTGAGCAGCATCAATTAAGTCTGAAGGCAATATTGAGAAAGGGTTCAAGCCTGCGAGTGAACTCTCTAGCTGCACATTAGTGTTGTAAAACACACTTTCTCCATTAGCAATAATAACCGTTATCTTTATTAGCGTTTACCTGGTGTAATTATCACTGTTATCTACAAAAACGACTAATAATAAAACTACGAATTTTGACCAAAAAAAAAAACTAATTATTGTACACTTATATAATAATTGATTTGACGTACCACATCTAATAAAATTATTTAAAAAAAAGTAAAAATTATTAAAAAAATAATATTATTAGAATTGATATACTAAATCAACTATCATTTAAACATATTAAAACCGGCCAATATTTTTCAAAACAATAACCCTACCAATGCAATAATGCAGTAACTACTAAAAAGCTTCCAAATCAGCTACTAAGTCAAATACAAATGCACTTTCACAGATCAGTTATTGAACAAAATTCTGAAAAAACTAGTACATACTCTAATCCATATCTGATTATATAGCAATCCAATTATCCATATTAAAACAATAATACGATATGATGGTTTGTATTTAAAATTGATAAACTTTTAAAATTTTATCTTACAGTCACAATTAATTTAAAAATTTAAACTGTTGCTAAATAGATAACAACGATAAAAAGATACATATGGATCCGTTCAATTAATACTCAGGGTTCAAACATCCAATAGCTTTGCCTCTAAAAATTTTCATTTTCTTCCCCATGGACATGGAAGCAGTATGTCACAAACACTTTACCTAAAATTGCTTGAAGGATTGCAACCTCAGCAAATAATTAATTAGCTTTAACTTAGCTTTAAAGCATTGATCAGTCAGGCTTTGTATATTAGTTGTCCCCCAAGAACTCAATTAACAATCGATGACTCGAATAATAACAAGTGTATCTCCAACTTTTGATTAGGAGAAAAATATAATTTTGACCCTTTACTTTTGGTTAAGTATAAATTTGTTCTTAACAATATTAAAGTGATTCTTCAAAAATAAAAAGTAAACGAATTTGGTAATTGGTATCTATAAAGGAACAAACTGATTTTTGAAAAATCTTTATTTTTTAAAAGACTATTTTGATATTTTCTATTTTTAAAAGATCAAAATTGTATTTTTCCCTGTTTATGATAATCCATAAGTTTCTATCCTTTTTCTTTCTCCAAATTTGTCAATACTTTCGAAATTATCTCAACACCTTCGGCCGATCAAAAGGAAAAATGTTATATACCTTAAATCATGATATTGCAATAAATCATGATTAAAGATGAAACGGCAAGATTATTGCAAGGAGATAAATCTATCTTAAGGAAAAATAAATTTTACAAGTAAGATCATTATGACAAGAAGACAAACTTGCTTTATGTAATAGGTAATAGGGATAGTATTGCGATGAATATTTGAGCCAAATTAATAATCAAAATTCAGAAGCCCAATTGGCCTTAACAAATTTACTTTAAGGTTTTTAATCTTTTTATTTTATGCATGTTTTCCATTTTCTTTGAAAATTTTGTTAATTCAATAAGTCTAATGAAGTCAACATGCAGTCAGTTTTGTTTTGAATAATATTTTCGAATTATTCATTGCGTTGTTTCATGATTTTTCTTCATCTTTTTGCATATTATATATATGCTACATCAATAGAAATTCTCGCTGTGCAAGTTTCAGAAGCTTTAGAAAAGTAGAATTAATCCATGAACTCCAAGCTGAATATAGATTGTTCAAATCTGTAGAGAGCATCGAGAAAACCAACTCTAGAATTATTTGATCTACACAATATATAAGTATATATATATATATATATATATATGTTCGTGTGTGTGTGTATATTTTACTAGTCATTAAATGATTGACATTATGTTTAGTTTTTTTATCTATCCATGTATTGAAAGTGTTTTCTTTCTGTATCACGTAAGTCACAATCTCACGGTCCATTTTGTCTTATTGGCTTGTAGGAATCTGAATTTGCTGTAAACTAAGTTGGCTGGACAGTAGAAATCTAGTGGACAAGATTTGCTTTTAATGACTACGTGTAATAAAAAATTAATTATGATAACATATGACCATGATTTTGATATAAATTACAGCTACGTTAATTGCGCGAATCCAAATAGAGGTGGAGGAAGAAGGGAAGGAGGGGGGGGGGGGGGGGGGAGCTCATTCCCCCGTCCCAAAATTCCACCATAAGTGTATATATGTATTGTATAAGTTATATTATATAATGTGTAAATTAGATTTTGGCCCCACATATAAAAGAAAACTTTTTATTTGGTCACCCAAAATTCTTATATTATATATATTATAATGTGTGTAATTTAGATTTTGTCCCATATATGAAAGAGAATTTTATTTGACCCATCACATTTCTTAAAATTATTGAATGGTGACTTGAAAAAAAGAAGTTCAACTTTTCCTTTTAACTTTTTCTAATGTACTTTTATATTGTGTTCTTTATTTCTTCAAACTCTTTTCAAGTATTTATTTAAATTCAATTTATGCTTTTCATTTATTTTAAGGATCTAACATTTCTCTATAATGAGTATAGCAAGAGTACCCAAGTGATAAGGATTGTCATACTCATATAAATGGTCTTGAGTTCAAATCTTAAAGAGAATAGATATTATGAATTAAGATATAACAGTAAGTAAAAAAAATTCTCTCTATAATTTTCACTTAGTTATATGCACAAGCACAATTTTAGGTAGATTTAGTTCTCAGTGCTACTATTCACACTTCACACCTTTACACTTTCACATTATATTCTTTAATTCTGTTCATTTTTTATTATCTAAGTTATATGTCTTTCTCAAATATTTTGACTTTTAGGAACCCATTCATTTCTTTTTTTAGTATAATAATTTAATAATTTTTGGTTCATTACATCATAATTTATTTCTAATTTATGTCTAATGCCTTTATTTTTTGTTCATACCTTCTCTTTATACCGAGCAAAACTATTCTACATATATATCCACCTTACTAATAATTTTCTCTATTGTATTACATAATTTTCTCCTATTACTTGTTTTTCTTATTTTATTATCAGTTAATGTTTAATTTATATTGTAATAATAAATTTTGAAACTATAAAAGTACATGCACAATATTATTTGTCGTTTAATGATATTGACTCTGAATATATATAGATAATATGTATTATTTAATTAGCTATTTTTTTTTCATATAATATGTTGGTGCTTAAGTTTAATAACGATTTGTTTACAAATGAAGCAAAAAATTATACTTTTGTTAAATTATAACTCCGAATTTTAACTATTTTTTAACTAAAGTGTATATTATATAGAATTATTTTGAAATAAATATAAATAAACTTAAATTTGTATTATTTTAGTTAAACTGAGACCTATAATTTTTTTTTAAAAAATTACTACTAGATTAATTAGTAATACTAATATTTTCCATTGCACCTCAAACTAAAAGAAATTAATGAAACCCACAAATGAAATTAATCATAAAGTATAAATGCTATAAAAATTTAACTCTTTTTTTTCATTGTCCTGCCCAAATCCTTTCCTACTCAATATATGCATTCATTTTTAAAATTTACCTCTTCTGTCTCACCATCCTTAATTATAAAGCCAATCATTTTTTTTTAAAGCATGTTAATAGAAAGGCTTCAAATACCAATAAAGTTGTGCTGCATAAGTTCAAGGTCTTAATTGATGAAATAAATTTGATACAGTCCATACATGTAATTTAATTTGTTTCATATTTAAACAAAATTCTATATTTGTACTTTACCTAAAAATAGTTAATTATATACTTGTAATTCAGCAACTATATAATTATTATTTCTTTTGTATACAAATCATTATTAAAACTAATTATTAATTATAAATTTGAAACAAATAATTGAATGATTAGAAAATATATATCTATATAAGAAGAAAACATCTATTTTAAAATTGAGTATTTGTATTATCAATATTATCTTTGAAAGTTTTCTATTAATAGTAATGAAATGAAGATTTTATTTATAAATATATTTTAATATTTTTATTGGGGCCCTTCCCATATTATTTGATGGTGGCTGTTGCTGCACACCTCCATTATATTTAAAACTGGGGGAGTTCGACCCTATATAAAATTTATTAGTGAAGGATGGGCGATGTGCCATGTCCTGCATTTAACACACAGACATATGTATAAATAAATAAATAAATAAATAAATAAATAAATAAATAAATATATATATATATTAAATAGTTTAATTGCATCACATCCTCACAATTCAATAAATCAAAATCAGTGGTGTGATTTTAACTTATGCAATGCATTAATTTTTTTTTTAAAAACCACTTCAAGTATATAAATGAATAAGAAAAAAAACAACACAAAGATGAAATCATTTAATGATTGTATATAGAAAAATTAATAAAAAAAACTCACACACGTATATATATATATATATATCATTAATGAATGGTCTGCGTGCACGTCATTTCCGTGGGAAGGAATTCATGCATAAAATCTGTTTGCTTTAGTGGCGTAATATCACAATGACTCTTTAATGTCTCAAAAGTTTAAAAATTCATATTTAAATAAGAGATTGTTTTATAAATATTCTCGTTTAGTTAGATATTTAATTTTTTTTCAAAATCAATTTAGTTATTCAAATTTTATTTGTACATAAGAAAAAAAATTACTTTTACGTTAAATGAATTATATATATGCAAAAATTAATTTTTAAACAAAAAATTTTAAACATAAATCACTGTAACATTACTATTCATGCCTAAATTGATATGGACTAACCACAAATTTTTATTAACAAAATAATTTAATTAAAATAACAGATCACATTGATTATTACGCAATTTATTAGCGTTGTCAATATATTCTATACTCTACTCATCCATTTCAAGGTAGTGTGAGCGTGCATCAGATCCCACTAATGAACAAGAAGCCAAAACTTTGTGTTTATACGAACTACATGCACTTTGAAAAAGTAGTATCCTCTACTCTTCAAATTATTCAAATATAAACTTCATTGTGTTCATATACTTCTTAATTAATACTTTTGTCTCTATATATCCCCACTTTTTCAGCTATATATAAGAACTTTCACGGTCCTCTATTTTATCAGAAAACAGTACAAGTGTATATATATTTACATCTGATAGAGACGAAGCAAGCTAAGCTAGCCAGAACCAGATCGATCATGAAGGGTGGCCTGAAGGTCGCTGTTGTAGCCGCCGTGGCTGGGCTAGCCATAACGATGATGGCTATGGTGGAGCCTGTGGTGGCCATAGAATGCAAGCACGTGGAGGCACTGATTGCTCCTTGCTTAGATTACCTCACCGGCGGCGTCCCAGACCCGTCCGGCGCTTGTTGCTGCGCCATTAGCACCCTGAAGTTTGAAACACCTACGCCTCCCGACCGTCGCGACGCCTGCGAGTGCCTTAAGGCTGCGGCGTCCCGCTATGCCTGGAAAATCATCGACGAGCGGGCTGCCTCGCTTCCCAACCGCTGTAATATCGACGTCGGCGTGCCTATCTCCAAAGACATTAATTGCGACGAGTAAGGAAAATAATGGCTTGCTTTAATTTAATATAAACCATAAATCCTAAACCATATTTATTACAAAATTATTATTTTAATTTTTATGTTATGAAATGTTTAAAATAATTTTTTTTTCATTCCAAAATATTATATTATCTTTTACATTTTAAAAAATCATTCCTCTAATAAACTTTGAATCTTAAATTTAAAAGTTAAATATAATTTTTATTTAAAAAGTATAAAATCAAATGTAATATTTTCGTGGAAGATTATTTTGAGTATTTTAAAATGTGAGGGATTAAAATAATAATTTTTTAATAAGTAAGGGATTAAAAATATATCTTTCTCATTTAATTTTTTGCCACACTAGGATGTGTTCTTGTTTTTATTTTCTTTGAATTAAATTCATTCACAAAGTTGATCTTCGATTTGATGTGTATTTCTGTAAAATTATGAGAATTTGTTTGTTTTGTTGGGCAGTGTTCATTAAGTTTGAAGGGAATATACTGAGAAAGGGTACAATCAAGAAGAAGTATGAGCCTCTGGAATAGATTTTCCTCTTTGGAATTATAATCATTGAATGTCTCTCTCTCTTCTGTGGTTAATACAAACTTCATTGATGATACTATAAACGTGAGTATTGTGCTGAAGCCAGGAATATAAGATCTATTAAAGCAATTATTAAGCGAATAGTGCAATATTTTATAATAACAAATGAGAAATATATTGAGTTTACCATATGAATTATAAATAGTATTCGTTAGAATGGAAATTAGAATTAGAATATGAACGAGAGTACAAATAGAAAGGAATTATATTACTGTATCACTATATTTGGTATAACATGGAAAATGATGGAAAAATTTTTAGTTGGAGTAAATTAGTGGGGAATAAAATGGAATAAATATAAAAAGACCAAAGACCCTTGAATTTGTTTTTTACCTACCTAAGTATTTCCTTCCGTAATACAACAATAACCATAAAACAACATGGTCTAAAATCACAAAATATGTAACATGTAATAAAAATACACAAAAATAATGATTCACCCAAATGATTATATGGTCTATTAAAGTTGTAATCTTTAATGGGCAAAATGAAAAATGTACTCTTAATAATAATATTGTATTTTCATTTACTTTGTGGGGTCAAATCTATAGAGTGAGATCGCCTTTAATGAATCACAATGATAAATTTTTTAAACCATATTAAAGAAGAGGAAAATACAATTTTGACCCTTTATTTTTTTTTGTTTAAAGATTAGTTTAGCCCTTCAAAATGAGAAAGCATTATAATAATCATTTAAAAATGAAATTGTTTAAAATATAAAGATCATCTCTCACAAGCGGAGAAACAAAATTAGCTTATGCTTATATTTTTAAAATATTATTTTGATACTTTCCTTCGGTTCAAAATAATTTGAACATGAACACATGACCAAAAAAAACTCAGAATTGCACCCTAGTTGCGAAAAAAATGTAAGTTTGATCCTCCCGAGATTAATTTAATTTGATCTTTCTGAAGAACCAAATGGGTTCACTTTTTCACTTTTAGAGAACCACTTTAATATTTTTTATCTTTAGAGAATTAAATTTATAATGTGACTAAAAAAAAATGAGAGGTTAAAATTATATTTTCCCCCTATACTCTACTATTCGATATCAAGGTAGAGAGCGCATCACACCCCGCTAAAGGACAAGAAGCCAAACTTTGGCTATACGGATAAAAATGCACTTTAAATATAGAGTATCCGAATCCGATCCCATCGTTCAGATCACAAATATACACTTATCTGTCCATGCTTCTCAATCAGCTTTCTCTCTCTCTCTCTCCCACTTTTTCATCTATATAAACAACCTTCCACAGCCCCAAACTCTACCAGAAAACACAAGCAGATATTATAACAAACCCAGAAGATCAAGCTAGCAAGCTATATCGATCATGGAGGGTGGAGCGAAGGTGGCTGTAGCCATTGTGTTCGGGCTAACCATGATGACGGCCATGGCGGTTCAAGGAGAGGCCAATATAGACTGCACCCATGTGGGGACAATGGTTGATCGTTGCTTACCATACCTTAACGGTGGCGCCGCCGACCCGGCCACCGCTTGCTGCGACGGTATCAAGACCCTGAAATCGGAAGCTCCGACGACACAAGACCGGCGGGCCGTCTGCGAGTGCCTTAAGGCTGCGGCGTCCCACTTCACCGGCAAGATAATCAGTGAGCGGGCTGTCTCGCTTCCCAAACGCTGTGGTGTTGACATTGGTGTGCCTATCTCTAAGGACGTCAAGTGCAGCGAGTAAGAAGAATGAATGCCTTGCTTTTTTTTTTTTTTACTTTTTCATTTTTGTATGATATCTTTGATGTGTTATTCTGTTTGATTATTGAAAACTTGGTTGGTTTTGTCGGGCAGCATTCAGTAAGCTCGAAGGAGAAAGGGTACGTACAAGACAAGAGCGAGATGCATCAGCAGGAAGTAGGTTTTCTCTTAGGAATATAAAGAAGTATTGTAATAAAATGTGTGTTGTAAAACATTGATGATTCTAATAATGATGCGATCTCTCTGCCTGATAATTGAATCTCTCTGTCTATGGTTTATACAAACCTGATACTAATCATGTTAATTTGATAAACGAACTGATAAATTATAAATGACATGGGATGCTATATATGAACTTCCAAAAGCCCAGTTGTTGACACTCATTTTGTACTATAAATCAAACGAGTCCATTGATGTTATCATAACAGTAGGTTTACTATATGCATTATATGCATTTTAAGTAGTTGGATTGTAATGACCATCCATGTTCCTACTCTAAGTGTTCACGTTAACATTTGCAATTACAATAACTTAATATTATCATTATTATTATTATTATTATTATTATTATTATTAAGAGTCCCGAAACAAGATTCATATACGTGAAAAATAATTTATTTTATATTATTGAATCCCACATTAATAGGGTGTTTATGGGTCAGATTTGAATAAGACTTGAACTCAACGTAACCTAATTTGGGCTGGTTAAGTGATGATTAAGTTAGGCCGGGCCTCTTTTTTAATTTTTTTTAATTTAGAAACAAATTATTAATAAAATATTTTTTTGAGAAAAATGGAAAAAATTAAGATTTAAAATGCAAAAATGAAATTAAAAAAAATTAGAATTAGGCATGGAAAATAAATAAGATTTAAAAATTTTATAATAAAAAATTTTATTCTAAAAAATGTTATTTGAAAAATATACTATGTATTATATTCTCTTTTATTCTTAACGAGTAAAGCATGATATTGGTCCTGCATCGCTTAATTCTTAACGTGGGTCATCTCAATTTGGTCCCTTATTTACATTTAGTCCACATGAATGATCAAATTGATAAAAAATTGATATAAATGAGAGGCTAAAAGAAATATTCTAATGAATGCAATGATATTCTTTTGAGCATTAACGGAGCTCTCTCTGAGAGAACTCTCGCCAGGTTGACCAACATTTGCTTCCTAACGTTTCTTCTCACTACCGGCATTCTCCCATGGATGGTTGCATGTCAGAAAAAATGATATCTTTGTGTTCCTCTCCATGAGCTTTACTTGTTTAGAGAATTGCATGTGGGTTTTCTCTTCTTCTTTTCTTTGGTTCCCTCTCTCTGTTCACTGGTGTGGTCTCCCCCCCGAAGTTTCTCTTGCTCTGTTCTTGGCTCGAATCGTTTTCCTTTGCAAGGTTGTTTCTTTCCTGCTGAGGTGGTTCTGACTTGGTCGGAATGGAGTCTCCAGTTAAACATGATCTTTGGAATCCTTTGTGGACTGGAAATTCTCCTTCTTCTCTTACTTGGTCTCTTTTTCTACTGTATTAGTGGTTTTGGCTGGTTGGTTGTTTGGATTTTGCAGATTGGTTCTCTCCTGCAATTATGCTATCGGTACTTCGTGGATAAGCAATATCATTTAGCTCGTGGCATTCAGTGGACGGAAAGCTGTTCTTGTGGCAATGAACCCATTTTGCCTCAATACTCTGATCTTGATAGTCATCCTTATTCTTATCCGCGTTCTGGTCCCACTTTGTGCCTTCATAATCACATGCTCAAAAAGGCACGCGAGTATTGGAATACATGCTTGACGGGTGTTCTGATTGATCAAAAGTTGATCCTTGTTCTTAGACTCAATCTAGCTTTACATGGAGCTTGGAAACTTAAAGCCGATTTTCTAGTTGTCACAAGGGAAGAGAATAAGTATCTCATTGAATTCCAGGATGTTAAAGATCAGAGTTTTATTCTTAAGCATGGTCCTTGGTCTGTCATGAATTCTCTATTTGTTGTAGAAAAATGGCGTCCTAATATCATACTCAGAGAGGTTCAGTTGAAACGAGTTGTGATATGGGTACAGTTTTGGGCTCTTCCAATAGAATAGCATAATCCGGAAGTTGCTGAGGTCTTTGGTCATCTGGTGGGTGAGCCGAGAATGATTGATGGTCAAATGCGGTCTACAAAAAATGTCCGTTTCCTTCGAGTGCGAGTAATAGTGGACTCTGCTCATGGCTGTCATGGTTAAATTGGACAATGGTCGCTCCATCTGTGTTGAGTGTAGATATGAACGAATTTTCAGAATTTGCAGGCAATGTAGCAGGATAGGACATGTAGTGAAAGATTGCTCCTGGTCACCTGAAGAAACTAAGCAAGCTCAGGTTTGTTTAAAGCAACAGATCCATAACAAATTTGATGTGAACTTTGTCACAGATTTTTGCTTCCCTCTTGTACACGAATTAACAGTTGCTTTTGCAAAGAAGAAATCTATTCGTTGCACTACAAAAGTTTGTTGGATCGAAAGTTTGGATAGGAACTATTATTGCATTCATTAAAAGGAACCTGAGAATCTAGGATCTAGCAGCAGCAGACCCAATGGACCTTCAAATTTTATCAGTGTTGCAGAAGAATCTTTCTCCTCGGATTGATCTGAGAATGTTCTTTTTGGTTTTCAGCAAAGGAATCAGCCCAATCAGATAATTCCAAATATGTAGATGGCCAGGGTTCTCAGGGAAGGGATCAACAGCCTCATGTGAACCAAGCTTCTGCTAATCAATTTAATATTGACAATTACTACCTTTCTACCCCTTTGCAGGAACCACATTTACCAAATTTGCAACAGGAAGCACATGGGAATTTATCAGACTCTCTTCCTTCAGACAGTGACCATGATTTAATTCTTCCTTTAATCTCTAAGCAGAATAAGGATGATGATACAGAACTGGGTAGATGGGACATAACTTTCGATTCCTTTTTCCAGGACTTAGATGGAATTTTTAATATGGAAGAACGACAGCAAGAGGAAAACCTGGGGATGGACATTGACGATGGGCATATGAGTTTTAAAGTTTTAATACAGAATCAGGAGCTCCATCTCTCTAGCTTCCTTGGAAATACTGATATTGGCTCACTTGACTTCTATAATCGTTCATTTTCTCACTCTTTTTCTTTCGTTAACTGCAAAACTTTTGTTGAATTATGCTATCCTGAAAGAGGATGATTTTCTTCCTTTTCTAACGGACGTTTGGCTGGCCAGATTTGTTTTGGACCCATGTATCAATGAGGATTTCACACCTTTGATGTATGAGGTTCCTTGGAAATCCTTTTCAGCTGTGGCTGCGATAGAAAACTCTATTAATGGAATGTATTGCACTCATTATGTTGACTATTTAAATATTGGGTTGGTGGTTAAAATGTTTGGCTCTGGAACAGTTCTTTGGCAGATATGGCCCTGTGTTATGCCTGAGGCTGAAGTTTTAATCGGGGTGGATAATGAATTCGGATCCGCTGCCGTACAGCAAATCTGTTGTATGGCAGTGAATCATAAAAAAAAAAAAATAACAATAAAAAATAAGTCAAAAAAAAATTTGTGTGTTTCACTACTGTACAGCAGATCTATTGCATGGCAGCGAATTCGATTCTTGGATAGTTATGTGTTTTTGGCCAGACAATATTGAAAAAATTGCTTGGGCTCCACTGAATGACTATTAAACTTATAGAACAGACTTTGGGCCTTGGACTACTCCATATATGCTGTCAAAATCCACTACTTGACAGACCCCTTTATCCACACTATGGTAGATTTAATGTCCTGCTTCGTTTGCTTTGATAAAGATGTTGGTATCATGTTATCTGATTAGCTTTGTGGGACTACTCTCTATGTCTTGAAAATACCTGATGATCTGCTTTTATTAGAAGTCAGTAATAGGAACCTTCCTCATAAGAAACAAAAGGCTACAGATTGGGGATTTTATCATGTTGCAAAACACACTTGTCTTTGGAAGCCTAATTTATCGGTTATAAATGAAGTTAATGGAGATGATAAAAATATTACTTTACCTAATGCTGTGTTTTTTGATTGGGTTCGGGAAACTATCTCTTTAAAGCTTCCCAGGTTGCCATGAGTCTGTTAAGCTGGAACTGTCGTGGTTTTGTGAAGACCACCCCAGTTCATCATCTTAGGAGGTTATTTTGTTGATATTGTCCAGTTGTTTTGTTTTTATCTGAAACAATGGTGTCTGTAAAAAGGGTATCTAATAATATAAAGGCTTTTGACTACTTGAATGTGCATGGGTTTGATGCTGAGGCAAAGAACGGTGATTTATTTCTTGCACAGAAAAGTAGTCTAGATTATACAATAATGACTAGTACTCGAAATTGGATTTATACATTGGTAAATTTTCCTAACAGGGGGAAATGTTTTTTTTTTACTTATATCTATGGATTTCATAGCCAACAGGATTGCTCTATTTTATGGAATTAGATTAAATCTATAGCAATATCTTGCGTGATCCCTGACCACTTATTGGAACTTTAACCAGATTTATTTGCAGAAGGATAAAAAAAAGCTCAAATTGTTCCATGCCTGATGCTACTAATTTTCAAGAACTTTTAAATCATTGTAACCTAATTGACATCTGTCCAAAAGGGCTTTGGTATTCCCGGACAAACAATAGATCTCGTATGGATTGTACGTGGGATAGATTGGATAAATGTTACTGCAACTAGTAATGGATGGGTGTGTTTCCTAATTCAAATGTCAATTTACTTCCTATTGTTGTTTTTGATCATGCCCTGATCATCTTTAATTTTGATTTAGCCTATTTTAGGCATCGGAAGCTTTTTAGATTTGAAAATTTATAGTTTAAATTCCCTAGGTACCGTGAAATTGCACAAGACAATTGGAGATTTCAAATTCAGGGTTCTGCCAGTTTTATTTGCTTCAGGAAATTATTGGTTTTCAGAACTACTCTTTGCATATGGAATATAATTGAAGTTGGCAAATGTCACACCCCAATTCGCAGAGTGTGACCGGCACAGATAACCTGTAAGCCTAACAAATTGATTCTTTAACTGAATCGAAAATCATATATCATAAACATTCATATTTAAACATATTCACATTCATACATAATTTGTAGAAATTTCGGGCAGAATCTCCTCTGTATCTGAGACTTCCCAAAATTTATACAAATATCTACCAAAACAATAATATTCATAAAAGAGAGCTCGATTGTTAATTCAATCCAGAGACAACTACAATACAATACAGTAGGGGAATGGAGAATCTACTTGTGTACATACATATCCATTTACAATAACAAATTACATTGTTACAAAAAGAATACAAAACCCCAACAAAATAGAGAAATCAAAATATTCGCAATACCAATAGGGCTCCTCTAGCCTTCCTGGTCAACAAACTGCTCTGGATGACTGTCTGAAATTCAGTAAAACATAAATAGATAGCATTCCAGTAATAAATCAATATAATACCTTTTAAATCGGTCAGTTTTTGATAAATCATGATTTAAACCTTTACCAATTTAAGCCATAAACATGTAATAAAACAATAACGATCATGAATTCATTCTATGGAAATTAAATCGGTCAAAGGTACATAGTCCTTGGAAATCACATTTTAATGGTTGAGGAGCCACAACCATAAAAAAATCTTTATCAACGGTCAAGGGTACTCAGCCCTTGGGTTCTTGTTAAAAGACATGTAAAAACTTTTCTTTTTATTCAAAATACGGTTGGCTCAGAAACTAGATTCTAAAAAGGACTATCAAAGACATCAAGCATCGGTTATGGACTTGTGGCCAATGCAGTTTAATCATATATCGAGAGTACATAACATCTCAGGGTAACTCACTATCGGTCAAGGATATGTATCCCTCAGGTTATTCATATCGGTCGAGAGCACACAACATCTCAGGATAAATCATCCATATGGTCGTGAGTCATAAACTTATGCTAAAACATCTGTCTTATAGTGTCCTCCATAAATCTAAGGAACTACCATACATGAGTTTTCCTTTTTCAATATCAATGTTATCAAAATCTCTAGTAAACAATACCCTTTTTTATACAGTCCTCTTTTTTTTTTTTTTAATAGCTTTTGCATAGGCATCACATACCAGTCACAAATCATAATTCATGTGAAAGACTAACAAGTCTAACAATTATGCTACCATATAACCATATAATAATATAATGGTAATTTTACGGTTGGAAGAGTTACCGCTTACCTGGTGGATAACGTATGGTAAAATAACCTTATATTCTTCTCTTAGTTATAAAATAGAATTCACCAACAATCCCTATACCAAAAAAATATAATTTCCTCAAATCTCATCACTAAAACATAACAATTTAGGTTCATTATTGTGCCTCTTAACCAATTCATCAAGCAACCATAATATATACTCTTCTCATACTATCCATAATATTAATTCATCACATATTTCTTTCTTCTCTTTAATTCATCATATTTTCATCACTAATTTCATATTCAATTTCCTTATTATTACTCAAAAAAAGCCCTATTTTAGATTCCTTGATTCCATCACCTAACTTTCCTAGACTTTTCCTCAATTTACATTCATTGCCTTAAAATTTTTTTAAATTTTCACTTTAGTCCCAAATTCCATACTTTTACCTTCAACCCAAGTAAAACCATGGAGAACAATAGGGTTTCACATCATACACCATAAAAGTGTTCTTAGAAGACCAATTTAAATCCATTAAATTCCAGAATTCCACAATTTTCTGTAAACTCCAAAATTTCAAATATTTTTAATTTAGTCCTTGTCAGAACAACTCTAAAAAACTAGCCTAAAATCATGCTTCCAAAGCTAAAATTCAATGGAAAAGGGTTGAAAATGCTTCTCCTAACATTATTTTCATGAAAAATCGATTAAAACTCACCAAAATCTGCTGCAAAACTTGATGTTCCTTTGCTGTCACGGAACTCATCGGAAAACGTTGCTGTCGTCAGCAACTGCAAGTGGTGGCTGTCCAAAAGGCGTTGCCGATGAAGGAGGAAGCTGATTGAAGGTCGAACGTGGTGATGGATGGAGCAAAGATAGAAAATCGAGAAAGAGATGGAGATGCATTCTGAAGAAGAAGAAGAAGCCACGGAGAGAAGAAAGAAAATATAGGGGCAGTTTCGTAATTTCGCCTAGGGGGACACGTGTCATTACCAAAAAATTTTTAAGGGAGAAGGGAGCTTCATCTCGAACCCACGCCCTTTTGCATTTGGATGTCATGCCTTACCACTAAGCTAAAACTCATATCTGATTAATAATACACATCCCAAATATTTATGCTTCCATTCTTGCTAAGAGCAAAATTTGCATCATATTTTAGCAAGTGTTAGAGTACATTTAGAATCGAATCCATCATTTTGAAAATCTTTTACACATGATTGAGTAAAATTTGGATTCCTCAAATATCAGGAAAAGGAAATCTGTCATCTATTGGAATTCTATTATATATGCAAAGAAACTATATGGGCATAAAAGGCGTGATAATGCTAGCTTCTTAAAGGTGATAGGAATATTAAATATTTTCATGCTTTGGTCTCTAAAAGGAAAATGAATAGTAATATCTTGAAAATTAAGAATAATGATGGTGAGTGGACTGAGGATCAAGATGAAATAAAACAACTTGCTCTTTAATATTTTATGAAAATATATAAGGGAAAATTTGGTGATATAGTTTCAAACAAAGATACTCTTGATGATTATGATATACCTATTTTATTAAATGAACAATGTAAAATATTAGAATTACCTGTCACAAGTGGAGAAATTAAAGTAGTGGTTTTTGACTTACCTCCCAATAATTCTCTAGGCCTTGATGGTTTCCATGTGAAAATTTTTCAATATTTCTGGGACATAATTTCTAATGATGTTGCTAATATGGTCAGGAATGTCTTTAAAAAAGGGTATCTTTTGAAAAGCATTTATAGGACATAGTTGACTCTTATTCCAAAATCAAAGATTAATTAAAATTTCAAGGATTTTTGTCCAAGTAGTTAAGCAAATGTCCTATATAAAATTATTTCAAGAGTTCTTGCCAACAAATTAAAAGTCATCTTGCCTTATTGGATTTCCCCATATCAAAGTGCTTTTATTTAGGGTTGTTTTGTCACTGATAACATCTTTCTTGCCTCTGAATTGCTCAAGATGATACATATAGCAAAATTTACCAAAACCAAATGGTGTAAGTTGAAGCTTAATATTGCTAAAGCTTTTCATAAGGTCTATTGGAATTTTCTTATGCGTATGAAATTTCTTCCGAGATGTATTCAATTACTTATGTAGTGTGTTACAACTGTATCTCTTCAAGGTGATCCATTATCTCTATTGTTGTATATAATATGTGCAAATGTACTTTAATGTTTAATTAATTCTACTAAAAAAGATCATAAATGGATAGGTATAAAGATCTCTAAATCTTCTCCCCTTATTTCGCACCTAATGTGTGCTGATGATATTATTCTTTTCTTTAAAGCATATTTGGAATCATGCTCTCATGTAAAAATATTCAAGATCTTTTTGGTAACATTTCTGGGTTGAAGATTAATAAGAACAAGTCCATTATGGTTTTTATCCTAAATACCTTGCATCGTTTTAAAAAGATGATGTCAAAATCTATTGGTGTTAAATTGGCAAGTAGAATTAACAAGTATCTTGGAATGTACATTAATCTGGGAAGGGAGAAATTAGATATCTATACTGATATAGTTGAAAGGATCAAGAATAAACTTCAAGGATGGAAAGAAAATTTACTTTCCCAAGCAGGCCGCATGACTCTAATTCAATCCTTGGTCAGTCCTATTTTGGTTTATTAGCTTTCATATGTGAAATTACCTTTAAAATATTGTTCTATGATTGATTCTAACTGTTCTAATTTCTTATGGGGTTTTAAGAATAGAAAACCACATATACATATGATTGGGTGGTCTAATCTTTGTCTTCCTAAAGATATGGGTGGTTTGGGTTTTAGAGATATTAGAGCCTTCAATAACTCTGTTCTTGCAAAACTACTATAGCACATTCATACTGCTGATACTTCCAATCTTATTATCAAAGCTCTCATATGCAAATATTTTAGTCCAAATAATGGTAGTTCGTTAATTTGCACTCTTACATGTTCTTAGCTTTGAAAAGGAATCTATAAAGTCAAAGATATTATTCTTTCCAATTTATCTTGGTCGATTGGAAATGGAAAGTTTATTTTTATAAGCCTCTTGTTGTGGTGGTCGTTACAACTAGATCGAGATTCCCTTTCAAAGAGTCTCTGATTTTATTTAGCAAGATTATAGTGCTTGGAACCTAGATCTGATATGTAGGTTCTACTATATGGACATTGCTTGGCAAATACTTTCTACATCTTTCTCTATTGCTAACAAACCTAACAGATTAATTTAAAAGAATAATATATCTGGTAATTACTATGTCAAGGACAACTACCACTTAATCATGGGAATGAGACACTCCCAATATCAAGCACAAAGTCCTTTCTTAGCTTGGAAGTCTCTTTAGGCTTTAAAATTACCTTTTCAAATTCTTTTATTTGTCTACAAGCCTTTAGCCAATACCCTTCCTTTGGGAGATAATTTGGTTAAGTATAAAGTTCCTACTACTTCATTATGCTAGTTTTGCAAAAATGCTCAAGAATAAGAGAAGCATCTATTTGTTCTGTGTCTTTTTGCTCATGCCTAATGGTTTGCTTCACCTTTTGGGATTTGCATTGATAGTTTTGACTCTAATGATTTAGGCATTTGGTTAAATCAATGGCTATAATTTAAAGGTCTTAAGAATGATTCACTTTTATAGGGCTAAACTACTTACGTTTTTTCATTTCTTATGCTATTTGGCAAGTCAAAAATAAACTTATGTTTGAAAACATTCATCATAACCCTTATCAGACTATTGATAAGATTAACTATTGGGTTTAAAAAATCTTACATGCTAATTTTTTTACTGCAACTGAAGATGGTCAAGCTTGCAATAGCACTCCTCTTTTGATCAGTTTCTCTCAAATATCTACAACAGGTTGGCCTATTATTTGTCATGCTTAAAAGGTTAGGGATAAGAATTTGAAATACTACCATCTATATTTTTTCATACATTTAGATGGCCTCCTTATTTGCCCTTGTTGTTGGAGCCAAAGGAAACCTTCAAATACCGATTAGTACTTGTTGATAGTTCTTCGAAGAGTTCTTTATTGGATATCTCATCAAGATTGTTAGGATAATCTTAAGGAAAAACTGATTCAATTTCTTTTGCTTACCCATCATCACCAACGCCTTTTGGATCACTCATACTTAAACAATTCTTAGCTGCCTACCATCAAGGTGATATCTTCTCCTTTATATCCTCTTTTAGTAGTTTTAAATTACATATAGCTAATCCTAGTAATGTGTGTATTTCTTCTCTTTTGGTTGCTTTGTAACCTTTGTCTTTATTATTAAAAGAAAGAGAAAAGTATATAATTGGTTTTCTATTTTTACATTTTATGACAATTTGGTCCTTCACAAATTTAAACTTGTACAAACTAGTCCTTCACAAATTTAAATATATACAAAACTAGTCACTCTGCTTTTATTAATGAGGGACTGATTCTTTTATAAAATAGGATTTTGTGGCAACTAATTTGTCACGGTAATTTGTGTGAGACCAAATTATCACCAAGTGTAAAAGTAGAGGACTGATTTGATACTTTTCTCTTTAAAAAATTGAGATATTGAAAGTAGTAACATTAGCAATGGACCAAATTGAAAATGTACATCAGTAAGGGACTAAAATTAACAATAAAAATTAATAAGAGACCAAATTAAAAATATTAATAAGTGAAAAATTAAAATAATATTTTGTTCAATGCTTAATTAATGTACAAAAATACTTATACCTAGAATGCCGTAAGCAATATTATCTTTTTACTATACTAAGTCTTTTCATCATTTCTATTTAGTCATATTTTTTCCGCCAACAAATATCAATATTAAAACAAAAATAAAGGTGAACTACTTTGTCATCTAAAAAATATAAAAGTAAATTAATTTGCATGTAAAACAGCACCCAAAAAAAAAATTAATGTTATGGGATTAGGTGAGACACGTGTATAAATTGGTACAGTTGTAGGCATGGGCGAAGATTTCTATTTCAGCATCAGAAATGGGTGGGTGGGCGAGGACGCTATTCATCCACCCTTCACCCATTTATATTTTTATAAATAATATAAAATTTTGATAAATTTAAATTTGAAAGGAAACTTTACCAAAATTTGTACCAGCATTAGACGACGCTTATTGAAATTAAATTTAAAGGATGTTACATACTTGACCTTCATGTAGGGTATCATATTATTTAGGGGTCAATATATATCGGGTTTAATTATATTTTTTATCAACTTAAGAATCCATCCACTTTTAGCATTGAGCCAAAATTTTTGGCCCCATCCCAAGTTTCGATTCATGATTAGGCCAGATCACCCAGCTCACTTAATTTTTTTATACTTTTAAAAAATTATTTTTTTAATATGAATTTGAAATTTTGAAATAAAAAATAAAGTGATTTACATTTAAAACATTTGGTATCCTATATTAGCGAAAAAGGTCCATATTTAATTTTAAAAAAATAGAAAAGTAGTTTTTTTTTTCAAAATATGAATACAACTTGTATCAAAGAATATTATTTTAAAAAATAAAATATAGGATCAGGCCAAATCGATTTCATACATTGGTTCAAAATTAAACTCAATTTGGCATGATAAGATTGGACTAGATTGAATCGAGTTGACCAAGTCAGACCAAGTCTTATACACCCCTAATATTATTATCCATATAGATACATACAAAGTTGTCCATTGAAGTCATGCTTATGAATATAGATCTTTCTTGTATTTTGTGTGGTTAAATCTCCGGAATAGAAATGAGAATAACTATTATTACATTTGGTTAGATATGTATATAAAAAAAGAATGACATTACTTTTGTAATATTTAGTTAACAAAAAAACACTTAAATGAGAATAGTAATACATGCAAACGACAAATCAAATTAGGATAAGTGAGCTATTTTTTATCTATTAGTGAGGATATTTTAAGTAAAAAATTATCATTCTAGAGTTTGTATCACGTTCTCTAGTTACTCCAATGAAATCTACATTCCCTTATTTGAGATAAATCAGAAATTACGAGAATGAAATCTGATGTAGATTGACACAACTAAACATGTCCCATTCTATGAGTCTATCACTCCGACCAAACATATTGATCGGGAGCAAACATCTTTTTGGGTGAACCGCTTCGCCAGAGGAAGAAACTTGTGAGGGACGAAAATTATATTTTGTCCTACACTCTACTATTCCATTTCAAGATAGTGTGAGCATTACACCGCGCTAAAGGACAAGAAGCCAAACTTTGGCTATATGGATTAAATGCACTTTAAATATACAGTATCCGAATCCGATCCCATCGTTCAGATCACAAATATACACTGATCTGTTCATGCTTCTCAATCACCTTTCTCTCTCTCTCTCCCACTTTTTCATCTATATAACAACCTTCCACAGCCCCTAACCCTACAAGAAAACACAAGCAGATATTATAACAAACCCAGAAGATCAAGCTAGCAAGCCATATCGATTATGGAGGGTGGAGTAGCCATTGTGTTCGGGCTAGCCATGATGACGGCCATGGCGGTTCAAGGAGGGGCCAATATAGACTGCACCCACGTGGGGACAATGGTTGATCCTTGCTTACCATACCTTAACGGTGGCGCCGCCGACCCGGCCACCGCTTGCTGCGACGGTATCAAGACCCTGAAATCGGAAGCTCCGACGACGCAAGACCGGCGCGCTGTCTGCGAGTGCCTTAAGGCAGCGGCGTCCCATTTCACAGGAAAGATAATCAGTGAGCGGGCTGTCTCGCTTCCCAAACGCTGTGGTGTTGATATTGGTGTGCCTATCTCTAAGGACGTCAAGTGCAGCGAGTAAGAAGAATGAATCCCTTGCTTTTTTTTCATTTTTGTTTGATATCTTTGATTTGTTATTCTGTATGATTATTGAGAACTGGTTGGTTTTGTTGGGCAGCATTCAGTAAGCTTGAAGGAGAAAGGGTACGTACAAGGCAAGAGCGAGATGCATCAGCAGGAAGTAGGTTTTCTCTTAGGAATGAAGAAGTACTGTAGTAAAATGTGTGTAGTAAAACATTGATGATTATAATAATGATGGGATTTCTCTCTGCCTGATAATTGAATCTCTCAGTGTTTATGGTTTATACAAACCTGATACTAGTTATGTTAATTTAATCCTTTGAATTATCTTGGGACTTAAAAATCATAAATGACATGGGATTCCAAAAGCCCATTTATGAACACACATTTTCTACTATAAGCCAAACGGATCATTTACTCTTTACGTACGTTCAACAATTGCGATTCCCATTATTATTATTATTATATGCACAAGATTCATATAAGTGAAGAATAATTCATTTATACTGTTGAGTCCCACATTAATAGGGTGTTTACTGGCTGAATTTGAACTAGTCTTGGACCAGCTTGACCAGTTTAGGCTGGTTAGGGATGATTGAGCTAGGTTGGGTCTATTTTATAATTTTAAAATTTGGAATAAATTTTCATTAATAAAAATAATTTTTTTGAGAAAAATGGAAGAAAAATAATTATTTAAAATGCAAAAATGAAATAAAAATTTGGATCTAAAATGTAAAATAAACAGTATTTGAAAAGAATTAATATTTTAAAATTTTATAATAAATAAAATTTATTATAAAAATATTATTTGAAAAAATACTATGTATTATATTCTTTTTTAATTCTTAACAAGTAAAACACTATTTTGGTCCCTCATTTATCATTGGATTATTAATTTGGTCTTTTACTTATTAATCTATTCTCAGTTTAGACTCTCATTGATTTTCATTCTTAATTTGATATTTCACTCATCAAAGTATTATTACTGTTAGTCCCTCCCTATTTTGAACATTAGCACACTTAGTCCACACTGGTAAAGGATCAAATTGAAAAACAATTAATAAGTGAGGGACCAAAAATAGTAACATCAGCAATGGACCAAATTGAAAATGTAAATTAGTGAAGGACCTAATTAAAAATGTAAATTAGTAAAGAATCAAATTAAAAATGAATTAATAAGTTACATACTAAAATTGACAATAAAAATTATTGAAGAACTTAAACATCAGTTGATAAGTGAGTTAATAAGTGGGAGATCAAAATAATATTTTATTTCATTCTTAATTCATGTAAAAAAAAAACTTAGACCTAAAATGCCATAAGTAATATACTTTAACCTTTTACTAAATTAAGTCTCATATTTTTTCCGCCAACAAATATCAATATTAAAACAAAATAAAAAGTGAACTTCTTTTTGCCATCTAAAAAAATATAAAAGTCAATTAATTTGCACGTAAAGTAACATAATAATAATAATAATAATAATAATAACAATAATAATAATAATAATAATAATTATTATTATTATTATTATTATCACAACAATGTTATGGGATTAGGTGAGACACGTGCACTAGAAATTGGTACAGTCGTTGGCATGGGTGAAGATTCCAATTTTAGCTTCGGATATGGATGGGTGAGGAATACACTCGATCATTAGATCATACTTTTAAAAGTTCAGCATAAATTTAGATTTAAGAAAAGTTTAAGCACATTTTCTAGTTGATCTTTTTATTTGAATTTTTATTCATATTTTTGGGATTGGGTTTATTGAGTCAAGCAAACTTTTTTTAATTATGACAAGACTATTCATTACTTAAAACTTGAGATAAATAATATAATTAATTGTAATTATTACATTTAAGATTATCCATAATTTATAGTAAAATTATAAATACAAATAAGTTATATTGGTATAAATTATTTGGATAATAAGTATTAGTTCTTATTTTTTAATTAAAATGTCATATTACACTATTTTTTCTTTAAACGATATGATTTTTTTAATTAAAAAAATATTAATTTAAGTTTTTTAGGCTCAAGTTAAGATTTTGAAATATAATTTGAGTTTGACCTGTTTTACAATATGAGCTTTTTTTATTATATTAGACAAATTTTTAAATTATGATTAGGTGTATTGAAGAAGCTTTCCATCCATACTTGACCGATGTATATTTTTATAGGTGTTATCTTTATTATACTCACAATTTTGATATACTAGTGTATCTAGTTATAATATAAGGATATAATTATAATAATATTATCTTAAAAAATAGTAATATTACAATTATATTCCTATATTATAACTAGGTATATTAATGCAAAATTGTGAGTGCACACAAGATTTTACCATTTTGATATCTAATATAGAAATTCTCATAAATTTAAATTTGAAAAAAAAAATTTACCAAAATTTGTACCAGCCATTGGACGGTGCATTAAAATTAAACTTGAAGGATGTTACATATTTGACCTTGGTTACGCCATTGTGTCATATTACCTATAGATACGTAAAAAGTTGTCAATTTAACTAAGGCTTATGAATAAGGATCATTCTCCTATTTTGTGCGGTCAAATCTTTGCAGGTGTGAACTTTCCTCAGTAAATCGTAGACATTTTTTCACTCTTTATAGAACATATCACATAAACATGACAAAAAATTTATTAAAAAAAAAAACTCTGTGAAATAGTCGTGCTATTGATTGACATGCTAGAGTGAAAATAATAAATAATTCAAAATTGGTGTTATTATTTTTATGCATTCATATATTTAATGTATATTTTTTTTATTAGGTTGCAGGATAACTTAAGAATACACTTTTCATGACTTCAAAAAATTTATTTTATTTTTTACAAAAATACTTATAGGACATGAAGTGATGTGTGGATCCCAACTTCAATGTGGGACGGGAGAAGCCCTTATTCCCCTTACCATTAGATTTTTTAAATAATTAATAAATCCATTAGATTAAAATATATTTTAAAATAAAAAAATTAAAATATATTTATAAATTTTAAATTATGTCATTTTTCAATATCTTCATTTCACTATCATTAAAATAAATATTCACTCAATAATTATGATTCTAATCACTTAAAATATATTTTAAAATCTTCATTTTTTTTAAAATTTGAAAAGTTTTACTACCAAGTCTACTAGTTTTTGCTATTTTATTCTATTTATGATTACAATTACTTATTCAAGATATCATATCACCACTACAACCAGATTAATCATATATTTAATAATTATTAAATATATAATTAATACTTTTTGTTCTTTAACACTTAAAAATAATTAATTTGACCCCAATTGTTTTATATAAAAAACGTGGCTACTACATCAATTGACAAAGAAATGAAAAGAGTAATTGCATGCAAGACCACATTTAAAGATTTACGCTTGTACAATTTAAAAAGTTGTAATCTTTTATGGGCAAAAAGTAAAATTTACTCTTAAGTATAACTTTGTATTTTCATTCACTTAATATATGATATAATCAATATCAACTCTGAACAAAACTTAAAAATTCATAACACACAGAACTTTGAATCCAGTATTTCCAGTTAATCAATATTCATAGTATCACTTTTAATTCAATGAGTACACACACAAACAATAATTTTGCTACTAATAATTCATTCAATTATTTTAGTTATAGTTATTACCATATTATTTTAACATATTTTCAACAAATAATAAAATGAAGACAATAAAAATTTAAATTGAATATAGGGCATTGTCAAATAAATGAATCTTGATGTATATAGTACAAAAAATGGCATAATAATTAGTACTACAAATATTTGTTTTCTCTTCTGATTTGAGACTTTTATGATACACATTTGAAGAAAAAAAGTAAACAGCCTATTAAACTTTATTATTAATATTTTTGTAAAATGAATTTATTAAGTGCATATTTTATTTTAATGATGATGAAATGAAGAAAGTTTAAATACGGATTACACATGCACTTTAAATATGCAGTATCGGAATCCAATTCCATTACTGTTCAGATTACAAACATACACTTTGATGGTCTATGCTAGCTTCTCAATCAGCTTTGTCTCTTTCTCCCACTTTTTCATCTATATAATAACTTCCACAGCTCTTAACTGCAGTAGAAAACACAAGCAGTACTATATTACAGCAAATACAGAAGATAGGCGAGCTAGCCAGATCGATCATGGAGGGTGGTGCGAAGGGGGTTGTAGCCATTGTGTTCGGGCTGGCCATGATGACGGCTATGGTGGTTCAAGGGGACGCCAATATAAACTGCGTGGACGTGGGGTTTTTGATTGCTCCTTGCTTTCACTACCTTACCGGTAAAGCCACCAAGCCGTCCTTCATTTGTTGCCATGATATCAAGAAGCTGAAATTGGAAACTTCGACGACGGAGGACCGGCGCGCCGTCTGCGACTGCTTTAGAAAAGTGGGTGAACACTTCGCCAGCCATATAATCCCCGAGCGAGCGGTCGAGCTTCCCAGAAGCTGTGGCGTTGATTTGGGCGTGCCTATCAGATTCTCTAACGACACCAAGTGCAGCGAGTAAGGAAAATCCCTGGCTTTCTTTTTCACCTTGTTCGTCTATAAATTCTTGTTTCTATTTTCATTTTAGTTGTGTTTACAGTTTGGTGTGTGATGTGTTCTTCTGTATGATTATTGAGAACTTGCTGGTTTTGTTGGGCAGCATTCCGTAAGCTTGAAGGTCAAAGGGTACGTACAAGGCAAGGGCGAGATGCATCAGCAGGAAGTAGGTTTTCTCTTAGGAATATAATGAAGTATTGTAATAAACTGTGTTGTAAAACATTGATGATTCTAATAATGATGGGATCTCTCTTCGGCATTATGTTTTGTACATATGCCTGAGCTTTAATTAGTTCTTTAAAATTATTTTCAGATTTAGGAGAATTGATAGATGCTATATATAAGAACTCCCAAAAGCCCATTCATGAACACATTTTCTACTATAAGTGCTCACGTTGAACATTTGCGATTCCGATAACTTATTATCATAATTAGTATACGGCAAAAGATACTTATAAGTGAAAAATAATCTATTTTATACTGTTAAGTGCCACAGGGGTTGCTAAGGTTGTCAAACAGACCGACTTGTAAGTTAGAGATAAATTCATGGTGTGATAAACTCAGTTTACTTTTAAATTACATAATTATGCAATTAAAATATTATATACAATAAAAATTATTTAAATATAATTTAAATTATATTAAATCAAATAAAACTTATTAATATTTCATAATCTGCACACTACCAAAAATCGTGGCATCAGCTGTGGCTATTTTCAGCTTTAACCGTGGTTCTAACCGTGGCTAATGGATTTACCTCTGGTTTAATGAACCACAAGTAATGTATTTATGGTTAAATATTTATGTGTGTTTTTATTAACCACTAGAAATATTGGCTTTACCTCGGTTACAATCTGTTGGTAAAACCACTTGGATTTAACCGTGATTACTTGTAACAGTAGGTAATTCAATTTAAAATCATGGTATTTTTTGAAAAAGCATTGGATTTGCCACCTATTACTATTTTTTTAAATATATTATTTATAACTTTTATATATATATATATATATATATATATATATTTGCTCAATCCCTATAAGAAGCCACATTTAGAACATCGAAATAAACAACCAGTATGAACATCCATTCACAGCAACATGTTCAATAAGCATCATACATTACATTGTTATAAATAGAACAATGTTGTAATAAAGTAATGTTTTAAAAAGTATTACATTTAGTTATAACATTCAAAAGATGGTCTAAAAGCTATTGCAACTTCAAATAAACTGCTACTAGTCTAGGTTGGTGTGGAGAAAAACCAGCATGTCTACTTCCACGATCAAGTGACTATAACATAAGATAGGGAAAATATAAGACATTCATCATTGATCTTATAGTATAAAAGAACTTTAAATTATAGATTAAAGACATTAACGACGATGGTTGAAATGCTGCAAACTTTGGAGGCACCTGATCATCACAATTTTGCATAATGTAACTCATCCTTACATCGATCTTGGATTCCAAAATGCTAACCTTATTTTCTAGGTGCATATTAAAAGAACTAGATGAGGGTGTTCCACAATAATTGCAAGATTGTGGTCCAATACTTGAAAAAGGCATGGACCTAGTCCTAACCCTCGAACACCACCATAATGCTCCTGACCACCTAAAACGAAGGCCAGGGAATCCTGAGTGGATATTACTTATGATACAGACATTGGATTAGATTCAAACTCAATAATATTTTCATATGTCAACCAAATCTGTTTAAGAAATACATATTACAAACAACAACCAATAAGAAAGAAGACCAAAAACTCTAAACCAGTTATATAAACCAAGTGTATGCAATTTAAATAGATATACACTTACACTGATTGCTTGAGCCTCCTTATTTACAAATGACCCATTAGTGTGCTTACGCGTGATTGTCCAAACTTCTCTTTTGCTAACTGGGTGGCCATACTCTAATTCCTATTATTGCTCATAAGAATTACAAGACAATAAAAATAAGGAAATAATAATAATAATAATAATGCAATATCATTTCTTAAGATTAAAGTTACCATCTCTGCCTTCTTGTGTGCGAACGACTTTGATCCACCAGTGTGGTGAATCGTCTGCTTCTTTCTATTGCCTTTATTCTTCATAGAGTTTTACTGATCATTAGGAAGAAACATAAGTACATGCCAAGCTAAAATGAAGTAATGACAAAGAATGTTTATTACATTAGTTTTAGGGTTTAGATGGTAATCAACAAACATAACCCATTGATCTTTATTTAAGCCAAGGGAAACTAAGCAATCAGTTCATCTCTTGTGCATGTGCCATCATTTGTCCTTTCCTATAATTCCTATCTTCAGTCCTTCCACTTTATTCTAATAGATTTCAAGATATAATTTTTGTGCATGTCACAGTCAACTACAAATTTAGCCTTTGATATACAATAGTGTAAGATTAGCTATAATACCATATGAAAGTATATGACTAATAGTTCAAAAGTAGAAGATTAAACTTGAATAGTATTTTTATACACTAAATCCTTGTACTCGTATGGAACCTTTTTTCCAACTGGGAAAGCTTATAGGAAATAAGTCAAAGTCTTTTCCAAGATGGCCAAAGAATCTATTCAATAAACCATCTCCATCATTAGTTGGTTGGGCCGTGTCATTCTAGCACAATTAAATTCTCTCCCCTTGAGGAAGCGACCAAATATCATGGTGTGTGAGTGATTTTTTATTAATTGTGTCGTCCCTATCTGTGAATCAAATTTACCACACTAGAATGAAAGCATTTAAGTCAAATACATTATAATCCTTTGTCATACTTACTAACCATATCAACCAACCAAGTCCTCTTACGTGAAAGTATATATATAGGCTATGAAGGTGCCTAAGTAGCCTCAGCCTCGTAGTGTTCATCTTCATCATCATGGGTAGTTATTTCTAATGGCATATGAGTAAGTCCATGAGTATTGTTAGCTAATGGAATGCTTTGAGTAGTCAGCACCTGCCTCGAAGAGCCATCTGCAGCACAAGCTGAGCATAAACTACTATTCTTCGTTGTGTAGAACCGTTTCATCCTTAGGATTCCTGCATAAAGTTGAAGATATCTAATATTAGATAAATGATAAGACAAGGTCATAATTAATATTAGAAGAATAATGACAATAACAAAAATTACTTTTTAACAAGGTATAAATAATATAAGTGAAGTAACACACCTTGGTAATGATATATTTTCTTCTCATTCAGGAGAAAATACGTCTAAGTTTTACTACTTGGACAACTTATTTTCGTAATATATGTCACCATCATCTTTTACCATTTCATATAAGTCACACGGCTTAAGATGTACATATATGCTCCAATTGGTATATAATCCATCCTATACATAGTAAACTATTTGAGCCTCTGAAGTTTGGATGTAAGGCTCATCATCTTCATAGTTACCTGTGTTTTTAGCCTATGTTCTTGTTGTAAGATACGAAACTTGAACTCGTTAACATTACATGCACTATAACACTTCACAAGATCAATTAGTCCTTGGGCTAAATACTTGAAATCATCTAAGTGAGCTCTAGTATTGTCATTTCTTATCTGAAAAGCCAAAACAAATGTCACAACCAAGTTAAGGATGAAACAAGCGTCTATTAGTTAGTGTACTTACACAACAAAAGAACCATTCAACAAATTCTCTATGAACCTTTTTATCTATCCCTGATGAAGACCATGTAAGACTCCTTAATTATCTCCATATAATGTATCTAAATTCCTTAATTAGACATAACTGAGTAGTAAGTGTGCAGTTTAGGGAGGATGTATTCAATAGGAAAAAATAGGTGTTACTTATTAAAGGTAAGGATATACTTCTTTACAGTTAGTCGGCACATTTCAATGGGCTTGCATCTTTTCCATTGGAGATAAAGTATGAAGAACCACTGACTAGTTTATCGATTGGTGGAAACATAGACAACACAATAGCTAAACCAATGTCAAGGCGATCATTAGCATGACTTGGTCAGTTGAATGTAGTCTCAATTCCTTCTAAATACCTAGAACAAAAAGTTAGGATCTCCTGAGCCATGTAGCCTTCAGTTATAGAACCTTTTGGTTGAACTTTATTTCATACATAAGATTTTAATTTCCTCAAGTACATAATATAAGAGTAGTAATTATAAGATCCAAGTGTCAACTAAAAATAAAAAAGTAAATTCATCAATTGGGTACATCCATTGATATTGGACAAGACCTCCCAGTTTGGTATAATTAATTGAAATATAACTGTGAAAAACAAAGGAGGGAATACCATAACCAAATGACATAGTGTTATAACAACTCATTTATGAAGCTAGTCAAGTTCATTTATATTTAACACTATATTACACAATTGTTTAAAAATTAAACACAAATCAATTAGAATAGTAGACACTTGCTTAGAGAGTGTCCTTCTCACAACCAAGGGTAGAAATTACTCAATAAGAACATGTGAGTCATAATTTTTTAACCATCCAAGCTTCTATTGTCTTAAATCAATGCACCTAGATATGTTTCTCGAGTAACTGTCTAGTATAGAAATGCTTTTCAATGTTTTAAAAAAAGAAGTACTTGTTTGCCTTTGTTAATGTGAATAATGCTAGAAGATATCTACCATTTTCATTAAGCCATAGATTAGATTTAATCCCCATATCTTGCAAGTCTCTTCGTGCATTGATGTGGTATTTTGATTTTCTAGCTTCACTCAATAAAGTAAATATAACATTACCACACCCATTTTTTTCAATATGCATAACATTAAGATTATGTTGAAATAAGTTTGTTACCTAGTATGGAAGTTAGAAAAAGATACTCTTCTTTCACCATTATTGAGTCTTAACCTTTGACCCACTAGCTCCCCAAGGCCTTCGACCCACCTTGACATTAATATTTTGAACTTGTCTTAGAACTTCTTCAACACTAATTGGCTTAAGGAATTTCTCCTCTCTACTTTTCCATCAAATCAACTTGGAGCCAATCTAAATTTATATCCTGCATCTAGAAAGCATTAATGACCCATAAAGCACCACTTTCGACTATAAGGAAGACGTTTATACATTTGGTCAAAATTACAACATGTACATGCTAATTTAGTGTATATATTCCAACCAGACAATGTTCTAAGTCATGGAAAGTCATTAATTGTCCACAACAAAGCTACACATATATTAACACTTGATTGCTTTAATAATCAAAAGTATTAACACCGACATTCCATAATTCTGCTACCTCTTCCACTAACGATTGCAAATATACATCTATGTCATTTATTGATGCTCGCTTTCTTGAAATGAACATAAAAAGAAGAAAAGAACTTTGTTTCATGCACATCCATGGTGGAAGATTGTAGGTTATTAGTATCATTGGCCAAATGTTGTAATTAGTGCTTATATTGCCAAATGGATTGAACCCATTAGTAGACAACCCAAGATGTACATTACAAGGATCTGAAGGAAATTCATGATGCATTGTGTCAAATTTCTTCCATGTTTTAGTCTCTTAGATGCCTTTAACATGCAATCATTACTCTTTTTCCACTAAATGCCATCACATAGACTCAGTAGTCTTAGAAGACATAAATAACCTTTGTAAACATGGTTTTAAAGGAAAGTATTGTAGAACTTTTACATGTAGTTTCTTCTTTTTACTAGCACTTTAAATACCCTGGTTTTTCAATTTTCATCTAGGTGCATTGCATTTTTTATAGCTATCCTTATCTATATCCTCTCTTAAGTACAACATGCAACTATTAGAACATGCATGAATTTTGGTGTAATTATGGCTGAGTTTGTTAATTATTTATTTATTTATTTTTACATCATAGAATAATGGTGGAATTTTAGCATGCTCAAAGGCGTCTAGCAACAATTCTATAATAATTGACATTGCCTTATTGGTCATTCTGCACAAACACTTTATGTGATATAATTTCACCAAAATTGACAATTTCAAATACTTCTCTCACCCTTCATACAAACATTGTTCACCATCTTTAATTAACTCCAACAAATTCGTATTATCATCTGGCATCACTTGGGTCGATGGTAGAGATGTTACTTCAACTTCTTCCATACATTGGTTTTCAATATGATGCCTAAATGCATTATTGACCATGTCATGTACAAGGTCATTACTAACAACCTTGTCTTAAACTACATGCGGCACTACAGGAGTTTCAATTCTAGTTTCCACAACACTTGTCTCCTTATGTCTTAATGAAATAGTGTAACTTCGTTGAAATGATTTAATAATCAAGTGAACAAGTACTACCTTTCTAGTCTGTTATTTGTTAAACTTGCATTTAGGACATGGGCAAATTATCCTACCTTTAACGCTACACTTAAGGTGTTTTATGACTTTTCAATCCAAGTTTTGTCTATATCTCACAACAAACTATTTCTCTATTTCCTAATAATATTTAAACATGAGACAAATAAGTAATATCACTAAAATTTTAATTGCCAACAACATTTCTATTTAATTTGCACAAATGAGAATGTAAAGTTTAAATAAAATTGGACATAAAAGATAGGAAAATAGGGATAAGTCATTAGAGTGAAGACATTTGAATTAATTTAAAGACAATAGATAATAGGTTTGTCATCTTGCTGCATTTACTTAAAATATTTTTCTAACTTTCAAAGCAAAAGTGAAGACAAACTTGCTTCCAACTCTAATTATCACCATTAGAGGCTAAGAATTATTAGACTTTTCAAAGATTATTTAATAATAACAACTTTTATCAATCATCAAGCTTTTTAACAACAATTCAAATTAAAATACATGTTTGGTCATTTTCACTACAACGATTAAATCAATTTTATGCTAATGCATTTTAAACATGGGAATCAACAAGTGAAATAAGAGATTAAGTCTAACATGTATAGCATTATTAAGCTAATATAATTGGAGTATATATATGAGATATTTTATCTATAGCTTATAAAGCTTGGTTTACTTAATCTTAATCAAAATCTGAGAATGGGTAACCTAATTTATATTCAATGACATAATATATATATATATATATATATATCAAAATACATCAAAATATGCATAAAATAGAATACAAACTTAAAAAATTATCAAAAACCATACTTTTAACAGCTATTGGAGGTAATAGCAATAGCAGACAGTAACGACAAAATGGCATGAGGTGGCAGCGGTTTATGGTAGCAAAGGGGTTGGCACTGGAGGGTTTTCACAATAAACCAAAAAAATAAACCTTTCGAATGGCCGAAAATGCTCAAGTCGATGAGGGAAGGCACTAGTGGGGTTGCGACAGGGATGGGTTGAAAGGACAATAACCAATGATGGCTTGATGGTTGGTAGTAGCAAGTGCATTAACAACTTCACTTTCAGCAAAAAAATTGGTCTTTTCTGCAATGTTATGTCGTGAATGACGAGGGTGTTAGATATGGCAAAAAAGGGACATAACCTGCGATTAATGAAACCATATTTGGATATCATTCAATTTTCCAAGCACTTTATTAGGGTGGTTGTTTGCTCAATGTAATACACGTAAGTGCATATGATCAAAAAGTAGTAAAGGACAAATAGGATGTTAATCGCTAAAGGCTTTGCCTAGTTCCCATTGGCTATTTATTATTAAGTTCTTAGCTCAAGTGTGTGGTTTATGTATGATAAATGAGTAATATGAATGAAAAGGCAGGCAAAACAATTAATTAGCTATATTCAAACTGATTTAATAACTAAACTTATGATTTTAACTTCCCAGTATTGCAGTTATCTTTACATGATAGTTAAGTTTCCAATTAATGATTGAAATAGTTTAACAAATGGATCTCACTATCTATATAGTTATATTGAATCTATATAGCCTTAATTGAATCCCTCGATTCCCTATATCTTTATGGAAACCAACTGAGATAACAAGCACCTTAAAATCTAGACATAATTGTGGTTATCATAGACAATCAAGTAGTATCATCTTGATTGTGAATTATATCAAATTATTAATAAGTAAATAGTGATTATGTTTACTTAGTTTTTAAATTCTGAATTTCCTCACATTTAAACATAAAGCACAAAATAAACATAAACAATTTTATTCAATATTAAATTAGAAACAAAAAGTCAACAAATCCTAAAACTAACCTGCTTAGCCAAGTATTGGCATTGTTTTAAAACAAAAAATCAAGAAGAAAACATAACAAATACAGGAAAAAGAAGACTAGAAGGAAAACACGACTCATAAAAAGTTGATACTTCCTTTTAAAGAAGACTATTTCCTAATCCACTACAAACCTATTCAACCATGCTTCTAACTTAGTAATGAACTACCTCTTGTTTGGTGTGTTGTTTTGAAACCCCTCATGGTCTCTATTTATAGCTTTTAGAGCCCTAGGAGTCAAATTCATCTTGAAATTTTGTCATTATCTTGGAAAACCCTAATTTTTAAATTTAGGTTTTCTGATGTCCTGCTCGGGCATTGGTTCTTTGTTCTTAGTGCTTGGGCGCTAGTATTTCTACATTTCATAGTGCCTAAGCCTTGAGTCTTTATCCTTGGCCTTCCAACATGCAACTTTGGTGCCCAAGCATTGCAATGATGGCACATAGGTGTTAGGTCTCTATTTTTAGCAATTGGGCATTGAGTTTCTGACTTAATGCCTATAATCTCCAAGTTTGGATGCTTGGATGCTGATATCTTAGCACTTAGGTGGCAACTCTCTTGTCTTAGTGCTTGGGCGCTAGCTCTTGGTTTTTGGTTATTGGTTTTTTTCTCTTTATTTTGTTGTTTGAATGACCCATCTTCAATTCCTTGTTGATTCATCACTAGAAGTCCTCAAATTTTGTTTGTTTGTGTAAAAAAATTATGGTTGGCTTAATTTGCTATGCAAACTATGCCATTTTAGTATGAAATTAGGTTTAGTTAAATCTCGTTTAGAGAATTAGAAGTGATAAAGGACAAGCAATATAATGAATTAAAATATGAGTTTGAGTTTAGGTAGAAAATTCCAAGGTTGAGAGTGGGCACTTTACTATTGCTACTACAACTTGCTCAATGATACTTTACTACTATATTTGATTTATTCAAAAGGAAAATGATCTTTATGTAGTTGCTTGTATAAAGTAAAGAAATGAAAGTTAATCGATGTGGGAATATATTATTTCTTTGGTCAATAAGGAAGGAGATTACATAGTCAAGTTTGATCCTCACAATAAGTCAATAAATAAAATAAAAAGCAATAACAAAAATTAAAAAATTTTAAAAATTCCAAAATGTAAAAGATATTAAAATTATAAAATAAATTTTAAAAGTTTCTAAGCTTCAAAATAAAACAAAATAATATTTTTTAAAAAACAAACCAAATGAATGCAATAACAATTATTAGACGAAAAGAAAAAGACAAAGTTGATGTCAAGCTAAAAACTATAAATCAAAAAAGGAAAAAACACAAAAAAAGAAACAGATAAATAAATTATGCAAAATGCTATAGGTTGCAAGCTGTATGGCTTTATGTATAGCTTCTCCAGGTCTACAAATTACAATATTTAACCATCTTGGAAAGTTACACGACACCATATGTAACTCTTGCTGCTGCATTGGACTGAAGGTAAAAAAACACAAGTAAAGCTTGGGGACACAGTAAATCTACTTCCTAGGGCAAAAACAAAAAGGGAGAAGGGGAATTGCAATAGCTGTGAAGTTACATAACGTTGACTCCATATAAAACCAGAAGAGGAAAAGAGAAGAACGCGAGAGAGAGACAGATACAAAGACAGAGATAGAGAAAGAAAACCATAAGAGAAATCCCAAGAAAAGAGTGGGCACAGAAGAAAGGGGCAGAAGAGGGACTAAGAAACCTGAAAAGATAGGATGCTAGACGAAGGTGGGAGAGAGTGGAAGAAGAAGAAACAAAACATTACCTGCAGTAAGAAGAAGGAGTCTCTGGGCACCCTTGTTTCATGCATCAAGAGCAGAGGGTCCATTGGAGAAAGAATAGTTGAAGCAACTTGGTCATACTTGAGAGAAGGAAACCCGGTCATACTTCGTGTTTATTCTTTGGAGTTTCATTGACTCTGAATTATTAAATGATGTCAAGATTCTCTGCTCCCTTTTCTCGTTGATTGGAGTTGAACATATCACTAAAAGTAAATGGAAAATTTAGTTTAGTAAGAAGATAAAATATTACTTATAGAGTTTTGGGTACATGTTAATTTCTCTGTAAAATAAGGAACAATGAGGCAATTTATAGCTGCTAATGCATAGTCATTTTTTTGGTCAAATTTTGAAGTACGATAATTTCTTATCCTAAATTAAATTTTAATTTTCTTTTAATATTTTTTCTTTTGTTCTATTTCATACTAAACTTAATTATGGTTGTCACATTCTATTCCATTACCATTAATGTAAAATTCATTCTAACATATCAAAACGTAGTCTAGGAAATATAAATCAACTGCTAAGCCTTTTAAAATTATGTGAAATTAGTAATATGTAGGGGTGAACATAACTTCAAACCTGGCTAATCCGATTAAAGGATCAATATTGATTACTACAAAAAATTTATCGACTTGTATTTATTGTTAAGTTATCAAAATCAATAATATTTAAAAATTGAAAATTGGTAATTTTTTAAAAGTTACAAATTATTTTAAAATTCAATCCAACTATTCAAAATTCTTATCATAAACTAAGCATTACATCATGTTTGGTTGGTAGAAAGTGTCCATGGGATTGGGAGAAGGAATTCTAGCCACGTTTGGTTCCATTTAAAATGCTGGAATCCTTCCACCTCCGAAGAGCTCTCTCCCGTAAGCATGGTTAGTGAATAACAAGCTTTGATGGATGATAAATGGCGGCTAACTACCATTGGTGGAAAACTAAGGAGGCAGATTGCGAACAATCTTTATTCTTCTTATAAGGACGATGAACTCAAAATAACCTTGAGTGTGTAAAAATCACTTGTTACACCTATGAAATTCTTATGTTAAATAAATTATTTTAGGTGGAAAAATTTTTTTAATAGTTTTTATGAGGAAGAGAAAGGAGAAAAATACATTGAAGGCTAGCATAAATTAAAAATAATTGGCAAAATTGTGAAAGAAAAAGTAAACTTTAAAAGACTAAAATATAAAATAAATTAGCATTAAATTTGAGCTTAAGACAGACATAAGTGGCTAAGTCTCTCCCTAAAAGAGTGATTTGAATCCTCCCTCTCCCAACTTAGGGAGAACTTTTATTTTTTATGATGTGACATGTGTCCCTTAAATCAAATTACCAAAATATCCCTTCATCTTTCTCTTTTTTTCCTTGCATCTTGCATCACATTCTCTCCCGAAGCATAAGCCATGTTGAAGCCATTCTTCACTCACATTGCCCTTTGATGCAACCCAATAGTGAATGTATGATGTTTCCCCTCATAGTTAGGCACTGATTTTCATGTTGGCTAGAAGAAGTGACATTAGGGTTCAGTGAAGGCTCCGTGTGATTTCAACTTAATTGCGTGTGATTTAGTATGTTTTCTCCAAAAAATTTTAAGGCATCGCTTCTATGAAGAATTTCAAACTTCTTTATCTCATTTTCATTAATCAATTTCACCAATCTAGCTTTAGATTATGAATTCCTCTTTTGGCAACATAAGATGACGTAAATGATCTTCTAAGCTCAATATCAAGCATGATTTCTTCAATTGTGTTAGGGATTTAATTCCCTAAGATATTTCGACCCTTTTTATCTTATTTTCATCAATCAATTCCATCAATTTAACTCAAAATTAAAAAAAAAAAAAAAAAAAACCCTCTTTCTACAGTTCTTAAACGCAAAAAAAGTTGAATTTTGGGCTTAATTTGGCATAACACAAAAAAGTTGAATGTTGGGGTTAATTTGACATGATTTTATCAAATTGAGTTGGGGCTTCACATTCTAACTAAATTTTGATTCTTTCTCCCCCAAAATCAATAATCAATTTCATGGCTTGGCTCTATCATTGAAAAACCCCTTGAAGTTTTTGGGCTTTTCTAGCCTTATTGAACATATAAGAGAGGCTAACAAGAGTTTTCGTTTTGAGTTGTAAGTAGATTTCATATTTTTTCTTAATATTCTTAGATTTTTATTGATGGAAAAAGAAAGAAAGATGAATGCAGAACCTTAATGGAGTGGACTGAGTAGCCTTAGACGATTATCACAATTCAATGTGTAATTTTGAAAATTGGTTGGTTAATCTCTAATGTCACAATGGTGAAATTGGTAAATCTTTGAAAATGGAATAAGGGTATAATAAAGTATGTTGAAAAAATTTTTAAAATTGAACATTATTTAATGTCGTCAAATTTATTTAGAGTAAGAGGGTTTATTTTTCCAAGTCATTGATAAAGTTGGGTGGCCAGTGATTATGAGAAGTAAAAGTGGAGGGATGAACAACTTAAGAAACTATAATAATGGAATATGTATGTGATTAAATTTTAGACTTAAGTCAAACTAGTATACAAAAATAATAGTACATTAAATTGAATTAAAAAAGATTAATGATATATGTTATATCAGTTATTTATTTTAATATATTAATTTTAAATTTTATTAATTCAATTAAATTCATTTTTGTATTTTTTTAATTTTTAAGAGGAGTATTTTAGTATTTTCACTTTGACTCCATTCCATTTCTCTCTTGATTCTTCCAACTGAACATTGATTCTTCTAACTAAACAAAGCACTTCATATCATTTTCATTGCCAGCCAAATATACCTTACAGCTTTTGCCTCTCCCATTTCCTCTCTCTGCAAGGCATTTCTGCCAACTGACTGCTTAAATTGGCAAAATATGTGCAATCATGAATGAGCTTTTAGAAGTTCAGCTTCCCAAATTTAGATCCTCTGAAGTATAAAGCTTTTAAAGTGTCTTTAATGTAAAGATAAAGTGAGGTGACACAAGAAAAAAAGTGTTTATAAGACTCACTTTTTCTACTTTCTTTATCTTTTTCTATTTTAAAGGAACTTTGCATTATAGGAAGATCCAAATCCTAACATTCCCATATCATTTGTTGATTTATTAATTCTTTTAAATCTAAAAATAATTTCAAAAAATAGTACCAGGTTTGTATAAACCATAAAAGACAGAGAGAGATCTCATCTTTATTAGAATCATCAATGTTTTACAACACACATTTAATTACAATACTTCTTTTCATAAGGGAAAAGCTACTTCCAGCTGATGCATATCTGGCTCTTGCCTTGTACCCTTTCTCGCCCTCAAAAATGAATGCTGCCCAACAAAAACCAACAAGTTCTCAACAATCATACAGAAAAACACGAAAAATGAAAATTGAAAGGCAAAAATGCATTTTTTCTCCTTACTTTTACTTGAAATTTCACTTTCTTCTCTTAATATCATTTAGTTATTATTTAATCCTTTAACATTATTTTAGTTTCACTTTCATCATTTAACTTTATTTAGTTCTTATTTGGTCCATTAATTTTACTTTATATTTTCTTTTTGTCTCTTAAATTTATTTGGTTCCTATTTAGTCCCTTAATTAACTTTATCTTAAGATTCATTTTTGTCTTTTAATATCATTTTATTCTAGTTTAGCCTTAATTTTTGAAAATTACTCAAATATTTTTTTCATTTATCTATTAATATAGAAAAGGTTCTTGTAATTATTATTTTACAGTTCAATTCTTATTTACTCTTCCACAAACTAAATTGATTAATACAACCAACTTGTTTTCTTCATTTTGGTATTATTTATCCAATTTGTTTCTTGTGATCATAACTATTAATTCATACAAAGTAAAACATTATAATTTGATAATGTTAGAGGAACAAATAACATTTGAGAAATTTTTAAAAATTAAGGGCAAATTGAAACAAAATAAAATTAAAGGACAAAAGTAAAACTTAAGATAAAATTAAGGGACCAAATTGAAACAAATTGAATTTAAGGGACAAAAATAAAAATTAAAGTAAAATTAAGAAACTAAATTAAAAAAAATAAAATTAAAAACCAAAAATAAAACTTAAAATAAGTTAAAGGATGAAATTAAAATTAAACAAAGTTAAGGCAAAATAAAACCTGCGAGGGATTTTTGATACTTACTGGCTGCAGTCGTTGTCTTTTGGGAAGATGGGCCCGCCCAAATCCACACCACAGCTTCTGGGAAGCTCGACTGCTCGCTCAGGGATTATATGGCTGCCGAATTGGGCACCGGCATCCTTAAAGCACTGGCAGACGGCGCGCCGGCTGCCACCGTCGTAGTTTTCGTTTTCAGGAACTTAATGCCGCCGCAACAACCGGAGGGCGGCTTGGAGACGCTACCGGTGAGGTAGTGAAAGCAAGGACCAATCACAAACCCCACTTGCTTGCAGTCTATATTGCCCTCCCCTTGAACCACCATAGCCGTCATCATGGCTATCCGGAACACAATGGCAATAACCACCTTCGCACCACCCTGCATGATCGATCTGGCTAGCTAGCTTGATCTTCTGTATTTGCTGTAATATATTTCTGCTTGTGTTTTCTGGTGAAGTGTGGAAGTTATTATATAGATGAAAAAGTGGGAGAAAGAGACAAAGCTGATTGAGAAGCATTAACACTGAAAGTGTATGTTTGTAATCTGAACAGTTATGGAATCGGATTCGGATACTGCATTTGTAAAGTGCATGTAATCCATATTTAAACATATTCATTTTATTATCATTAAAATAGAATATGTACTCAATAGTTTTTTTTACAAAAATATTAATAATAAAAATGTAATAGCTTGTTTACTTCTTTTTTTTCCATCAAATGTGTATTACAAAGAGAGTCCGGCGTGTCATATTTGATACATCTCGAGCGTCGAGTTTCATCTTTGATTTTGAACCAGCCACAACATGCATATAATATTTATGTTTATAATTTTAAAATGTCTGAACTATAAATAATAGTATAAATATTATTAAATTAAAGAAAAAAATTATATTCAACAGCATTTATACATCTTATTTAACATATAAATTTACACTAATTGTTATATTGTTAACTCATTATGCATAAGTACAATTGTTAACAACTAAGAATATTGCACAAGAAAAATACCAATGGAATTACAATGCAAAAGAAAAACAACAAAAGCAATGTTATGCTATCACCAAGAAGAGATTTTCTCATTCACCGTTCTCACCATTTTCATACAACCTAATATAAGGCGAATAATCAACAGGTGAAACATCAAAATTAAAATTCTCGCCGTCTTCATATTCACCATCCTCTCCATTTAACACTAAACTACTTTATTTGCCTGCGCATTGTATGAACCTTTGAGAAAATTAATTTGCTCTACTACATGTCAATACATTTTAAATCAACGATATTTAAAAATGGCAATAAAAAATTGAATTTTGCAATATATTGTTTTAAAGAAAACATAATAAATTAAAGAAAGTCTATAAAATTGGTTATGCGATATTGATGAGAGAAACGACCACAATAGGCTCATTGAGAAGGTATCATCATTAACCATTCAATCATATATTATTTCATCTAGTTTTATTTTTGAACCATGTCAACTTATATTTATAATTCCTTATTAAAAATTTTAAGAGACATTCAATTAATTAATTTATTATTTTTCTTGTTGACTACCAATATATGCCATTATACTTTAATTGGTTCTTTATTGGGGACAAATTGCACTTCATTTTTAGATTTCTTTTTCGTAAATATAGTATTTGTTCTTTTTTGTGGGTCTAAAATTCTAAGTGCTCGTGCTTGGTGCTTTCAAGGTGTAGTAAAGACTAAGGCTTTAGGAGTAAAGGGTAATAACATATATTGTTTTAAAAAGTCCATTCCTAAGATAATATCTGGTGTGGCTTCATTATATTGAAATATTAATGGACTTTTAACTCACAATCTCCTATTTGTACTGTCACATTTTCTGCAGATAATTTTAATAAATGTACTTCTTTTCCTACACTAGTCATTTTTATTGTTTTTTCCTTTTTTCCATAGTTCTAATGATAATATATTATATTTAGTTTTCGTCATATTAGCTCCTGTATCTATTATGACATGATATTTTCTTGATTGATATTTCTTATAATTGAATTTTAACAATATATAGTACAACTTCATTTAAATCAGTTTTATTTTTTCTAGAATTATTACTACTTGGTTTATGTTTAAAAGGGTTTGATCTTGTTGAATTCTATATGGGGTTACTAAATTTAGGAAATCTTGTCCTAGAATTAATTTATGGCTTTCAGTTTCTCTTAATTATTCATCTACCCATATTTTTAGTTTTAGTATTTCTCTTGTTTCAAATCTAATGGTCATATTGGCTTTTGTGCCTAATTCATTGATTTCCATATCATTGTCAGTATATTCAAGTTGGATTATACTTCTTTCTTGGTTTAGATCTATTATAGCTATTGTTTGTATCCATATTCCTTCTTTTTGTACTTCCAATAAAACATAATTTAATGAGTTTATAGAATCTGTTAAATCAATAATTGAATTTGTTGTTCTTATCTCAGTTAGGTTTAAGGCTATAAGGATTTATGCTAATCTATGTCTTTCTAGGCTAAATGTTCTAAAACTTTTTGTTCTATTTATTGATCTATTTTCTTGATAACTTAAAACTCCTTCTAGGGTTGATATTTATATTTACGTCAGTTGGTGAATTTATTCTTATACTTCTCCTTCCTATATTATTATCATAGTGAATTCTTTTACTAATGTCTTCTTCATGTCTTATTTCTCTTGTATGATCTAATTCTAATTGTAATTGTCTTTGGAATTGTGATTTTTTTAGGATCTAATTTTAACTCTTCTAAGACTAGCATGAATTCTTTTCCTATAGTTATTTTTCCTTGATTCTCTCTATAAATCTTATGTTCATTAGAAAATACTAATCCTACCATTCTTGTTATGCTAATTATTTTACTTCCGGGGGCATTTTTATTCCTTTTAATTTATGATAAACCATTAAAGTTATGTTCATATTCATTTCAGCTTAAATATTGCAAAATTTGTATTAAGTGTGAATTTTAATTTTTGATAAACTAAATTTCCATTTAAGGCTCCTAGTATGTTATTTGATATACTATCAATGATTCTATTATCAATAATTAATAGTTTTATTGGTGTATCTATACTTGTTTGAAAATAGGCTTTTATCATTAATTGGATTCCTGGTATATATATTTCTATAATCTATTTCTCTATCTATAATATATTTGCTTATTAAAGGTATTCTTAATATTCCTTTTGTTTGGGTTGCTTCTATAGGATATTTCTTTTGTAATACCACACATGCATATTTTTCTTTTTGTTTTGATTTTATTATTTTTCTAATTTTGGATATTATACTTTGTTTTGATAAGTCTTCTGTTGACATATCTAACTCTTTATTTCTAATTTTATCATATTGTTCTTTTTGAAATTTTATTCTTCTCTCAACTATTCCTTCTTCTGGATTCCTAATTTCTTCATATTGGTCATATTCTTATTATTGTTCTATTTGATTACTAGATTCTCCTTGTATCATATTAATTTCATTTTCTTCTTTTATTCTTTCATATTATGCTTCTGTGCTAGATTCCTCTTATTCTAATATTCTTTTTATTTTATATATTTCAATATCTGACTTATAAGCTTCTTCTACAGGGAAATTATCGAATTCTATTGATCCTAATCCTTCTATTTCTGTTGTTTTTATTATATTTATAGTTTTTTTTCTTCTGAGGTTTCTTATATTCAGTTGATATATGTCCTAATTCTCCACAATTATAACATTGGCATTTCTTCAGGTATTTTTTACAATTTAGTTTTATTCCTTTATTGAAATATTTCTTTGGTCTATATTTTCTTATAAATTTATCTTTTAAGTATTTTTTTAAATTTATATTTCTTATTTGGTTTATAAGGTTTGATATATTTCTTTCTTTTCTTATATTTGTATTTTTCAGGCTTACATCCCCATTTATGTGGTGATTCTAATCTTCCACATTTTAAGATTAATTTATAAGCTTTATAAAATTTATTAGCTTTCCAAGCTTCTTTACATTTTGTTGATAACTATTCTTTTAAATAATCTTTTCTTCTTCTTAATGTATCTACATATGGTATTAATTCTAGTCTTTTTGTAAAAGCTCTATAATAATCAGTTAATATATTTTCGGCTAATGTAGTTGGTAATTTTCTATAAAATAAGTCTAAGTATACTTTCTTCTCATTATAATTTGCTAATCTTGCTTCATAATAATATTTATCATATTCACATATATATCCTTCTAAATTGTCTGGATCTAATGTACATATTTCTATTTGGTGTAATTTTTGAATAGCTCTTTCTATTTTTGTAGTTTCATTTGCTCCTACACTTCTCCTTAAAAATTCATTTCTTAATAATTGCTCATATTGTCTTACTAATGTTGCATAAAATTCCTTTCTGGTATTATAATTATTTACGATTGTAGCATTTTCTTTAAATTCTTATGGGTGACTTTTCCACCATTCTTGGACTTTCCCTACAAAACTTAATTTTACTATTAGGCTTGCAAATTGTGTATCTACTACTTTGTTAGCTGGTGCTATAAATTGAGCTTTTTACTATTCTTCGATTATTTTTCCTTCATCTTTTCAATATCTAACCATATTCCTACATTAGGTATTGATCTAGTTTCATATTGTTCTAATATGGTTAGTATGGTTTGGCTAGTTGAGGATCCATAAGTTATGTCAAATATATATCCTATATCTTGATTTCTATAAGGTTCTCGGTGTCTTAATACATCTCTTTCTGTTTCTTCTTCTTCTCTGGTTATACTACTTTCTGGATCATTCTGATTATATAAGGGTTGAGCTAAATTAGGTGGTGTCTGTAATTCTCTTTGAATGACATTACTACTTTGATGAGCTTGATTCGTGTTAATTTCATTGTAATTATCATCTATTATAAATTTACCATATTCTTCCATAATAGCTTCTAATTCTTCTTTTCCTTGGCCCATTTTTCGTTCTATTTCATCTTTTTCTAATACATCTATTTCTTCTATATGCGTCATGTTAATTTCTTTTATTATTAATGATTTTTATTCTTTCTTCTTAGGTATCATTCTTTCTATAAATTTTAGTATATCTGATCCTATATGACAAGCATATTCTGTTATTCTATAATCTTCTCTAGTTAATTCATCATTTATTTTTTCTTTTCCTCTTTTGGTTATTCTATTTCTTCCTACAAATTCATTATAAATTGTCCACATTATTTAGCACTTCTTGTCCCTTTTGTAACCTATCTACAATTATTTTAGTTTCTTGCACATTTTCATTTAACTTTTGTTCTCTAATTTGATTTTTTATTTTTTCTCCAAATATGGCTTCTCGCATGGCTGTCATAGTGTTTATTTCATAACCATATTCTATTTTTACTACTTTATCTTTTATTCCTAAAGTTTGTTTTATCAAACACCTTAATTCTGTTATTTCATTTTTTATAATTTATAAATCTAGTTTTAATTCATAAATCTTTTGTTCTAAAGGCTTTGACAATTCTTCTAATCTTTTCATAGTATTCTCAAGCTTATCTTTTTCTAATATCTTTCTAACATCTCTAGGTGTTCTATCTATTGTTCCATCTAAATCATAAATCTCTAATTCCCCTTCTAATTTGGGTTCTATATAACATCCTAATTGTTTCATTAAAAACATATTAGTCCAATTATTTTGATTTATATTTTCATCTCCTTCTCCATTTAAATCAAATGGAGTTACAAATACTACTGCTTGGTTGATTAGGAATATAATAATGTTTAGGTATTTTATTTTCTTCTATACAATATATTCTTGGTTATATTCCATTTAATGAATACATATTGAAATTGCAGAAAATAACTAATGAGAATAAAGATAATAATGATTAACAACAATTTAAATTTATAAAGTAAGGGAAACTAAAGCTCCTTTATTTTCTTTCATCATAACTATGTTTTGATACTATTATATATATATATATATATATATATACCTTTTCTACTTTATTGTGAATGTACAAATTCTGGGAATGGTAAGAGAAAATGTGTTGGAAATTATGGAGGTGGATGGAATCATGATTTTGTTGGTTTAATGGTCTTTATGTGTCGTGTGAGATAAAAATTATTTTCAAGTTACAAATTATATATTTTGCTATATGTTGATTTTAGTCTCCTTAGACTTTGAAAATTAATGCATAATTCTTTCATAACAAATAGATATATAATTTAAATTTATAAAAATGATTTCTTCCAACTGTTATTTATTTATTTATTTATTTTAAAGATTACCGTATGAGATCGTTAGTCTCTTCAGACATTTAAACTATGTAAAGTCCTAGTCACCTTAAGCTATAAAAATTGATGATTAAAAATAAATAAGAAATAAAAATGAATAAAAATAACAATAATAAACAATAAAAACATATTGGCAACAATAATAATGATTGTAAAATAAATGAAGAAGTAGGTAAAATTATTTTTTCAAAATTTCAAAAATAATTGATTAGGCATTACATCAAAAAAGTTGTTGTGTGAGACTATTGACCTTCTCAAGCACTTTAGAATTAACGAGTAGAGGTCGTGTGAGATTCTCAGGCTCTTTAAATTTCGAAAGATAATATGCATTTTCCAAAGTAAATAAGTAAGTGAATAGTGATAAATAGTAATGAAGTTAAATAATTTCTAAAGGTTGTGTGAGATCATTAGTTTCCATAAGCATTTTGAAGTTGATTAGCAAAGGTCGTGTAAGACCCAATCTCCTTAAGCATTTAGAAATTAATGATTATTTACTTCACCTGTTAGTTGTAAACTAAAACTCTTGGAAAATTTAAAACAAACATTCTAATTTCAAAAACTTCAAAAAATATAAATCCAAAAAGCCCAAAAATGTTTCCCTTTAATAATTTCATTTTATTTGGAAAAGCAAAATAGATAATTCTAACTTCAAAAATAAAAAAAATAAATTCAAAAAGCCTAAAAACATTTCTCCATTATAATTTCACTTTCTTTTAAAATAAAAATTCTAACTTCAAAACTCCAAAAAAAGAAAACATAAATTCAAAAAGCCTAAAAACATTTTTTTCTATTATAATTTCACTTCCTTTTAAAATAAAATTCTAACTTCAAAAATTCAAAAAGAAAAACATAAATTCAAAATCTTAAAAATATTTTTCCATTATAATTTCACTTCCTTTTAAAACAAAAATTCTAACTTCAGAAATTGAAAAAAAACATAAATTTAAATAAACTAAAAATAGTTTTCCATTGTAATTTCACTTCTTTTTAAAATAAAAATTCGAACTTCCAAAATTAAAAAAAAAAACATAAATTCAAAAGCTTAAAAACATTTTTCCATTATAATTTCACTTCCTTTTAAAATAAAATTTTGACTTCAAGAATCCAAAAAAAAAAAACATAAATTAAAATATTCTAAAAATCTTTTCCCCTTATAATTTCATTTAGATTTCAAGATTAAAAATAGATTCCAAAAATAAACAAATATTAAAAATGAGAAAATGAAAAGAGTCTAACAGTGATATTAGACTGATTTCATATATTAAAACACAACAAGGAAATCCAATTTGTTTTATTTACGAAAATCAAAATGACTTCCAATGTCTTGCTCATTTCACAAAAAATAAATGACATTAACCAAACAACACGTCTTTTTAGTCGAACTACGTGGATTTTGATCCTTATTACTGGGTAAGCAGGCCCAAGATTCTAATACTAGGTTAAGTCTACCCTTTGTATATATCCATTTATTTATTTTCATTATTTCTATTTTTGTCTTCTCTGTTAATGTGCTTGTGCTTTAATGAGGGTAATCAAGATAAGATTAAGGCTATATTACATTGATTTCACTTAACTAGTTTATGATAACCGTCCTCATGAATAAGTGTTGATAGGTGCCTAAAACTTTTTCCATAGTCAAATAGACTCTCGAATCTATATCTATTTTCATAGACCACTAGCATTTTCTTTTTGTTTTAATTTAGTTTTCCAAAGTTTTCTTTTAACAATTTCAATGGCAACTCCTAAATAAATCAGGTTTTAAATTATTTTGGAAGTCGATTTGTTTCTCTTTTCTTTTTATGCCATCTGCAGCATGCTCAACCCTCTGACCGAGTTGTCAAGTGTGACATTGATCAATATATAGTAAACATATTGTCAAAAAATGCGAAAAGCAGTGTAAAATATGATGTTAAGGGAAAGGATATTAAAGAATACACTATACTAGACAACATGCGATGGTATAGACAACTCTGTCCTATGCTTATAAAATTAGTAACTGAAACATTTGAATGTCTAGATGCACTCTCATTGGTGCATAAAGTTGTGTCTAAGTTTGCCAAGCAAGTAAGTGAGCTTCATTTTGATGCAAAAATCTCTAAAGTCATATGTTAGTGCCACTACATTTTCGACAAGTGTGCTCGTACTTCAGGCAAAGGGATTGAAGAAGAGAATCAATGTTAGAACTAAGAGAAGTATGAGCAGTTGGGTTGAGACTCATTATATGAGAAGAAGAAGAACTCTAAATGGCAAAGGTTCATAAGTCCAATAAATTATGGTAAGTAAAGATATACAACTACATATATTCAAAAGCCACGTTGTTGCTTTTCATTACATAAACCATATTATGCATATTCTTTGTAAGTGAACAAGGCACACAATCAAATGCAATCTAAAGTATCCTATTTAGCATCTCCACTACCTTTTACATACCATCAAACACATGAGGGTGAATTAAGTTTCAAAGGACTATTATTCAAGACTTTAAAAGAATATGTCCTTACTATGTTAATATTGTTTAAGTTGTAATTAATGTTCTTTTTTATTAAAGGCAACTCTTCATCATCTTAACCAGTTTGTGGCAATGGAGTTTTGTAGATTATAATTGTGATGTTTTACCTTTATACCTCTGTTTTTGGATATTTATATCTATTATATATGAATAAACTAGACTCCTTGAACATTGGAGTTTTGTTAACCAACGAGAAGGTTCAGTTGAGCAACCCCTGAGCACCTCATGCAATGACTTTTCACCTTTCTTATACATGTATCAAGAATTATTTGATGTGCGTAAATTCTTTGTAGTTAACAATTAAAATAATAAAGTCATTAATTTGCATAAATTCTTTGTAATCAATGAGAAAAATAATGAGTTTACTTAATTAAATTATTCAATTGCCTCTTAAATTGAGAATTTTTTAAAGTTTGAACATTTTTTAAGTCAACGAGAAAAATAATAAATTGATTAATTGAATGTCTCTTAAAATTTTTAATAAGGAATTATAAATATAAGTTGACATGGTTTAAAAATAAAACTAGATGAAATAATATATGATTGAATGGTTAATGATGATACCTTCTCAATGAGCCTATTGTGGTCGTTTCTCTCATCAATATCGCATAACCAATTTTATAGACTTTTTCTAATTTATTATATTTTCTTTAAAACAATATATTACTAAATTCAATTTTTTACTGCCATTTTTTAATACCATTGATTTAAAATGTATTGACATGTAGTAGAGCAAATTAATTTTCTCAAAGGTTCATACAATGCGCAAGCAAATAAAGTAGTTTAGTGTTAAATGGAGAGGATGGTGAATATGAAGACGGCGAGAATTTTAATTTTGATGTTTCACCTGTTGATTATTCGCCTTATATTAGGTTGTATGAAAATGGTGAGAACGGTGAATGAGAAAATCTCTTCTTGGTGATAGCATAACATTGCTTTTGTTGTTTTTCTTTTGCATTGTAATTCCATTGGTATTTTTCTTGTGCAATATTCTTAGTTGTTAACATTTGTACTTATGCACAATGAGTTAACAATATAACAATTAGTGTAAATTTATATGTTAAATAAGATGTATAAATGTTGTTGAATATAATTTTTTTCTTTAATTTAATAATATTTATACTATTATTTATAGTTCAGACACTCGAGATGTATCAAATATGACACGCCGGACTCTCTTTGTAATACACATTTGATGGAAAAAAAAAAAAGTATACAAGCTATTACATTTTTATTATTAATATTTTTGTAAAAAAAGTTATTGAGTACATATTCTATTTTAATGATAATAAAATGAATATGTTTAAATATGGATTACATACATGCACTTTACAAATGCAGTATCCGAATCCGATTCCATAGCTGTTCAGATTACAAACATACACTTTCAGTGTTAATGCTTCTCAATCAGCTTTGTCTCTTTCTCCCACTTTTTCATCTATATAATGACTTCCACATGTCTTAACTTCACCAGAAAACAAAGCAGAAATATACTACAGCAAATACAGAAGATCAAGCTAGCTAGCCAGATCGATCATGCAGGGTGGTGCGAAGGTGGTTATAGCCATTGTGTTCGGGATAGCCATGATGACGGCTATGGTGGTTCAAGGGGAGGGCAATATAGACTGCAAGCAAGTGGGGTTTGTGACTGGTCCTTGCTTTCACTACCTCGCCGGTAGCGTCTCCAAGCCGCCCTCCGGTTGTTGCGGCGGCATTAAGTTCCTGAAAACGAAAACTACGACGGCGGCAGACCGGCGCGCCGTCTGCAAGTGCTTTAAGGATGCCGGTGCCCACTTCATCAGCCATATAATCCCTGAGCGAGCAGTCGAGCTTCCCAGGAGCTGTGGTGTTGATTTGGGCGGGCCCATCTTCCCAAAAGACAACGACTGCAGCTAGTAAGTATAAAAAATCCCACGCAGGTTTTATTTTGCCTTAACTTTGTTTAATTTTAATTTCATCCTTTAACTTTTAAGTTTTATTTTTGGTTTTTAACTTTATTTTTTTAATTTATTTTCTTAATTTTACTTTAAGTTTTATTTTTGTCCCTTGAATTCAATTAGTTTCAATTTGGTTCCTTAATTTTACCTTAAGTTTTACTTTTGTCCTTTAATTTTATTTTGTTTCAATTTGCCCTTAATTTTTAAAAATTTCTCAAATGTTATTTGTTCCTCTTACATTATCAAATTATAATGTTTTACTTTGTATAAATTAATAGTTTGATCACAAGAAAACAAATTGGATAAAGAATACCAAAATGAAGAAAACAAGTTGGTTGTATTAATCAATTTAGTTTGTGGAAGAATAAATAAGAATTGAACTGTAAAATAATAATTACAAGAACCTTTTCTATATTAATAGATAAATGAAAAAAATATTTGAGTAATTTTCAAAAATTAAGGCTAAACTAGAATAAAATGATATTAAAAGACAAAAATGAATCTTAAGATAAAGTTAATTAAGGGACTAAATAGGAACCAAATAAATTTAAGGGACAAAATTGAAATATAAAATAAAATTAATGGACCAAATAAGAACTAAATAAAGTTAAATGATGAAAGTGAAACTAAAAAAATGTTAAAGGATTAAATAATAACTAAATGATATTAAGAGAAGAAAGTGAAATTTCAAGTAAAAGTAAGGAGAAAAAATGCATTTTTGCCTTTCAATTTTCATTTTACGTGTTTTTCTGTATGATTGTTGAGAACTTGTTGGTTTTTGTTGGGCAGCATTCATTTTTGAGGGCGAGAAAGGGTACAAGGCAAGAGCCAGATATGCATCAGCTGGAAGTAGCTTTTCCCTTATGAAATGAAGTATTGTAATTAAATGTGTGTTGTAAAACATTGATGATTCTAATAAAGATGAGATCTCCCTCTCTGTCTTTTATGGTTTATACAAACCTGGTACTATTTTTTGAAATTATTTTTAGATTTAAAAGAATTAATAAATCAACAAATGATATGGGAATGTTAGGATTTGGATCTTCCTATAATGCAAAGTTCCTTTAAAATAGAAAAAGATAAAGAAAGTAGAAAAAGTGAGTCTTATAAACACTTTTTTTCTTGTGTCACCTCACTTTCTCTTTACATTAAAGACACTTTAAAAGCTTTATACTTTAGAGGATCGTAATTTGGGAAGGTGAACTTCTAAAAGCTCATTCATGATTGCACATATTTTGCCAATTTAACCAGTCAGTTGGCAGAAATGCCTTGCAGAGAAAGGAAATGGGAGAGGCAAAAGCTGTTAGGTATATTTGGCTGGCAATGAAAAAGAATGAAAAGGATATGAAGTATTTGTTTAGTTGAAAGAATCAAGAAAGGAATGGAATGGAGTCAAAGTGAAAATACTAAAATACTCCTCTTAAAATTTTAAAAAATACAAAAATGAGTTTAACTAAATTAATAAAATTTAAAATTAATATATTAAAATAAATAACTGGTATAACATATATTATTAATCTTTTTTAATACAATTTAATGTACTACTATTTTTGTATAATAGTTTGACTTAAGTCTAAAATTTAATCATATACATATTCCATTATTATAGTTTCTTAAGTTGTTCATCCCTCCACTTTTACTTTTCATAATCATTGGCCACCCAACTTTATCAATCACTTGGGAAAATAAACCCTTTTACTCTAAATAAAGTTGACGGCATTAAATAATGTTTAGTTCTTAAATCTTTTCCAACATACTTTATTATACATTTATTTCATTTTTAAAGATTTACCAATTTCACCATTGTGACATTAGAGATTAACCAACCAATTTTCAAAATTACACATTGAATTGTGATAATCATTTAAGGCTACTCAATCAACTCCAACAAGGTTTTGCATTCATTTTTCTTTCTTTTTCCATCAATAAAAATCTAAGAAAATTAAGAAAAAATATGAAATTCACTTACAACTCAACACGAAAACTCTTGTTGGCCTCTCTTAGATGTTCAATAAGGCTAGAAAAGCCCAAAAACTTCAAGGGGTTTTTCAATGATAGAGCCAAGCCATGAAATTGATTATTGATTTTGAGGGTGAAAGAATCGAAATTTACTTAGAATGTGAAGCCCCAACTCAATTTGATAAAAATCATGTCAAATTAACCCCAACAATCAACTTTTTGGTGTTATGCCAAATTAAGCCAAAATTTAACTTTTTTGTGTTTAAGTACTATAGAAAGAGGGTTTTTTTTATTCTGAGTTAAATTGATGAAATTGATTAATGAAAATAAGAGAGAAGGGGTCGAAATATCTTAGGGAATTAAATCCTTAACACAATTGAAGAAATCATGCCCGATATTGAGCTGAGAAGATCATTCACGTCATCTTGTGTTGCCAAAAGAGGAATTCATAATCTAAAGCTAGATTGGTGGAATTGATTAATGAAAATGAGATAAAGAAGTTTGAAATTCTTCATAAAAGCGATGCCTTAAAAATTTTTAGAGAAAACATACTAAATCATGCTCAATTAAGTTGAAATCACACGGAGTCTTCACTGAACCCTAACGCTACTTCTTCTAGCCAACATGAAAATCAATGCCTAACTATAAGGGTAAATATCGAACATTCACTATTGGGTTGCATCAAAGGGTAATGTGAGTGAAGAATGGCTTCAACATGGCTTATGCTTTGGGAGAGAATGTGATGCAAGATGCAAGGAAGAAAAGAGAAAGATAAAGGGATATTTTGGTAATTTCATTTAAGGGACACATGTCACATCATAAAAAATAGAAGTTCTCCCTAAGTTGGGAGAAAGAGGATTCAAATCACTCTTATAGGGTGAGACTTAGTCACTTATGTCTGTTTTAAGCTCAAAAATAATGCTAATTCATTTTATATTTTTGTCTTTTAAAGTTTCCTTTTTCTTTCACAATTTTGCCAATTATTTTTAATTTATGCTAGCCTTCAATGTATTTTTCTTCTTTCTCCTTCTCATAAAAATTATTAAAAAAAAATTTCACCTAAAATAATTTATTTAACATAAGAATTTCATAGGTGTTACAAGAGATTTTTACACACTCAAGGTTAATTTGATTCATCGTCCTTATAAGAAGAATAAAGATTGTTTGCAATCTGCCTCCTCAGTTTTTCACCAATGGTAGTTAGCCGTCATTTGTCATCATCTTGAGTTTAAATGGAACCAAACGTGGCTAGAATTCCTTCTCCCAATCCCATGGACACTTTCCACCAACCAAAAGTGATGTAATGCTTAGTTTATGATAAGAATTTTGAATAGTTGGATTGAATTTTAAAATAATTTGTAATGTTTAAAAAATTACTAATTTTCTAAGGATTATTGATTTTGATAACTTAACAATAAATACAAGCTGATAAATTTTTTGTAGTATTTAATATTGATCGTTTGACTAGATTGGTCAGGTTTAAAGTTGTGTTCATCCCTAATTTCACATAATTTTAAAGAACTTAGCAGTTGATCTATATTTCCAAGACTACGTTTTGATACGTTAGAATGATTTTTACGTTAATGGAAATGGAATAGAATGTGACAAACATAATTAAGTTTAGTATAAAATAGAACAAAAGAAAAAATATTAAAAGAAAAAGAAAATTTAATTTAGGATAAGAAATTATTGTACTTCAAAATATGACGAAAAATATGACAATGCATTAGCAGCTATAAACTGCCTCATTTTTCCTTATTTTACAAAGAAATTAACATGTGCCCAAAACTCTATAAGTAATATTTTATCTTCTTACTAAACTAAATTTTCATCTATTTTTAGTGATATGTTCAACGCCAACAAAAATAAAAGCAATTTTTTCGGCCATCTTAAGAAAAACAAGAGTAAATTAATTTGCAAAAGCAACAAAAAATAAGAATATAATAGGTGATGGGTTTAGGTGAGACACGCGCACTAGAAAATTGGTACAGTTGTAAGCATGGGTGAAGATTTATAATTTCAGCTTCAGATATGGGTGGGTGAGGAAGCTCTCCATCTATACTTGATCCATTTTATATTTTTATATATAAATAAGGAGAAGAAATAAAAAAAAATGATCAAGAGACACAAAGAAATGGCATAGTGGCTAATGTTTTGGATTGCTTGGAGTCAGGGATGTATTTAAAATTTGATTTTAAAAGAAGTTAAATTTTTAAATTAAAAAGTTTAAATTATGAAAGACAAATTTTTTATAATTTGGGAGGTGAATTTTTATCAATTAAATAATCAAATCAATAATATAAAATAAAATTATATACAAAGTTAGAATTTTAAAAATTCAAACTGTGTCTTCGGTTAAATCCATTCTTGGACTAATAAAATAGGTGTGTGTGAGGACATTCCACAAGGACATTTATGTGGATTCACATGCTAAGGTAAACTATCCTTAACTTATATGTCATTATATCAATTGAATCCCATATGGTAAATATAGTCATTCAATGATTTATATTTAATTAATAAAATTATTTTAGGATTTGTATTTAAAATTTAATTATCAAAATTGATGAATTTTTAAAATTTTATCTGATTGGTTACAAATAATTTACAAATTTGAACATAGTAGTTGTTATTCTGTTAACAGCAGCTGCAATAGAAATAGAAAACTCATGGAGCATGGGATCCTTTATATAATTATATATAGGAACAACGAAAGTGCTGTGTTGTGCTCAAAGTTTAGGAGTTTTCTGCGTGTATCGGGATGCACATGTTATGCAACCCTACTCTACATATTAAAATTTTTTTAAAAAAAAGTAATTTATTTTTGTAATTAATAACCATATAGTATATATGTTGTGCGATATCAAATCCAGATTTATTTTCTGCTTTGTTAAAAAGTATAATATATTATCTACCCTTTAGAATATGTGGTTAACACATCACAACACATAGCTGAAGTTAAACACAAGGAATATTATATGGAGAGACACTTTCATTTGGAGAAAAAATTGTTTTTAGTCATTCATTTAATATAAAATTATTATTTTAGTAATTTATTTATTAAATTATTTAAAATAATTCTTTATTTATTAAAAAATATCACACTTTATTTTTTACTTTTAAAAAAAATTATCAAATTTAGTCAATTTACTAAATTTTAAATTCTAAATTTAGAAAATTAAATTTATTTTTTTAAAAAAATTTAGGAATTAAGTTTTAATAAAAGAAGAATTAATTTAAATATTTTAATAAGTAAATTACCAAAATGATGAATAAATGAGAGATAACAAAATATTTTACACCTTGGAAGACAGAATTCCCTTAAATGGTTGGCTATAGAGTAAGTACTTTGGTGAGCTAGGAAGATTAACTGAGAATTTATAAATTACAACACTTTTAGAATAATTTTAATTCATAAACAGCTAATTAATTATGCAATATAATTACCTAAACCAAAATGAAAATGTTAATTAATTAGAGAATTTATTATTTGGTCCGTGTAGATAAAAAAAAAAATAGTGCTCTTTCTATAGTTAATTCGAATATAAATCATATAAAAAGAATGCTGGTCAAAAAGGGGTTCTGGTCAAGTGGGAAACTGGCGAGTAGTTACGTTAAAGTCAATAAAAGTGACTTTAATAAATTCTCCCATTTTTATAAAACTTAAAATGACTGATGGCTTAGCTTAACTCCCATTTTTCACTTAGTTGAAAAGTACTGAGGCGAATAAAAAATTATTAAAATATGTCAAAAAATTTAAAATACTAAATTTAATTATTAAGAAATTAAACTTAAATTTAAGTTTTATAAATTTGAGTTTATATTTTAATTGATTTTTTGTTTAAAATATTATTTATATTTTTTGAGTTAAATTTATTAGGTTAATCAAATTTTTTAAAATAATAATTAAATTATTTTTTATTTAATATTTAAAATAAATAACATAGATAATATTATTATTATATATAAGATTATATATATAACAAATTATATATATAAATAAATTGTTGCGCTAACATAAATTTTTTAAATAAAAGATATTAATTTTTTTATTTATAAAAATGTCATGTACATTAAATTTTTTTTAAAATTATAAATTTTAGTTATTAAAATAATATTCATTATTCAAACTTGAGCTAAACTTTAAAAATAACGCAAACCTATCTCGTTTTATAAATAAGGTTTTTAATAAGGTTTTTTTTATTTAGATTGAATTTATCATATTGATAAACTTTTTAAGTTATAATTAAATTTAATTAGAATTATTATTTTGATAAATTTTACTAAAATTATTGTGCAATTCATTTATCTGTACATGAATTATAGGAGAAATCGAATGGACTTGAATATACGAATATTATATAAAGAATTTAAATTTATAACATTAGATGATTTTACATTTATAATAAATAATTTTCTAATATAATATTCAAATATCAATATATAATCCAACAAGTGAAGAATTTGAATATAGAGTTGGTTGGTACGTGATTCAATTGGGGAAAGAAGGGAAATTTATTTATTTTTATATTAATTATAGGGCAATGAGCGGTCCCCTTGTTTGGATAAGAAAATAAGTAGTAGAAAAAAGAGAAAAATGGTAATGTATTCATTTTTATATTAATTATGCGTACTGCCATTACTATTTAATTATAATAGGATTTTTGGACTTTTATTTTTAAAATTAGTTTAACTTTGATTCTCTTTCAATCCAGCATTGATTTATGGATAAATTTGAGTAAGTGCATACGCAAAAATGTTAAATATGACTTACAATGTATGTCTTCAAAGATAGTGTCACACTAGTACAAATTATGTTACTGCATTAATTAGAAAATATGATATGTGTGATAAGTTGAGTCATGGTAAAAAATAAATTTAGGTAAAATTTTATACGTTTTTATTATTCAATTTTTAATAAATATATATAATATGTAAAAAATAATATGATATATGAATTTTTAAAAATAAATAATGATATAATATTTAATAAATTTGACAGCCAAAACAGTAAATATTACATCTAATTTTTTTAAAATTATTGCTACATGAACGTCAAGTTTTATATTTTCTCTCCCAAATCGAAGAAAAAAAAGTGTAAAATATAATTTTTTTTACCTAAAAAAAAGAAAGTATTACATTGATTTTTTATTTTTACATTATGTGATAATTTAATTTTTTTTATAAACATATTATAATAAATTAATTTTTTAAAAATTTTATTTTTAATAAAATTAATCTTTTATTAATTCAAATGAATGAATTAATTTTTTATAAATTTAAATTTATAAAAAATAATTTATTGAATTAATTTTTAGATAATTAAATTATTATTATATAAAAAAAAATGAAGAACTAATTTTATATTTTTTAAATCTAAAATGAGGTCAAATATATGTAGACAATAATAAAACTTATGAAAAAGGGAGTGTAAGAAATAATATTTTTATCTAAAAGAATAATCTTAATTTTTTTATTTTTTGATTTGAATTTAAAAATATATTATAAATTTATTTTTATTTAAAGTATTTTTAAAGAATTAGTTACCTGTTGTTACTAATGATATACATTATTTTATAGGAATTAAATTTAGGAAGGCTCAACGGAAGCGAGTTCGAGTGACAGTTAAATCTCCACCATTTTTGAAAAAGAAAAATATAAAATAAAAAACTTTGTGTGAAGTAGCGAATAGGGATCTACGAAATGTAGAAGGTACGGGGCGGTTATGTATTTCGCTTCTTACAGCCATAGGCCCTATAAATAGGCCAACGAACAATTATTACCATTCTTGTATTGAAGTGATCGTACTAAGACTTGAGTCTTGACCAAGGGTTGAGCTTCGAGCTGAGTAAGAGTTCAACAAAACCTCTAGTTTCTCTTTCCTTATTTGCTCTCATACTCTGCTTTCTTCTACTGAAATCCAGAGCCTCCAAGTAGTACCATGAATGGTACTCTCGCTTTCTTAAGCTTCGCTTGACCTCTCTCTGTCTCTCACTCTTTGAATCCCTCATCTCACTGTTCATTTACTGTTCAGGTACGCCCAATTTGAGATCTGGTGACCTAGGGTTTTGTGCTGAGCGTTGAGTTGCACAAGCTGTTTCTGGGGTTGGAGTTGTGGATTGGGGCTTCGGGAAGTTTGATTCTAGGATGTTGGATTTGAATGTGGTAGGTCTTCTTGGGGGTGGAAGTGCGGTGCTGAAGATCTGGGGGTTATGAAAACGAGAAAGTTTGGGTATTGCATTGGAACTGGTTTTGGATGATATTTTATGGCGTGTTCTGTGAATTTTGGAATATTGGGGTGGGGGGTGGGGGGGAAGGCTTGATACAAGGAAGATGAAGAGCGTGCCTTGAGAATGCTTTAGTATAGGGCAGGCTAGTAAGTAGTTGGACGCTATTGGATTTGGGGTTTAAAGGCTAAGAGTGGTTTTAGTTGCTTGGAAATATTGAAAAGGATGAGGCTTTCTTCTTCCGGACTAGGTCAACCGGCCCAAGAAGGTAACCCCTCTTTGTGCGATATAGTTTGTATGTTGCTCGACTTTTGTTTTCTTTTTGAATGTACAATGTTTACTTTGTCCGGTGTAATTGTTCTTTTCGGGGAGGCAGTTCTCTTTGTCGTCACATGGCTTGTGCATGCCTTTTTGGGGTAATATATTGGATCAACTGCGATATTAAAAGAAATCACGCTCTGCATTTTTTGTTTTCAAGTTAATTTGTCTATGTGCCTGTTAAGGTCAACTTCAGGCTTTTAAACCATTTAATTCACGTCTGAATTGTTCTGCTGCATTAATGGTGAGTTCTGTATGTATGTAAATATTTGTGTTTAAGGTGTTGAGATCACTTTTTAGTCATGCATACATAGTTATTATTATGCAAGCCTGTTAGTGTATTTATAACTGACAAAGGATGCAATAAACTTATTATTCACCTTCCATTAATGATGCTAATATACAAACTACGCTAACCACGTGAATTTTGCTATTGATATTTCACTACTTGTATGCATATTCACATTAGCATGTAATTATGCAGGGGAGAAAAAATGTTTGAATTCTGAACTATGGCATGCATGTGCTGGTCCTCTGGTGTCTCTGCCTCCAGTTGGAAGTCGTGTGGTCTACTTTCCTCAAGGTCACAGTGAGCAGGTCAGTAGTTCAATTATCATCTCATAGGTTGGATGCTATTGTGCTACTTTAATTCGTCACATTTTTCATGGATATTTGGTGGAAGATTTTATGCTTGTGCAACAACATAAAATCACGTAGATGTGGTAAGTGAGATGTGAGAGAGGGTCACATGAGCAGGTTGGTCATACTATTTTGATCGGTAAATTAGATTTCTGGAGACTTGACTTTAACTTGTTGCTTTCTGTGAATATATTATAAAAGCTGTTATGTGTGTGCAAGCCTATAAATAAATACTAAGACTGGTAGATGTGTTTATGGGCATAAGTAAAAGTCACAGTGAACCTGCCAAGTGCCGTTTTGATTTGCAAGTTAGATTTCCTTGGACTTCATGATAGATGTGAGAGCTATTTATTCTTGGAGTAGGCAGGCCATCTCTGGATGGGGAGGAGTAATCTTCAGTTTCATGATTAAAGGTGTAGAGAGAACAAAATTGATGAAAAAATATCCATTATTTCAGTGTAGTAGTGTAATAAACTTTTTATTCATTACTCTCTGGTCTCTGCTATTATTGCTAATTATTGTTGCTGCTCTAACCTTTAAGTTGTGTTCGTACTTGCACATATGCTAATGGACTTGTACGATGATCAAGGTACCTTTGTCTTCCATGTTTGTGTATATTTGACCAGGCTGAAAGTGAGCAACTTTTAGGTTATCTAGTGGGACAAGTAAAACATTGGGTGAATCAACTTTATGATCGTCCTCAGTTTGCATTAATCTGAAAGATAATCTTTTCTGATATACTTTTGCATTTTATATTTCTTAAATACTGATTGCTTCTTATATGTTTTATTTGTACATGATTCTCTTTAATGACTTGACAAAATTAGATGCTCCTTTTCCTTCTGTAGGTTGCTGCTTCAACAAACAAGGAAGTAGATGCACATATTCCCAATTACCCTAACTTACCACCACAGCTTATATGTCAGCTTCACAATGTGACAATGCATGTAAGGATTGATCTGTTTGATTAAATCTGCTTTGGATCATTATTACAGGTTTGCTCTCTAAGTCTTTAAACCATACCTGCAGGCAGATGTGGAAACAGATGAAGTATATGCTCAAATGACCCTGCAACCTTTAAGTCTGGTACCTACTTTTTTAACTGTTGGATTTATGAAGTTTTTTATCTTAATTATTTGGTCATATCTTGACATGATTCATTTTGTAGCAAGAGCAAAAGGATGCATATCTCCTGCCTGCAGAATTGGGTACTCCCAGCAAACAACCGACCAACTATTTCTGTAAAACATTAACTGCAAGTGATACCAGCACTCATGGAGGATTCTCTGTTCCACGAAGAGCAGCTGAAAAAGTCTTCCCTCCTCTTGTAGGTCATATTGTCTTAGTGGTTTTGTCAGTCATAATATGACATATAATAATTACTTTGTGAGCTCTGAACATTTTTTTTTTTAATTTGTTATCTAGGATTACTCGCAGCAGCCTCCTGCACAAGAACTAATTGCTAGGGATCTTCATGATAATGAATGGAAATTCAGACATATTTTTAGAGGTTGGTTTTCTTCAAGTATTTGTTATATTATTTATAGAATCTATGCAATAACCTTGCATATGTTCAGTTATGTTTACTTCAACCTGTTAGATTTAATTACTGGTAACTTTGCACCTCTTTTTTGAGTAGATATTCCATGAACTCAAAATATCTAGTTCCAATCTTACTTGATATTTTGATGCAAACCATTGCAATGGAGCAGCAACTAGAGGAAGATTTAAGTTATGTGATTTTGAGAGAGTAATTTTAATTTAGGGTCTATTTGGCTTAAAACTTTTGATGAAATTATGTCATTTTGGCTAGACCATCTGATTTTGTGGGCTAAAGTGTTCATTCAATTAATCATGTGTAGAAAATTCAGCCAAATAGAAATCTGGTATGATTAATAGGGATACTTTATTTCAAATTTAACAATCATGTTACCATTTTATTTGATTCTGATTATCATGTGATCTACATCATTTGGGCTTGGTAGGTTATGTATAATTGTATGGTCCTGCCAATCAGGTCATATTTTGACAATATTGCTGATGCTGCCATGATGTGCTGCCTTTTGATAAATCTGCTGAGGCACCCAATGAACCAGATGTGTCACAGCTTGCAATTTGATAGTCTGGCTAATTTATTTGTTGTTAAAATTGGATAGCTTATTTATCATCACTTAAAACACTTGAATTAATAGCAAGTAATCAGTCATAAACCTGAATTTTTGAAAATTGTTGCTTGAACTATTTGGCTTCTTACTGTTCTTCTATTTTTTATTGTAGGTCAGCCCAAGAGACATCTTCTCACTACAGGGTGGAGCATCTTTGTTAGTGCTAAGAGGCTTGTTGCCGGTGATTCAGTCCTTTTTATATGGTACATATAGTTTCTTACATCCATTGATTTGACCTGCATGAGATGCATCTTTCATCTCTCTCGCTCAAAATTGTTTTTGTTACATATGATCTTATGGGGTTTTTAATTATGAAGGAAGCAATAGTAGGTTGCTTTAAAACTTTATATTCACCCACAAATCTGCATAGGTGGTTTTACTATATTTTTTAAAGCCAAAAAGGAAAATAAGAGATCTTAGTCTAGAAGTAATGCATGCTGTAATACTTAAAATAGCTTAATATGTTTCCCCTTCTTATAAAACACCTGTCTTTGGGGCTTTCTTAACCTGATAAAGAGTACTGATCTCATTAATCTGTTCTAGAAAAACCACTAGCATTCTTCACGGCATCTGCAGTCTGTATCAATTTGAATGATAAATGATGATGAAATCATGTCTTTATATTTTTGTATACTCTGTTAAAACTTAAATAATCAAGAAATGTTAGTGTAAAGCTTCTTCCTGTTCTTTTCCTCTAGGAATGACAAAAATCAATTACTCTTGGGTATCCGGCGAGCTAATCGTCCGCAGACTGTCATGCCATCCTCGGTTCTGTCAAGTGATAGCATGCATATAGGTCTTCTTGCTGCTGCAGCTCATGCAGCTGCCACAAATAGCCGCTTTACTATATTCTACAATCCTAGGTTGGTAACTCCAATGATACAGATTGTAATTATTGTAGTACAGACCTAGCTAAATTGTAACTGTCACAATTCAAATCTTGCTAAATTTATTTGCTTTTGTTATAGGGCAAGCCCATCAGAATTTGTTATTCCCTTGGCCAAGTATGTTAAAGCTGTATATCATACTCGAGTTTCTGTTGGCATGCGATTCAGGATGCTCTTTGAGACAGAAGAATCAAGTGTTCGTAGGTAGGTATTACTTATCTTAGTAATTTTCCACTGGTCTTGTCATTTTGTATCAGACTGTACTTTTGCATGGTATCTATTATTTATGCAATATTTTGTTTGAGTGAAAGGGACAGATATATAGATACACAAATATATGGGTTTACTCTGCCCTTTTTTGGCTGTGGTGCATTGTGTTTGCTCTCATGATTTTTGCAAATTTTCTGTTGGTTGGTTGGAAGAGTCTGCTGATTATGGACAATTCAGTTTCATGGGGACATGCTTAATATTAATTGTTTTTAGACATTAGATCTTAATCTTCTATGGGACAATGTGCTTCTTGCGTCCCTTTGTTGGTTTAGATTATGCTGGGCCCAAAGCTACTGGGCCTGGGCCTGCAAGAGTATATCAGAGTAGGAAGTTAGGATCAAGGGCAGGAAAGGGAACTAGAACCAGGAATTGAGAAAAAAAAAGGGGGGGGGGGGGACTGGTTAACTATCTAGGACAGATGGCATGGGTGAGCTGAGTGATGAATACCCAAAGTTGTCCAGCCACCCCTGTCATCATACCAATCTCAATTACAAGTCATAGACTTAACGGGAACAACTACTTTCAATGGAGTCATTTTGTCTGTATAACTGTGGGAAGTGGTAGGAGGATTACCTACATGGCAAAGCCTGCCAACCTGTGATAAGTGATGCCAAGTACACGATTTGGTATGCTGAGAATCACACGGTATGATTTGGCTGGTTAACTCAATGACACTTGTGATAGAAGAAAATTTCTTCTATATAAGATGGCTCATGATATTTCGAAAGCTGCTCAAGAGTCATATTCAGCCTAAGAAATGCTGAACAACTGTTTGAGATAGAAAGCCAGAGATATGAGCTAAAACAGGGGGGAGATGCTTGTAAACCAATAGTTCAACACACTTATATGTTGCTGGCAGTAATGCGACATGTTGGCAACCGGCATATGGGAATGCACTGCTACTGCTGCAAACTACTAAAAGATTGTTGTGACGAGGAGTATTTATAAGTTTCTTATGAACCTGAATAACACATTTGATGAGTTACATGGAAGGATACTTGCTTTAGAGCCTCTTCCTTCGACTAAAGTTGTGTTTTCAGAAGTAAGCCACAATGAGAGTCGAATGAAATTGAAGCAAAGTCCCAACACTTCTCATGATCAAGATGAAGCCTCTAAACTAGCTGCGCATGACCTAGCAGCTTACAATAATGATAACAGGTCAAAAAGACAAGGAAACTTATGATGTGACCCCTGCTAAGGAGGTTTGCTGGAAAATTCATGGCAAGCCACCTAACTGGACGCCAAAATCAAGAGATGAGAATCATGAGTTAAGGGTGACGAATGAGAGAACTACTCAGACTGAGACCAATCATTTTACTGTAGAGCAATTACAGGAACTACTTGGAAATGAGGACCATAACACTGCAGAAAAAGTTGTGGGTTCTAGTATGCTTGCTCAAGCAGGAATTGGTCTTGGAGAAGATGGCTGGCAATGCTAGAAGACTCGCTCCAAGCTGGAATATTCAGCTTGAGGGGGAGTGTTGGAGATCATGTTGTTCTTATTGTGGTCCTAGTTTTAAATTCAAGTAGCATTACTTAGCATTAGATAACTAATTTTTTTAATTTGTAGTTTATTTATTTATTTACATGTTTTTTGTTTCAGTTTTGATAAGGAAGGGATTATTTTAGTTTCGTTTTTTGCTAGGATAAAATTACTTTAATATTTCATTTTGATCAGGATTAGGCTGTCTTTTAGTTGAAGTAGGATTCTGCTCTTCTTTTTTATCTTTTATATATTTACACAGTTTCTATTCAATAAAAAAAGTTTAGAGGATCATTAACCCTGAATTTCTACAGTTCTATGATGTAAAGAATCAATTAATTTTACATTTCAAACTGTGTACAACTGCATTCATATCCCTGTCTGAATTTTATTGGCAAATGTTTGAGTGTGGCCTGACGAAGCCATGTGAGCAGTTGTGACTGCACAGAAGTTCTGTTGAACTTTTCCGATTATCTTTTCTTTTTTATCATCATAAGCATTTCGTTTTGTTACTGCCTATTTTGTGGGGTTTTATTAAACTTTGATACTATTACTGAATGTTATATGTCCTTGTCCAGATACATGGGTACTATAACAGGCATTAGTGATTTAGATCATGTTCGCTGGTCAAATTCACACTGGCGTTCTGTAAAGGTCTGCTAAGATTGTTCATTTTAAACACCTATGAGTTTGTTAATATGATTTTTTTGGAAAATATTAAAATATTGATAGTATTTAAAGATGATTTAGAATGCAAAATTTGAGGTTTCATCTACTGGTGCAGGTTGGCTGGGATGAGTCCACTGCAGGGGAGAGACAGCCAAGAGTTTCCTTGTGGGAGATCGAACCGTTGACAACATTCCCTATGTATCCGTCCCCATTCCCTCTGAGGCTGAAACGCCCTTGGCCATCAGGACTACCTTCTTTCTATGGTATGCTCTGTTTAACTGTGTGCTGTGAATTGCTTGGCATCTTCACCTCTGGCTTAAGTTGATTGTTTCTCCAATTTTGTGCTCCAGGTGTCAAGGATGCTGACATGAGTAGCATTAGTTCTCCATTCATGTGGCTCCAAGGTGGGCTTGGGGATCAAGGAATGCAGTCTCTGAACTTCCAGGGACTTGGGGTTACACCGTGGATGCAGCCTAGACTTGATGCTTCTATATCAGGTCTCCAGCCAGAGATATACCAAGCAATGGCTGCTGCTGCACTCCAGGAAATGAGATCACTGGGTCCATCTAAATCTTCTTCCCAATCTCTGCTGCAGTTTCAGCAGTCTTCAAATGTTCCTGGTGCTCCTACTTCTGGAATTCAGAGGCAAATGTTACAGCAGTCACAGTCCCAGTCCCAAAATACCCTTCTACAGAACTTTCAAGAAAACCAGGTTCCTGCTCAGTCTCCACTTCTGCAACGACAGTTGCAGCGTTACCATCCATATAATGATCAGAGGCAACAGCAGCAGCAGCAGCAACTTAACAATTTGCCTGGTCAGCAGCAGATCTCAAATGCCATCTCTCCTTTATCTAATTTTGCTTCAGCTACCCAGTCTCTCTCTCCATCCATGCATGCCATAGCTTCAAATTGCCAACAGCAGAGTTTTCCCGAACCTGCCAGGAACCAAATTTCCAGCTCTGATGTTTCTCCTATCCATAGTCTATTAGGATCATTTTCCCAGGATGGAGCATCCCAGTTACTATACTTAAATGGGTCCAACTCTGTGGTCTCTCCTGCTTCCTTACTACCCAAGCAAATAACTGTTGAACCTCAGATTCAATCAGCTACTGCTCAGTGTGTATTGCCCCAGGTGGAAAACTTGGGAACACCCCCATCAAATGTATCTGAACTTCCTATTTTGCCTCCATTTCCTGGAAGAGAATATTCTGCATACCAAGGTGCTGCTGATCCTCAGTCCAATCTGTTGTTTGGGGTTAACATTGATCCTTCTCTGATGTTACAAAATGGCATGTCAAACCTGAGAAACGTTGGCAATGAGAATGATTCATTATCGATGCCATTTTCTGCTTCAAACTTTGCTGGTGCTACAGGGACTGATTTTCCACCAAGTTCAGACATGACAACATCAAGTTGTGTGGATGAATCAGGCTTCTTGCAGTCTTCTGAAAATGTGGACCAGGCAAATACGTCTACTAGAACCTTTGTTAAGGTAATGTTTACTTTCAAAATTTGCAATCTTATCTTCATTGTTTCTTAACATAATGTCCTAAAATTAAATCATTTTTTAGTAAAATGGGTAATTCACATCTGGAAAGGACTTGCTTTCTGAAGCATAGGAGGTACCATTTTCTTATCTGACTGAATTTTTTGCAAGTTAAGTGCATAAAGCATATTGCGAGGATGGTAAAGTAGTTGATAAATAAATAATTGCTTCTATGCATCATTTGTATTTTTGTTTGTTCAATAATACAATTTATGTTAAATAAAATACAAGACGAAGGAGAGCTGGATTATAACCTGAGAGGACAATAGGAACACTATATCATAGGGTGGTACTATTTGATAGGTTTGGAAACATCAAAATCTCTGGGAAATGGTGAAATAATTGAGCAGCAGCTGAACATGTGTACCAACATAGCTTATCAATTAAACCTATCCTCCATACCACGAATCATAGAAACTGGCATACCCGTGTGTGTACTGTTGCAAACCATGAATCAGGCAACACTGAGACAAACCCCTGCGTGCAATATATGTTAGCATAGAACTCTCAACATACTTGTGCTGATTAAATTTGGTTGGAAGAGCTTGGGAAACATAGAAGCCATCAATAAATGGAAACTATTGCCTCAAAGTTCTCTAGCTCTATTCTCCAGGTAAAAAGGAGTTGGGCATGATTCATTTTGGAGTCCTACTCTTATGTTAGGAGATTTGTGTTTTAATTGGGAACATTGAAGTTTTAAATTCCACCACAATATCCCATGAATCTCTTTCTGGTGTGTTGAGAAAAGGCCTACCACCTATAGACTTGTATTTTTTGTAACATTTTTTACTGTATATGAATTCATATATGGACAGCCTTGTGAGTTATGTTCGTGCGTCCAAAATATCATCCCCTTGGCCTGTCTGATTATATGAGGGATTGAAAAGTGTAATTTTATCTGATCGTTTGAGACCATAGAAATGATAATGGGTGGTGTGTATGTGTGTTTATCATAATATTAGCTCTAAAAAAATTTTATTCAGTGCAAAAGAAGGATATGTGTGTGTGTGTAAACTGTTTTTTTTTTTTTGGGTGGGGGGGTGGGGGAGGGTGATTAGGAAATGAAGTAATATAATTGAAGAATCCTTAGTTATGGACACTGAAGTACCAAAAGTAAGCAGTACTTTAGGAATGATAGAATGGGTTCAAGTTTCAAGCTATATTTGGTTATGTAAGATGCTTGGTGCAAGTGTGCCCTACTGGGGGGGGGGGGGGGGGGGGGTTGTTGATTTCTTTTCTCGTGATAGTATTCTCTACGACTCAAACTTCAATTGTTGATGAATATGGTTTGATTTTGACAGGTTCACAAGTCAGGGTGCTTTGGGAGGTCACTGGACATCTCTAAGTTCAGCAGCTATGATGAACTGCGCAGTGAGCTTGCCCGCATGTTTGGCCTTGAAGGCCAACTAGAGAACCCTCAGAGATCAGGCTGGCAGCTTGTATTTGTTGACCGGGAGAATGATGTTCTTCTCCTTGGTGATGACCCTTGGCAGTAAGTCTTGCCATATACTGGTTTTTTGTACTTTTTTGTCTAATTATAGCATATTAGTTGTGCCCTTAATTAAGGACTTAAGCTTTTCATTAGTGTCTGGTTATTTCTGGCTTCCATTGTTGATGATTTTTGGTGCTGTAGGAATAATCAACGATTTGTTTTGATCATATTTAAACATGGAACTGTTTTGACCATTGATTTTCCACTATTTTTTTGTGGTTTTACTTTGCTCCTTGATGTTGAACCTAAAAAATCCTGCTGCAGTATTCAACTTCATTAATGTGCCCTGATAAGTTTGTTTCTAACTTCTCTTGGGTGATCGGACAGTTCATATATGTTATAAGCTCACTGAATAAAGACTACTTGGTATTTTTGTTTCTTCCTTCCTATTAGACGGCTAAGAAATTCATTGCTCCTATGGTGAAATATAACTGTCTGGTATGAACTTTCTGCTCAAGTGCCCTACTTAGCTATTCACATGAGCATCTGTCCCGTTTCTATTGGATATACATAATAATTATAGAAGAGTAAGCCCAGGATTTTTAGGCTGAGGTTAGGGATGTCTAATCTTTGTATTTGGGGAAAAGGAACTTCCAAGCATTTAATAAGATGTATCCATAAAGATTGATCTTAGGTACTGCTTACTGGTTCTATCTTTAACATGTCTCCCTTTCACAAGCCTTTTAATTCCCAATAATTGTGATTTTTCATTTAGAAAATGTTAGCAGTTGTAGCTCAAATTCAATGATAGAATTTTTTGCACCAAATTTAGGATCATATGTTTTCTTATGTTGAGAGATTTACTCCCATGGGTCAGGTGGAAGACTTTTATTCTGGACATTAATATGCTGACTGAAATTGAATGTGTTTGTTTTGCATTCTGAATGTGAAAGCTCAATACAGAGTATGGCTTTTATTTTCGTATTATTTTTCACACTCCTCTCAGGTACTTTGAATTTTGTTGCCTCTACTGAAGTGCCATTATATAGACTATGCTGTTCCTCAATTTGTACCAAATCATTCACTCGTGATTCTTTTGCAGGGAGTTTGTGAACAATGTGTGGTACATCAAGATATTGTCTCCACTTGAAGTGCTACAAATGGGCAAAGGTGTTGGTCCCACTCCTGCTTCATTGGGTCACAAGCTTTCTACTACTAGCAACACTTGCGAACAATATGGGAGTCAACATGAGTTGAGAAGTTCGAACAATGGCATTGCGTCAATGGGTTCTCTTGACTACTAGATGATCTTGCTTCTCAGGAATGGTGGTAAGAAATTGTGGTTGCAGAATCTTCATGTAAGATGTTTCTTTTCTCTATGGATTGGCCAAGTGTTCTTACGTAGCCATTTATGGTTGCGATGTAATAGTGATTCTGCAGGGCCTATTCACATCTACAGCAAATCACTGTAAATTATAATAGGTGACCTTGTTTCTCTAACTGCTATTATTATGGCACTTAGATCAACACTAAATGTAGAAGATGATGGAACGAAATTTTCGGATAGCAGCAGGTTGTGTTTGCTTCCTCTTTATATCTTGTAAGTTATAGCTCATATTTAGAAGGCAGAAGACATCAAACTGAGTACCAAGATTTTTATTTTTCTGGCAAATTCATGTCCTATTCATTTTCAAGATTAACTTTCTAATTTATGTTCCACTCTGGTTTGGGTAGAGACTTTTACCAATTTTAATAGTTTGACGTGAATGACTAGCATTCTTGATTATTATGGATAATGCTTGCAATTTTTAACGGTCTATACTCGTTATATTAGACTCGTTCATCTTCTGCCTCAACCCAAATTTATCAGGAGACTTATTTTCAGGGGCAGTTATAGATCAGGCTGGATTTGTGCAAGACATGAGACTCAGTCTTAAGATCAGAGTCTTTTTATAACCTGAGATTGGCTTGGCTTAATATGATTAAGTCGGATTAGGTTAACTAGGTCCATTGGTTCATGAGCACTTATTTTTTTAACCTAGTGAAAGAAGGTTGAACATGAGAATGAAATATCCATATCATGTTTTATACAAGAGCAAAAGTAGGTATTAAAAAATTTAAAGATTTAAAGTTTTGGAATTTTTGTTTCATTAAAATATCAATGTGTTAATATAGGTATATTTATCATATATTAATAGTTGTTTTATAACATTTAATAATTCATATATGTACTTATTAACTAAAGAAATTTTGGTTTTCAAAATATGAGTTTAGGTTTTAAATACTGAAATATAAGTTCATCTAAAACATTTTTTTCGATGTTAGTTAATTATTTTATTTTGATTATATCTTATAAATCTTACATAATTTTTTTTATGGAACCTATTACAATAAAAAATTGATTTGAAGAGCTTTTCAGCTTAACTTAATTGAGTTGAAATGAAAAAAGTCCATTAAAAATTGAATCTATACTACAATTGATTGATTAGACCTCCCAATGCTTGATATCTATCGACTAATGAAGTTTCTTCAAAGTTATTAGTTTACTAACGGTAGTCATTAGTTGAGTAATAAAGCAAATAATGGTTTAAATTTTTATAGCAACAGATGATGTACAAATACAAAACAGAAATTAACGTTTTAAAAAGTTCTTTTTACATGTTTAATGGCTATTTTTATAAAGCCATAAATATATGACCCTAAAAAAAATGTTTTTAAGCAGAAACAAGTATGATAATGTGATATTTAATTTTTTTAACATCTTTTAAGAGAAAAATAAATATTATTGAACTAAAAACTTGTATAATTTCTATTATTTGTATTCTTAAAGTTTCATTTTGTATGTTTACTTTTTAAAAGAATTTTTTTGAATAATTTTATTCTTTTCCAATCTCTACAAAACAAAAGTATAATATTCTTTATAGGAGAAAAAGAATAAAAAAGCTCTTAGACAAATTTTACTTGAAAAGTTTTCTATGTTTAGGTGCTTTTGGAGTAAATTTTCAGTAGATCACCCTAATCATCGTGATAAAATATGAGGAACATATTTGCAAAAGAGGAGATTTCAACTTTGCTGCCAATAATTTGAGGTTCTTGCTGTGGTAAGGATTATTTCAAAATATATTAAAATTATTGTGCGAATTTCAACATAAATGTCTCATTAGCTTCACATTCTTATTGTTTTATGTCGTGTGGCACTAGTTCCTCAACTATTTAGCTATAGTTGTTAGAATATGTTTAATTCATTGTATCAAGCTTATTTAACTCTTTAAAAATGGTAGATTAGATTGTAATTTTTAACTCATTTAATATAAATGAATTAAACTAACTCAACTTATTTAACTTACGGGTTAAACAAGTTAATTTGGTGGATTAGTGAGTTAATTTACTTAAAAATTAAATCTTTAATATTTGATTTACCACAAATAACATGAATGAATTTTTGGTATTGGAATTACACCTTTGGCTTAACAATTGAATATTTTTGTTTAATATTTTTTATTTTCCTACACATTTTCCTTCCAAAAAAATTCTTTTAATGAGTTAAGTAGATCAATCATTTTAACTGACTTATTAAGTATGTGAGAGAGATGTTAAAATGTGTATAAAATTTCTTTTTCGTGTTTTCACTTGTGTTTCAATTAATTTCTTTCTAAATAGGCAATGCATTTAATTGTAAAAGATATTTCTTTGATATTAAAATACTCAAATATTAATATGCTTTGACATATTACTGTGGTCGATAGAAGTGAAAAATCTAAATTTCAATTTTAATGAAAGTCTAATCACAAGAAACTCACATATGGTAGCCTACGGATCTTTTGTAATAGCAAGAGATTTTGTAGTAACTTTTGGACTATTAGATTAAGATCTAATGATTAAAAAATTTATTAGATAATTTTTTAAATTTATTTTTAATAAATAATTAATAAAAGTTTGAATAATTGAATCTTAATCTAATAATTCAAAATTTCTTAAAAATTCTCTAATAACTTTGAGTTATTAGAGGTTGACCCAAAAAAAAAACTTTTTAAGTTACCAGAGGAGATTTCTTCTACATTTGGTATGACATTGATTGTTATTATAAACCAGTGTAAATAGTGTTCTATAAAAACGAACAATGCTCAAAAAGGAATTTTTTATTAATATTTCAGTGATATTAAATATGAGATAACTATGTCTGAAAATAACAAAATCTGATATTTAAATATATTAAATAGTACTTATTATTTAAGATATCAATCTAGCCAACACGAATACGATAAAGATCCATTGACATTCACATTGTCATAATAAGGATCGTAGTATACTTAAAATATTCAGATATGAGGTACTGTGTGCTAAACGTTTTATTTATTCTTTAAATATCATACGGTATAATCTGAGAAAAATATATTTTAATGCCTTAATTATTTTATATATTTTAATAAATAAAAAATTTAAATAATAATTGTGTTAAATAAGGAGGTGTTACTCTAACATTTTGAGCGGCGCGTACCACCAATGCTAACAAAATTACCCCTGTGCCCTCAACGCTCAAGTGTATAATATTCACGAAACGGATCCTTTCCGTTGTGGTTAAGACAGCGCCTCGTCGCAAACCTCATCGGAAGATTGTGAAACTTATACTTTTGGGTTGAGTATAGTGTGAAACAAGGGAGGAGTTGTAAAAAAACATTGTCTTCTCTTCACTTGTTTCACATTGTCCTTCATCCAAACTTATTCTTATATGGCTTCCTTCTGTTGAACTGCAATTCTATCCAGCGCCCTTATTTTGAATCTCAGAACCCTCTTTGGACGCAAAAATGTTGGAAGAAACAGCATGTCAAGGTTCCAATTTATGATTAAGCTTGAATCTTTATTTCAATTAGAACGCAAACATACACATATTTGATATCTGCTAGTAAAAGGATTAGTAAAGCTGATCACTCTGTCAATCTTATTCCCATCGATTAGAAGTAGAACAAGACGAGCATTACATAGTGAGGGGTGTTTAGTCACAAAATTTTACAGCAGTATGGCTTTCATCACCGGGAAAAGGTGAAAAGGTCGCGTAATCACCTCAGAGGAAAGAGAGTATTTTACCTGTAATTTTGTGAAGGGTTAGAATTCTTTCTAATATATATAACGTTCCAATTGAATGAGTTTTTTAATTTTCCCTTTCTTTTAACATCATTAGTGTTGGGTTAAACCGGTAAGTCAAACTTCTTATAGTATTTTCTGCCATTTAGCCTTTGTACCTCACTGTGGAACAGTGTTGATCAGTTGCAGATCTCTTGAATACGTACTGCATTGGCTGAGCCTGAATGAAATTACTTTCGTGTTTGAACCACAAGTGAAACTTTATTTTTATAGTCAGTCAATTATTGTACTGATTTTCATATCTTTGACTATTAGTTGTTGTCAAACATTACCTACTTTTTCTTTCTGTGCATTATACACAGATGCCAAAAAAAAGCCTCAAAAGTCACAGCAGAAAAGAAACCATGATCTCCCTTCAGGAAAGCCAGCCATTGGTACTTAGCAATAATGTTAATAGGGTTGAAGATGATGCTTGGTTTCCACATTATTCTTCAGCAGAGGTAGAGGAGTTGCTGGCAAACAGGGAGAAGTGGCTGGTTACTATGAAGTGGTGGAGTAGGGTATTGCAAGGGAGACAAGGCTGATTTGGATGCTATCATGGCCTGCTGTTACTTCTACTTTATTCAACTATATGCTGATTTTTGTGACCCTCATTTTTGTTGGGCAATTGGGTGATTCACAGTTCGCTGGTGCCTCTCTTGCTTGTCTTGGTCTTCAAGCTCTTGCTTTTGGAGTTATGGCATGTATTTTACAATTCAATTTAATTTTCAACTCTAATATTTATGGTTGCTATAGATTTGTTACTTATTGGCTGTATCATAATGAAACAATGGATGGGTGAAAAAAGAAAAAAAATACGAAATTAAGGTTTATGGTTATTTTCTTAACTTTTAATTTTCCTATTTTTTTATTTCACACACACACACACAGACACACATTCTTCTGTAATTTCTACATTTAGAAATTCTTAAGACCAATAATATAGTAAAGAGTCAACTAGTGCAATGAGGAAATAGAAATTCACCAAAATTGGTATATCACTTGATACCATCTGTAACACTGTTTTGATGAGTTTCCATTGACTTGTTGTATAGGTACATTATATGTACCTAATAATTCCTCTTCTATATTAGCCATAACTATTTGTAGGTAATGGTTTAATGATTAGAAATCTCTACAAGTGGACTTAATGACTGGATGCTACAGGGGATGTGATGGTTATTGATGGGCTCGGGGGAAGTGGGCCTAAGGTACAACAGACTTATGCTAGGAGGAAAGGCAAGAAGAGAATTGAAGCTCAGGAGGGTGGGAAAATAACTAACTGGATAGGTGTCCAAGAGAGTGAGGGTGTGTTGTAACAGATTAGGAGAGGGAGAGAATATGTGTGCCGGGGGGTGGAAGTGTGAGGGCAGAGAGAGAAGTTGTGAGTAGAGGGAGAGAGCCCTGACCTATCGAAAGTCAGGGGAAGTTCTGGTTTTTCCTTCATTTTTCCGGTTTGCTTACTGTATATGAGCTCATGTAGCTCATCATTGCCGTACTGATCAGAAGGCTTTAAAGTTTCTGCTGGAACAGAGGATAGTGGAACCTAATCAGCAGAAATGGGTGTCAAAGCTCATGGGGTATAAGTTTGAAGTTAATTGCAAGCCGGGCAAGGAGAACTGAGTTGTTGATGCTTTGTCAAGAAAACAAGAAGTTTTGGAATTAAATAGTTATTCTTTGTGGCATTATCAGGAGCTGGAAGATTTAGATGCTGAAGTCAAAAGAGATGCAAAGTACTGGATGGAAAAGAGGTGCAGACTGGGTACACCTTGAAGCGTGGCTGTTTGTTGTTTAATGGCAAATTGGTGATTCCTAAAGGGTCCCCTTGCATTTCAATTTTGATGAAGGAGTTTCACAACTCACCTTTGGGGGGCCATTCCGGATATTTGAGAACTTACAAGCATTTATCAGAAGTTGTCTTTTGGGAAGGCATGAAGAATGAAATTCAGAAATATGGTGTACATTGCCATGTTTGCTAGCAGAATAAATATGAAGCTATGCACTCGGCTGGACTTCTACAACCTTTACCCATTCCCCAACAGGTTTGGGAAGACTTAAGCATGGATTTTATAGTGGGCCCACATAAATCCGATAATTATGAGGTGATATTAGTAGTGGTGGATAGGCTCACTAAATATGGCCATTTTATCCCCCTTGTACATCCCTTTACTGCCAAGACTGTTGCAGATGTTTTTGTGAAGGAGGTGGTGAAACTACATGGCTTTCCGAAATCCATAGTTTCGGATAGGGATAGGGTCTTTATCAGCCAGTTTTGGCAGGAGCTACTTAAGCAGGCAGAGACATCTCTTAAGTACAGTTCTGGTTACCACCTACAAATGGACGGGCAAACAAAGGTTGTGAATCAAAGTTTGGAAACCTACCTTCGTTGTTTTGTTGGTGACAAGCCTAAACAGTGGGTCCATTGGCTTACGTGGGCTGAATACTGGTTTAATATTTCCTATAATAGGTCTACGGGAGTTACACCCTTTAAGGCTTCATATGGGAGAGATCCACCAGCATTATTCAAACTAAAGGATGTGGTGTCTGATGTGGAGGAAGTCAATGTTACCATTAGAGATAGAAATGTGGTGTTGGCAGAACTAAAAGAGCATTTGGAGCTGGCCCAGGAATATATGAAGTTGTATGTTGATAAGAAGAGGAGGGCAGTAAAGTTTAGGGTGGGGGATTATGTGTACTTACATATCAGTCCCTATAAACTTAAGTCACTGTCAAAGAGGATTAATGAGAAGCTTAGTCCCTGTTTTTATGGTCCCTATAAGGTGATTGAACAGTATGGGGAAGTGGCTTTTCATCTCTGACTTCTTCCAACCGCTTGAATTCACCCGGTTTTCAATGCTTCTCAATTGAAAGGCTTTTTTCATCCTTCTGTTACTACTCAACCGCTTCCATATTGTTTGACTGATGAACTGGAGCTTAAGGTGGAGCCTGAGGAAATTCAGAATGGTAGAAAACTGATGAATGGTGAAGTTGAGGTTCTGGTGCAGTGGAAAGATCTCCCGGATTTCGAGTGCACTTGGGAGAATTATGATGTTATCAAAGAGCAGTTCCCTTCTTTTCACCTTGAGACATGGTGGTGCTTGCTTTTCGGTTTTTTGGGGGGGGGGGGGGGGGGGAGAGGGGAATGATGGGCTCGGGGGAAGTGGGCCTAAGGTCCAATAGACTTATGCTAGGAGGAAAGGCATGATGGGAATAGAAACTCAGGATGGTGGGAAAACAACTAACTGGACAGGTGTCCAGGAGAGTGAGTGTGTGCTGTAACAGATTGGGGGAGGGAGAGAATATGTGTGCCGGGGGGTGGAAGTGTGAGGGCAGAGAGAGAAGTTGTGAGTAGAGGGAGAGAGCCCTGTCCTCTCGAAAGTTAGGGAAAGTTCTGGTTTTTCCTTCATTTTTCCGGCTTGCTTGCTGTATATGAGCTCAGGCAGCTCACCATTTCATACATAAATAATACCATCAGTTATCAACTATTCTGCTATCCATTTCAGACATATTGAATGCCAGATTATATGCCCATTTTAAATATTGTAAATGATTACTCTCAAACAGACTTAATAATACTTTATGTTAACATAATTTTATGTACAATCTCTAGCTAAAATATGTTTAAGCAGGTAGGAATGGCTACTGCAGTTCAAACTCTATGTGGGCAAGCATACGGGGCCAAAAAATAGGCAGTAATGGGCATTATATTGCAAAGATCAATTATATTGCAGTTAGGAGCAGCTGTTCTTTTAACATTTCTATTTTGGTATTGTGGTCCACTTCTCAAGTTCATTGGAATTTGAGAGTGATGCTTTTGCAGAACAAGGTCAAGTTTTTGGACATGGATTAGTCCCTCAGCTCTATTCCTATGCACTTGTATATCCTATGCAGAGGTTCCTTATAGCATAGAACGTAGTGAGCTTTCTGGCATATGTAGCAATCGGGGTTTTTCTCCTCCATGTGCTTCTTGCATGGCTAGTGATTTCTATTCTAGGCTTTGGCCTTTTGGGAGCTGCTCTTACTTTGAGCTTTTCTTGGTGGGTTCTTGTGCTGGTCATAGGGCTCTACATTATTTTAAGCCCCTCTTGCAAGCAAACTTGGACTGGTTTTTCTTTTAAAGCCTTCAAGCTAAATGGAGTCTGGCCTTATTTCAAGCTCACTGTTCCTTCAGCTGTCATGATGTGGTACGTGTTGAATTTTCTCTATGAAACATTTTCTTCAATAGATTCAGTTTACAAAAAGTAGGTAGACTGAGGTAATCATGAGAAAGCATATATGTATACATATTTGGCGCACTATTGATTGAAACCTAGATATGTACTTTTGACATGCTCACATGCATGGAAGGAAATGGAAATGGCGTGCACAACTTAAAATATGTACGTTAATTGAGTACATAATTCAATGAATGTGTGTGTGTGTATTATTTAGCATGACAAATAAGAATTCTATAACTGTGAGGGGTGAGAGAAGTAATTAACCAATATTTCCCATTCCTATATTTATAATTTAATTCATTGCTATTATCTTCTGCACTTCATTTCCTTCTTTCTGTTGAATGGTGACTTGAGAGCAAATTTGCTAACCTAAGAGTCTAGTGCAGGACTGACTCTAAATTATCTTATAATACTTTCTCTCTCACAGCTTAAGAAACAGAAACTCTATTTCTTTAATATACATTTTATCCCTTAATTCACAAAATTTTTCTGTTACAATTACTGCAAGATGTGATCTTGAAAAGATACTTTGTCAAATAAATGTAGTTTGGAGGCATGTTTCTATCTTGTTGTATATCTCGTGTCTGAGATGCTTCCCAACTCTACCATTGCAGTGGATTCTCTTTCCATTTGGTAACTAAATCTTGATCTCTTTGCATCTCTTTAGCCAAAAGTTTTGTCCATGCTAGACTTCCTCATACTGTGATTGTTGTGCTTTCAGTATCAACTACTTGAACTGGGGCTGCAATTTTGTATCAGGCATGTTAATAGGCTCCAGGTTGGTGATATATATATATATATATGTATTTGACTCACTTACGCCTTTTAACTTATTTTAATATGTGATGTATAATTAATTATGAACTTTTGAATTGGAACTAAATACTTTATTTGATCCTTCATGGCAAGTTTGAAATGACTGAATAAGGATGAAACTAAATAGTTGATTATTTCTTGTATAATATTATTTTATATTAATTTAATAATATATTGATGGGGTGGAATACTATAATCTTTGGTTAATGCAACGTTGTGTGAGTATGAAATATTAATAGGAACTTCTATTCCAAGAGTAGATTTGGTGAGAAAGTCGTCTTATGAAAGCCTATTTATGGTCTAAGATTTATTTTTTGACACCAGTACATATGAATTCCTACATCTATTGTATAGTCTTGCTCTTGTAGCGCCTTTCCAGATACACAATAAAGGGTTGAGACGTGATTATATTTGCAGTATTTGAGTAGGTAATGAACTTGGGGCAGGTAATCCAAGAGTAGCAAAATTATCAGTTGCTGTATTCAATGGAATTGGCATCCTCATCTGCTTCGTTTTCTCTTTAATTCTTCTGATATTTTGGGTTGGACTAATCAAGCTCTATACCACTGATTCTCAAGTTATTGAAGTTGTATCCAGTTTGTTTACACGTGTTTCGGTTTCTTTTCTCGTCAATGGCAATCACTTCATCCTCTTTGGTAATCACCACAACACTACCACTGTGATCATGATATATTTTTCAACATTTAGAGCATGTTGGGTGCTGTTAAATTGGGGTGTTAGTGGAAAATGGAATGTTGAAACTTTGGTATAAATCCAAAGGACTCATTTTCAGATTGAGATGGGCTTTATCTTCAAGTTTCACACGCAAATCTACAAGTACCTTGAAGTGAAAATTAAAATGTATTTTCACTAATGCTTTCCATTTTCCCAATTGCCGAACTAGTTGACCTAATCGTTGCCAGAGATGCAACTCTAGCTTTTGTCAATTTTTAGAAGACAGCTATTCAGAGAGCTCTACTTTTTAAGATGTTGAATTTTTGACTATCAAATTTATTTTGAGATTCTCTCATATTACAAAATAAAAATTTAAGTGAGAATCTGAAGGTAAATTTATAGGTGAAAAATTTCAACCTCTTTATACATAAAGTTCTCCATAGAATTAGCCTAATATCATGTACCAAGCATTCTCTTGTTATTAGTACTCTTATTTTTATCTTTGTTTCTTGACTTTTAAAGCTTATGTTTTCACTTGTCAGGCCAGGCAATTGGAAGTGGAGGGCAAACCCTGGTGGCTTGGGTGAACTTGATTACTTATTATCTTATTGGCTTCACTATTGCATGTGTTCTTGGATTTAAAACCAGCTTAGGAGTTGCAGTAAGTTTGAACTCTGAAAGTTTCCTTACTACTAACTTTTTGGTAATTGTGTATAAATTATTTTAGAAGAATTCAGAAGTGATATTGAGTTATAGAAAATGTTTATATATTATAGCAAAGAATTTAATAAGAGACACCTAATAAACTATATTTTCTTTTTTCCTTAAATAGTAAATATGCCCGCTTGACGATGAAGGCACAGTGTTTTGGCATGTTATTAACAGGGGCTTTATTGGGGTATAATTATTGGAACTGTTCTTCAGACAGCAATTGTTGGTATCATGATCATCCGAACCAACTGGGATGCTGAGGTACTGAAGATTTATGACCTTAGACCTTCACCATTTATGAATTACTGGAACTGATTAAATTGCTTATTCTGAACAGATTGTCATCTTTAGTTTAATTTTGCCTTCGTAGGTTGATAACGCTGCTGCTCGTTTGAAGAAATCTGCAGATGAAGAGATATTGGACGACTTGGTTGACAACGATTGAAAACATTTGCTTGTGCAAGTTGATGAATCAATATCCTTGTTTGTTAAGGGTGAAGATAAAACTTTAATTAAGTCCTTGCAAGAGTATTTTATTCTTGATTTAAACTTCTAGAGATATATAACGTCAAATTTAGTCCTTAAAAATCATTCTCCTCTCAATTTGTTCGTAAAATCTCTTAATTTAATTCCCAGATATTTTCCTCTAGTCAACCTGGTCATTTTGGAAAGTATTGGTGGTTCTATCTCGACGACTATTTTGATTGGGGAAAAAATGTTTGGAGGATTGAGTTAAGAAATTTTATATTTAAAAGACCAAATTAAGAAGAAAGTAATTTTTCAAGCACTAAATTGAAAGGTTTCATCTAAAGATCAAATTGAGAGATCTTTCATGGATTAAATTATTAATTTAGTCTTAAACTTCATGTATTGGTTTTCATATGATTTTATTTTTAAATGTATCATATATTTTATTTGTCAGTATTTTCCTTCTTTTAAATTTAAAATGCAAAACTATTATATTGCCTCAAAATATTTTGTATAAGAATTAGACTATATAATTTAATAATGTTATGTTAATGTATGAACTAAATTAATTATTTGAATTTATTTGTCTATATTCATATCTCACTTTGATACTTTTGAGAGGAAAGTAAAGTAGGTTTATTTGAATTCTTTATGTTTGGGGAATGAAACAAATATCACTAAATTTCATCTATCCATATATAAATATAGCTGATCGTACCTAATTAATTTATGAGTAAACTGTAATTTAGTTTCTGTGATTTGGTTTAAATCATTTTTTTTTTTGAGTTCCAAAGTACATGTGTGACTCAATATGCATGCAATTTATTGTAGGATTTTGCTAACCAGTGACCTAAAGACACTAGTTAAAAATCATTCATTGCATATAATAAATTATCCTTAATTAATAAAATTAGTCAAAAGTCATTTATTATATCCATTACCAATAATAATAAATACTTGTAAACTAATTTTATTGGTTAAAATTAATATATTATAGGTAATAATTGATCCTTAACTATTGTCCTAGAGGCACTTATTAGCAATACCCTTCGTTTTATTTCCATTTATTACGTAGATATTCTATCCTTGGGTGATTTAAAAGGAATAAGTCAACTCTCTAAAATGATTAAATGATTTAAAATATAAACGTCAAAAAGCAAAATAACTTCTATATGTACTAATATATAGACTAACTCTTATATAACACATTTAGATATTCACTAATATTTAGACCCGTGTGATTTTGCTGGTGAATTCCTTATTGATAAGGTTTACTAAGAAGGGGTGTTTTGGTCAGAGCGACTGTTCTACATCACAAAATTGCTGCAGTATGCCTTGGTAATTAACCCATCTTATGAAAGTAATGTATTTGTACTCAAACTACTAATAATTAGTTTATTTTTCCGTGGCTTAAAGAAAATTAATTTATTTTATTACATATTCATATATTTTAATTTTTTGTTCATTCTAAAAAAAAAAATTTAAACTTTGAATAATAATTCATTAACTTTTTCGCTTATTTTAAAGAATTTTTTGATGTTGAAAAAATTTTGATTTAAAATGCAATTAATTAATTAAATACTTTATTATTTTTTTATTGACTTGAAAAAAATTTATATACTTTAAAAAGATTCATAATATATATATGAAAAAAATAAAAAATTATTATATGACAAGCTAAAGATTTGATTAAAAAAAAACTGCGATCAAACAAGACATCTACAAAAACTTACTTCATATATATACGTATATGTATGAATTTTAAGACGTAGCGAGTTTCTCGCAATGCCATTGTTTGATATTAAACCCATAATTAAAACTTCATATAGTATCTTCCGCCATTAAATCTGTACCTCAAATTTTGTAACAGTGTGTTAATCAGTTGTAGATCTCTTCAATTTTTACAGTACAGCATTGGCTGAAATGGCTTTCGAGTTTGAATCACAGGTGAGAAACTGTACTGTACTCAATCAATGTTCATCGTCCTTATCATCTTATGTTTGATAGTTAGGTGATGGTAAACATTTCACCCGCCCTTTAATCAGGTCTCTACATAACTATACTCCCACAAATTATTACATATAAGTGGCCTGTCCTTCATTTTCCCAACATGCAATAGCTTCATAGCCTCAAAATTCACAGAAGAAGAAAACCATGAGCTCCCTTGAGGAAAGCCAGCCATTGATGCTGAGCAATAATGGGGTTGATTATGATTCTTGGATTTCACTGTTAGGGGGGGTGAATAGGTGCCCTTTCAATATTTTTAAGAAATTAATTTTGTTTTTGAAATTTTGGTTGACTGAAAATTTTAAAATTAACTGTAAATGACAAAAATTAATTAATTGAAATAAAATATAGTCCACTGAAAAATTCAGTAATATGTTCACTTAACAAGAAATATAAAAATAAGAGATTAGTGAGTCAAGAATAATTTAAATGGCCCCCAAGGCTATAAACAGTCAACTATAATAAGATAAAGTTAACTGAACTTTTTAGAAGAAAAAGAGATAGAAGAAAAGACAGTTAACTGAAAAGAAATCTAGATGACCGAGAATTTAACAAACAGACAAAGAATAGAGGAGAAGAATTAAACATACAGAAAGTTATCTTGGTTCGGCTAAACACAATGCCTACTTCTAGTCCCTTTGTCTTCACAATGGTTTTTCACTATGAGAAGTCTTTCTTACACTTTCACCAAGGAGTTTTCCATGCTAACTCCAAACATAAGGTTTTCTAGCTCAACCTCAAACTGTTACAGTCACAGCAATCCTCTTCTCCACTCGAGACAGAGGTGAATCGAAAAAAAGAATTTTTGAACTCTTAACAGATAGGTTTTCTATAACAGTACAGGTTTTGCTTCTTGAAAGCAGATGAACTAGAGATTAAGTTCAGTGAAAAATAAAGATAAAAGAAACTGTTAGAAAATGTTTATCTCTTTCCGCTTCTTCTTGTTTCTGCTCTGTAGTTCACTCCTCCTTCAACATCAGGAACCTTAGTATTTATGGCTTTTGTCGTAGGGAGACGTTGGAGCGTATTAAAGGTGAAAGACATTCAATAAGGAGAGAGAGATGTCGTTGCTTCTTCTTTGACTGCTTGATTTATAGATTTTAGCTCCTATGCAACTTGAGTCATCGAGTTTTCCTAGAGTATCATTAATGGTTGCAGTTGACGGTTCGGACAAAGAGAAGACGCATGAGTGGTGTGTCAGAGTAGAAACTGATAGCTTTCACTTCACAGCAGTCATTTTCTATGAGCTGTCTTGAGTTTGCAGACTTGGACTGTGCTTTATCTGTTGCAGGCTTGCTTTACTGATGGGCTGGACTTTACTTCATTTGATTTTGCCATTAATCAAATATAGGTTATGAGCCATTTCAAATTTGGGCCAACATTCACATCATTCTTTAGCAGAGGTAAAGGAGTTTCTGGGAAATAGAGAGAAGCAGGTGAATACTTTGCAATGGTGGGGCAAACTTACTGCATGGGAGACAAGGCTGATTTGGATGCTATCATGGCCTGCTGTTACTTTTGCTGTATTCTTTCTTCGGATCAAAGATTCAAATGAAAAAATGACAAATTTTTACAATATGAACCCTTATAAATTAAATAATCAAATTAAAAAAATGACATAAAATTATATATAAAAAATAAAATTTTAAAAATTTAAGGAGAATGACCATACCTGTGCTTTTCCTTGATCCATCCTTGCCACCAACTTTCTCTCATATCTCTTCTTTCTTCATCGCTACAATGAAAGAAGGACCACGAGCTTCCTTTTTTCTCTCTCTCCCTCTCTCTCTGTAGAATATCTCTTTAGAGTGAGGCTTTTCCAGCAACTTGCAATCTCTGCATCTTATTAGTAGTTAATGACAAGAACGATTTCATTCACGAACGATAATTATGAATATGTAGTTAAGAACAAATTGATAGATTTCAACCATGATATATAGTTATTTATGTGCAAATTGATAGTGTATATGAGTATATAGTTAGCCATAACTGAAATTCTTACGTGCACTAAGTGTACATACACACAACAGTCAAGATTTATTCTTCATCAACACGTGGAGATGATGGCCAGATGAAACAAAGATTTATTGCTCACCAACTATTCAGCCACTTGTTTGAGACGCATAAACATTTCACAATATATATATATATATATATATGGTAATGCAGAATTAATGATCCTCTTCTATCATTATGTCCTTACCTGTAATATTACATAACATATATAATGTAGAATCTCCAAAATAGGCATGGCTTCTGTAGTTCAAACTCTATGCAGGCAAGCATATGAGGCAAAAAAAATATGCAATAATGAGCATCATATGCGGAGATTCCTAATAGCCTAGAAGATAGTCAACTTTCTGGCCTACGTAGCTGCTGGGAATTTTACTGAGGGCAAATCCCCTGCCGTACAATATCTATATTGCTAGGGATCATGTAACACAAAATAAAAAACAAAATGAACTACAAAATTTTTTAGCTGTACAACATGTAAGCTGCTCACTTTTTATTTTATTTTGCATGTTCTTCTTCTCTCATGGCTTGTGGTTTCTGTTCTAGGTTTTGGCCTTCTAGGAGCTGCTCTCACATTGAGCCTTTCTTGGTGGCTTCTTGTACTTGTCATAGGGCTCTACGTTATTCTGAGCCCCTCTTGCACGCAAATTTGGACTAGTTTTTCTCTTAATGTCTTCAGGTTCAAAGGATGTCTTGTAACATTTTCCTCTCTCACACTCCAAAAAACATAAATCCTATATATATATATATATACGTGTTTCTCCATTCTGAACTAATATAAGCAATTTATTCTGAACTAAGTCTCAGCCTTTGCTTGATTTTGCTGTTATAGGTTGAAAAAGCTGTTGCTCATTTGAAGAATTCTGCAGTTGAAAGGATTTTTGACCACTTGATTGACGATTATTAAGAACAATTACTTGTTCAAGTTAATTTAACAATCCAAGATTAAGGGCCAACGTAAAAACTTGTGCATGGTTTTTTTTTTTCAATTTTATTGTGTTTCAATTGCTTATCCATTATTCTATTTGTCCGTTTAAAATGAAAAAAATTACATATATTGCTTTATAGATTAAACTGTTTGCATTAGAATTGGATTGAATAATTCAATAGCATTGGTTAGGGTCATATATAATCAAAATTTATTAATATCTCTTTTTTTTTGTTGTTGTTGTTTTCATCTAAATCTCAATTGGATCCTTTTTGAGATAAAAGCAAATTGAATGAGTTGTCTGACCATATATAGACAAATTTATGCAAATGAAAATAATTCTAGTCAAATTTCATCAATCCATATTTTAAATAAATGAAGCTAGTTTCACCTAATTAATTAAACATTATGTACTTTTTACCATAGGTCCTTCACAATTAATCGTACCATGCAACAGGAGAAACTATTACCTAAAAAAGTAAGAATATATATATGGCTTATTTCTTTTTTATTTTTACTTTATTTTTAATTTTTTTCTATATCTTTGTGTAACTATACATAATTACTTCAAATTAAAAAATGATGATTTTTATTAGTGGCTTTAGAGATGGTTTTAATTGGAATTGATATTTTTAGCGACGGTTAAGATATCTTTCACCAAATTATCTATTGCAAAAGGTTTAACAACAATTTTGCCAATCATTAAACTATAGTATAATGACAGTTATGAAGGATGATTTTGAGTAAGCGTCATTAGATAGTGTTAATTTTTTGTGACGGTTTTAACTACTACGCTAAATAATTTTCCACCTACTAAACCTATAAGCCAATGAAATTGCAAATAGATATTTCGTTGCAATTACAGAGTAATCAAAGTGGAAATGTCATTAAAATCTATCCAAAATAATTATTCATGTTACTAGAATGTAAGGAATGAGTTAGCAGCTTCAAAGGGTGGAAATCTGTTGCCCCAACCACTTCATGTATGAAAGTCAAAGTGAAATGCTACTACTGATAAATTAAAGACTAAATGCCCCTACATCTCTGTTTCTCCCGTAATCTCCCGTTTTCAACGTCCATAACAGGGGACACTACCTCTCTCCTCAATCTTGGTCTCGCTCAGCTCTGTTATGTTTGGATAAATAGTATAGGAAATAACGAGTGACAAAGAATTGAATAAGTTGAATTTATATTTAAATATTTTTTTAAGGTAAAATGGAATGACAAGAGAGAGATATTAAGATCCCTTTGTGCCATCCAAAATTTAAATTTTGATGTTCTTTTAAATTAAGAGTCTTAGATAAATGTAATAATAAAAGAAATTAAATTATTAATATATTCATATCTTATTACAAATATACCTATCATTCACATAAGACCATTCTAATTATTATAAGTTTATTTCACTTTTATGATCATGGTCAAGAACTCTTTTTTTTTTTTTTTTTTTTTTTTTAATTTTAAAATAAAAAAAGAGAATGAAAAAATCCACACTGTAGAATACATTGTACATTTTTAAAAAAATTTTTGTTAATAATTTTACTTTTAAGATTTTAAGTTTGTCTCTTAAAATTTTTTTTGAAGTAATATAAATATTTAATAATAAATATTAAATATATTAAACAGAAAATATAGACAAGATAATAACATAATATTATATATAAAACAATAACAAAATTATTAATCATGTGTTTATGTTATAAGAAGTAATATTAAAAAAAATAACTAATAAGTCATTTCGTTCCATTTATTTTATTGTAACTTTTAAACAAAATTGATAAGTATTCCTTCATTTTTTTATTAAAATTTTCAAACAATATATTTATTCAAACCATTCACTCCATTCTATTCTATGTCATATCATTCCATTAATAACCCCTCCATTTTATCTCCGTTAAACTCCTAAAAATAGATAAAACTAATTTATATTGTAAATCCTTTTTGTCTCTATTTTTTATTCTAAAATTTTAAAATAAAAAAAAAAACCATGACTATAATGATAATAATTAAATTGAATTGTAATAATTAAAATGATTCTCAGTATATAATAGATATATTAATAATAAGATACAAATATATTAATAATTTTATTTCTTAAAATCATTCTATTCAATCGTCTATCTCTAAATTTGAAAGAGTACAATTTTAGATGACAACAAGGTCTTGGCGTCGCCATCCAATTTCATATTAAAAAGCCGTCCAAATATAAATTTAATATATTTTAATCATTTTATTCCATATAACTGCCACCTCGACCCTCCATCCAAAGTCTCTCGCAAGCACGGCTTCTCAGATCACCATGACCGAAAACAAGGTCCCTTGATTTCCTTCAAGTCCACTCTCGTCCCTTCCCTGGGTTTCCGGTCATCTTCTGCCTTTTCTTTTTCTCCTCTTTTCCTTTAGCTACTCTTTGTTTTTCTGTCTTCTTGAGAATCTTCCCTTCGCCTGTCTCTTTATCTCTCTCGTTTCCGTTCTCTTTTCTTCCACACTCTGTCATCCTCACTCATCTCCCTTTTACACCCTTCTTCGTTCCTTTTCTTCATTTTTTTCTACTCTCATGATCTTTGCTCTAACTCACCGTCTTGTGGTGTTCTCCTCTGCCCTCTTAACACACCTCCCCTATCACTATCTCTGCCTCACGTCTCTGGATTCTAATTCCCTAATAGGAAATGTACAGTCCAACAACTAATTTAAAGGAATTGTGTGATACCTTGATTTAAATTAAATTTTGATAAATTAAATTTAGTGACCATATCAAAATTTAATTTAACGGTTCAAATTTATAACAACTGCGTGATGCAATTGCCAATTCCTATTAAAGAGAGCTAGAAGTATGTGTCATCATCCGTATCAACCCATAAATGGGAGATATGCTCCTTTCCTTTTTTCTTTTTTTCTTTTTAAATCTTTTCCAAAAATTGAGAGATTATTTGATTTTATTTGTCTACATGTTGGCCTCAACTTAAATCCTTTTGTGAGAAAAGTAAATTGGAATTATTTGAGTTCACTTATGCTCTTTATACAACCGTATATGGACATTCATTTTTATTTATTTTAAAAAATGAAACAAGTATTAAAAAATATTGCATCCATCCATATTTAAATCTAGGTGATTTTACCTAATTAATTTATGAGTACATTGTAACTTAGTTTTTTCTTGATCCGGTTTAAAAATTAATTGTTTGTCATTTGAAAGTACAAGTTTCATACAATCTCACAATGTGGTTTATTATAATTTATTATCCAAAGTTATTTTTCATAAAAAATTTTATAAATTAGACAAATGTAAAAGTTATTTAAAATTTACTTTTTTCCAAAGGACTGACTTATTCAGATCCAATACCGTGTTGTATCCTTACAAATATTTCTTTTTCTATCCATACTAGTACACCTATTGTAATTGCATAATTTAAAAAAGTACCATTCGAGATTTCGTGATAGTCTAAGTATAAGTTAACCCTCTAAAATTATTAAATACTTTAAATTATAAACATACAAACCAAAATAACGCACATACATAAGTACGAATATATAAACTAATATTCGTAGCATAACTTATAACGCATATATTTTCAAACAATAATACATATTTGAATATTAACTAATATTTAGACCTGAATTCCTTTTTGATAAGGTATATTAATGAGGGGTATTCTAGTCAAAGCAATTGTACTGCTCACAGATTAGCTGCAGTATGGCTTTGACTGGTAATAACAGATATTCTGATGAGACTATCGTACTCATCTTTCTGTGGGAAACGTAGAATTTATCCATAAAAATATATGACTCCCATAATAGAACCAGTTTCTCGCAACACCATTTTTGGAAATTAAACCCATAATTAAAACTTCTTACAGTATCTTCAGCCATTAAATGTGTTAACCAGCTGCAGATCTTTGCATAGTACAGTGCAATCGTTCAATGTACGTCGACCTCATATTCATATCTTTGATAGTTAGGTGATGGCAATCATTTCATCTCACCCACCAGCCAGGTCGCTGCATAACTATATCCAAACGAATTGTCATAAATAAATAGCCTGTCCTTCGTTCTCTCAACATACAGTAACTTCATCACAGCCTCAAGAGTCACAGAAGAAGAGAAACCATGCGCTCGCTTGAGGAAAGCAGCCGGCCATTGATGATACCAAGCAATAATGGGGTAGATGATGATGATGCTTGGATTCCACATTATTCTTCAGCAGAGGTTGAGGAGTTTCTGGGAAATAGGGAGAAGCAGGTGAATACTGTGAAATGGTGGAGTAGGGTTATTCTGTGGGAGACGAGGCTGATTTGGGTGCTTTCATGGCCTGCTGTTACTTCTGGTGTATTCGACTACATGCTGGCCTTTGTGACACTCATTTTTGTGGGGCATTTGGGTGACACACAGTTTGCTGGAGTCTCTCTTGCTTGTCTTGGACTTCAAGGTCTTGCTTATGGACTTATGGTATGTGTTTTACGGTTCAAATGAATTGTAGTTCTTCAATAAAACCTTTATGTTGTGTGATCTCCTCCACTGAAGTATGGACCAATAGAACCGTTTAGGAGCTGCCTTCAGTTTCTCTCTCTCTCTCTCTCCCCCTCTCTTTCTGTAGAATCTCTCTCTGCCATGAGGCTTTTCCAGAAACTTGAAATGTCTGCATCTCAGTAGTTAATGAAAAGAAAGATTTCAATCACTAATGGTAGTTATGATTATGTAGTTGTGAACAAATAGATTTCAACCATGAAAGTTATTTATGAATTCTAGCCACACATAGCTATGGTTAATGGTTAATAATGAGGAGAATAATAATATCCTCAACTCGTGGACTTATTGACTGGATGCAGCATGGATTTAACGGCCACCAATTAAAGGGTATTTACTACACTTACTTACACAAATAATTATTATTTTTTCATAACATTTCATGACATCTAATTAATAATTTGTTTGTAGTTTTATTTTAAAAACAATATTACCTTCTATTGTTTTTAAAAAAATAATCAATATCTTTTTTAAAAAAATTATAATCAATTTCTAATAAAGTTTTATATATTCATACATTTAAGTAATATATCCATATTACTCTTTAATATCTCATGAAACTTCATTTAAAACAAATTAGTTTTAAAATAAAAAATTATTTTTTTAAAATTAAGAATAATGTGAAAATACCACTTAGATTTATGTAGATATAAAAATTGTTAGAGATTTGTTATAAATTTTTTAAAAATAAAATAAAATAATTATAACTTTTGAAAAAAATAAAGGATAATATTGTCCTTAAAATTAAATTCAAGAAATTATTAATTGGATGCTATGAAAAGTTGTGAAAAAACAATTATTAGTGTCAATGAGTATAATAAATTCTCCTTAACTAATACCCTGGCACACTAGGTAGCAAAAACTATATATATATATATATATATATATATATATATATGATGGGATGACGTTTACATTAAATATATTTTCCTATATACTTTCCTCTGTGCAAAACTCAATGCACCAAGATTCTTATATGTTCTTAATTTCTTGACTTTAATGTAGCCCTCTAGAATCTACCTCCAAATGAGGTTATCTTTTTCATCCTTAACCCTCGTTCATGAGTAGAATTTTCTAGATTAATATATAATAAATAATATATAATCTATGAAGCATTGATACTTCTAAATAAGATGTGTCTATATCAAATACATATTTGATATGATACACTTGTATGCATATTGAAACATATTTTCTTAGGATAAGTTCCAAAATGTGACGAAATTGTATTAAATTGGTGCTGAAATATTTCTAATCGTTTCTTATTAGTTTTGGCACTGTTTTGTCATTTTATTTTTCATTTTATCATCTTTTATATTATATTTAACATAATTTTCCTTTATCATCAATCTCTATTTGCTAATACATATACACATATATACCTATACCTGTATAGGTGCATCATAGTACATAATATATCGCGTACAATGGCTGGCTAATATATATTTAAGCAGGCAGGCATAGCTACTGCAGTTCAAACTGTATGTGGGCAAGCATATGGGGCCAAGAAATATGCAGTAATGGGCATCATTCTCCAAAGATAAATTATATTACAGTTAGGAGCAGCGATTCTTCTAACCTTCATGTTTTGGTATTCTGGCCCACTTCTCAAGTTCATTGGCAGATTTGAGATTGATGATGCTATTACAGAACAAGGCCAAGTTTTTGGGCGAGGAATAATCCCTGTGCTCTATGCATACGCTATTGGCTACCCTGTGCAGAGATTCCTCATAGCACAGAACATAGTCAACATTTTAGCCTACGTAGCTGTCGGAGTTTTTGTTGTGCATGTGCTTCTCTCATGGCTTGTGGTTTCCATTTTAGGGTTTGGCGTTCTAGGAGCTGCTCTTACTTTGAGTCTTTCATGGTGGCTTATTGTGCTTGTCACAGGGCTCTACGTTGTTCTGAGTCCCTCTTGCAAGCATACTTGGACTGGTTTTTCTCTTGGTGCCTTCAGGTTGAAAGGATTTTGGCCTTATTTCAAGCTCACTATTTCTTCTGCTCTCATGGTGTGGTATGTGTCAAATCCTTTCTTTATGGGCACGTACATTTGGTTAATAAATGATAGGTAGAGAAGAGACGTCAGATATTCTTTTTGAAAACATTACCTTTCAATTATTTAAATATGAAGAAAAATATTATTGTGGTCCTCCATTTTGAATTGAGTCTCATTTTAGTTTTTCACAATTAAAAGTTTTAAAATGACTTTTCACATTTCAAGATCCATTTTTTTAATTTAGTTCCGTTTAAAAAGTGATTATTGTGGGTTAAATTTTAAAAAGTGGAACGCTATTTCTGAATTTTCAATTCATAGAAGACTAAAATGAAACCAAATTTATAAGCAAAAGATCATCAAGAGATTTTTTAATTTGTGGAGGATTAAAATAAAACTAAGTTTAAAAGTAGAGACTAAATTAATATTTTTTTCTTCAAATATGTGTCAAATCCTCTCTTTATGTTGCAGTTGGAAGGAAAAACAAAGATGGTGAGCCAATGTGCTAGTTAAACTTTTAATGAGTACTTGAATACACTCACGGTGTATTTTTAAGGAGATGAACCAATTAATAACTTTTAAACAGATGAATGACATGCTTATACTTTTCTTGTTCCAATTTTCCATGACCATGGTAGAATGGGTATACCTTATATTATCATGTGTTCGCTTTGATTCATTCTTTTTGCTTTTCACCTATTCACTTCTGTTCATGTACCCTTCTTGAAGAATACTTACTCCAAATTGCTAACCAAAAAATGTAGTGCATATATATATATATATATATATATTGATGGATTTGCAATTAATAGATTATGGGCCATGGTTGATTATTGAAGGGAGAGATACTAAAATGTATAATGTGTTTTCATGCATTCATATATCTATGAACTTCCCATCCATACATATATATAGTCGCATAATGGATGGTTTCACAATAAAAGCACTTTGCTTTCACATTATTTACATCTACCTACAATTTCTACATATTTCAACTTATTTGAGCTATATTACGAGCTATTTGCTGCCAACATTATGAAATTTATCCCATGCATATGATTTAGTCTCCCACTTGCATGATTTTTCTAAATTACATGTTAACACTCCCCCTTGATCTAGAAAAACATGTGACTCCAAGCATTTCTAGGAAGTTGCCAAAATTTTCTATTGTGATTGACTTTGTCAGAATATCAGCAAGTTGATCTTCGGTCTTGTAAAATTCTAATTTAATTTTTCCTTGTTCTACAAGCTCCCGAATAAAGTGATGTCAAATCTCTATATGTTTAGTGTGGCTGTGAAAAACAAGATTCTTGGTCATAGCGATTGTGGACATATTGTCACAATTGATTCTTGTTGTTGAGTTGATAGGTTGATGTTAATTCTTCAAAATTCTTTTGAGCTAAATTGCATTGCATGCAACACTTGTTGCTGCCATATATTCAATTTCTACTGATGAAAGTGAGACTATCTTTTACTTCTTTGATGTCCATGAAATTACCTTCAAATTAAGAAGAAAACATATCAGGTTGTGCTTTTTCGATCATCAACACTGCCTATCCAATCATTATCTGTATAACTAACCAAATTATAATGGTCTTTTGCTTCATGCAAATTACCAAAATTCTTCATCCCCTTGTCATGCTCAAAATTCTTTTTGTAGCTATGAAGTGGGATTTGTTGGACTCACTTATGAATCTTGAAATGATGCTAATAGCATGCACTATGTATGGCATGGTGTTTGTGAGATAGATTAGTGAATCAAACAAAACTTTGATAAATTGTCTCATTTGAGCTATGTGAAATAGGATAATGCATCTTATTTCCACTCAATAAAGTAACCCACATCATGCTAGTTTAATCATCAACAAAGAGTAGAAAATATTCTTTACCACAAGGAGTAGTAGTTTTTAAAGGACTCCAAATATTTGGATGCACTAACTCTAGTGGGGCTTTTGCTCTCCAAGATGATTTTGGGAATGAAAGTTTATGCATTTTGCCAAAAATGCATCTTTCACATATTTTATTTTCAAAATGTAGGGAAGGAAGTCCAAGCACCATTTTCCATTTAATTCAAGGCTATTAAAATTCAGATGGCCATACCTCAAATGCCATAGTTTGATTCATCCATGTTTTCATACTTCATGGCATATTTTTGCCCAAATAGCATAATTAAAGAAAATATTTTGTAAATGGCCATTTTAATAGTAGTATTTTTGATCAAATATGATACATATATCATCATTAAAAATCAATTTGTAGCCTTTTTTAACAAACTGACCAACACTTAATAAATTTTGTGTGAGGCATGAAGCATAGAAAACATCATGAATATATTTTCGCTGGCTTTTATTTCATAGCAACAATTCCTTTGCCTTTAACTTCTTGTATTTTTCCATCACCAAGTGTAACGTGGTATTTTATATTTCCATCAAGATTGACAAAGCAATATTTATTGCTTGCCATGTGGTTTGGAAAATCACTATCAAGATGCCAAATATCTCGTGATTCATAGTAAGAAGAAAATATAGAATAAAATAATTGACTAAGGAATTGGTCTTTTTCTGTAAAATTTGCCTATTCTTTTTTTGTCAAAACCAATAATCTTTTTCAAGTGAGAGTGCCTTTTGCACCTCTTGCATTTGTATCGACAATCATTTATATCATAATTATTTTTCTTGCAAAGATTGCATTAGAAGCTTGCTTTTTCTTTACTCCCTTGATTTTTTTTAATCCATTCTCCCCTTCCATGGTAATTAAATAATCCTCTATTTTGAGGATATTGATCGTGATTATTCTTTTAATCTCCTTCAATTTTTGAAAAATTTATTTTGGATTGAAAGGATTGCTTTAGTGGTTGTTTAAATCTTTGTATTCTCTCCTCATGTGCTTGGAAAGATACCATGAGCTCCACTAGAGTAAGCTTTGACAAAACCTTGGTTTTTTCGATCATAGCTACCACATGGTCAAATTTAGCATGAAGGCTTTTCAGTAATTTTTGAATAATTTTCTTGTCTTCTATTGTGTCCAACTTCTATATTAGAGACATGAGAGAAGATACCTTGAATATTTTCATCTTCTGTCATAAGTAAAGTATCAAAATCTTTCCATAAAAATTAAAGTTTGACTATGAATACTTATTTAAGCTTTTGTACTAGGTCTTTAAGATCTCCCATACCTCTTTTGCTGCCTTAGCATTCATGATTATGTGAAAAATCATGTTACTTACCCCTTGCTGGATAAAAAGTAAGGCTCTTGCGTTCTTTTGCATATTTTGATTATACTAATTTTGCTTTGTAGCTGGCCATGTTGACTACTATTTTGAGGATGATTCATGGAAGCCTTCTACCACCATATCTCGCAAGTCTTATGAGATAAATAATCTCACCATTTTTGTACTCTAAGAATCATAAGCTTCTTCGTCAAATATAGGAATTGAAGCTTGGGCATAATTGGAGACAAATAGATTGGAGGTAAAAGTAGAGGCCATGAAAAATAAGATATGAAGTACAAAAATATGGTAATATAGTGGCCGACTATAGCTAGGAATTTAAGATCTGGCTTTGATACCATTGATGGATTTGTAATTAATAGATTATGGGCCACATATAGTGATATGAGAGATACTAAAATGCATAATATGTTTTCATGCATTCATATATCTATAAGCTTCTCATCCATCCATATACATATAGTCTCATAATGGGTGGTTTCACCATAAATGCACTTTGTTTTCACATTAATTACATCTACCTACCATTTCTACATATTTCAACTTATTTGAGTTATATGAGATATTTGCTGCCTACTTGTTGAAATTTACCCCATGCATAAGATATTGTCTCCCACTTGCATGATTTTTCTAGATTGCATATACATGTTTCTTTTCATAAATTCACAATTATTTTGTTAAAATTATTACTAACCACAAGATTCTAACGAAACCTTAATTTGTTAAAAATGTAGTTTGGATATGTACTACTTTCTAATAGTGTATCTTGTATCAGAGATGCTTCCCAACCCTACCATTGCAGTGGATTCTCTTTCAATTTGGTAACTAATTTTTTCGTTTATTTCCTTTTTATTTCTTTGTATCATCACTTTAGCCTAAACTTTATTGGAATTCCTCATAATGTGTGGCTGGTTTGCTTGGTTTGCTTTCAGTATCAACTATGTCAACTGGCACAACAGTTTTCTTACTGGCATGGTAGTTGCCTCCAGGTTTGTGATTAAATCATAAAATTAGGGGAAATTGATATTAGTTTCAAACTTTATACACTCACATGCTACAATATCCTATTATAAGGTGTATTTTTTTTTTTATTGATCTTATTGTTGAATTAACAAGTAATTATGACTATATTAGTCTTTTATGATATATTCAAGTAAATAACCAAGATTCTCCTAAAATAAAAAAAGCCTCATATTTTATTTCAATTTTAATATTTTTAATTAAAATACTACCTTTTTTCGCAACATATAATATTCCTTAACCTAAATGCACACTTTTTTTTTTTAACCTAAAATGTCAAATAGAAGGTATTTAAGTCAAAAAATTTAAAATTAGACTATAGTGCAGGGCAACTTTTTATATTATGGAAAGTCTATGTTATTTAAATAAAACTCTAAAAAAAGTATGCAATTTATTCTGAATTTTATTAAAATTATCATATGACTATTTATATGGTTATTTGCACAATAACATTGTAGGTTAAAATTATGATATATTCATGGTTGTCATACTCATTGACTTAGTAAATTATGATACGTTCAAACTCATACTCAATCTTGACTCATTCAAACATGGTCAAATCGACGATTTTTCTCCAAGTTGGGTAAATTGAGTCTAAGCATTTTCACCATTGAAATTTCACCTTTCAGCAAAATGTAATGTCTTCAAGATACCCAAAACCCATGCCTGCGCCTTTCCACTGAGCCACAATGGATATCTATATATATGCCACAAGTTTTACATAAACTAGTCTAAATTTTATTCTGGCCATATGAGTAAAATTTTTTTAGTCCCTCACTTATGAGGTATTTTCATAATTTAATCCCTTATAAAATTTATTTCTTATTTTATCAACTCATTTATAGATATCTCTCCATTTGGTCATTCACAAATAAAATCATTATAAACAATATCCTTCATATTTTTAAAATTAACATTTTTTTTTAGACTATTAATAGCTATATATTAGTAATGAATATGTTTTATAAGTTTACCTTCATTTACAAGTTTGTCTAAATTTACGAGTTTGACAACTTTAGATATATTGTAGGAATACAAATTGTTACAACTGATAGATTTCATGAGAAATTCATCATATAAAACCCTAGTTAATGGTGTAACATTTATTTTAAAATGTGATTCTTTGTACAGTGTTCGAGTAGGTAATGAACTTGGGGCTGGCAATCCAAGAGTAGCAAAACTCTCAGTGGCTGTGTGTAATGGAATTGGCATCATCATCTGCTTCATTTTATCTGTAATTACTCTGATATTTCGTGTTGGACTAATCAAGCTATATACAAGTGATTCTGATGTCATTGAAGTAGCATACAGTTTGTTTCCACTCGTTGCTCTTTATTTTCTCATCAATGGCAATCACTTCATCCTCTTCGGTAATTAACCACACCTTAACCACATTATTGTCATACATATATTTCTCAAGATTTAGGGCATGCATGATGATATCATTTGAAATTTTGGAATGCCTCAAAACAAATCAATTTTATGCACTTTATTTTCAATTTTGACTATCATTTCTATGAGTCTGGATCCCTTGTTGTAGTGAGTTTTTACCGTTGGTTCCATAATTTTCCCAACAACCATTAGATCAAGTTTTTAATCATTTGTAGTCGCTAGATCAAATGTTTTCATGAGTATTTGAGGCCATGCAATTTTGCCAACAAACCATTGGATCAACTTTTTATTTAACATGGATCCGTTAGAGGCAGTATTGTAAATTTAATATAGACTGTTGGATACTTGTAGAACATTAATTACAGCAAGGGATCCGAGGTACATTTCTACTAAGTACTTTAAATTTAACATCAAAATTTGTTCATTTCTGTTAGACCTAATCATTGATCGAGTTGCCACTTAGCTTCTTTTAAATCTTAAAAGATAGTTCTATATAGTATACTACTCCTCAAGATGTTCAACTTCTCACCATCAGATCCATTGTCAAAATTCTCATCTAATTAACTATAAATTCAGAGAAAATTTTCAAAGTGAATCTAATGTTTTTCATGAGTATATATTTCAGGCCAAGCAGTTGGAAGTGGACGGCAAGCTAAAGTGGCTTGGACAAACTTGGTTGCTTGTTATATTATTGGCCTCACTATTGCAATTGTTCTTGGCTTTAAAACCAGTTTAGGAGTAGCAGTAAGTTTGAGACTTAATTGTATTTTTGTAGTACTAATTAATTAATTAATTAAATTAAATTGATGACAACTTAATTAACATGTGTTTTGGCTTGTTATTAATAGGGTCTTTTTTGGGGTTTGATTGTTGGACTTGCTCTTCAGACAGCAATTGTTGGTATTATGATAATTCGTACCAACTGGGATGCTGAGGTACTCAAAAATTTCAAGCCTAAGAAAGATTAATACCTCTATTTATATGTTAGTCGAATGAAACTCTATATTGATATTATAAAGATAAAATATTTATTAATTTAATTCTTCATAAATTAATTTATCAATTTGGTCCTTCATAAAAAAATTATTATTAACAACGTTTTTCTGTCAATCTACCATAAATAAAATTAACAGATTTAATTAATGACATAAAGATTATTTGACAGGTTTAGTCACTATTATATAATCTGTTGGTCTAGTATCAGTTTCATCAACAATAGGTTGACTGATAAATGTTATTAATAATCATTTTATTTGTGAGAAATTAAATTGAAAAGATACTTTTATGAGGAACTAAATTAAAAATCAACACATTTACAAGGGATCAAATTAAAATGTATCCTATCTGTGAGGGACCAAAATAAAATTTTAATTTATATTAATTATTTGAACTAATATAAGCTTCTTATTCTGGACGAATTCCTGGCTTCAATTTGCTTTTATAGGTTGAAAAAGCTGCTGCTCATTTGAAGGATTCTACTGAAGAAACCATCTTGGCTGACTTGCTTGATGATTATTAAGAAAATTTGCTTGTGCAAGTTAATTAATTAATCCAAGTTTATTAAGTGCCAAAGTAAAATCTTTTACATGGTTCTTTTAATTTATTTTATTGTGTTTTCAAGTGCTTCCATTATTCTATTTGTCGTTTTAAACTGAAAATTTAAATATGTAGCTTTCGGGATTAAATCGTTTGTATTTGGTTTCGGATTGAATAATTTAATACGCTAAGTTGGGGTCGTACATAATGATGTTTTATTGATATATAATTTTTTGTTTGAATTTAAATCTCACTTAGACCCTTTTATGGGAAAAACAAATTGCATTTGAGCTTGCTTGAACTATTTATGCAATTGACCATTGATAGATAAATTTATTTTAGAAAATTGAACTTATGTTTACTCAGATTTCATTCATCAGTGTTTTAGATAAATGAACCTAATCTCATATAATTAATTTATATTAGTACTTTGTGCTATTTATCCTTCGCAGTCAATAGTACCATATAATTAGAAAGTGGCACAAAAGTAAGAATATGTACAAGACTCACATCCCTCTTTTCATTCATTTTTTTTTTATTGCAGTGTAACAACAGAGTTTCTGCAAAAAAAATTAAAAAAATATTGAGCTAACGAAGTTTTTAAGTGGCTTTGGTGATAGTGTTGAGAATTATCTATAACCAAATTATCCATTGCAAAAGGTTTAATAGTTAATTTGATTGATTGTTCCATGAGAAACCTTTTCTTCATGGACAAATGAAAAAAAATAAAAAACAAAAACAAAAACAAAAGCCCTCCACAGAGCTATGAAAGCAAGTTTCATGTGAATGGTCCATCAAATCCAGCAATATAGATTAATTAGGTTATATATTGGATAAATTGTTTAAAATTAGTTTTATTTAATTGTCAGTTGTTGAAATCCAAAATTTATTGAGAAAAATTAATATACACTAACTAATAGGTTGATAAAACTTGAGGAGATATAAAATCTCACGCCACTTTTTCTAGTTGATACTTGAATATATGAGAAGACAAAATGTCTCACATAGCACTCCTAAATAAAAGTACGATAAATTGCAATCTGAATAAAATTTAAAACCAAATATAATGGAATGAAAATACTAAAAGTATGATCTTTGTGTTGTTTGATCATATTCATATTATTATGAGTACATGTCATTCAACTACGTATCATCTGAATGAAATAAGTGAAATAATGAACTAGTGTGGCCTTCAGTCTCTGGCTCTTCTTTGGTGTTCTAGCAAACCTTTTATGATTGTTGCAATTCCTTCAAATGGAGCTCAAATGCATCAAGAAGAAAAATAAAAAAGAAAAGGGTGAATTATGGAATACCAATTTGCTCTCTGTGCCAATCAATATCAATAGACATTATTACACACACACTACTCAATATTTTTTATGCTATGCTTTTCTTTTACATTCATGTTGTCGGAACTCATCTCCCCATGCTTTGTTCAACTCTCACATTGCTCTTCTTATTCCACTCCTTAGTGCCCCCTGTTCTCCATGACCAAGAGTAAAGGCCACAACGCCAGTCCTATCATTTTCTCTCTTCTCTCTTCTATTCCAATTTTTAATCTTCTTTTCCTCTTTCTTTCTCTCTCTCTCTCACTGGTTTCCATTCTCCTTTCTTCCATACTTTGTCATCCTCACTCTTCTCCCCTTTGCACCCTTCTTCCTTGTTTTTGTTCTTCTTTTCTCATGATCTCTGCTTTCATCTGCCATCTTCCTTTCTGTTTCTTTGAGTTCTCCTATGCCCTCTTAAAGTACCTCCATGTCATTATTATTAAATATGCCATCGAATTATCTCTTTAGGAATTTTAAAGTTTGGTAAAAATCTTTCAAAGTTTGGTAACAACTTTAAGAATTTCAAAGTTTTGTGAAAATCTTTCAAAAGTTGATGGTAAGTTTTCAAAAGTTGGTAGTAATTTGTCAAGGGTTGGTAACTGTCTTTAGAAAATATGCATGGATGAAATCTTTAGAATTGTTGAATTAATGGTTTGCTAGCATTGTCAATAGGTAGAGATGTGATAATGGGAGTGTGTGACAAGGTGAGAAGTTGAATATGCGTGTGAGAAGTGAGAAAAGATGTGGAGAGAAGTTTATAGTGTAATGTGTCTTTGGTCGTTATTGTAATATTTTGGAGAGCAATAAAAAGTTCTTTTAATTAAAGTCCTTATCTTGCAACTTTTATTCTACAAGTGGTATCAGAGCCTGTTAGAGTCTAGCTTTAATCTGGTTTGGGCTTAGTTCGAGTCTGATTAACTAAGTTTCCAAGCCAGAAGGTTCCTTTATTCGAGTATGAGATCTAAGATTGTCGTACAAGGAGATTATGCTGAAATATAGTCAGGGACCATAAAGAAACTCCATTAGGAATAAAGGAAACTTGAAGTATAGGGCACTGCCAAAATTGCTATGGTTGATAAGTCGACGAATACATGCTCAATTAAGAAGTTAAATGATGATAACTATTAGGTCTAGAGTGCTGTAATTGAGCTTTATCTAGAAGGTTAGAATCTTTGGGACCTTATTGACGAAGATAAAGTGGGTTTATTGGAAAATTCAAATAAATTGAAGACATGGTAGGTAAGAGCTAGAAAGGTTCTTTACATATTAATTTCTATAATGGAACCATAATTTGTTAGATACATTAAGGAAGCCAAGATACTAAAAGAGGCATGAGATGCGTTTGCCATATTGTTTATAAGGGCGAATGATGCAAAGTTGCAGTGACTGGAGAACGAACTTATGTCAATTTAGCAAAATGATATGACAGTAAGTGAATATTTTTCAAAGATTAAATCTATTTGCATTGAGATTTTAAAAATGGATCTGCATAATGCTATTACTGACATAAGAATGCAAAGAATTATTGTTGTTGGATTAAACTTAAAGTATCATAGCCTTGTCATTAACCCAAAAGGCTGGGCCAGGGAACCTACTTTAACAGAGTTGGAAAGTATACTAGCCAACCAGGTGGCTTTTGGTTCACAAATGTCCAAAGATTGTTTAAAAGATGAAGAAAAGCACTCTTTAGCAAACAAAAAGGCCAACAAAAGGAATTCAGCTAGAGAAAGAAAGGATATAATGGAAGGTATCAAAATGGTTGGCAAGAAACCATCGTGGGAGAGGCTTGTATTGAGGGGGAGCTTGCCTAGATAGACAAGACCCTGAATTAAAGATGGAGCAACGAAGAGACAATAGATGTTACAATTGTGGTTGAAAAGGTCACTTTGCTAGAAATTATAGAGCACCTTACAAAGAAGGAAATGCTACAACTAAACATTATGGTGAAGAAGAATAGGACTTTCAAGCATCCTTTACAGCCATAGAAGAATCATAAGAGATTGCATTGACTTGTGTTGATTTCGGATGTTCTAACCATATGACAAGAGATAAAAAGAAGCTATAAATAATGTCTGAATATAGAAGAGGTCAAGTTGTTGTAGTAGTTAACAATCTGAGATTGCTAATAACCTATGTTGGTAGTACAAAAAAAAATCCCAGCCACAATACAAAAAAAGTACATATGCAAAATGTCTTCAATGTACCTAGAATGTAGAAAAATCTCCTATTAGTGTCACAACGTGCATCTGAAGGCAACCATGTGGTGTTCAGGCCGAAGGATGTCAAGTTATATAGAAATCTGGATCAAAGTAGTACATTAATTATGAAGGGAAAACATGTAGAGTCTATTTATGTAATTTCAGCATAGACTGCATACATAAATGAGACAATAAGAAATGAGATAGCAGATTTTTGGCATGCAAGGCTTGGCCATGTCAGCTATCATAAGCTGAAGTTAATAATAAAGAAGGAAATGCTTAAAGGACTTCTATAGCTTGAAGTTTGAGACGGTATAGTTTGTGTGGGATGCTAGTATGGTAAGACACATCAATTACCATATGAAGAGTCTAGTTTCACAGCTAAAAAGCCATTTAAGCTAATGCACTTTGATGTTTTTAGACCAGTAAAGCAAGCCTCTATAAGTGGATATTAGTACAAGATTAAATTCATTGATACTACTTAAGTACCTATGGGTAAAAAACATTATCTAGATTCAAGTTGTTCAAAGAGAAAAATGAAAAGGAAGTTGGGCATAAAATTTTATGTCTATGTACCAACAACGAAAGAGAATATACATATGAGGAATTTAACAAGTATCTGTAACAGAATAAAATATGAAAACAGCTGGCGTACCCAAGAACACCTCAACAAAATAGGGTTGCAGAAAGAAAGAATTGACACTTGGTAGAAATTTGTCAAAGTATGTTGCATGCTAAGAATGTACTACCACGGTTCTGGGCAAAATGCATAAAGGCCAACATTTGTATTACCAATAGGCTGCCACAAGCGAAGCTTGATTTTATGTCGCCTTATGAGAAGCTTTGGAATATTAAATCTATGGTAAGTCACATCCATGTGTTTAGTTGTGTGTGTTATGTTTTCATGCTTGACCATCAACGTAGTAAGTTTGACAAGAATGCAGTTCAGTGTATATCTATGGGTTATAATAATCAATGAAATGGTTGGAAATGTTGTGATCCAACCATTGGGAGATGTTATACATCTTGCAATATAGTTTTTCGATGAGGTGTCATTATGGTGGTCGCTGTAGGCAACAAATCTTCTTGATTCATGGGAGATTAATGAAAAATTACAAGAGAAATTAATTGAGCATGAAAATGAAGTCCAACCAATCTCTAAAGTCAGTGAAATTGGAGACAAAAGATGACAGTTTGAGAGCCAAATGAAATGGAAAGAACCCTTGGAAGACAGGAGTGCATGCAACACTGGAAGAAGAAAGACCAAACTAACTCGAGGAGCAAGAAGATTCAAGTGAAGAAGATACTCCTTAACCATAACAATTCAAGAATCAATAAGGCAAAGAAAACTAAGCCTTCAGTATGCAAATGCAGTAGTGACTAAAGATAGAAGATATAATGACCCAGAAATGTATAAAGAGGCATGTTGATGATCATGACATGTGTTGTTCAACTATTGGGTACGCACTTGACATGGGATCATATGTGATATCTTAGTCTAGTAAAAGGCAACCTACAATAGCTCTATCAAGCATAGAAATCAAATACAAAGCAGTAACGACATCAGCTTAAAAAAGCTTGTGATTGATACAATTACTAAGAGATTTAATCAATCAGTGGTGTATCCAGTATAATTATATTGTGAAAATATATTAGCAATTTTCTTGGCAGAGAATCCTATTTTCCATGCCAGGAAAAAAATATGTGAAGGAACATTATCATTACATTCAAGAAAGTGTGGTGCAAGGGGAAATTGACTTGAAGTACATTGACACATATTATTAAGTTTCTGATATACTTACAAAAGGTTTAAATAAAGTCAGTGTTGAAGAATTATGAAAGCAAGTTGGAATGATTTCAAGAATAACAATAAAAGAGATTAGTCAGTAACGGGGAGTATTAAATATGCCACTAACTTATCACTTTAAAATTTTCAAAGTTTAGTGAAAATCTTTCAAAATTTAGTGGTAAGTTTTTGAAAGTTGGTAGTAATTTGTCAAGGGTTAGTAATCATCCTTAGAAAATATGCATGGAAGAAATCTTTAGAGTTCTTAAATTAATGGTTTGCTAGCATTATAAATAAGTGGAGATACGATAATGGGAGTGTGTGGCAGGTGAGAAGTTAAGTGAGTATGAGAATGAGAAGAGGTGTGGAAAGAAGTATATAGCGAAATGTATTTTTAGTAGTTATTGTAATATTATATAGAGCAATAAAAAAAATTTTCAATTAAAGTCCCTATTCTTGCCTCTTTTATTTTACAATTATTTTGCATATTTTAAAAGCCTTGTGATGGCAGGCACTTTTAAAGCCTAGTAATGGCTAATTCCCTCAAAGCCCTGTAATGGCAATCACTTTAAATCCTATACTGGCTAGCACCTTTCAAAGCCTAGGAACAATGAACACTTTAAGGCCCAATACATCACAAAGCCATATAACAATAGGCACCTCAAAAGTTAGTACTGCCTGGCACCTTTCAAAGTCAAGTATCAACTAGCACCTCTCAAAGCCCTATAATGGTAGGCACCTCAAAGCCCTTTAATGATAGGCACTCTAAAGCCTAGTACTGGCTGACACCTTTTGAAGCCCTATAACGGTATGCACTCTAATGCTTAGTACCAATTGGTAACTTTAAAAGCCCTATCATGGCAAACACCTTAAAGTCCTATAACAGTAAGCACTCTAAAGCCTTGTACCAATTGGCATCTTTTAAAGTCCTATAATGACAAACACCTTATAGCCCTATAACGATAGGCACTCTAAAGCCTAATATTGGTTAACACCTTTCAAAGCCATGTAATAGTGTAATGAAAGGTTATCTACAGCCTAGTATCAACTAGTACCTTCTATAGCCCTATTACGCAGGCATCCTTCAAAGCCTAATAAAGACTAGTACATAAAACCCTATAAAGGCAAGCACTCTCTTTAAAGCCCAACCATGGTTGGTACCTTCCATAAACTCTCACTTCAATAGGAACCCGAAAGACAAAAAGCAAAAATTTAGAAAAAGAAAAAAAAATTCATTTTGGTGATTCAGGCACTTTCAATGTATTTATGTTGTTTGCTTTGGCCAAAAGGAGATGTTTATCTTTATTTTTTCCTTAGTGGAAAATATCAAGAGCATGTTTTCGTATATTTTTTATTAAGAAACAAGTGAAGAAGGCTATTATAAACACCTTACTTAGTATCATAATGATAAAAAGAAGAAAAAACAAACAAAATGAAAGGGAGGAAAAAAGCTTTAGGATTAGAAATGTTTCTTAACATTCATGCAATTGCAAATAAAATTTTATTGCTCAATTGTTTTATGCAAGGTTGCCAAACTGACAAGTTTAGGTAGACTCATAAAAAGGTGTAGACTCGTAACATAGAATTGTAAAAGTTTACCTAAGCTAATAGATAGTTACTAAATATATAATTACATAGTCATAATACCATATGCAACATGAAATTTATTCAAATGATATTAAGTAAGGGCTAATTATAATTAAAATTACAAAGCAAGTGGCATACGTGTTTTAAAAATTGGAAAGGAAAAAATTAATTATAAATTTATCATCATTTAAAGAGAAGCAATAACAGAATTAGTGTTCGATGCTTATCATGAATATATTTAAAGACATATTTAATATAATTTTAGCAAAATTTTTACATGAATTTCATATTTATTATTCATGGTACTATACAGATTTTTTTTGTAGTTATCCTTATAAGAGACTTTTAGGAATAAAATATCAATAAATGTTATATGACAGTTTCAATTTTGGCTTTTCATTAATCTCCCAAAATAAAATATATACCATAGTTATATATAAAATCATGTCCTAGCATGGCTAAGAAAGCAAGTAGCTTAAAGGATGAAGTGTCACATGAACCACAGACTTAGGGCTTCACTTTTACATGAAGCCATTTTCCTGAATCAAGATTGAACTTCAAGTTAAATATAAAACTTACACATTAAATCACAAGAACAAGGTTCGAGTTTACAATGGACCACTTTTGCATAAGCACAGAATTTTCAAACAACTCACCCAACTTGGTGTCACCTCACCTATTGGATCAAGTTCAATCGAGTCAAGACCATGTTACTTAAGTTATTGCAAAGACTGAGTTAATAGATGAGTTGGTACCTTTTTTATGAATAAAAATATTGACTCAAGGAGTTTACTAAGTTAATTTACGAGTTTGACAACCCTGTTTATATGATCCTTTTAGCACTCAAACAAAATACTTGTTCTCATCCTCCCTTATTTCAAATTGAAGAAAATTTAAATTGGTATTTTCAATTTTCTCATAAACAAGTAAAGAGCGACAAATGGTCAACATAAATATTTGTTTAGGTTGCTTTTATACTTACTGAGTTTATTAGGGTCCAATTGGTCACATTACATTCCTTTAGTCCAATCAAGTATAAGTAATTAGTTCATTTCATTTTGCTGGATATTGCATCCCTTTGTTAGACAATACTTGTTCATATCTTTACTTGTTTCTTAGACAAAACTTTACAAAAATTGCATTTTTTTGCTCATAAAAAAAAAAAAAAGTAAAGAGGAGCAACTATGTTGTAAATTGTCCAGGTCATTTAAAAATAATTAGTAACTTGGAAATAGTAAAGAAAAAACTAAAATAACAACAATAAAAAAAATTCAAAATGAAAAAAAATAAAATTGTCAAAAATCAAAAGAAGAAACAAATATCCTCATATAAAAAATAAATTAAAAAAATATAAACTTGAACTATAAAAAAATAAAATAACAAGTGATGCACTTCATGCATATCTTCCTTTTTTATCTTCTTCTGTGAAATACTTAAATCTCCTTTCCATGTATATATAACTTCTCATAGTTCACTTGCAACTAGAAAAGATAATTCAAGTTACATCCATTTGTAATATAATCCATGAATTTAAAATGTCAGCCTGTATTTTGTTTAAAAAATTCAAATCCAAATGACCACTTCATTAATAAAATTTATTACTAAAGAATCAAGTCGAACTTTGTCCATAAAAGATAAATAAAATGCAAGGAAACAAGGAATATCTAGAATCTGTAAACTACCCTATATATGAAATAAACTGCCAAACCAATAGTCAAAATATAGGCAGATCAGTAGGCACAAGCACACATTTGCACTATGCATGCTTGTCTTTCATTTTGTTATTTTACATTTATACCTATGCATATTGCTTGAATAAAATATTATTGACTAAACATAAGCACACTTTTGCACTACTTATTCATGCTTGTGCTTCATTTTTATCTTCATTTTATTTATTATTAATTAATTTTAACTTTGATTTCTAGAGTCGCTATGTGAGGCCTAGTGTCTCTTTAAGTATATAAGGTGTCAATCAGTGGTTTGATGTCTCCTTAGGTTTTACACAATAGTGAGTGGGTGCTTTTTAAATAAATTTGAATTTCGATGACTCATACCCAGTTAGAGCTTTTTTAAAATAAATAGATAAATAAAAAGTGATAGTTAGAAAAAGGGGAAAAATAATCTTCTAAAATTGTTCCTTAAATTCTTTTTAATTCATTCTAAAATCAAAATACACACAATTTTCTTTTTCAAAATTATTTTTTCCATTTTCAAATTTACCTTCTTTTCAATAACACATAAAAAAAAAACCAAAAATATCTTCTTTTCTTGTAAAATTCTTGCTTTGATTTCAAAATAAAAATATTAATGAATTTTACTTCAAAAAAAATTCAAAATTATAAAAAAATAAAAGGAAAAAAGAGAGAAAGTGAATAAGTCAACTGTGCCTTTCTAGTCGAACTATATGGACTTTGATCTATATTGCAAGATATGTAGGCCTTAGACTCTAATCCTATGTCAACTCAGACTCTGTAATAAGTTATTTTCTTCCATTATTTTCTTTTCTTAACTTCTTTTTTTCATTTTTATTTCCTCTTTACATGTGAATAATAAGAGTAATGAAATTTTATAATAAGGACTAATTGTTTTGTATAATCAACTTTGGATCATTGTTCTTATGAATGAGTAATGTAGGTTACCTAACACCTTCCCCATGTCTAACTGACTCCTTAACTTATCTCAAGTTCACAAACTTATTTTTTAAATTGATTTTCCTTCGAAAATTTTGGTAACGACTTAAATTTTGGTTTTCATTTCTAAAGCAAAAATTAAAATTTATATGTCACACCCCTAAATAAGGAGATGTGACCGGCGTAGAGGATGAAATAAACTCTGCCCCTGTGAACCGAAAATACACCATACAATCTAACCAGTTTAATCACAAAGTTACAATAAGAAAACATTAAATTATATCAATTTACCACTTGATGCAATTCATATAGGTTAGACATAAGTATATAATTCATTACATGACTTCCATGGGGAAATTTCGGTAGAATTTCCTTTAAAATATATACTTCCCAAAATTTTCATTGCCAAAACCTATGAATCAAAAGGAAGAGAGCTCTGCTCTCACTAAAAATACAACCAAACAACCCAATACAATTACAGTATCGCCATTAATCTCAACTTGTGAAAATGGAGCTACTAGAGTATAAAATTTATAATGATCAATAACAGGAAATAAAATACACCATTATGAACAATGCAAAGCTTACCAATGCGTCACTAAACATAACTTTACGCTATTGTGGATTACATGGAATCAACACAACTATATGAAAAACATAGAGAAGACAAGAGTGAGTGATAACACTCAGTGAACAAATATCACTATTGGGTGGGGAATAGATGAGGACGGCAAATTTTTTCATAATCATTTTGTTACTACCTTTAAATCATGTAACAAAACATGAACTGTAATTATTGCCATCAAGTAAAACATGAATCATATAATAAATATTTCATGCTTCATGTTAGTCAAAGACACTTTGCAAAATAGAAAGTAATAATAACATTTATAGATCCTAAGTTTTCAAAACAACGCAGTGGAAAGATATCCTATAAAACTAACACTAAAGCAGTAATCATATGCTAGCTATTGCTAATAACAACAATACCATACGATGATTGGTAATGACCAAATTGGCTCACGAATAGTTAGTGGAATGACATAATCACCTTAGTGAAGTGATACAATTCTTAGTGCACCATGGCTAACTCCTATTGCCATTAGTTATAGGGTTCTACATATTTATGAGGAAAAAATTCATTTATAATAACATAATCAGTTTTAATTAGATACACAATGATTCTTCAATTCAAAAAGTTTACAAAATAAATTCATTCAGAAATTTTACAAAAATCACGTAGAAAATTTTCATTTAAATCTTTTTAGAAATCATTCAATAAGTAAATCATTTCTCAACAGTTGATACAAATATAAACAATGAACTTTGTAGCAAGTTCTCATAGTGCTTGTTGAAGTTCTCTAGTAGCATACAAATTGCTTCTAATCTAGTTACTGATGTAAAGGTTTCATCATAATCAATTCTTTATTCTTGATTGTAGACTTTTGCAACTAGTCTAGCCTTATGTCTAGTAACAACTCCAGATTCATCAAGCTTTTTTTTGAAAACCCATTTAATGTCAATTACTGGGTGATTCTTAGGTCTAGGAACAAGTTTCCATACTTTAATTCTTTCAAATTGATTTAATTCTTCTTGCATAGCTAGAACCCAATATTCATCTTTTAAGGCTTCATTAATTCCATTTAGTTTTATTTGAAATAAAAATGCTTGATGATTATAGATATTTCTAAGTAAGTTTCAAGTTATTACCCCTCTTAAGATATCATCAATTATTTGTTTAGGTGGATGATCCTTTTTGTAGTTCTATGCCTATGAGAGACTATGAGTGACTTTTTCCTCTATTTCTTGATTTGATTCTTCATTCAAGGAGGCTTGTTCATCTGTCTTGATAAATTCACTTTAATTCTTGATTTCTTGAGCAACTTGTTTGCCTTTTATTGTAAGATCGTCAAACTTAACTACAATTTCTTCATAAGATACCTTTCTTGGCTTAAAAGGGTCAAACTCATCAAAATTTACATGATTAGACTCTTCTACAGTCATAGTTCTTTTATTATATACTTTAAAGGCTTTGTTAGTATTAGAATATCCCATGAAAATTACTTCATTAGATTTTGCATCAAACTTATCCAAATTATCTTTTCTATTGTTAAGCATAAAGCATTTACAGCCAAATACATTAAGATGGGAAATATTAGGCTTTCTTCCTTTGTATAATTCATATAGAGTCTTTTCTAAGATAAGCCTTATCATTGCTTTATTCATAACATAACATGTAGTATTAACTGCATCAGGCCAAAAATATTTAGGAGGATTTCTTTCATTTAACATAGTTCTAGCCATTTCCTCTAGAGTTCTATTCTTCGTTTCTATAATTCTATTTTGTTGAGGAGTTCTTGGTGCAAAGAAAGTATGCTCAATTCCATTATTATCACTGAACTCCATAAATAGGCTATTTTCAAATTCTCCATGATAATCACTTCTTATTCTCACAATAGTTATGCCTTGTTCATTTTGAATGAACTTTGCTAGTTTTAGAAAAGACTTAAATGCTTAATCTTTGTGAGATATGAAAAGTGTCTAAGTGAATCTAGAGAAATCATCTACAATTACTAGTACATGATTATTTCCTCTAAGACTTATAGTCCTAGAAGGTCCAAAAAGATCTCTGTGAAGTAACTGTAGTGGTCTAGTTGTGGAGATAATTCTTTTTGCTTTAAAGGAGCTCTTAATTTGTTTTCCCTTCTTACATGCATCACGAAGTTTGTTTTTATTAAATTTTAATTTGGGTGATCCAACAACTAGGTCTTTCTTGGCAAGCTCCTTTAAAAGACTCATACTAGCATTAATAAGCCTTCTATGCTATAACCATCTATCATCATTAACACTTATTAGACATTTTGAATTACCAGATAGAATATCATCCAAATCAATAACATATATATTATTAATTCTATGTCCTATTAATATGGTTTTCTTTTCTTCTACATTTTCAACCAGACAATGTTTTGAATCAAAGATTACTCTATTGTTTTTATCATATAATTGACTAATACTAAGAAAATTATGATTTAATCCTTCAACAAGAAACACAATACCAGTGATTTTTCCTTGTCTACTACCTCCAAATGTGACATTTCTTCCATTCTTTGGTTGAAGGGAAATGAACTTAGATTTGTCTCTAGTCATATGCTTGGAGCATCCACTGTCCAAGTACCACTTTATTCCAGTAGCCTTTATACATACTTGCAAAAGCATTAAGTCTTATTTTTAGGTACACAATTCTTATTGGGTCCTTGAATATTAGTTGTTCCCTTGGGAACCTATACTTTCCCTCCTTCCAAAATTTTATTCTTTTTGCAAGTGTAAGTATATGATTCATGCCCCTTTTTACCACAATAAAAACATATAATGAATGGAGTGCTAGTCATAACTATTGGAACAAAGAAATTCTCATAATATTTTTGCCTTTTATTATAATTATATCCAAGACTTGCCTCATAGAAAACACATCTTTGTTTTCCAAGCAAAATGTTTAGATTATCTTTTCCTTTGGCGAACTTTGCAAGAGTGTTTGTGAAATCTTTTTTTTTTCTTTTTATAAAAGTGCACAATTACAAGAAGCTTTACTTTTGAGAGAAAGGTGTTCTTTTCCAAGACTTATGTAGTCATGTTCTAATGTTTCAATTTGTTTGTCTAAAGATACCTTTATATGAAGTAGAGAGCTATTCTCCTCTTTCTCCTTTTCTAGATTATTTTTTAAAGATAGAATTTTCCTTTTTGAAAGTTTCATAGTTTTAGCTATCTTAAGAAATTCATCATGTAAGGCATTAAATGCATCTTACAGGTCTTCATAAGAAGAGAGAGAGCTTACCTCATCTTCTTTAGCCATTAGGCATAGGTTAGTTTCTTCATTATCTTCATCATCTGAATCTTCATCACTTTCTCCCCATGTAGCTGATAGGTATGCCTTCTTCTTTACCTTTTCTTTCTTTTTGTCCATGTTTTCTTACTTTCTCAAAAATTAAGAACATTCCCTTGTGTCCTGGCTTTCAACATTCATAATAGATGGGAAGTTCCTTATCTTCTTGACTCTTTCTACTTGGTCTTCTTCCATTAATTCTTTTACTATTGAAGAATCTTTAACAAAGAGACTAAGAGTTTCTTCATCAATCTTGCCCAGAGAGTTATCGTTCCACTCTTCTTCATCTAGGTACATTGATGATGATGCTTTGAAAGTAATACCCTTTTTCCTTTTGTCTTATTCTTTAAAGAGTTGCTTCAGTCTTGGTTCATGCTTTTGAAGGTTTCCAAATAAAGCAACAACTGATTTTACTAATGGTCCTTTAGCTTCTTCAGTAGCTGTAACTTTTGGTTGTCATTCCATGGAAAGTACCTTCATGATCTTGCAGGCTTGATCGATTTATGAATATGTCTTTTCTAAAGCTGCCAAATTATTCACAATATGAGTAAAACATATTTACATTTATTTAATAGTTTCTCCAGGATTCATTTTGAACAACTCATATTGTTGTGTAAGATTATGAATCCTAGACTCTTTTACACCAGAGGTTCATTCATGAGCAATTACTAAAGTGTCCTACATTTCTTTGTCACTTTGATAGTTTGAAACTCTGAAATATTCTTCTTGACTCAATACACTAGTGCGAATGAGCTTGACTTTATTATTTAGTAAAACTTTTCTTCTTTTTGTTTCATTCCATTCACTTCTGTGTTTGATGGAGGTATTGCCTTCTTCTTCTTTCATAAGCACATGAAGACCTTCCTCAATCACATCCTAATAGTCAATGTCAACAGCCTCAAAGAAAATTTTCATCCTTAGTTTCCAATATGTGAAATTTTCACCATTAAAACCAGAAGGTTTTGTAATAGACGGCCCTTTAGGAAAGATATTATCATCAAGTCCAACCATTTATGCTCTTGAGACAGTTAAGTCCTTAAATAAGAGCCTAAGATTTGATACCACTTGTTAAGTAAGGTTGGTACCCAAGAAGCGGTGAATTTGGTGTTATAAAAATTTTGCTATAAACTCTCTTTTGAAAATGAAGTAAAACAATCAAAGATAAATGCAGAATGTAAAACGAGTAAGTGAGAAGAGTGAACACAAAGGTTTATCCTGATTTGGCTTCTACCCAAGCCTACGTCTAGTCCCTAAGAAATCTCTTCGGATTTTTCACTATCTCAATAAATAAATACAACACCCAGAAGAACTTTTCCTAATTTCCAAGCTCTCTCAGCTCAACTCTATTAAGGAACCTCCTTGAATACTCTCAAGTATATGCTCCCCCTAAATCCAAGCTCTCTCTTATCATCACTCCCTCAAAAGACCTTCTTGTGCTTTTCTTTTACAAGAAAGAAAGAATTACAAATAATGAACTCTCTGAAACATAGTAGATGATACAATAAAGCACTAATATGATAAAGAACTGATAAGATGATAGATACTAATGATATAATCACTTTTAAATATTTTTCTTATTGTTTTAAAGTCCATAGGTTGAGTTTATATAGATTAAGGCCCAATAGATCCATTAGGAGTGATTAGGAAGTCAGAGATTTCCAAATAAATCTGTTATAAATCCATTATGGCTAGTTTACCATCGACCAGTCAACTGTTCACCACTAACCAATCAATTTCTCTTTCTTTCCCTCTTACAATTTTCAAATTCTGGACCCCCATAGTTGACTACTCACCCTTAGGTAATTGACTGGTCACTTACAGAGAGCTCCCAGTCAATGGTCTTAAGGCTGGCAACATATTGATGCATGATCTGATAGTGGCCAATCGACTGTTCACTCACAAAGAGCTCCTAGTTGTTCAAAGCTTAAGTTGATAGTTGATTGATGCCTCTCATAGGCTTACCAGTCGATTGCTGGCTAATGGCTAGTCAATTGTTCACTTACAAAGAGTGCCCAATTAATCAAGGCTCAAGTTGGCAGTAAAATGAGGACTTCTCTAATGGTGACCTGTTAACTGCTCACTCACATAAAGCTCCCATTTGACTGGACAAGGTCTAGCAGCTAGCTGGCAAGGTGACCAGTTGACTACTGGCTTGTGGCTAGTTGACTGGGGACTTCTATAGCTCCTCAAATGAGCATTTTCTCAACCTTTAAGACTTGGAATAAATTCTACATTTATTTTACATGATTCCTATAAGCTCAATATCATTTACAAAGGTTCCTAAATTGTGATAAGACATTGAAAACATCTAAAACCTAAGAAATACATATAAAAACCTTTCTTCATATGTTTATTATTATCAAAACCTTGATCTTCAACAAATGGCCTTAACATGAACTTGGTAACTCAATTTATTCTCACTCTAACTCCCAATTAACTTAATCTAGTGTAGTGTCTTGAGTTTTTTATTTTTAGTTTAAGCCCTTTAGAATAGAAGTTTAGCATTGTTATTTTGTCAATTTCACTTGAATCATTTCCTAGTGACTCGTTTATCTAGGGCACTAGTGTAAATATGTAAAATAATCACACTAACTCATACTTTTGTACATATTCTGTATTTTGATAAGCAAAATTTTAATCTTAAGAAAAATAAAGATAATACATTATCCATACGGGAACGATACTGGATCTTTTAGATCCTTTAACTATATATTGACCTATATACTTGCAGTTCATCAATTGCCAAGCAACATAATACACAAGCATCTACTATCCCATTTGCAAATTTTTGCTTCATTTTCATGCTTTTTTAATTTCTAGTTGACATGAATATGTATGGTTTGAGTGCTAGTGGAGTTTGTCAAGTAAAACATGTATGTACAGAACTTTGTTCTTTGAAATGGAATTTTACAAATTTTTATGAATTTTTTGGTACTTTATGTGACATTAGTTTGCCTTGAAATTGGGTGTGAAGTCCCTCATATGTTGAGATGCTTGATGAATTTTTAATAGATTTTTGGGAGATGATTAATAGCGGAAAAATGGTGAAATCTTATGCTTGTTTAGTACATACTCTATTTCAGCGAATTTTACCAATGGTCAACTTGTTGAATTTTTTGGAACATGTCTGTAAATACATCCAGTTAGGTCAAATTTTGGTACATAAGTTCTCTACTGTGTTTTAATTTTTCTATAAAATTTTTCTAGAATTTATTATGGCTATTTGATATATGATATACACAATTTTACATACACAACTTTGTGACAGGATAATGCAGGTATAGTCAACTTTGTGAGTTTTCTAGTACTGATCTAGAAGGTATTTTCAGCTGATATTTCATTATATGTACCCTCTATATGTCTAGTTTATAAGATAAATTGGAGCTAGGATTCTTCTTTTGGGATATATTACTTTGCCACTGATTATCATACATAACTTAATAAATTATGAAAAACAAGTAGTGGTAGTCTAAGGGAATTTGTTCAAGATATTGTCAACTTGTTTTTAATGATTCCCTTCCTTTGCCATGATCATTAAGAGCACCACTTAAGCATCTCATTCCTTTATTTTAGTTATTCTTTTTTTGGTCCCTTTATTCCTGCATTACATTTGCATTTAATTATGTATTTCACATTCATCACATTTTGCATTGCATTTGCATTTTCATTTTACTCTTTATATTCAATGCATAATGTATTATTGATGAATCTTATTTTTCTTTGAACATTAATGCATATAAGACAACATACTGATGTGTTGTCAAGCTATACCAGTGCCTGTACATTTGAAGGTGGAGCTAAATGTGCTAAATCCACGCATCACGAACATGGAGGAAGCAAAAATTTGAAATAAACCTCAATGACGGTCATAGATTGTGCTAGATGACATATCATAATATGGCTAGCCAAAATCAAAGCACTTGGTGAATCATTGAATCTCTAAGGGTCATGGTAGTACAATAGCAAGGAAAAATAGTCTAGCTTAAAGACTCAAAAGAAATCATGTTTTTGCTTTTAGCTTTATTTTGATTTAGTTTCTTACTTAATTTTTTTATTTTTGTGTGATATTTAAACTTGTTTTTAATTATTTGTTTTAGGTTTTTGTAGGTAAATAAGAAAGAGAGTGAAACTGAAACATTTTTTAGAATTGACACTTGGTAAAGCAAGCAAAGGGAAGAATAAGCAATAAGTAGCTAAAGCAAAAATTAAGGAAGTGATTCTAACTCATTCTTGTTATTTTTTTTAATGCTACTGATGTTGCCAATAGCATGTTCATTGATTATAGTTCGAATTAGCTGCTGATAACTAAGCTTGAAAAATTCATTGGGAATAATTGGTTTTGAACTTTGCTTTCAAAATTTGTATGTCATATTCTTGATATGTCTTCATTGTAGCATATAAATTTCGGAACCAATTGAGTTGATATGATACATGATCTAGTCATTTGGCTAGATAACATTATAGTTAATGATCTTGGGTAGTACTTTGACTTTGAATCCTTCATAAGACAATTTGGTGAAGAATTTGATTATGATTTTACTTGGACCTCTTGGCCAAGATACCTAATTTTTCATATTAAAATTTCAAACTAATTTGAATCAATTTTTAAGTCAATTATGCATGTTCTTGATAACCTCTAATGTTGATTGACACTGTCACTATCCTTACTTGGCGGAATTATTGGGAGTTATGCTAGATGGATTTTGACTTGAAAACTATGCCATTATTTTCCTTTATTTGTCTAGTTTTAGGTTTGGTTTATATAAATTGGAATCTAGATATCACTTGTTTAGTGCACATTGTTCTATTTTGGGCTAGTGTTAGAATTTTAATGTTAAAATTGTTCATTTCTTGATTTTGTGAGCTTAAGATTGTGACTCTCAATGTACAAGTTCCAAATAATCATGTTTGATTATGTGCATGTATGTTCCCATTAACTTGTCATGGCTTGAATTTCATGCTCAATGTAAGTGATGAATGCCAAATGTTCATTCTTGAAAAAAAGAAAAATTGTCATGTTCCGTACTCTCTTACGTTCTTTGTTGTTTTTTTTTTTTAGGAATTTTTTGAGTTGTTATATTCCTTTTTATTATTTTTTTCTTGTTAATTTCCATAGAATTTTGATTTTTTTTTTCATTTTAAGTTTGTGGCCATAAAACAAAAAAAAAAAAGTGGAAAAATGTCAATTATAAATATTCTTATACCTAGTGCCCATGAATTTAGATAGTCCTAATTCTATATTTTGCATTAGATGACTGAGGGAGAGACCATATTAGTTATTATACTCCTTGCATCAATGATCTAAAGACCAATATAGTCTAGCTTCTAGACTTTAAAGAGAGCATTGATGCCACAAGCTACTGTAATGTGGCCCCCTAGCTTCATTAGTTTAGATACTCCAGGTTATCCTCCTTTGTTTGTTTCCTTTTGTTCTATTTTACGCCTTTAGTTTAATGACTTGTTGTTCATTTCTAACCTTAAGCAAGTTGAGCTTTTTCATCTCATTTTTTTCTTAGCTTGCCTATTTTCCAATGTGATTTTAAGTTTCAAAGTGTTGAGTGGATTAATTCTTCCTTGTTAGGCTTGTATTGAATTGGTTATCCACTATAAGCTCTTCCATAGAATATAATTATGAAGCAATTCTCCATTGAAAGCAATATTTGTGCTCATAATGACAGGGAGTTTTCCCTTACCCTTTTTACTCTGTTTACAATGCTGAATATTTAGGACAATGTTCATTTTAAGTTTAGGGGTAGAGAATCCGATTTGGAATTTGAATTCTATTGTTTTATTTTTTTATACATATTGATGTACAAAATATTAGAAAATTTATCCAAAACCCCCAAATTTTAAAATTTTGAGCTTAAATTGTTGCCGATTTTCTTATTTTGTCCCTTTTGTTATGTTGGATTCCAATGAAGAAATTAATTATTTTTAAGTGTATTAAAAGCAAGAAACTTATGTAAATGTATCATGTGGATAAGATTAACTATTAATGGATTGTTTTTCCATACTCATTCAACCTATTTGTGCACTTATACCATGCAAATGGCTAATTGTTAGTGTTAGATATTTAGGTGAGTTAGACTATATAATCTGCCATCAACCCAAGACTCTAGAACTTGTTTTATATTCCCTTGAGGCGAAATCCTAGGTAATGTATGACCAATTGAAATGATTTAGGCATTCTTTGATTATTATTTGAGCCTCTAAGCCTATTTCTTTCTATATTTATTACTAGTACCCCTTTGCGCTTTAAATTGCTTATGCATATTAATGCATAAATTTTTTTCGTTACCCACATAATTTTACCCCTCAACCTTAAAAACAATGTTCTACCTTTTTCAAGAGAATGATTGAGTAGCTATTTTTATGTTGAAAAGAATGTAGCTAGCTAAGGGAGGTAAAATGTGGAGTGATGAAAAATTTAAATTTATGTGCGTTGTTGTATCTATTTGCTATTTTATGATAAACATGTAAATATGGTGATTTGAAATAGCAAAGTTATAATGGGATGATGAGGAGAAGAAATAATGGAAAAAAAGAAAAAGAAAAAAAGAACCTCAGGAAAAAGGGAAAAAAAATAAATCAAAATGATTAAGTTTGGGGGTGTTTAAGGATAGAAAAAAATGAAGTTCATGGGGGAAAAAGTAAGAAAGAAAAGAAGATAGGAAAAAAAGTGAAAGTTTGGTGAATTTATTTCTTTTAGATTGAGTGCTCAATGTTATTCTCATGACCTTTTTCTTCTTTATCCCTTATTCGCTTTCTTGCGATAACCATAACCATAGGCTACATTACAAGCTCAAAAGACATAATGATTTATTGGTTATACTTTTATCTAAATTAGTGGATAGGGAATAAAAGAGCAAGCATATGAAGTTTCTTGGGAAAAGTACATCATGTGGTTTAGCTTGCATAAACCCTTCTAATGCATATAATTAGGCTATTGCATGGTTATCCACACACTTACTTCATGAGATGGAAATTTCTTCATTAACAGGTGAGCTTTGAAGTGGGATTGCATTATTTATTTTCTTTTCCATCATATAAACTTGTTGTAATTATTGATAGGAATAATCTGACATACCTAAGATGGAACTACATGTTTGATAGGAAATTTTGAGTGCTGATTTGACTTTGCTTGAAGATAAGAAAAATGTTAAGTTTGAGGGAATGATAAGTCTTTACTTACGTCATATTTGTGTATGTTTTACTATGGACTATTCATGTATTTTGGATAAATTCTTTGGAATTAGTGACCAATTAATGCTAGTTTTATGCATTTTATAGATTGCATTATTTGGTTGCCTCCTTGTAGTAAGCTAATATGATTTTGCATTGTTCTAATGATAATTTCAAGGGAATTGATTTGATATAATAAAATTAAGAGATTTGAGTTCAAGGATGTTTTGAAGGCTTTCATAAACATCTTGGAAGTGGAAGAAGCCAAGAAAGAAAGTTAAGATGGTTTTCAATTCAACATAGTGAACACTCAACTTCAATGCCACTTTTGGTCCTTTAAACATCAAAATTTTAAGATAGCCATTTCACATGAAGTTGTAGAGTTCATTGAGATCTTTCCAGCAAGTATTAAGTTCCTAAATTCTGCTTTTAATAATAAAGTTTTGGCCAGAATACCAAAGTTTTATTAATGGACTAGTTTGGACACCTTAGCACCCAACCTTAAGTGCCTAGGAACTTCAAACTGTATTTTGGCTTATATGTTGTCTTTAGATGCGTAGGTGCCTAAGAGTTGGCACCTAAATTTCTGAGAAACGCTATTTGTCAGGCTTTTATAGGTATAAAAGTGGGCTTTGACTATTTTTAGAAGAAAGGAACAACAAAAGAGCTAAGGTTCGAATTTCTCCCTAGAAGAGCAAGGAGATCTTCCATTTTCTAAGGCTTTCAAGATGTTTTCTTGGAAGAAAAGGCCAAGGGTTAGTCTTTTTAGTCCACCATTTACCAAACCTCTATGGATTCTTCCATAGAGTTCTCCTTCCACTCTTTCCCTCTCTTGTTTTCTTTTTTCTTCTTTTCTTTCCTTAATGGAATCTAGATTTAAGCTGTGATGGATTTTTTTATGGATATTGAGTGCATATTTGTTAGTTTTGTATTCACATATGTTATAAGAGATTATTTCAATTCTCTTGTAATTATTTATATGTTGCTTTTCATTTGAGGCTTTTACATGTTTTAGTCAATTAATATAAATGCAAGTGGATTGAATGGGTTGTATTGATGAATTTCTTTGTAATCTCTTGTCATGGAATTGAATGCCTACAAGGAATTTGATAAAATGTCTAATTGAGAATTGAATGTTTTTGCTTTAAATGTTTGGAGACAACCTCTAAAGCAAATTCATGCTCACATTCACAATGATTTCCAAGGCTTAAGGCACCTTAAGATTAATATTCCTTAAATGTTTGGAAACAACCTCTAAGGGAGGCTAATGGTTAAGATAGTGCTTTTACCTAAATGTTTGGAAACAACCTTTAGGTAGGTTGTGTTTGATGATTCAACTCTTAAACTTAATGCACTATAGGGAAGATGACACAAATGTTTGGAGACAACCTCTAAGTGTAATTGGAACTAAAATTAGGATAACATCTCAAAACAGACATATCTTTTTAGTGATTTAAATTATTTGAAAGTGGAATTAAACTATGTGCAACAAAGTTAAGAATGAACTTGATAACTCTATTCTCACTCCAACTACCAATTGGCTTAATCTAGTATAGTATCTTAAGTTTTTTATTTTTAGTTTGGCCCTTTAGAATAGTAGTTTAGCATAGTTATTTTGTCAATTTCATTTGAATTGTTTCCTAGTGACTAGTTTATTTAGGCCACTAGTGTAAATATGTAATAAATCACACTAATTCATATTTTTGTACATATTGTGTATTTTGATAAGCAAAATTTTAATCTTAATAATAATAAAGATAACACATTATTATCATGGGAATGATACTAGATCTTTTAGATCCTTTTACTACAAATTGACCCTTATACTTGCGGTTCATCAATTGCCAAGGGCTTTGCTATAAGCATCCATTATCCCATTTGTAAATTTATACTTCACTTTTTGATGTTCAAACTTACTAAAACTATTGTCGACTCTAATATAAGCATTACTTTAAACAGCCCAATGACATTTACTTAACTTAATCACATAAAAGAAAACCCATAGGTTTCCCTAAACATTTCTAACTTAAATCTAATTTTGAGGTTTTAATCTCTATTATCATTTTAAACACTTTTAACAAGACTTCCTTAACTTCCATCCTTAAGACCAAGGATTGCCCAAGTTTATAAATGGTTTTAGGAAGACTATTCTATCCTAATTTGACACTAAATAATTGTATCAAATGACTTTCAATGCTATAAACTATTTACAGCATGCTTTATTATTATTTTTTTTTTTCCAGATTCATGAATTCTTCAATCTCACTAATATGGCTTAAGAACTTAACTAGTTAACCTTAAAAATAAATCACTAAACTAAAATAATTATTTAAGGTCATTCACTCAACTCCAACAAAGGCTTTCATGTACCTTCCCTCCCTTCTCAACAATGTAAATCAAGCTAAAATTGGGAAAAGTCCTTTAAACAACTTACCACTTAACATGAAGACTTCCAACAATTTAAATCCTTCCTATTGAGGCATATATACGCTAGAGAAGCCAAGAAATTTCAAATTCCATGACCCTACATACTTGGACATAGAGCCATAAAAGGGGATTTTCGAATCAAAGGCCAAAGGATGAAATTAATCAATGGAAATAAGGGAAATGGGGCCCATTCTCACTAAGAACTCAATGGCCCAACATAATTTGATGTAATTGAGCTAAAATCATGCCCAAATTGTGCCTCACGTCATCCTTTTTTTGCTGCTAAGAAGGGGTTTTGAAATTTCAAAGTTAAAGGATGAAATTGATCAGTGAAAACAAGGGAGAAAGGTTTAAAACTCATCATAGAAGAGAAGCCCTAAGTTAGATCAAATAAAAATGCACTAATTTTGCTCCAATTACTCTAGAATAGCAAAGAACATTCAATAGAGCTCTAATGTGATTGCCATTGTAAATCACAATGGAAAATAGATGATATTAGCCATCATGGACAACAAAAGGGTAGACTCTCATTGGTGGTCACAAGGCATAGCAGAGGACAAAAATGGTAGTTTTCTCTTACTACTCTCTCATGAATGCATACGCAAGGAAGAAGAAGGAAGATGTCATGCAAGAGAGATGAAATTATTAGGGTATTTTAGTAATTTTCTACTAAGGGGACACATGGAAAAAGTCTAAAAAAATTGGTTTAGTTCTGAGTTGCACTACCTGGGATTCTAGCATGAGTGGAGGATAAACTATAAGGGAGGCTTAGCCATTAATGTCAACATCAACCTTAAGTTTTATATTGATTGATCTTATATTTCACTCCCATTTTATTTTGTTTTGTTTTTTTTATTCTTCTTCTAAATTTCTATCAACATCAAATGTAGCTCCATTCTTTCTCCTACTCATAAAATTATTTGAAACAAAATTTCCCACTCTAAGATAATATATTTAATGGAATGATTTTTTTCATAAATGTTACATTATCTTTCCTTTCCAAGCCATCATGGTTGTGATAAGAACTTGCTCCTTCCCCCTTTTTTTTTCCTTTTAAAAATTAAGGGGTCCAATTATTTGATTTTATTTGTCAATGTTTAGATCTCAACTTAGATCCTTTTTAGAGAAAAGTACATTGGAATCATTTGACTTCACTTATACAGATCATACAACCATACATGGACATATGTTTTTATTTATTTAAAAAAAAAAAAAGAACCAAATATCACTTAAATTGCATCCATCCATACTTAAATGTAGCTGATTTTACCTAATTAATTTATGATTACATTATAATTTAGTTCCATGATTCGGTTTAAAAATTAGTTGCTTGTCATTTGAAAGTACATGTTTCAGTCAATCTTCCAAGTGATTTGTTCTATTATCATTTATTATCTAGAGGTATTTTCCATCGAAAATTTAAGAAAATTGGGTAAATGTAAAAGTTAACTAAAACTAATTTTCCCTTGCATAATTTAAAAAAAACCATTCAAAATGTCAATGATATTTTAATTATAAATCAGCCCTCTAGAATTATCAAATACTTTGAACTAGAAATATAAAAAGTAAAATAATGTATATATGTACGAATATATGAACTACTACTTATAGCATAACTTGTAACACCTATATTTTAAAACAATAATACATATTTGAATATTATCTAATATTTAGACCCCATTGATTTAGCCGGTGAATTCCTTGTTGATCAGGTTTGTTAGTGAGGTTTATTCTAGCCAGAGCAGCGATTGTTCAGCTCACAAACTTGCTGCAGTATATATGGCTTTGACTGGTAATAACTGATCTTATCATGAGAATATTGTACTCATCATTCCATAGGAAACATAGAATTTATCCATAATATATATGACTTTTATAATTAAACCAGTTTCTCAAAATTTGGAACATTACTATGTTAGGTGATGGCAATCATTTCATGTAACCCACCCGCTACGTCTCTGCATAACTGTAGCCATACAAAATATTATAAATAAATGGTCTGTCCTTCATTCTCTCAACATGCAGTAACTTCACATCACAGCCTCAAAAGTCACAGAAGAGATACCATCATGAGCTCGCTGGAGGAAAGCCAGCCATTGATGACACCAAGCAATAGTGGGGTCAATGACGATGATGATGCTTGGATTCCACATTATTCTTCAGCAGAGGTACAGAAGTTTATGGGAAATAGAGAGAAAAAGTTGAATACTCTGAAATGGTGGAGTAGGGTTATTCTGTGGGAGATGAGGCTGATCTGGGTGCTATCATGGCCTGTTGTTACTTCTGGTGTATTCAACTACATGCTGGCTTTTGTGACACTCATTTTTGTGGGGCATTTGGGAGACACACAATTTGCTGGAGCATCTCTTGCTTGTCTTGGACTTCAAGGTCTTGCTAATGGACTCATGGTATGTAGTCAATTTTAGTTCCTTAATAAAACCTTTCTGTCAGTTTGATCTCTTACATCTCTTCTTCGCCACACTGAAGCAAGCACCAACTGTACTTTAGGAGCTGCCTTCTATTTCTCTCTCTCTCTCTCTCACATTCTGTTGAATCTCTTTAGAGTGAGGCTTTTCCAGCAACTTCAAATCTCTTCATCTTAGTGTAGTTAATGTCAAGAAAGATTTCATTTACGTACAAAGATTTCTAGCTATAAATATCCGTGGGTATTAACGAGGAGAGGCCTCAACACGTGAACTTAATTACTAAATTTGGCAACGATTTAATGGCCACCAACTATTCTACCACTTGTTTGGGACGCATAAACATTTCATAATATATATATATATATATATATATATATGCAAAATTAGTGACCCCTCTTTTTTTATTATATATCTTTACTCGTAATTGAGAATGTCGGATACATTTTGGAAGAAATGACTTAGTTTTGATTAGTATATTGAAGGGATGGTACTATGGTGATGGAAGAGAAGGAAGAATGCATTGCTTTAAATTTGGCTACAATTGGTTTGTATTTTTATGGTCATTCACAATAGCGCATTACATCTATTTACATTGATAATGACCTGAAGTTTGCATTTAGTGTCATTTCTGAATATATCCCTACAGGATTTAATGCACCTACACTAGGCTTCTTTTTTCTTTTCATGTTTTTAATTGCTGGCCTTTAATGTAACATTTGTATCCTACCACCAAATTTAACATTTATATCTTGATGTTTTCACCCTCTTTTATGAATAGGATTTTTTTAGATTAGTATTTACTACTCCCCCTTTAATCTAGCTCCATGACTTGAAGAATCCTCAACATTATAAATTTCTCTATAGTAACTGGCTTTGTCTTCCTTCATGCAAAATTTCAAAATAGCTTTCTAGTTTTATGAGCTCTTGAATGAAGTGATCTCAAATTTTGGTGTGCTTAGTGTCGCAATGAGTGATAGGACTTTTCATCATGGCGATGGTAGGTATGTAGCTGCAATATATATCTGTTGGTGCATATTGATGCATTAATACAAACTTTCCTTAGTCAAACTACTTCACATTTTGTACTTATTGTTGTCATATATTGGCTTCTGTATATGAAAGTACAACTGTCTTTTACTTCTTTGATGCGCACCAAATCACCTTTGGACCAAAATGGAAAATATATCATGTTATGCTCTTTTAATCATCAGTGCAGCTTGCTTAGTTGCTATCCATATAGCCAACTAAATTGCAAAAGATGCCAAAATTTTTTGTGCCTTTGACATGTCTCAAATTCATTTTGTGCTTGAGAAGTGAGTCTTGGTAGGTTTGCTTTTAAATCTTGAAACAACATTAATCGATTGTACTATATTTGGTCGTGTAATTGGAAGATAAATCTCAATAAACTAGCAAGACTTAGCAGTTGACTTGTCAATCTTGTTTGTTCTATCTTCCTTTGATTTATTTCTCACTTGTTGTCATCAATGATGATATTAACTTGCAATCTTTCATCATAAATTTCTTTCACAAATCATCTACATAATTTATTTAGTAGCAAGGCTTTTGCATACTTTTGCGAAGTTTGATTATAATCTTATGCTTTTTTCATTCCATTTTGCTTACTTTTTTGGGGTTGGCTCATGAAATCTTCAACCAACATATGCCACAAGTCTTGTGAGATAAATAGTGTCTTTAATTTTGTATTTCAAAATCGTAAGATTCTTCCATATTGGAATTAAAGCTTGGGCATTAGTAAGGTTTATGAAGAAAAACAAAGGTGACAATGTCTAAGGATTTAGATATAGACTCTAACACCACTCATGGCTTTTGGAATTGAGAAATCACTATTTAAATTTGTAATCGATGCTTAGATTTGGTTAATATATTAAGTGAATGATACTACGGTGACAAAGATAGAAGGAAGAAAAGGAATAATGCACGACTTTCAAAATGACTACAATATTAGTTTGAACTTTTGTTGCCATTCACAAGAGCAAGTTACATATATTCATAGTGATGAAGATTTGAAGTCAACTTTAAAGGAGATCGAAGAGATTGATGTTATCCTTCATTCCTTGCACTTAGATTCAATGCTCACGGATGAGTCGTTTGAGGTATCTAAGAAACTGAAGGATAGACGTAATACATTGTTGGAACTAGATGAGACAAAGTGGAAGCAACGAGCCAAGTGCCATTGGCTGTAACATGGCAATAAAAACTTGAAGTTCTTTCACTTGTATACAACCCTCAACAAGAAGAAGAATAGTATTAGTGCTTTGATGGATGATGATGAGGTTAGGATTCAAGACAATGAGAGGATTCATTATTTGATTTTAGATTATTTCAGACAGCTCTTCATGGCCTCTATAGGTTGCTACGAACCGATACTGAGACATGTTAGAAGACTTATTTCTCTTGAGTAGAATGTTTCCTTGGTTCAACCCTTTACAATAGCTAAGGTCAAAAGGGTTGTGTTTTAGATACACCTTAACAAATCTCCTAGCCTGGACGGTTTTAACCCGACCTTTTTTCAAAAATTTTGGCACGTGATCTGGGAAGATATTACCCAAAGCTATACTCAATGGCTAAATAAAGGTAGATTCCTGGAATCTTTATCTAATACTCTAGTTATTTTGATCCCCAAGATCATTACCCCATAGTCTATAAAGGACTTAAGGCCTATTTCCCTATGTAATGTGCTCTTCAAGATCGTCTTTAAAGTATTGGCTAATAGATTAAAATTCATCTTAACGGGTATGGTTTCTGAATCCTAATCTACTTTCATTCCTAGGCGTTTAATTACTGATAATGTTCTAGTAGCTTTCGAGCTTATTCACATGATGAAGAGGAAGACCTGAGGCAAGAAAGGATGGATTGCAGTAAAAATAGATGTCAATAAAGATTACGACAAGGTAGACTGAGGATATCTATAAGCCATTATAAAGAAGATAGGTTTCCATGATAGATGGGTTAACTGGATTATGATGACTTTTAAGAGTGTGAAGTACTCCTTTCTGATCAACAGAAAAGAAGTTGACCCTATTACTCCTTGCAAGGGCCTGAGACAAGGTGACCCATTGTCCTCCTATTTGTTTATCCTGTGTGTTAAAGGTCTCACAGCTCTTTTACATCATGAGGAGAGATTAGGACGAATCCATGGGCGCAGAGCTAACAAGAGAGGACCCAAAGTCACCTATCTCCTATTTGCGGATGATGCTCTCTTTTTTTATAAGGCTGAGGAAGAAGAATGTCAGAATCTCAAGAGGATCCTATATACTTATAAGGCCGCTCCGGGGCAATCCATCAATTTTCTAAAATCAAGAACTTTTTTAAGTTCCAATATTAATGAAGAAATCTGAGCTAACCTAAAACCTATTCTTGTGATCACAAGTGATATTGATCAAGGAAGATATCTAGGCCTCCCATCACTCATTGGTAAAAACAAAAAGGCGATTTTAGCATTCCTTAGGGACAGACTTTGGAAGTATCTATAGAATTGGGGAAATAAGTTGCTTTCTAGAGTATGGAAGGAAATCCTCCTTAAATCTGTGGCTTAGGCCATTCCTGCTTATTGTATGAGCACATTCTTACTCCCTATTTCCTTATGTGAGAAGCTCTAGAGAATGATGAATTCCTTTCGATGGGGATCCAAAACTTAACTAAAAGGAATCAGGTGGCTTTTTTGGGATAAAATGTGTAGTAGTAAGGATGGCGGTGGTTTTGGGTTAAAAAACCTTCAATGCATTAACCTGGCGATTTTAGATAAACAGGGATGGAGACTGGGTTCCTCATCCAACACTCTTTCATTTAGAGTTCTCAAGGCTAAATATTTCCTTGGAGGGGGTTTCAAGTCCATGGGGTTGTCATCAAACTTAAGCTTTATGTGGATGAGTATTATGACTTCCCAAACTTTGCTAGAGAAAGGCACTAGGTGGAGGTTGGGGATGGGAACACTATCAGAGCATGGAAGGATCCTTAGATACCAAACAAGGTATATTTCCTACCAAGAGCAGATACCATAGTAAACATTAATGATCTAAAAGTCTCCAAGTTGATACTAAAAGATAGAATGGGCTAGGACGTTAATAAACTTATGGGGCTCTTTGTTAAGGAAGATGTGAATGCTATTCTTAGCATTCCAATTCACAGATTTCCTAAACCTGACAAAAGGATTTGGCACTTTGATAAGAAGGGTCAGTATACTATGAGATTTGAGTATTATGTCATTTTTTAGGCTACCTTGGGAACATAAGAGGCTATAGAGGAGGTGCCTTAAAAGAAAATTTGGAAGACTCAGATGCCTCCTAAAGTGGCAAACTTTATTTGGCGGGCCTGTAGAAATGTCCTTGTAGTGAAAGAGAGTTTGATGCTTAAAGGAGTAAGGAAGGATGTAAAATGCCCTTTTTGTGACAAGGTCGATGATGTTTCTCACCCTCTCCTTCATTGTCAAAGAGCTAAGGAGCTATGGCAAACCTAGGAATCCGCTAGGGATAGAATCTTTCCTACTTTCTTATATCTATTAAAGTTTTTTATAGAAGACTGTGTAGGTGATCAACAAGCAGAGGCATGTTTTATTGCATGGAAGATCTGGAAAATGAGGAACCATTATGTATGGAAGCAACGTTTACCCCCACTGGCTTATACACTTGAAGGTGGTATCTCACTTCTCTTTGAGTGGCGGCAAGCATAACAAATACGGTGGACTCTCTATGTTGCAACCTAAAGAACTAACCCAAAGGAATAACAGTTTCATGGATGGCAATGCTTTACTGATGCAAAAACTTTTGATACCTAGCATGTTTCAGGCTATGGGTTCCATGTATAAAATCAAGATCATGTTTGTGTAGCAACAATATCTTCTTCTTTGGCAGGAATTCTTTCTCCAGTAATCCTTAAGGCCCTTGCACTCTGAGCAGCATTGGAATAGGTATGCCATAATTCAACCTATAGGGCAACCATATTCTCAGGTTCCCAGCAAGTGATCATGGCACTATCTTCACCCAACCTGGATGACTCTCATTTAGGGACTATCATTGATGACTGTAAATTTCTCCTTTCAAATAGGCCTATTTTTTGATGGATTGGAAGGCAAGCCAATGGTAAAGCTTATCGATTAGCTAGAGCTTCCATTTGTTATGCTGGCTTTCATAGTTGGATAGATGATTTCTATTTTCTTTTGGATGATTAATTATTAATTCATGTTCCTTTCAAAAAAAAAAATTTGAAGTTTACATTTAATATTTTTTCTATATATTTTCCGATACAAGATTTAAAGCACCCATATTTTTATATGTTTTATATTGCTTGCCTATAATGTAGCATTCCAAATTCTATAAACAAATGAAGCTAATTTTTTTTATGATTGCACGCTCATTTACAAGTAGGATTTTATATTAATATTTAGTAAATAGTATATAATATATTACAGTTAGGAGTAGCGATTCTTCTAACCTTCCTGTTTTAGTATTTTAGCCCGCTTCTCAAGTTTGTCAGCAAATTTGAGACCAATGATGCTATTGCAGAACAAGGCCAAGTTTTTGGGCATAGATGAATCCCTGTGCTCTATGCATATGCAATTGGCTACCCTATACAAAGATTTCTCATAGCATAGAACATAGTTAACATTCTAGCTTACGTAGTTGTTGGGGTTTTCATTGTGGACGTGCTTCTCTCATGGCTTGTGGTTTCTGCTCTAAGGTTTGGTGTTTTAGAAGCTACTTACTTTGAGTAATTCATGGTGGCTTATTGTGCTTGTCACAGGGCTCTACATTGTTTTAAGCCCCTCTTGCAAGCAAACTTAGACTGGTTTTTCTCTCAGTGGCTTCAGCTTGAAAGGATTATGGCCCTATTTCAAGCTTACTGTTTCTTCTACTCTCATAGTGCAGTATATGTCAAATCCTTTCTTTATGGGACACATTTCAGATAGACTTAACAAATAATAGGTCAAGAAGAGATGTTGGCACAGACTTTTTAATAAACATTGTCAAGAAAAATGCAATTTTTGTCTCACTTTTGACTAAAATATCTATTTGGTCCTCTAAAGACATAAATATTAAAATAGTTCTCTAAACGTATATTGATTTGGTCCTTTTAGAGGATCAAATTGATTTTTGGAGAATATTTATTTTATGAAATGTTTCATCTTTGGAGGACTATTTAGATAGTTTCCATCTTTCATGAATCAAATTGATCTTAAATCCAGAAAGGATCAAAATTTTGTTTTTCTCAAACATTGCCTTTAAAACATTTAAATATGCATCAAATCCTCTTTTTATGTTGCAAGGAAGGAAAAACAACGGTGGTGCACCATTGTGCAAGTGAAACTTATATTAGGTACTTAAATAAAATTCACTCACTGTGGATTTATAAGGAATCAAACTAATCACTTTTAAATAGGTCAATTGATCAACCATTGACATGTTTATAGTTTTCCTGTTCCAATTTTCCTTATCCAAGTTACAATGGGTAAACTCTACATTATGTGTTGGCTTTGATTCATTCTTTTTTCTTTTCACTTATTCACTTATATTTATGTCCTTCTTTTTCTTTTTATTGAAAGACAAATGTGGAATTGTTTACAGTAAAAGAAAGTGAAGAGTTAATATGTCTTTCTCCTACATTTTGAAGTAATCCTTCTGGTGTTAATCTCTATCTATCATATTGAAAGACCCACTGGAGAATTCCTTGAACTTTCTACTAAGCTTGCTTTTATCTCTTTTTACCATTCTTAGATTTTGATTTTTCTCTACTGAGTGTTTGAAAATTCTAAAGTTAGATTAGTTAGTGAAAAGGATATGTAAATTGGTATTACTGGGATCGAGCCATTGATCATCTGAGCTAATCCAATGCAATAATCCCTTTACAACCATGCAAATAAAGAACTTCTTGTTTTGGTTACCTGAATTTTTCCAACCCTTGTCATCAACCATGTTTCCCACTTAAGAAGATGGACACAAATGAAAGGGATAAAATTCTTAGCTTCTTGAATTTCTTAAACCAACCAATTATAAACCATCATGAGATGCTAATGTACAAATCATCGCGAGGAATAAAGTTAAGATTCTTCATTTTTTTTTTCCTTCATATCATCATTTTTTCAAGCAAATTGGACTGATTGAATCAACCACTAAATTTCTCTAATAGCTGCACTTGGATATTTGAGACCCGAGTGAATAACTAGATTCTTGGTGCTCCAAATCACATAAAAGGCAATAAGAATAAAATTGGTTATGGGTTCTAAACCATCTAAGCTTGCTTTGTCAATGAAGAACCACATGTGAAGTTAATGAATGATGTTCTAACTTTCAAATATGTCAATTATAATACTAAGAGGGGAGGCAAACCAAATAGCTCAAACAAAGTGACATTAGAGGAAGAGATGGTTGATGGATTCCTCAACTTCACCATAGAGATGCCAGTTACTTTAAAATTGGGAATGGTGAGCTTGTGGCACTTCTCAAATAGGAATTGCCTTAGAGAGCAGGCTTCATACAAAGTTTATGATTAAGAAAGGGAGTTTGATTTTCCATAATGATTTCCAATTTGTGAAAACTCTTGGATTGCTTCCATTATTTTTCAAACTGTGGTATCCATCTTTGACAGTGTATATACCAACATTGTTCCTTGACCAGGCCAATTGATTTGGAATTCTTGTTATAGAGATAAGGATAAATTTGATTCTTGCCCTAGCATTTTCATAATAATAGATATTAAGTTTATCCAGGTCCCAGTCTATTTTTCATTATTTAGAAGGTTTGCCACCTTGACATTAACAGTGCTAATACCCTATTTGGCTTTCCACCAAAGTTGATGATCAATAGGTATTGCATTTCCCATTTCCACATTTTATTGCAGCTTAAAGGTTATGAGGTTATGGTATTTATAAATCCCTTTCTAGATCCAGAAGGAGTTTGCTCTGGAGAGAATTCTACCACCTTTAGGGCTACATAACTTCTTCACTAGTATTCCAGAAAAGGTATAGTTGTTTTCCATGCCCATTAATCTCCAGATTTGCTTGGCAATGAGAGCTTGATTGAAATAATGTGTTTGTTTGATCCCTAGGCCTCCCTTTTGCTTGTGAAGGCAAAAGGTATACCAGTTAGCCAAATGTATTCTTAGCCTCTGGAAATTGTAGCCGCGATGAAAATTATCTATCTTGGCATCAATTTGAGTGCAATATTCATGGGAAGGCTAACGCATTAAAGGTCATAGACTAAGTTGGAATCCAAAACTAATTTGATAAGGGTAAGGCACCTTGCTTGTGAGAGGATAGATGATTTCCAATTTTGGAGTTTCCAATCAACTTTAGCTACAATGGATTGGTATATTTTTTTCTTACAAATTCTAATGTCAATCCAGAAACCCATATAGTGACTAATTGTATCTAAATATTTGATCTGAAATATGTTGGCCATGAATTTCTTAAAGAGGCTAGGGGTATTTGGGCTAAAAATCATTGTGGATTTGTTTTTGTTAATACTAAGGCTAGATAAGTCAAAGAAGTTATCTAACTTTTTTTTTATTGTAAGATAGGCCTCACCGCCTGTTTTAAAGAAAAGAATGGTGTCATCCATGTACATTAAGTGAGACATTGAATCTGTCATTCGGCCAATTTTGATACCTCTCCAAGCATTACAATGTTCATCCTCTAAAATCATATAGGGAAGGACATTTGAGCAAAGAATGTGCAAAATTGGGAAGAAAGGGTTACCTTGCCGTATACCTCTCCTTGGCTGAAAGCTTGTAAAACAAGACCTGTTAATAATGATTTGGTAGCTCACTAAAAATATGCATTGGATAATTAATTGAATCTAGCAAGGGGGAAACTTCATTTTGTAGAGAATAGCTTCTAAGAATTGCCAAAATATGTTGTCAAAAGCTTTTGATATGTCCAATTTAAGGGCACTAATTCTCTATTTTATTTTTTTCTTTTTCTTAATAACATTGAGAATTTCTAATGCAACAATAACATTATTAGTGATAAGCCTTCCCTTTAGAATTGCACTCTGAAAGGGGTGGAATGTAATCACTAGGGATCTCTTTCAATATGCTACAAAAAAATTTTTAGATAATTTTGTAACTAAAATTATATAGACTGATAGGATGAAAGTTTTAACAGATTATGAGCTCACCATATTTTGGATTAAAGCAATTAAATTTTTATTCAAACTGTTCAATAAGTATCCCTCTTAAAAGAAAGAGTGGACCATCCTAGTTATGTCTACTTTAACTATTACCAGTAGTGTTGAAAACTTTGCATTAAATTTCTTTGGGCCAGGGGTGCTATCAAGGTTAAGATTGAAAAGAGCTTTTTGAATTTCGCTTTTACATAAAGACTTTTGTGAAAGGCCAATGTGATCTGCAGACAATTCTAGAATATTAAGTTGCTTCAATTTTTCTAGCTAGATGGTCACCTTTATCATTAGGTCCATCATAGACTTTGACAAAGTAGCTCCAAAAGTAATTATTTCCAATAAGTAGGAGATTATTTTGGGAAATAAAATGAGGAATTGACCAAAATAACAATTCACTAATAAGTTAAGGGCCAAAATAGTATTTTTCTTGATTAAAATACTATCCATTTTTTGGGGCCAACAAATCATTGACCTAGTTACCTAAATACATTTTTTCTACCTAAAAAATTTAAAATATTCAGAGTCTAGTAAAAAAAATTTTAACTAAACTAGATTTTAGGAAAACTTTGTTTTAGGAAGAGTCTACATCTCAATAAAACTAAAAAAAAAAAAATTCCATGTAATTTACTCTAAATTTTATTGAAATAATCAAATTGACTATATCCATGGTTATTTGCATAATAATATTGCAAGTTAAAATTATGATATATTGATGGCATACAAATTAATACAACTTTGGATTATTCTAAAACTAGTTTTGTATCCAATGATAATTTCATGAGAAACTCATCATATAAAAACCTAATTAATCGTGTAATTTTTATTTTAATTTGTGATTTTGTGTGCAGTGTTCGAGTAGTTAATGAACTTGGGGCTGGCAATCCAAGAGTAGCAAAACTCTCAGAGGCTGTGTGTAATGGAATCGGCATCATCATCTACTTCACTTTATCCGTAATTATTCTGATATTTCGTGTTGGACTAATCAAGCTCTATACAAGTGATTCTGAGGTTATTGAAGCCGTATACAGTTTGTTTCCACTCGTTTCCCTTTATTTTCTCATCAATGGCAATCATTTCATCCTCTTCGGTAATTAACCACATTACTGTCATCTTTATATCTATTTCTCAAGATTTAGGGCATGCATGGTGAGGGTGGAAAATCATATTATTTGACACTTTGGTATGCCTAAAACAAATCAATTATATACACTTAATTTTCAATTTTGACTATCATTTCTACGAGTTCGGATGGTATTTATTGTAGGTGCTGTAATTTTGCCAACAACCGTCAGATTAAGTTTTTAGTATAGACTGTTAGATAGTGCCATAAATTAAATATTAACCGTTCAATGCTTATAATACATTAATTTCATTAATTACAGCAAGGGATTTGAGTCCCATTTTTACAAAGTACTTTAACGTAATCAACATTTGTTCATTTCCATTAGACCTCATCATTGATCGGGTTGCCACTCTAGTTTCATTATTCTAGTTTTTCATTGGTTCTTAACTTCTTAAACTAATGTTTTCATGAGTATTTCAGGCCAGGCAATTGGAAGTGGACGACAAGCTCAAGTGGCTTGGATAAACTTGGTTGCTTGTTATCTTATTGGACTCACTATTGCGATTGTTCTTGGCTTTATACCCAGTTTAGGAGTAGCTGTAAGCTTGAGCTTTGAAAGTATTTCGTAGTACTTAATAATTAATTAACTTTAATTAATGACACCTTAATTAACATGTGTTTTGGCCTGTTATTAATAGGGTCCTTATTGGGGTTTGATTATTGGACTTGTTCTTCATACTGCAATTGTTGGTATATGATAATTCATACCAACTGGGATGGTGAGGTAGTAAAAAATTTCAAACCTAAATGTTATAATATCATATAATATCTAGGGTTTAATTATGTTAAGATATTATACTGAGTTCACCTATAAGGAGTGTTCATTAAATAAAAGTAAAATAGTAATTATAAAAATTACTAATAAGCCCTAACTCTAGCTGGCCTTTTATAAATAGGGCTAGACTACTATACGATTAACAATTCATTAAAGAGAAAGACTTGATATGCACCAAGTAGAATACCTGCGAGTATTCTATGGTCGCATTTGAGAGGGGATTTAAGCTGTAAAAACCCGAGATACACCCAATACACTGTGGGTATCTCATTCGATCAGTGATCCCAGTCAAAGTTTGATAAGCTTTTGAAATTATGAGATCAATGTAAGTCTCCTAATCTAAATCTATGAATGTGTTCATTTATTATTTTATTCCCTTCACTAAAAAAGACTAATACCTCCATTTATATGTTAATAATATAAAACTCTATATTGGTTCTTTATAGATGAAATACTTTGTTTATATAGAATTATTTTATCAACTTGGTTGTTTATAAATATGATCATTATTAATAATGTTTTTCTATCAGTTTACTAGTAAATGAAATTAATTACATCTATTAATGACATATAAATTATTTTTCATAGGTTATTGGTTTAGTCACTATTATATAATATGTTGATTGATTGTTCAATGAAAATTATTGATATTGATTTTATTTATGAGAGATTAAATTGAAAAGATAATTTTGTAAGGGACTAAATTGAAAATTAACCCATGTGTGAGGGACCAAATTGAAAAGTAATCTATTTTTGAGGGACCAAAATAGAATTTTAGTTTATGTTAATTATTCGAAATAATTTAGGCTTCTTATTCTGGACAAATTCCTGGCTTCATTTTATTTGTAGGCTGAAAAAGCTGCTGCCCGTTTGAAAGATTCTACTGAAGAAACCATCTTGGTTGACTTGGTTGATGATTATTAAGAACATTTGCTTTTTCAAGTTAATTAATTAGTCGAAGTTTGTTAAGTGCCAAAGCAAAATCTTCTTCATGGTTTTTTAAATTTATTTTACTGTGTTTTCAAGTACTTATCTATTATCATATTTGTCGTTTTAAAATCAAAAATTGAATTTTCTTTCTAGATTAAATTGTTTGTATTTAGTATTGGATTGAATAATTTAATAGGATAAGTTGGGGTCATACATAATCAAATCTTATTGATATTTATTTATGTTAGTTTACATCTTTTGCATGTTTTTGTTTTCATTTTGGCTTCAATCATAATGTTTGGGCTAAGAAATCAAGTTTTAAATTGTTGAACGTAGACGTTTTTGGGCAGGTGTGTTGTTGGAATGAACATTAAAGTAAGTCGTGGATATGATATTAAAGGTCAAGAAAAGAGCTACGAAGTAGCCGGGAGCGTGTCTTAGCCTCCTGTTTTAAGTCAAGATTATTTTATCCAGCTCATTTTAAAAGCTCTTTCGCTCTCCTAGATGTTATGTGCGCAAAAGAAAAAAAAAGGCTTTGGGAGACTTTTGGGATATTTTGAATTTCTTTTTGGGGAAAAATGGGGCAGAGGCAATTAACAATGGAATAAAGGAAAACCTATTGTGTGAGTATCATTTGACATCTCATTGAGGCGTTTTCTTCTACTTCTTCTTCTTCAGCCTTGTATAGCTTATTTTCATCGAGGATTTTGGATGATTCACTCATGCTAATCTAAACTCTTTTAGTCTAGCTAAGGAATACCAATTTTGGCACCTTCATGGTTGTGAGATCTAATTGATTAGTCTTCTTCTCCCTTCTTTTATGGCATTCTTACATTTCTAGTTTATCTTAGTTATCTTTGAATAGATAGATAGTTGATCCATTACTTATCTTGCTTGATAATATATATTCTCTATTTGGTTTAATTGAATACGTAATCATTGCATAGAACCAATTTTGGTGGAAAATTGATACAAAGGATTGTGACTATGCTTTCTCTTGTATTTGATGGATTGTGAAAACTAATTTGTTGAGTATATCTTTTATGTTTTGATAAGTTAGTGTTGGTCTTCTCTTGATTTTAATGTTGTTTGCTAACTAAATCTTAAATGCTTATATAAGATTAATAGATAATTAAAATTTGGCTAAAGAGCACTTTTTTGTCAATGAATTTAAGAGAAAATTGGATTACTAGAGCTTGTTGGTTCCCTTAACCACTAGTCACGAAGAGGAAGTTAACTTTGTGTCAATGATCAATTCATGAAAATACTAAAATGGAAACATTCTTTGGCTAAGTATCTCTTTCCTTGAAGTTAATCCTTTTTAATTAGTTTTTATTTAATTGAAATATTTTCTTTAATCGTTATTAGTTTAATTTTCTTTAGATATAATTGTCATTTTTCTTCATTAATTTGCAAAAAAAAAAAAAAAACTTTAATTTCTTCTTTCTTTATGTTTATTTCTCCAGTTGACAAAAGTAATGAAATTACCAATTCTTATGGGTACATTTTACTCACTCTAAGTAAAAATTTTGTAATTGAGAGTATGTTTATTTTCAATTTGTTGGACTGGACATACATCAATTTATTTTTTGTTTGAATATATATCTCACGTTGATTGATCCTTTTAATAGAAAAACAAGTTGCATTTGATCAGATGGTATGTACTGTTCATGCAATTGACCACGGATAGATAGATAAATTTATTTTAGAAAATGAACTTAATTTTATTCAAACTTCATCCATCCGTGTTCTTGATAAATTAATTTATATATGTACTTTGTACCGTGAATCTTTTGTAAGTAATTGCACCATATAGTCGGCTGCCAAAAAACAATTGTACCATGCAGTCAAAAAGAGTGGCACAAAAGACTAAGTACAGGACTTACTTTCCACTTTCCATTAATTTTTTTTCTCACAGTTGTCACGGCAAAAAATAAATGTTATCATAATGATGGATTTTAAGTGGCTTTGGTCACGGTTTTGATTGTGACTAAGACATTTAGCAACGGTTAAATTATCTGTCGCCAAACTATCCATTGCAAAAGGTTTAACAACTATTTTGACTGATTGTTTCATGCGAACCTTTTCTTTTAAGACAAACAATAATAAAAAATTTAAAAAAAAAAAAAAAAAAACTAAGCCCTCCACAAAGCTATGAAGATAAGTTTCACGTGAGTGATACGCTAAATTCAGCAGCATAAATTAATTAAATTATATATTGGATTTTTATTTTAAAAATGAATATACTTCTCACCAAATTCGTTATTTTTTTTTTTTGTTCACTATCCCGAATAACTCATAAAACTGATTTAATTTTATTTTTGCATTTTATTTCTTATATGTGTGTGTGTGTGTGTATATATATATATATATATGACTAAAAGTATAAAATTAGTAATTCTCAATTAATTGTGATTCACACAAAACGTATCAAGAAACGCCGAAAATCATGCAACTCCATACCCGTCAACCTGTTCACAACCAAAAGAAATGGTATTTTCCCAAAATAACTGCAAGTTCTTCCCTTTAAATCCATCACGATGCCCTCATTCTCCTCAGGCCTGTAACGATACAAGAAATCACAGTTTTTTAATTCAAAGCAAAGAAGCAGGTCTCTTAACCTCAGCTAGTCATGGACATGAAAAAGGTTTCTTGCGCTGTTCTCATTACTGCCGCCTCCATGAGTGCAGCAATGGCTGCCACCGAGGTTTCTTCTCCAGCACCAGCTCCCGGCCCAAGCAGCGGAACCGCAGCTAGCTTTCCTGTTGTTGGCTCGTTGATTGGTGCTTCTGTCTTATCTTTCTTCGCCTTGTTCCAGTAAGGGAGCCAAAAATGTAAACGAAAGATATTTTTATGATAATTTATATATTTATATATTTTGTTGAAATTCATTCTCTGGTATTACATGAGATTGCAGATATGTCAAAACGAGTCAAATCCATTGAGTTAGCATGTTTAATTAGCCCACCATTTTGATGGGTGATTTATATGTTTGCTTGCTAACTTATTTGGTAGAATTGTTTTAACTTGACTCATTTAACTTACTAGTTTAATGGATCAATTCACAAGCCTACTTAACTTGACTTTTTCTATCAATCTTAATAATTTTAAGAATTGGGGATGATATTTAAACTTTTTTTATAACAATTAACCTTTGAAGACAAGACTCAATTGCTCTTGACGAGCCTTCTAACAGGGCTCTATTCTGTACATATGACTTTAACTTTCATAAGTACTTGTTAAACGCAAAAGATGCTAAGGCTATGGATGAAATTAAAATGAGTTAAAACTGTTAAGAAATGTATGTTTACGTTTTTACAGGATACGTCCATATTTGTATTGGATGAGGCCTCCAAATTTAGCTTCATGTACCAAGTGCACAATCAAATGAACCCTGATTGTAAATAATGGAGGTGGAAATAACCTTTTATTTGTCACCTCTTAGACTTACATTTGGGACTTCAGCATATTATTCTATTCTACCTTTAATACTCTCGTTGGAAAACCAAAGCATTTTTTTTAACTTAATGGCTACTATTTTCATCCTTTTAATCTTCCAAGATGTAGTAGTCAAAGACTCGCTCGATGATGGTTAACCAATTTGTGAAATATTTTACATGCAATTGGCCTTCAAAGTCAATGATGTCAACTTTGACACTATAGTGTTCACAATGATCCCTATGGCTAATATGTAGAGAAGCTTTCTCAATAAATGAATTAGATTCATTGTCATGGAAAGGCATAATCTCATCCTTATATCACCCACCTATGAAGGATGAAGCATCTCGTCACGATTTACAGTTTGGAGACGCTCAAGCTATTGTAAGAGTTGTTGCACTTGGCCTCCTCAACTCATCCATCTTGACATCACAAAGATCATGTTTAACGGTAACCACACTGACACTTGCTCCTTGACGACAATTTTCAACCACATAATTAATTGTGACTTTGAGACCAATCTGATAGTGAAAGGAAGTAAAAAAAGAGTCAAGCCCCCAAGAGCTTAAAGAACATGACTAGGTGTACCCTAGATATTCACCAAAGTTATACTAAGCCAAGAGATAGAGAAGTTAGTCTTAAATTACAGCTTATTTGAATAACTTAAAACATCTGCTCACACCATTCAAAAAAGTTCCTATTTATACTAGTTAGATTAAATATATTTTCATTTCTTTGGACTAAACATTTAATTTAAAAGAAAAATGCTCCTAATTGTTGAAAGTTCAAATACATCATTCAAGTTTAAATCTGTGTTTTCATTTTGCGTAGGCTAGAGTAAATTGGCCGTATGTAACTACGTCTTTGTTTTGCTAGAAACTAGACTTTCACATCTTTCCAAGAATATATAATATGACCATTTTTAATGACATTATGACCTTATAATTCTCTAAGTACAATTGAACCCTTATATTCTACATTTTATGGATAATTATTTTAACTCTTATTTATTACTACTATAATGTCCTCATCAGCACTTTTGAACATGGATTAGTCCCTAACTATACATACATACATATATATATATATAATTTTACTAAGATTTGAATTTAGTGCATTTAAGGATAAATGTATAGATTTAACCGTTGAAATTAAAGGAAATACATGATTTGACAATTCAAATGAATCTTGGTAACCGTATGCAATCAAAAAGTTTTTTGTTTACCACACACAATCTCCAAGGTAATCTAACGACTCAGATAAAAGAACTACACGATCTAATAGTACGTAGTTCCCTTAGGAAATTGTAAAGACTTCAAACCTTTTACCACCCTATATTGAGGTTCCCCATAGTAGAGAACTTATTGAACTTTCTAGCATACATAGCAATAGGACTTTTTCTTGCGTGTGCTTATCACATGGCTAATGGTTTTTGTTCTAGCTTTGGCTTTTAAGGATTGCTCTTACTTTGAGCCTTTCTTGGTGGGTTCTTGTGCTCATTACAGGGCTGTACATTAATGTGAACTTTTCATGCAAGAAAACTTAGACTAGTTTTTCCACTTAAACCCTTCAAGTTAAAAGGAATCTGGCCTTATTTCATACTCATTGTTTCTTTCGCTATCATGATGTGGTATGGCTAAATCATCTCTGAAAAGTGTTTAACATGCTTAGATGTATATATAGTAGGTGTCAAATCCTTAATAAACAAATTATTTTGAAATTAAAATGCACTTTATCTTCAATATTCACTCTCATATGTATTAAGTACTTTGAAGTGAAAACAAAAAATTGTTATCTCTGCTAAACCTAATTGGCCAAGTTATTATTCTAGCTTTTGTCAATTTTTTAAAAGAGAGCTTTATAAGGAATTCTAACTATGCTTAACTCTCTCACCATTCTACATTTTGAGATTCTTATATTATTAAATTAAAAATTTTAGAAGGAATTTTTAATGTGGATCTAATGTGAGACCTCATTAGAGGTAAAGCACTATATAAAATAAGCCATTTTAAAGATCCAAGTTTAAAATTGATACATTTCTAAGAATACCATTTTCTTTTTTTCCTTTGGTTCTTAACTTAAAACTAATGCTTTCATGGGTATGCTAACCCAAGCAATTGGAAATGGACAACAAACTCTAGTGGCTTGCAAACTTGTTCATCCTAATCTGATTGTCATCTTTGTTTTAATTTTTCTTTTATAGGTTGAAAAAAAGTTTTTGCTCTGTTCAATAGATCTTCATATGAAGATATCTTGGAACATTTGGTTGACAATTAATGTAAACATTTGGTTAATGAAATTAATTTTTTATGTTTACATTGGAGTTGTGCAAATTTTATTTTTGGTTAGGGTAATCTTGTAAACTTGACTCAAAGTTTCACAAACAAGAATTTGGGGATAATAGGAAAAGGTATGGTTACATGGTGGCTGTTTGCAAATAGATGAAAATTTTTAGAGACGTTATTTTGTTTCCTTTTATGTCAATAAATAGCACACTCCACAAAAAAAAAAGATTTTAATGATGGTAACTTAGCCACGATTATGTAAACCGTGGTTAAACCAAGACATAACCATGATTCACATAACCATGGCTAAGTCATAATTTTAACCACAATTATGGAAAAAGCATGGTTAAAATAGGTTTCTAACTACAAATATATATTAACTATAGTTAAGTCCAAAAGTGACCTAGCCATGGTTAACAATATACAGTGGCTAGGACGTGGCCTAACCATAAGGTTAGGCATGTGGCCTAGCCATGGATATATAAATTAATTATGGCTAGGACGTGGCCCTATAAAAAATAATCGTGGTTAGTTTTAATAAAAGTAACCCTAACTTATTCCCCCTTATGTGCACCATTGAGGTCCCTTCCCCTATCTCCAATCTTTCTTCTTCCTCACATCTCCCATAGCTATCACACCCTACCATTACATCTTCAGAATTTACAGAGGTTGTTACTGGCAAGATGCCAAAACTTCTCCCTGCCAGTGAGGAAATTTTTTCCTATCCTCTTTTTTTTTTTTCTTCTTCATTCTACCTAATTTTTGTTGCATTACTACTAGCCACAACTGCCGGTCATCACATTGGTCTCCTAAGGTTTGCCTACTGTGGCCTTTTACTACAATGGTCACTGTCGTCCAGTAAGGTTTGTGATCTTTTTGTTTATTTAACTAAAAAATAACAAAAAAATAATTTTTTTTCTTGAATTTATATTAATTTTTTTGTTTCATATTATTTGATAATTACTTTTTTCTTTTTATTATGAGGTACATATATTAATGGCATTTGTGATGAATTTAATTAATTTAAAAATTTTTTTGTTGAGCTTGATAAATAAGCTAAGGCCAGAATATATAGCTAAAGGAGTGATTGACTTCGTGGAATACAAATAGAAATTGTTACTCGCTGATGCTATATATTGATAAGTTCTTAATTGTGTTATATTTGTATATGTTTTACTTAGGACTTATCATGTATTTTGAATAAATTCTTTTAATTATTGACCAAATAATGTTAATTTCATATACTTTATGGGTTAAACTATTTGGTTGCTTCCTTGCATTAAATTTATCTAATTTCAAACTGTTTTAATGGAAATTGTAGGAAAATTATTTTAGTGAAAGGAAATGAGAGATTAGAGGCTTGAAAGAAGAAGATTCAATGATTTTTGAAAGCTTTCACAAACATTTGAAAGTTAGAAGAAGCCAAGGAGGAAAGATGAGATGGTTTTTAACTTAAAACAATGAATACTCAACTTCAATGCCACCTTTGGACCCATAAATATCAAAATTTGATAATAATCATTTCACACAAAATCGTAGATCTCATCGTGAGCTTTTCAAAGTATTAATTTGCTGAATTCTAACATCAGATCATAAAGTTATGACTAAAAGACTAAAGTTGCACCAGGGAATCTACTCCCATAGATGAACATAAATGATAGGTGCTTCATGTGATTAGATTGCTGAATTCAGTGTGTGATGATAATTAAACAATACAAGAATGTATTTTTTTCACAATTTTAACAAAAAATACATTTATACAATTGAAGCTATCATGCAACTCAGAAAAAATTATTACCATTATTTCCTTTCTCCTTGAAAGCAGTCTTTTCTCTCTTTCTGTTCAAGAGAGCAGTCCTAAACTCCTTTAGGTTTTCCAAAGGTTTATGGAGTTTCTTTGTGTGTATTGGGAGGTTCTTTCCTTCCAATTTTTAAGTGGTGACTAGTATGGTCGAAGGTCTTAAAGGATGGAGTTGGAGTCAAAAAGGGATGGAAGTCTAAAGGATGACATTTTAGTGAAATTAGGCTAGAGCAGGAAGGAGGGGAAAAAGATTGATAACTACTTTAGTCAACAAATTGATTGCATTGAAGCAAATGAATAATGCAATTGTTATTTCGATGATTAACAAGGGTTAAAACTTGAAAGATGAGGTGAAATCCTAGAGGTGGTAGAGAATGGTTATACTTTTTCATTTCAAAGTAAGGAGGAGTGCAAGAGAATTTTGAAAGGTAGGCTATGGTCAGTGATGGGCTGTATCTTGAATATTTAGAAATGGTCAGAGTCAAAAGTCTTACAGGAGTTGGATTTTGATTGGTGCCTATTCTGGATCCAGTTTCATAATATTCCTTTAGAAAGGATGAATCGGTGCAATGTTGTGAAGCTTTGTTATATTATTGGGGCGACAGTAATGAAATAGGAGCATATATTGAAGTAAAGCTTTTTGAGAAAGCTTATTTGAGCAAAAGTGTTGGTTAATCTAAAGAAGTTATTACTGACGAGAGTTTGGGTACCAAGGCTGGGAAGGAAGCAAGTTTAGGTTGAATTCAAGTATAAAAGATTGCATAATCTATGTTTCAACTGTGGAACGACTGGGCATGAAGCTAGAGGATGTAGCTTAAGAAGGAAGATGCCATCTTTATGGTCTAAGAAAGCGTTATATAGCACCTGGGTGAGTACAAGTCTAGTGAGAACATGGGAACAAGTTGTAGTTTTTTGTAATCAGGATTGGGAGAAGGTAGAAGGGAGGAAGAAGGAATACATGGCTGATGACAATGGGAAGGTGTGTGAGTCTACTAGAAGGCAAGATGTGCATGGAGGGAGTATGTGTAGTGGTAATTGGAGGAAAGAGAATGACTTAGGTAACGGTTGCTAGATTCCACAGGTGAAAAAGGAAAAGGGTGTTTGGTAAGAAGATACATGTGATAAGAACAGACTAATTGTGAAGTTTAAAGAACCGGATACTTCATTTAGGTTGAAGATTAAAGATTTTGGCCTGGCTAAAGGCAAAAAAAGAATTGCTCCCTATAAGATTAGAGAGAATTAATTAAATGTAAGAATGGAACAATGAGGTATGGGCTTTAGAGCTACAGAAAAATGGACTGTTAAAATTAAAGAGTTCTTTGGCTAAAGGTAAAGAAAGAGTTATTCCCTATAAGATTAGAGATAATTAATTAAATGTAAGAATGGAACAATGAGGTATGGGCTTTAGAGTTACAGAAAAATGGACTGTCAAAATTAAGGAGTTCTCTGGCTAAAGGCAAAGAAAGAGTTGTTCCTTATAAGATTAGAGAGAATTAATTAAATGTAAGAATGGAACAATGAGGTATGGGCTTTAAAGCTACAGAAAAATGGACTGTCAATATTAAGGAGTTCTCTAGGCCTTGTCAATTAAGTAACTAAGCAGGTTACCTATTTAAATTACCACCTAAAGAAGGTGGGGATAGTAGTTCGATTGTGATGTACCAGAAACAAAACCCTCTAATGGAAATAATTCAAAAAACTAAATAAAGCAAACCTCAAAAGGAAGAAGAAGGATGAAGATTCTGATATTAAGATAAAAAAGGTGAAGGTAATGGATAAGTTTTTAACTAAGAAGTTGAAACTAGTTTTATATAAGAAGCAGAAAGGAAAAGGAAATAGCAACAAGGGGAGTTGCCAGGGGAATATGATGAATTGGTACAAAAAAGGCAATGAGATAAATAATAAGGATAAATTGGTTAGATGTATTTATTGAGTTGTCTTATGATTGTTGGCTGGTTTGTCTTTGGAAGGAATTTGGGGACAAATGTAAATAGTAATCTTACTGAGGGTGGTGGTGATTGGCGTCTAACAGCCACTGGAAGGAAATGAAGTTAATATTGTGGAACTGCCAAGGCCTTGGGGTGGCCTTGGTAGTGAAGAAACTTAAGGAAGTTTGTACAAATCACAAACCTTCCTTTATGTTCTTAATGGAAACTAAGATGAAGGAGGAAAAAGCAAGAAAAATTAATGAAAAAATAAAAATGGTGAATGAGTGGTATGTTAATCCTAAGGGGCTATCAGATGGTCAAGCATTTATGATATGAAGATTGATATCAAGTAAAACTGTGAGAACAAAATCCATATGCTTATGTATTCGAACATAGGAGAAGTGCCTAAGTTCATCACATTTATCTACGACCTTCTTAAGAAAGCTTAGAGGAATTTAGTTTAAGACTAAGTAAAAAAGCTTGCTATGACAGTCAATGAGGAATGGCTTTGCATTGGGGACTTTAATGACCTTCTTTATCAAGATGAAAAGTAAGGGGAAGCCAAGAGTAATGAGGAAAATTCTGCGATTCAAGAGTTTATTGTCTAACTACAATCTCATGGATATTGAGTATGAAGGGGCATATTTTACTTAGAACAACAAGAAGTTAGGTAGAGCTCATAAGGAATTCAGGGATAGTTTCTTGAAGGCTCTAGTATTCAATCTAGAGCCTAATTAGATTATATCACCACTTTCTTCTTGTTAACTTTGTTTTTCATAGAGGAAGACACCTTGGACATTTAAGTTTAAAGCTATTAGGGCTGAACATAAAGATTTTATTCATATAGTGAAGGACAACTAGGTCAAAGGATGTGATACTGATAAGGATTATGTTTAGAACTTTATCAAGAGGTTAGCGAGTTATAGGAAGGTGCTGATTAGTTAAAGCAAGATCAATTTTTTTAATAATAAGAAAAAACTAAAGGAATTGAATACGAAACTTATTGCTTATATGAAGGATGATTTCGTGGAAGAAAAGCTGCAAGAATTTAAGAATATTCTAATGGAGATTAAACGTGTTTGAGATATGGAGGAATGTTATTGGAAGCAAAGAGCGAGGCTAAATTGTTTAAAGGTAGGGGATGCAAACATTAAGTTTTTCTATTCTTGTATAATTCAAAGGCATAGATGCAATGAAATAGAGGTTAAAAGTGGCAGAGGACAAATGGGTAGAAAAGGAAGAAGATATATCTGATTTGTTTAAGAAACATTATTCTAATTTCTTCAACACGAAGGGAAGTAGGGATTTATCAATGACATTGAATTATGTTTCAAAAGTAATTTCCAATTATGACAGTATCAATCTAATGCATCCAGTTTTGATAGAGAAAGTGAAGGAAGTTGTCTTTCAATTGAAAGCCCATAAGGCACCTGGGCCAAATGGGTTTTCAAGGGTGTTTTTTCAGAAGTCATGGAATGAGGTTGGGAGTAATATCTTTAAAGCAGTAAGAAGTTTCTTTAATTCTAAGATCTCATTGGATGAACTGAATAAGACTAATATGCTTTTTATGACACAGGTTGATAAGTCAGAGAGAATTGAGCAATTTAGACTAGTTAGTCTTTGTAACTTTAGTTACAAAGCTATCTCTAAGGTCCTTATAAATCACATAAAGGGTATTCTAGGCTGAATTATATCATAGAACTAAAGAGCTTTTGTCCCTAATAGACTTATTCAAGACAACATTTATATTGTTCATGAAATGTTTCACTACTTAATGGAAAATAGGAAAGGGAATAAGGTTGAGTTTGTACTCAAAATGGACATGAACAAGGCTTAAGATATAGTGGACTAGGAATTTTCTGAGGGTGTTCTTTTAAAGTTGGGTTTTTGTCAAAGTTAGATGAGCAAGGTGATGGAATGTGTGAAATTAGTTAAATACAATCTACTCTTATCTGGGAGGAAAATGTAGAGCTAAAGCCAAAGAAGGGAATTTGTCAAGGCAATCCTTATTCACCTTGCCTTTTTATTATCATAGTTAATGTTCTGTCTACTATGATTAATTTTTATGTTAGTAATGGTGACTTAAAGGGAGTTAAGCTTGTAAGAGCTTGCCAAACACTGTCACACACTTTCTTTACTAATGACATTATGCTTTTCATGAATGCTAAGATGGAAAATTACGTCATACTTAGAGAAATCTTGAAGGTTTACTGTGAGGCTTCGAGGTAGCTTGAAAATTTAGAGAAATCGTGTATCTTCTTTTTTAAGAATGCACATAAGGAACTAGTTGATAAAGTCAACGAAATATTAGGTATTGAATTACTAATGACCTAGGGAAATATTTGGGAATGCCTATCATTTAGGGGAGATCTAAAGTTGATGCTCTTGCTTATGTGAGGAGTAAACTTAGCAAAAAAGTGTAAGGTTGGAAACACAATTTACTTTCATATGCAAGGAGAGAAACCTTGGTGAAAGCAGTTGCAAGTGCTATACTGGCTTATTTGATGGCCTATTTCAAATTCCCTATGAAATCATGCGAAAAGTTTGATAGTATTTTAGCCAACTTTTGGTGAGGTTACAGAGAAAGGGAAAGGAAAGTGCACTAGAAAGCTTGGACACAAATAAGGGTTATAAGGCTTCATAGGGATGGCCAAGTTTATGAAAGGAAATAAGTGGTCTGAGTCACGTTGTGGAATGCTATCCTTATAAATATTTCATGAACTCATGAATTTTCCATAAGATTAAATAGACCCTTTTGAGATAAAGAGCTCAAAAGCGAAATCTAGCAAAAAGAGATAAAAGGCAATTGTGATTGTTTATTCTGTAACCCAAAGAGATCCTTTATTTATAAGAGAAAAAGCTAGCCGTTAGATCACAATAAAATTAAAATGTTACGATGGAAACAATTAAAGTGACACAATGGTTAAGGTCAATGGCAATGGTAATTAATTAATGGTAAATATTTGCTACAGTTAAGTAAAAGTCCAATAGTTAGGTTCTAGAAACAAATAGGCTAATTTTAACTTTTTCAAGGTAGCAGAAAAATTAATTACAAAAATTATTATCTTTCAGATAGGCTTTTTAAAATAATTTTTGCAAAAAGCTAGGCCATAAAATTTTATTGCACACATAGAAAGGCAAAATCCCTTATTTGAACTACATTTGAGCCCATTGGTCCATGTTAGTGTGCGCGAGGCCTCTACCCTCTATTAGCTCTTTACAAGCCCTATCTCACATGTTATTATATATACACTCAAGGTCTCACACTTTCAAGCAATGTGGGACTTCTTTTGAAATACTCACGCACACACTTTTTTCAACCATCCCCCAAATATTTCAAAAAAATAATTTTTAAAAATGAAAGGTGATTTTAGGTTACAAAAAATCTCTAGGTTACATACACAAGTGTAATAGTTTTTAATCTGGTATCTTTTAGACTATAAACCAGATATAGACAGATATGACATAACTCACAGAGACATGGTGAAGTTTAGAACTTTTATGAACCATAAGCTCTTATTTGTAAGTTAAAGATATTATTAGCCACATTACACCCCTATAATTCTTATTGTTATTATGGTTTTGCACTTTAATTGGTCATGTGCGTGCCTAGTAGTTTATGAGTGCTCTAGAGGTTTTGCCAAGATCTCATAATAGCAGCCCCGCTCCACTTATATAGGTGATTTCATCAAGTGTATCTGCAATGAATACACCACCCATAAAGGTTATGGAATCATTATGAGCTTTGTGTTTATCCTCCCATTCAATGCATTCTAACACTTTCTCACACCATAAGAAAGGACAATAATTAATAACGCTAGTAGAATTAACAGGTGACTTGTTATTACCCATAAGAACCTTCTTTATGGGATCTCCAATCACAAAGGTCAGGTTACCATCACTGTTAATTTCAAATTGGCTTAAGTCTCATTCCACTCAATGTTTGAAGTATTAGTTTTCTTACCAAAGGTTTTGTCAGAGGGTCTACTAAATTCATCTCTCACCTTACATAATCGATCGATATAACATTATTCTTAGACGAATATGTCTACTTTTACCATTGAAAATTTTATTCTTAGCAATGGCTATTACCACTTGGCAATCATAGTGTATTGACACAAAAAGAGTTAGTTTTACTCCTAATGGTAGATTAGCCAAAAAGTTTCTTAACCACTCAACCTTATTACCAGTCAATTTCAGAGCAATCAACTCTAACTCGATAGTAGATCTCACTACAATAGTTCGTCTGGCTTATCTCTAAGTTATTACACCACCACTGAGAATGAATACATAATTAGTAGTGGATTTTGTCTCATCTAAATTTGAAATCTAGTTAGCATCACTGTATCCTTTTAATACACTAGGAAATCCACTATACATAATACCATAGTTCATTGTACTTCTTAAATATCTCATTAATCTAAACAATGCAACCCAATGACCTTGGTTTGGGCTGTATGTATATGTACTTAATCTACACTTTGCATAATCTATATCAAGTCAGGCGATGTTTATTAAATGCATCAGACTCCCAATGATCTGTACATCCTCGAATTGAGCAACAGGTTCCCCTTTATTTTTCTTCAGTTGAATGTTAGGATCATATAAAGTGTAGATTGGTTTGTCAGCGTAATGACTAAACTTTCTTAATAATTTTTCCACATAATGTTCTTGTGACAGTAATATACCATCATTACTCCTAATGATCTTAACACCTAGAATTACTTTAGCCTCACCCATGTCTTTCATATTAAACTTAGATGCTAGAAATAATTTTTTTTTATTTACATCATCTATGCTAGTACCAAAGATCAATATATCATCTATATATAAATTGATAATAGCACAATCATCATTTTCAAGTTTTACATACACACATCTATCTACTTCAACAAAAGTGAAACCATCGTCAGTCAAAACTTTATCTAATTTCTCATGCCACTATTTTAGCGCTTATTTCAATCCATATAAGGATTCGAGAAATTTACAAACTTTAATTTCTTGTTCTAAAGCTAAAACAACCCTTAGGTGAATTCCTATAAATTTCTTCTTTTAAATCACTATTCAGGATAGTTGTTTTAACATCCATTTAATGAATAAAAAGTTTGTAAGCTGAGATTAAAGCCATTAAAATTCTAATAGAAGAAATTTTTGTTTTTGAGTAAAACATTTTGCTACTAATCTTGCTTTATATCATCAATAGATCTAGTAGGATTATATTTCCTTTTGAAAATCCATTTGCTACTATAGTTTTTGCTCTTGAAGGTAAATCTACTAAAGTCCATGTTTAATTGTTTGTAAGAGAAACAATTTTAGTTTTAATTGCTTCTTTCCAAAGTTGTGCATCAGGAGATGCAATAGTCTCAGAATAAGTTGAAGGATCATTTTCCACAAGATAAGTATAAAAATCATCACCAAAGGAAGTCTCTTTCTTTTACTGTTTGCTTCTTCTCGAATCCTCAAATGAATTCTCAAGGTTTTCTTCATTAGCTATAGGTGAATGTGTAAATGCCAGTGCATAAGAAATATTATCAATTTTCAAAGGAAAAATATGCTCAAAGAACTTAGCATTCTTAGTTTCTACTATGATATTAAAATTAAGCACATCACTTTTTAAGACAAGAAATCTATATGCAGCATTATTCTCAACATATCCAACAAACATGCAATCAAAATTTTTAGAGCCTATTTTTCTTTTCTTGGGTTCAGGTAACATAACCTTTGCTAGACACCGCTATACTTTTAAATATTTTAGGTTAGGTGTATACCCTTTCCATAACTCATATGGTGTTTTATTGTTCTTTTTATAGGGTATTCTATTTTGTAAATGACATGCAAATAACAAAGCCTCACCCTAAAGATTATTTGGGGCTAAAGAGCCATCTAACATAGCATTCATCATATCTTTTAAAGTTTTATTTTTCCTTTCTGCTATTCCATTAGACTCAGGAGAATAAAGGGGGAGTAATTTCATGAATTATTTCTTCCTTCTCACAAAATTCATTGAATAATATATATTTACCTCCTCTATCTGACCTTACTCTTTTGATTTTCTTATCTAATTGATTTTCTACTTCGGCTTTATATAAGAAGAAAGTATTAAATGCCCATCTTTATTTCTAAGTAGGTACACCTTAGTGTATCTTGAAAAATCATCTATAAATGTTATACAATATTTTATCCCACCTCTAGTCATTGTTTGTTTTAGGTCTCCTAAGTCTGTATGAATTAAACTAAGTAATTCGGTTTCTCTTTGTACAATATGAAAAGACTTCTTGGTTTGTTTTGACTCAGCACAAGTCTCACATTTGTCTAAAATTGCATTATTAATTCCAGAAATTAAGCTAAGACTTTGCATTTTCTTAATATAAGAAATACTAACATGTCCTAATCTAGCATGCCACAAATCAACAGAATTAATCACGTAAGCAAAAGAAGATGTATTTTCATTCATAATTTTAGAGATGCTGAATACAAAGAGTCCCTTATTACAATGGCCTTTGCCAATAAATACATTATTCTTTGTCATTATAATCTTGTCAAACTCAAATGACACTTTAACCCTAGCTTTTCCTAAGAGAGCCACAGAGATCAAATTTGCTCTGATGTTAAGTACATGTAGCACGTCTTTGAGGCTTAAGGTCTTAAGAATGTTTGTAGTTCTTGAATCACCAAGGTACACGTGTTCTTCTCCATCTCCCACTATAGTGTAGAGGTAAAGGCATCTTTGTTTGCACAAATATGTCTAACGGCACCAGAGTCTATAACTCATTCTTTCACATCGACTATTATGAGAGCTTGAGAAATTACCGTAGTGATTATGTCATCTCCTTAGACTAAATTTGCATTTGGCTTTAGAGGCTTGTCGGTTCTCACTCTCTTCCAACATTGAATAGCATGATGACTTAGCTTTCCATAAACAAAACTGTTTCCATTCTTTTTGAAGGCGGGGTTAGATAGCTAGGGCTTGTAATTAGTTTTCTTTTTATCATACCTTATTTTATGCCGCTTTTCTTGTACTAAGTTGGCCTTTGCGGTCATTTCCTTTACTTTAGCAACTTTGAGCTCTTTCCAATTTGTATCTTCTATTATGATGTGAGCGATCAAATCGGCGAGCAATGGTTGCTTTTGCTTATGCTTAAGATGTTGTTTATAATTACTCCTTGAATCTGGTAACTTCTTAAGTAGTATGCCAGCAACAAACTCATCAAGGAGGCTGATCTTCTCAGCTTAAAATTCTTTCAGTAATTTGTGATATTCATTTATTTAGATTTTTATGTCCTTTTCATTGGTCATCTCTCATTTGTAATAGTTACCTATGATGAATTTCTGCTTTATAGCATCCTCAGTAGTATATTTGAAAATCATTGACTCCCAAATCGTTAGACAAGGTACTAATTATTGTATGTCTACATACCTTATTTCCATATGTCTAAGCCTACAATGTTTTTGCATCAATGGTTGACGATGGCATTGGGTCAGTAAGCACTAAAGCAACTCCATGCATATCCAGGGTAGATAAAATTCATTCTTGCCATCTTTGAAAGTTTTATCCACTGAACACTTGGATTTTTGATGTATCTAGAAATGGGTTGGCATAGGGAACCGATGACATGACTAGTGCAGTATCACCGAAGACATTGGCAATAGTGACAGTGGTGTCCATAGGAGAAGAAGCTAGCCGTTGGTTAGTGATAAACCCTAAAATAAAAACGTTACAACAGAAACAAGTCTGGTTCTAAAAACAAATAGGTTGATTTTGACTCTATCAAGGTAGGTGAAATATTAATTACGAAAATTATTATTTTTTGAATAGGCTTTTTAAAATAATTTTTGCAAAAAGTTAGGCCACACAATTTTATCGCACATATGAAAGGGCAAAATCCCTGATTTGAATTGTGTTTAAGCCTGTTGACCCATTCTTGTGTGCGCGAGGCCTCCACCCTCTCTTGGCTCTTTACAATCCCAATCTCACATGTTATTATATATACACTCAAGGCCTCTTACTTCCAAGCAATGTAGGACTTCTTTTGAAATACCCACACACATGCTTTCTTTAATAGTTTGTTGGTAGGAAGAGATTTGCTAATGAATGGTTTAGGGTGGAGGATTGGAGATGGAAGGAGGGTGAGAGTTTGGACTTATAAATGGATTCGTAAGGCTGAAAATTTCACTCTGAATTTTGCTTGTTGTACTAATGAAGATAGAAACTTACTGGTTTTAGATCTTATTGTGGGAAATAGGTGGTGTTTGGATAAAAGTGAAGAGAAGATTTCCAAGAACGAGAAGAAGGCGATCTTGGGAATTCCTATTTCTTTGATTGGTGCTGAGGATAAGAGGATTTAGTTTTTTTAGCAAAAATAGAGAATATAGTATGAAGTCAAAGTACTGGTTTGGGAGGAATTCTGTAAAGAATATGGTACATGATGTTCCTAGCAGCTCTTATCAAATTGGGAATGTCTATGGAAGGTGTTTGGAGATTAAAGGTTCCTAATAAGATTAAACATTTTCTTTGGAGATGTATTTCAGGGGCAGTGGCGACCAAAGATGCTCTAGTTAAAAGAAGGTGTGGCAGTAACCCGTTATGTCCCATTTGTGATAAAGAAGTTAAATCAGTTAAACATCTATTGTTGCTTTGTTAGTGGGATAGGAGGGTGTGGTTTGGCAGTATGTTGGGATTGAGAATTGATGAGTTTAAAATTAGTAGTTTTGGAAGATGGTGTGAGGTAATGTTATTAGATGAAGGGATGGATGAGTATGGCAAAGCTGCCTTGGCTTGTATTTGTTGGTACTCATGGAAAGAAAGGTGTACAGTGGTGTTTAATTGCAGTGAAGTGGATGGCTGTAGGGTGTTAGGGGCTGCTTATCGGATGGTGAATGAGTTTTGGAGGGCTAGGGGCAAGTTTGGAGGTGAGGATCAAGTGAACGTTGCTACTAAGGTTTCTCGGATGCCTTCCTGGTCTCTTCATTTGACTAGTCAGACTAAAGTAGATGTGGATGGGGCCTTTGTAGAAGAGAATGGTGAAGCAAGCATTGGAGTTATTTTCAGAGATAATAATAAGGGAAGTTTTGTTAAAGGCTTTGGAGACACTGTGAAGGCAAATTCCCCTTATATGGCAGAAGCTGTGGCTGTAAGGAAAGCTGTTTGTTTGGTCTGTGAGGCAGGCTTAGAGGATGTGTGCTTTGAAGCTGACTTGAAATGTTGTTTCATGATGTCAAGAGGCATGGAGTTTGTAGTGAGTGGGATTGTGATGCAATACTAGTTGATATTCAGAATGGCTTTTCCAAAGTCTCTAAGGTTAATTCATCTCTGGTGGCTCGCTAGGGGAATGCTGCAGCTGGTTGGATTGCTGGTGTTGGTTTGAGGAGGATGCACCTTCCGGGTTGGTTTTGATACCGCCATCCTCTTTGTTGATGGGTTTAGCCAGGGACTTGGACTCAGCCATTGAAGTTGGTAGGTAGAGAAAGGGGGTGGGCTAATCCTGCTTGTATGGAGTAGTCCTTTTCTTCTGTTTGTTTGTTCTAGATTTTGTTTTCTTCTTTTGTTGCGTGGCTTTTGTTGTCTGTACTGTGTTTGTTTGCTGTTTCTGGTTTAATGCTCTTTTTTATGGCCAAAAAGGAAAATCAGGCAACTCGGTGCAGTGCTTCACTAACATAATTGTTGCTCATTATTTTACTATTCATTTTACAAATGAAGGAGCATATAAACTAAATTGATTAAATTTGATAAATAAATTGAGTTGGTTATTATTTTGATTGGAGTTGACTTGATTTTATATTTGATCATTAATTAAATTTTACAAATGATTTTAGCAAAGAAGAAATTCAAAGAGCTGTGTTTGAATCAAAGATTGATAGTGTTTCAGGTCTGGATAATTTTACGCAAAAATTTCCAAACCTATTTGGAAATTATAAGAAGTAATATAAGCCTTTACAAAATCTACAATATGTTAGATTCTTATATTTGCTCACCCTCATAAAAGTTACGTGCGACGATTTACAATTTAAAAAAAAAATACAAATAAGAGATCTTTGATCATTTTCTTTTAATTTTTAATTTAACAATCTAAATTTAGAACAAAAGTTAAATCATCAAAATTTTATCTAACAATCTAAATCTTCAATAAAAAAAAAAATTTGTGCAGGAATCCCTAAACCACAAAATAACTAAAATATTTTTGGCTGAATAAAGTACACAATTAATCTCTCACTTTTACACTTTGCAACAATTTGATTATTTATAAATTTAAATGTATATCAAACTAATCCCTCATAAATTTAAATTTATATAAAATTAGTCATTCTATTTATATTAATAAGAGACTAATTTTACATAAAATAAGATTTTTTAGGGACTGATTTGTCACAATTATCTGTGAAAGACCAAATTATCACAAAATGTAAAATTAAAGTTTCAATTTAGTACTTTTCTCATTTTTGGCTAGATGGTCGTGTAAAAACTCCAACCCATTGGTGCTTAGAGAGGGAAGTAATAGATTAAACTAGACAGAAAATTACCTCAAGAATGACACCACCGTCACTGCATGGAAGAAGTAATAAGGAAGATTGAGAAAAAAGGCTTTTGGTGATGGGAGATCACCGTTCCCATCATTACTTTTTACGTTGCTCATGCATAAATAGGTTTAAATTAAATGGCATCTTTAAAGGTTTTGATATTACACTTCAAATAGAAGTTCAGTGTATTTAGTTTGATATTTAAATTCAAAAAAAGTTATTTGTATATTAAAATATAAATTTATCTTATGGATAATTTTGTTTAAGTGAAAAAGAATTGCTTCTATATTGAATAGACTACGTTGATGGTAAAACTCACTTTTTAAATTTGAATTACATTAATGCAAACTCATTGTTGACTAAAATCAAGTTTGCAAAAATTTACATTTATCCAAAATTAAATTTGCACAACTTCAATCTAAACAAACACTTATTATTATAATTTTAAAAGTAGACTTTCAAAACTTATTTTTCTTATATTGTAATGAGTAAATTGTTTTAATACAATTAAAAAAGTGATTGTATCAGTGCAATTATTATGTAATATATTTAAAAGAATATATGTAGCAAAGATATGTCAAATTAAGGTCATTGTATGCCAACTCATCATGGTTGGTTATATTTATATTTTAATTCCATTATTTTATAAATTCTATTAATGAACCCAAAGTTTATTTTGAATTTTTCAATTATCCCCTCTACTTTATTATTTCTCAATAACCCCAAAAGTCAATTTATAAATTAAAAATAAAGATATAATTATAGATGGACAATGATTGAAAAATAAAAGAAGTAAAGGCTGAGTTAACAAATTTACAAATCAGAGATTATTGGAATATAAAAAAATCTTGGGGTAAATTGATAATTTTGAAATGAAATTTGGCTTCATAAAGAAAATTTAAAAAACATTGGAGTTAAAATATAAATATAATAAATTATTTTAGGTTGACATATTATCTATATAATTTGACCTGTCATTACAACATATGTTTTTTAAATATCACGTAATAATTACACCAATACAATTATTTTTATAAATATACCAAAAAAATCATCAATAATATTATTTGTGTACAATTTATGGAGCCTTTTAATTGGAGACAGTTTGTATCTCTTTTCGGTCAATTCCATGTAAGAGCCTAATGCAATAAAAAGAAAACAATTCAAAACTTTCAATGTCATATTATCAATTGACTGGTGATAGTATTAAAGCACCATTACAAAATTATCCATAAATGCTTGAGATTTGGATATTCTCAATTTTTTTTTATTAATTTGGAGATAGATAAATATAAAGTAAATGGGACTTACAATTTAAACACGTATTATTCAAGTAGACCTCACTTTCTCTCTTTTTTCAAATTGACCCAAAAATCAATAAAAAAAAACTAGAGAAATCCAAATTGGCTATTAATTTATTTCTTACAAGTATTCGATTTGTTATTACTAGTGATTATTTGTATTAGTCATGGTACATTTTCTCTGAGAGTTAAAACTTGAAACCATTTATCAATTTTTTAATTCTTTTATAAAAATTAACAACGATTTAGATCGTCTCTAAAACCGAGAGATAAAAAAATAGAATTAATTTTTTGTTAAAGTTTGCTCATTTGTGTTATTTTAAAGGTTTAGAGTATTTCGCACTTCTGTTAGCGGCCTTTTCGGGACTGAAAATTTTCCAACGACATTATTAGGTGGCCACTTTGACCATCCATGACTTTGTACGTTGACTACTTTCGGGTATTTTTTCTTTGCATTTATTTCAAATCTAAAAGATTAAGAAAAAAATTAAAACTTTATTTTAAAATTTAGAGTTTAAGATTTATTGTTGATAGTTGATAATAAGAATGAAATGAAATTTTTAATTTTTCTAAATAATTTCAAAAAATTGTGTAGCTTGAACTTTATAGGCCATTATAAATTATAAGACTTTGATTTCAATCAACAAATTTTAAGGCCTAATTAAAAATTAAGTAAAATTTTAATGGTCAAATAACAGTGTTAAAATATACTTAAATTTTAAGAAATTAGTATAGTAGTAAAGATTATCATGATTTGTTGTTACATGTATTTGGTGAATTCAAAACTTAATTATTTAATTCTTCAAGGTCAAGCCATAAAGAAAATTGTGAGCATTTAAGCATAATTTAAAGTAAATTTAAATTAAATTCATAAATAAAATTTATTTTGATTATTGACTTATCATTGAATTATCATTTTAGTTCCTTATTTTATTTTTTAAAATAGTTTATCACTTATTAGAAATTGTCATTTTTTGTCCCCTTTTTTAAAATTATTATCATATGTAATGTTTCAAGATAAATCCTCTTGACTCACATTGAAGAATTTAAAATAATAATTTCCAATTAGTGAGACTATTATGAGAAATAAAATAAAAAAGGTATCAAAATAATAATTCAATGATAAATCAAGAATGAAAATAAAGATTTTCATGATGTGTTATTACATGTCTATAGTAGATTCAAAACTTAATTATTTAATTCTTCAAGGTCAAGCCATAAAAAAAAAATTTGTGAGCACTTAAGCATAATTTAAATTAAATCTAAATTATATTCATAGAGAAAAATGTTATTTTAGTCATTGACTTATTACTCAATTATCATTTTAATCCCTTATTTCATTTTCCAAAGCCGTCCACAACTAATTAAAAATTGTCATCATTTGTTTCTATTTTTTATATCATTATCATATATAATTTTTCAAGTTATATCCTATTAACTCACAGAGAATGATTAAAAATAATAATTTTTATTTAGTGAAAGATCATTATGAGAAATAAAATAACTAAAAAATAAAAATGACAATTCAATTTATCATTAGGAATCATAATATTATTATGTACATTCATCCTTATACTTAAATAAAATTTGCATAATCTTAAAATTATGAGTAAAAAAAGAGATAATAATGCGATTGCTGAAAAGTTACAACTAAAGGTCAATGTTTACCACTTCCATAACTGACTTTCAGTGCCATTTTGAGAAGAAAAGCAAAACTGGAAAAAAGTTTTTAAAAAGGCAAAAAAGAAAGAGTTGAAAATAAGATATCTGTCCGTGAGAGAGAGAGAGAGAGAGTAAAACGAGAATCTGAGACGACACATAATGGACATGTTAGATGGGCCATTTGGTGGCACATGAACAAATCTGGTGGTACCGAATGATAAATTTGAATGGTAGTTAAGGATAATCAAACTTTCACATACACACTCACTCATATTAAATAAAGCATTTATGCTTCACATTTTTTTCTACTATGAAAAAGCCAACACTCACTAGTTGTTTCCATTATTCAGTTTAGTGTGTAGGAAGCCGAGGAACGAACACTATGGGTTCTGCGGCGATGGAGTACCAGCCGCTGCTACTGGGGCTGGACTCGCACTCCCGGATTCCGGACTTGTCGGCGGATGCCATCGAGGAGTTCTTGGCGCACCGGCCGGTGGAGCCGCGGTGGTGGCCTCGGCTTGTTGCTTGGGAGTCAAGGCTCCTGTGGCTCCTCTCTGGCTCCTCTATTGTTGTCTCTATTTTCAACTACATGCTCAGCTTTGTGACCTTGATGTTTGCTGGGCATTTGGGGACTCTTGAGCTTGCTGGAGCATCCATTGCCAGTGTTGGAATTCAAGGTCTTGCTTATGGGATCATGGTATGCCTTGTCTCTTTTTCTCATTCTTTTCCTCAGAATTTTACTTAGAAGCTCATCAAGATATTGAAGTATAAGATATTAGGATTTTTAATGTTATCTTATTCAGCATGATAATTGACAGTTATGTATTTCATGCAAGTGATAGCTAAAAATTACTTCCCTTTTGGTTGGTATGAGATATCATTCTAAAATGGTGTCATTCTGTCATGTGAGAGTACCAAACATATATATTTTACCCAAATACTAAGATATGAGATATCATTGTATTGAAAATTCTTTTAAAACTGTCATAGGTTAAATGACACTAGACATCTTGTATGCTACTGTACCAAACACAACATCTTAAAATATCTCTAGACATCCAATATACCAGAATCAGAGATGACAGATATCTTAATATCTCAAGCACCTCTTTCACTGAGAGCAGATTTCAAAGGTCTGTCTCATACTTAACATGAAACAAATACATTCACATTGATGAGATTCCCAAACTGTTTTTGAAACAGCTGGGTATGGCCAGTGCAGTGCAAACAGTGTGTGGGCAAGCATATGGGGCCAAAAAATATGCAGCAATGGGCATAATATGCCAGAGGGCAATCATTCTGCACTTAGGAGCAGCCATACTTCTGACATTCCTGTATTGGTACTCTGGGGCAGTCCTTAAGGCCATAGGTCAGACAGAGGACATAGCAGAGCAAGGCCAAGTGTTTGCAAGAGGAATCATCCCTCAGCTCTATGCCTTTGCTATAAGCTGCCCTATGCAGAGGTTCCTGCAAGCACAGAACATAGTGAACCCTCTGGCTCTGATGTCTGTGGGAGTGTTTATTCTTCATGTGGTCATAAGCTATCTGGTTATCTATGTCTTTGACTATGGCCTCCTTGGGGCTGCCCTTGCTCTCAGCTTCTCTTGGTGGCTTCTTGTCATTGTGAATGGCCTTTACATACTTCTTAGCCCAAGTTGTAGGGAAACTTGGACTGGCTTCTCTGTCAAAGCATTTAGAGGCATTTGGCCTTATTTCAAGCTCACTGTTGCCTCTGCTATCATGTTGTGGTATGTCTTCATTGCCTCCTCTTTCTTTCTCCCTTGCTGCATAATTTCTGTTTTCTTTTCTGCAAATTACTTTCTTTGTCAGAGTAAAAGTCAGAACCTTGTACAGGTGTGAGTGAAGTGTATGCAAGTAGTGTGTAACTACACTTATATTGTTTCTTCAACTCTCAAATTCACATCATTCATTTCAGTAATTTCTGGTCTGAAAATGCATCTTTTTAATGCAGTTTGGAGATATGGTACAATCAAGGACTTGTGCTTATATCAGGGCTTCTTACCAATCCTACTATCTCACTTGACTCTATTTCCATTTGGTATGTTCATAGCCAAATTGTCCTTTTTCTTCAGTACTGACCAACTCATTGCCTAACCACAATCTCCATTCTTATCTGATTCCAGTATGAATTACTTGAACTGGGACATGCAGTTTATGCTGGGTCTAAGTGCAGCAGCCAGGTTAGTAACACAAAAGAATTAACAGAACAAACAAATCATTCATAGATATGTAAGCATATCAATGTATCATCACCTAAACCCTTTTCAACATACTTGTATATCTATTCATGATTACTCTCGTCTGTTAACTTTTTTATAGACTATTTTATTCCATGACTGTACTAACGGGAGTTTGGGTTTTTTGTTGCAGTATAAGAGTTAGCAATGAACTAGGGGCAGGTCATCCAAGAGTAGCAAAATTTTCAGTGCTTGTAGTGAATGGAACAAGCATCCTCATCAGTTTAATTTTCTGTGTAATTGTTCTTATATTCCGGATTGGTTTGAGCAAGCTCTTCACTTCTGATGCTGAAGTCATTGAAGCTGTCTCTGATTTGTGTCCACTGCTTGCTATCTCTGTTTTCCTAAATGGCATTCAACCTATACTTTCAGGTATACACAATGCCATAACATAAACCCATAAGCACCACTTTTGGTTCATACTTCTTTTTTCCCTTTTTATCCTTTTTGTTTAATTTAGGTTTAGAGTGTAGAGTTCAAGATTTAATTTGTTCAATGTCAAATCTTTTAATCCCAAATATGACTAGTTGCTTATGGTTTAAATTTATTTTTTGGTTAATTTGGCTCTGATTAAGAGATTGTCATTTACACTCAAAATTCTCTTTAAAGACGAATTGAGCCAAAATTTATCAATCGATTCTCATTGCACTTTTTTTTTTAGTCTCTAATGGTTGTTTTTGTTTTCATTAATTTTTAGGTGTGGCAATTGGAAGTGGATGGCAAGCTGTAGTGGCTTATGTGAACTTGGCTTCATACTATGTGATTGGCCTTACCATTGGATGTGTTCTTGGCTTCAAAACCTCTTTAGGAGTAGCTGTGAGTTTCAACATTTCCTTCACTACTGAACATAGGAATTTTTCTGATGTAGAAGAGAAATATAATATTAAAACTTCTTTTTAAAATCAAATATTAATATTTTTTAAAAAATAAATTTTTATAAACATCATTATTATGAGATTATTTGGGGAATTTTGCAGGGCATATGGTGGGGGATGATCCTTGGAGTTTTGATACAAACAGTAACTCTAATAATTTTGACAGCCAGAACAGACTGGGATGCAGAGGTAATCAAAATTCTGACTCTAAAAAGAAGAAAAAAAATAATTTTCTATTTATCTATTTTTTTTAATGACTAGTTATTTACATATTAACTAATTTTTATTGCTATTCACAGGTTGAGAAAGCTATTGCTAGAGTGAAGAGATCAGCAGAAGATGATACTTTAGATCACATAGTTGGCAATGTTTAGAGATATTTAATTTTAGTAGTTACATACATTATTGTTGTTGTGAACTTCCTAGCTACACCATAATCAATTTTGGGTATGTAAATTTTAAATTATCAATGAGTTTATGTGTGTGTGGAGTTTTCTCAGTCTATCCAATTTTGATCATTTTAAAAATTAAAAGAAAAAAGAAGAAGAAGAAGAAGAAGGAAACCCAATAGTCATATGCTCCATAAGTGTAGGCACTGTTTATTATAATTAATAATTATTTGAGTGAAAGTCAAATTTATAACACTGGTTAAGTGTATTTTCTTTTTTTTAATTAAAGTACTTAATTCAAAATATTTTTTTATCAAATCATTTTTAGGCACATTTCTCCATTAACTTGATGCATGAAAAAATTTATTTATAACACTTTCAAAGGATTTATTAATATAGCAAAAGAGACAAGTGGCAATAACAAGAGTCTCTATCACTTGACTAATAACTGAGAGTCATTTTGAAAAGGTTAATTTTAAGGATGATTACAATTAAGAACCATAAGTTTAAATTATTTATTATAAATGACATTGTTTGAAATTATTTTGAATAATCTAAGGATTTTTTTAAGTTTAAAAATCTTATTCTAAAACTCAGAACAATTAATAAAAGAGCTTTAAGATAAAGTACTTCAAAGTAAAAAAAAGATAATTTCTAAATTCTTTAGAATCAATTAAAATTTTAAAACCTCTATAATAAACAACTTGAACTCCTAATCTTTAACAGTAATTATTTATTAGTTTGAATTAATAACTATGAGTCATTTTGAAAAGTTCATATTAAGGATAATTATAATTAAGAAGCATAAGTTCAAATTATTTGTTATGAGTGACATTTAAAATTATTTTGAATAATCTAAGGATCAATCATTTTAAACTCTAAAATTCCTAGAAAACATAATAAAAGAATTTTAAGATAAAGTCCTTTAAAATTAAAATATAATAATAATTCTTAAATCATTTAAAATAATTTTAAAATTTGAAATCCTTCTTCATAAAATACATAAATTCATGTTAAGTGTAAAATTTTCTTAGTTTTAACTAAATGTGTAAGTTGCCCATGCGCACGAGCAAAACTGGACTCTTAGCAGTAAAATTTGAACGGTAGTTGTTATCACAAAGAAAGAAGTAGCGAAGTTTCAAACACTCTCTCCTCTAGAAAGTCCAAAGTGCCTTATTAAAGCACTTCATTTGTCATTTTCTACAAAGAATTAATATTTTAAAAATTTATTTATATTGTCATTTTCTATAAAAAAAAATTTTAATATTTTAAGTATTTATTATAAATAAAATTTATTTTAAATAAATTATTAAAATAATTTTTAAAAAGTTAATTCAAAATTTAGTCTAATTTAAATAAAAATTTTATTTTAATTTGATATAATAAAATTAAATAGAATTTTTCAGATTCACAAAATTTATACACAATCCTAAATTGATAAGCACCTTGCAAAGATGGTTGGCATATCAACATGTATATCCAAAAAATCATTTTCAGTTTGTCCCACGCTGCAGTTTCTAGGCTCATCACCAATTAAACCAAATCTGTTGTAGAAGTATTGTAACCTCTCATGTTAAACGGATTCCCAGATTTTTAAAAGACTAGCCTAGGCCCCTAGAATCCTCAGATTAATGAACTTTTTCAAATCAAGTAAGATCTACTTCGGATAAAACTTCTAAAAAATCTCCCATTCAAAGGTGGATTCTCCATTGATCCAGCCTCCCCAACAATGGAGCCCAGTTTCACAGTATTATGTAATTCACACCCTCTAATGGAGAATTATAAAATTGAACCCAGAATGGATGGACCTAGCTGAGTTTTTACTCAACCCAAGGCCTATCCTAATTTCGGCACTTAGCCAATTTTTTATGTTCGATTTCGAACTTAACTTAGTAAGAAATTGGGCTAAGTTAATCAAGTCTTTTTGTTAATTTTTTTTTATGAATTTAAATTTGAAATTTTGAAAAAATAAATATGATCCATTTTTAACAAATGAAGTATTTTATATTAGTAAAAGTAATTCGTGTTCAACAAAAATAATATTATAATAACAATCTTGAAGAAAAAATATTTTATATTAAACAAAAAGAAAAAGATTTCAGGCCAAATCAAATATCTACCTTAACCCATGACTTAACCTGAGACTGAGTATTATATAGAACACTCAGTTTTTTGACCCCTTTTGTGCAAATACTAATCTGATTCGAGTTGATTGAAACAGCCCAAGTCATATGCACCACTAATTCAAGGAATACTCAATGAATAATTTTCCAACTAAAGTTTTTCTCTCAAAGTGATTCTCCCCTTTAAATTCTCAGTCCAAAGAGACCGCATGTCACCCCTCTCCTATCCCCTCATCATATTAGCCAGCAATGAACCAAATAGAGCCTTCACACGAAAGAGCACCTGGGAAACACCAAACGCTCTCAGCGAGTAGGGTAAGGGTTGCAGAACTCTCAGATGAGAGAAACGTGCCATATGCCAACTGACATTTACAAGAAATGTACACAAGAATTTCTCTTATGTGGAAAATTGTAATATAAATTGTTGCAAAAATTTTTCATCCAAAGGCCCTCCATGATAAAAATGACCAGTTCTTCGTAGAGAGTATAAAGATTGCGTTCAGAGACCATTTATAGAAAACACCATAGCATTTCGGAAAAAACCATATTTATAACTAAAATAGCTTGTAGAGTGTTTTTGGTCCTAAAATGCCAAAAACACAGATGCATCTCGAAACTAAAAATGCATTTCTGCGTTTTTTCCATATGGCATGACAAACTCTAGGAAAATTCCAATTCCTTTCGGATACCATATTACAAATATAACATTACCAGTTCACAACTATTGTCTCAAGTAGCACACGACACGACACTGCTTAGACTAACAAGACACAGAGAAACAGAGTTTTTTTTTTTTTCCACATTTTTCAAAATTAGGCTAAACACAACAGAACTGAAGTGTTGGCCAACCTCCGATGTAAGATTTGTTTGTATACGCAGCATACTATCCACTCGAGGTGGTACCCTAAGTTTACATACGAGAGATCAGAAGTGGGACGGACACCGAAGTGTCCTCTCCCATCACCGGCTGGAACAAATCAAGCTCCCCATAACGCTCCAGGACACGCATCCTGCAGTCTTCAGCAGCCATCATTCCAGTAGAATATGCACCATGCACAGACCCAGGGTAGTCCGAACTTGTTGCCTCCCCGGCAAAGAATAAGTTGTCTACTGGGATCCTCAACCGCTCATACAGATCATGGGTTTTCCCAACTACATCATAGCTATAGGAACCTAGTGAGTTGATGTCTGTGCCCCACCGAGACACGAGATACTGAATCTGCAAAATTAGAACAACCGCATCATAGACTAAGTAGACCATACTATGAAACATATGGAGAAAAATACATCATTTATTTATTTTATTTTTTGTTTTATATATATGTGTGTATGTGTGTGTTTTCAGGATGGTCAAATTCAGGATTCCTTTAGCCAGCCTGAACCAAGTAATTGGAATTGGGTTCATGTATTGCTTGTGTAGTTAAAATAAAATATAAATAAAACTAGTATAGTTACCGGTGCAGAAGCATCTGGAAGGATCCTCTTGAGTTGCGTGAAAGCAAAGTTTGCAGCCGCTTCATCAGACATTTTCTCAATGTCTTTGGCCAGCTGTCCAGCAGGCATGTACACAAGGACAGGATGACCTGCAGCCTTGTGGAGATTAAGGAAATAACTGCATCCATAAGATGTCTCTGCAACTACTCCCAAGAACTCTACGTTCGGCCAAAAAACATTTTTAAAGTGCAAAATTATTTTATTCTCAATCCCTACTCCAAGATCAGCAATGGCAGCTTCTTTCCAGTCAGGGAGCCTGGGCTCAAACTTGATGCTCTTTGATTTCAGCACCCCAAGAGGAACAGTAATAATAGCAGCATCTGCGAAAAATGTTTTCCCATTTTCCACTGTCACCTTTACTCCAGTGTATCGCCTTGTTATTTTTGTGACCCTGCAGAGATGTATTACCAGTGCCAGCTAATTTAGCCAAGCAATATAACAGGACATACACATCCAAAATAAATGTTCAAACTAGTCTTTACCTGTGTCCCAAGCGAATGTCAAGACCCTTGGCCAGGGTATGTATAACAGGCAGGTAGCCCCTGACCATAAGACCATGGCCACCAGGGAGCAGCACTTCCTGAAAGCACATATGAAGAATGGTATAAGAGATAAGGAATAGAAAAAAGTTAAAAGCAAACAATATAGCGGTTTCAAGCAGCTGCTACTAACTACAAGTGATTACTAGTCTATTACGATAATTTTAACATCTAAATCCTTTATGGCAGGGCTTTAGTTTTCCATGAAGAAACTTAGATGCAATTCCCGAGTGCTTGTTATCAGGCTTCTCGAGAGAATTATGACATATATTGTGCAGTGTTGTAAAACAGTGTTACTGTGTAATATTTTCACTGGAAAACCTGATAACAAACACCTATAGAACTTTAACTAAGTCTTCTCCATTTTCCATTAAGGTTAAACCCCAGCCCAAAAGGTTGGTTCACTGCTTTACTAGCAGATGAAAGAAATTCCCCACCCCTCACCCCTGGGGCCCCACAAAAAAGTACTATGTATCACCAATTTATGCTACAGACTGAGGATTACATATAATTACTATTTGTATTCTACTGGCTTTTGTTACAAATGTTAAGGAATAGTCACACATCACCATGTTGGCATTCATTTTGCTCTACGTGGTGAGCAGTTTGCCCAAAACATATCTATTCCCACAAGCATTGTAGCACAAAAGTCAATTTCCATCCTCAAAACTACTCTCTCAGCATTTCGTTGTGATACATAATCCTATATGAAGACTATGAAACACATTTACATAATTTATCGGTCATAGAAAGGATGCATGTTGAAGACTCATGCACCTGGCTATGAGACGACTTTACAATTTTTTTCTTTCATTACAGGAGCTACCTGGATGTAACACCAAAGAGAATAGATCATTTAGTGTGTAAAATTAGAGGAAAAAAGGGTAACAGTAATTAAATTACAAGATACAAACTCAAATTTGCAGATAGACATACATATAAGAACTCGGGGTAAAAATGAGAATCCAGCCTTATAATTTTTATTCTTGTATTTATTCTTGTTTTCTAGCCACACATATACTCTTTGCGATTTGTAATAGCTTCTAGAGAGCAGAGACATTCCAAACCCTAAGAATTTTTTTGTTCCTTAAGTTAACTTAGCTAAGTTGGTTTCCTTGCCAAGTGTTGGGTTTTACTTCTACAGTATTTAAAGGCTTACCAAGCTCAGATATAATTCAGAGTAGTACCAAAATGACCAGGTTGTAGCAAGTACCACAAGAAGGAACGTGAGGATTAATATCTTGTTAGATGCAGCTGCTAGTTATGCCACTGTCCTCTTTCTCTGTCCCATCCCTATTCATCCTTCTTGCAAAATTATTTTTGGTCTGATCTTTACAGATGGCAGAAAATTTATACACTTTTTAATCTTCCAAACTAGATCCTTTTAGCCTAAATATCAATTAAGACTTCAGATATTATGTTAAAACCCAGACCTCTGTTTCTGCCATATTACTGCAGGCAAATCCCCAAAATTAGTTATTTTAAGACATCATATGTCAATCTACACCTAGGAACAGGTAACTCTGAGATTAATACAGCCTTCCTGCAAGATGCTCCATACTCTAATCAAGCTATCCTGCATCCATTTCCATCACATATGGACACGGACTATAATACAAGGGTATCTTGTTATATTCTTGAGCATGTAGCAATTAAATAACTGACACTTCCAGGCAATGCTTGAATGAAGATAAAATGAGCAGGTGGAACATGACAATGTAAATGGACACATTAAAATCTAAATGTATTGCCATTTTCCCCCTTATTTACACTCCAATCAAGCAAAGCTTATGTTTCCTGTGAATTTAGAGCCAACATTTATTTTAAAAAAAAAAAGCTACACAAAGAGAGTTGAATAGAAACAAAGATAATGCAGATTTCTAAACTTTCGGCCAGCCATCATCAATTGTTTCTGTGAAAAAATGGTGGCAATAATCTAGCTTAAAAAACCCAAACATCCTATTCTCTTCAAATTACCTCATCCCAAGATTTAAGTGATATTGTATCAGCATCTGCAGCAAACCAACCCTCCATTCTGCATAAATACCACTGAAGTACCTTGTGGGCAAGCCCCTCCAACCTGCACCCACGAGTTGATGTTAAGTTCCCCAATACTTGAGCATCAAGAAAATAAATAACAGGTAAATGGATTTGAGTTTTCTGCCAATAATAACCTTAAATCTGGCCTTCTTTCAAAAACAATTGAAAGAGCACGGAGTATGGACATGTCTTCACTGAATTCCTTCCTCACATTATCTGTCTGCGTTATGTTAAGGACAATCATTAGAGTGAGCACCCATAATAACACATAGAATTTGACAGAAGAAGTTATCAGATGGAAAACCACTGCATTCCATAAGAATTCCCTTCCATAATGAAACTGCAGTTAATCATATAAGGAAACAATTATACATTAAAAAGATGGCTTACCTCCTGCAAAATCATCTCAAATGCTTCACCAACTTTTTTGACTAACTCCTGGGGAACTTGATTTCCATCCATATCAAAGAGGGCATAGCTGCAAGAGCCAAGAAGTTGATGAATGTTTGTTAGGAAGAATATGTACGCAAGAACTTCCAACATGTGAGATGAGCAGACCATAAAATAGAGCAAAAACCTTGGTTGCCAAAAAAAAATAATTGAATTGATCACCAAACATGTGACTGTAGCATAATTATATGACTGCTAGATAGAGTAGCAAAAAGTAATGCTCTTACCTTTCCAAATCATGGTCATATAGGACAGAGTTATCCCCACTAGTTCGATATAAGGGCAGTCCCAGCCTCCCAATCAGTGGAGCCAGCGGATTCTCGTTGCAAACACCGTGCAACCTGAACCATCAACATTGATGTGCCACTTTAATACTAATACCAAAGTAAAATAAGGTTTGGTATTTCTTTTTTCCCTCAACAACATAATAAAAAGAACAGGACAAAATCAAATAGTGTACAAAGTATACCATGAAGCACCCAGGTCAACAGGAAAACCAAATGAGTAATTAGTGTGAATTCGGCCACCAAGTCTTTCCCGTGACTCTAAGAGAACAACCTGATCGAAAAAAATGTGCCATTTAGCCATAGAGATATAGACAGATTGTTCACATCTCATTGCACTATCAAATTTAATTTAACTTTGCAATAATAAATTAACCACTAAAAATGTGTAGGTTTATGTCTCAAATGCAAAATCTCACAGGCAAAAGGTAATTCAATCTTGTCCTACTTAATAATAAACGATTATGGTTTGATTAGACTATAAATGTGTAGGTATATGCTTACATGCCTTTGAACTTGGTTTGATTTGACTAAAGTATAAAACCTGCCACTTCTAAATTTTTAAATTCACTCTAGTAGCTCAATCAGTACATCTAAGGAGTATCAATGTATCACCCAGGATCATTGCCCTGGAACCAGTCAAGCTTCAACATAATCAATCTTACCAACAATTACAAATAAACTCCAGCAAAAACATAAAATAATCGCCAACAATGAAGCCAATGAATAGTCTTGTAAAGCAGATTACATATTGTGTCAAACATTAGAGTAAATATACAAATTTCTTGTACACAGAAATTTTATACATGTAAGTTATTATACAACTAATGTAGCCACTCCGATGTGCAAAAGATCATAGCCGTTTAATAGAGTAAAATGCAATACAAGTCCAATAAGCTATAAAATTGTTTAATGGATGATAGCAGTTTTACTAAATTTGCTTAAATACCTGAAATGAGGCATCGTGAAGTGCACGAGCGGCAGCAACCCCAGCCATTCCACCACCAATGACGATAACAGAGGGTGACCTCTCCTGCTGCCTGCCAACGTTTGCATAGCAAAGAGCTATGGCAAGGGAGAAAACATAAAACGCGGGAAAAAAGGGTACCCCAGTTAGCATCATAATACACAACGCCAAAAGTAGAATTTCCACTTCACGATATTAGACAACAAAAAAAAAAAAAAAGACAACAAATCTTCGGACAACATTAATTGGGTAGACAAACTCCTTGCCTGTGTAAGGTGGGAATTCCTAGTTATATATGACTCGTCCGATATTTTATGCATGCACGGCGGGATTTCCCAGTTATTATATAGCATGCAGTTAATTACCTTTTCGAATCACAAATCATGCACAATTTTGAGAAATCACAGAAATAATCACGTGCATAAAACTAGTTACAAATATAATAGTATGCAAGCCAGCCTACCATAAGTCCGCACCACATGACAAGTTCAACGTTATTTCGAATTTCAATCTCAATTTCGTAAAATTGGAGGAACTCAATGGTTAATATATGATGTCTTCTTTTATAATCTTAAATAAGTCACATGAGAAGATCGCTTTTGACAATTTCGACTCATAAAATCCACGACCCCATAACAAATGTACAACAAAATGAAGAAAAGTAAAGCGACACATGCACGTGGTCAAACTGTTCTTGAGTTAGACTAAAGCTTTTTTATAACTTCTTTTCCATTCCGATCACCACAATGATTTTGTTAATTTAAATATATATCACAAACTACTTCCACATATACAAACCGAAATCAAATCAAGCTAACGCTGCAATCAAATGCAAGAAATAAAATACAGTATAAATTCTTTTAAAAAAAACTCGATCTTGAACAAACCTCTGCGTAGTTGGGGATTACTCTTAATTCGTGACTCCATATTGCGAAGATATTCCTTTACTAAAATCGAGATTACTATTAAAATTGATTAATGACCGCTCCAGGGGGTTCTTCTCAAATTGGAACAAAGAAGAACGTAATTGAGGTGAAAAATGGAGGATGAAAATTAACAAACAAGTAATGAAGTGATCGGAATTCAAATTCGAGAATAAACCCAGCTTCCCGAACCAGTTCATGCGCCTAATTTCCAAATTCAACCACTTCCAGGCCTGTAATCAATCGGATTACAGATTCCGAAGCCTCGATCGGCGAAAAAGTGGGAGAATTTCAGGACAAATCTAAGCGGGAAATCGCGATTCGGGTGTCGGTAGAGGCTTTTGGACGCGCGATCGCGATGAAGGTTCGAGAAAACGAAAAGGATCAGGGAATTTGGTAGCTCGGAAAGTAGAGAGAGAAAGAGGAAGAAAGCTCTAGAGAGAGAAAATGGAAAATGGCAGGAACGGTTGAGCTGATTTTTGTTGAGCGCAATGAGTCGCCACAGCTTTTGGGAATTTATAGAGTTTATTCGAGCCGATTATCATAAGAACAGACGCGCCGACTTGATGTGGAACCACGCGCTCTCGGAAGAGACGTGGGGTGAGGTTATTTTGGTAATTTCGTAATGGAATAGAACTCTGGTAAGCGAGTATTGCCTTTTTCCCACGTTAATGGAATGTGAGTATTTGAAGAAAGAGAAATATGATTCAGAAAATCCATAGAGGAAAAAGGTCACTATTTTTGACGCGTTGAACTGACACGTCACTCTCTAACCTTTATATATTTTTTAAAAAGTAAATAAATAAAAATATTATATTTAAAAAGAATTAAAATTTTAAGATATTTACTAAAAATATATATTTTAAAATTATAAAACACTCTTCAATGTCAAAATGGATCCATTCCACCCGATTGAACGCCTTTAACCTATCGTATTATCTTGTTTTTAAATATTTAATATTTAATTTATCATAGACAATATAAATAAATTTTTAATATTAAATTTAAATATTTAGCTTGAGAATTGAATTTTTTGTTTATTTTCTTATTTTTTTTTATAATTTTTCTTTAAAATATTTTATGTTTATTATGTATTTTTAAAGATTTAGAATAAGTTTCATTAGTTAAAAAAAAATTTAGTTTCTAGATCTTTTAAAATAATTTTTAAGATTTTTTATAATGAATATTTTTTATTTATGCTTCTTGATTGTAATTTTTTTAATAAATATTTATTATAAAGTTTCTATTTTTATTAATATAGATTCTGGATACTTATATCTTGATTTGATGTATAATAAATAGTTATCTAAAAATTTAGTAATACTTATTGCTTCGTATAATTTAAAAAAGATTCTAATAAAATGTAGATATGTATTTTTTACATTTCTGGATATCTATGACTTGGTGAAAGAGGAAAAAGAAGGTAAGAATTTGAGATATATCAAGTTGACTTCAATTTTTTAAAAAAATTAAAAACCAATACCTTATAAATTATTGTCTCATGTAACATAAGTATGTTTTCAAAAATATTATAGAATGGTAACAAAATAAACATAGGTTTATAAATTTTAATTGTTTTACCAAAAATATAGTTAATAAATTTCCATAGCCTATGGATACATTCTAATTTAGCATTGAATATTTTAAACTAATTCAAATTTACTATAATTCTTTTAGGACAATTGTTTATTGTTGGATTGAGTTGTTCTTTAATTTTAGCTATTAAATTAAAGCTTAAAAATCATGTATAGTTAAGAAGATAACTTTTTGACCTCACATAGTTATAACATCAATTTGATCCGTTAAATTACATACTTCCTTCAATTTCAACAATGAAATCTATGTATTTTTCTTTAAATGTAACAAATTTAAATTAATTTTAAACTCATCCCGATTGCATGCTTTCATATAAATATGGCGCAAAATGCTCATAGTTAAATTGTGTGATCTATAAGTTAATAATATGTTATTTATTGATGATATATATATATATATATATCACATTTGAGAATAAAACATTATATTAAATAATATATATATATATATATATGTATATATATATCCAATAATCTCATAAATCAACATGTCCTTTCCAAACAAAATGACGTCAAATCGCGTTACTGTTAGAATATCTACCATAAATATTGCGCCCACACAAAAGGTAAAAGTAAATTAAACTGTTCTCTTAAAATTTGATGAAATTATGTCCAATATTCTTTTTATTTCAAAAATTATATATTTTGCTGTAAAATATTTTAATACATTTTATATAAATGTTATATGAGTATACAGGTACAACCAATTATAACATAATATATAATCATAATAATATCAATTTAATAAATAATAATATTATAATTATTTTTTTATATTATAATTAATACATTCAAAATTATTAATGGACTAAAGATAACATTAATTAAAAAATTATATTTTTATTATTATGAAATTATGATTCTATTTTTAATATAATAGTATAAACAGTTAACTTAAGGCTATAACTTAACCTTAACAGAGTCAAAACAATTAAAAAATTTTATCGTCCAAAGAATTATGTATATTGTGTTAAAGATTAAACTCGTTGATTGAAAATAAATTGAAGAAGTATCAAGTATAATTTTATAACAAAAAAATAAGATGTATTTAGTCAAGCCTCTTGAAAATTAATGTAAATTTCACTTAAAAAATATGATAAGCAGGTGGTATTTGAGTTATCAATCGATTCATATTTGATTTTAATTAAAAGTAGATCATTCATATTAGGGGTTAGGATATTCATTATAATTTTATTGTGATTTAATTAATTAAAAAGAACAAAATTATTTTATTATACTTGATTAAAAATTTAACCGCATGCTTAAGCTGAAAATTTTAAAATGATTAAACTCATTATTAACCTAATTTCTACATAAAATTAAACTTAAAGCTGTCCTAATTTTCACGTTTATTTTAACAATGCACCTAATCACATTTACCTACTCAACTCAAGTATCAGACCAGTCGTTCTCTTACACCAATATTTTAATTCTATAGTATCAGTGAAGTAAAGAGGAAAATATATATATATATATATATATATATATATAATTTTTTTAAGTCAATAACTTATCATAAAGTTACTATTTACTCCCTCATATATTATAATACATAAATTCGTCATTCACTAATTAAAAAATATTATATTTAATTTTTTATGTTTAAAAAACACTAAATTTAATTCCTATCATTTAAAATTCGAAATTTTGTAAAAGGGTTAAATTTTATATTTTTAAAAAATTAGATTAAATATGAATTTTTTAATGAATGAGTAATTATTTTAAATATTACAATAAGTGAATAACAAATAAAAATTTTGTGATAAATAATGTAACAAAAAGTATTTTTCACCAAGAAAAAACTACAAGATCGACTATGATGATATTTAACTTAGACTATGTCAAAGTTAATTTAATGGCAATTCTTTCTTAATGACTTATCTATATTTTGTCTCCCTCTATGCAATTTTGCTTTAATTTTTAGCAAAAATCATTTTAAGAAGTATTAAAAAAAAGGACAGATTCTTTAAAAGCTTAAAAGATCAAAATTGACGTCTACTTTTGAAAAAATAATGATTCTTCAATCACATAGATGAATGGTGAGACTTGAAAATGAAGTCCAGTTGGCCTTAACCGACACTTTGAAGGCATACAATGAATTAGAATTAAAAATTATAAGTTTAAATATTTATAATAAATTCTTTGATATAACTATAAAATTATTGGTACTAATACTATTACTATATTGTGCACTAAGAAAAAGGCATGTAGCAATAATGTATCGTGCTATGTTTATATTAATAGTATAATAATTTAAAATAACTTGTTGTATTTATTTTGACTATATCATTTTTTAATTTTATTTATAAATCTAAAATTCTTTTTAAATTTTCAATCTACTTCATCTATTTTTTATTTTTCAATAATTCATTAAAATATTAGTTTAACTTTATTAACTTATTCTTTTACTTTCTTTATTTTTTAATAACTCCACGACTCCCTAAATTTTTTTTAGTTTCAATTTATAAACTAATGTTTTGTGGGATTGCTAAAAAATAAAAAGTAGGGGGGTGGATTGAAAAAGTTTTAAAAGGCTTTAAGTTCATAAATAAAATCTAAAAAAATTGGATCAAAATATAAATACAACAAATTATTCTAAATTAACATACAATCAACATATTTTGACATATTTTTACCACATTTTATCTTCTTAGTGTGTTACATAATAATATATCAGTACAACCAATTTTATAGTTACATAAAAAAATGACACTAATATTTATTATGAATGATCTTAAATTAAGATTTATTAAGTAAATTTTTTTTACTTTAGAAGATTCTATCTTAAAAAAAAATTCCAGCATGAATTATTTTAAGACTTTAAAATTATACAATAAAAAATTTTCATAACGAGATCCCCAAGTTTTAAAATAAGGTATTTTAGAATAATAAAAAAATTACAATCTCTAAATCCTTGAAAATAATTTTAAAAGTTAAAGTCAAATTTTTAAGGAAAATATATTTTTTCCTTTTTAATTAATTAATTTATTGTGTAGTCCAACTAAGATTATTCGTTTTCAATGCGACAAAACACTTTTAGAGTCTGGGGAATGTTTCTGAGCTTCAAATGTTTAGTTGGAATATTCATTGGGTGTTCATCTCTGGTGGTGATGACACATCTCTCCAATCATAGATTTCATAATTCACAATTTTAATCATTTTTTTTATTTGTAGTGTGATGCGTCGGATTGCACTTATATATTTAGTTTTCTTTTCATAACACTTTCCATTTTTTCATAATATCTATTATTTTTATTTATATATTTATCTATCGGAAACGTATGTCATCAAAGTTGTGTGACATATTAAAAAAATGTTTACGATAATAAGTTAAAATTATACCTAATTGAAATAAAATACAATTTGTTAATTCTTAATCTTTTAAAAATTTTGCAAAAGTCATATTTGCATCTTACCACTTATATTTATTTTGGCTTAACAGTAGGCACTTAATTTAATAATTAGTATTATAGTCTGGTCACGTGTTTAGTAAATTTAGGATAATAATTGTTTTATGGCAAATGCTGAAAATTAAAGAGTTAAGTCATAATAAAAAAAAATAACACTTGAACTAATTGCAATCAAATAAAGAGAATTACCTTTTAACTAATTAATATAGCTTTTAGAGAAAATGTGTGATCTATTAAAATTTAAAAAATTTATTTGAAAGACTAAGGTATACGTCACAAAATATTAATTATTAATATTTAAGAGTAAATGAATTAGAGTTTTCTTCTTTCAATCAAGTGTAAATTATATAGTTATCCCCACTCCTTCAAAAAATAACACACCCTCCCTTGAAATTGAAGTGTCAATTTTGAACACAAAATTAATAATATTGAAATAAGGTTTTTAGAAATATATTTTCTATTAATTTATATTTTAATTAAAAAATTAAGATTATTTTTCATAATATTTTGACTATTTTTTCACTTCAAAAAATCTTTGTGGATGCTTCCTTATAAAAGAAAGAAATGTATAATTAAGGCATCCTTCGAAAGAGGGGAGAGTTTTTATTTTTCTAATTTTTTATTTTATTTTTTGGAGATCAAGAAGGCCCAATGCCAAAAAGCAAAAAACAAACGAAAGACTTTCTCACATTGTGAGAATAGCAACATATCCCACCATGTCACTTTACAAATTACAAGAGTTAGAGCTCTAGAAGATATGTTTGGACTATGGTAAGTATACAACTGTAATTTCCTATAGTAGCCAAGGGAAGGTAAGGCTATGGTCAGCCAACCAATAAGCGAAAGAGGTCTCTTCTCAATAAATGTATTTCAAGTGTGAGTGTTTGGAGACTGAGTTAAGTTTGGTTTGAACATAATTTGAGATCTAGTTTGATTAAAGGTTGAGGCAAAAAAAATTTGTCTTAGGATCTAACTTAACTTAGCATGACTTGATAAGTGATTGGGTCTGGGTCAAATTAGGTTCACCTTTATTTTTTATTAAGTTTTTATTTAGCAAAAATTGTTTAATTAATAAAAAATAGTTTTTAAAAGTAAAAAATTAAGGTTTCAAGGTAAAAAATAAAATAACAAAAATTAAGATTTGGAATGAAAAATAATTAAGATTTGAAATGAACTAATATATTTAAATTTATTATAAATAAAAATAAATCAAATTAAATTATAAAAATATTGTAAAAATTAAAAAAATAACCAAGTTGACTTGGACCAACTAATAATTAAACCTAAAATGTAGTTGTTCTTGATTAATAGACCAGGACTGACCCATTAATTTTGTAGATTATTTATTTTGATTGTCTTAACCTGACCTGATGTGACCAAACAGACCGAATTGGTCAATTCCCCAATTTATTTATTCACCCCTAATTTCAAGTGAAACACCATTTAGTCATTCACTTATTAGTACAACTTCAATATGATCCTTTACTTATTGTCCAGTCTCATCTCAAAGTTAAAATGTTTCTAACACTCAACTAAAAAGCTAATATTCATATTTATGATAGATCAAACTAGGAATGAAGTTATAGGTGAGAAATCATAATAAAATATGGTGTTTTACTCAAAGGGCTGTTTGCTTTATGAAACAAAAGGGAGAAAGAGGGGAGGGAATGAGATTAACCTTTGATCTTTGATAAGGCTTTGATAGAAGAATCCCATTACCATGGGAATCACATGTAAGGGTAGGGGTGGGATGGACAGGTTTTTTTGTCAACTTAAGATTCGGGTCAATTTTATATTGGGTTAATTTTTTTGGACCCTAGATCCACCTTCATTGGATTAGACCTAGTTATTAACTGGGCCGAGTCTACTTTAAAAATAATAATAAAATATGATTTATTTTGTAAAAATAATTTTTTTTAACAAAAAATGAAAAAAAATTTGAAAGAAAATAAAATAAAATTAAAAAAATTTAAGATTTGGAATGAAAAATAATAAAAAGTTGAAAAGAATTGATATTTTAAAATTCATTTATAAATAATATTTATTTTAAATCAAATTTAAAATATTTTAATAAAATTAAAAAATTAATAATAAATATCGAGCCAGGTTGAATCAGGTCTTATGTCACCCTTAGGACCGAACCTGGCTTGACATTAGACCCAATCCGACTTAGTAAAATTTATAATTTCTTTTATTTGGCCTGATCATAATCTAATTCTAAATCCTAAATCCTAAATTAGATCAGATCGAATTCACAGGGTTGACCATCCAATATTCACCCCTATGAGGGAATCTCCAAGTCGACCTCCCCGAGGTATTGTTGGGCATTCTTGGGAATAGAAGTGAGGAGTCCAGATTTTGTCCAATAATATCTGGAGTCATTGGATCCAGATCCAATGGCATCAGATTTAATAAATATAAAAAAATTTTAAAATATAAAAATAAATATTTTTAAAAATAATAAAAATAAGATATATTAAAATTTTAAATTCTACTTAGGACAATTTAGTCTCTTTGAATTATATTATGAGATGTGTAAGATAAATTGTAAAATACTAAAAATTATTTTGTAAGATACTAAAAATTATTCTATTTTTTAATAATAAAATATTTATAATAAAATAAAATATTGCTACTAAAGATTCTTCAATAAGATCTGGATCCAATATCTAATGGCTTCGGATTTAACAAATATAAAAATAAATATTTTTAAAAATAAGATATATTATTTTAAATTCTACTGAAGACAATCCAGTCTCTCTGAATTATATTGTGAGATGTGTAAAATAAATTATAAGATACTAAAAATTATTTTATTTTTTAATAATAAAATATTATATTTTATTATTTTTAAAAATATTTATTTTTATATTTAAAAATTTATTTATTTCTTTATCAAAATGTCACATTACACTAAGTTTTTTTTTAAATAATAATTCTTTTACTTATTAAAAAAATATTCATTTAAACTTTTTGGGCTCAAATCGAGTTTTAAAACAACTCGAACTCAGTCTATTTTACTAATCGGACTTTTTTTGTTCTATCTATTTTTATTTTTTTTTGCCAGACTTATCATGTCAAACAAGCTTTTTAAATTATAATTAGGTCTAGTCAAGACTAACCAATATTTTTTTGGGAGAGAAAGTCGTTAAATCAAATATTTGAATCAAGGGTGGCAAATTCTTACAATCCATAAAAGATAAGCTCTTATAAATTAAAGAATCAAATTAATGATATATGATTAAATTACATATAAAAATTAAAACTTTAAGGATCTAAGAGGAGTAACCCTCCCTTCACGCACCCTTTAAATCCATCCCTATGCCTTTGATATACCATCAACATTTACCTATAATATGTGACTACAAAGCTTAGTGACCAATTTTTATGTATGTTAAAACAAGTAAAATATATATATATATATATATATATATTTTTTTTCCAGTCATGAGTTTAGTATTAATTTGATCTTTATTAATATAAATATTAATATTTTTTATTTAATTTATATTTAATCAATAATTCTCTTATAATTGATAGCCTTCTCCTTTGTAATTTATTCATTTATTGAAGCGCTCGTCTATCATCACACCTCATGTTTTGTTAATTATTATGTTATTTTAAAAAATTTTCCTTTCCTGTTTGCATATTGCTATAGTCAATTTTAATTATTATTTCTCTAAGAGCATGAAATGTCTCAATGCAAGACTTTTATAAGGCTAAAAAGGTTGGGCTAGACTAATATTTGAATTATTTTATTTCAATATACAATACATTGACTTCCAAGACAAAATCAATCTTTGACTGTAGTTTTATAATTTACTTTTTTTAAAAAAAAAATAGCTATAGTTTATTTATTTTTAAATTGTATATTTTTTATTTGTTTATAAATTACAAATGCAATGAATTATTACGTTCAACTATAAGACAATTTTTAAGGCTCATTATTTAGTATTTATTAACAGGTTCGTAAGATAGATTTGAGTCTAAAACTTTGAGCACATAATTCAATAGGACTTTTGGCAAATCAAATTCTGCCCTATTTTGGTGTAAATATGAGGTTTATGTTTGATTATAGAGTAAAATATATAATTGGTCCCTCACTTTTATATTTTATTATAATTTGGTCACTCACAAATTAATTATAATAAATTAGTTCCTCACAATTTAAATTTGTACAAAATTAATAATTTATAAATGTAATTTGTACAAAATTAATTTTTTCATTTGTGTTAATGACAAACTAATTTTGTAGAAATTAAAATTTCTGAGCGACTAATTTATTACAATTATTTATGTGGGATCAAACTATCAGAAAGTATAAAAGTGAAGGATCAATATAGTACTTCTCTCTTTGACTATGATAAATTATTAAATAAAAATTTAATATTATAGATTTACAAGTGGAAAATATAGTTGTCTAACATTATGCAATTTTTAATATAAATATGAAATATTAAATTTTCATCTAAGGATCTATTATAATTAAATATAACCTTATATTTTTGCCAAAACACAAGCATATACAAATTGAACTTTTTGACCTTCCCATAAAATCTTAGACTTTAAATTGGCTAAGACTAACCAATACTGGATTAGCCTGTATTAATATATAAAAGGAAAATATAACTATTTAAATTAAAAGGGAGAATTATGTAATTTAAATATACCCTTTAAAAAGGCAATGCATTTATTTCTTGGTTACGTCCCCTCCCACTATTTCATTTTTTTTGGCAATCACATTCATTATCTTGTCACCTTGATAATGGCTAGTTGAAAATGAATTTTTGAGCAAGTCAATTTCAATGGCTATATATATATATATATATATATATATATATATATATAGAACTATCGCTTAAGCCTAGAAATTTTGGAAATTTGTGATTGTGAAATAAAGTAATATCAATTGTGTAACCCTCAAGTGATTGGTACCGCTATATAATGCGATTAAACGAACTCTTATAAATTATAGGTCTCAGTTCTGTTTGAATTTGCATGTGTGGTTGTTTTTGAAATTGTTGTAACTTTTCATTCAGTTTAAAACTAATTTAGTTGCCTATCCGTTGCGCGTTTCTTAAAAAAAATTAATTTATTTTATTATATATCGGTATATTTTAAATCAATTATATTTGTAAGTATTGGTAAAAATTTGAATTTAGTATTTGTGATATTAAGAAAACATAATAAATTAAAGAAAATCTATAAAATTATTTATGTGATATTAGTGAGAGATAAATAACAACAATGGGCTAATTATGAGGACACCATCATAAATCATTCAATCATATATTATATTCTCTTGTTTTAATTTTGAACCATATTAAGTTATATTTATAATTCTTTATTAAAAAATTTAAGAAAGAATTAATTAATTAATTCATAATTTTTCTTATTGACTTAAAAAAGTCCTAACTTCAAATAAATTCAAATTTAAAATGCGATTAATTAATTTTTCTATTCACTCTAAAGAATTCTCAAACTTAAAAAATAATTCATTAATTTTCTTGATGACTCAAAAAAAAGCTCACAATTTGAAGAATTCTTGATTTAATGGTCAATTAATTAATTTATTAATTAATTACTTTATTATTTTTTTATTAACTATAAAAAATATACGTACTTCAAAAAATTCTTAATGTACATATATGAATAATGAAAAGTCATCGCATGAGAGCTTGAGGAATTGATCAACACTTCTCATGCATCAACCAAATTCTCACGTTATAGGGAATTTACTTTACTTATATATAATAAGTTATATTTCAAATAAAGTTTTATAAAAAAAACAATGTAAAATAAAAGAATTTGTGCTTGGGAAAAAATATTTTTTATAATTATTTTACCAATATTATTATATTATATTTTTTTATAAAATTATTTTTTACTGTATCAAAACTCATATATAGATTTCACTTGCAGTTATTATTCTCCTGTGTAGATATGATTTTAAATATTCATTATAGTTAATTTAATTAATTTTATGAGTTTTATTCATTAAAAATCTACAAATTAAAATTAATAAAAATATTTCAGTCAAAATATACACATATAATATATATAAAGTTAATATAAATCTATCAAAGTACGTCTGGATAAGTATGTCAAGGTAAAAGAAGGAATGAAAATGAAATAAAGATGAGATTATGGGTAAGATAAAAAAAGTACGAGATATAATAGTAATTATAAATTTTGAGTATTTTTAGAATAAAAAAAATAAGTAGCAATATTTTGTTTGGTTAAGTTCTTTTTCCTATAAAAATTTTTAAAAGGATATATATATATATATATATATATATAGGACTTTACAATTTATATTGCTTAAATACATAAAAAAATTCTGAATATTTATTTTGGCTAATTTTAATTGATAATCAATATTTTATTTAATTGAAATAAATAGATATAATATATAAATTAAGATAAATACATCAAAATAAGTATATAATGGTTTGAATAAGACTATATTTTTTTTAGAAAAAAGGTGAAAGCGTAATATATGAATTAATTATTTTGAGAAAGGGCATTTTTATTTTTGAAAAATATTTTACCCATTTTAATAAAGGCATAGGTCTTAAATTTGCATATGGTTAATAAACTTTACCTATAATATAACTATATAAGGTAGCTGAGACATCCATATAGGCAAAGGTCTATTATTATTATCATTACCACTATTATATTTTTTAAAATCAGATTGGGAAATAATTTGAGATTCGCACAAGGTGATTTAGACACTGATTAACTACAATATTAAAGGAAAAACTATGATTTTTTTAAAAAATAAATAGCTAGGATATTTTCCCATCTAATTAGATAGAAGGATATTCTTTCTTGGAATAGGAGCACAACGAGTAAAATTGTTTTAAAACTAATTTATTTGCCTGTCACATTGGTTTTAAAAAAAATTAGTTTGTTTTATCATATATCAATATATTTTAAATTAATAATATTTGTAAGTGTAAGTAAAATATTGAATTTAGTAATATATTGTGATATAAAATATATAATAAATTACAAAAAGTTCATAAAATTAGTTATATAATATTGATGGAAGAAAAAAGATGATAATTGACTCATTGAGAATGTATAATTATAAAACAATCAACCATATAGTGTTTTCACTTATTTTAATTTTGGACCATGTCAAATTATATTTATATTCCTTATTAGAAAATTTAATAGATACTTAATTAAATTATTGTTTACTGCAAAAAATTTCCAATTTAAGAGGTGGTTAATTAATTCATTTCATTATTTTTTTCATTCAATTCAAAGAATTCTTAAACTTTAAAAAAATAATTCATTAATTTTCTTGTTCAATCCAAAAAAATTTTACAATTCAAAAAATTTTCGATTTAAGAGTCTAGTAATTTATTTTTTTTATTAATGAATTACTTCATTATTTTTTTATTGACTATAAAAAATTTATGCAAATTAATAACCTCATAATTTTTCTTGTTGACTATAAATAATTTATATACTTTAAAGAATTATTGATACATGTATGATAAATGCGAAAGGTTATTGTATGAAGAGCTAAATGTTTTCTTAACAGAGCTTTCTTATTAATCAAAAGAGTTTCCACATTAAAGAGAAACTATTTTATTAATACATTATATATTAGTATTTCTAAAATTCAAATTATTGTCATTTTTGAAGATTTAAACATTTGTTACCACAATGACTTGTCGATGTTGGAATATATGAAAATTTTTTAATTGGTAAATTTGATAAATGTTAAATAAATAAATAATATATAAATATTTTTACATTGTTTTTATAGAGTTCATTTTTAAGATTATTGTAACATTAAAAAATTAGTGCTACTATTATTTGATATTGTTGATATACATAACTCTTTTCAATTTAAGTAATGTAATTTAAATAAAATTATAATTGAGTTTATTCAAAAAATAATTAACAATAATAATAATTATAACAACAACTACAACTAATTTTGATAGTACAAAAATAATTGGTTTGCAAGCTATTTAGAAAAGAACATAAATTAATTCTCACGTTAATTAAATAATTGTAAATTTTATGACAAAAAGTCCATTTTGGTCCTTGAGAGATAAGCCCAATCTCAATTTGATCATCTATAGATCTTTAGTCTCAAAATGGTCCTTCACAGAACAATTCATTCTCAAAGTGGTCCTTCCATCCATATTTCATCAACTATGATATGATGTGGACAGTTAAGCAATAAGTTGACAATAACAAAAGCTAAGTTGACAAAAATTAAGTTTTGAGTTGGCAAACTTGTGTTGAGATGGCAAAATAAAAATGTACACCATCATTGAACAGTAAAGTTGGACCCTAATTTCCTTCAGTAGAGTATAGCCAACGAAGAACAAATATCCATTCCAGTGTTTAAAAAGACCATCATTGTCATTGAAGCAACTTCTTATCAGCCACTTGTTCTTTTCCCAAGGTCGAATCTGGTGGAGGTAATTGAGCTCGTCATTGTTATTCTCTAAAGCTCCATGTCTCTTTGATAATGGAAAAGCTTGTTGGCAAACTGAATATGATTCTCTTCTGTGATTCATCTTATGCCCTTTATTTTCTTGAGTAATAAGAAGATTTTCAGACACCTTTTATTTTCTAGTGGAGGAAAGTTTGTTGGCAAACTAAATATGGTCTTCTTCACTTTCACAAGCAGATTTTGAACACCCAAGTTGGCAGATTTTTGAAAAATAATTATTGTTATTCTATTGTTAGAGGCAAACTTTTTTAACTCCCTTGTTTGTCCACTTTGCTTAAGATATTGACAGATTTTTTACCTTGTGTAATAATGGATGACAGCTTATAGTTTTTGTTTGACACAAAATAGGAGATAAGGTTAAAGAGTTATAATATTCCAAGTAATGAAAAATGTTGTTTTATTGGCCACGTTTGATTCTTTTTGGGTGGTAGTGGGTCATGACATTATATTGGGATTTGATTATTATAGTTGTATATGCCAAACTATAGGAATTATTGCATTGTAGTCCCATGATTGTATATATATAATAATATATGGACCTATATTTATATAATATTATTGGTAACATATTAAAACTATTTTTTTAGGATTTGGCTTTCCTGTGTCAAAATGGCAAATCAAGATGCCCCCATCGTAGAATAGATACTTTTAGAATCAAAGTTTTTGGATATTCAACAAGAAAGAGAGGGTGGTGAAAGCTCAAGTGGCTCAAAGGGAGATATCAAATATGATGACTATGAATACAACTCTTCCAACAATTACTATGATATTACCTGGGACAGGCATGTGATTGTTCTCATTTACAATGTTTATGTCAAAGATTCCTTTAAAACAATGGACCAGGGTTGCATTTGATACAACTAGTAAGAGCCAAGTATATATCAATAATATGTGTAAACAATTCAATTCAAAGATTGTGATTGTTAGGGGGAAGCCCATCATTACAATGTTGGAGGATATTAAGTTGTATATCATGAAGAAGATGATTAATCAAAGGAACAAGGTGCATAAGTTTAAGGGTCCATTATGTCCACGAGTTAGGGACAAGTTGGAAGAAAACAAGCATAGAAGTAGGATTTAGGTACCTCCATGGGTAGAGGATCCAGATGGTGAAAAATATGAAGTTTGGTGCAAGCCAGATTGATATGTGGTGGACTTGGGTGCAAAGACTTGTTCATTTAGGTCTTGGGACTTGTGTGGAATCTCGTGTCCGCATGTTATTGCTGCAATTAGATGGAGAAACCTTAAACCTGAGGATTTTGTGCACTGTAGCTTAACAAAGGAAACCTTTCAAAAAGTGTATGAACCATATATCCAACTAGTGAATGGCGAAAGTTTATGGCATAAGCTTGATGGTGAAGAATTGCAACCACCCCCAATTAAAAAGAAGCAAGGTAGACCAAAGAAACAATGAAGGAAGGACCCTGTAGAAAGAGAACAAACCAATAACCCTTTAAAAAAAAAAAAGAAAAAAAAAAGGAGGATAGCTCTGACGTGCTTGAGGTGTGGTATCACTGGTTACAATCGCAGAAGTTGCAAGGGGACAACCAATATAATGGTATGACTTAGGCTATATTCAGAATTTTATTTACAAGTTCAGTATACATATATAATTTCAACCTTCTTATTGCTTGTAGGTAGGACGCGTTCAAGAAAAAGCTCAGGAATGAGCGGCCAAATTAGTGAAGAGACAATGGCTACTAGGAAGAGATTTGCATCGCACTTGGTGGGGACACAACAATCTAGAAGCTAAAAAATCTGCAGTATTTGAGAGTGTTTTGAATGAATGCTTTTGCGTTGCACTTAATATTTTGTACTTTTTGGCTATTATCATACATGACAGTTGTTGCAATTCTATGTCACTTATTTGCACCTTCCATAGAATGTTACTTATATAACAACCAGTATAATATTCAGATGTTGAATGTTCAGAGAAATTCCTACAGCTAAAAAGAGATTTAGACCCATGATAAATTTTGAGAAATTTTTACAATGGACAGTTGCCGCAATTCCATGTCACTTATTTCAAATATAGGTAATATAATAGCTACATAAATCTTATGCCAATTACAGTTCTGGATGATATGCTTGGAAAATTTCCTACTTTATGCATATGGAATATAGATGTATTGCTACTTAAGTTATAAACAAAATGTTATATTACCTCTCATTACAGCAAAAAAGAGAGGTTGGAATATGTTGTTATATTAATCATATAACAGCTAGAGGGAGGCTGGAAATATGTTGCTATATTTAATCATATGACATCAAAAGGAGAGTTGAAAATATGCAATTATATTATATCCCATGATAGCAACAAATAGAGACAACAATATCTAGAAATATGTCATTAAATAAGATATTGAAACCATCAATTACACATGAAAAGCATAAACACTAAAAACAACAAGATAGAAAAGCCTACATGTCAAGCTTTTAAGCTTGATTACACATGAAAATATTCCAATACATCCTATAGAAATTTCCTTTACATTTCAAGCTTCTAAGCTAAATTACATGTATTTCCTAACCTCTATTACAAAGTAATCTCCATGATAGTCACAATCAACAGTAATATCTTCACTTCAAGCTCTTGCTTCAGGTAATTCAAACAAATGGGCTCATATACCTAATCAAAGAAGCTGATACTTAGATCACATCCCTTAGTCTTCCAACACAAAATCTCTCAGGTGCTTGCATTGGGTTGTTTGTGACAATGAAGATGATAACCCGATGTTCATAAGCACATTAATAATCCCATAATTTTACAAGAGTTAAATGCTTTATTGAAAGAAAATGCTATCTATGGCTGACAATTACCTTGCTACAAAAAGAAAAAATAATTCTTTAACACATACTTCTTATTCACAATTTCGTAGCATCATATCACAATAAGACACAAACCAATCAAAATCATCTAGTACAAATTCAATCACATAGGAAGGAAGGCTATGATATAGCTTTCCAAGTTGATTTCCGTAAAGCTCATTTATAAGTTGAACCTGCATAAAGAAACCATTGATGTATATATATAATTATTTTTTTTATGCATTCAAATTTTACTTACTACAATAGGACAATACAAGTAAGAAAACTGCACCAAACCAAAATCCATAACTAAGCAGTAAGCTCAATTCGTAGCAACTGTGTACCACATTAACAACATAGATTACCCACCCTAACATAGATTATAGTGAGAAATCTTAACTATCCAACATAGTGGCTTATATCAACCATAATTGACTGAAAAGGGCCTTCAATTTAAATTCTTTAAGATGTGATGGCTTTAACGAACCCAATCGAGATGCAAGACACTTCGAGATGCTTCGATTTGAAATATTCCTGTCTTCTCTTTACGTTAAAACACTAGTCGTCAAGCAGGGAATTTCTTCGATCTGAAACATTTGCGTCTTCTCTGTATGCTAAAATGTCGAAGCAAGGATTTACTTCGATCTAAAACATTCGCTTCTTCTCTGTACCTTTGAATGCTAATTGTCGAGCAGGAAGGTGGGATTTGAATTTTCACATAACGCAGGGGAGAAGACATTGCATATTGAGAAGAGAAAGAGGGGTTTATGATTCAACCATTTTTAGGTGTCAACGAATAAGGTTCTAGAAGAGCATGATTTTATTTTTCCATCTCAATATAAAAGTTTACCAACTCATAAGCTTAATTTTCGCCAACTCAGCCTCAATTTTTTCCAACTCAACTTTTGTTCTTGCCAAGTCAGAGTTTAACGGTCACATCATATTATAGTTGATGGAATATGGATGGAAGGACCACTCTAAAAGGGGGTTGTTCTATGTGGGGCCATTTTGAGACCAATGATCTGTGAAGGATTAAATTGATATTGAGTTCATCTTTCAATGACCCAAATAGACTTTTAGTCTAAATTTTATCAAAAGCCTTAGAATTCATAAATAATTTTACATTAGAATACTTAAAAAAAAAAAATAATTTAGTTGATTAATTATAATATTTCTAATTAATATTTAGTTAAAGAAAACACAAAAATCTCATATTTCTAAGACAAATCAACAAGTAGCACACAGGAGAAGCGGCATTCTCACCATTTACTCAAAAAGCAACTTTAAAGAAAATTATGTACATTTTAATTTTAATTTTTCATTATTTTAACCAGATATTTTTATCATTTTATCATGTGTTTGTTAAAAATTTCCAAAAAAAGTACCACATTAATCCTCTAATTTTGTACGTTGTAATAATTTGACTCGTCACAAATTAATCATGACAAATCAATCTCTCACAAATTCATATTTTTTCAAAACTAATTCTTCATAAATTCAAATTTATTCAAAATTAATTTTTTATAAATTTAAATTTGTACAAAAACGGTCCTTTTGTTTGGATTAATAAAGAATTAATTTTATATAAAATAAAATTTCTGAGGCTGATTTTTCATAATATATTTGTGAAGAACTAAATTATTATAAAGTATAAAAATAAAAAATTAATTTGATATTTTTCTCTAAAATTTTGTATTAAAAATAATAAATAGAGAGTGTTATTGTGCTCGTTGTAGAGAGTTAATATTTTATATACAGTAATTATTTTATTAATTTAGTCCAAAAAGTTATTTCATTAATAAAAATATCAAAAATAAGATTTGTCCGTAATGATTAGGGCAAAGTTGTTAGGGACACGTGAAAAGGACGGGATAAATATTGAGGCCGATAATTAGGACAAAGTGAAATTGATTACAGATTGGTCTAACCACCTAACCGACCATGTGGTACGGTGGACCCTCGCGAAGTTAATTCACGAGCTCAAGTCAAACGCTTTGAATTTCCGAGTTTATTATTACATTATAATTATTAATTTACATAATTTTACGTCTAAATTACCAACCACGTGTCGACACATAGAGTAGCATATATGAACAATTTTTTTTTTTATTTAAGATAAAGTGATAAATTATGTTAACCACTTGAAAATAGTCCACTCTTTCTTTTAAAAGAAAATTAATTATATTTGTTATTTTAAAAATAAACGTATTACATCAACTTTTTTTTTTTGCAGAAAAGATAAAGGTACAATTATATTTATTTTAACTAAAATATTTTTATACTTACTAATTAATAATATCATATATATGCTAAATATGTATTTAATTCATATAAAATTATAAATATTTTAAGCTTAGAATATTTAAATTTATGAATTTCAATATTAAATAACAATATGCAAATAAAAATTGAAATTAATTTTTAAAATAAATTATACTTTAATTAAAATTGTAATATTTTTAACATATTTTGTCATATTTTAACTTTAAGAAATAGTATTAATTTTGACAATAATAAAACTGTATAATTTTGATACTTATTTCTTTTCTGATTGAAGAAGTTTAAAACTTCCTATTTTAATATAAACAAGTTACTTTGTACTGTATTGAAAATAAGTGGCATGTAATGAATATTAAATTCAATATATATATATATATATATATATATATAAGAATCATTTTAATCATTTACAAATTTATCACGTTAGTTCTCAAAAATCTTAAAGTCACCAAAATAAGTAATTTCATTTTGTTAAGAAGACTATTTTATTCTAGTGACTTTAATATTTTTTAGGTGTCATTTTGATATCATAAATTCATAAAAGATGAAATTGATATTTGTGTATATCAATAATATATATATATATATATATATACACACACACACACACATAATATCACCGTCATCATGTGTTAGTTTAAAGTGTGATTACCTTTGATTTTCCAGGTTTAACATGTGAGTTTAATTGTTAATTAATTCTCTGGCATGAAAAGTCATGGCTTGCTTTTTAATTTTTTAATGAATAAAGAGATAAGATTATTTGTTTAATGGAAAGAAAAAAAAATCATTTCGTGTTTGAGGAAGACGAGGGGCATGAAATTTGTGACTTGCGGCAGTTACACCATTCAAACCACGTTGTCATAAGAAAGTAACATAATTATTAAAATTTTATGGTTGACTTTTTCTATTTTTTTGGGTTTGTGCATTCTTTAAGAAAAAAAAAATTCTTAAAACTAGTTTATTTGCTCCCACCTTGCACAAGTTTTAGTGAAAATTAATTTTTTTATTATATATTAACATATTTTAAATCAACAATATTTACAAGTATTAATAAAAAATTGAATTTAATAATATATTGTAATATAAAAAATATAATAAATAAAAAAAGTCAATAAAATTGCATTAATGAGAGAGAATTAACAATAATTGAAAGTACTATTATAAATCATTAAATCATATATTATCTTTTTAATTTTAATTTTGAACTATTTCAAATTATATTTATAATTTGTTATTAAAAAAATGTAAAAGACAGTTAATTAATTATTTTATTATTTTTTTATTAATTTAAAAATTGCCCAAACTTCAAAAATTTCTAATTAAAGGGACAATTAATTAATTCATTATTTTTCTTGTTTATTACAAAAAAATTTTACATAAATTTATAATTTTATTATTTTTTCTACAAATAATTTATATATTTCAAAAAATATTTTAATATATATATATGAAGAAAGTAAAAAGTTATTGCATGAAAAAATTAAAAGTTTACTCAATAAAATCTTCTCATTAATCAATAGAACTCCAATATTAAAAAAAATTTGCTGTACTTATATATTATAGATTTAAAACACAAATAAATTATGTATAATTTGTTACGTTGTGTTGCTCCTCTATCCTTTTGATTGAATTTTTTTGGGAAAATTTTTAATTTCTTTGAACCAAGATTTAACTATAAAATTATTACACAAAGTATAAATTATAGCGAAGTATGCTATAATTTTAAATTAAATTAACTATTAAAAGTTGCTTCCTTGCCTCAATGATTTTTTATATATTGATATTGGATTGCAATAATAATACAGATATAATAGGTAAATATCATGTGAACTCACAGTTAATTATAATTATAATATAATGTTTACATTTTTTGTACAAAGTTCAAGGGAGTAATTTAATATATTTTAAAATTAATATAGTTTACAACTCAGAAGTGTAATGTTATATAAACAAAAAAATATTGTGCACTTAGGACGTTGAGCTCTCTCATCGTTAGGTTTTTTAAAAGCTGGTATAACTTCTTTTTTTTCCTACGTGCAAATTTCAAAATGATTTAACAATAGAAAATTTCAACCTCGTATTAAATAGAGTCCTCCGCAGCAAAATTGAATGTATAAAATTATTTTAAAAGCTTAAAAATTCCGACTTGTAAAACAAATTAAAAAAATTTGTTTTTCATTAAACACTGATTTAAATATTAATTTATTGCACGTGATATCCAAAGGTTTACTTAAATAGAATGAAAACATTTCACCCAAAAAAAAAAAAATGAATACTGATTTTCTTGAAACTGCAAAATTTAACTTTGTAGAGGCAACTTTTGAGAAATAGGTTTGGTGAAGTTAAAATTTATATACAGGTGAATTTTATAAAATTAAAATTATTAAATAAAAATTTAATGGTACAAAATCTTAAAATTTATTAAAAATTATTTAGTATTTATTAAAATTTGAACTATTAAATAAAAATTAAATAATTAAATTCTCTTAAATGCAATGAATTTAAATTTTTAGAGAATTCAAATCACAAATTTTGTTGCAAAAATGGAAGGTGAAAAAGTTGAACCTGCATCACAAATAGAGAATGAATTGTTACTAAAGGAGATTCTTTTCTTTAGTAATATTTTGAGTTATTGGATCTATATTAAATAGCTCCAATTTTAAAAAATTTAAAAAATTTTTTAAATATAAAAATTAACATTATTTTTTTTAAAAATAATTTAATATTTTGGATTTGTTTATATATAAGGATATTTTATAGATAAAAAAAGATTAAATTACTCTATAAAACGTGTAAAATAAATTATAAAATACTATAAGCAATTCAGTCATTTTTTTAATAAAATATTATTTTTTATAAAATTTAAAATATAAACATATTTTATTTATAAAAATATTCATTTTTATTATTTAAAAAAATAAATTATTTTAAATGGAGAGTCATTAAATCTAATCTGAATCTAACGACTTCATAAATTACGGGGGAAAGGAATCCGTGCTCGTCACAAATACCTGTGTCTCATACAAAATTTGGATGTCTTCCGGGTTTTGGTCAAAAAATTGGGTTTTCTGTTTCAAGAAATTCATGGGCTTATCATGGGCCGACCAAAAGCTGGCCCTGTTAGTGGCTATTGGGCCTTCGGATCAGAAACACATTGGGCCTCTTTAAGACCAGGTTTTATTAGTTAAAATAAAAATAGTAGTATAGCTATGATATTTTCTTCGGTGGCAAGGATAGTGGTTCTGGTAATTGGCCCAAAAAAAAAAAGGGCCGGCAGTTCTAGTAACTAATATTCAGCGGCATTGAATTTTAAAGATTTTTGTAAATTATAATAATAATATGGAAAAAAAATTACAGTTATTATGTAATTTTGTCTAATTATGTTTTTTGGCTAAAAAAAAAAACATGTATGTGGGTGTAAAATCGAAATAAAAAGTGAATATTACCCTCGTGGTGCCCCTAAATCCTACATTGATGAAAAGTGGACATAGATATGAATATATAATGGGTTAATGTATGATTAATGGTACCATTTGCGTTAAATGATTTTATCTAAATATATTTTTTAGTCAAAAAAATGATGTAAATTATTCATTTTAACTAATTAATTATATATTATTATATCATAAAAATATTCACATGTTACAATTTTATTAAAAAAATTTAATAGCGAATATAAAAAGAAATTTTATCTAAAATTTGTCCAATAATATTCTAATATTTGAATCCTTTTCTAAATAATAAGATACTATTCAATTAGGGGATGAAATAAAAGAAATAAAAGTTTGAATAAAAAAACGAAGTAGAAAATTCAAACAAATTATTCTATTGGTTTAAAGTCAAACCGGTACAATAAATATCTGCAATAAACTCGTCATATCTTGTAAACGGTGACTTCTAATTAACTTTAATAATAAATTGAAAAGACAAGTTTGTCTTTTATTGCTCAAACTTTTAGAGTATACTTCTAGAAATCTAATATTTTTGGTCTTTACCATTTTTTAGAAATATAATGTTACTTGACGCTTTGGGCATCAAAATCTGCAATGTCCACGTGATTACGAGATAAGATCCACGATAATATTTTTTTTTATAGTTTTCGTTTATAATAATAATTTAAGTCGTTAATAAAAATTTAATAGTTTAAATTTATTTTTTAAAATGTTTTTAAATTATTAAATAAAAATCTAACAATTCATATTATTACTATTAAAAATCAAAAGTATACTAAGCCATGATCATACACATGTCTTGTAAAAGCATAGTCCTTTTATGTATAAATGGTAAATCAAAGCCAAACTCTTGCCTTTCCATGTTAACTATTGGAGATTTTATTTAAAAGAAATTAGTAACATTTATAGTTTATGCAATAAACATTATTTTCTTGCAAAACAAATAGTAAAGTAAACAAATGAGCAAGTGGTTGACAAATAAAGCTAGAGATAGTCATATAATGCCCATATTGGGTATTGTCAATGTGGTTGGAACTTGGACATTTGGTTCCATCTCATCATCATTTATTAAAGGTTTCAATTTCCAAAATATGACTAAAGAATAAGTATCACCCACATATATTGGGGGAGGACCCCACAGTGCTAACAAATCCTTTTTTGAATTGTTAAATTTTTATCTAACAAGACATATTATTATAATATATTTATTTTTTAAAAAATATTTGAATTATTAAATTAAAAATTAAAAAAAATTAAATTTAATAATAAAAAAAATTGAGAAATTTTCTATTGTAGAGCATCTAATTTATAACACAATACACTCCCCTTCATCTAGGGCAAAATATAGACCACAAAAAGAAAGAGTGACCATATGATATAAGGATTTATGGCACAAAGACTCTATAATATTATTTTATACATTATTGACTGAAAATTAAAGGTAAATTATACTTTTGTTCTTACATAATGTTTAAATTACATAATTTTTTAATTAAAAAATGATAATTACTTCTCCTAAATGTCATTGATTTTTTTTTTCTATAGTAAGATATGTACTACAATTAAGCCTATTTTTTGTTTTTTTAAAAAAATATATATACACACACACAGGCACATACATATATTATTTATATAATATAAAAGGTATTAAATAATATAAGAAATAATTAATTTTTAAATTTAGAATAAGTTAAATTTATAATTTTCATTATAAAATAACTAACATTGTAACAAAATTATAAAATATATTTTTAATAATTTATGCTTTTTAATAAAATAAAATAATGTTATAAAGGTATTTTGGTCATATTTTAACTTTAGAGAATGTATGTATTTTTTCATATGAAAGATTTATATATATAGTTTAAGCATTAATCAAGAGGAGCAGAATCTCCTCAAAAGTAAAAATAAGTGCAATAAATATAAAGTCAATAATATAATATTGTATTATAAAATTACTAATACGTTATGCTTTAATAAAAGAAAATTGTATAACTTATACAAAAACTTATCTAACTCTTGTTCGTTTTTAATTTCATTTGTTGTACTTTTAATTCAAGAAAGACCATTTTGACCCTTCAACTTTTGTCTTGGTGTCAATTGGATCTTCTACAAATTTATAGTGGTAAAATAGTCCCTCAAAAATTTAATATTAATTAAAAGTAATTCCTCAAAATTATTATAATTGACTTAATGAGTAACTATTTTAATTAATGTTAAATTTTTGAAAGACCATTTTGATATTTTAAAATTTTAAAAAACCAAATTAATATTGAAATAAAAAGTGAGGGACCAAAAAAATACTTATCTCTTTCGCATTATTATGAATCATTAACTTTTAATATTCATGCTGATTCTGTAAATCTTCATTCATAAGAAGATTAGAAGAACTGTTAGAGACTTTAGTTGATTGATAAATAATATAATTGATTCAAAGTTTCTATCTTTTTCCATTTTAAGTCATTTTTCAAATAATGTGTTATGATGGCATTTTAATCTTTACTTATACTGTTCATTATGTATGCTACAACTCTCTAAAGCTTTTATGATCAATGGCCCACAGATGTGTAAAGAAGAGACAGATCAAAGGACGAGGACAAAAGTTATAGAAAACAATTTTTTAAAAAAAAAATGGAGAAAATCTCTATTAAGAGATATTTTGCTTATATATTAATATAAATGATTTTTTTTACAAAAACTATAGTGAATAAATATATTACATAATTATTTAAATAATTATATCATATAATTATTCAGCTTCAATATATAAATAAATGAGAAACTTACAAAATCTATTTTTTACTTATGAAATTTGTGACAATTTAATCTTTCATAAATTATTCATGACATAGTAATTTTTCACAAATTCAAATTTATATCAAATGATTGCTTCATTTAAATTAATAAGGGATTAATTTTACATAAAATAAGATTTATGAGAGACTGATTTATTATAACTAATTTGTAGGAACTAAATTATCACAAAATATAAAAGCAGGAGACCAATTTTAATACTTTTTTTTTATAAATAAATAGTACTGCATAAGAATTCTAAAATTTTTATGAGAAAATAAATTGACTCATAGCATTAAGTATTTCTGATTTATAACATAATTAGAGAGCACATATACAAATATTTTTGTGGAATTCTTATTGTAGTCAATTATTTTAACTACAAAGTGATGCCTGATACGTGAATTATTATTATTTCTCAAATACTTAGAAATATACAAAAATTTTTAAAATTTGTATGTAACTATATTTCCTATATCAAGCCATCAAGAAATTTCATTGTGATTTGATAGCGAGAATAGAAAGCAGAAAATGATTTACAGATTTTCAAACCCATCTTGTGGGTATAAAATTAAGCTTAAAAAACCTACTTTGAAAAAAGGAAAGCAATTTTCTAAGAGTTGATATCAATCTCTTGCAAATGCAACTTGAAGAGGTGGGGCAGCCTGATGGAAGACAGACCATATGAAAGCCAACTTCAATGGTTTGAATTGCTTGAATTTATTGTCATTTCTGATTTGCTTGGATCTTCAAGTAGGCCCCACCTCCACCTTCAAGTGGGCCCCATCTCCACCTTCTTTCTAACAAATCATTTTATCTGTTCATGTTACACACAACTTGTTCTGCAGTTTGCACCAAGTGATAGTAATAATCTTCACCAAAAGTTGACACAGCTTTAAGCAGAACTAAGGTTCTCTTCCATGAAAGATACAAGTGATAGTTGTGACAGTGGAATCAAACTGTGATAATTGATAGGGGGAATATGGAAGAGACAAGATGGTGGTGGGATTTGATAGCATTTTGCAGTTCAAGTACAAAGCAATGGAGAGACCCCCACCTCTCTAGGAAAGTAAGAAAAAATAACAAATCGGATCACTTACAGTACTTTTCTCTCTCTTACAATCAATATTAATTATTGTAAAAAATTTAACTACTTGCATTTAAAATTGAGTTGCCAAAATCGAAAACTTGTAAAAATTTGATTTGATAGTTACAAACGACTTAATAACTTGATTTAATGATTTAAAATTTTTAATACAAGATTCTCTATTGTATAAATTCCTATTGCAATCAATTAATCAATTCTTATATTCTTTGTAGTTGCACTCAATAAGTGGAAAAGATAATAAAAATTTTATCAAGATAAGTATATCAGTCAATCTCACCTTATCACCTGGCATACTGAGTTTAGTGAAATTCCATTAATTCTTTTGTAGTTGCACTTTAGATAAGTGAAAAGAACCAATAGAAAGTCATCATTTTAGATACCATGTAACCTAACATACTTCAGTAAAATTTTATTGATTCCTTTGCAGTTGAACTCAAAAGTGAAAGGAACTAATGAAACTCATCAAATTGGTGTTTCAGCAAATCACATCAACTGACACATACTTCAGTAGAATTCTATTGGTTCTTGCACCTATCTTAGATGCAAGATGTGGACCTAAGATTTTTTGGTGAAGATTCCAATGTTGCAAGCAACTTGAACCATTGTTCTTCTATGAATGATGGAGCAGAATATGTCATCACTCATTAGTTATATAAAGCACTTCATTATGCGTCTTTTGACATTTTATCAGATTTTTATTGACTTTTTTTTTCTTCTCATTTCTAATTTCCTTTCAACCAAACATATAGTCGAGAAAGTAGAAGCAAAATTGGATAATTATGACAGTTCAGTTAACCCATATTTAGACTTCAGAGTAGTATTTCTGTTCAGTTTACTTACATCAGACAAAACATATTTGCACTCAGTTTTCTTTTCGAGTCCTGACTGTGACTTATACAGTAATTAGTTGTTTTCTTATGAAAGAAATTAACTCATTACATCAATCAATTCTGAATGATGATATAACAGGAATCTTAAACTTTTACTTCAAAGTTTAGAGCAATGATTAATGAGCAAAACAAAAAAAATCATGTCAGATGTTGCTAATTGTGAATTATTACAGAACAATGTCTTCTACCTGATGAGGCATAAGATCTAACAAAAGAAAATTGGGCACCACTACAAAATTTAAGTTTGATTTACATTGGTAGGCTTTCGAGATTAAGAAAAAAAAATTGACAAGGCTTAGCTTCTGGTAATTCTATTCTTGGTGCTTTTAGGATGGAGTCCAGCCAAACTCTCCAACGCAGAAAATTTCCGGTGGTGTTAATCTTAAAGTTGGAAGCATCTGGAAAGTAGGGAATGAAGAAAGAAGATAGATAGCAAAGTGAAGGCATCTAGTGCAAAGGGAGATTTACACAAGAACCTCAGGAATATCATGATTTTATCAAAAACGTCATTAACTGAAAGATTTGTGTGGATTATATAGAGTAAAAGCCAATTTGAATCCTGAAAGATAACCCCATTATCAATTGACTTCCTTGAAGATTCTTTGTATCGCTAGTTTGATTTTGTTCAAGTTTCATCTTTCTAGAGGTACTAAAATGATATTAAACAATCTTTCGAAGAGCAAATATTCAGTAGGGTCGAAACACATTCGGCTATTAGTAATATATGAGGACTAAAATGACGTTTTACTTGCCAACTATGTATAAAAAATACCACGATCAATGATTTTAATGTATAAGTTGCTCAGGAATCGATTGTGAGCGAATAAATTATTCTGAGGGGACCACAATTCCAACAAGTCATGGAACGAGCAAGTGTCTATTTCTGAGGTCCCATGACAAGATAACAACTTTGTTGCAGATAATATAGGGGTATCCAAATTTTAGCAGTTAATTTATTACCTTTAATGTTGATGCAGGGACCACCACCATACATTTAATTGCAGCTTGACTAGAGAGAAAGCATCACACAGAATGGTCCCCATTACAGCTGATCATGGGTCGGGTTAATAGTCATACTTATATCAAATTTTAAAGAATCTGAAAACAATTTTCTGCATTAAAAAAAAATCCCAAAACCCAGCTTGCACTTAGATCTACAACACCTGTATTCTTGTACAGGTTCAGTCTTATGTAGATTCATGAATTAATGTTTGACACACACATAAAAGTGGTAATTTTTACTGTTGACTCCAACTCATGAATAAGTGGAGTTTAGGAATGATGAGGTTGGCTTGAGTCTATGAATGAAAAATCTCTCATAGAGATAATTGCAGTATGATAACAGAGCAGAGAACTGAGATAGTGAGTTCTGCTTGAGAGTTGAGAGAAAGAAAGGGACAAGTAAACATACAACAACCAGTCATTTCAAACTTATGCTCATCTAACACAATGCTTTTAGTGAAATCAAGTACTTAAGTTACAGAAGAACAACAGGACACACTGTAAGCAGTGGAGAAAGCAGGAAAGAAAAAAGATGATCCAACCAAGTTAGATAACAGAATTAAGTCACCTCCATCAAAAGTTGCATTCTACAGTGGAAGTGCAGTTTGATTTTTATCCTTTTTATTTTCTTGCCATATTTTTAAAACAATGAATGGCTTGCATTAGTTCAATGATTGGCCTGGTAGTAGTGTGCTTACGTGCATTATTAGCATATGAAAATCCTTACGAATATTTCATTTAAAACGAAATAAGTGGACCCCTTCACTTATCTGTCTTCCAGGGATTAATATGACAGTAATTTTGCATGATATGAAAAATAAAACAGTCTTGATATATGGAAAGACTTAAACGAAAGAATATCATATTTGTCTTACTTAATCTTTCTGAAGTTAGCCATTGAACCAATCCCGATTTCTGCAGTAATACCATTACATTGCAGGTATATAATTGTCATGATTCTTCTCTTTCTCTCGCTCTCTCTCTTTTTTTCTTTTCTCCCCCATTTTCCATTCTTTTTAGTTGGGACAATATTGTACAACCACTAACAGATACATGCAAATGACTTGTATATATCAATTAAAAAATTAGGTATATTCAAGCACTTAGTTAAGCAGGAAGACATACTGTGAAAACATACAATGGCTTCTACCATCTTGCAATTAAATTGTAAATTACACCATAGTTTCTGATAAGCATGCCACTACTTAACCTGTGAACAATGAACGACGCAAAACTGTAAAATGGATGTCTTAGAAGGAGGATGCTCGAGGCATAAGGGAATCCAACGAAAAGAAAAATTTTCATATAAATGGGAAATAAGTAAAAGATAAGGCTGAAGATTGAATAATATCATGAAAATGGAATTTACAAACTTGCATTGACATTAGACACATAACCATAGTGTGCTCTATCAGCTATATTATGATGAACTATATCTAGGACATAACATAAATCTAGCTATGCAAGGTAAGGAAGTTCTTTCGATCAGCCACTGTTTGAGGTCATTTCAATTGATTGTAACAATGGTGCCAAAATCGTATGATTATCAATTACTTTGCAAAATCTAGTTCAGTCACGAGGAAATTAGATAAATTTCATATCAAGGATCATTAAGGAGAAGCTAATATTGCTTTCAAAAGAGTTTTGTTGGCCGTCTACACCACTTGCATCCTTTTACCCAGGAGGAACAGGAGAAATTTCAACACAAAAGTGATCCACTTCATCATCTTATTGTGGTGAAAGAAATGAGAATAGATATTAAAGTGGCTTACCCATCTTGCCACCAACAGCATCATCAGTATTAGCTGCTCCAGTCAGGGGTCCATTGCTATTGCTGGGTGGAAACATTGTTTGACTATGTTGTGCTGACTGGGAACCATATCTGAATGCATTCAAAGGCTGCAGGACAGAACCAACATGTAACAAAGAAAATCAACTTCAAAGGGTAAACTACGATCAAAATTGAAGGCATAGGGGGATAATTTATTGTTAAACAAATGATATTAAAGTTCACTAGAAAGGCATTAACACCTGAGAGGCACTGTGCATAAGATGATAGCCCATAAAACGTGCATATTGCTCTGAAAGAGCTTGATTTTGCATCTGATTTTGATAATTAAAGGGACCCAAAAGAGGAGCTTGGAATGGTACGGTCTGGTTTGGCGTCTGTGCCATAGATATGGATTGATCAAGTGGCACTCTTGGTATATTCATATGATTGTGAATAGGAGGCACAGAAGATGAAGCCATTCCCATACCCATTTGGGACATATAATGCTGAATTCCTGGAAACATCATTGGTGTCATGCCAGCTCCCATCCACATTACCTAGAAGCAAGAACAAAATTGATTAGTTTCCCAATTTGAGGATCTGTTTCACAAGTAATATCTTCCATGGTACTTGTACCTGAAGCTGCAATTGAAGTGATTTCAAATATTCTATTGCCTCATCTAACATTGATGCTTTGTCCGTCTGCAAGTACAGTCCTTATTAAGATTCTACACCACTATGATAGGATCTCATGTAAAGAAGAATCATATAAAACAATGGAAGCCAGAATGAAAATTTTTTCCTTTTGTACATTTATAACACCTACTTTAGGGGGGAGGGGAGGGTCATTATGGTACATGGGAATTTTAATTGCCCGAGCGCATGAAAACTGATTTATATTTTTAGATATAATAAATATGAAAGAGTTGAAATTAATGTCATGTATATGCCCTAAATAATATAGGGATGCTAATTTTTTTCATATATTTCAAGTACTTGGGAAACCAAGTTACCTGCGTACCAAACGCCAAGAACAACTGAATTGCTTTCTATCATTCATTCACTCTCTTTCTCTAAATGCATTTCATGCCTTGTTTACTTAGTGTACCAATTTTTATCCAGCTGTCATTAAATTACAGCTGCAGCAATTTCTGACTCCCATTGAATGCATCTCAAATAATAATGTGAAGAAGACATTAAGCAGTTAACGTGCATCATGAAAGTCAACCTTGTTACTGTGAGGTATGAGTTGTTGCAATGCCCTCATCTTCTCATTGATCCTGTCTCTTCGTCTCTGCATCAGTAAAATAGTTATGATATAAGTAAAATTTCCCATAATTTCAATTTATCAGAAAAGTTCCATGTCCTCACCCTTTCTGAGAGATTATGCACTTCAGCAGCACGGTTCCTTCGGGAAGACCCTGTCCGCTGAGCTGCCTTGTTTCTAGCTATTTGTTTGTGTTCTGTGGCCTATTAAATGTACTGATAATGCTCAGTATGCAAAAACAACAAAGCTAGCATTAAATCATTAAGATAAACGGAGGGAGCACTTCACCTCACTTTGTTCTTCTAATTCTTCTGCATCTGTTCCTTTTCTTTTTTGGCTGTGGGTTCTAGTAGATTGGCAACAAGTTTTTCCGAGACTGCTGTCTGAGCCACCAGAAGATGAAGTGACAGCTGGTTCATGCGTTTCTGATTTCCCTTTTTCACCTGTGGTAAGAGTTCGCTGCACATTATCCCTAAAGGGTGAAGGCTCGGCTGACAAACTAGTAGTCCAAACACCATTGCTGGATAACCTGCTCACATCTCGAGGAATTTGATTGCTGCCACAGTGACTTGAACCAACTGTCATCACTGAGCCATCTCTAGCCTCACTTTGCAACATATTACCTGTACCTTTTTCTCCATGTTGTGCATTAGAAGATGCGGAACCAACCTTGGGAATTGCTGACAATGGAGAAAAATTGAGGACTTTTTGTGACCCACTAAAGTCAATGTCTTTCTGAGATGAATCAGGGAAATGAAATCTTGGAGAAGGGATAGCATTTCCTGAGAATTTCTGAACAGAGGACAGTTTCATATTAGGTGGTTGTGAGCTTGCAGTCACATGGGGGGTATTGTAGATACCAGATTTGGCAAACTTCTCTTCTTCAAATTTCTTATTTGGCTTATCAGGTTCAACTTCACAGGATGGAAGTTCAGGCAAAAAGTTTGAACATAATTCTTGCTCCAATGGATCTTCAAAAGGGTATTGGATCCATGAGACTGTTTCATCTTCATGAAACAAATTACTTGAGTTACCATATGATCCACTAGTTCTTAATGTTGATTGATCATTGTTCTGCACTTGCCTTGAGTCTACAGAATTCAAAACTGGTTTCCTATGTGTTTGGCTGTGCAAAACTACCTGTCCATTTTGCCATAGGAGCTCTACAAATTCTCGGTCTGGCCTGTAGAATTTACCACAGTTAATTGTAAAAAAAGCAAAGTTAAAATGGGGCAAGAACAGTTTTCATCTTTGATACAGATCGATTGAACACACCCCATGGGATTCTTTTGATTAGTGAAGCTGTTATTTCTCTGAAAATTGTAAGCAGGACCACTATCGTTCATGGCTAATCAAACCAGTTATCTGTAACACAAGAAAGAAGAGAATTTCAGATTTTGTCCACCGATGAACAATACTTACAAGCAGAATAAAATAAGCTGAATTGTCCCGCTAATTGAATAATTAAATAAGTACGTGACTAATTTAATAGTGAACAAAGAATAAAAAAAAATGAAGCTTTCTGAACATGTGTGGAACTTTACCAGCAGAGCAGACAGCAAATCCAAAAGAAGAAAAAAAAAAACAGAAAAGAAAAAGAAAACACCAAGTTGTTCATGTCATGCTATATTGCTAAGTAAATAAAGCTAAAGCATCGCAAGTTCAAACTTCAAGACGCTCAAAGAGGAATTTCAACTTCCATATACAGTTGAAAATGTACATGCAAATTACATAGATGCCCTGATTAAGAAAAATAGTTAAAACACAATAATTGAAAAATATCCACAAAACAAATTGGGGAAAGTATGAGAAGCAGCTTTTACAAAGCTGTTTTAACACAAGAAATGATTCACAAACTGCTGAAAACTTGATATAGTTTGATAAATCAATGAGAAACGTGAACGCCAAAAGCAAAAAAAGATTCCTTCAGCGCAAAGATGAAAGAAACACGAGAAAAGTGCAGGATAATAAAAAGCCCGCCTGAGCTATGGAAGTTTCAGACTGCATAGACTAGAAGTAAAAGCCAGAAACTGAAGCGCCTCCTTCTCTTTCTCTCTCTCTCTCTCTCTATATATATATATATATATGAATGTGTGCTCTTGAGAGGATGTGCGAATGCAGAGAATGAAGCAGAGTTTTCAACAGCAAGAATGAGAATGACAGCACAAAGGAGAAAGAGAAGAGAAGAGAGCTAAAATCCCATGGGAACAAGGGGCTTGGGGGTTCTCAGAAGTGAGGAAAACGTGGCTGTGCAAGTGGCGTCTGATCAAATGAATGTAGGCGTGCCAGTGAGGGACCAATTTACGCGGCGGTAAAAAAATTTGCAATCTAAATCAATTATATATATATATATATATATATATATATATATATATATATATATATAAGCATAATAGGAACTGAGTTCATGATCACGTTTATCTAATGGTCTCATTTTCAAATTTTAGTGAAAACAAACAAATAATATAAAATATGCTAATAGAATATATATATATATATATACACACACACGCACATTGACACACACGGTCATTTACAAATAAAATTATTAACTTTTACAAAAACTTAATGTTTTAAAATTTCATTCTTTAGTATTCTAGAATTTTGAAATTTAAAGATCGATTAAATTTATTTTTTTGCTACACTGTTTTTAATTAAAATATAAAAAGTAATTAGTTAATTCATAATGATATATTATTTAATTTAAAAAATAAAATAATTATTTACAATAATCATGTAATATAATTGAAAAATAATCAATTATTATATTTTTATTAAAAATATAACAAATATATAAAATATATAAAAATTGTTTTCATTTGAAAATGTGAGGTTTAGTCTCTCACAACGCTATGTATTAATATTTTAACTAACTCTAATTATTTTCAAACCAATGGAGTGTGTTAACTATTAAGAGAAAGGATATGGAGTTCTATATTTGTCAACTACACATAAACAAAAGATTTTAAATATTAAAGTATAAAATTTAGAACATGATTTGTAAGTTAGGGTATATTTATATTTTAAAAAGTTTAATTAAATTTATTATATTTATATTTATTTATAATATTTTAAGTATAAAATTCAAGTAGAATTACTTATATTTTTGTTGTTAAACTTTTAAGACTCATTTAAAAGGCTCAATAATATGATATCCGATTGAAAAAAATTATATATTTATTAAATAAAAATAAAAATATATCTATATTTTTTATATAAAACGCAAGGAAATCTTAGGGTTGATGCACATGTTGGGTGCAATCTGAAACCGGTCGTGGGTGATGCCACGTGGTGGTGACAATCTGTTATTCATTGGGCAATGATAAGAGACAGCTTTGTCAGAAAATAATGTGCCACTCATGCTATTCCTAACCAAAATCTTTCCTTTTTTTTTTTTTATTATTATTATTATTATTATTATTATTATTATTATTATTATTATTCTTATTGTTACTATTATTATTATTTTTAATCTTTTAGCAAAAGTTGTTAGATTAGAGCAATTATAATATTTAGATCCATTCAACTTCAACGGTTGTGCGGGAAAAGATTTTTTTTTTTAGTAAGTTAATAATTTAGTTTAGAAATGATTTTTTGAATTTAGTTTTTCACAAATAAAATTTTTGACTTAATCTTGAAACGTTTTTTTTCCCCTAAATTTAGTTATTAAAATATAAAAACGACTAATTTAGCTCCAACAATTTTCTGTCAATCACAATGGTCCCTCTAAAATGCAATTTGTGGGCTCTTTGATATGCAAAACTAATTTATTTGTCCATACGATTGCACAAACTTTAGAGAAAGTTAGTTTGTTTTATTATATATTAATACATTTTAAATCAATATTATTTGTAAGTGTTAATAAAAAAATTAGATTTAGAAATGTATTATGATATAAAAATAATAAATTAGAAAAAAGTCTATAAAATTAATTATGTAATATTGGTGAGAGAAATAACAATAATAAGCTAATTAAGAAAGCACCATCATAAATTATTAAATCATATATTATTTTCTTTTGTTTTAATTTTGAATCATGTCAAGTTATAATTATAATATCTTATCAAAAATTTAAGAGACGATTAATTAATTAATTTATTATTTTTTTCGTTGACTTCAAAAGATATTTGAATTTTAAAGAATTTTTTATTTAAAAGGTAGTTAATTAATTCAATATTTTTCTTGTTTACTCTAAAGAATTCTATGACTTCAAAGAATAATTCATTAACTTTCTCATTCACTCTAAAAAAATCTTACAAATTAAAAAAAAGTTATTTAAGAGATGATTAATTAATTAATTAATTATGTAATATTTTTCTTGTATACTCGAAGAATTTATGTAAATTAATAACTATTATTTTTTATTAATTAAAAAGAATTTATGTATTTTAAAGAATTCTTAATATATGCACGAGAAATTAAAAAATTATTACATGAGGAGTTAAAGTTTGTTGAGCTCATATGTTAAAGGGAATTTACTTTCCTTATATATAATAGATATTCTCATTAGATGAGTTGAAGACACTTGGAAAAATTCATAACAATAGTTAATAGTAATGTGAGATTTGTTTGTTTGTTTGTTTTTTCTTTGCGTAATAGAAGAACATTTTGATTAAGGAAAAATATTCCATGGATGAAATTAAAGGATTTATCTTGGAACGACCAATTTAATAAGAGATTAATCTTTTAAGAATTCAACTGAAATTGACTTTATTATTGAAGGACTACATTGAAAGGAAAGTAATCATGCTAGGACTAAATCACTAATTTAATCATTTTATTTAAGATAATGTATGACAAGAATAATAAATATTTTAAATAAAATGTAAAAGCGATGTGAAAGAAAAGTTTTGAAACCAAAGGATAACTTATTTTTTCTTTGAAGTTAAAATATGATTAAAGTACTTTATAATAAAATATATTTATTTTTTATTAAAAATATAACTTACTAAAAATAATTTTATTTCAAATTTATTTCATTTGGGTTCAAATATTTTAATTTATTCTGAAGTTAGAATGTTTATTATTTTTATAATATTATAAAGATAATAGATATAATTATATTTTGGATAAAATAAGTATAATGGTAATCTATATTTTGTTATATAGGAGATCAGCATATAACGAAAATTTTGATTCCAAAATATAAGAGTATATTTTTTTTAAAATAAAAAGGAGAGCCATCTAATTTTTATTAAACAAAATGAAGCTTACAGAATTGTTGTAATCATATATTCCAGCATAAATGAAGACATTTCCATATATTTTTTTAAAAACCACAAATAGGTTTTTTAAATGTCTTTAATGAAAAGAAAAGGAACATGTTACTCTTCATAAGAAAATTAGAAGGTTAATGATTTCTATGTATCTATTAATGCATATCCAACCATGGTTAAACACAAAAGCTACTATGCTTTAAAGCATTTTGGGATTAAAGCTTCGCATTTCATTAGGGTATTTTTATTTCAGCATTGTTATTAAAAATAATTAATCTACATTAATGTATGTTTTCAAATCTGAAAAATTAACGTAAATTTAGAAAATCACTGCATCCACATAATAATCATACTGATTTAAAAATGAGGGGAAAAAAAAGAACTATATCTCTCAATAAGATAAACTGTGTCACTCTAACTTTCAATATATAATTTAACAAAAATATTTAAAAGTGCTTAATAAAATCCAACTTCTTCAAAATAAAACTCTATAATTACTCAAAAGGAAACTAAACATCGAAAACAATGGAATTTGAATTATCTCCCATAGTTATGGAAGATTCTTTTATAAAATAAGAACAGTTAGATAGAGATTTAATAATTCAAAATTTTTTATAAATGACCGTCTGCAAAAATTAATGATTGGGAGTAGTTCAAAATTACTTTTTAAAATTTTGTATTAGAGTCATTAAAATTTTATCCAACAACTCACAAATCATTACTGCAGATTTTCTAGTAAAGTGATTACTGGAAGTGATCCTCTTCGAAAATAATGGCATTCATCTAGAAGCTATGCCAAGTACAAACTGCTAAAAAAAGTGCTTCTTTTTCTCTATTGTTGGACTTACATAAATTTACAGTTGATTTTATAAGGTTTTGTGTCCACTACTGTATCTGACTTCCTTGTATTACACTTTCATTAACATAATATTTCAAAGATTTTCAACAGGAAAACCTACAACACGCTTAATTTCTGAAGCCAAACTTCTCAACTCAGCTACCTCATCATCACTTAGTCTCCACCCACGTGCACCTTCAAATTCCTTAGCTTGTTCAGCAGTTTTAGCTCCTGGAATTGGCACAACATTGCCTTGTGCTACAAGCCAGTTTAAGGAAACCTGACACGGGAAATCCCACTTTTTCATCAAGTATTGGCCTAGGAAAATCAATAAAGAATCTCCTGGACAGACAGAATCCCTAATTTGGTCTTTGAAAGATAGCATCATGATCATTACTAGAAAGTATGGTTTGGTTTCAATCCCATAGAATTTTTAATGCTTCAAAGATTGGATTAGCATCATTTTGATACCCCGAATGTGCAAAATTGGAATGAAACCATAATCGCAGTACTAAAGTGACACAAGAAATCTGTAGAGTATCAAATTGATATTGACACTAACTTTCAGGGATCAAGATAGGTATATCAAGGGATAGAAGCTATGATCTATAAAATAAAAAGAAATAGAGATATTGGATTATGCCTAAATTATTTAACCAATTGGGATATATGCCTCAGTTTAATTTGGAGTAAGTTCGTATTTTCATCTGGCAAAGTGGGATATATTTCTCACTCATATGGGGCATGGCGGAATCTTATATTTCCTAGTCAGATGTCATGCATTTACAAAGTCACAGTGATCATGCAGTATGGCTTAAAAGTGCGATATTCAACCCTGGTAGTTAACACTGAAGTTCAAGTGTCTTCATTAAAATTGCTAAAGCTGGCCTATACAACTTCAAAAACAGTACAACAATATGTTAAATGTTCGGATTATAAATTGCAATTGAAGACAGAAATGGACCTGTGTATTAGTTTTATCATACTTCTCTCCTATTTCGGTGATTTTGTTCAGCAAAGGTTGGAGCTGCAAAATAAATATGCAATTGAAGAAAGAAGTAAGGTGGCTAGAAGTATTAGATCTGCAAAATCACTAAAGACCATACATTTCTTAGGAACTCTGGAGTATAAATTCTGCCTCGAGGGCCAGTTGGTGGATTGTCAGGACCATACTTTCCCGTCAGAACACCTGTTTAAGATAAGCATATTGTAACTCTTGTCAAGAACCACTTCAACTCAAAAGCTTAAGAAGGGAAAGCCTGTGAATACTTTATTATAATTTCTACCAAATCCCATTATTTGACAGCACTTTTGGACAAAATGCAAGTCCACTTTTACCTTAAACCAAAGGATTGAACTTTTAACCATTTAGCCAAAGAGGCTCTAAGACCATATAAAGCACTTCAACTCAAAAGTGTTAGCTGTTAAATGAAGGCCCATAAATACTTTATTATAAACTCTAACAATTTTGAAGCATCAAATAATAGAAATAAAGGAAATCATTTGGCATTAATTATGCATTGCCAAAAAGGTTATATGAAAACCAAATGGAACTTTTGCAGCATACAAATCAAGAACTTGAACTCATTGTATACTGTTATTGCAAGTATAACCATCATATTCCAGAATTCAAAACAGGTGTTTAATCTGACCATCTATCTGGTCATGAGCCCCTCACAATGGTTTGAGTAGCAGAGAAAGGAAATAATACATTTTAAGAAGATAAGCTAAAACATGTGGTTTGTTCATAGCTTGAGCCCTGATGTTATCGTTGTGTGCACCTCTCTGGAACATACTCACCTACCCAATCCAAAAAAAAGTTGAAAGCCTTTTTCTTTTTCATGTTTTTGAAGCAAAACTCGCAGTCTAAAGCCAGAAGGTGTAGATATGATTCTTGAGGCTATTATATTGCAGTCCAAGCAAATAATTAAGAAAAAAATTGACAAAAAAATACTAGCAGAGAAGATTGCTGAATCATTCAAAGCATCAAAAGATCAAGGGCCTGCATATAATGTCAGAAGCCTCTATCTTGAAGAGCAGGAAACCAAATACTAGGCTTTCTTTTTATGTTAAAAAAACTAAAGTATACTGAAGGAGAAATAGTATTCCTTTATGATGCTAACATGATCTTTTTGATGATAAGTGAAAAAAAAAAAAAATTAACAAATAAGATTATATACAAAAAAATTCATGTAATCACACAGAAGTTAATTAGCTATACCAACATATGTACAGTGAAAAGGAGTTTACCCTGAGCAATTGGTGAATATGCAATCACTGTAACCCCAAGTTCATCGCAGGCTGCTTTTACACCATTCTCCTCAGGGGCCCGGTAGATGAGGCTATAGTTTATTTGGTTTGAAGCCAGAGGAATGCCTCTCTTCTTAAGCCTCTCATAAGCATCACGAAGCCGCTTTTCTGATTAAATGAAATAGTATACATATTATGTATATATTCCAATACATCTTTACTCAAATCAACAATAAGGCAGCTAATAATTCTAAAAAACTACCATTATAGTTTGAAACACCAACAGCCTTAACAAGGCCTTGTTCAACAGCATCTCCCAATCCATCAATATACCCTGAAAATAAATTCACTAGAGGACTAAGCCTTCTCTAAATCTCAACATGATTGGATATATAGAGATATGATTCCATGAGCCAAATAAAGTGAATGGTTCAATAGAATAATGTTTTACACTTGACAACCTTCATTTCCCCATACTCCAGGCCTGAAAACAAGCATATCAATCAATAATCACAATATACTGTAAACTGCTTAAATAAATAAAAACAGAAAATGAAACAAGAAAGGAAAATTAGCTTGTAAATAAAACCACATACCAGTGAAGCTGATAAAGCTCCACTGAAGAGAGTCCAAGTCGACAAAGGGAATCTTTAAGGGCAGTGAGAACACTTTGACGGCCCAACCTCCACGGCAATGCAGCAAACTTGGTAGCAACAGCAATGTCTACATTTGGATCCCATTCTTTTCTTTCCTTTATAAACCTTTGTATAACAAACAAATTGAAGTGTTGATTTTTAATTTTCCTTCTTTAATTCAAAATGTGCATAAAGTCACTCCTAAATTCTTAGCACATACCTTCCAATAAGAATCTCTGAATTTATTGCTCCAAGCGAAAGCTTCAGGAGGGAACAAAATCTTACTTCTCAAGCTGACATATATGCCTATTGAATGGAGAGGGAACAAAGTCAAAGAGAAGATGAATGCTCACCGTAGAACCGTAAACTTCAGCAGTATCAAAAAAGGTCAGACCTCCATCAACACTGGCATTGAAAGCATCTCTAGCAGCTTTCTCATTCCTATCTACAATAACCATGAATCTGATGTCAAAACATTGATTTTCGTAGTTGAGATTTTAATTATTCCAACCAAATGAGGAGTAAAGGGAACTAGAGTTTGCAGTCATATTCCCCAATTAAATAGAAGTATAAAATGGCAAAATATTACATATCCAACTAATAAAAAAGAAAAAATGACATAAAAGTGTACTTTTCTGTGGTACATGCATACCAAATGGTAAAATAAGTTTATAAAGTCATGCTTAGCGAGCCTGTGGCAGGTAGAAGTGCAGCTTGTTACAAGCACCAAAGCCTTCTTCATGTCTCCTATATTTGAATCAGATTATTCTTCTTCCCTTCCTTATCTTGTTTATATCTTCCACTTTCACCTAACCAGCTTTTTACACTTCAATGTTAGCTTGAATGACTGCCATTAAGAATTCACTTGTTGAAGGTAGGTACTATAATTATAATGTTGTAGATGAAATCAGGTACTTGATTCTCATATTAATTCTTATTTCAAATTCACTCACTTTCTTTTGCTATTGATTTTGTGTTTTCAGACTATTTTATATCTTATATTGCACCCAGACCCTAATGCTGTCAACAATTGATAAGAGCAGTATCATGTCATCCAGCAAGCGAGCATTAGGGCTGGACATCACGCATTCAAGAAATAAATGCCATATACTGAATACTCATCATACAGATAAAATGTAAACAGTACTTAAAAGTATTGGAAAGGGATTTCAAGTCTTTCACTTTATCCTTTCTACTGGATCGCCTCAACCACTTTGGTATAAAAAGCCTATATCTAAAGTTGGTATAAGACAGGCAATAGAGCGAAACCATGAGTCCACCAACTAACAAGAGAAGCAGCTATTATAAAACTACTTTCAACTTCACCACCCCATCAAATGTATAGGAGTTGCTGTATCACTAATAGTTCATTGTCAACCACTTATGTTTGAAGTCAGTTCACATTGTCAATTTAAGACAAAGTTACTAGCTATAAAACACAAACACTTCAAAAAGAATGCCCGTGTTTGACATAACATGACACTCAAAATTATAATTGAACATTTTGGAATATTGTGGTGTATGGCCATTAATGATGGGCTTAAATCAAAGTGTCATATGCTCCAGTATCTAAAAAAGCCTACTGAGCTTTGGACCTAGCCTAGCCAGACCCAGCCAATGAACAGTTATTTATGTACCACATCCTATCAAAATCCATGCTTCTTGGACAAGAATTCCCTACAGTTGATGCCAACCGTGCGAGGCATAGTTTCGTTTCTCTTTCAGTATATATTAATTTTGTGAAAAAATAGAAATTATCACAATACACAAAAACAACACTAATAATTTAGAGTTTTTGTTATACAAGACGCTATCTTATGAAAAAGAAATAAGCTGAATAGGTTCTAACATAAGAAGTTGTTAGATCACACAATTCTCTTCAAGATGATGACATTTGGTTCACGCACTAATGTTGCACTAAATTATATACTAAAATGATAATTATATGTTTTTAAAAATTTTAGATGCTAGTATCAAAAGGAATTAGTATTATTTCTCTAATGCAGGATCTATTAGCTTCTTATGCCGAAAGTTGTACAGTTTTTTCCTTTATAATAAGAAAGTATTATGTATAACAAATGATATAAAATGTCAGTATTGTCATTGCATATTATGATAAAAAAAAATTTTACAAAATTTAAATTTGTTTCACTAAAGTTCTATTTTTTATGTTTTAAATAAAGGTGATATGTTATGTGGCTGATCCCCATCCAATGGTCCACATATTTCATATATAATTTTTATATTACTGTACCGAAAAATTGTAGACCACAGAAATACTGCTGTAGGGATCCTGCCAAAGATTAATCCTGAGATTCCCTTAGGTCCTTGGCACAGTTCGGGCAAGGACCTAAGGGAATCCGTGTCCATGCTTCTATGAGTAACACTACCAACATGGAATGATAATAATTCGCTATAATGGATATAATGTACAGCCAAGTGCTACATCATTGATGAAGGGGAAGAAGAAAAATTTACCATTCCAATCGAAATTGTTCCAGTAAGTAGTATCACCCCAAGACCAAGCTCCAATTCCAATTCTTGACACCTTCAAATCAGAACCGCCCAGCTTGACCTTCTCTTCCTCTGTTTTAAGCGTAGCAGAGCCCTCAGAAGCCACTGCTCTTATTCTTTGAAATCTGGAGTGACCCAGAACACTAAAACACGCACTGCTAATATGAAGGGCCATGATTAGAAAACCCAATTCAAATTCGATAAAAGGGTATCTGAAACCCCAAATTAAACTGAAGATCAAGTTCAGAGAACAGTTTGGCCACGGTTCCTTCTTGGAAAATGTGAAAGGAATGGAGATTTTCCCGGAAAATTGGGCGAGAAATCCGGGAGAAAATAAGTCCAAAACTGAGAAAAAAAAGATTGAGATGAGGGGCGAAGTATGGCAAAGACAGAAAATTAGCAATGGGATGGTGTCTGTAAGGTACACGTTTGATGCAATTTAGTGGTTACTGGACAACATCATGCGGTTCGAGTGCTGTACTATTCATCTTTCATAGAAATATCCATCTCATTAAAAAAAATACAATGAAGTAATTAAGCTTTTAAATTGAATAATCTGTTGGCTAAAATACAATTTGTAACAAAGTGGAACTCTACCTCCCCCTCTTCGCAGATTTGTCTTCTTAAAGTTAAAACCATGCTAAAATTTAGTGTCTTGCTTTGTATCTATATTTTTATACTCAACACTATTTCAGAAAGAAAACATTTTTGTATGAAATTGGAAATTGGATTGGGCTAAACTCCTAAGCTACATATTAGTGTCTTTGTGATTTTATTTTGTTATATGCTTAAAAAAAAAAATCTAAAATGTCCTGATCTGTCCGAATCGGTTTCACAAATATTGCTCCATCATTCTCAAACTCTTTTGATTAAATTAATATTTCATTGGGAAACTGGGAAGTTGGGCAAGACTAGAGATTTTATTAAAAGCGAAATTTGAGATTGTGGGAGAAATTTTAATTTACAATACATAAAAAGTTAGGAATTTAATATGAAAATTAAAAAATAAACAAATATTAGAAATTTAGCCCAAAAAATAACTTACTAAAATTATAAAACAGCCGTGTAAGTTCATATTTGAATCTTCTATAATATAAAATTTATTAAGCGAGTGAGTGAGTGAAAAAAGATTAATTGGATTTCAAACACACCTTCACTTTTTTATCACTCTGTCTTTTACTTTAGAAATACTTTATATTTTAGAAGATCCAAATCCTTAAAAGTTCAAATCACAGCTAAAACCAAATATTTAATACATTTTTATTTTGGTCTTTATGAATTAAAAATTTTAAAATAGCTTTCTACTTTTGAGTTTAGTCTTATTTTAGTCATTTATTGGAAGTTTTAACATGATTCTTTAATTTTTAAAATTTGATCCAAATTAGTGTGTCCTTAAATTAAATTAAGTTAAAAAATAAAAGATCATTTTGAGTTAAATTTTTAAAAGTAAAAGATCCATTTTGAAATTTTAATTCGGTGGAAGACTAAAATGAGACAAAATTTAAAAGTGAAAGTCTATTTTAAAATTTTCAATTTATAAAGGACTGAAATGAAATTAAGTTAAAAATGAGGACTAAAATAAAATTTTTCAACAATTTTATCTACAATCATATTTTGCATCGATCAGTCATGGAATTTTAGGAGATCCAATCACCTTCAAAATTAATGACTCCCTTCCTGAGGAGACAAATGGATTAAACTGCACAACGGATACAAATGATTATTCACAAACTTGGTATGACAGTAATTAAGATTTAAGAATAAAGTTATCAAACTTGCAGGCAAATTCAACTTGGATTTGTAAAGAGGCAAATTCATAAGACTTTATTTAATTAATAAATAATAATTAAAATCTATGATTATATAGTTAAACTGCTTTGTACAAAAAAAAAACTATTTAAATTATACTAAATCAAATGAAAGTGATTTATATTTCATAATTTATAATATTCATCATTAATATTTTAATGTAATAATACATAAATAATTATTCAATATAATTAACTAAGTAATATTTTATTTTATGTTAATAAGTACATATTTAATGTGAGTTTATTATTTTTACATATATTTAAACAAGTAATAAAGTATATTATAATTATTTACTGAAAGTTATATCTCCTTTGATTTTATGTTTGAATAATTATATTTATGACTACAAGCCAGTTATTATATTTTTTTAAAATATAAAAATTTGATAGATTTAATAAGTCAACTCACTATACTAAATATGAATTTATATTGAATTGACTAATTTTTTTAAATATAAAATTAAATTCATAAATTTAGATAATAAGAATTTGACAATTGTGATTACGCACATATAGTTTGCCCTTGTCGCACAGCCACATTGGAGATAATAAAAATTGAAACAATCTATGTTGTAACTAACCTTTCCGCGAGATAGAATAAAAAGTGTTGGAATTGATTTCTAAAAGCAAAATTTAAAAATCAATTTATCTGGAGTCACCACCAAAATTTTTAATAGAAAACTTTGGAAAATCAATTTAAAATGAAAAGAAAAAGGCAAAATGGTCTGCGAAAATAAAGATAGATTTGGGAGTTTGTTTGAGTGTAAGGAAGGTGTTAGGCACCCTACAATACCTGTCCATAAGGACGGTTACCTTAAACTAGTCAACTGAAATAAAATATGACTTTAAATTTATTTCGATTAGCCTTTTATTGGTATAGATGCATGTTAAACAAGGAAGACAAAAACAACAATAATGAAAATAAATAAATAGATATTTACAAAGGGCGAACTTGACCTAGGATAAAAGTCTAGGGTCTACGTACCCCACGATAGGGATCAAAGTCCACGTAATTCGACCAGAAAAACGTGTCTACTGGTTAGAATTTTTTTTTTTTGCGACGAGAACAGGAGAATTCAAATTAAACAAATTTTTGTAAACAAAATGGGATTGAAATTTGATTTGTGTGTTTTAGTTCACAACAACCTGATCAATCTAGGTCCCTTGACCTCTTTATTTTCCTCTTTTTAATTTTTTGTTTATTTTTGAAATTTTAATCTTTATTTTGAAATTGAAATGAAATGATTATGGGATAACACTTTTAGGATTTTTGGGAGTTTATGTTTTTTTTGGAATGAAACCAAAATATTTTTGGATTTTTGAATTTATTTATATTTGGATTTTTAAAATTAGAATTTATTGTTGAAATTAGAACGAAAGGTCATTTTTCGAAATTTTTGAATTTATATATTTTTTGGGTTTTTTGAATTTTTCTACTTTTGAAGGTGAGATTATGATTAACAAGATCTTTAATTAATAATTAAATATTTTTTATTTTATTTTATATATATATATATATATTCTAGTAGAATTTATTCTAAACTTCAAATTATAATGGAAAAATATTTCTATAGTTTTGAATTTATGATCTTCATATTAATTGTTACTTTTTGAAATTTTAATTTATTTTAATACTTAAAGTAAAGCTAGAGTTAAGAAAAATATTCTTAGGCTTTTTAGTTACATAATAGGTAAGACAAATCTCCCTATTTTTTAATTAATTCATTCCAATATTTTAAAAGTTAATTTTTGAAACTTGAGGAGACTCTAGGTCTCACATGGTCTCTACTGACTAACCTTTCGGTGTTTGAAGAGACGAGTGATCTCACGCGGGAACCCAAAATATGAAATAAAATATTTGGAAATTCTTGGAATTTTATTGTCACATTTTTTAAAGATTTTGAAATTAAAATTATTTTAGTCTTGTTTTAATATGATTGATTCTCCAGAGCCTACGGAGACCCAAGTCCCACATGACACTTTTAATTAATTAAATTTTATAAAATCCTGACTTAATCATTTTGTAAATAATAGAAAATATTTAATTAAAATATTTATTTTGGCATTATTATTTATTTATTTTTAAACAAATATGTACTAATTTTCGGGGCTTAAGGAGATTAAAATCTCACATGATCCCAAGCACTAGAGGAGAATAATATTCTTACACGATGATGACAAGATTTTATTTTTATGTATTTTTAAGAGTTTTGAAATTAGAATTCTTTCAGCCTTATTTTTAACAAAGATCGATTTCCCTAAGCCTACGGAGACCCAAGTCCCATATGATACTTTTAATTGATTAAATTTCATAAAACACTGACTTAACCATTTTGTAAATAATAGAAAATATTTAATTGAAATATTTATTTTTGCATTATTATTATTATTATTTTAAAACAAATATGTACTAATTTTCAGGGACTAAGGAGATTAAAATCTCACATGACCCCATGCATAATATTCCCATATGATGCCTTCCTAAAAACTTTACTTGCAATACCAAAGCGATAAAAAAAAATGATAATCATAATAATAATAGCAAAAAAGAAACCTGAAAAAAAGAAAAAGAAAAAGAAAACGAAAGATAAATTGATATGCATTTTTACGTGTCTTAGGTGTCCAGGAAACCATATATTCATGCATGCATTACACCATTCCTCGCCTGAAGCTACTTCTCCCTGTTGATGAGCCCTCCTCCTCGCCTTCTTCTCCTCTTCTCAGTCTGTCCTCCTTCTTTCTCTCTCCTCGGTCCGTAATGAGTCCGCAGCGTTTCTCTCCCCTCTTTCTCCTTCTCCTCCCTTCTTCTTTCTTCAGCTTGTCACCTCCTCTATTCACCCTTGCCCGTGGTGCTCAGAACAGGGGAGACCATTTCTTCTCTTCTTCCTCTTCTTCTTCTTCTTCTCCTTCTCCTTCCTACAGTTTCCACTCGGTCCATAATGAGTTCTCGATCTCCGGCCACCTTCCTTCTCTTCTCCTTAGTTTCACTTTTAATGCTCCTTCCCTTGGTTTCCCTTGGCTCATCACCTCCTCCTCTGCAACTTGGTTTATCTTTCTCTTTGACTTTGCTTTCAATGCTCATTCCTTTAGTTTCCCTTAGCTCGTCACCTCATTCTCTACAGCTTGATCTCTTCCTCTTCCTCTCAGCTTCTCACCTCCTCCTTTGTAGATCGGTCCATCTTTTTCTCGACTCGTCTCTCTTCCTTTTAAGCTCATTCTCACCCTTTTCTTCCTCTTGGTCACCTTCCTTCTTAGTTCGCCTTCTGCTTGGTCTCCTTCTTTCTCAATTCTGTTTGTCTCAGTGCTGTTCGTCTCAGTCCTTTTCGCCTTGGTCTCGTGTTTCTTCTTGGTGAGCTTGGTGATCGTGTACTGGTTCAAACCAGTCCTCTCCTCTGCCTTTCTCTTTTTCCTTCCTTTTTTTTTTCCTCGGCTCGTCCCCACTTCCCTTCAGCTCAATTTGTTCTCCTTTCATTTCTTCTCGGTTTGTTCTCCTTTCTTGGCTCTTGACTTCCCTATTCCTGAGCTCTCTGTTCTTAACATGAAAGAAGAATCATGCATGCATACAACTCTAGTCCTTCTCATGCTCAGCACCCATTTGCTCCTCTGTTTCCTTGAGCTTCATGACATGCAGCCTGCTCGAGACATAGAGTCTATTTTGGTGCAAGTGCTCTGAAGGTATACACAGTAACTCCTTAGGTGCAGTGATAGGTTTCAGGTTGGTGTGGCAGGCTGTGTGATGCTTCAGGACTACTTGGACGATTTTTTCTTCTGCCGCCATAATGGTTCTTGTTGTTTTGTTATTATCATTATTTTATATATATATATATATATATTTATTTATTTATTTTATAAACTATTATATATATATATATATATCTATATATTTTGTTTTTTGATTTGTTGCTTTACTTAATTGATTCATCTAATACATTTAAAAGGTATTCTAATTTCCTCCTTTTTATTTTTATTAAATTCTTCATATTTGATGGTGAATTTATATTTGTTGTTTTCAGTTACATTTTGCTCTTCATTAGTCAATTATTTAATTAATCAATTAATTAATTTTCATTTTGATTATCCTTATTTATTTATTTATGAGATGGGGTGTTCACAGTTGCCTCACATTGCTTGTCTCTTAGGTTTAGGCAGCGAATACTGTGAAGAGATGGCCCAACGTATGAGCAAGCAAAGACGTGAACACACCCTTCCTTAGGCTAAGGGAAAGCAAGTGAAAGAGGGATCTTATGTGAATCTGAATATGGATGGGACAGTAAGTTGCCTAAGCTTTATGTAAGGTTTTGGTAGAGAATGTAAATTGCCTAGACATGATGCAGGACTTTTGCAAAAAAATGTAAATTGTCTGGACATGATGCAGGACTTTTGTAGAAAAATGTAAATTGCTTGAACATGATGCAGGACGTTGGTAGAAAATGTAGGTTGCCTGGACACGACGCAAGACTTTGACAAAAAATGTAAATTGTCTGGACACGATGCAGGACTTTAGTAAAAAATACAAATTGCCCTAGATGCGATGCAGGACCTTGACAGAAATGTAAATTGCTTGGACACGATGCAAGACTTTGACACGATGCAGGACTTTGACAAAAAATGTAAATTGCCCTGGACATAATGTAGGACTTTGACAGAAAATGTAAATTACCTTAGACATGATGCAGGACTTTAATAGAAATGTAAATTGCCCTGGACACGATCCAGGACTTTGACAGAAATGTAAATTGCCTGGACATGATGCAGGACTTTGGCTAAAAATGTAAATTGTCCTGGATGGGATGCAGGACTTTAGCAGAAAATGTAAATTACCTTGGATGCGATGCAGGACTTTGACAAAAATGTATATTGCTTGGACATGATGCAGGACTTTGACAAAAAATGAAAATTGCCCTGGACATGATGCAGGACTTTTACGTTGATTTGAAGAGAGGTATTCACTTTGCATGAAACATGCTATTGTGTAGCGCAATGCATGCACCCATGTGAGATGCATACCATCATGCTCAAACTGTAGCATGATTTGGCTAGTTGCTAAGCTTGTTATCTTTATGACCATAGTGTTCCTTAGAAGTGAATAGATCCAAATCCTGCTGAGTTTTTGTCCTCGACATTTGAATTATTGTCTTGTGAAACTTTAGGATGATTTTTCTTGAGCGATAAAAATACTTGTGCCTATGAGGGGTGTGACTCTTTTGGAAGCACCTCTTGGTTGTCTGTGAGGTGTGATGTAACACGTGCTTGTGCCCTAAATACATGGTGCATATGTTTTTTCTTCTTTATAATATTAATTCTACACTTGTGGTGGATGCACGAGCGAGATATGTGATGGATGTAGAGAATCATGTATGTATGAGATATGCATGTTTTTGAAGGATAATGAAAATTTTGTTCACTTTGATATATTTCCAAAATGATGCTTATACCCTGGGCATTAAAAATAAGAGAACAGAAATAAGAGAACGTTATGCAAGCGTAGACCTTTTACCTTTTACTTTGAAAACTGAAGGGGCGACATAAATTATAGTTTATGCTGGTTGGAAAGAAAACCATATTGCCTGGAGCGATAGAATTGTCTAACCAAAGCTTCTTTTATCGTGACCTTTAATTCATCACTCCAACAGCGGTTAGTCCGCATAACTTTATCTTTTTGGGCCAACACTTTGCAGGCTTAGTTTCCTTTCCTTACGGTAGACCAGGGGACATTGAAAATACTTCAATCTATTTTTAAGAAGTAACCCAGTAACGAAAACAGAAAGGCCTAGATGTGTATATATTTCACACTCTCAGCTTCATCCCAGTAATTGTGTGGAAGCGCTTATTTAAAAATCATCAGTGCTTCCGAAATTTGTATCATTAGACAATATTTTGAGCAGCATTGTTCACTTGAATATTTATTTTGCATATTGAATGAATGGAGCAATTATAAAGGCAATACGGTTATGTAGAAAGAAGAAGAGTAATAAGAAGCAAGTTTCTTAAATGAGTAAGCAATTTTATTTTGTAAACAGATCACATGGTCTTAAGGAAAGTAGGGGATAGATTGGATACAAATGCTAAGGAGAGCAAAAGTGGCAACTGGAATGTCTTTGACTTTCAGCTCCAGGTGGCACTAGTTGCTAGCGCTTGGTGTTGCCTCGAATACACATATTTCGAAACTGGTTAATGAAGACAATCTATAAGGATCCTTCCAAGCAAGTGATTTAGTCTTTTGTAGCCTTGTTTTGTTCATCATCTATTACCCTAACTTTTTCTTAAGCCGCCTTTTTAGGTTCTCGACTTAACGGGCCTCGAGTGTAAAATCTTCTTTATTTCTTCTTTTATTTTTTCTCTGTCATTCCCATTTTTAGGCAAAGTATTTCTTTATTGCATCTAAGTTCATTAGTCTTCCAAGCTCTCTTCCATCCATATTGGCAAAGACCAATGCACCTCCAAAGAATGCTCGTATCACCACATATAGACCTTCATATGAAGGTGCCCATTTACCTTTATTATCTTCCTAATTTAGGAGGATCTTTTTTAGAATCAACTCCCCTGGCTCAAATTCCCTGAGACGAATCTTTTGATTGAAGGCCTTTGCCATCCTTTTCTGGTATAGTTGGCCATGACACATAACTATTAGTCGCTTTTCTTCAATCATATTCAACTGCTTGTATCGTGTTCTTACCCACTCACCCTTTTCTAGGTTGGATTCTATCAACACTTGGAAAGAAGGGATCTCAACTTCAACTAGGGTGACTGCTTCCTTGCTATATACTAAAGAGTATAGGGTTGCCCCTGTGGATGTTTGTACTATTGTGCGATACCCATGGAGAGCATATGGGAGCATCTCATGCCAGTCTTTGTAAGTGATAGTCATATTGCTGATGAACTTTATGATATTCTTATTTGCTGCCTCGACTGCCCCATTCATCTGTGACCAATAGGGTGCAGAATTGTGATACTTAATCTTAAATTGTTCGCATAACTTCTTAATGTCAGCTCCATTCAAGTTGGGAGCATTATCAGTAATGATCTTTTCCAGTATACCATATCGACATATGATGTTCGATTTTAGAAATCGGAGGAAGACCCTTTGGGTAATATTGGAGAACGAACATGCCTTTATCCATTTGGTGAAGTAATTGATGGCTATTAAAATGAATCGATGTTCATTAGACGCCTTTGGATTGATGGGGCCAATCACATCGATTCCGTACATCGAGAATGGCCAAGGTGCCACTAGGTTGTGTAGGGCTTGCGGTAGAGCATTGATCCTATTGACATACGTCTGACACTTATGACATCTCTTCATGTAATCAATGCAGTCTTTCTCCATGGTTAACCAGAAGTACCCACACCTTTGAATTTGTCTAGTCATGGTATGGCCGTTAGCATGGGTTCTGCACATCCCCTCATGAATCTCTGTCATTATCCTTCGTGCTTCTGATGCATCCGCGTATATGAGTAGAGTGCTATCCCATGACCTTTTATACAACACTTCTCCACTAAGGAAGAAATTCATCGCCAACTGACGAATGATCTTTTGGTTGTTCTCAGATGCCCCAGCCGGATACTGCTGACTCTGGACATAGTTTTTTATATCATGGAATCACGATTGCCCATCTGTGAACAATCCATCCCTATTTACTTAATTATTTAATTAATTGATAAACCAATTAATTAATAATTAAGCAAATAGGAAAAATTAAAAATGACAAAACTTCAAATGACATTTTCAATTGAGGACAATTTAAAATTAAAAATAAATGATGGGAGACAATTAAATAAACTCAAAACCCAAAAAATAAAAGTAGCTAATTAAAATAATTATAATAAACTACGATTGCCTATCGCTTTCTTCCTCCACATTTAGGCAGTAAGCTGGGGTGTCCCGGGTTTCAACCTGGATTAGCAACATGTTGACTCCATAGTCTAGTTTGATCATTATGGTAAGGGTAGCTAACACATTAGCAAACTGATTTTTATCATGGGTCAGATATGTGAAGTTTATCTCCTTAAACTTTGACATTAATTCCGTTAGGTACTTTTGGTATGGGATCAATTTGCGATCTTTGGTTTGCCATTCTCCCTTTACTTGATAAATTACAAGGGATGAATCTCCAAACACGTCAAGATCTTTGACACCTAACTCTAAGGCAGCTTGCAAGCCATTAACACAAGTCTCGTATTCCACCACATTATTTGTGTAGTCGAAACTGAGCTTGACTGCTATTGGATACTGTATACCTTCAGGTGATGTTATCACCATTCCTAATCCGCTACTGTGTACATTGGCGGCCCCATCAAAATATATTGTCCATTTGACCTCCTTTAGTTCATCTTCCTCTATTGTTAGAATATCCTCATTTGGGAACTAGAATCTAGCGGTTGGTATTCATCCAAGGGATTAGTTGCTAAATGCTCGACTATAATGCTCCCTTTGACTGATTTGCTAGTCATATACTTCACGTCGTATTCTAAGAGTATCACTTTCCATTTTGAGACTCTTCCTGATACATAAGGATTGTAAAAAATGTATTTGTTGGATCCATCTTGGAGATCAGCCATGTGACATGGTATAACATGTATTGCCTCAGTCTTTTTATGGTCCACACGAGGCCATAATAGGTCTTCTCAATTAACAGATACCGCAACTCGTATTCATTAAACTTTTTGCTTAGGTAATAAATTGCTTGCTCTTTTCTTCCTAATTCATCATGTTGTCCTACACACAGCACCCATGGACCTCGGTTGGATCGTCAGATAAAGGATAAGGGGCTGCCTTAGCGTAGGTGGCACCAAGACAAGGGGATTCAAGAGATACTCCTTTATTCTGTCAAACGCCCACTGGCAAGTCTCATTCCATTCTCCTGGTTGGTTTTTTGTGTAATAATTTAAATATTGGTTCAAAAGTGGTAGTTAGGTTTGCAATGAACCTAGTTGTGTAATTCAAACGCCCTAAGAACCCTCGAACTTCTGTTTTCGTACTAGGTGTTGGCATGTCATGAATTGCCTTAATTTTATTGGGGTCCACTTCTATTCCTCGCTTACTGACGATGAATCCTAAAAGCTTCCCTAATGTGGCCCTCGAATACACTTTTACTAGGATTCAACCGGAGTTCGTACTCCTGTAGTATTTTAAAAAGCTTTTGCAACACAGCCATGTGACTCTCCCCTTCAGCTGATTTAGCGACCATGTCATCCACATATACCTCTATTTCTTTATGCATCAAGTTGTGAATAGGACCACCGTCGCGTGTTGATAGGTGGCTCCGGCGATTTTAAGCCCAAAGGGCATTACCTTGTAACAGAAGGTTCCCCATTGAATGATGAAGGTGGTTTTTTCTCTATTCTCGGGGTGCATAGGGATTTGATTATAGCCAGAGTACCCATCCATGAAGGAATACCTGAAGCTTTTTGCTGTATTATCAACTAAAACATCAATGTGAGGTAAAGGAAAGTCATCTTTCGGGTTAGCCCAGTTTAAGTCCCGATAATCGATGCACATCCTCACTCGCCCAACTTTCTTTAGTATGGGGACTATGTTTGCGACCCATTAGGGGTATTTAGAAACTTTTAGGAAACCAGCATCCCATTACTTCATTACTTCTTCCTTGATTTTAAGGGACATCTCTGGGCTCATCCTTCTTAACTTCTGTTTCTTGGGTCCCACATTAAGGTACAAGGGTATCTTATGAGTAGCAATTTCAGGATCTATCCCCAACATATCTTGATAGGACCAAGCAAATACATCCATATATTCTCTATACAAGCTAATCATTTCTTCCCTTTCTGGGTTATCAACTACTTTTAACTCCTTTTTATCATCATCGGTCCCTATATTAATCACTTCGATGATTTCTTCATGCGGGATGATACCCTTTTCCAAAGATTCTATTATTTTAGCAAAGGTTCAGGATATATCATCACTATCATCAGTTTTTAAATCATTCATATCCGTGACAACATGAGGCTCATTCAAACAGTGCCTAGGTACTTTTGCTTTAGACAAGAGTTCCAAGGATTCAAATTTTCTGGAAAGTGGGTAGAGAAGGCAAGAATAAATATGAAAAGACAAGATTCAAACAAGATTTGGCAAAAAGGATTGAAATTGTTGCATTCATTTAATATTCAAAATAAAGTTCAAATTGTTAGCTATTACAAAACTCTTAAAATGATATTCAAAATATTACTCTAATGACATAATATCTGATAACATTTCAGATTCCCAATTGTTAAGTGCTTTTCCTAGCTCATCCAGCTGGATCCACATAGCCTTCACGTGCTCTCCTTCTTCTTCGCTCGCTCGCTATTATGACTGGGTTGCTCGGGTCTATTATTTCAATAGAAGCAGGAAATGTTTCTTGGATATGGGGGTATTTCCACTTTTCCTCTTAGTTTACCCTCCTTTCGTCATGCCCCGCGAACTTCTATAGATAGCTCGTATCTTAACCCTTGTCGTCCCAAATTTTCAGGCAACTCAAACGGTTCCCTTATGCCTTACAGCTTTGCGCCCAATCCTTTTCCTTTTTGATACCCACTATTCATCATGATCTTTGCCACTAGTTGATTGATGTCCTTGGTAGCTTCCCCCACTCTCAATGGGTTCTGGTCGACACCTTTTATAGAGTTCCAACTTTTAACACTTCTAAACTCGGGTAGGAGTTGTCTACTACCTGTTCGACATTTTCAATGCAGGGCACTGTGTTCGGCTTACTAATGATCATCTCTTCTTCACCTTTTATAGTGATGAGTCTCCCTTCATCAATGTACTTGATCCTTTGATGCATGGTTGATGGGACTGCACTAGCCATATGAATCTAAGGTCTTCCTAGAAGTATTGTATATGCCACGTTAATGTCAATGACTTAGAACTCGATGGTAAATAAATTCGGACCAATTTCCAAAGGGAGTTCAATCTTTCCAATTACTTCCCTCCTTGTCCCATTGAAGGCTCTCACTACCATGTCATTATACTCAATACATGACTTCTCAACCGGTAATTACCTTAAGATGGATAAGTGTAGGACATTTAAGGCTAACCCTCCATCAATGAGTACTTTAGTGATCACATATCCATAGCATTTCAAAGTAATATGGAGGGCTTTGGGCTTTTCGGCTGGTGCGAGGTGTATCTCGTCCTCAGAAAAGGTGATCAAGATAGAGTTTTTTACCATATTTATCTTGTTCACCACCTTTTCTGGGGTGATATCAGGATGTACATAGGCTTCATCCAACACGCTCTGTAACGTCTTTCGGTGAGCTTCTGAATTCATTATTAGGGTCAAGATAAAAGTTCGGGCTGATTTTTTTCACAATTGATAGACCACATCATACTCATTCTGCTTTAAAATTTTTAAAAACTCCTTTGCTTCCTCTCGTTCTCCTTTCCTATGGACCTCTTTTAGGTTTAAGCTGTCTCCTACTACTAGGTTTGGGTTTAGATTTCCTTTTACATCCTTGGAGAATACCTGACCACTGCGAGTAATTTCCTCTATAATTTCTTACTGCCTTATTTTGTGACGGGCCTTTCTTCTGATGCCTCATTGTTATGAGAGCATTCTATTTTTAGCCCGTAATTCCATGGCACAGCATGATTGCTTTGATATGAAAATGGAGATGGCACATGGATAACGGCGGTTGGATTTTTGACAGGCACCGGTGTGGGTATGATGAGCAAGGATCCTTTCATTGTACCTCATGAGTCATGATTGCTTTGGGCTATAATGACATCCTTAACTTCATAGATTGGCTTATTAACTATTAGGAAGGAGTTCCTCAGCTTCATGGGGTCAGACGATCCCTTGGTCCTAACACCATCTTTCTCTGTGACATACACACTCCCTTCAGTGGGTCATTGAGTTCTTTCAATGGTTAGAACTCCAAGCTTAATCATTCTTTGTGCTAATTCTTTGAACTGCTCACAGTCTTCAATGTCGTGGCCCACTTCTCCTTCATGAAACTCACAGTAACTGTTTAGCAACCTTCTAGGCACGTTTCGCTCCTCATCCTGAGGGGAGATATAGTCAGCGTCCTTCAAGCTTTTATATAACTGATGCATGGTGCACGACACATCTGTCAAGTTTTTCAAGCTGGGATCTTCTTCATCTATCATGGACACTTACTTTCCCTTTATCGTGATTTGGCAAGAGGTTAGTGACAATGTTAGGGTTATTAACCACCTTTATGCCAATATGATTGTTGTCTAATAACGCCAAAATGTGCTTTCTAAAGGCATCACACTTATCAATGTTATGTCCCATAACTCCCATATGATACTCACAAGTAGCATTAGAGTCATACCATCCTGAGAATGGTGGTTGAAGTGGCTTAATAGGCTTAGGGCCCATAATCTTTTTGGCTACCAAGTCATGGAGGAGCTTTGATCGATTGACATTGAAGTTGGGTAATAACCTATCATCGCGAGACTGTTGCATAGGTCTAAACCCTTTGTTTTGGGTCATCATTTGTTATGGTCCAAGATAGGATTGTGGCGGTGTTAGGTAACTCATATAACTACTCATAGCTGGACCTCATGGCTGGTAAGACATGGTTGGGTTTAAACTGTGAAATAGCACTTGGGGATATTGATTATGCGTAGGGCGAGGGCATTGGTATGCAACGTGGATGTGACTAACATCCCTTTCTTTCTTTCGATTGCTTATAGGCCTCCTGGTTTATGTGGAGGTACTTTCAAACAACCTATTGCATACATCGGTGTCTATTCTTTCCCTAACTTGGATAAGGTCAGCAAATTCATTCACATGGGTCCCTAGCATTATCTTACGATATGGGTCCCCTAGGGTACGAATAAAATAGGAATATAATTTTGAGTCCAGAAATGGCGGCTGAACCTCAGCCGCTATGGCTCTCCACTTTTGGGCGTATTCCTTAAAGGTCTCTATTCCTTTCTTCTTCAACCCCTTTAACTGCTCTCATATGGGAGCTGTATCCAGGTTGAACTTGTATTGCCTCATGAACACGTCAGTAAGATCTCTCCACCTTTATAGTTTAGAGTGGTCTAGTTTCATAAACCAATGTAATGTTGTGCTGGTCAGGCTCTCATGGAAGAAGTTTATAAGGAACCTTTCATCCCTAGACCATACCGACATTTTCATACAGTATAACTTTATATGATAGTGTGGATCTCCACTATTATCATACTTGGTGAACTCAAGCACTTTAAATTTTTTAGGGATTGGTACCTCTAAGGCTAAACATAACTCCTTAAATTAGATAGACTTCTAGTTAGGTAGCCTTTGTAAAGCTCACAGCCTGTCCTTAACCTCCGCTATATCTTCTTCCCAGTTTTTCTTCTCATTGTCCTCTTTCACCTTAAGGCTAGTATTGGCGATGGGTTGAGTAGAATCAGTGAACACAATAGCTGGTTCCCTTCCTAGAAGATCATAGGTGAAAATACCCCTTAGTTCCAGTCCTGATACCCCTATCTTTTCGCCCTGAAGTCGAGGGATTTGGTGGTTGACTACTGGCTATAGGCCTTTGTGTTAGTTCTGGTACTCCAGTGGCAGAGGGACTACCCAAAGTTACTCCTGGTATTTCAGCATTTGTATTGAGGACTCCATGGTTCGCATTAATAGCGTTTGGCAAAACATTATTTGTAGCCACATTTAAGCTCATATTTTGCAATAACTTTATCATTTCTAACATTTGTGACTGCATTGTCCCCATTTGATCCTTTAAGGCTCCCACTTCGACTTCTAACCATTGCTGAGACTCTAATCAGCTGTTTTCGACAGACATAGCTCTGACATGTGCCCAGGTCAGATATGTTTGGCTTGACGGCTTAGCTTGGTTAGACGGATTCTTCCCCCTTTATGCAATATTGGCTTTTTACCTGTTTTGAAAAAAAGAAAAAAATAAACCTTAATAATAAAACAGTTACCTACATTTCGATTTGTCAGTATGTCGACTTGGCATAAAGGGTACAAGAACCTCGAACCCTTGAATCTTTGAGGGTACATATTGTATGACTCAATGAATTAAAGTTAACAACTAACATAAGGGACATTTAACATCCACATGCACAGGTCTATTTTGCACCACACAACCTATTCATTCCTCGCATGATTTTTGATATTCCACATATATAATAATGAATGTATTTGATAGCTAGAAGGAGAAACCGTGCGTTTTACTAAAAATAAAATGTTTGATTACATCACTTGATTATACATCAAAAGTGACCCAGCTTATGAGTTCACCTTACAAAATATTGAAGTTATCTCCATCTTTCCTTCATCTAAAAGTTCATCAACATCTTCAGATTTTCCATAAGGTTATGACACAAATGAGAAATTTAGCTATAGTTGCAGGAGTCTTTACGGGGATGGCGTGCCCTTCAGCTTATTTATATGCATAATTGAATTCAAGAATGACATTATTGGTTAATAGAATCATCCTTTTGAAGTGTTCAAGCCATATTTCTTTCTCCATCACTTGCTTTTCATGGTGAGTCTCCCATAATCGAGCCTTTTTAGCTTGATGGTTGAGTTGTTCAATTAAGTTTTGTATCGCTATCGCATTATCACTCTTGACAATGGTCACCTCCTTTGTCTTTTTTCTAGTCATTTGACAAGTATATCGATTTCTTGTTAGAGGTCATTAAGATACTTGAGTTCTTCCGCTTGCCTTATCATGGCATCCTTTTCTTTATAGCCTTTAACAATCGAGTTTGATAATTGAGAGCCATTTTGCTGCTTTCTTTAGCTTGTTTTTGAATCTTCCTTACGGTGTCTTTTAATTTGTTGTTTTCCTTCTTCAATCTTTTCAGCTCGATATTCATCTCTGACTTTTTTCTCCTTTTTACTCTCTCGTCTTCTTATGACTTGGCCAAGCTTTCTAAGTGCTTTTTGCTTAATTCCTCTAGATTTTGTAACTTAGCCTTTTTACCTTTTAATTGTTTGGCTAGACATTCATTAATCTCCTGTAGGTCATTACTTAATAAGGGATTATGAGGTCCCAGGGGTGGATAGGTCCCATCGGTCCTTTCTTTGAGCCAAGCCTCGTATCCTTTCGTAGTTGGCATGACACGTTTCCCTAACTCGAACCTCCCCTTACATAATACTTGGCTCCATGCATCCTTTATCTTATGGATCATTTCCACCTTTAGTGAATCACCATAGTAGAAATTGACTCTCTGTACAGCCTCTTCAGATGGGATGTCCTGTTGGTATGCAAATTGGCAATGCGCGATCGCGGGGTTATAATTAATGCATCCTCGAGCACCCATAAGGGGAACATTAGGGAAATTTTCGCAACAATAAATGATATACTCGCTTTCCCACTAAGAGAGCTTCCACCAAATGGTCGTATCTTTAAGTTCTTCTATCTTTTTAATCCACTTATCGCGATTCATTTTTGCTTGTAATGGAATTGACCCTTCGCGACGTGGATAATCACGGATCAGGTGATGGATGGTGTCTAATCTCATACCGAGCTGATATTCCTTGCCATAAACATGATTAACCCACCATATATTCAACAACAGCAAACAACACTTCAACTTTCCTTTATTTTCTCTATGGCAGAAACTTAATGTCAGAAACATTTCCGCTAGAAGCGCTGGTACTAGATTTACATGGTGATTTTCTACCATTTACAGGACACTTACTATTGCTAGATCAATTACTCTCACCACCGATGGGAATAATACTAACCCATATACTACCAAGGCAAGAACTCTTCTGAAAACAACCTAATTCCCCTTCTCAGCTAATGCTTCTAACCTTTTCTTTAAATATTTCCTGGATAAACCTTCTGTTGGCCCAAAGCAGCATAACTGTACTCGTGTAGGTTCCTCTCCTAGAATTTAGGCTACCATGCACTTGGAAGAGAGATGTCCAGGGTACAAGTGGATGGAGGTGTCTTTGGTAACAGGCATTTTCATCAACCTTTCATATTCTTCTAATGTAGGTGCAAGCTAGGAGGTTCGAAATGTGAAGCATCCCAATGAATTGTCCTAATGTTGGGCTAAGGCTACAAGCGCATCGGACTGGATAGGAACTGATAATAAATCCAAGATGTCTCTATAATCCATTTGAAAATGGCAAAGCTATTCCCCTTTGAGTTTCCTATTCATAATGATTAAGCTCTTAACTGATTCAACTTCTACCTTCACTTTAACTTTTCTCCCAATCAAGGCTATTCTTGTTGGGCTTATGTTTTGAGGTTGTGTGGCGTCCGATGATTCCATCATATCTTTATGCCAATAAATGAAAATGATAATTCGCACTGTATTAAGTCCATTGGTTAGAAACAAAATGAAATGGACACATAACTTATTTAATCAATAGATTACTTGACAATTTATTCACTATTAATCGCCAATAGTCATATTGATTCATTGGGAATAATAGATATAACTCTCAACCTAAGGAAAAGTAGGTCCTCACGTAGGCGACGCTTAAATGAGTGAACTAGATAATCCATTAATATATTATTTTCACAAAAATTATTGATTTTTAAAGGTTCCAAACTTCATTGATACACCATTAGGCCAAACTTCCCACACGGACGAAGCTTTCAATTTTAGCTCATTTCGTTTGGCTAATAATGCATCGAATGGAAATGTTGTGATGATTAAAACCACATAAAAAAAACTAAAAAAACATGTAATCATGCTATGAAGGATGTGACAACATGAAAAGTGAGAGTGAAATATGCCCCATCGGTGTCCTAACTTGGTCAACCCTAGGTGAGGGAATGGTACCCTAAAGATGACAGGCCCTAGGAAAGTTGTCTATTAAGTTTGGTCTATTAATGTGCATAGTTCTGAGGGTAGGTCTAACATCTTAAAGAATTACTGGTTTCCAAATTGCCCTCACTCAAATGAGTGAGGGTCTCATGACATGAATTAGACTAAAAGAAGACAGAATCCCACTCCAGTCAAATCCACATAACGAGGTACAATCTGAGCGAGGTCTTCACGGTAATCTCTGGAAGTAAGAAGTTTTATAGGAAAACCAATATCAACCTCTACTAACCTAAGGTAAGTGAGGACCTGGGTATAGAGCCCAAAAGGTATGTGAGGTACAATGTTAATGTGCTTAGTGTGTGATGGGAGCATATAAACCTTTAAGCCTATAGTCTCTTCAACCCTCATATGTCAAACAGATAAACTACAAGAGAGTCCAAGAACTGTCAATAAAGATAGGAGTCATCTACCTTAAGATTTTATTCCGCATGTTATCTATCCTACCAAATATATCACAAACAAACTATATATAATATATAAGACACTATACACATGCTATATAACTACAAGAGAGAAATATACCTAAAAATGATAAAAGCAAATAAATAACAAACACACAGGAACATAAGTCATATCATACAACCCCATGAAAGAAACAAAAAAAAAAAAACAACGAAAAATATACAATTAAAACAAGCATAACACAATAATGGAAATCAAGATAATAGAAGGCCATATTATCTCATCTAACTAGTTAAATAGGCTTGACTATCAAAATGTCCTTAGTGGAGTTGCCAAACTATTGTAATTGACCTTTCGATGAGATAGAATAAAAAATGTTTGAATTGATTTCCAAAAACGAATCTTGAAAATCAATTTATCTGGAGTCGCCACCAAAATTTTTAATGAAAAATTATGAAAAACCAATTTAAAATGAAAAGAAAAAGGCAAAATGGTCTGCGAAAATAAAGATAGGTTCGGGAGTTTGTTTGAGAGTGGGGAAGGTGTTAAGCACCCCACAACACTCGTCCATAAGGACGATTAAAATGCTTGGATTTGTAAAGAGGTAAATTCATAAGACTTTATTTAATTAATAAATAATAATTAAAATCTATCATTATATAGTTAAAATGCTTTATACCAAAAAAAAAAAACTATTTAAATGTAATTTAAATTATACTAAATCAAATGAAAGTGATTTATATTTCATAATTTGCAATATTCATCATTAATATTTTAATATAATAATACATAAATAATTATTCAATATAATTAACTAAGTAATATTTTATTTTATTTTAATAAGTACATATTTAATGTGAGTTTATTATTTTTACATATATTTAAACAAGTAATAAAGTAGATTATAATTATTTACTGAAAGTTATATCTCCTTTGATCTTATGTTTGAATAATTATATTTATGACTACAAGCCAATTATTATATTTTTCAAAATATAAAAATTTGATAGATTTAATAAGTCAACTCATAATTTATACTAAATCTGAATTTATATTAAATTGACTCATTTTCTTTAAATATAAAATTAAATTCGCAAATTTAGATAATAAGAATTTGACAATCGTGATTATGCACATATAGTTTGCCCTTGTCACACAGTCACATAGGAGATAATGAAAACTGAAACAATCTATGTCGTAACTAACTTTTTGGCGAGATAGAATAAAAAGTGTTTGAATTGATTTCCAAAAATGAATTTTGAAAATCAATTTATCTGGAGTCGCCACTGAAATTTTTAATAGAAAACGTTGGAAAACCAATTTAAAATGAAAAGAAAAAGGTAAAATGGTCTGCGAAAACAAAGATAGATTCGAGAGTTTGTTTGAGTGTGGGGATGGTGTTAAGCACCCCACAACACAGGTCCATAAGGACAGTTACCTTAAACTAATCAATTGCAATAAAATATGACTTTAAATTTATCTCGATTACCTTTTTATTGGCATGGATACATGTTAAACAAGGAAGATAAAAACAACAATAATGACAATAAACAAATAGATATTTACAAAGGGAGGACTTGACCTAGGATGAAAGCCTAGGGCCTACGTAACTCATGATAAGGATCATAGTCCAAGTAGTTCAACCAGGAAGGCGTGTTTGTTGGTTACAAAATTTTAATTTTTTGCGACGAGAACAGGAGAGTTCAAATTAAACAGATTTTTGTAAACAAAACGGGATTGGAACTTGATTTGTGTGTTTTAGTTCACAACAACTTGATTAATCTAGGTCCCTTGACCTCTTCATTTTCCTTTTAAAAAATTTTTTATTTATTTTTTGAATTTTAATTTTAATTTTGAAATTGAAATGAAATGATTATAGGATAATATTTTTAGGATTTTTAGGAGTTTATGTTTTTTTTTGGAATGAAACCAAAATATTTTTGGATTTTTGAATTTATTCATTTTTGGATTTTTAAAATTATAATTTATTGTTGAAATTGGAACGAAATTATAACGGAAAGTCATTTTTCATAATTTTTGAATTTATGTATTTTTAGAATTTTTCTAATTTTGAAGGTGAGATTATGATTAACAAGATTTTTAATTAATAATTAAATTTTTTATTATATGTATATATATATATAGATATATTTTTTTTTCTATTAGAATTTATTCTGAACTTCGAATTATAATGGAATTTTTTTTTTTTTATGGTTTTGAATTTATGATCTTCGTATTAATTGTTACTTTTTGAAATTTTAATTTATTTTATACTTAAAGTAAAGCTAGAGTTAAGAAAAATATTCTTAGGATTTTTAGTTACATAATAGGTAGGACAAACCTTCCTATTTTTTAATTAATTCATCCCAATATTTTAAAGGTTAATTTTTGAAACCTGATGTGACTACAGGTTTCACACAGTCTCTACTAACTAACCTTTTGGTGTCTGAGGAGACGAGCGATCTCACGCAGGAACCCAAAATATGGAATAAAATATTTGGGAATTCTTGAGATTTTATTTTCACATTTTTTTAAAAATTTTGAAATTAAAATTCTTTTAGTCTTGTTTTAGTAGGATCGATTCTCCGGAGCCTATGGAGACCCGAGTCCCATAAGGCACTTTTAATCAATTAAATTTTATACAACCCTGACTTAATCATTTTGTAAATAATAGAAAGTATTTTATTAAAATATTTTTTTTATTATTATTTATTTATTTTTAAACAAATATATACTAATTTTCAGGGCCTAAGGAGATTAAAATCTCACACAACCCCAAACACTGGGGGAGAATAATATTCTCACACGATGATGACAAGATTTTATTTTTATGTATTTTTAAGAGTTTTGAAATTAGAATTCTTTCAGCCTTAATTTTTAACAAGATTGATTCCCCTAAGTCTACAGAGACCCACGTCCTACATGACACTTTTAATTGATTAAATTTCATAAAACACCGACTTAAACATTTTGTAAATAATAGAAAATATTTAATTGAAATATTTATTTTTGCATTATTATTATTATTATTATTATTATTAAACAAATATGTACTAATTTTTAGGGTCTAAGGAGATTAAAATCTCACACGACCCCAAACATAATATTCCTACACGATACCTTCCTAAAAACTTTACTTGCAATACCAAAGCAACAAAAAAAATGATATCATAATAATAATAGCAAAAAAGAAACCCGAAAACAAAAAACACAAAAGGGAAAAAAATGAAAACAAAAGATAAATCGGTATGCATTTTTATGTGTCTCAGGTGCCTAGGAAACCATATATTCATGCATGTATTACACCATACCTCGCCTGAAGTTGCTTCTCCCTGTCGATGAGCCCTCCCCTCGCCTTCTTCTCTTCTTCTCAGCTTGTCCTCCTTCTCTCTCTCTCCTTAGTCCATAATGAGTACACAACGTTTCTCTCTCCTCTTTCTCCTTCCTTTTTCTTTCCTTGGCTCGCCACCTCCTCTGTTCACCCCTGCCCGCGGTGCTCAGAATAGGGGAGACTATTTCTTCTCTTCCTCATCTTCTTCTTCTTCTCCTTCTCCTTCCTATAGTTTCCACTTGGTCTATAATGAGTTCTCGATCTCCAGTCGCCTTCCCTCTCTTCTCCTTAGTTTCACTTTCAATGCTTCTTCCCTTAGTTTCCTTCGGTTCGTCACCTTCTCTGTTCACCCCTACCCGCGGTGCTCAGAATAGGGGAGACTATTTCTTCTCTTCCTCATCTTCTTCTCCTTCTCCTTCTCCTTCTCCTTCCTATAGTTTCCACTCGGTCTGTAATGAGTTCTCGATCTCTAGTCGCCTTCCCTCTCTTCTCCTTGGTTTCGCTTTCAATGCTTCTTCCCTCAGTTTCCTTCGGCTTGTCACCTCCTCCTCTGCAACTCAGTTTGTCCTTCTCCTTGGCTTCGCTTTCGGTACTCATTCCGTCAGTTTTCCTCGGCTTGTCAACTCCTTCTCTACAGCTTAGTCTCTTCCTCTTCCATCCGGCTCGTCACCTCCTCCTTTGCACCTTGGTCTACCTTTTTCTCAACTTATCTCTCTTCCCCTTATACTCGTTCTTACCCCTCTCTTCCTCTCGGTCACCTTCCTTCTCAGTTTGCCTTCTGCTTGGTCACTTTCCTTCTCAGTTTGCCTTTTGCTTGGTCACTTTCCTTCTTGATTCTGTTTGTCTTGGTGCTATTCGTCTTGGTCCTTTTTGCCTCGGCCTTGTGTTTCTTCTCAGTGAACTCAATGATCACATACTGGTTCGAACCAGTCCTATCTTCTGCCTTTCTCATTTTCCTTCCTTTTTTTTTTCCTTGGCTCGTTCCCACTTCCCTTAAGCTCGGTCTGTCCTCTTTTTATTTCTTTTTGGTTTGTTCTCCTTTCTTGGCTCTTGACTTCCCTGTTCCTGAGCTCTCTATTTTTAACATGAAAGAAGAATCATGCATGCATGCAGCTCTAGTCCTTCTTATGCTCAGTACCCATTTGCTCCTCTGTTTCCTCAAGCTTCATGACATGCAGCCTACCTAAGACATAAAGTCCATTTTGGTACAAGTGCTCTGAAGGTATACACAGTAACTCCCTAGGTATAGTGATAGGTTTCAGGTTGTTACAACAGGCTGTGTGATGCTTCAGGGCTACTTGGATGATTTTTGCTTTTGCCTCCATAACGGTTCTTATTGTTTTGTTATTATCATTATTATATATATATATATATATTTATTTATTTATTTATTTTATAAACTATTATTATTATATATATCTATATATTTTGTTTTTTGATTTGTTGCTTTACTTAATTGATTCATCTAATACATTTAAGAGGTATTCTAATTTCCTCCTTTTTATTTTTGTTAAATTCTTCATATTTGATAGTGAATTTATATTTGTTTTCAATTTCATTTTGCTCTTGATTAGTCAATTATTTAATTAATCAATTAATTAATTTTCATTTTGATTATCCTTATTTATTTATTTATGAGATGGGGTGTTCACAATCTATGACACTTATGAGTCGGTCAAAATCACAGCAAATAAACCTTTCCATCAACGAGTTAGGAGCTTTGTGATTAAAACTGCATTCCCCATATGATCCACAACGTCATTGTGGAGAACAAAAAGACCACCATTGTTGTGTTGAAGAACTTCTTGTAAGACTTAAGTTGGCCCAAGTAATATTTATTAAGTATATAACTGATTGAATAAATAATTAAATAGGCTAATTTCTAATCGCCCAATTGAGAAGTAATTTTTTTATGTTTAATTGTAACTAGCCACTTGATGGGAGTGGTTAATAGAATATCTAATAATTTGAAATATAAAATTTGAAATTATTGTATAATAAATGTTATCAGATAATCATGATCATTATCTGATAATAAATGTTTATTTGGAAAATGATACCTATTTGCTGCCTATAAATAAGGATTACGTGTTTTCTCCTAATCCATCGCTAATGCACATGTAAATTAAGAGAGGTAAAGAGATAGAAATATAATTTTCACCCTCTCTTATTTTTCCTTTTAGCATCTAACGGTTTACTCATTGTATGATTTCTTTCCCAATTTGATAGTATTATATTTTGTATAGCATGTGAAAATTTATAAGTTCCCAATATTAGGAAAACTATAATTGATTGATGATTTCTATCATTAGGTTTAGATAGAAATTGAGAAAAACTTACATGTGGTATTAGAGCTTAGTTTTAAAAACTCATAGTTTTTCATTAAGAAATTTATTATTCTAATGACGAATTCTAATTTGTTTTTAAAAAATTAGAATATTTCATAAATTTAATAATTAATGATGTCCCATTAAAGAATTATTGTTTCTATCAATTATAAAGTTTTAGAAATTTATATCCACTACATCATTGAAAAACTTATGACATGTTTGAATTTCGCAAGCTATATATGGCAAATTAAGTTATGTTTATTGTTGTTGATACATTAATATTGTGTAGCATTTAAATTAAGTTTTATTTTAAATTGCCACATTTGTATATATTATAGGATGACTTATTAGTGATCAAATGACTGAGTTATAAAATTTTATGTTTATCAAATTTTATAGTATTATGATTTATATTGATATCTATATTATGGATAATTTGTTAGTCACCAAAGTAGCCTAATTAGAAAGTTTTGATAGATGTCAAATTAAGTAAAATTCAAATACCCAAACTATGTGATGCTATAAAAGGCTAATTATCATTGTTTTATGGGTATATTGAAGTTTCATTGATTATAAAATATTTAAGGATCACCCAAAGGTTGATTAGTTATTTTATAATCATGAACATGATTGTAGTTAATTTATAAAAGTAGTTAGACATGTTTAGCATATGCAATGATAGCAAATATATCTTATTAAAGTATATATAATTACTAATTACGTGAAATTGAACTTTAGCATCAATTATGTTTTGTAGTTGTATATTAGTGTATTACCCAAAGGTGAACATTAATATGCAATTGATTGTTAAATGAATTTTTTTTAGAATATCTATAATATGACTCAAAGCATTAATGTTAATTAGGCATATTCTTTCTTGCAGTATATATTTCTAAATGGAGTAAACAAGTCCAATTTCACTTTGGTGTATTCGTTCTTGATTTGACACTTCAAGTTAAGCAACTTACTACTATTACTGATGCCAATAGCAATAAAGAGAAAGCCCATTATAAAAACTGGCAAATGACAAATAGATTAAACTTAATGTTTATGCAAATAAGTATAATAAGTAATATTAAATAAGCTTTTCTAACTGAAAATGTAAAAAAAAATTGAAATTTATGGAAGAGCACTCCTAAACAGTAGACAAGTCTCTCACTGGGATATTAATGGGTACCTTAACCATAATAAAATTTGATGGTTCACGTACTATGCATAAACATGTCATTGAGATCACAAATATTACAGTGAAACTTAAGTCCTTGGGAATGAATGTGGATAAGAATTTCCATGTGCAATTCATGATTAACTCATTACCGTCTAATATGACCTTTTCCAAATGAACTATAACACCATGAAAGATATATGGAATGTGCATGAACTGCACAGTATGTTAATTCAAGAGGAAATATGGCTTAAGAATCAAGGAAATCATTTTGTCCATTATATGAACCATCAGGGAGCTGGAAGGAAGAAAGAAAAGAAACATGACAAGAGTAAAAGACCACTAAAGCTAAATGAGTCATTTTATTAAACCCACAAGAAGGGATAAAAGAATGACAAATGTCATTTTTTGTAAAAAGTTTGGGCATCTCCAAAAGGATTGTCTAAAACATAAAGCTTGGTTCAAAAAGAAAGGTAAGCATAATGTTTATGCATGTTTCGAATCAAATTTAACTGAAGTTCCTCATAATATTTAGTGGATTGACTCAGTATGTATACTCATTTTTCTAATACAATGTAGGGATTCCATACAATCTAAACCATAAACCTAAATGAGAAGTTTATCTTTATGAGAAATAGAATGAAAGCTCCAATGGAAGCGGTTAGGATTTATCGTTTAATCGTAGACACTGGATATCATTTAGACATATTTGATACTTTTTATGTACCTAATATGTCTAGCAATTTAGTTTCATTGTCTAAACTGGATGTTATTGGATATTCTATTAATTTTGGTAACGAATGTTTATGTTTATTTAAGCATAACTATCTTATAGGTTCAGGTATTCTCTATAATGGACTGTACAAGCTAAATCTTGATAGTCTTATGTTGAATCACTTTTGACCCTGTATCATAATATTTGTATTAAACATGGTTTAATGAATGAATGCTTCGCTAAGCTATGGCATAGGTCCTTAGGTCATATTCCAAAGAAAGATTGCAAAGATTAGTAAAGAACAATATTCTTCCAAATTTGGATTTTATTAACCTAAATATTTATGTGGATTGTAACAAACAAAATACACAAAGAAAGGAGCTATAAGAAGCATTCAGCTTCTTGAGATTATACCCACCAATATATGTAGATCTTTTAATGTTAATTCCTTCAATAAAGAAAGTACTTCCTCACCTTTATTATTAATGATTATTCATAATATGAATATGTCTATTTATTGCTTGAATGAATATCTTAGAAATATTTATAAATGAAGTTGAAAGACATTGGATAGGAAAGTAAAAATTGTCTATTCAAATAAAGGTGGCAAGTGTTATAGAGATATGATGAAACTGGGAAATATTTAAGTCCATTTGCTAAATTTTTTGAGAAAAACAACTTATATGCCTAATATACCAAACTAGTGTCACGTCCCTAACTAAAAGGTCATGATTGGCATGGGAAACGAGGTATCCATCACCCTCGTAAGCCTAACTATCATATCAAAACTCAGACATTTATACAATATACAGAATCATCATTAAGGAACTAGATAGAATACCCACATATACACATATACCAAAAATGATCAGTCACCTTCATGTAGAAATTTTGGCAGAGTCTCCCTTGAAATATGGAGAGCTCCACTCTTTCAATGTATATACAAGAAGATGGAAAGCTCCGTTCTTCCAAGATACACATATACATAGAGCTCCTATAACCAATAAATGAGAACAAAAGACTAACTGTCTGTATACAAGGGAAGCTACTAAATCCGATTACAAAATTTACAACAAAAGAAGAGTTTTTGTCCTCGCAATAAGGCTCGCTAAACAACATTAAGAAACGCCTGCAAGCTCCTACTTTGTAGGTAGGTGTTCTGGACTGGTGCTGTGATATTAAAAATGTTAAATGAGGTGAGCAAAAAAACTCAGTGAGTAGATAATACTAATTATACTAATGGTAGGGACAAACTAGCCACGGTAGAATTTTATAAAAAAAGTCATACTTTTATGAGTTTATCATAATTGGTGTAAATCATGCAATATGCATAATAAACCTTAAACTTAGTAAATGTCTTAATAATAAAATTATAAAACCAACTCTAAATAAGAATATATTAGTACATAGGTAACACAAGGAAGTTTTAAAATTAACTAAATGTATTGGGAACATTCTACAGAACCATCATATAACATAAATAAAGCTAACCTAAGGCTAGCATAATTAGAATTGAGTAGATATCATTCATAAGCTTTAAGCTCAGAATATTCAAAATAATGGCCTTAAGCCTTAGTCAGAGTATCATAATGGTGGCATCATGTCCACTCACATCAAATACTGATCGTAATGCACTACGGCTAATGTATACTACCATTAACTATAGGATCATGTTTGGATGCATTCTCAATAAAACCTTTAACATCTGTAAATTTGTAATCAAATATCAGAACTTCAGAAAACTTATAATTAAACTTTTTTCCTAAGGACAGATAAATGTATCAGATTTTAGAATTTCAATAATTGGTGTATACAGAATCAACCTCATCATAATTAAGAACCAAATATCTCATGAATATAGAACTAGAACACTTTCTAATATAATAAACAGTTAAGAAATTCAGAAATCCAAAAATTTAGAAATATTTTAACTCAAATGCTTAAAACTTAATGTAATTCCGAACACAGAATCATTAAATGCCTTAATGCTAATATTCAAAGACTTAAATTTTCAAAAGCCTACCCCAAGGCACAAAGGGAATCAAGAAACAATCTTTTCCAAAATAAAGATAAAAAAACATAAATATAATATAATTAGGATTATCCACTCATCTGGCCAAAGCCTACACAATATCATAGTGTAAAATGCAACTGCTATGACCCTAAACATGAATGATAGACCTTTAATGTCATATGCTAAATCATCTTAAATAAAATCAAACCAATTTCCACAATGAATTGGCGCATAAATCTATTGCAGTACTTTATTCTTTTCTCTAAGGTCATTCATTATTTCATTTATTGATTTCAATTACCATAATTAATACATATTTTCACATATGCTACACAATTACTTTAGTCATCCAAATAGTCTACAAATTTATAGTACCAAATAGTAACTTGTATAGTAACTTGAAAATTTCAATAAATAATATAAACATTTCTTAATTTTCTTGTTCAAACTAGAAAGACAAGTTATGGAAGGAACGTTCATATTTATGTGAGAGGTAGCTTTGCATAGTCCTCTTTAATCTGGGCTGTGTTGTAAGAATAGGGGATATCGACTATCGATCCCTATCAGTGAGTGTATAATTAGCAAAGTAGCACTTTTCATTTTACCGAATGTCTTTATTTTTTTAGTCCAACTTTGAATTTCTTTATTCTATGTTTTGCGTTTTATGGGAAAACAAATCTATATTCTTTTGAACTTTTCAACTGTTTATATATGATATAATATGTACGGATATAAATGTAACACAAAGATAAATTATATTACTAAATTTTATGAATTATTGTTATTATGAAAGGCACTTGGTACATGAGAAGTGCAAAGTGAATGTTATAAAATATAAGGAAGTAGTATTATATGAAAGGAGAAAATTTATAGTAAAATTCTTAATTATAATTGCTTCCTTTACTTTATCTGCATATTTCATGTTGGTATTTTATCTATATTTATTTTATGTGATTGTTGCATTATTGTATTTTCCATTTTAATCCTTTATATTGTTGTCACTTCTCTCCTAACCTTTTTTATTTTATTTTATTTTATCTTCAAGATTATTTTTATTTAAATTTCATTATGGTAATAAATATGTTTAAATAAAATTATTTATTTATGTATCCTATTTACACAATTTATTTATATTTAATGGAATTTATAATTTAAAGGATGGATGAAAATTCATGTAAGAACCACGTAGCCATTAGCGAGGGTAATGGTTTTGGTGCACCTTATTGAAATGAATTATTGAGACGTATTAGGTGAAAGGATATGAGTATGAATTATGGAGATATATCCAGTAAAGGGATACAGATATGTGATATTAAGATGTATCCTGTGAAGGAGTATGAGTATGAATTATAGATATGCATCCGGTGAAGAGATACAAGAATAAAATATTGAGACATATCTGGTAAAGGGATACTATATAAATTGTTAAAACATATTCGATGAAAGAATATAAGTATGATGATATTGGTTCTTCCCTTGATTCCCACTTTATACAAAATTATAAGATTTTGAAATGATGTTTTTATTTTATCAAAAATTATTTTTTTACTTAAATAAATGTTTGTTAAAAACTCTAAGGCCTTTATCGTTTTCCTTTCCACTTACTTTATGATTTATGCATTCACTAAGTTAGTGGTAGACTTACACCTCTCTCTTTAACATTTTACATATTAGTAAGTGATAAAATAAGTTGGAATTTTCTTGTTGTTCAGGCTTTGATGTGTCATTTTTTGTTAATCATCATGTATGTTTGACTCCAAGGTTGTGACTACTAGATGTCGGGTTGTTTTATATTTATAAATATTGTAAAGTGTTGTAAGTCTTGTGTAGGCTATTCCCATACTATACTAAATGTATAATTTGAGATATTTTTAAATTGGTTTATTAATTATCATTAAAGTATGACAGGTTGTACAAGTTTAGAAAACATTGAATTTTAGAGAGGTGCTATCAGATTTTAGGCAACCTCCAAGAAATTTATTCGAATTAAATTTTAAAATTGCATTTAATGCATTTTATTGATATATTATAGACTTTGTAAGAATGTATTAGGCTTACTAGGCTAAGTTAAATTAGTCTATGTGCCGATCACGACCAATGATTTTGGGTCGTGACAAAGTTAGTATTAGAGCCAGGTTTGTCGTGGTCTTAGGAGCCACTAGGTTTAGAATATAATGGAATCTTGTATGTAATTGTGTAACTAGCTAGCACACCTTACATGCAGGAAGCTATTGTTACCAAATCCACATCATGGAGTCTTATGTCATAGTCTGTCTATTGATTATGTTAGAAATTTGCTCATGTTTGAAAACTTGATAAGGATACCTAATAACTAGCAGTTAAGATAACATATTACATTAATATTAACTATTTAAACTTGAATTAAGATATTATGACTTTTTTTTGAATGTGTATAGCTAATACATGTGTCACAATTTATATTTCAAGATAACTTATAGTGAGATTATTTGCATACATGTTTAGATGGATAAGGCTGGAAGAACTCTTATTAAGATTTTGAGAAAAATATCATTTATCACTAGACATGCGGTTTTAACCCTAAAAAAAAAGGCATAATTTTCATTGCAACCAACAAAGTTGCACGAAATTATAAACCATATTGAAAGAATGAATTCTAGACAAAAGAGATCTTATATGACAAACAATGAATGTTTCAATGAAAACATTAGCCTAGAAATAAAATGCTCATGTTTGAAAACTTGATAGAGGAATCCAAATAGTGACCGTTTGTGAAATCTCTGAGTTTGCCCGATTAATAAGGGGACATGACTATATATGTCTTGGTTTGAGAAAATTATCTCTTTATGTAAGTCATACTCATGAAGAAGCATGAAACATTACATACTTCAAAAATGGATTGGGAAAGGAAATTAAAGAAAAGGTTGCTACTAAAAATGTTAAAAGTTTTGCTAAGACTACAAACTAGTGTAAAATAGGCTGATGCAAGTGTAATAAATACTGACTCTAAGAGTCAAATTAACATATCTCTCAGGAGAACAAATAGCATGTCACAACTAGATAACTAGGATCAGTTGTACACTTTTGCATAGCAAGAAGTAAATTAGCCTCCTAGTTTAACTTGAGGTATGTTATTGACCTAAATCCTTGAAAACGTATTACATATTCAGAAATTTTAGTTCAAGTATACATTGTATAGAAGTTTTAATTCATAGTAAAGTACTTTTTTAAAGTAATATGTGATATGATTTAGTTATCGAAATGATGTTAACTTTAGATTGTGGAATTATAATCGAAAAATAAAACTATGACATTAAAGAACTAGATAAGAGGAATTATTTTTCCTAATAAAGTTTTTTTTTTAAAAAAAAAGAGAGAAGGTATTAGCTATGTTTGAGGATACATAATTAAGCTGTTAAGACTTAGATGAGAAAAAAAAATTGAGTTATAGGAAATTTAATATTTTATCCTTAACATGTAAATGTTCTCAAATTAGGAATTATAACTTATGACAACTATAATGAAATTTAGATATACATGTACTAGGAGTTTTATTTTAGCTATAACCCTTGAATTTGAATAAGGAGAACACGTAATTCTTTAGGTTTCCCAGTTATCTATATCTTTGACAAGATTAGCCAAGAAAGATCAACCTTTCATGTGGAATGATAGATGTGAGGCTAGAGTTAAGGAGTAGGTAAAACTCGACCTTGATTTTAATATTACCTAACCTTGTTGAAACTATTATAATTTATAAGTGATCTTCCAAAAGGGTTTAGGATGTGTCTTAATGCAACAGAAGAGAGTTGTAGTATATGGCTCTAGACAACTTAGACCATATAAGGACAATTATCCCACACATACTTAGACTTGGTTGCAACTATTTTTGCCCTCAAGGTTTAGAGATACTATCTTTATGGTGCTAATAAGTTTGAGAATTTTAGTATTCATAAGAGTTTTGAAATATCTCTTTAATAAGGAAGAGTTGAACATAGGGCAAAGAAAATGGATATAAGTCTTAAAGAATTATGATTTCACTCTTAAATACCATATAGGAAAAGACAATGTTGTCACTGATGCTTTGAGTAGGAAGTCTATATATGTGGTTGAATTGATGAGAAAGGAATATCATTTAATAGAGGACTTTTAGAATTTAAATTTTGCAATGTTTTTAGCCTTTAGTAGCTTTTAAGTAAATAAACTAAAGATCTAAAATGATCTTAAGAAGTTGATTAAAGATACTTAAGTTTCTAATAAGTTTTTGAGCAAAATTAGTGATTAAATATCTCGGGGAAAGTGTAAAGAGTTTAACATATCAGAATAGGGTTTGATAAGATTCCATGATAGGTTATGCACTTGAGACTAAAAAAATTTGAGGAAAATAGTTTTAGCTGAAGTTCATGGGAACCAAATATTGCTAAGCTTGTGTATAGATGTTTAATATGTCAATGGTAAAGAGTAGAACATTATAAACCTGTAAAATCACTTCAACCCTTAGTTATCCCATAATAGAAATAAGATAGAATCTTGATGGATTTTGTTATAGGTTTACCCCATATGTCCTAAGGTTATAATTCAATTTAGGTCATATTGGATAGACTAACTAAGTTTGCTCACTCTTTGCTAAACATGACTACCTATACCCTATATAAGATGTAAGAAATTTACATTAATGAGATAGTGAAACTTCATTAAATGTTGAATAGCATTGTCTCAAACAGCGATCCAAGATTCACTTTTGAATTCTGGAAATTTTTACAAAAAAACTTATGGCACTAGGCTAAATTTTGACCCTACATGTTATCCTTAATCAGACAAGTAAGCTACAAGAACTATTTAAACTCTTGAGAATATGTCAAGAGCTTGTGTCTTAAAGTTCAAAGAGAATTATATGATGACTCCTTTTAGAGGCATACCCAACTATGGCAGGCAGCCATTTAGCAAATTTACAAGAATGATTTTATATAGCTAATGTCGTAAAATCACATTGCCTTTAGGATATGGGCCAAGTACTTATAAGGATTTCTATTTAAACTCATTCTTAGCTCTATACTAAATTCAACTCTTTGCATAACTATAAATAGAACCCTAGTTAGCCACTAAGGCACCAAAAAAAAAAGTCATAAATCAGATTTTTAGTATATATATTGCAAAATATCAATTACCCTAGATCAATAAAGAAATTACATGATCAAGCCATTTTAATGAAGTAGTTGTTCCAAAAGAATGGCAATCACAATACAACTTCTTAATTGGGTCAGACCCAATGAAGAACAAAGAAGAAAAAGAAGAAAAAGACTAAGAAGGAAAAGAACAAGATGAAGAAGAAGAAAAAGAAGAAAATATAGTTCTCTAAATCAAGAATTGATCACACGGTCGTGATCCCTACAAAATAGATCAATTAGTAAAAAAAAAAATTATAGTAAAAATGATTGAAGCTTACCATTTAATCACTGACTGACCACCGAAACGAGAACCCTCCATCGATGCTGAATATGAGAAAAAAATGCTAGAGGAGGAAAAAGTTTCAAATCCAAGTGGTAATTTACCAAATTGGAAGCTCAAAATGGGTAGAGAAGTTAAAAATTAAAAAAAAAAAATTTACACACCAATTTGTTCGAAAATTCCCAAAAATTGGGTAAGATGTTGGTCTACTTGAAATGTCATGTTTTCTGGCCAAAGCAAGATCAGGAAAGGACCACCTTAGGCTGGCATAGGTACAAGGACATCAGACGAGCATCGACGACCTTGAATGTCTTTGATTGATGGGTAAAGATGAACTGGACAAAAGGAAAAGTGTGAAGGTGTTGCAGAGTTGCCAAAATGCAAAGGAAGGGAATCTAATGGTAAATTAATTCAATATGGAGCATTTAGAGATGCATAGTAGAAAGAAGATGCTAATGAAAAGCATAAATGCATACTTACAACTACAGAAATGATGAGTAGAAAGAACAAAGAAGTGCCGGTGATTTGCTAAAATGGGAAAGGAACTACAATTCGATGGAGGAAGTTAAAGCCTAAAGAATTGAGCAACAGGAGCAAGTGGAGAAAGGAAAAGGAAGAAGGAGGAGAAGAAAGAGGACCGCTGGAAGGTAATGCAAGAAACCTTAACACCGATCAAATAAAGTATATAAAAATAAATGAATAAATGTATAATAATAATAAAAATAAAAAAATATCTAATGTAACATCCAAAAATATAAGTTGTTAGAAATATATGATCTTTGTAAAGGTATAAAAACTAGTATAGCCTCTAAATTAAATCAAGGATAATTTTAAGAATAACACTAGTGAAGTAAAATAGAATTTCAATGTCTAAAGTGAAATAGAAACTTCAAGAAAATCTAACATATCTGGTAAGACTTGTATCAATATTAAGGACTGATTAGAAACAACTAAGGAATAGGACAATCCCACTTAGTGAAAGTATTATAGAAAGGATTGACTTTAGAAAAAGCCACCTAGGAGTAAAAGGAAGGTATGAGACAAAAACATCCAAAATTATTTGATTATGATAAGAATTTAAAAATTTTGAGGATAAAATTTTATTTAATGGGGAGAAATGTAACATCTCTAATTTTGTGATTTTTGATAATTAAATTATTTAGAAAAAAGACTAATTTTAAACTAGGGGCAAAATTATAATTTTAAGAAGTACAGAGATGAAAACATAATTTCAAGAAATTTAGGGTAAGAATTGAAATATATTAGAGTTAAATATGAGATACATTGGGTTGTTCAAGATTCTAGAGAGGATAGATGCTATAATATACCGTTTAGCTCTTCTACGAGATTATGCAAGTGTGCATCTTATTTTCCATGTATCTATACTTTGAGAATATTACCCGATTCTTATGTCTTTTAACTGCAATCAATACAATTAGAAGAACAACTTTCTTACATAGAACAACCTATAGCTATAACCAACAGACAAGTTAAGAGACTGAGGAACAAGATATAACTTCAGTTAAAGTGGTGTGGCAAAATCACACTGGTGAAGAAGCAACTTGAGTAGCCAAAGTGGTTATGTGAGACAAGTACCCCCATCCCTTAACTTCTAAAAGTAAGTAGCCTCTTTAAAATTTGGGGACTAAATTTTTTTGCGGGAGAGAGAATGTAATAAACCAATATATATATATATATATATGTATGGATTTTAAGAATAACATTATAAAAAAAAATTTATAACTAAAATGAAAGGAGAAAAATAATATTTAGGGTACAAATTATAATTTTACCTTATTTTTATGGATTAATGGAAAGAAAAATATTTTCAGGGATAAAAATATAATTTTAACCATTGTATAGTAACATGCATAGTAAATATAGGCAAAAATGCGTAGTTACTGTACAAATTTGGGCAAAAAACATGTGGTTTTTGTTTGAATAATGTCAAATAGTAACTTACATAGTAACTTGAAAATTTCTATAAATAGCATGAAATTTCTTAATTTTCCCATTCGAACTAAAAGGAAAGGTCGTGAAATGAGTGTTCATATTTATGTGAGAGGTAGCTTTGCGGAGTCCTTTTTAATCTGGGCTGTGTTGTAAGAATAAAGGATCTCTATTATCGATCTTTATTGGTGAGTGTATAATTAGAAAAGTATCACTTTTCATTTTACCGAATGTCTTTATGTTTTAGTCCAACTTTCAATTTCCTTATTCCATGTTTTGCATTTTATGGGGAAACAAATCTATGTTCTTTTAAACTTTTCAACTGCATATATATGATATAATATGTACGGATATAAACATAACACAAATAATGGCGCCAATCACAACAAATGATTTTGGGTCTTAACACTTAAGACTTTTATGCTCTATATAGATTTCACAAGTTTGACTATACAACTAATGGCACCAAATATCCAGGGCGAATACTACTTCTAAGTCATGAGTAGGGTAATTTTGCTCATGCTTCTTTAACTTTCTTGAGGTATAAGCAATTACATGACCATGTAGCATCAAGACACACCTTAACCTCACTCTGAACGTATAACAATAGATTATATAGCCACTTGACCCCAATGGTAATACCAGAACATGTGCTGATGTCAAATAGTTTTTCAAAGATTTTGCTTGAATCCATTTGAACACCTTTTTTTGAAACCACATGGCCTAGAAAAACCATTTTATTAAGCCATAACTGACATTTAAAAAACTTTGCATACAATTAGTTTTCCCTGAATATCTGTAGCACCATTCTCAGATGTTGTTCATGCTTCTTATGGCTCTTGGAGTAAACCAGAATGTCATCTATAAAAACTATAACAAATCATTAAAGGAAGGGCTTAAAGACTCTATTCATTAAATCCATAAAAGCTGTAGGGGTATTAGTTAGCCTGAAAGACATCACCAAGAACTCATAATGGCCATAACGAATTCTAAAAGTTGTTTTAGGCATATCCTTACTTCTTATCATTAATTGATGGTACCTAAACCGTAGATCAATCTTAGAAAAATATTATGCACCTTGTAACTGATCAAAAAGATCATCTATACGGGGTAGAAGGTACTGATTCTTAACTGTCACCTTGTTCAACTATTTGTAATCCATGCATAACTTAAGAGAACCATCTTTTTTCTTCACAAAAGGACTAGGGCTTGCCACAATAACAAACTTGGGCTAATAAAGCCCTTATCTAACAAGTCTTGTAATTGATTCTTCAATTCTCTAAGTTCTAATGGTGCCATTCTATAAGGAGGAATAGAGATGGGTTAGGTGCCTAATAGTACATATATGCTAAACTTAATCTCCATGTCAAGGGGCAGCCCAAGTAATTCCTTTGGAAATACATATGAAAATTTATTAACCACAATCACTTGCTCTAAAGTTAGGGCCATTACTTCCATATTTTGGACCAAGGCAAGATAACCTTGACATCCACTTCTCAATAGTTTTCTGGCCCCAATGGCAGATATTAAATTATTAAAAGCTTCAGTATGATCACTTTGTATGGTAATAGACATTTCATTTGGAAATTCACACCTTATAACATTAAGATGATAATCCAAAGTGGCATAACAAGAAGCCAACCAATCCATTCTAAGGATCACATCAAAGTTAGTCATAGCCAAGATTAAGTTAGCCATTGTCTCATGACCTCCCACCAGAATTGTACATGATCTACATACTTGATCCACTAAAGTGGATTCTTTTAATGGTGTTGTTACTAACAAAGGGCTTTATAAATTGGTAAAGTTTTTGCCAATCAATTTTGCAAAACATAGAGATATAAAAGAATGGGTAACACCATAATCAAACAACACATGAGCTTCATTAGAACATATTATAATTCTACCTGTAGATACTGCATTGGATGCCTAAGCATCTCATTTGTTGAGAGCTAACACACATGTGCTTGACCTATGCTAAAAGATGTCTAAGCTCTACCAAAATATGTCCTACCACCACTTCCTCTACTACCCTGAATTGGAGTTGCACTTTGGGGTCTAGATACCCTAAATGTAGAACCTAATGGTCACACTAAACTCTGACTATAACCATGTAGAAGCTGAAGGCAGTCTCATATCATGTGTTTAACTTGACTACATTTATAACATGCCCCAGACTCTCTATAACATCGGCCAGGATTAGCCTTTCCACATAAGGAATATAGAATTCTGACTCATGGATTCTGCATTGAATCATACTAGTGGGTGGACCTAAAGTCTTTAGGGTTTCCCTTATATCTGCCTGAACTCATCGTAGATGGTGTAGAAGACTCTGGGTGGGGTCGAAAGGATCAAGTTTGACTTAATGCCCTAAACCCTCTAAATGATCCACCCGCAAAGAAACATCTTGTAGGTCTACCTTCATTTGAATGCTTCCTTTTCCTTTATGCCATATTATCTTTTTGATCCCTCACTTCAAGCATCTTAGTATAATTAGTTGCTATTGTAAAAGAGGTAAACTGATCATCTATGGTGCCAAAACCCTAAACAATGGTTTTATCAAACATATAACAAAGCGTTTAATTTAATCCCTTTCAGTAGAGACCAAATGAGGGGCATACTTAGACAACTCAATGAACTAAACGATAAACTTGTCAGTTGATACACTAAGGACTTGTTTCAAACTTTTGAATTCTCTTACACGTGCATCCCTGACACTTATAGGTAGAATCACCTCTATAAACAATTCTTTAAAGTCTTCCTATTCAAAGGGAGGTGATCATATTTGTCTCCCTTATTGAAGTGATTCATACCATGATCGAGCCACTTTCTTTAACTGAAAAGTAGCTAACATAACTAATTTCCTCTCAAGGCAATCAAATGCCTCACATATTTGCTTAATATCTTTTATGAACTATTGCAGGTCCTCTTGATTATTTGCCTTGGTAAAAATAGGTGGTTTGAATTTAATGAACTCAGTTAAGATCATTTTGCTTTTACCTTCATTAACCCTTTCTTGGGGTTCCCTTGCCCTTGGTTGCTCAGTGGTAGGCACAATAATGGTAGGGGGTTATCGACAACCATATGCCTTGCTAATAAGACTATAAGATTCTCTATAGCTCTTTGAACACCCTGAAGCCTAGTAGCTAACTCTACATTAGTAGGAGCCTGAGGTTGAGGAGGCTCCACCACCTCCTCTGGCAGTACTCCTCATACGTGTTCTTCCTCTACCACGACCACTCAAAGGTGACACCACAGGTTGAGTAGGAGCCCCAACAGAGGCTTCCTCTATAGCCTACTTAGAGTTGCACGTGACCTAGATAAAATTGTTCCTTCATATAAAACAAGAAGTTTATTCAGCGTCAAGTCTAGATATACATACATACTTATAGTCATAACATAAGAAGGATAGCTGAAGGAATGACTCAAAACATCCTATGAGGTCCCTAACAGTATATAATGATAACTAAGATACTATTAGAGATCACTTGCTCCTCAATACATAGGCATACCAAAGACCTTCTAACCAGGCTTTGATACCACTCTGTTGCAGAGGTGACTTTACCAAAATTTCTACACGAAGGTGGTTGATCATTTTTTGTATATGTGTATCTATGGGTATTATGTCTAGTTTCCTGATGATGATTTTGCATATTGTATAAACGTCTGAGTTTTGATATTTAGTTAGGCTTACGAAGGTGAGAGATCTCATTCCTAGTGCCGGTTGAACTAAGTGGGAAAATGTAAGACTTAAGTTGTGTCAAGTGATACTGATTAAGTATTTAATTAGCTAAATAAATAACTAAATGGGCTAATTTATAATTGGTTAATTCAAAAGTAGTTTCCTTATGTTTAATTGTAATCAACCACTTAATGGGAATGATTAATAGAATATCTTATAATTTGAAAATTAAAATTATTAGATAATAAATGTTATTAGATAATTATGATCAATATTTGATAATGAATGTTTACTTGAAAATTGTTCTTTATCTTTGCTTATAAATAAGGGTTACGTATTTTTTTCTAAACCATCACTAACGCACACGTAAATTCTAAACCATCACTAATGTATGCCTAAATTAAGAGGGATTACAAGACACATTTTTCCCTCTCTCTCTCAATTCTCCTCTTGGAATATAAAGGTTTAAGCCTATTGAAAAATGGATCAAAGTATAATTTCTTTCTTAATTTGATAATATTGTATTTTGTATAGTATGTGAAAATTTATGAGTTTCAATGATTAGGAAAACTAAAATTGATTGATGATTTCTATATCCAAAGATTTCTGCTGTTTTTTTCTAGCGTTTTTATATAACCGCCAGAAAATGTTTCAATTTCTGGCGTTTTATGTAATGGTTGGAATTTTTCAGTGATAAACTTAGTTTGGCTTATTTTATTTTCCCTCTCCCATTTTTGTCTTGGCGCCAGATCCTATACGCAGTCCTTTTCCTCGCGTCTTCTGCTCGCGTTCTTTCCCATTGCTGAATACTTCTCTCAATTGCTTGTTCCAGGTTGGTTCTCCCGTTCATTCTCAGACTACTGCAGGTTGGTTCTAGTTCATTGCTATTTCCAATTTGCTGCATCCCTTTTGTGTTTTTCTTCAGCATCGACTTCCATTGATTGTTTATTGTCTTCGTTCTAGGTTCGTGCTTACGTTCGTTCTCACGACTATAGGTTGGTTCTGGTTCATTGCTATTTCCATTTTGCTGCATCTCTTTTGCTTTCTTTCTTAGCTTTGACTTCCATTGATTGTTTATGGTTGTGGGTGTTTGTATAGCTGTTGATTTAGTGGAAGCTTTTTTTGTGCGGTTACATTGATCTCAAAGATATACATTCAGTTCATTTTTTTTGAGTGATTTCCTCCTGCTGATTCTATTGCTGTTATGGAATAAGTGGGTTAGTTGCTAATTCTATTTTATGGCTTGTTGGTTGTGTTCTTCCTGAACTATTTCTTAGTTTTAGCTTCCATTTTTTACTCTAGTATGCTTGTGTCTTTTTTATGGTGTTCTAGTGTTGGTTGCTTTTAGTATGATAGGGTGATTTGGTTTGTGTGAAGGTGTTTACTGTTTGGTCCCCTGGGCCTGTGATTTATTTTCCTCTTTTTCATGGTCTTTGTTTGGTGGAATAAAATACATGAATCAGCCAAAAAAATAGTTGTCTCTGTCAATACTATAGCAGCCCTTAGGAATATTCAAAGTCAAACAAGACCTACATATGTTGGTCCTATTTTCGGTGACCATTCTGATTTGAGTTTGGCTAGAAGAGAAAATCTTTTCCAAATGGCATGAAACTTGATAGACGCATACCTACATATGTTGGCAAAATTCCTTAGAAATTCCAGCTCAAATCTCATTAGTTTACCCTGCCAAATGAGTAAATTTGAAAGAAGACTCTGGGTTGTCCTCTGTGTTAGTACAGGTTCTGTTTTAGTTCAGAAATCCTATCATCACTATTCCAAAAATTTCATAACTTTCTGATCAAACGCTGAATATGTTGAGGTGTCTCTTACTTATTATCATTTCATCTTGTGGCCTTTTGGTCAGTCAACCAACCCCATTCCTAAAACAGTGCTGAAATCTCATGATTCAACTCCTAATGTAACTTACTTGACTAAACTTCTTCATATCACTTCCTCAAGGTTTTCTTTGCTATCAAGGCTGGTTCCTTCTCATTTTAATGGTTTTAGAGTTGAACTTTCAGCCATTAAAATCATATTTTGGTTTTTTTAATTGATAAATTACTACTGTGCTGCATCTTCACTTTCTTTCTAGTACAACAGCTTTATTTACGTGTTCTCACTCATTTTCCTTACACATAACATGCCATTTCTCTTCTTCGAATGCCTATATAACACTGAGGTTCTTACTATTACCTAAGTACTAGAGAATTAAATTCTTACACAGCCACAAAACTACACTGAAGTTTTTTTCTTTAGATGTGAATAGTTCTCTCCATCTCTTGGTAACCCACTTTTCCTAACTTTCCTTTCTCTAGATGAATCTGCACTTTTCCTACTGTATAAACGTGCAAAGTAAAGCTTGTAACATCCCCTAATAGTTTTTTGTTACTGGCCATCTAAACTTCAGCTCCATATATTATTATTTTTATTTTAATTAATCCTAGTAGTTGTTCCAATAATTTTACTGTTGAATTACCATAAATTCCACTATTCTAAACAACATACTAAGCACTATAATTCCTTATAGCAGAAAATAAAACATACTAAACAGAATTCCTATAACTGCACCTGCATGTAGGCTATCTTGTTTGATAACCTATGTTAGTGTAACCCACAAAACAAGAGAAAGATAGTTTTATTAATTAATAAATTGCCTTTGAAGAATATTAATGGAAAACAATAACTGGTGAAAGAAAAATCACATATAAAAAGAATATAGAGTCTTGCTAATTGCATAGGAAATTGAAATTACATGAAATTAGAAAGGAAAGTGGTCATATGGGATATATTGTTAGATAGAAAGAGGGATTGGTTTGTCCATTATAAAATAAATTAACTAGGTGCCAGCTATTTCTGCAATTTGGGGAGATTTATGGTCAACAATGATGCTATGGTCATTTTCTACTATAATTCTCTTTTGGCCGCATTGGTTACTGTCCTGTCTTTTTCTTTCTTTGGTTGGTAAATTCTGGATACTACTCCCACTTGACTAGCTAGGGTTAAAAAAAAAAAAACAAACCATATGTTTGAAATTGAGGATAGGCTTTCTTTCTTTCTTTCTTTCTTTTGTTGAATTATATCTTTTAATTTCTTTAATTAATTGCGACTTTATATGATTCATGAAACTTTTAATACCCATTTTTTAAGTTGAAAGATTTATGCAACCAACATTTTGTCTACTAATTATATATATGCATGGCCTATATCTTTTGTGGAATCTCATCATTATTTCAATTTCTAGATCTAATCTAAGATTGAGAGGATCTTTCTTTTTCTTTAGAAAGGAGACCTTATATTATCGACTTTATATACTATTACAGTAGCAGTCCATCTCTAATCCAAAAATATATGCAGAGTGGGCAAGATCTGTGTTAAATTTTGTTTAACCTAACCCTGTTGTAAATTAGAAGTCTTTTTTAAAAGTATTTTGTGTTTTTCATTTTGCAAAAGGCTGAACTCTTTCAGAAAGTATGGGAGAGAAAATGTTAAATTTTCAACTAGTTCTCTGATCCAAATCCTGCCTGCACTCTTGTATATTCCTATGTTTGTGGAGAGTCATGCACTTGTTGGAATGAACATTGTAGTTACATGATTAATTAGAAATATTAATGTAAGCATGATATATATTGATGGCTGCAAATAATGATTGGAGGAAAGAATGAAGATAGGAAATGGGTCAGAGCGAATTATGCTTATTGTTTATTAAGTGAATAATTAATTAAACTGTGGGACATATGATGATGCCTTTTGAGACCAAGCAAAGAGTAAAATGAATAGCAATAAATGGCACAGAGAAATTTGTATCATATCTGAGACCATATTTAATGTTAAGAGCAATTTATAAGAGTAACTCCATTCGACGCACTGGTTTTGTATTTGCAGGCAAGCAGTGCAATAATTAAATAGCAGGAACAAGAGGTATGTTAAACTCATTCTTCACCAGTTGAATTAATGGGATTGAATTTGCTTTGTTCATTTAGGAGTCATTTTAATAATTTGTCCACAACAAGATATCTCGAAAGATATATTTCTTTTATTCCCATGAAAAGCTAAATGAAGTGCCACCAATTGTGGAGGTGTGGAATAAATGAGTGTTTCCTTTATTTCAGCATCTTATTGTTGTAATTTATTCATTTGAACATTAGTTCTAGTTTTTATTCATAGTATATGGCCAGTGGTGCTTATATCATATAACTTGCCTCCATGGATGTGTATGAAGCAATCCTCTTTTATTCTTTCATGATTATTCTGGGTAAGAGAATGTCAGGCAATGATATTGATGTTTACCAACAACCTTTGATTGATGAATTAAAGCAATTATGGAATAATGGGGTGGAAACATATGATTCCTTTTCTAATGAAGTCTTCATGATGTGTGCAATACTGATGTGGACAATAAGTGATTTCCCTGGTCTTGGCACCCTTTTTGGATGAAACACATATACTGGTTTAGCTTGTCCCTGTTGTAAATTTGATATTAAATCTTGTCATCTTCTTCATAGTAGAAAATGGTGTTTCATGGGTCATCGACGCTTTCTAGAAGCAAGACATAGGTTTAGATTAAATCGAGTTCGGTTTGATGGCAACTTTGAGTTAAGAAACCCACCAATCCTATTGTTAAGCTCTAAAATTTTGAAACAGATAGAGCATATCAATGTCACATTTGGCAAGCTGTAAGAGCCAGATGTTGGAGGGAAAAGATCACGTGGGAACAATCTTGAAGTAAATGACTCTCAGCAATGGAGGAAGAAGAGTATATTTTTTGAACTTCCATATTGGGAATACAATTTATTACATCATAATCTTGATGTGATTCACATTAAGAAGAATGTGTGTGACAATGTGCTTTATACGTTGCTTTTTGAACCAAGTAAGACTAATGATCATTTGAATGCTCTTAAGGACTTGATGTCTTTAGGAATTAGGTATGATCATTGGCCTGATGAGAAGGGAAAATTTAGTATTGCATTATATACAATGACAAATGTAAATAAAAATAAATTTCTTATGACTTTAAAGAACATGATTGTGCCCGATGGTTATTCGAGTAATATTTCTAGATATGTTGATTTAAAACATCGTAAGATTATTGGATTAAATAGTCATGACTTTCACATTCTCATGGAGCAATTGCTACCATTAACAATGAGGAAAGTGTTACTTGACCAAGTGTATTCAGCCTTGTTAGATTTATCCTCTTTTTTTAAGCACCTTTGAGGGAAAGTGTTGGTCACATGTGAACTTGAGCAGCTTCAAAAGCAAATTGTGTTGACATTATGCCATTTAGAAATGTTATTTCCCCCCTCATTCTTCATGGTCATGGTTCACTTGACTGTTCATTTGGTTGATAAAGCCAAATGTGGAGGGCCTGTACATTATCGATGGATGTATCCTTTAGAAAGGTTGTTTATTTTACTTAATATGTTTCAACTGAGATTCAAAGTTGTTTTAATGTAATTGCTAATTACTTTCAACATTTTGAATTACTTAGGTATTTAGGACATTTGAGATGCTATGTACGTAATAGGTCCCAACCCGAAGGATCTATAGCTAAAAGATACACAGGTGAAGTGTGCTTAACATTCTTGTCAAGGTATTTGCATGGAATCGAGACAAGATTCAATTGGGTTAGGCATGCTGATGATGAGCTTGATAACATTGACCTAAACCATGTGGAAACTTTATTTCCACAAATAGGTAGATCCGTGGGACGTGCTAAATATTTTAATCTTACCCACAGCATTACATTAAGCACACATGCATGTTCTATTCAATTGTGAACATGTGACACGATTTCTTGAGTAAGTTACACCAGCTAATTGGTTTTAGAAATTTCTCTTTTTAAAATCCATAATCATTTAATTGATGTCACCATATAATGTAGAGAATTTAAAGAAATAACAAAGAAGAGGCTAAGAACTCGAACACATTTAGTGTCAATGATTCAAAGGACAATGCATAGGGAATTTGCTTCATGGTTCCAAGCACGAGTGAGTAACATTATAATTGTGCATTTAAATTGTAAGTGTGGATTGAAATGAGCTTAATGTCACGAGTGTTTTCATGCTAGATTAATAACGACAAGAATGAAGTGCATTCAAGTGACATCATCTATCTTGCATGAGGCCCACTTGTCCTAGCTAGAAGGTTCAATGCATATAATGTCAACGTTTTTAAATTTCATAGTCTAGATCGCGACCACAGGTTAAACACTCAGAATAGTGGAATATTTGGCAAATCTGGAACTAGTGGTTATGCTAGTACTAGTGATAATCGTCTAACATTTGGGGATGTTCCCTATTATGGAAAATTGGTTGATATAATAGAGTTAAACTATTATGGTCGATTAACAATTATTATGTTTAAATGCGAGTGGGCTAATACAACAAATGCAAGTGGATTGAAAAAGTATGCACTTAGGTTTGACTTGGTCAATTTTTCTTGCTTGATACATATTGGTGAACATAAAGATGATGAACCTTATATTTGTGCCTCTGATGCGCAAATGGTTTATTATGTTGAAGACAACAATGATAAGGATTGGCATGATCCTGTACAATTGAAACCAAGAGATTTGTTTGAGATGGGAGACGATGAGGGAGATAGTCTCCCTGATAGTGTACTATATCCTCAACAAGACTTGGGCTTACTTTTGGGGGATGAAACTACACCTATTCCATTGTCAAGGGGCGATGATGATGATGAGCCTAGCTCTTTAGATGACCTGAAAATGCAAATGACAATGTTATCTGGGACATGATAGTGTAGCGTGATAAATGTAATTTTGACATTAATTCACTTACTTTTTGTTCTTGTTTAATTGTTTATAATGTTAAATGTTGAGTTGTATACTTGGATTTTTTTGGTTCATTTTCATTTTTCTTTATATTCTTGTTTTTGTTATTGTTTATTGAATTGTTTTGATTTATTCTTGATCATTTGTATTTTACTCATTGATTTTATGATGGAGTACTTGTTCATTTAGCTATGCCAAGGCCTAGAAAATATAGAGATTATCCTAATGCCACAAAGTCTACCACGGCCCATATATCAGTGCCCATGCCTGGCATATGTCAAGTAAAGTAGCTCCTACTCCAAAACCATCACCACTTTCAGGACCTAGTTTGGAACAAACTCCTGGTTCATCACCATCATTACCACTTTCAAGTGCTATAATGATATTATAAAGGTGATACTCATTAGTCATTATTTTCTACATCATTTATATGTAGTTTAATAGTCACAAATAACTATAACTTGGGTGTTGTACTTCTGCTTGCTGCTTCTTAACCATTTTTCCATTCAATTTTCATACACAGTTGTTGTTTTACTTATGCTTGATTCCCATAGATCTTCTTTGCATAGTCTTATATCTGATTTGGTGTATGTCATAAGATTTGGTATTTCCTGATATTAGATAAGGATGGTTGGATATAAAGAAGTTTGATATCTTGTGCGTGTACCCATGTGACTTATGTGCAGCTCTTGAAACTTGAATTTGAATATTCTCCTACCGATGCATTAAGGTGGGGAACTTTATTTTTTGTTGTAATTAAAACATCAACTTTAATTAGTCACTTTCTCTCTCTCTCTCTCTCTCTCTTTTTCAAGGTGGTTGGTTTAATTTCACATCTTAAACAGGTTGTTTTACATCCTCTTTTCATGTAACTAAGACTAATTAAGGATGGTGATGGATTTGTACGCTTAATATATAAATCTGTGAATCCAAAAGGGGTTTCTTAGCAGCAAAGGAAATATAGTGTTATTGTTTGACCAAAGAAATATATATATATATATATATATATGCATGTAACACATGCATCGACCTCACATTTGAGTTTTAACATTATATATATGTGTGTGTTTGTGTGTGTGTGTGTGTAACATGATCCTTTCAGCTTCTTCAGTCTTCTTATGGCACAGATTGCAAATCACACTTGCTTTTATATATAGTTTTATTTTTGGAATCAATAGTACAAGAGAATATATAATGGGCATTTTCTTTCTTGCACATTAAATAAGAATAAGTATAAAGTATGTACATATTTTTTAATATCATTGGTCAAGATGGCATTATTGTTATGCACCAAATCGTTCTTTATGGGCATTCTCTTAACCATAAAATGATGACAAATTCATTAACTGCACATGCTAATTACTACTTCATATGTCACTTGGCAAGAGAAATTATTATTGGATATTATGACAGTAATTAGCATAGTCTGGTAATAATAATGGGATTTACATAATTATTGTTAGTCTTTTGCTGATCTTAATGCACTTTGTTACTAATTTTGTCAAACATCAAGTATGATGGCATCACACTTGTTTGATACTAATTAAATATTTCTTCATAATGTTCAAATATGGATAAATCTATTGTTGCTAAGAATATATTCTACTTACTGTTGTTTTCCCCTTTGTCAAGGATAATTCCATTGAGAAAAAGATTTGCCTACAAGGAGATTACATAATATGGATAAATATTTCACTAATTTAATATTTCTTTATAATGTTCAAGTATGGATTGATTCAACTGTTGCTGAGAATATATTCTACTAGTTAAATATCACATCAAGTATGGATAAATATTACATCAACCATGGATAAATATTTAAATAATTAAATATTTCCACATAATGTTCAAGTATGGATAAATATATTGTTGCTGAGAATATATTCTACTTACTATTGTTTTCCACTTTGTCAAGGAGAAATTCCATTCTGAAGATAGGATTGGGAATGTTGGATAGTTGGTAGCTTCAGAAAACATTGGAGAGACAATCGGTCTTGCTTGTTTAGACAATATTATAAAGTTAAGCAAACCAGAGAGGAAAACATTTTGAATAATCTAGGATGGATACCATAAGATATATGGGCTTTTTTTGTTGATTACCACTTAGATCTAGCCACAATGGTAAATTTAAGACTTTTTTGTTCGTTTATTTATTAATTATTAATTATGAATAGTAAACTTGTTAGAGCTAGTGTTTCACTAAGCAATAAGGTAGGCATGGGTTCATGATGAATTTGTTGGGAAAGAGTTTCAGCTTCAAGTTTTTTTATACTTTTTATCACTTATTCTACTTTCAATTATGTTGGCTTTAGTTTCTTTTTCTTTTGTAATTACTTGTTACACCCAAAATGTGATTACAAGATGTGAAAAAAAAAATTTTTAATTTTTGCTAACAATGAAAATTAAAATTTATAAGTCACCACTTGAAGTTTTAAAGGATAAATTTTAAAAAATCAATTTATAAGATAAGGTAGTTCGTGATTCAAAGATTAAGATTAAGAGTTGATTGTGCGTGGGAAAGATGTTAGACATTTCATAGTACTTGTTCTTAAGAACAAATATCTAAAATTGATTATGTAAAATAATGATGGTCTCAATTTAAATTTTGATTACTCTTACAAAAAAAAAGTGAATAATAATAAAATAAAGAAAATAAAATAAAAGAGAAAATAAAATATTTGCAAAGGTGGACTTGACTTAAGATTATATCCTAGGGTTTATGTACCCTGTGATAGAGATTAAAATTTACATAATTTGACAAAAAATGTGTGTTTGTTGGTTGGTGATTTTTATTTTTTGTGAACAAAACAAGATAATTGAAATTAATCAACTTTTCATAAACAAAATGAGTTTGAATTTGGTTGGTGTATTTTAATTTATAAAATCAATTTAATATCACTTTTTTACTCTTTTTAATTATCTCTTTTTAATTTTTGTTTATTTTTAGAATATTAACCTTTATTTTGAAATTTAAATGAAATGATAAATGGAAAAGATTTTTAGAATTTTTAGAGTTAGCATTTTGTTTTGAAATTGAGGTGAGATTATAATGATAAAATAATTTTTTTTTGGATTTTTAATATTAGGTAAAATAAACCTCCTTTATTTATTTTGAAATCATTTCATCTTGTATTTTGAAAACAAATATTGACTTTTAAGACTTAAAAAAATTTAGAATTTTACACGACCTTTATTAGTTAACTTTTATGTGTTTGGGGAAACTTATGATCTTGAATTTCTTTTTTAAATAAAGGCTGAAATTATTTTGTTTTTATGAGTGGAAAAATCACTTCCTTTACATCCTTAAAATTATATATTCATTTTTCAAAAGCCTAAAGAGATTAAAAAAATTTTCATGTTTGATTAATTCTTAAGCAAATGAAAATACAAAGGTTTCATACAATTACTAAGTAAAATAAAACACTATGATACAAATTGAAACTCAAACAAGGATGAAATAAGAGTGTAAAAATGACACATTATATGGATTGTAGCAGGAAAAAAAAAATAAGCATGAAACAAAATGGAACATCAACTTACAATTTAAAATAATAAATAATAGAAATGAACATAGAGTGACATTACACCTGATACCAATGATAAAAAAGGGTACCATAAGGTATTAATATAAATAATGTGAAGCTAATATAATATCATAAAGATAAGATGAATGTGGAATAACATCGCAAGCAAGAACCGAACTCTGGGCCGCATTTCTTAGTGCATTCGGTGAGTTAGAATAAAGGATTCACACCATTTACGTTTGCTCAAATATGTATCACTTCAAATAATGACGGGACACCATAATACACAATATTTAGCTAATGAAGAAGGAAGCATGCACTACTACAACCATAATCGTCCAAAGCGTAGTTAGAAAGATGGAAGAGAAAACTTCATGCCATAATCCACATTACCCTAACAAAGTTGGACTCACATCCCTCAACTTGATTAATACAAAGACAAGCGAAAAAAAAAAACAAAAAAAAAAAAACAAAGTTCAAGTGGGGAAGAGGCTTACTCGTTTGAGGTGTACACAGTGTTGCACTCTTAATCTCTTTCTTTTTTTTTTTCTTGGGTTTGCTCTTCCTCTTCGGTTTCTTCTGCTGTCTCTTCTTCTTAGTTTTTTTTATTGTCCTTAAACGTTCAAAGCCTCTATCTCCCGTGCTCTGGTTTTATCCCTTAGAAACAGGGAGTGCTTTTTTTTTTTTTTTTTGCTTAGTTCTGTCCAGCTCTTTTCATCTCTCTCTGTTGTTCTTTTCCTCTCCAGCCTCTCTTCTTTTGTTGGTTTTCTTTTTGTCTTTGGAAGCTCCAAGCAATAAAGAATCTCCACTTTTTCTTCCTCTCGGTTTTCTATGTTCTTTCTGCAGACCTTTGTTTTGGACCACTCTAACGAGGACAGTCGGAGTAGTTTTATGGAGTCCTCACATTCATCTCCAAGCTCTCTCTAGACTTATATTTTTCACTGCCCCCTTAAGCTCTCCCCTCCAACGTTTTTTTTAGATAGTATTTGCCTTCAACTTAGAATGGGAGTGTGTGTCAGTCAGCTACTAAACATATTTATTTTGTTCTTCACCTGCGAAGCAGAGCTAGCTCCTTCTCCTTTGTCTTCTCCTCGGGTCCCTTGATAGCGAAATTAGAACATGTAATTAAACATTATCACAAATTGGGAGAATAAATAAATTGACAATCTGACTTGATGAACATGACATCGTTGATTTGAGTATTAGTTGAGTCTAATAAGTTCAACCCACAATGTCCAAGAGTGTTTTTCAGAGTGTTTTGACGGCAGAGAGAGTGACAGATTTTGTATGAAAGTTAGGGTTTCAGTGTGTTATTTATAGGATTTTATTTAATAATATAATTAATCAATATTATTCAGTAAAATCCTCCAGAATCTTTAAAACAATTTTAAATTTAATTAATCAATCAAAATTAAGCCCATAAAATCTCTCTCTGGATAACAATCTTAGATTAGTAATTTGACGGGATGATTACTAATACTCTTGGGCTATAGGTTGGGTTTTTGCCCAACGGACTTGTGGATAATCGAACCCATCATCGATTATCCACACATATTAAAATAAAACCCAGTCCATTCTCAGTTTATAAATTATAACATTAATTGCCGAATTAGAATTAATAAGGTACTAATTTAATAAAATAGTTAATGCTAATCCATAAAATATTAAAATTATTCCAACAATCTCCCACTTGGATAGCATTAATTAAATTATTAGATCAATAAACGAATAACTAATCAGGTATAATAATATTCTCATAAACACACATATGTGTGTATATTTATAAACCATGCAACATTCAGTGGTGAAACTATACTCAAAGATCACTGAATGCTATAATTAGTTATAACATGAAATTAATCTAATAGCATAATTAATGCTAATCCATATAATATTAAAATATTTTAACAATCTCCCACTTGGATACCATTAATTACATTATTAGGTTAATAAACAAAATACATAATTAAGCAATTAATATTCATATAAACACATGGATGTGTGTATATCTATAAACCATACAAAATTCAGAAATGAAATTACACACAAAGATTACTGAATCCGATAGGGAAACAAGTGATATTAACATTGTCATAAATTAGTTTCAATATCTGAATAGAATGGAATACCGAATGATATTTGAAACATCATATTACAATGTAAAAGTCCCTTTAGGACTTAACTATGAAATTTGGTGTTAAATTGCACCGCAAAAGTCCCTTAAGGACTCAACTCATAAATTTGGTGTCAAATTGCACCACAAAAACCCTTTAAGGACTCAACTCATACTCCCACTTGACCAAGGCTATATCAAAATTCAACAAGACCCATATGAGTTATACAATTTGAATTACTCCTATGGGTAGGCATTGGTCAATAAATCCGTCATCATACGCTCACTACAAATGTGAACCATGTGAGTCTGAGATAACAAAAAATTCAAAAATGAAATTATGGATCAAGGATATTAAATCTGATAAGGAAAGCATTGTTATAAATGCCAGCAAAATTTCAATTCTAAATTATATCTAAAATTTTGGCATAACCAAAACATTAAATCTGATAGGGAAACAAATGTTATAAGTGCCAAAATATGCCAAAGTGTTCCTTAAGAACATAACTCAGACTCTCACTAAAACAACACATCAAAATTCTAATATACCCAAGAGTCATATATTTCCAAAACTCTAATGGGTTTGTGTTGATAAACGGATCACCTAAAATGAGTATGAGATATACAGATCTTCTCTCCAACAAATAGGAATTGATTGTCAAAATTTGATACAACTGAAATTCCTATAACTTTGAGAGAAGCGTATAATAGAGTCATGTCGCAACAAAATGGTCAAGACTTAAAATATACACATGACAGAAATTGATTTCCTTGATCATATTCCTTAAAGAGTGATAATCACAAAACTAGTGACATACTTTTCACTTTATATATATATATATATATATATATGGCAACTATAAATGTTCATTTGACACTTCTCAACAAAACAACTCCTTCAAAAACATCGTATAGATGTAATTAGAAGTGGGTTCAGGATCATCATAACTGTCTCTGTAACTTTCTAATGATCATGCCTATAATTACTTAAATATATTTGCCAAGCACACCAACATGGAAAAAAAAACAATGTTCAAACGTGTATACACTTGAGCCTATATATTAGGTTATTATTAATTGATTCACATGGAACTTTGCCCATCAAAGTTCTCTCTTCATCATTTAGGGCATAACGATTTAAGCAACCTATCACCTATACAAGTGCATAAGGAGTGCAAGAACACTTATCAAATTTCTTGAGCACTCATTCAATATAAGTTGCCTGAGACAAACCAAGAATGTCACAAGATCTATCACGGTGAATTTAAATTCTCAAAATAATAAAGGTTCACCTAAATCTTTCATAGCAAAGTGGCATGACAAAATGTGCTTTGTCTCATTTAATAAGCACACTGAGTTATTGGCCAATAGGATGTCATCCACACACAGCACATCTTCATGCAAGTTTTTATCTGTGATTACAGTGCCTATACAGCTAACTTTAATCGAACTTCCTTCCACTTCAAGAATGGTTTATTATTCTTATTGTTTTTCTTGAGTCTATATGGTTTCTTGCCATAGACATTGTCTTCACTTTTCTTTCTTTTTCAATTTCACATTTTCAGCCTTGTTGGATGAACCATGTGAAATATTGTTCATTAATTATGAGAATTCACCTTCTTTATTGATTCTCCCTCTTAGATCATTTTGGACATCATATAATTAATAGACCACTCTAGCTCTTGGGGATTATAAGTGGTTCTCAAGACCTCATATTCAACACGAAAGGATTAGGGAACTCTATAAACTAGGTTGCTCTCATCCAAGTCCACAGCTAGGATTTCAACTTGTTGTAATAGTTAACAAGTTTCATCATGTGCTCACACACTCATGACACTTCATTATAGTGAGTGTTATCTAGCAAAGAGAGATAATAGGCCCTTTTAAGTCTTATCAAACTTCTTAAATTTCTTACTAACCACTTTGAGATATCAATTACGGTGTCCTTCTTAGGAATACGTTGTCTGATAGTCTTATCAATCGTATACTTAATCACAGTCAGACAAATCTTATTAGACTCATACCACTGCTTATGGTAAGCCTTATCAACAGTGCTAGACTCAGCGGTGAGATCCGCTTGCTTAGATTCTCTCATACCTAAACTTCCCTTGGTGATCACCATATACATATTAAGGGACTCAATCCAATTATCGTAGTCTATTCTGTTAAGAGTTTTCACCATAAATAGTTGCAAGAACAAAGAAGTTGAGGGAAACAAATAGGAAACATATAATTATGTCCCAGACACATAATTATATATATAACAATTTCCGTAACAAGACTCGGCTTCAGCAACTATGTAACAAAATACTCATCATATCTTGCCTAAGGGCTTGGACTATGATAAATCAAGAAAACTCATACACACCAAGGAAGCATGTTATTGAGAGAAACGACACAAAATGCACCCACAATCTTCATATCGATAGGATATGAGAAACCATGAATACATCAATAAGCAAATCGTCATTGACAGGCTACAAACAGGCTTTATTCACAAAATTATATTAACAATGTCACACCGATATGGCATATCCATTGTCAACATAATACTTACATACACTTTCTCTAGTAGATTTATCACAATATTCAGACTCATCCCTGATAATGGTAATTAAATTATTTGAAAAAAAAATGTAGGAAATTAAATGACAAATACGGTAATTTATAAAAGACATATCACTATGATTGGGCCCATGATGGGCGAGCACACAATCAATAAGTGTATGTGAACCAAAGTCATTACAATTTTCACACACAACCTATTCCTTTTAACGAATGTGCTTAAATTAGGAATAAAATCTAATAATTAACACAAAGAAATTGATTATAATTTATTTACACATAATCAGGGAGAGTGAATTGAACATATTGTTTTGTATTATGTCTAGTCTTTACATAAAATTTTTCAGGTCAAAATTCTTATCCTAAGCTTGTTATAGCTTACCCTCATTCTTCTCTAATTCTACCCTTATTTGACCTTTAATAAGCTCATGGAAGGTCGTGGTGACAAAATTTCAAGATAAATGATCATAGGCCAAAAAGGATTGGTTATACAATATTATGGTGTGTTCTATACTCAACTATATTTTTACACCATAGCCAATCCTTTTTAACCTTACATTACCATGAAGACCATTCAAAAAGAAGAAGAAGAAAAAGGAAGAAAAGAAACTAGAATATGTTAAATCATGTTACGAAGACGAGATTTGAGAAAGGAAATTTAAAAAATTTCATAGTCTATCAAACCGTGGCTCTGATACCATTTGATAGCGGAATTAGAACATGTAATTAAACATGATCACAAATTGGGAGAATAAAATTGACAATCTGACCTGATGAAAATGACATCGTTGATCTGAGTATTGGTTGAGTCTAATAAGTTCAACCCACAATGCCCAAGAGCATTCTTAGAGTGTTTTGATGGCAGAGAGAGTGACAGATTTTATATGAAAGCTAGGGCTTCAATGTGTTATTTATAAGATTTTATTTAATAATATAATTAATCAATATTATTCAGTAAAATCCTTCAGAATCTTTAAAACAATTTTAAATTTAATTAATCAATCAAAATTAAGCCCATAAAATATCTCTCTGGATAACAATCTTAGATTAGTAATTTGACGGGATGATTACTAATACTATTGGGCTGTGGGTTGGGTTTCTGTCCAGCGGGCTTGTGGATAATCGAACTCATCATCGATTATCTACACATATTAAAATAAAACTCAATCCATTCTCAGTTTATAAATTATAACATTAATTACTTAATTAGAATTAATAAGGTACTAATCTAATAAAATAGTTAATACTAATTCATAAAATATTAAAATTATTCCAACATCCCTTCCTTCTCAGCTCTCTTGTTCAGTTTTGTTGCTCTTACCCTCACAACGTCTTCTCCTCTTGTTTCTATTTCTCTCAACTCTCAATTTCTCTTCGTTTTTCTGCTCTCGGTTTCAGTTCTTCCATCACGTTCCTAGCCTCTCCATTCTCTCATACACTATCTCGTTGTTCCGTCCTCTACTGTTTAGCCACTGCGAAGGAAGAGAGAGCACTAAGCCATACCTCGGCTTATGACTGCTGCCACAGTGAAAACCAAGGACCCTCTAACAATATATTTCTTCCTTAATCTCTTGCTTAAGAGCCTTTCTACTGTTGACTTTCGGCTCTGTTCTTCTCAGTCGCTCTATGCCCAGCTTCCCCTCCTTATGCTCATCTCTCCGGCTCTGTCTCACTTTCTCAGGTTCTCTCTTTTGCGTTTTTCTTAATCTTTTTATCTTCGTTTTCACTTCATCTCTTCACGTCGTCCATCACCCTCTTACTCACTCAATCTACATTATCGTCCCTTTCCTTGTTTTCAATCCCTCAGTGCTCTGTTTTTACAGCCACCAAACAGAGACTTTTGAACCTCTCCCTCGTTTCCTTACTGCTACGCCCTGAAGGAATCCTAAACAAAGAAGAAGGTTTCTCAGCAAAAGCCCGGAGAGGCCTTATCTGCCTCTTTTTTTTCTCCTCTCGGAGACCAGAATCTCCTCCCACCTTTTTTGCCCATCACGCATGAGAGCTGGGTTGGTTAACGTTGAAACTTCCCCCACCATGCAACACGCCCATGTGATTCTTTGAGCCTTCTTCTCCTCAGGTTCTGGCTGACAGCATGGGTGCAGCATGGTATAGCATGTGTTCGTGTCTTCCCACGCAATACGGGGAACGTGTGTTTAAAATTTAGAGGCATGAGCTTGCTTTTATATATATATATATATATATATGTATATCTATATATATTAGTTTTGGTATTTTGTTTCCCTTATCTTTTTTATTTTTTCTTATTTTTGATTCTATTAGTTTATCTTATTTTTTTATTTTTATTTTGTTTATCTTATTTTTTATTTTTATTTTGCTTTTTCATATTTTGATTTTGATTTTATTTTTTTTCATTTTTTTAATTTTTTTATTTTGTGACTCACCCATTTTATATTTGAATAATTAATGAATTAATCAATTGATTAATTAACTAGTCATTAATTTCTATTCTTATTTTATTTGGAAATAGGGTGTTGACATTGCTGCAATGTACTTGGTGTTTGGGTTTGCTATTGGTGCTATAAAGTACTATTCAATTGACTGAATTAAAAAACTAACATTGTGTTCATTTAAATGATAGAGAATGTGTGAAACAAATATTGCAAATTGAAAGAAACTTGTAATCCCACACACAGCAGGATCTAAAAGTTTTGCAAGGAAAAGACATGAGATGGTAAGTAAATATCTTTATTATAAAATGTTTAACTAATCTAAAAATAACATTGTTTACTTAATGAATATTAGGAAAGTAAGAGCGGAGGACCTGTGAGCCGAGGTGCCCTATATATTGAGACACATAAGAAGAAGAATGGGTGTTATGTGAATGATGAAACTAAGAATATGTGTTAGTTTCAAATGGTTACATCCTGTTTCTTTCTCTTTCAGCTAACAACATTGTCTATAGGAAGATATTTCTAGTTGTGAGGCAGAACAAACATTGTCTCAAGTAATTGAACAACAAGATTCTTTGGCACAAGTGTTAGACCCAAAACACCCACGTATGGTTCGGGGCTTAGGATTTGGCCCCACCCCCTCTCAACTATTTGGATTAACTATGTGAGCAAGCATCAAATTAACTCCAAATACTACTACTATTGATGATGTTGGATGTAAAGAAATGATTTCTGACTTATGATGTAAATTGTAAGATGAAATTGAAAAGAGAAAAAAAAATGGAGAATCTAATGCATCGTATCGTCAAAGATGTTTATGGAAATGCGCAGCTGCCCGAGTTTAGTGGGACACCAAATGTTTCGATATGTTTGGTATGGTATATGTTTCCTTTGCCCTTTGCATCAACACCCATTTTTCCTCCTTTCACCTTTGAATTTCTTTTCATTAATGTCATATATAGATTAATATTGTCACTTTGTATTGTCATCTTGAATTTCATTTAACACTTATATTTTTAGGGAGATTTGCTGGATCTGCGCCCTTACTCTTCCTCAAGTCATGCACATGATGCTTCACAAGGTTGACGTGCGAAAGCTTTTGGAGTTTTTGCAAGTGGCTGTAAATTTTGTGACCATTTTGAGGTTTAAGAACTATATGTACATGGCTGAACACTTTAAAATGTCAGAACACAATGGTTTTTGGTACATTATGTAGGGATGAGATTGTTTTATTATTAATATTTATATCATGTAATGGACTGGATTATGTAATTATTAATATTTATATCATATATAGGTTGATATACATTTATCGAAATACTTGGTGTCTTATTTTATTATACATATTTATATCTTTCTCCACTATATATGGATATATACAAGATTTGAAAAAAGAATTAGTTATGCAACATGTGGAATAAAAATAACTCCAAATATCGCGGTTTAGGTACCTCCCCAAAATAAAATTTATCGACAGTTTTATAACCCTCGTTAAACACCATTTAAAGGTTTTGTAGCGAAAATTAAGCCAACTATTAGCATTTTTTTCCAATGGTGAGAATATTGCTAGAAAAACTGCTGGAAAATGTTTTCTAACGATTTTACCTGTAGTTAAAGAAAAACCGCAAAACATTTTTCGATGCCCGTATTTTCTGCGTTTATGAAGCCACTGGCCATTCCATCTTCTGACGGTTCTAACTGCCAAAAAATGAGAATATAACCGTTGAAAAATGTTCTTTTTTTTTTTTTGTAGTGTATCATTCGGGTTAAATAGAAATCAAGAAAAAGTTACACTCCTCTCTTACCTCTGATGATTAAGTTGACAGTAAACTTCTCATCGTACATGAAACGTATTACAGATCCTCCGCACTTCATAGTGTCTTTGGCTGACGTGCGCTTCTATGTTCTCACACGAGTCAATGAAGTCGCAAAGTGGGCATGAACATGGTGCATGCATGCATGCGATCTGCATGTTCATTTTTCTCATTGTGACGTATGTACAACCATATTTTGCATTCCGGCATGGTATGATGAGAGATTTAGTTAACTTCTATATGAATAAGCATCTTATATGACCGGTGACTTAAAGCAGGTAGGGCAAATATCCAGACTTAAAACACCAATGTTTGCAAGCCTAATATGGGCATTCTCACACTGAAACACTGGTTTATTTAGAGTCTCAAAACAAATGAGGCAGTCTAGCATTTCAGGGTCAGTCAGAATCACATAAACATACCTATCTTTATTCAATTTGGATCATCACATGTTTATTCTTGTTGTTGTCATACAGGAGAAAAATAGGTTCACAAATGAGATTCACTACTTAAGTAGGTCTCATATTCAAATAAAATTATATATCATTTATTTTATATTTATCTCCCTTCAACATGATAGTAACATGGAAAAAAAAAAAAAGAATATGGAAAGATCTGAATTGATCTTTGTCAGTATGATCTTCACTTTCACTTTCTGCACACTTACAATCTCTTTATCATTATCTAAGATATGGGAATAATGTTGTCATCTTTACTATCCAAAGACCCTGTTATCTTTCTCAAAAAATGCACTTTTATGAAAAGAACTTAATTACACATACGATTGATATAACCTGTCTTCCAGTATATTCGTTGCACGTAGGCACTCCTACGTGATTACAGGATATTTTTGGAGTAAAATATTTTTTCAGTTTATTATTTATGATAAATTATTATTTTGATCTTTCACTTATTATAATACTAAAATAATTCCTTACTTATTGAAAATGTCAGCCTTCTACTTTTCAAAAAAATATCAAATTCTACTCAAACTTAATTAAAATTTATTTTGACATGGATTTCAAACCCAATTGAGTAAATTTAGTATTTTTAAAAAGTAAAGAAATTAAGTATAATATTTTTTAATAAATAATAAATTATTTTAAGTATTATAATGAGTGAGAGGTTAAATAATAATTTTACAATAAACGAAGAACCAAAAAATAATTCTCTTCACGTTTTTAAGTCATCTTCAATATTTGGCTGACTCATAGAAGGAAGAATCTTGCACATGTATTAAAAACTATATCTCACGCTAATAATTACTATACAACAAATGCGAACTAACGCCACTGACGAGCACTTCGCTTGTTGGTACTAATTATTGTTCGTCTTTTGATTTTTCAAGTATAAAACATCCTTTTAATTAAATCCTAAACTCTAAGGATATTAATTAAAATTAATTTATTTACACATATAAATTTTATGAACCTTAACCATTAAAATTAGTTTATAAGTATTTATTATTATTGGTAGTGGGTATTAATAAATTATCTTTGACTAATTTTATTGGTTAATGATAATTTATTATATGAAATAAATAATCTTTAACTAGTGTTTTAAGAGTAGTTATTAGTGAAACTCATAAAATTTATATTATTTCTAATTTTCAAAAAAAAATTATAAAGGGTAATATTTAGATACAATTCTTTATATTTTGTTATTAAAATTTTCAGTTCACACATGACAAATGTATAATTAAACAATACTATGAAAATATATAATTAGATTTCAAAATCATATAATAATCTACAAAGTTATACATGTGTCATGATATATAATTGAACAATTATATACTTCTTATGTTTTAATTAAAGAATAATATAGCAAAAATATAAAATATTGTACATAAGTATTTTTCTTAAAGAAGTTGCACATTCTAATTATAGGCTGAGTCTGTTTTACGTTTCTAATACTTTAAAAGGAAAACTAATTAATTGGTCCCTATAGTTTATATTAGTTTGCAAATAGGTCCTTATGCTTTTTTTTTTCAAATCACTCCCCACACTTCCAAATATTTACATGTGTGATCCCTATTGCCATACCCAAGTCTAACACCGTGAGAATTCCTCTGACATGGCATGGTTTTGAATGACTTGGATGCCATGTGAGATGCAGGGCGACTTTATAATGAAAAACACAGATTAATGGAGGATTTGTTTCTACTGCAAAAAAGCACAACACAATCCCAGAATAAATAGAGGGGAACACTAGATTTGTTGCATAGGTGAGGAAGAAATAGGTAGGAGGCTTCAATCGCAGAAGACAGGAACAACACCAATGAGGCTTTAATGGCTATATCACTTCATGACTAAAATGTTGGAGAAAAGGTAGGGCTATTTGGGTTTAGAATATTGGAAGAGGAAATTCTAAAAGTGGAGAGGAGAAATGTTAATGGGGGAGAAATGAAGGCTTATATTAGATTTGCCTTTTAGGCTTAATACAACAATGGGAGAACCATGCCCTATTTATAGGACTTAAGAGAAGATTACAACTAACATTCATTTAATGTAATTCCTAACTATCACCAACTTCTACATTTATTTACTACATCTTCCAACCAACACCTGCTTTATTAAATAAGACAATTTTAGATAATAGGCTTAAACTAATAGGCCTAACTTAGATTGAATTGAAAGGTATTATGACTTACAACACATTAGGCCAAAATCAAGTTTATTTATAACATCCCCCGTTAAACTTTATTTTTATGACTCCAAGCATGCTCCTTAATCTTCTAAAATCTCTTTGCTTGAGTGGCTTAGTAAGAATATCAGCAACTTGTTCTTATGACTTGACATACTATACTTAAATCTCCTTCCATGTAATGCATTCTCTAATATAGTGGTATCGTGTGTCAATATGCTTACTTCGATCATAAAATACCAGATTCTTTGCAAGTGCAAGAGCTAACTTGTTATCAATATAGATCTCTGTGGCTTCTTCTTAGGGCATATGTAACTCCTTCAATAAATTTTAAAGCTAAATGGCATGGCAAACACATGAATTTGCCACAACATATTCAGCTTCACATGTAGAAAGAGTGACAATAGATTACTTCTTGGAACTCTAAGTGAATGCAGTCTCTTCCATGAAGAATAAGAATCCTATTGTGCTTTTGTGATCATCCAAGTCACCAGCCTAGTCACTATCATTGTAGCTAACAAGCTTGAAGCTATTTGAAGAGGAATAAAGTAGACCAAAGTCAATGGTCCATTCGATGTATCGTAGAATTCTCTTTGCCATATTTAAGTGTCTCATTTTAAGTTCTTCCATATAGCGACTTACAAGACCAACACCGAAAAGAATGTCAAGCCTCATGCATGTTAAGTACCTTAAGCTTTTAACCAAGCTCTTGAATTAAGTGGCATCCACTTGTTCTCCATCTTCAAACTTCGATAATTTTAGTCCACATTTTACTGGAGTATCGGTCGCGTTTCAATTTTCCATTTCAAACGTCTTCAGGACATCTCGAGCATAGCCTTCTTATGATATAGAAATGTCTTCTTCCATTTGCTTAACCTCGATCCCAAGGTAGAAAGTTATAAGGCCAATGTCAAACATTTTTGGATTATTTCCTAAAAAAATGAGATCATCCACATATAAACTGACAAATAACATATCTTTATTTTCATTCACCTGTATGTATAGAGCATATTCATGTAGGCATTTAAGGAAGTCATTTTCTTGAAAATATTTATCAATTCTATTGTTCCATGCTCATGGTGCATGGTTCAAGCTATATAAGGCTTTCTTAAACATAAAAACTTTATCTTCTTGACCTTGTATAACATAACCCATAGGTTGTTCAATAGAAACTTCTTCTAACAGTCCATTCAAAAAGGTTAATTTAACAATAATTTGATAAATTTTCATTTTTGTTGTGTAGCCAAAGAAATTATTAATCTTATTGTCTCTAATTGAGCTACTGGAGCAAACACTTCATCTTAATCTATTCCATACATTTGGTTGTAGCCCTTTGCCACTAGTCTTGCTTTATATCTCTTCACTTTTCCTTCAACATTCTTTTTTTCTTTGTAAATATACTTAACTCCAATCGTCTTTTGTCCTTAGGGAAGTAAGGCTAACTCCCAAGTATTGCTCTTTATAATGGCTTTGATTTTTTCATCCATGGCGTCTTTCCACTCCTTGTTTTGAATCGCTTCTTCGTACCCTATAGATTTACATCCTACAAATAGAAAAAAAAGAGTAAGTTCATTTAAATTTTTGGTTACCTCATAAATTTCTTGGAGGATTCTCATATGTGGGGTTCTTTCACTTGAACTTGACAAGTCTTGGAGACAAAGGTGGGCTTGTAGGCTCTGGAGCTTCTTCACTTGATTGCCCTTCATTAACTTCAAAAAGAGGAATGAAATCATAATCTTCTCACTCCCTTTCATTCTAGCTTCATATATCTTCTTCATCGAACTTAATGTCTCAACTGATGAAAATCTTCTTTGTGATAGGATTGTAAAGCCTGTAGCCTTTGGATCTCTTGTCATACCTAATGAATATGTATTTCTCACTTTTCTCATCGAGCTTGAAATGTCTTTGATCAAGTATATGAGCCTAAGCAATGCTTCCAAAAACTCATAGATGTGAGATATTTGGCTTTATCTAACTCTATGCTTCTTATAGAGTGTTTCCATCAAAACTTTTAGTTAGGCATCGATTGGAAATATAAATAGCACAATCAACTGCTTTAGCCCAAAATTCTTTAGCCATCTACTTGTATTTTAGCATACTTCGAGCTATTTCAAGCATAGTTTTATTTTTCCTTTCCACCATACCATTTAGTTATGGTGATCAAGGCATTGTTGAAGGATGGCGAATCCCATTTATATTGAAAAATTCATTGAATTCTTTTGATGTGAATTTGTCTCTTCTATCAATCCTTAAGACCTTAATGTTGTAGGCACTTTCTTTCTCAAGAAGAGCTTAGAACCTTTTGAACACTTCAAATGCTTCTGATTTTTCTTTTAGAAAATATACCCATGTCTTTCTTGAAAAATCATCAATAAAGAGTAAGAAGTAATTATTCTTACTATATGAGCTTGGAGTTATAGGGCTATACAAATAAGCATGTATAAATTGTAAAGGCTTATTAGCTCTTAATGTTGACTCCTTTAGAAAAGTTTTTCTAGAATGCTTTCCAAAAAGACATCCTTCGCACAATTGATTAAGATAATCTATTGGAGGCAATCCTTTGACCATGCTCTTAGTTAACATTAATTTTAGATTGTTAAAATTTAGATGGTCAAGCTTCAAGTGCCAAAGCCAAGAGTTATCTTTCAAATATGCCTTCAAGCATTTGACATCATAATTTTGAATTTCAATTAGGAACAGTCAATTTCTTGTCATTGGCACTTTGGCTATTAGAGTTCTTTCTTGATCACCTAAATAAAGATGATGATTTTTTATGTGTATATCAAAGTCTTTTTCAAGTAATTGCCCTAAGCTTAAGATATTGTTCTTCAAACTTGGTATATAATAAACATCAGAAATGAATTGGTGGCTTCTATATTTAAGAAGAATTAGGATTTCACCTTTTTTTTTTAATAGATATCTTAAACTCATCATCAAAGGTGACATGCCCATTAATTTGCTCTAGGTTTATGAATAAACTTTTAATCAGTAGTCATATGGTTACTTGCCTCAATGTCTAGAATATCATACTCTTCTTTGACTCACTTTCTCCTTAGTCATCAACAAAGTGAGCTCATCATCTTCCTTCACGTATATTAGAATAAGGCAACCAACACCTAAAAGGAGGTGAATTTGGTGTTTACAAAAATTTTGTTTTTTTTTTTTTTAAATTGCTTTGCAAAAGACTTGTTATGAAAGATACTTGAAAGTGTATGAAGCAAAACTATAATTATATCAATCAAAGGAGATTTAATGTAGATGCTTAGAGTATGAAGATAACAAATTTGTTTTCCAACAACAAAGCATTCAACAATATGTTGTTACTTAATTCAAAATCTTATTCCCATGTAAGTTAGAACAATCATACAATCACTTTAACAATTGGATTACTTGAAGTAAATATAAAAGAATATGTCTAGTAAGTGATCACAATACTTCAAGTGAAATATCAACAATAAAAGTAAAACATAAATACGAACATTCAAAATATAAAGAGTATAAGAGTAGAGAAAGCAAACTCCAAGATTTATCCTGATTTACCTCCAACCCAAGCCTACATCTAGTCCCCAAGCAAATACTTGAAATTTTCCACTGATTAAAAATCTTCAAGAATACTCCCCCTAAAACTAAACTCTCTTCATGGAAAACCTTTCCATGAATTTAATCTCTTTTCAAGGAATATCTTTTCATGAAATACCAAATCATTTAAAGAAGAATGTACTCACAACAATAAAAACTCTCAAAAGAGCAAATAATACAATTAAAACTCACTAACAAAAATAGAGACCTTTGAGAGTATGAATCACTCAAGATATTTTTCACTTTGCTTCTTATAATTTCTAAACTCTTGAGACATGTATTTATAGGCCAAAAAAGAAAAAGAACCATTTGGAGCCAAGGAGAAATTCAAACTTGTACAACTTGATTGTTGGAAGTAAGTAGTTTCATTTGTTGACTTTATGATCATCCTCTATTTCATAGCTGTAACTTTAAATAGTCATAGCTTCTGCATTTCAACTTCATTTTGGACAAAATATATATCATCGAAAAGCTCTGTAAGTCTATTTTCTATCATAATAAGTTTTATTTTAAAATTCAATTTGGTTGTTGAGATATTGTTGAAAGAGTAACAAAAGGTTAGATAACAAATTGATATACATAGCCACAAATTGAGACCCTTATAACTCTATCATTTTAAATCGATTTTATGCATTTGATATATGAATGGAAATTTGTTTGAGTCTATTTTCATATAAAAGAAATGTAATGTCAAAATGCTTATTGGTTAGTGAGATATTATTGAAATTATGACAAGAGGTTTGGAAAAAGTGTGATATTCATACCTAAATTTTTTACAATCATAACTACTTAATTTAAACTCTATTTTAAGCATGTGATATATGATTAGAAAGATGTTTAAGTTTGTTTTCATATGTAGTAAGTTTCATTTCGAAATTCCCTCTGATTTGTAAGATATGATAAAAATAGTGGTCCAATATCCAAAAACAACTTCATTAAAATTCATATTTCTCTTATCTTTTTGGCCCAAAGTTATATTATAAGGACTAAAATGTATTGGGCCAATAAATGTTAGTCCAAATGAATTTATCAAAACTAATAATGAGCCTATTGGATTATGAGTACTCATATCTCATATAAGGGATGATTCAAATATAAAGTATTACATGTTAATGATTAATCAATTAAACACGTGTTGATACTATACGTCTAACTCATTTGTTACATTTTTGTCATCATCAAAACTTATAACATTGAACCTTGAGGTTAACAACTTTTACGAGATTAGCTTTCTCTTCCACATGATTAGCTTTTTCACACTCAAAAGAATAATGGCCAAATTTGTGACAGATAAAGCATTTGATTTGAAATTTTTCATACATTCGACTTTTGCTTTACCTCCCACGTCCTCTTTGAGAACCATGACTACTTTCTTCATAATTAATTTTGTTGCCTCTACGTCTTCTTCCTTGGCCTCGACCACGTGCATAACCATGACCATGTCCTTGCCATTTGCATTCTTCATCACAGGATTTACTCTATTTGAGAGTAACCTTTGTTTAAAGAGCTTATTCCAATGGCTCAATCATCATATTCTTCTTCATTCTTTTTCCATTAGCTTATAATGACCCTATGAGTTGGTCAATAGTCATGGTGTCTATTATTTTTTATTCTTCGATTGTAACAGCAATATGTTCAAAATTGGGAGTTAAAGATTGATGAATTTTCTCTACCATTCGGGTATTGTTCAAGGCTTCTCTATTTCTTTTCATTTCATTAACAATAGCTAATACTCAAGCAGAATAATTAGAAATATTTTCATAATGTTTCATTTGAAGTGCTTCAAACTCAGTTCGAATGGATTGTAGTCGTGCTTTCTTTACTTTATCAATGCCCTTATATGCATTTTAAAGAATCTCCTAAGCCTATTTGGAAGTGGATGCATTAGCAACCTTCTCGACCATGATATCATCCAAGAATTGGTAAATAAGAGTAAGTGCTTATTGATCATTCCTTTTTGCCTCATGTAAAGTCTCCCTTTCAGTAGGACTTAAGGAACCCTCATTTTGAGGTACCTCATATCCTTTCTCTATCATCTCCCATAGGTCAAGATAGCTTAGTAGAACCTTCACACGAATACTCTAACTTCCATAGTAGTCTTTGGTTAAGTGAGGGAATTGGAAGAGAAATATGTTATTTGCCATCTTTTTTCAAGATGGTTGGACTCTGATACCACTTTGTTGGAGAAAAGGTAGGGCTATTTGAGTTTAGAATATTAGAAGAGGAAATTCTAAAAGTGGAGAGGAGAAATGCTAATGGAAAGAAAGGAAGATTTATATTAGATTTGTCTTTTAGGCTTGATACAACACTAGGAGAACCATCCCCTATTTATAAGACTCAAGTGAAGGTTACAACCAACATTCCTTTAATGTAATTCTTAACTACCACCTACTTTTGCATATATTTACTACATCTTCCAACCAACACTTGTTTTATTAAATAAGACAATTCTAGATAATAAGCTTAACTTAGATTGGATTGCAAAGTATGGATTATGACTTACAACACATTAGGCCAAAATCATATCATCAAGTTAGTCCAATCATATCATCAAGGAAAAGGAAACATGTAAAGTAAATTCTTTTACCAAAATCTGCACTCCTAAATATATATATAAAAAAAAAAATCTGGTTTTAAGCCCCCTTTTAACAGCATATAATTAATTTGAAGCCATAGTACTTGCATACCATGAGCATAAATATGGTGCTTTAAGAGATATTCATTTGTTATTTAAATATTTAATTAATCTATAGCCATTATTTTGTCTTATATCAATCCATATGAAGAGATATTCCTTTGAGATTTCATTTGCTATTTTATTATTAAAGTGGTGCTTTACACCATCTATATAAAACCATGGAAAAAAAGAGAAATATATCTTTACAACATGGCAGGAGCTAAATAAATATCTAAAAGTTGAAGTAAGTAATCCCCTTTTGTGATACCTAATAAAGCTTTTTTAGCCGTTCAATCTGCATTCTTCGTCCCATGCATTCTCTTCTCCCTTCCACCTACATTCTGCATTTAGCCCTAGTTTCCCCTTTAATTTGCATTTCTTATTTGCATCTCACATGGCATACCATGTCGTTCAAAATTAAGCCACGTCAAATGAAGTTTTACGATGTTAGACTTAGATTTAACGGCAAGGATGAACTTGTAATCATTGAAAAGTGTAAGGATTGATTTGAAAAAATAAAGTATAAGGACCTATTTAAAAATTAATGTAAACTATAAGGATCAATTGAATAATTTTCCTTACTTTAAACTAGAAAATAAAACATAGTCCAATAGTGCATTTGGTTTAAAGTTTGAGAGGTTTAAAAGTCTATTTACACACTAAATGAGAGTTTGCTTTGAAAATATTTTCATTTGCTTTGGCGTTTAATTTTTTTCCAAAATCAATTTTGCCCTCTAAACCCCCATTTGTGCATAAGTGAAAAAAAAAAAAGTTACCTTTACATTGAATGAAATGACGAAAATCAATTTTCAAATAAAAGTTTCCAAACATAAATCACAGTAATACAAAATCATATTTGACTACAATTAATTTTGCAAAAATTAAATTGATTCAAAATTACGTTAGCTCAACGTGAATTTAAATACATACAAAGTGACTAAAAATTTCCATCTCACACTAATAATGACTATATAGTAAATGTTAACTGCTACTCTTGACCAATCCCTTCATAAAAACTAAAAAGAGCTCTCATTAGAAGTGAGTTTTGATCTGATGTTATACAGAAAATGTACTATACAGTGTGAACTGTTGGATCAAGGAGGGGTCCACTTTGATCCAATAGTCCACGCTGCACATTACTTGGATCTGTTTTCCACTAGAAGTATATGATAAATAAATGTTATTGATAGTCTTTTGATTTTCCAAGTATAAAATTTTATTTTCATTAAAAAAATAAATTGATTTCATTTTTAAATTTTTAAAAAATATATAAAGAATTATACTTAAATGTACACTTATTGATAATTTTGTTATTTAATTAATACATGATAAGTGTATAATTAACCAATAATAACATTAAAATATATAATTTAACTTAAAACTTAAAAAATTATCTATAAAATCATACACATGATATGATACAATTGAATAATTATATATTTGTTATGTTTTAATTAAAATAACAAATATATATATATATATATATATATATTCATATAATTCTTTCTTTATAGAAGTTGCACATTCTAAATTAGCCTGAGTCCATTTTATGTTTCTCATACTTTAAAACAGAAAATAAAACAAAGTTCAAAGTTGTTCGATTTTCCTTTCTTCATATTTCTGAAAAAATGTATAGATTTTCTTTTGCATATTTTTTAAACAACTTATTTAATTATTAATATTATTTTTTTTTATACCATACATATTATTTGTTTTTATATTTTCATAATTTTTAAAATTTAACTTGAATAGAGATAGTGAGAATTTTAGTTTAAAATTTGATATCAAAATATATAAAAACATTTTCAAATCCGAAACAGATTTTATAATTTTCCAAAATTATGTCTATGAAATATTTAAAAAATAAAGAAAGAAACAAATTAAGCTAATTAATTTGGACATTTGAAAGTTACAAAACACGTATTTCATTTATTTAATAAAAATCTGAGAATAAACTTATATAAACTTTACAAAATAAATATAAAAACTAATTACAAACTAAAACTATTTTTCTTAACCAAACGCCATGCATGACTTATTGAATCATAATTCATGCCAAGATTCAAGTCTTGCATTGGAAGTTGAAACCAAGTCCTAATTAATGTGTTAGCCCAAAAAAAAAGAAGATTCTGATGAAGTATTAGATGAATTCATAGCAAATTATTGTATTTATGGTTAGATATAAGGGCCCGATTGGTTGTCGACTTAAGTTGATCGGAGAGAAACAGAATGGGAATGCATTCATTTCCACATGTTTGGTTTACTTTGCAAGTAATTATAAAAAAAATATTGGCAAATATTAATATGTTTATGTGACAGTTAATGTAGTGTATAATTTAGATTTGTTGCATTCAGAAAAATATATATGAATCTAACAAGTAAGATTGAAAGAAATGTGAGATTTGATAGTTCAAATTAATCTTTGTGACTATACGGGGTTTAAAATTTGTCTTGTAAGGTCTCTAACTTTTGATCCAATGGTTCATATATAAAGAATTGTATCAATTAACAATAAGTAGTTCCCCTGAGGGAACTATAACAAATCTAAATTATGTGGTGTGTTACTCTCAGTTAATTTTTTTTTTTTAATGACAACCACTCTTCTTTTTATATAAAATTAAGCTATAATTTTATACTTTCATATATTTTAATTTTTTTAAACCAATTAAAATCAATGATCTTATATGATTAGTTTATGTTATTTTGTTTTATTATTTGTATTTTAATTTGAACCTATTAAACTTACATTTGTATTATACGTATAATTTTATACATAATTATGTTAACGTTAGATACATTTTTTTTGTAAATAGTAGTTTTACAATAATTAAGTAGAGCATAATATAATTAAGTTCAAATATCAATTTATTATCTTTAGCTAGACCTTGAACCATTGTCCCCAAAATACTTTAAAACATTTTAAAATGTTGATAGATAAAAATATTTATAATGCTATGTAAATATAATTTTTTCCCTCAAATTGATAGTTATACATTTTAATTCTATATTATATTATAACTTTTTTACTTTCTTCAAAATATTATTTTGAGCTATTTATTAAACTATCATATTATTGTCAAGTAAAGATACATTATTTTAATGTATCTTTCTTATGTATTATATATGTCCTTACAAGTAGTTAATTAGATGGTAAAGTTAATATTAATATGGATAGTAATATATAAAACAATTCTCATTTAAATTTAAATTTATTTTTAAATATAAGAAAAAGAAATTTAAGATATTATTAATACATTAATCTCATTTAGTTTAATCCAAAAGTTTTAAAAAAATTTGTTTAAAAAATGTAATAGTAAAATATATATTTTAAAGATAAAATATAATTTTTTAAAAGAAAAATTTATGCCCACAATCTTAAAGTCCTAGTTAGAGAGAAAGATCATTCTTGCTTGTGTTTAATCGGACCTTAAAACCTTAGCCTCCCTCATAGTCCATCATGCTTGCTTGGTTCTCGATGGTCTGATGGAATGATAAAATTGTTTTACAAAATTAAAAAATAATAATAATTAATATTTTATTTTTATGAAAATATTATGGTTATTTTATTAATTTTTATTTTCATTTTCACTTCCTTTTTCATTCATATATTGTTTTTAACATTAACTAATTAAAATATATTATTTAATATAAAATTCATATTTTTAATATATGTGTATAAACATAAACAATTACTGATTACAAAAAAAATTGTTTTTAGTGATGGCATTTAGTGGCGACCCTAAAAAGTTGTTGCTAAAAGTATTCTTTTAGTTGCAACAATCAGAGTTGTCACAAAAAGCTTTCATAAATATAAAAAATTTTAGTGGTGACATAAAAATGTCACTACTAAAGACATATAGTAATAATGTTTAAGTCATTTCTAAATACCTTTAACAGTGACACTAACAATGTTGCTACAAAACTTGTTAGTGGCGATTGAATTGTAGTCAATAAAGTCATTTAGATTTATAGTAGTGACTTGTATGGCTGATAAAGACATTTTGTGACAAGGATTTCAGTGTTGCCACTAAATCCATATCTTTGCCTTTTTTAGCTAAAATAATATATAATAAATATTACTATAAAGATAAAATGAAAATAAATTTTTAATTATGTTAAATATTATTTTCTATAATAAATTGTTATATTAATCAATATACAATAATTTGTGGCAATAAAATAATATACTAAATATAGATAACATAAAAAATGATAGGAAAGTTTTTAAAATGTTGAATTAATAATTAAATATCATACACTTGTAATGCTAAATTATGATAAGTTATATTAATACAAAAGTAGAGAATTTGTTATTCAAAAATTTGAAACATTTCAGTAATTTGAAATTAAATTTGTAATATTCATAATTTCAAAAAAATTTTAAACAAATAATTTAGTATCCATTGAAGCTGAAAAGTCCACTTGGTTGCTAGAAATAATGGGAATGAGAATAAGCTGTGAGGGAGTTAAATCCTAAGCCCATATTTTGTGTTTGGTATGATACTATAAAAAAGAGTAAGAATGACAAAGAACATAAAATAAATGGCCAAAACAACCTTATACAAAATTTAATTAGAATTTTTTAATTAAAATTTATTTATATTATTAAAATTTTATTTAAAATAATAATTTATGAAAATAATAAATTTTATTATTATTAAAAGGAATTATTATTATTATTATTTGTTCAAAAATTTTAAGCAATAATAGTATCATTATATTAATTATTATTTTTAATTTTACAAAAAAATTTGACAAAGATTATAGTATTACAATATTAATTTTATAAAAGCTAATTAAACACAGCATTGACAGTGATTCTATAAACCAAACCGCTCCTAAGTTAGCAATTACCAGAGTAGGGGGGAGAAAAAAATTAAGTGTGTGAAATTTAAAAATATGAGATAAATAAATAAATGATTTAGTAATTTACAAGTTATTATTTAAATATCTGACAGGTTATAATTATATCACAAAATATAAAATTATGATAAATTTTTATTAATTATGCATGTTTTAAAAAATCAATTATCAAATAAGTTGTATTGAAGCATTTTGCATTAAAATAAATGGATAAAAGATTAAATAATTTCTATTAACGTTAAATTACAAAACAGTAAGTATATTGAATTTAATAAGGTGAACTGGGAATCCTAAAGTGACTTAATAAGGTGAATTAACTAATGTAACTCATTCTCATTAGTAAACTTCATGTAGAAGTTAGACATTTTAAAAAATACAAAGGTTCCCAACTAACTTTTAAAATTTTTTGAAAGTGGAGCTTAAATTGAATAAATGAGTTAGAGTATAACTTTGGACCCAAGTAAAATGTATTTTAAATTTATCGTCTTATTTTGATTATTAATAATAAATTTATAATTAAATTTTTATCCTGTAAATTTTTAATCATGAAAGGTTTTAAAAAGTTAAAAGGAAAAAAGTATCTTCAAATGAACAAATAGTAAATTATTAGTGCCAAGTGGTAAATTTAATTATATATATATATATATTTCTTTATTTTTTCTGTATAAATATGGTTATTTATATGTTAAAAAATTAGAGAAAGCATCATATTGAAAAATTAGTTTGAAAATTGATATTTTCAAGTTAAATATAATTATCCATTATAAAAATAAATATAATTAGTGAGTAATTAATAATATAAAATTATAAGATAATCCAGTCAAGAGTAGATTGAGAATAATAAATTATTGTAAAAAATTATTATTTTGAATATTTTTCTGTGGGTAAATTTTAAAGCATATAAATAAAGAGATAGATGAATAAATTTAGATTTAAAAAAAAATCAATTTCAAATCCATATCTATCCATGTATCTAGGTAACTATATATTTTAAAATCTACTCAAATTTGAATATTCTAAATAATTTAATTTATTTAAAATAATAACTTTGTAGTCAAATTTATATCTTCAAAATTAGTTGGCAGGGTAAAAGAGGCAAAGTAAGAAGGATATATACAATCTTTTTCAAGTTGATTCAATTTTTTATAAAACAAAATTTGTTTGTTGATTATAACATTAATTTAAATTTAAATGTAAAAAACATTAATTAAAAATTAATATAATTATCCATTAGAAATGTAAAGATAATTATGCACGGCTTTCCAATTATCATATCTAAATTCAATGTTTTGAATATTTTGGTTTTTCATTTATATTTAATTATGTATAGTAGAGAATCTTAACAATATACAACTAATTTATCCCATCTAACGAGAAATTGTTAGGATATAATTATAAAATTAAAAGTCATATTTGTAATCTTCAATTATCCATTCACATTATCTGATAAATTTTTTATAAAATAAAAATTTGAATCTACAGGCTTGCTGATACCCCATCTTGACAAAATCTTACCAACTAGAATCGTTAAAATGAGTTCAATCCATTGGGTCGAGCCCGTTAAAGGTAGGTTAGGTTTATGAATTCCTTTAAAAACTCGTTTACTATACTTTTTATCAATTTGACTCGTTTAACCCGCAAGTTAAATGAGTCAGATCGCGGGTTAAACAGGTAGCCCGTTTTTTTTTTAAAAAATTTTATTCACTCAGTTCAATGTCCCAACCCACTACACTTTTTTATTTAAAAAAAATTAACCTTAATATATGTGTTGTGTTGTCTCTATTATTTTGTAATTTGTCAGATTTAAATATTTTGCTCATAATCATATTCTTATTATTAATGAATCATTGAATTATTAAATTACTCTACTTGTTTTAATCCATTGAAACTTACATTTTATTTAGTTATTTTTTTATGTATATAAATATAAAAATTAATTGATTAAACAAGATATATGCTTAAAAAATATAATATTTAAATTTTTATAAATTTTATTTTATTTTTATATTTTTAAATTTTTTAATAAATTAAATGAGTTAACTTACTTAATTCATCAAATAAGGTGAGTGGAGTGATTTGAAGGCAACTCAAACAAATCAAATTAGCCAACTTTGACAGATGTACCGCCCACCCATTTCTCCTAGGTCACGCATAGTGCCTCCACACTCATTGTAGCCTTAATTTTGTGTCTTCATCTCATATCCCATTGCCGCCCTAATTTTTTATCCTTCTCGCACATTCCTTTGCTGCGATTTCTTCATACTTAACCCGCACAACCCATTGCAGCAGAGCACCTCCCACATCGTTAGTATTTCACAATCTTTTATCAAATTTGGTTGCTCTGTTTCTGTAAATGAACCTAATGTGTTTCTGGTTTTGTAAATGTCAATTTGGTTTGCAGCAAATCACAGCACCTCGTGTTTCTCGCCCTCTCACTCCAGATCCTTTGCTTCGTGTTCTTTTCTGTCAGTGTTCCTTTGAAGCCAAAATCCCCTGAAGTCAAAGTAGCTCTCAAGAAACGACGCCATAAAATGTTGTGTAGGAAGTGTTCCCAGAGGCACAGTTCAGGATAGGTGTTGGATTACCTCAATGTGTATGATCTGACTACATTTATGGCTATGCTTAATGGTTCGGCCTCAGAGTGTACCACTCTGGTGTTCAAGGTTGGTCTACGAGCTCAAAATCTCTTTTTGTTCGAATTTAAACTTTTCAGATCTGTGATTTCTGTGGAAACTAATAGGATTTTGGGATTGTAATTTGGGTATAGTTCACAGAGAGCGTGGGTGAATATTGGTGTAGCCTCTTAGGGAACAAAAATTATATAAAAAGAAAACCTATGTATGGCTTGTGAAACACTTTGATCCCAATTTAGTATTTAGAGCTTCTAGGGTGAATGATAGATTACATTGTGTTAAAACATGAAGAGGTGCCTTGTAAGTTCTCTTTCCCATTCAAAATTGGTAGTCTTATCGAGTTTCCTAAAGTTTTTGTATATATGTCTGCTTTGTGTATGCAGGTTCCTTTTTAGTTTTTTATATTTCTGTAACTGTTATTAACCATAATGATTGTATAGAAATAGAACTAAGTCTTACATTGCATGCTGAAAATAATGAACTTGAATACACCAAAAGCTTTTATGTTTGCTTTATAGTTGTTGAAGCATCATGCATTTCTTGTTTACCGGTATTAAACAGGTGCTGGTTACTTTTGCCTTAAGTAACTTTCCATTTATAACTTGCTTCATTTTTTTTTTCAAAGTTTCTCTGGATGCAATACTATTATTGGCTTTATCACTATTATACTTATTTAGCTTGTGATCCTTTTATTTTAATTCCTACAGTTTTTAGATTCTTTTGCTTTACAATCTGCCATTTGGGTATAACCATTTATAAATTTGCGTAAACATGAATGAGGAAGAGTAGTATGTGAGATAAGGTTTTTCGTTTGGTAATGGACATTCATGATAAAGGCATTATTTTTGTTTGGGGGGATAGCATATACGAGAAAACCGTATTATATATATGTGTGTTTGTGTGTGTGTGTGTGTGTGTGTATGTATTAAAAGCTACTGTTAAAATGATATTTCTTAACAACTAATCGGTGCAATACTTATGCCATACATATATATATATATATATATATATATACACGTACACAAAGTAGAGTATTGGCTAATATAACTATTATTGCGAGAGTAGTGAAGTGTACTTATTGGCCAATGGATGTTGTTTATGGAAATGAAGATCGAGACATTAAAGAATTAAGGAATCGTTAAATATTTTCACTACTCATTAATGACTCTAGTCAAAGCACTCTTGGGTCAAAGTTGCATAAGTTAGTTATATAAAACTTGGCCTTATTTTAATTCCAAACATGTTGAATTAAATTTAGTATTTAAAATTGTAATTCTCAAAATAATATTTCTAAATGATTTCAGTGTGTAGCCTAGTGGTCAACAATTGCGGCGTTAAGTAACATGGAGCAAATAGCAAAACTGATGCATGTGACTTCCATGGTTTCTTCAAATCAAGGCCCAAAGAATCCTCGCAAATTAGGGAACTACATCAAACAAGATTTTGGATAATGAAAATGAAGTTTATTTTATGGATTAAATTTATATGTGCTTCATATCTTTGTTATCACATTCTTTAATTGTAATATAACATGTATATAGTATATTAATAAAAATATGATTAGTGTAAAAATTTTACAGATAGGTGTATAATTTCTAATGAAGCTATACTTTTTTATATTTATTAAAATTAAATGATTGACATAAGCTGTTTTATTGATGGTACGATTTGAGAACGAGATGTTCAAGAGAATGAAAGAGAAGCAATCCAAAGACAAGGAATACATTCTTTGAGATGGTGGAGGTATACTTGTACTAACATTGTGGGTTTTAAATTTTATTTCACATTTCTCCCATGCTTTTTTATTTACTAGTCTTAAGAATGTTTTTATGCTGAAATCATAAGGGAAAGAGAAAATTGTGAGATGGAAAATGAGAAAACTAAGAAGTAGGATATTTAAAAAGTTGAAAGAGACGAAAGAGAGAGAATATAAGACTAAGAAGGAGTAAGTAGAACTGAACATCTAAAGTTGGTTCCTTAATCCATCATATGTTCGAAATTTTGGTACTAATTGGAGGCTTAAGTGTGCTGAAAATTATCTAAACTACATTTTCACTTCCTTGGCTTGTTATATGCACTTTAAGTTAATATAATTATGTTGGATGTCAAAAAGTTCTAAGAATGATAGACATGAAATTTTAAGAAAAGGAGTTAGCTAGTGTCTTGGAATTGCTTCTTTAAAATTTATTTATTTGTTACTGTTATCACTTTCTTATGCAATTTTGGTTCATAGTTTTACATTGAATCCCTTATTTAAAGTATCAACTATAAGGAAGTTACGACTATCATTGATCCTTATAATGTTACTTTGATTGTCCAGTGTTGATTAACAATATATATATATATATATATATATATATATATATATTAGCAGTCAAATATAGAAATTATATATATATATATATATAGATATAAGGTTCTTCATTGTAAATATTTTGAAAAAAATTTTACGTTTAGCAGCGACCTTAGTCGTCGCTATAAGTAGAATAGTGGCAACAAAATGTTGTCACTAATTATGTAGTCGCCACAATATATCTATAATGGTGACAGTAATAAGTCGCCAGTAAATATATTTTCTAAAGGGCTTTAAAAGCATTTTTTTTTAAAATATATACAGTGGCGGAATTTTGCTGCCGCTATTACATTTCAGCGGCGAATATTGTCGCCACAAAAAATCTTCAGGGATCTCATATGGCAACCTAGTAACAATTGGACATTTAGCGGCGACTTTAGTTGTGGCTAAAGGAAATCTTTTTTGTTCGAAGAAATTTTATTTCAAATTCCAATGTAAAACAAGTAACATTAAAATAAAAATATATATTTTCAGTAAAAGGAATTAAAATTTTTTTCAAAAAAATTAGTTAATTTTATTTTAGAAAATTTGCATAAAAATAAATTATTTTATTTTATGCCAATCTTCTTATACTATTATCCAGATTTCATGTTAGACTTAAAAAATATAACAGCATTATGTAATCTCCCTATCAAATCTTTCTTATTAAGGATGGGATATCTTATCCACCTTAAAACCTTTGTAGTTTACAACTAGTCTTAGATCTCCCACTTCTACTTTAGCATTATTATGTATATAAAAAGTTTAGCAACTCCGACTTACTTTTTCTTATCAACTTTTTATCCCAAAATTGTTTTATTTCTTTTTTATAGTACTCTAATAATTCCTCGTTCATTTGTCTTGTTCTAACCTTAGTAGGTTTCGTTACTACATGTTTCTTTCTATCCCAAAAAGACATCTAGGAGATCAAAACATATTTCTTTTTCAAAATTTTCTTTTAACTTGTTAATTCTCTGTTGAATTTTTTCATTCTTTATTTGTTATTCTATTCTTTTATAGTGTACTTCTTTTTGAAGAAAATTAATCTGTTTTTGTTTATTTTTTATTCTATATATTCTATAAAGGGCCTTTTGCTGTAATAATTATATTTCTTTTTCCACAAGGGGGCTTTATCCATTCAGAACATATTTCTTTTCCTACAATTTTAGTAGTTGTCCCTAAAGGGGTTACTTTAAATGGAATAATTTTTTCCTAAAATTAATGGCTCCTTTAAGCCTTTCATCAATACAAAAACATTTTTAAAGCATATTTTTTTTACTCACTATTATATCTTAATTTATAGTATCTGTTCTTTTTAGGATTTGAGTATGAGACCATACGGATGAATATGAGGAGTCCTACCACTAGGCTACTCCTACTATGCTTAATTCCTCACTTTTTGACGAAAATTCACCATTAATTAGCACTCTTAAAAGGTTTTGCTTTTTTATATTAAACTAATATTTAATTCCCTTATCTTTTTTTTCTGTTTTACACTATTAGCATAATAACCAAATTAGCCATAGTTATAGCAGACTACTTCTTTTTTATTGTTCTTGTAACTTTCTTTCTTGGTAGAATTTTTCTTAAAATTAGGCTTTGAATAATACTTCTTTCTCTTATATCTTTTGTAAAAAGGTTATGTGCTAAATGTATATTTATCTTTTGTATAACTCTCAATTGTGACCTTATTGACTGGTATTTTGAAGCTTGGAATTCTTTATCTATCTTTGATTGAGTTTTTAAATTTTTTAGTTCATATATTAACTCAAGTATTTTTGCATAAAAATTTACTCCCTTCAATTTATATCCTAAATTCGAGCTATTTATTAAATTTCTCGCTTTTGTATAATGTGATGACTACCTTGTTTGTATCTTGGAAAAGGACATAGATCTATCAAACATTTTAATAGATATGTCTCCCTTTGAAGTTTGAGTTGCTTCTTCTATCTCTAATTTCTTTAGGGATTTTGGATCTACCAATCTAAGAAATTTCTAATTGGTAGGGAATTCTATTTCTTCATGTTTAAGTGTTTTAGGAATTAAAATTGTACTTCTGGATGGATCTCCTATTTCTGTTAACATTATTTCTCCTTTAGGAGATTCTCTTACTACCCCAAAATTTTGGTGTGTTTTGGTTATTTTAAATATAATTTTGTATTAAAGCAACATAAGAGTAGTTCCTTTTTCCCATGAAGCATCTAAGGCTATTTCTAACACTAAGACATTCCTTACATTAAGGTCTTTAACTTCGACTGTATAATTTAAAAGACAATCGAAATAGACTGGTCCATTATGTACATTTATCTATAGTACTCCTATTATAGATTCTTTAAAAGATCCAATCAGTCTTCTATCCCTTATACATGCTAAAACTAATTTGTTCAATCATTGTCTATAGTTGAGCTTTATGGCTACTTGTATCATTTTTAAATATATCCAATTATATCTTTCTTTATATCTTCCTATTATTTCATTTTGAATCATAAATATAACCTATTTATTTTTGGCAATACTTATTTTTTTTTCCTATGGTTTGTGTAACATAAGAGAAATCAAAGGTAAATTTTTTCTATACTTCTCCCATCTTGAAAGTTGGCATAAAATTTTGTAATTGTTCCTATAATACATGCTTAGTTACTATGCTTTCATTATCTATTTGTTCATTTCCTATTTTGTACTTTCTTCTATTTCTAATAATCTCTCTTCCTCTTTATTTGTCTATAACTAAAAAATTTTTTTACAATAAGACCTAGGGCTTGAACTACTAGAACCAACTAGTCATTCTATATTACTTTTTTATTATCTCTCTTATACTAATCTATTCTTGACTTGATATGAACACCACTAGGCTAAGCCAACAGACTTATAACTATTGCTGGGACCATCCCACCGACTTATCAACCTTTCCGCCAAAGAAATTTGAAATAAAGAAATTAATATAACACAATTACTTTGTCAGCAACAACTTGTTCACACTTGCACGGAGGAAAAAGTTTACAATCAAATCATCAACATCAGCTATGTTAAGTGCAAGGGTCTAAATTTTTACTTTTATAGATACGGGTTACGTGTATATATATATATATATATATATATATATATATATATATATATATATCTTGTGATGTATCCCATTATTTTTTATTGGACTTTGTAGGCTTGCTTCATAGCTCTTGATCTTCAAGAGGTGCTGAAGCTTTAACAATATGAACTTTATTTTATTTTAGATTTGACAACGCCTTGCACATCTACTTTAACAAATTTCACTGAAGTGTTCATTTTAAACATTCATATTTCCAAGCATTGTGATAGTTTAATCTTTGCCTATTTGAAAATTTCTTTATGGTTTGTGACTTAATCAAATTTTCCTCCGTACATCTGAGGCTCATTCACATACATTTTCCCATATGATGTAGGACCAGCATTATGATATGTATAGGACATAATTTTATTAGTCATGAGTTAGAACTTTTTTATCTGACTTCTCTCTTTGACTCCATGATTAGACTGGATATTTTCTGCAACATCTCCATTATAATATGCCACAGAGTCCTCAAGCCTTTTGGTGAAGCATAAGCCTGACATTTTCATGAAGTCAAAGGAATTTTTACGACCAAGTAGATAGTTTAATGAAACCTTAGTTTTGTTATATATTAATGAATTACTAAAGAATGTTGCATTAATTTCAAATTTTGTATATTTGACATTTATTAGAACTTTGAATTCACCGATAAATGAATACAATGGACAATTCATCATATAGAAACTACTCATCGATTAGGAATTTGCAATTATCAACTACAATTTACAGGATTTTCAACCGTTCAATATCACTCATTTCAATTAAATTAATGATATAAAAGATAATATTAACACGCGCCAAATTATTACAACATGGAGAATTTTATATATATATATATATATATAACTGAATTTTTTATATTTTTGTCATACTGTAATTTAATTAGGATATGACAAGTGTTAAATTAATTAATATAATGTATATATATAATATAATTAAAAAATAAAATAGTTATTTAACAACAATCATATACATGTTATAATATTATTGAATAACTAAACACTTATCTTGTTATTAAAAAATAATCTAACAAAGATATAAAAAACTTTATATAAATTTTTTCATATATATATATATAAGTCCCTATATAATTATACTCTATGGTAATTAATTAATGTAACTATTAATCAGTAACAACTAGTGTAAACTAATCAGATTATTATAAACTACAATCTAAATACGTGCAAGTATAATAATAGTGTAAGCAAGATTATAGAGCAATAATACATATATTATATATATATATATATATATATAAAACTCCTGGTTCCATTGTACGTCTCCAAATTCTACTGATCATCCCTGCCAAAGCAAAACTATGCCGCCGGTGCTACATCAATTCCTTTATCGCCGTCGTCATCATTCTCAGTGCGAAAGCTGCGAAGTTCAGTGTCAGCTTCAGCCCAGTCATTTGTGCCCTCGAGGAACCTGGGAAAATCAGATGGTTCCATGAAGAAATATATATTTCCAATGCAGTGTGTCTCAGACACACAGATGAAAGAATGAAAAAGCCCAGTTAACTGTAAACTTCCTCAGTTGAGTGATGAAATCCTTGATCTCCAACTTCTCCTTTATATACCCAAATAAAGTAGTACTTTCCTGTGATGTTTAAGACAAATTAAAAGGTGAGAAAGACAGGTCAGTAAGAATCTTAGGGTCATCCATCGTATCCCTTAGATCAAATCTCTTACAATGTCCAAAAGTCCATGTTGGCAAGTATGCTAAACTCTAAATGTACCTTCAAGTGTTAGACATAAATATTGTGTTTGATATACATGCCAGTGGGATAGTAATAGAAAACTTAACATGATTTTAAGTCATTTTAATTTTTAAAATTAATTTAAGTTAAATTTATATGATTTTATATTATTATAATTTAAGTTTGAAGGACAAAATTAATGTTTTTTTTTTAAAATTTAAATATTAAACCAAACAACAATGTTTGTAAAAAAAATTCTTATTTAAGAATACAAACAGACTTTTAAACCGCTAAACCGAACACAATAATAGTTTTGACCACTTTTATCTATGGTTGTTTTAATTTTTCATTTGTCGCTTAAATGAAAATCTCAGTGTATTAATTTAATGATAAAATAAAAACTTATGCATCAATGGATAAGTGGAGAGGAAATACATAAAGCACTTGCATATGAAAAAGTATTAATTCCTGGGGGATCATTGAAAGAGAAAAGTTAGCTTTATATATATGTGGTCTCTTTCTCTGCTATATATATATGTATCATTTAAAGCACTTTGAATTGTTCTCTCCCTCTTGTGAGATGGAAACGTATTCTCTTAAGAGAGAGCGAAAGGAAGGAATATTGAGTGACTTGGAATGGCTTCTCTCCATACATATTTGCCAGATGAGAGAGTGAGGTCCCAAACTTGAGGGAGGCTCATGGCTGCTTGCCGCACAACACATTCAACATGTGGAAAGGAAGAGTCTGTGCACAAGCTAGCTTGAGCTCATATGTATATATGCATTCCCATGTCAGATAATGAAATAATATATATATATATATATATATATATATAGATATATATATTAAGATGAGATCCCATTTGGTTCTCTAAATATGATTTTGGAATCATTAGTTCTGTCAGAAGTCTAATTTTGTTCTGATTAAAACCTTGTATAGATAATAAAATGATACTTGAGCATTTTCAATGAACAATTAGTTTATTAGAATGAAAGAAATTTTTTTAAAAAATTGTTATATCACTATAATAGTTGAAAATCTCAGATTGGGTTTTAATTTCATATTTCTATAAATATATACATGAAATTGCATAATTTTTTATGGGTTTAGCATAATTAAACTTTCAAAATTTTAAGCTTTACAATTTTTTAGAAAATCTCTACTTGTGTTTAAATTTCATTGTTTTGGAAATATTTAAATGAAATTACGTAACTTTTTATGGGTTTAACATATAATTAAACTTTCAAAGATTTAAGCAATACAATTTCCTTTTTAAAAAAAAAAAGTCAATAAATATACTATAATATTCTGAGAGGATCAAATTGAAATTTTCGTATTAAAAACCTTAGGCCAAATGGCAAAGATCTGAGACATAAAGTCATTTGGTTAAAGGCCATGGTCAGATAAATAATAAGAGGGTATTATTAGTGTGTTTTGGTTCACTTCTCTTGGAACCCTTCAAGTAGCTATTGGGTACATATTCGTCAATCACAGAGTTAAAGTTTGACCTTAATAATTCCTATATTCTGTTTGTGTGAACATATATGATTTATTCATTGAAAAATCATGGGAAATTTTTTACATATTGTAAATCATATTCTACATTGCTAATTAAAATTATAAAATTCTTATCTTTTATGCTCACATTGAAACTACCTTATGTTGTAAAGCATAATAATTTCATGGTAGAAAATTATATGACTACAATTCTGCCTTGCAACTGCCTTCACAAACTTGCATTGCATCAATCACCATTCACCAATGAAGCCTTCCTTCCCAGTCAAAGATTGAGAGTACTGAAGATGATTTTAAGACCAAAACTTAGAGAAAGAAATCCAGGATTATATGTGAAAATAAATATTAAATACAATTTATTCTACACAAACCATAGGTTGAGGATTGAAAATCTAATCATGCTTCTTTCCTTTGAGCTTTCCCTTGGGTAATCTGCTGAGCAAACCAGCATCTAGTTTTTTATAGTGATTTTGCATCTCATCAAGAACCTTGTACACAAAGTTGTCAACTTCATCCTCATGTCTTTCATAGAGAACTGGGAGTGTATGTGCAGCCACAAAACCTAATAACAAAGTTGTCAACTTAATCCTCATGTCTTTCATAGACTCAAGTCTGGTACCTTTTAGCCTCGCAGTTGAGGCATAAGATTAACTAGTGTGCATTTTTATGCAATAATAATTTTGCCCCATCCAAAGCACACCCTCGCCCTCTCGTTTTAACAGTATTCTAAATTGGCGTGTTTCTCAAAATATGCAACTGTGGTGCAGATAAATGCATACTCTTTACTCGTAGAGTGCTGATTTAAACATTCTACTACCTAGTCTCTCCATCATACAAGGTTATGGTTGACCTTACCTACCATGAAATGATATTATTATACAACTTTCGACATTTTTCATTTCTTGAAAATTTCAGGAAATTCTGGCCAATAAAAAAAAAAAAAGAAGAAATTTTCAGGAAAAGAGATTTGATATATAGGGTTAGCTAATCATAATCTTCAAACTTCGACCATCTTAATTTTTTAGGCATATATTCTGGTCAAAAAATATTCAGTAAAAGAGGTGGTCTACTAACTGATGCAAAGAAAAAGCAGGTCACCCACCAATATAGATGACAGTCAGAAAATTGCACCAGCTCCCAAGCACAGCTGCAGCCAACAAGCTTCCAACAACCTGGGATGTTTAATTGTTAAGCACAGATTCCATGATAAGTAGCTAAGGAATTCAAAAAAATTTAAAAATTGAATAAAAGAAGAATTATGCTGCAACTGATGGTTTAGAAGAAAGTGCATTGTGATTTTTCATTCAACTTAATTTTCAGAGTAAACAACACTAACCTTTTGAGGTTTAGATAAATTACACCTGACATCCCTCTTGTTTCAAGAATATCATATGGCTTCCTTGACATATGATATATATACATCAAAAACCTCTTCTCCAGTTTATTTTCTGTCAATAAAGTTTACTAATTGTACAATATGCCTTCCTTTTAGTGTCATATTAAGAATAAAATCATAATCTAATGCTCAAGCTTAACATTAACTTAGCTGCTTATTAAGAATAAAATCACAGTTGCACGCTGTACATGAAGTTTACTTTTGGAACAATTGCATGAAGTTTACTTTTTGAAACACGAAGAGTATGAGGTGTAATTCAGTCAAATTTCAAGAAAATTAGAGTAATTTAATCTATTTATTTATATGGCACCACTTATAAGCCTCTCTCATTTAAATATATGTTGGTTGTTCCAAATTCAGTTATTATTCCTGCATGTTTTACCATTTAAGATGGGAAAAACTGCAGATGATATTCTTAAATGAACTTATATTCCAGGCTTTACTAAGCAGTTCTCTTAACTTCTATTTACTAGGAATTTAAAGGCCAAATAAGGAGCCACAATGACAGAAATTGATAGCATGTCAAAATTGAAAGATGTAGCAATTCTAAAATGAAACAAATTGATAAGTAAGCATGAAAGCAACAAGTAGTTTCAGGAACTAAAGAGTGGTTTAACTTTAACCTGGAAAAGTATGATACTAAATCAAAATGACAAGAAGTATAAAAGAATATAGAAGAGAATCATACAAGAAGAAATTGCTTCAAGTTTCCTCCACAGGCAACATCTTGGAGAAACCTCAAACCTTGGTTAACCTCAGCACCAGCCATAGTTGCAATGTTGACAAAGAAATCTTCTGGGAGAACAAGGCGGGGAACATTCGATGGCACACTGTCACCACAAAGAAAAAGTACACTTAAAGCAATGCAGTTTTGTAATACATCTAAATAAACTCAGGTAGCACAAGCAGAGATTTGAATATGCTCAGATAAGAACCTGTTAAAAAAGCCAGAAGCATTTGACCAAAGAAACTGCACAAGCATGCCAAGTACCAGAGCAAAGCATAAGAGAGTCAGGAAATGATAATTAAGCCATTCAAAAAGCACCCAAGCAGTTGTCGCACTAGTTAAAACACTTGCGGAAATCTTCTTGTTCCTCCATAACAAGACATCAGCAGCTATAACATTCAAGGGTAAAAATATATATATGTATATATCAGATAATCATATTCTAACTGTAGTTGAGGTGAAAAATTGGCTTTTTTAATATGGAAATAATCTAACAGACTTGAACTGCCATACATTTTCCACCCCCTAAAAGATGGTGCACAGGCCTCTGGCGTCCAAACAGTCTATTAAACTGAGAGTTCACAGAGTTCAACTTCTCTCCCTCAAAGAATGTTACAGATTGCTGCTTCTCAGCAAATGTTTCCACGAGATTGTTAAGAAGGTTCTCAGCTGTGATTTTCTTGGACATTGTTCCAGATCTTCAATGAAGTAGAAACCGAAAATTAAAAAAAAAAATGCAGCAAAGATTGTACATAATAGTTGCAATACTCACCATCAGCGTGTCATACAAAAACAACAACAGCACACATAAAGTGAACGTAAGAGGCTTAATAGTTTTCTAAAGCATAACAGAAGAAAGAATGATATTGCTACCTGCAACATATACTTTCACAAACTAAGGCCACAGTTATTCCAACCAACATCAAAGAATGCTTGTTTGCTTCTATCAAACAAATGAAAAAGGTAAAAGAAAAAAGAAGACTTGTTTGTCAGGGAAGTAACATCTGTAGCAGTTTCCTTGTTTAATCTGTCTGAATTTTGACAACATAAAGTTTACCACATCAAAGGTTTGTGATCTTTCTGGTGGGCGTTAGCTTCAGCATGTAATTGATGGCCGTGGGTCCTAACTTCATAGTATCTGTGTATGATTGGGCTTTTCAAAGTTTTTCTTCATTTTTTTCCTCTGCTTTTGTCATTAAAAAAAGCTTACTGTTGATACTATTTCTCAAGCAAAAGCAAACTCTCATGGTTACCACTTATCATTGCTTCCTCTGTAGAATGAACAATGTTGACAGAATGTGTTTTCTTTATCAAATGCGTGTTTCCTACAGATGCTTTTAGACCTCATCATTGCAACCCCAGACAAGTTTTATTTCTGTTGTTATAAGGGCCCTAAACCCCAGAATAAATTGCATTATTTCACTACCAACAACCCAAATACTAGCCATATCCAAAAGCCCTAGTGCCTTAACTAACTTCATTTTTAATCATGCACAAATTCTGATTATTTTCAAAGTTGTCAATGTTATTTTCAAGATAAGCAAAGTGCTAGCTATCACAGAACACCGCAATGTCAAAACATATTTCACTATTCTATTGAAACACCTTATTTCCATAAATTTTCTACTATTTAAGAAGCATGCTTTATAACTCAGCCTAGTGAAGCATTAATTCTTCTGTCATCACGCAGTCCTTCATAACCAATAACTTCATTTGTATTCAATTCAAATATTAAATTTTCTCTAAGCCCAATCAATCACAAAGTTAAGCCTCTTCTAAAATTCCTCAACATTAAACTTTGGTTTTTAACCTTAAGCTCTCCATGTAATTATGGGAAGGTTTTACAGAGATCAATCCTGATTCAGTGAAGTACTGTGATCCAATCTGAGTCACATTTTCTGGTTAGTTTGTTACCAAAATGAAAAAATAGACCTTTGACACCTTGGATGAATGTAGCATGTACCATTCTTCCAGATTTGACTGTTCACTAATCAAAGTTGTTTACAATCATGTAGAACGAAAATAAAAAGGGTGAAACTGGCAATAAGTAATTCCACCGGTGGAAGGTTTCAACCACCAAAGCTGTCCTCCTAGGAAAACACAGTCGCCTATGTTATTTTATAAGTAATTCCAATATTTCCAATCATTTATCTTTTAAAAATTGATGATTTAACTGGTGGAAGACATGAGTGCATTGTATTCACACTAATAGTTGGCAAACACTCTTACAAACAACCTCTAGATGCACTCTTACTATCCACTCATTAAGGTGGTTGTAGGAACCCCCAGTGGAAGAGTCGAGACAAAAACTATAGGTGGGGAACCCAGGATAATGAAGGTGGTAGCTGTAAAGATTTATGTGCAAATTAAATAAGATAGGATATGGATACAAAGATCTAGTCCCCCAGAAAACCGACCATCCAGTAGAAAGACTAGATAGCAGTAGTCAAGCTTGTAAATGTACATAATCCAATTAAGTATAGTAAGGAAGGTCAATAATCAAAAGAGGGAACCAGGACATAAGTAAAAAATAATAGCACTACCAACCAAAAAATCAGAAAAGAACTCACTCTGAGTGAAGAATATTATCAGCTAAGAAACTAATAAAGCACAAAATGTAAGGGAACTAATGACTATTCTTAAGCTATCTACAAGCTTAAGGAGTAGTTTAGACGTCATCCCATGTTGGGTCAACCAATTAGTGGCAGAAAAGATTAACAGAGTTTTCTTTTGGGCAGACAAGCTAGGAAAGTAGCTTGCAGCTCATCATAGAAGTTAAAAATAGAGTACTTCCATACCCAGCCAAAGCAGCTTGTTTATACTGTTAACCTTGACATCCAAAGAAACACACTATCTCCCTTTCTGCGTAAAGTGACAAGGCAGAAACTTTTGCATGTGTAGGCTATATCTGGCCTTGAATTTATCAGATCAATCAATATCATAGCAGGAATTTCAGGACTCTATTCTTCTATTAGTGTGGCCCTTTAAAGCCAAGAAGAAAAGTTCCAAATTTTTTCATAGATCAAGAAAGCAATGCCAACTGCTTTTCGTTGGTGGGAACTGGGAAGGGGAGAGGTAAATTTCAACCATAGAAAAACATTTTGGGAGATCGAATGATCCATGTCCTAACATCTAAGATATATTTAAAGACTACAGTAATCACGTAAACCAAAAGGGGAAGAGAAAAATCTTATTCAACTTGGCCCCACTGAAAAGTTAACCAGCCAGGATCACAGATAGGGAAGAAAAATGAAGCAAAATGAAAAGGGAGTGTGAACACAGACTTCGGTCTTTTCACTTTATAAGACATACCATGAGAGAGATCAATTTTCGTCCCAATAGCACAGTAAAGCATAGAACTTCCAAAATTTAAACCTCTCAAGTCTCAATCATCCACAACTACTTTTTATCATCGTAACAACAAATTTCGTCAATGAATCCAACAACCTACGAAGGTGAAAGATAAGCGAAAACCGCCACCAACAAATTCCACCCGTAAACCAAAAGAGATCAATTATACCACAAGCATCAAACAGAGCACAAAAGAAACAACATATTCAGCTAAACGTACAAAAGATTGTGAACAAATGAATCATTCAGTGCACAAACCAGGATGAGCAGTGGGAGAATACAAGGAGATTGAAGCAAAACGGAGAGGCAGAAAGAAACGATGTGGGGTTATTGAAATGGCATTGGAAGCATTCCGAAGTGGCAAAGTTGCACGTGGGAACTCTTCAACTCGAGATGAAACAGCGATTTGACCAACCTAACTGAACCACCTACCCAGACTCTCGAATTCCAAGTCATCAGACAACCTTTTCCTGTGTTGTGAGTTGCTCTTACGGTCAAAATGGCGGTTTTGAATGTCTCAGGCGGCGCAAAGTAATTGCATTTGGAAAAAAAAGAAAAAAAGAAAGCTACCTTTCTGTAATAAATTAATTAATTAAAAAAATTGAGATGTGGGCCAAGTCATGCGTCGTGTTGCATGGCTGCCACCTCATATGATAATTTATAACGTGGAAAAACAGTAGACGGTTTGCTTTGCCCGTAAGTCGCAGTAAAAATATTTAATGCTCCATATGCTCTGCCATCATGTTTATTTTTCCAAATATTTTATATCTTTTTATTTTAAAAAAATTATTTTAATATCTCACTTTTGACTAAAATATTAAATTAATTTTTTAAAAATAAATAAATAAATTTGATAAATTGATCTATAAAAAATTTTATTTTTTTAAAAGTATTCGTTACTTGAAGATTAACTTAATATTTTTTATTTTTAAAAGATTAAATTTATTTTAAAGTAAAAAATAAGAATTAAAATTACTTTTCTTTATGTATAAATTAATAGGATTATGGGATAGATATACCAAAACATGGACATAAACGATGATTTCAGATATTTCGAGACAATTGTTGCCGAGTCTACACACTCATCTTATAAAGAATGAAAGCGATGATAAAAAGATAGAAGTGACTAGAACATTTTTAAATTTATCTGGCTAGTGTCTTGCATTAGCCAGGTAATATCAATTGACCCAAAAAATTTAACTACACAAATGATTGAGAAAGTCAGAGATAAGAACGAGTAATTAAGACATTACAAAACTTGGAGAATTCACAAATTTGAAAGTAGACTGAAGCAGAGAAATTCATTTTTTTTTAATCTAGAATATACATATCAATATTTATCGATCAAACATTTTATTGAAGTACTACTTTCTGCGTTAATAAGGGTAAAAATTTTCTTTTTTCTCCCGACAACAAAAAATATTTGTTATATATAAGCTTTTTCCAGCGTTTTATTTATAAGTATATTTATGATTATTGTAATATAATTATTAAATTATTTTGAACTCTTGTTTAGTTATTATAAATTATATGATTTATTAATATAATATAAATATTAATTAATTTTTTTTATTTATTAATTTACTAAATCATAAATAATTAATGTACTAATAATATATTTATAATATATACTATTTATTAATAATATATATAATTATACATTCGTGTGTATATATATATATAATTAAAAAAATCAACCCATTGTCCCCGCACATAATTGTTTTTTCAAAGGCACCCCGCGCTACTTTGAATAATATATATATATATATATATATATATAATATTAAGGTTATCTCACACGTCATCAATAAAGGAGGCATCTTTTTGGGAATAGACTCAGAATTCGTTCGAACACTATTTAGCTATAGATTAATTAAATTCATTTATTCGTCAATAAATATGTAAGAAATATCATTATTACCAAAATATTTAATTGAGATCTCCAAACATTACTTCGAAATAGTCACATAATATTAATTCGAACACTATTTAGCTATAGATTAATTAAATTCATTTATCTGTCAGTAAATATGCAAGAAATATCATTATTACCAAAATATTTAATTGAGATCTCCAAACATTACTTCGGAATAGTCACATAATATTAAGTCGATGTTATTCAACTGTAGCAGAATTTATTTTCAATAAATTTTACTCACCAATTAATCTTATTAGATTTGATACCACTAAACAGTCATTCAAATTCCAAGAAAAAACCAAAGAAGATTATACAATTACAGAATAACAAATATACCAGGATTTTTAGAAAGAATGATACTTAAAAGAAAGAACAAAACTCAATAATAATTAAAGAAATTAATAGGTTAAATTTAAAAGAAATAGAAGATTTAGAACAAGATGATATAGAAAGAAAAATGGGTCAAGGTGAGGGAGAATTAACAATAATTATGGAAGAATATGGAAGATTTGTAATTACTGAGGACTACTAGAAAACTACCAGTGAGTATAATGAATATCTTGAAATTAATATGAACCAAAATCAAACACAACAAAGTGTAGCCCAAAGTAATATAACGCAACAAAGAGAGCCACAGGCACCTCCGAATTTATATGACCCACGACATAATCAAAATAATCCAAAAAGTAGTATGACCAGAGAAGAAGAAGCGGAAAGAGACGAACTAATACATAGAGTACCTTATAGTAACCAAGAATTAGGATACATATTTGAGTCAACATATGGACCTTCAACTAGTCAAAACTATGCCAACTAGATTAGAATAATATGAAACAAGATCTATACCAAATGCAGGAATATGGTTAGATCTAAACTATAAGAAAGATGATGAAAGAAGAATAGAAGAATGGGCAAAAGCTCAATTTATAGCCTTGGAAAATAGAGGAGTTGATACACAATAAGCAAGTCTAATAGTATAATCAAGTTTTGTAAGAAAAGTCCAAGATTGGTGGAAAAGTCATCCACAAGAATTTAGAGAAAATGCCAGAAGAATACCACAATATAATACTAGAAAAGAATTTTATGCAACATTAGTTAGGTAATATGAACAATTATTAAGAAATGAATTCTTAAGCAGGAGTACAGGATCATTAGAAACAACTAAGATAGAAAGAGCTATCAAACAAATGTAAAGAAGCATGGAAAACAAATAAATTTTGTAAAACCAATAAATTAATCTTAAAATGTGGAAGATTAAAATCACCTCATAAATGGGGCTGTAAACCACCTAAAACATATAAATGTAAGAAAAGAAAAAAAATATATGAAACCATACAAACCATATAAAAAATATTAGTTTAAAAAATATTCTAAAGATAAATTTATTCAAAAATATAAACCAAAGAAATACTTTAACAAAGGAAGAAAATTTAACTATAAAAAATATCTAAAGAAATGTCAATATTATAACTATGGAGAACTAGGACATATATCAACAGAATGTAAAAGACCCAGAAAGAAAAGAACTATAAATATTATTGCTATACCTTAGGGTTTCTAGTTGATATACAGATAATTATTGGCTATAATAAGCTTAAATCAAGATATAAATTGATTTTTGACCAGATTAAGATCAAGTAATAGAAGAAACTCTGTTCTCTTTCACACAGAGGCCTTTTACAGTGCTTAAACATGCACAGACCCTCCCCCTTCAATCTTAATCCAACACAACCTTCCTTCGTTTTTGTGGATATAATATTCTTAGTGCCCATGCTTGGTGCTTGCAGAGTATGGTAAATACTAAGGCTTAAGGTGTAAAATGTAATGGCATATATTGTTCTAAGAAATCCATTCCTAATATGATATATAGAGTGGGTTCATTATATTGGAATATTAGTGGAATTTTTAATTTATAATCTCCTATTTGTACAATTACATTTTCAGTTGATAATTCTAATAGATGTAATTCTTTTCCTGCACTAGTCATTTTTATTGTTTTTTCTTTTTTCTATTGTTCTGGTGGTAATACATTATATTTACCTGTGGTCATATTAGCTCCAGTATCAACCATGGCGTGATATTTTCTTGACTGATATTTCTTATAATTGAATTTAAGTAATATATAATAGAATTTCATTTAAATAAATTTTATTTTTCTTAGAATTATTACTACTTGGTTTATGTTTAAAAGTATTCTATCTTTTTGGATTCTATATAGGGTTACTTGGTTAAGGAAATCTTGTCCTAAGATTAATTTGTGGTTTTCAGTTTCTCTAATTTCTTCATCTACCCATAATTTGAGTTTTAATATTTCTCTTTTCTCAAATCTTAATACCATATTAGCTTTTGTTCCTTATTCATCTATTTCAATATCATTATTTGTATATTCAAGTTAAATTATACTCCTTTCTTGGTTTGGGTCTATTATAGCAATTATTTCTATCCATAATTCTTCTTTTTGTATTTCCAATAAATACATAATGTAGTGAATTTAAAGATTCTGTTAAGTCTATTGTTGGAGTTGTTGTTCTTATCTCGATGAGGTTTGAGGTTATAGGAATTTCTACTAATTTGTGTCTTTTAAAACTAGATGTTCTAAAGCTCTCTACACTAGATATTGGTCTATTTTCTTGATAACTTAAACTTCTTCTGGGATTAATATATATATATATATATATATATCAGTAAGTAAATTGATTATTATACTTCTTCTTCCTAAATTATTATCATATTGGATTCTCCTAGTATCCTCTTCAGTTCTTATTTCTCTAATGTTGTCTAATTCTAATTCTAGTTGTCTTGGGATTGTAATTTTTATAGGATCTAATTTTAGTTCTTCTAATACTAGCATAAATTCTTTTCCTATTGTTATTTTTCCTTGGTTTTTGTTATAGATCTTATGTTCATTTGAGAATACAAGTCCTACCATTCCTGTTATACTTATTATTTTACTTCCTGGAGGCATTTTAATTCTTTTTAATTTATGATAAACCATTAGAGTTCTATTCATATTTATTTCTGCTCTAGAAATAGCAAAATTAGTATTAAGTGTAAATGTTAATTTTTGGTAAACTAAGTTTTCATTTAAAGCTCCTAATATGCTATTAGATATACTATCTATAATTCTATTATCAGTAATTAGTAGTTATATTGGTGTATCTATTCCTACTTGAAAACAAGTTTTTATCATTCGTTGGATTCCTGGGAAATAAATTTTTGTAACATCGTCTTTGATATCTAATTTTTCTATTTTTTTGATCTATTATCGATTTACTGATTAATGGGATTCTTAATATTCCTTCAGTATATGTTGCATCTATAGGGCATTTTTTCTGTAATACTACACAAACATATTTTTCTTTTTGTTTCGATTTAATTATTTTTCCTATTTTGGATATTATACTTTGTTTCGATAAATCTTCAAATGGCATATCTAATTCCTTATTTCTAATTTTATCATACTATTCTTTTCTGAATTTTATTCTTATTTCAACTATTCCTTCTTCTGGATTTCTAATTTCTTTATACTGATCATACTCTTGTTGTTCTTCTATTTGGTTACTAGATTCTCCTTGCATCATATTTATTTCATTTTCTTCTTCTATACTTTCATAATCTATTTTTGTGTAAGAACTACTTGTTTCAGAATATGATATTCTTTTTATTTTATAGATTTCAATATCTAATTCATAGGCTTCTTCTACTAGAAAGTTATTAAATTCTATAAGTTCTAATCCTTCTATTTCTGCTACTTCAATAATATTTATAGTTCTTTTCTTTCTGGGTCTTTTACATTCTGTTGATATATGTGCTAGTTCTCCACAGTTATAATATTGACATTTCTTTAGATATTTTTTATAGTTAAATTTTCTTCCTTTATTAAAGTATTTCTTTGGTTTATATTTTTGAATAAATTTATCTTTAGAATATTTTTTAAACTAATATTTCTTATATGGTTTGTATGGTTTAATATATTTTTTTCTTTTCTTACATTTATATGTTTTAGGTGGTTTACAGCCTCATTTATTAGGTGATTTTAATCTTCTACATTTTAAGATTAATTTATTGGTTTTATAAAATTTATTTGCTTTCCAAGCTTCTTTACATTTTTTTGATAGATATTCTCTTAAATAATCTTTTCGTCTTCCTAATGTATCTACAAATTGTATTAATTCTGGTCTTTCGATAAAGATTCTATAATAATCTGTTAAGATATTTTCGGCTAATATAGGTGGTAGTTTTCTATAAAATAAATCTAAATAAACTTTCTTTTCATTATAATTTGCTAATCTTGCCTTATAATAATATTTATCATATTCACATATATATCCATCTAAATCATCAAGATCTAACGTGCAGATTTCTATTTGGTGTAATTTCTGGATAGCTCTTTCTATCTTAGTTGTTTCTAATGATCCTGTACTCCTGCCTAAGAATTCATTTCTTAATAATTGTTCATATTGCCTAACTAATGTTGCATAAAATTCTTTTCTAGTATTATATTGTGGTACTCTTCTGGCATTTTCTCTAAATTCTTGTGGATGACTTTTCCACCAATCTTGAGCTTTTCCTACAAAACTTGATTCTACTATTTGACTTGCTTGTTGTATTGACTCATCTATTTGCTAAGGCTATAAATTGAGCTTTTGCACATTCTTCTATTATTCTTTTATCATCTTTCTTACAGTCATCTAACTATATTCTTGCATTTGGTATAGATCTTGTTTCATATTGTTCTAATTTAGTTGGCATAGTATATTTAAATAATATATATATATATATATATATTTAAATATATAAGCAATGCAAGGGGTGTTTTTTTTCCATCCCCTGTAATTATGTAGTTGGGTCACGGGTTGATAACCTCATGGTCCTAATAATTTACATATTTAAAGAACAATTACTAAATGGATTTTTTTAGTTTTAGATTTTGTCGTGATAATTTAGTTCGTTATAAATTATTCAAGTCAAATCAATTTTTTATAATTTTTATTTTGTATAAAATCAGTTTTTCATTAATCATTTATTAATAAATTGATAAAATAAAGAAAAGTTTAATAATGTACAAAATAAGAATTGTGAGGGACTAATTTAATATGGATAATTTGTAAGAAATTAAATTTTCACAAAGTATAAAAATATATATCAATTTAATAGTTTTTTATTAAAAAAGGATAAAAGTACCAAATTGGTTCCCCATTTTTACATCTTGTGACAATTTGGTCCCTCACAACTAATTTGACAAATCAGTGTCTCAGAAAAATCTTATTTTATGCAAAATTAGTCCCTCATTAATATAAATGGATGGACTAATTTTGTACAAATTTGTATTATGAGGGATTAGTTTTGTAAAAATTTAAATTTGTGATGAATTAATGTTACGATTAATTTATAATGGACCAAATTATCACAAAGTATAAAAGTAAGTAATCAATTGTATACTTTATTCATTGAAAAATTATATTAAGTATTTAGGGGAATAAAAATAACAGCAACGTCTATAGAGCAGTAATTGCTTATATGGTAGTACATTAGTCCAAAAACTCAATGTGATAAATTATCACCTCTTATTATTATTTTTAACTTTGAATCGCTCAATTTTAACGAGCTCACCCATGAATCTATTAGCATAAATGATGGCAAATTTTTTTAATAACAATCATAAATTGATTTTGACATTATTAAATGATCTCTAATTTCATATTATTTTAGAGTCTAAGAATCTTTTAAGATTTTTCAAAGGGAAAAGATGTTCCTTATCTTAATAATTTTTGTTATCTTTACTATTAAGTTTTTTGTTTGTTGTCATCTTATTTTATCAATCTTACCAAGTTAAGGTACTAACTAGATTTTACTATATTTACATATTTAATGTTGTATATGATGAACTTTTTTATTTTATTTTTTATTTTATTCCTTTAATAATAATATGTTTTTTGTACCAAAATAATATTTTTTTCTCTCTCCTTACCTTAGTGAGTAGAGAATAAGGAGAAAATTCGATGTTACTGCAAATTCATAAGTATAAGGTTTAAAGACATAGTTAACATATCCAATAAAATGAAGAGATGGAGTACCAAAATAAGAATGTAAATAATAAGACTCATTTTAAAAAGAGATACTAATATATAAGTTTATTTAAGAAGATTATAATTAAGAGTTGTGGAAATCAATTAGGACATGTTCCTCCTCTTCACTTTATTGTACAAACAAGAGCATATAATTTGTTGGCAAAGCATATTTTTAAGCAAAAATATTATGGCCAAGGACATTTCAATCATCAAAAAAATCTTAAAAGGTCGTTAGCCCCTTAAATGAAATTACAAAATTAAAGACCTTTCAATTATATTAAAATCAACTTATGGTACTGTTACAGTAACACAAGTCCCACTGTGGAATCTCTAGTCAATTAACTTTTGCATAGTCCAAATCTTGGCAATCCAGTAGTAAGGCCTAAAAAAAAGAGAACATTAGCTACCACTTTCCTTCACTTGTCATATCGACTCAAGGTGAGGCTAAAGATGAAGAATAAATTTGGAAAGAGTATTGTACTCAAAAGCTCATCCTTGCTAAAAATGAATCTCATATGTAATTTTCTTTCTATCTTTGAAATTTTCTTAGTTGGGTTCATAACAATAGTACTTTTATTGTATACTCCCCCATCCATTGCTCACCATTCACCATTGGATAAGCTTGAACATCAATTTTCAACTTTAGATTCAAGATTGTTAAGCATTGAATCCAAGATACAGAGCATAAAGGAATTGCTCTTCTAATTATAGATGCAACAATTTATGGAGCAAAATCCTTGCTAGGTGGAATGCTTAATGTTAAATTCCAGTTTCAACCCTATTTTACCTAAATTTATTTCGTGATTCTTAAGTAACAAGAGATAGCAATGTGCATCACTTAAACTCAATTGAGAACAGAGAAGTTGATTTCATTTGAAGAGGAATTATTGTATAATAATTATAAACTAGATAGAAGTAAAACTATAACAAATAATTTGATATGATACATATAATTTTACGTGGAAAAATCCCAATAAGGTAAAAAACCACGGACAAGGAAGAAAGGGCTTCACTATAAGAAAAAATAAGAGTTACCCCTTCTCTCTATATAGCAAGGATAACATGCTAATAGAGAAATATTAATCTCACAACTCTCTATATATCTTATAAATCTCTCTCTTTCTCTCTCTCTCTCTCTATGTAGAATTGTTCATTTCTTAGTAATGAGAAATAAAGTTTTGAAGTTCTCAATTTATAGGGAATGATGAAGGGTTTCTATATAATTTTAAAAGGACTAAATTGCAATAACAAAATTATTTCCTTTTTTTTTTTTTCCAAAGGCTTGGCTAACAACCTCTTCTTTTTCCTCTAAGTTAGGCCACTTGAAGATTAGATTAAGAATCAATCAATATTCACATCATTCTTCCTTCCTTGTCATCTCTTACTACTCATGTCTCTACAAGGCCAATAGAAGATCTACACTAAATGAACTTGTCAGTGTTCACTGGCTTAATCAGTGCATCTACTAAGTTATCTTTAGTATAGATTTTCTGCATATCTACATTTCCTTCTTCCAACTTTTCTCGAATAAAGTGATATTGAACTCGTATGTGTTTAGTCATAGAAATGAAATGTTGGATTCTTCGCCAGGTGGAAAGCACTTTGATTATCACATAATAGTGTAATCTTCTTGAGATTGTAACCAAGTTCTTCCAATAGTATTTGCAACCAGATTGTCTTTTTACTAGCTTATGTAGCTGTAATATATTCTACCTCTGCGTTAAAATGGCCACAATAGGTTACAATTTTGAAACTTAGCTTACAACTCTGCTTGCCAAAGTAAACACATAACCATTGGTGGATTTGCTATTGTTAAGATCACCTGCAAAATCTGAATTTGTATAGCCACTGATGGAGAAATCTAATCCTCCATAACGTAATGCAACATCTATAGTCCCTTTAATATATCTTAGGACCCTTTTTATAGCATTCCAATGCTCTTGGCCAAGATTCGTCGTATATCGACTAACCACTCCTACTACTTATGCAATGTTTGGTCTTGTGCAAATCATAGTGAACATTAGGCTATCCACTGCTAATGCGTACGGTACTTGAGACATTTCCTTCCGTTCTTCTTTATTGCTAGGACTCATTCTTGAGGATAACTTGAAATTAACAGGAAGCGGGGTAGAGATTGGCTTACAATCATGCATATTAAAGCGTTGTAAGATCTTCTTTAAATAATTCTTTTGAGAAAGTGAAATCTTCCTGTTATTTCTATCTCAGTGAATTTGCATCCCTAAAATCTTGTTTGTCGATCCCAAGACCTTCATATCAAATTCTTTAGCCAATTGTGCCTTTAATTAATTGACACAATCTTTATTGGGGCCTGCTGCCAAAATGTCGTCTACATACAACAACAAAATAATGAAATCATTTCCATCAAATCTCTTGACATATACACAAGAGTCTGTATTAAGTCTGTTGTATCCAAGAATCATGATAAAGGAATCAAATCTTTTATTCTAGCATCTCAGTGCTTGTTTAAGACCATATAAAGATTTGTTCAACTTACAAAACAAGTTCTCTTTTCCTTTTTCTTCAAACCCTTCTGGGTGGAACATATAAATTTCTTCTTCAAGATCTCCATGAAAAAATGTAGTTTTCCCATTGAGCTACTCTAGATGTAAGTCAAGTGTAGCACACATTGCTAAGACCATTCAAACCATTGTGAGTTGAACAACCGAAGAAAATATCTAATTGTAATCAATACCTTCTTTATGAGCAAATCCTTTTACCACTAGTCTAATACAATATTGTTCAACTTGATCATCACTAGTTCTCTTGATCTTGTACATCCATTTGTTCCTGATAGCTTTTCATCTTTTTAGTAGTGGAACAAGATCCCATGTCTTGTTCTTATGGAGGGCTTTAATTTTTTCTTGCATTGCTGCTAACCACAGAGAAGCTTCTGGGCTTTCTATAGCCTCTCAAAAATTCAAAGGCTCTCCATCTTTTGTGAGTAGACAATATGCAACATTCCCTTCCATAATGTAATTTGAGTGTCAAACTAGTTCCTTTCTGTCTCAAGTTAATTGTCAAACTTATGGAGTCACAAGATCATATTGTTCTTGTTCATTGTACTCTGGTGTTGCTTCAGAAGAATCTGTTACTTCTATTTTATTTTCTCCTTCTTCAATCTGCATTGTGGTGGTCTTTACTATTTCCTTTGAAATGCTATCACCTTCGCGTATATGTTGTTTCTCTTCAAGAAAGATGACATCCCTGTTAACTATAACCTTGTGATTAGTGTGATGCCATAGGTGATAACCCTTTACTCCATTAGTATATCCCAAGAATAAACATCTTCAAGATTTTAGATCTAGTTTTGTAATTTTTTGGGCATTGTACATCATGTATACTGGACTTCCAAACATATGAAGGTTTGAATAATTAGCTGGCTTCCTAGTCCATATCACCATTGGGGTCTTCAGATCAATTGTTGTTGATGGTGACTGATTGATCATGTAGCAAGTTGTCTTAACTGCTTCTATCCAAAATGAATTAGCTAATCCAGCAGTTCTTAACATTGCCCTTGTCTTTTCCAACAAAGTCCTGTTCATCCATTCTGTCACTCCATTTTGTTGTGGAATGTGTGCCATCGTGAATTGCCTATTAATACCTTCTTGTTAATAGAAAGTATTAAATTCATCACTAATGTATTCTCCTCCATTGTCTGATCTCAGGCATTTAATCATTTTCTCATATTCACGTTCCACATGTACTTTGAGGGTTTTGAAAACTTCAAACACATCTCCCTTTCTCTTGATTGGATACACCCAACATCTCCTGGAGTAGTTATCAATGAATAACACAAAATACTTTGCTCTTCTTAGGGATAAGACCGGTGCTTTCCAAACATTAGAATGCACTAGGTCTAAGATAACTTTACTTCTCTCTTTAGAGTTGTTAAACTTTAATCTATGTTGTTTGCTTGTAACACAATGTACACAAAAAGGTGGAGAAACCTTTTTGATTCTGGGAAGAAGATTCTGTTTTACAAGAACCTTCAATTCACGTTTTGACATGTAGCCAAGTTTACAGTGCCACGATATCGTTGATTCCTCAGTTGTTAGATTAATTGATGCAACTAAGACTTTTCGTTGTTGTTGTGTTTCTCTTTTAAGCATATATAGGTTTGCCGCTATCTTTTCTACTTTCATAACTACAAACACAACTTTAATGACTTTCAAAATGTCATCTTGTATTTAGGTTTTATACGCATTGCTATCAAATTGTTATAAAGACAATAGATTTTTCTTGAAACCCTTCACATGTCGGACTTCCTGGAAGGTGCGAGTTGTACCATCATACATTTTTAATTTGATAGTGCCTATTCTAGCAATCTCTAAGAAACGATCATCACCCATAGACACATATCCTTTAGAGACAAGTTTATATCCATGGAACCATTCTCTCCGTGAGGTTATGTGCCATGTTGCAGCTGAATCCATAAGCCAGATATCACTAAACCTTTTTCTACCTTTAGCAATTGTTATTCCCTCGCTGTATAAGAATTCTCCGTCATTTGAGATACTTACAACGCTCCTACTTAACAACTCAGTATCTTTGCCTTTGGCCTCAGCGTTCTTCTTCTTTTCTATACTAGATAATATCTCATCTGTAAGTGTTAGATGAAAATTTGCAACTATATTTCCATCCATCTTGTTCCATTTATTTTCATTTGTGAATTCCACTGGCCTTTCATTGATACCTGTAAGATAATTATCTTTTCTCAAAATGGCCTTGATCTTTAGCTTTTATAGTGAGAAGTTACTGCCTCTGAACTTTTCAATCTCAAATTTTGCTACCATTGCTTCAATCATTATTTATTTGTGAGCAAAAATAGTTCCCACTATTTTTCATGAATAGTACCTATACTTATAAATAGTAACCATATGTATGAATAGTTAAATATACATGTGAATAGTATCTAGTACCTTGGGTGAAAATAATCTTACTTACTTTCTAATGTGGAGGATCTACTATAATAGTGGCAACCACATAACATACAATAAGTAGATAATAAAACATCCAAATAGACTTTGATACCAATTGTAAAGCAAATAAACACCGAATATAAGCAAAACTGTAGCAAATAATTTGAGATGATACACATAATTTTACATGGAAAAACCTCAATAGGGTAAAAAACCTCAGACAAGGAAGAAAATGGGTTCACTATGAAAAAAAATAGAAGTTACACAGTCTCTTTATATAACAAAGATAATATGTTAATAGAAGAAAACTAATCTCACAACTCTCTATATATCTCACAAATTTCTCTCTCTCTATATAGGATTGCTCCTTTCTTAGTTGTGAAAAATGAGGTTTTGAAGTTCTCTATTTTATAGGGAATGATGAAGGGCTTCAATGCAATTTTCAAAAGAGTAAATTGCAATTACAAAATTATTTCCTTTTTTTTTTCAAAGGTTTGGCCACCAACCTTTGCTTTTTTCTCCAAGTTAGGCACTTTATTCACCTACCATTGACAATTATCAGATGACTCGTTGCAGAAAGGCCATCACAACTACACAAGAATGGGTTCATTATTGGCACTAACATGAGCTATTGTGGGTTTGCAAATTATCAAATTAGATCCTGACGAGATACAACTTTTTGCACTTAATGTCTATAGATTACTCAAAACAATGAACCAAAAATTACAAGTGATGCAACTAACCCAGACATTGTACTGGTATCTAGAAATATATTCCTTATTGACTCCTAATTGATTAACCATAGTAGATTTGGATTTGTTAATTAAGGGTGTTCACTGATGGTAGGGAAGTTGCAATTCAATGTAAGGATCTCCTTCTAAAGTTAAAAGCTTCAAAGATTGATAACCTGAAGTGTGAAACAATCCCTATTTGTAGTGAGTGGAAGAGGCCAATAAAGAGGAATCTAGTATATAAAGGAAAATGGGATGCTTACCTTATTGATAACCCCAATTATAAGGGTATATGGGAGCCTCGAGATATTCCAAACTCGGGGCTACTTCCAGCTTGAGAAATATGATTTCGAGCTTATTGGTGTTATCGTTGAGGTTAATGTGATAAAACTCATTAAAGAGCAAATTGTTAATGTTGCTTATGGTTTGTCCAAGAAATCTTTGAGTTTTAGTGAACAGAATGTGCCTATCTTCAACCTAAGAGGTGGTATTTTTTATATTTCTTTGATCACAATTGAAGAGGGGATTTTCAAAGTGAAGGCTATTATTGGTGTTACGCACTTGGGAGGTGAAGATTTGGACAACATGTTTGTAAATCACTTGGTAGTAAAGTTTAAGAGGAAGCGTAATATGAATGATTTAAATGGTCCTGATAAGGTTGTCAGTGCTTTCCTAGGGGAAAAGACCATTGAGCTCGATCTTTTGTTGGTTAAGGTTGCAAAACGAAAAGTGATGAAAAAATTCTGAAACTCACAACACTTCAAGAGCATGTTTGCTTATATGAATTCTTGCAGCAGATTACTTTTGATCTTTCTAATTTTGTCAGTTCTAGAAGGGACAAAAAACCAGAAGAAATGAGTTAGACGCACTACATAAAAGGAACTATTCAAAATAAATGGAAATAGTTGCCACTTCATGTTCTTAATTGTTGGTTCGACTTCATGATTCTTATAATCCAAAAAAGATGAAGATTAGAGTAACGATTCTTACTGGTTCTTCATGTATAGTAATAACTACTGAATCCAAAAGAGTCCAATCGAGATAGGGTATATTAAAAAAATTTGAAACATAATAAAAAAAATGATATATGGAGAAGATGTTTTGCAATATAGTAATTATGAAGGGAAGGGCCATTATTTTCATTTTTGACCTTGGCATTAATAGCCACTTTTATACATCATGTTTATGAGCTTGAAATGGAAAACCTAGCTATACGATAAAGAGAAACCCTGTGGGAATTGGTAAAGAAAAGCTACACAGCATTTGCAAAGGCCAAGAACAATAATTTCAACCTTAAGGACAAGATAATCTTGAAGGAGTGAATATTGTTATAGTAACCCAATGCCCATTATGGAATCTCTAGTTAATTATTCTCTAAGGTTCAAATCTTAGCAATCCAGTAACAAGCCTCAAAAGAAAGAGAACCCTAGCTACCACTTTCCTTCACTTGTTATATCAACTCTGGGTGAGGCTAAAGGTAAAGAAGAAATTTGAAAAGAGTCTTGTACTTAGAAGCTCATCCTTGCTCGAAAATATTTTATCTATAATTTTCTTTCTATCTTTGAGATATGCTAGGTTGGGATCATAACAAGAAGTTTTTTTAAAAGTTTTTCTAAATTAAGTCAACCATATTTTATAAAGAGTGGTTTCATTGATAAGCAATATTAAATGGAAAAAATTTCATTTTGGTCCCCCATTTATTGTCCCATTCTCATTTTAGTCTCAACTCATTTTCATTTCTAAATGAATCCCACAGTAATCTTCAAGTTACTCAAACCAGTCGTTTTGTTATCTGACCATGAGAAAATAGTTGATATGGCACGTTTGCTACTGATTACATGTTAACATGGGCAAAAATGCAACACATTAGCTAATCTTTTCAACTTAAACTGAAAAGGCTAAGTTTGGACCATGCCCAAAGAACATCAGAATAGAGAACATGTTCAAAAACCATCTCTTAAAGGTCTTCAATTGCATGTGTCTTCGTCTCTGCCACATTACAAGAAGGCTGCTCTACCATATTGGGGGTACCTAAGGCTTGATGGAGGAAGAGTAAGAGATTCCGTGAAAAAGTTGAATAGAGCCTCAGTCGGCCAAGAAACCAACTATACCTACTCTCATTGGCAAAAGAAACCAAACGAACAGAGCCTCTCGTCATAAAAACATACCACCCCAAGCACAAATCCTAAAAAGCCCCAAGTGAAGACACCCACTTCATTTGCTTCCACAAACAAGCCACCCATATGCCTTACAAATCTTGTGCCAATATTGTGTTAGAATAATTTTAATATTTTATGGATTAGCATTAACTATTTTATTATATTAGTATCTTATTAATTCTGATTAGGCAATTAATATTATAATTTATAAACTATGAATGGATTGAGTTTTATTTTAATCTGTGGATAATCGGTGATGAGTTTGATTATCCATAAGTTCACTGGGTAGAAACCCAACCCACTGTCTAAAAGCATTAGTAATCATCCCGTCAGATTACTAATTTGAGACTTTTACCCAGAAAGAGATTAAATGGGCTTATTTTGATTAATTAAATGCGAAATTGTTTTTTAAAGATTCTGAAGGATTTTATTTTAATAATATTGATGATTTATATTATTAAAATAAAACCCTATAAATAGCACACTGAAGCCCTAGTTTTATATATACAAAATACTAATACTTTCTCTCTGTCGTAAAACACTCTGAGAGATGCTCTTGGGCATTGGGGGTTGAAATATTCTGACTCAACCATTACTCACAGCAATAATGTTGTTTTCATCAGGTCAAATTGTTAATATAATTTATTCTCCCTATTTGTGATCATGTATAATTACATGCTCTAATATTGCTATCAAATGGTATCAAAGACTAGTTTCATGATTATGAAATTTATCTTCTTCTCTCAATTTCGTAAGACAAATTTTATTTTTCTATGGCTTATGAATTTTATTATTGTTGTTATTATTTGGTAATCAATCATGGTTACCGCGATCAGACCCAATTAGCTTGCTTGTGTTTATACATCATTATTTTATTTTATTTTTATTTTAATTGCCATTAACGTTATCTCTATGGCTGGCAAGACTCAAAACTTACAGCATGAAAATTTTTTTATTTCACTGCCGCCATTCAAAGCGATCACTGACAATTCGAACAGGGAAAGCCACCATGGTCGGTTCGCATCACCGGTAAGTCCCATTCGAACCAATGAAACAAACCCAACGTCAGCATCCAAATTTTTCAACTGAATTTTAACTAAACTGGGATAGATTCACTCGAATCAGTCACCGGGAAGTTGTAGATCCTGAAATGACGATAAAAAAGGACCTTATTTTGCGGTCTGAAAACATGAATACTAGTAGGTCGAAGTCCAGGTCACCGGGTCAAATAGCGGGTCGATGAAGAAGGAGTGCATGGTGGCGCATATGGCTACACCACCAGTCAAATCAACTGCAAAATTTAGAGATCAGCTCCACTCGCCCTTATCTAAATTATAGTGATTTTTTCATAATTTTTTTAGCCTTAGAAATAGGAGTTTTGAAATTTTAAAAAAAAATTAAGGGTCTTAAAATAATGTGTAGATAAAGTATTTTAATATGAAAAATTTTATGTAAAAACTAGACAAGATACGGAATAATATGTCCAGCTCACTCTCCCGATTATGTGTAAATAAATTATAATCAATTGCTTTACGTTAATTATTAAATTTATTCCTAATTTAAGCATATGTGTTAAAAAAAATAGGTTGTGTGTAGAAATTGCAATGACTTTGCTTCACATACACCTATTGATTGTGTATTCGCCTATCGTGAGCCCAATCATGGTGATATGTCTGTTTTATAAATAAATTTATATCTCATTTGTCATTTAATTTCTTTTTTTTTTAATAATTTAATTACCATCGTCAAGGATGAGTTTGAACATTACAATAAATCCACTAAAAAGGAGCATATACATATTATGTTCACAATAGACATACCCAATCAGTGTGACATTGTTAATATAATTCTGTGAAATAAATACATTTACAAATGGTTAGCAACAATTTTAAAACAATGCTTTCATTGTTTCTTATATTCTATCGATATGGAAACCATGTATGTATTTTGTTATTTCTCTTTATGGCTAAATCTGTGGTACATATGAGTTTTCTTTCTTGATTTGTTGTAATCCATAACTTTGAGTAGGATTATAATGCACATCTTGATGATACAGTTGCATAAGCTAAATTTTGTAAAGGAAACCTTGTTTTATGATTATGTTTCCAGGACATAATTAATGTTTCCTAATTTTGTTTCATCAGCTTCCATATTCCAGTAATTGTCTATGGTGAAAACTCTGAATTGGATGAATTATGATGACTGGCATGAGTCCCTCAACATGTACCTAATCATCTTTAAAGAAGATTTGGCCATGTGAGAACCAAAACCGATAGATCTCACTGTTGAATCTAATGCTGCAGATAGAGCTTATCACAAGCAGTGGTATGAGTCCGATAAGATCTATCTAACGGTTATAAAATATACTATTAAGAAGACGATCAAACAGAGTATTCTTGAGAAAGACACTGTTGTAAAATATATTTAGGCTGTGAGTGAGAAGTTTAAGAAGTTCGATAAGACGCAGAAATCGTACTATCTTTCCATACAGGACAACACCCATCATGACGGAGTGTCTAGTGAATGTGAGCATATGATGAAGTTGGTGAATTACTTTAACAAGTTGAAGTCTTTAAATGTGGACTTGGGTGAAAGTTATCTAGTCTACAAAGTATTACAATCTTTCCCAGCAGAATATGGGGTTCTTAGAACCACCTACAACTCACAAGAAGTTGAATGGATAGTTGATCAGATGATGTCCATCGTGACTCAGGAGGAGGATTCATTAAAGAAATTGAGTGCATGTGGTCATTTAGTGAACAACATCTCCTATGGTTCATCAAGCAAGGTTGGAAATGAAAAGCTTAAGGGAAAGAAACCTAAGGGCAAGCCTAATGGTAAAAGGTTCTTTGAGATCAAGAAGAACAACAATAAGAATAAGGGTCAAATGAAGAAGATATTTAAGGGTGATTGTAATTACTATAAGAAGCCTGGCCATAAGATCTCAGATTGCCTCAAGCTGAAGTACAAACGTGAAAAAGAAGGTATCTTTCCTGAAATTGCCCCTTTAGATCTATTTTGTCTTGAATCCAATAATTTTGAAACCTCTATGGACACTTGGTGGTTGAATTCTGGAGTGACTCCTCATATAACTAATTCCTTGCAAGGGCTCAAAGACAGGAAGAGCCCAAATGAGAGGGAAAAGACCATTCTGGGAGTGGAAGGACGTTCAGCTGCAGTGGACTGCGAAGGAACTATAATTCTAAACTTGTATTCTGGACATGTTTTAACTTTGTATAACGTTGTATATGTACCTTCTTCAAGGAGGAATTTGGTTTCCAGTTCTGTATTAAACAAAGAAGGATATTCCTTTTAGCAAGGAAATGGCAGAATTGATGTTTATTTTAACTCAGTTATTGTTAGAACTGTTATATTAATAAGCGGTTTATATTGTTTGAATACGAATGTTTGTTCATATTCAGATTCTACTTCTGTGGCATCAATTAATGTTGTCATTGGACGCAAACGCCAAAGAATTGATGAGAACTCTTCCATGTTATGGCACCGACGTTTGGGTCATATCTCAAAAGAGAGATTAGAGAGAATGGTTAGACAAGGAATATTGCATGATCTAAACTTTTCTGACTTTGAATCTTGCGCTCACTGCATTAAGGGAAAACTTTCCGCTAGAGCTAGGAAGAAAGGGGCTAATAGATCTAAGACAATTTTGAAATTGATCCACACAGATATTAGTAGACCAATTACTCATGGTGCTATAGGCAATTACAAATATTTTATAACCTTTATAGACGACTATTCCAAATTTGGCTGGATTGATCTGTTGCATGAAAAATCTGACTCGTTAGATGCCTTTAAGGCATTTAAGGTTGTCATTGAGTTAAAGTCTAGAAAGGTAATCAAGAGTGTAAGATCAAACAGAGGTGGAGAATATTATGGAAGGTATACTGAAACTGGAAGAAACCTTAGACCATTTGCTCTATTCTTACAGGAGCAAGGAATTGAAGCTCAGTATACTTTGCCCGACACTCCACAACAAAATGAAGTTACTGAGAGGCGTAATCACACCTTGATGGACATGGTCAGAAGCATGATCAGTCACTCTTTGTTACCAGAATTTATGTAGGGTGATGCCCTTAAGACAGCAGCCTATGCCCTAAATCAAGTTCGGAGTAAGTCTGTTGAAAAGACATCATATGTGCTTTTCACCGGTAAGAAGCCTAATCTAAGACACTTTCGCGTGTGAGGTTGTAGAGCAGAAGTGAGACCTTATAATTCACAGCTCAAGAAACTTGTATCTATGACTATTAGTGGATTCTTCATTGGGTATTGTTTAAGATCCAGAAGATGCAAATTTTATTGTCCCAATCACACTACCAAGGTTATTGAATCTAACAGAGTATTCTATTTTGAAGATGACTTGGAGAGTGGGAGTGGTGTCCCTAGAGTAATTAACCTGTATTGTGTGGATACCACCTTACCCATACCACCGTTGTCATCTCTACCTGTGGATTATGATATTAGATATGACACTCTTGTTAAGAATCTAATTAATCCCATTGTAGAAGCTCATATCACTGATGTAGGAGAACCAACTGTTAATTTGAGATGATCACAGAGGATTTGTAGGTCTACGATATCAGATGATTACATAGTGTATTTGCAGGAATTTAAGTAAGACATTAATGATGGCACAGATCCAGTTTCTTATGATGAGACTGTGTCAAGATCTCATTCTTCTAAGTGGTTGGAGGCTATGAATGATGAGATGTCCTCTATGTCCCATAACTATGTGTGGGAATTAACTGAGTTACCAAATGGTTGCAAACCCGTTGGGTGCAAATGGGTATTTAAAACCAAAAGAGGGGCCAATGGTGAAGTTGGAAGATTCAAAGCCAGACCTATAGCTAAAGGCTATAATCAAAAGGAAAGAATCGATTATACGGAAACATTCTCACCCATATCTACTAAAGATGCCTTCAGAATTGTAATGCTCTAATTGCACAATTGGATCTTGAACTTCATCATATGGATGTCAAAACAACATTTTTAAACGATGATTTACTTGAGGATGTTTATATGACATAACCTGATGGATTCACTGAAGCAGGGAAAGAGCACTTAGTGTGCAAGTTGAAAAGGTCCATCTATGGGCTAAAACAGGCCTCAAGACAGTAGTATTTGAAGTTTAATCAGATAATCACTTAGCTTGGTTTCACAGAGAATATTACTTATCAGTGTATCAATCAGAAATTTGATAGAGACAACTTCATGATACTCGTACTGTATGTTAATGACATACTGTTGGCCAATAACTCAATAACTATGTTAAATGAGGTCAAACATGTTTTGTCATGCCACTTTGACATGAAAAATCTTGGTGAAGCTTCTTTCGTCTTGGGAATTCAGATTCACCATGATAGATCTCGTGGCACTCTTGGTTTATCTCAGACAACCTATATAGAACGAGTGCTGAAGAAATTTAATATGCATGCTTGCGCTCCTTGTGCTGCACTTGTACAAAAAGGTGAAAGGTTGTCTAGATTATCTTGTCCCAAAGATGATGATTCAAAAATTGAAATGAATAAGATTCCATATGCATCTGCTGTTGGCAGCCTTATGTACGCTCAGGTGTGCATATGACCTACTATCAATATACTTGGTAGATACCTGAGTAATCCTGGTCATGATCATTAGAGGGTTGCGAAGAAAGTTGTGAGGTACCTACAAGGTACAAAGCATCACATGCTTACTTTTAGAAGATCTAATCCACTTGAAATTGTGGGTTACTCAGATTCTGATTATGCATCTTATGTGGATGATTGTAAATCCACTTCTAGATACATCTTCATGATGTCTGAAGGAGTTGTATCATGGAAAAGTTGTAAGCAATCAGTAACAGCTACCTCAACTATGGAGGCAGAGTATATCGCTTGTTATGAGGCTACCCACCAGGCCATATGGTTAAAGAAACTGATATCTAGCATGCATTTGGTTAATTTTATATCATGACCTCTAACCATATATTGCGATAGTTCGTCTTCTGTCAGCTTTTCTCAGAATCATAGGAACTCCAGTCACATTAAACACTTCGATGTTAAGTTCCTATTTGTCAGAGAAAAGGTTGCTAAATCTCACACTCGTTTGGTTCACATTCCTGGTGAACATATGTTGGCAGACCCGTTGACCAAAGGCTTACCCGTAGAAGTCTTTAAGAATCATGTGACTCACATAGGCGTTGTTGAAAATTTTGATGTAGCCTTGGTTTAGTGGGAGTCTGAATTAAGTTCTTAAATGATTTTTTAATTGTAATTTGACAATTTTGAATGTTATTTTGTATTCCATTCGATTCAGATAATGAAACTTATTTATGGAAATGTCAACATCACTTGATTCCCTATCGATTTCGGTGATCTTTGCATATAGTTTCACTTTTGAATCTTATATGGTTTATAAATATACACACATCCATGTGTTTATGTGAACATTATTTTACCTAATTAGATATTCGTTTATTGATCTAATAATTAATTAATGTTATCCAAGTGGGAGATTGTTAGAATAATTTTAATATTTTATGGATTAGTATTAACTATTTTATTAGATTAGTATCTTGTTAATTCTGATTAGGCAATTAATGTTATAATTTATAAACTATGAATGGATTGAGTTTTATTTTAATCTATGGATAATTAGTGATATGTTTAATCATCCACAAGCCTACCGGGTAGAAACTCAACCCACAGCGCAAAAACATTAGTAATTATCCCGTCAGATTATTAATTTGAGACTGTTACCCAGAGAGAGATTAAATGAGCTTATTTTGATTAATTAAATGAGAAATCATTTTTTAAAGATTTTGAAAGATTTTATTTTAATAATATTGATTATTTATATTATTAAAATAAAACCTATAAATAGCACATTGAAACCCTAGTTTTATATATACAAAATACTAATACTTTATCTTTGCTGTAAAACACTTTGAGAGATGCTCTTGGGCATTGGGGGTTAAAATATTCTGACTCAACCATTATTCACAACAATAATGTCGTTTTCATCATGTTAGATTGTTAATATAATTTATTCTCCCTATTTGTGATCATGTATAATTACATGCTCTAATATTGCTATCATATTGTGCACCATTGAAATAAACACATTCATAGCATGTTTGTGTAGTGGGTGATGGCATGAACGAGGAAAGAATGAGTAATTTCATTTGTGGGTGTTACCTTCGTTGCTGATTCTATAACTGTTGCTTCGGTTAATTACTGCAGTGTCAGGCAGTACGCCTTCTTCAATGTTTTTGCAGCGTCAATGGTGAAGCTTAATAATGTTGAAGTCATTACAAAATGGAATGGTTAGATAAGACTGAAGTGTGGGTCAGTAAATTAAAAGACAAAAAGAAAAGCTCAAGATATTGGTGGAGTTTCTAATGCATTTTGGCTTTTGAATCTCAAATTATAATGACTTTCTTAACAATTCGTAGTAAAAACAGATCATGGATTGCATATTAGTTTCACCTGATTTCTAAAATTTTTGTCTATAATAAGTTATGCTTTTTCAACACTACTTAGCATTTCCATGTATATTATTCATTAATGTTTTTTTAATTGTGTATGAAAGAGATAAAGCCGCAAGTGAGGGAGAAATTGGCTATAATCTTGTATTATGTGTGTGTTATTTTTCCTTATCATTGTCAGATACTTAACTTATTCACTTATAGTTTGGGCTGCTGGTTATATATTTGCCTGCAATTTCCCAAAGATGCCATTGAAGCATTTAGTAATATATATGAACAGCTCTTGAGATACTCCAATTTCAATAGTTTGAATATCACCCTCGTTGATAGCTGTTGCTTTCTGTTAAAACGGACTAATAATTCATTTTTCTGCCTGTTGTATTTACAATCACGTGGTTTCCTATCTTTCTGCCTCCTGAAGAGACGACGGACGTTGGGTTCCCCTATGATGGATGGTGAAAGGACGGCAATCTCAAGGACGGTGGGTGCTATTTCGTGCATGTTGGTTGGTTTATTAGGTTACACGATATGGGAGGGAAGGTGCTCTGTTGCTGCTCCGCTTTTACCCTCTTTCGTCTCGAATGTTCATCATATCAGTCCAACAAAAAAAAAAACGGCTGATGTGGTGCCGATGGGCTCAATATATTACATCTCAGGTCATGACGGTCCACCGCTTTCCGCATCAACTTGTTTGAAGGGCTAGTTTAAAATTTTAATTGAATGGGAGACTAAAATAAAAATAAGTTATGTGTAGGGGAGTAAAATAAAGTTTTTGTTAATATTAAATTTTACAATTAAACAATTTCTGTAAATGTTTAAAGTTTAAGATTTAGAACTCATAAAAAATTTTGTAAGAGTAAGAGTTATAACTTTTAAACTAGTTTTTCATCCAAAGTATTAGTCAAAATTCCCCCAAAGTATATAGAAATACTAAAAAAAATTAATAATAATGAAAACTAAAGCCGAGCAAAATTATTATTTCTTTTGTTTTTTACCATTTCAATCGAATGTAAAGATAACCTATGTAGTTTTACTTAAATAAAGTCTTACAAGCTAATTCAACTCAATATTTATTTTATTTTAAATTTTGCTCTCACAAATTTGTCTACACCTACCTGAATAACCTTTTTTTAAAAAAAAAAATTATCCATGAATTGTCAAAATACATGCTATTTCCATGAATTTTACTATAAATTAATAATATTAATATGGACATGAGAAAACGAAGTTGCTACCAAGATCGAAATATGACTACATTGAAATTTGGTCCTTTCCTAGAGACCACAAGTTAATTTAAAAATTTTTAATTTCCAATTAAGCAAAAGAAAAAAATTATTTTTATTGTAAATGAACACTTGGCATAACCTTACACGTGAATTTTTGCTATCTTTTCTTTACTCTTTACGAGGTTTATTAATACAAATTGTAGATAAATTATCAAAAAAGCTCTTTTCAAGTAATACAAAACTATCTCCTTTGAAAGGCAAAATATTGTTACCCAACACTATAGACATAATAATTAAATGATGATTAAACAATTAGCAAAAGAAAAAACATTAAAAGTTAATTTGTAATAGCATTGGTATTATAGTTATTTAACCATTCATATTAAATTGATAATATTATTCAATGGCTTCTATCTAAAGTTTATAAATCAAAATCAATATTTTTAAATTTAAAATTAATAACATTTTAAAAGTTAATTTAATAATTACAATTACTCCAACAATCATAAATAATTTTAGCCCTAAAAAACCACCACAGTTGGTTGCTAATTATAGTTTCTATGACATCTATATGGATATGAAGAATCAAATAATATACCCTTGGACTCAACAGTCATCCGAATGATTTTAGAATTGAACTCTAAGTAAAAATAAATACTATAAATTAAAATATAATAATAAATAATAAATAAATAAAAACCTAATAATACCTGTCTTTGTCATTCACGTCAGCCCACCTTTGCTTTTTAATCAATCCATTCCTTGCACGTAGTTACTACTTTCTCTATCATTTTGGCGAAAAAACAAATTTGAGAAGCTTGTGAGACAAACAAGCTCACAATAATGCGATAGCAACATGCAATATTTTATTTTATTTTTTAGATCCTTAAACTATTAAAAATAATACACTACCGTTTATAATAAAATATATATTTTCAAGTTTATTAAAATTCAAATAAAATATAATTTGCGACACAAAAAGTACCATCTCAACTTTAGGCTTTAGCCAAATTTCTCATGTTTTTTGGGATTGATTTGGTAAAATTTAAATTCTTGAAACTTTAAGTTTTAATCTTTTTTTATGGAAAAATATGTATAAGTAGGGATGATCAAAACCTGATCTAACTTGATTAGGTCTAATCATTTCGAGACAGGTTAGATCAGATCAAAATTATCAGGTCACGGAGACCGGGTCCATCATAAAGGACTAGTCCTGATCTAGGTCTCGGGCTATAATATTGGCTCGGTCCGATCCAATCATATATATATATTAGGTATTCTAAAAAAATAGTGGCCTTTTTTTATCTCAAATATAGATTATTTTTATTAATATAAAATATTTTAGTTACTATATACAAATCATAAGTTTTATTTTTCAATAAACTTATTTTAAAATTTAATTAACAAAATGTAATAAATAAAAAATAAAATCTAATGACCCTAACCAACCCTGTTCGCACTCAGTCATATTTGGGATTGGGTTACATTTTGTAGCCCAATCATAACTTTGGGCTAAGCTACCAGGATTCTCACTCCCCTATTAAATAGGTAAGAGTGGTTGACTTTTTTTAAAGTTAAATTATTCTATTCTTAACATTTCGTTTATTTTAAATTATTTTTTATGATTTATAGCAGAAATATTGCAAATTTTATAATTTTAGGATGTTTAATTTAGCTTTGATGCTTTTGAAATTTATTAACCTAATTAATCAAATTTTATTTTGAGAGTCTAAAAATGAAGTAGGTTTGTGTATGAACATTTTTTTAATAAATTCTGTTATCTTAATTTCTTAAATTTTTTTGAGACTTTTGATTCAACAAGCCATGATCATTTTTTTTTAATGGTTTAAAGCATACCAGTTGATACTTTTTGTGGTTTATTATATTATCAAGATAAGTACTAAATTGGTCTATTACTTTTACATTTTATGAAATTTTAGTCTTTCACAAATAATTATGACAAATCAATCCCTAAAAAATTATATTTTATACAAAATTAGTCCCTCATTAATATAAATAGATGAAATAATTTTGTATAAATTTGAATTTATGAGCAAATAATTTTGTATAAATTTTAATTTTTTAGAGACTAACTTGTCATAATAAATTTATAAGGAACCAAATTTTCACCAAATACAAAAGTAAATAATCAATTATGTACTTTTCTCTTATATTATCAATCACCAGCCATCATATGGTATTTTATATCTAAATTTTAACAAAATTAATTATGTAAATTTTAAAACGGTATAAAGTTATATTTCCAAATGTCTAGTTGAGTTTTATCTTAAATTTCTTTGATGTCTTTAGCGTTATTTGAGATTAATTGGAGAATTATAATTTCAATATGTTAGCATAATTTTAGTTATCGCTTCAAAAGGCTATGAAGAGAGATGACCTACTCTCTTCTTTTCTCTTTCCCTTTTTAAATTTATTATTTATATTTAATTTTTAAATGTAAAGATTGTAAATTGATATGTATAAACATAAATTTAACTTTCATATGATTGTTCTAATTAAAATTAAGACAAAATTACTGCAACATATTTAAATTCTAAGAGAAAATGCTGCAATGGGCGTTGAACAAAAAAAACTGCAAACCTTACACACACAAAAAGGTTGAGGACAGTGGCAAGAAGAAAAAAAAAAATTTATTTATTATAAAAGAAGCACAAACTCTAGATAGCTGGGAGTAAAAGGAAAGGGGAAGCAAGAATGGATCCCACATACGTTAAAAGGTCCTAGTACCTAGGGCTAAAATTAATCTTGATGCTGTAAAGTGTTTTTATACTTTACTTATCTAATGATTTTATGTTGAAAGAAATATCAATCTAATAATATGTATTCAAAATTTAGTTATTGAAATTAGTAATTTTGAAAAAATTGATCAAATGGCCAAGACTGTTGCACTTTAGAGGCAGGTGCTTTAGATGATCCATCTGGCCAATTTATCATATTGGCAAGAGTACATTTGTCATCCCAAAAATTTAGTTTGTCTTAAGTGTCAACTTTGTTTTATATGTTGTCAAAATTTTTAATTTTATTTTATTGTAGACATTAAGTTCTTCAATTATATCAATGGATAAAGGTGAATAATAATTAGGTTGGACTTGATTTTTTTCAACTCCGGACTAGTTTTTGTATTAAAATTAAAAATAATAACTCGATCTAGAACTTGATGAGACCTAATTTTTGATAGATGGGATCATATTGGCTCACTTTTTTAAAAAAAATTATTTTTTTTATTCAAAATTATGAAAAAAAAAAAAAAGGTATTCCCATATTGATAAAATGGTTCATCCTCAACAAAATCCAAAAAAGAAATAATTATCTTAAAGAAAAATAAACTATATTGAAAAAATTTAAAAACTTGGGTCCAACCTCTAGCTTAGCTCCATACCAAGTCTTGTATAAGGAACAAAGATTTTAGTCTTATTTAAAAATAACTTAATTTAATATGACAAATTTGAGTAGAATTCACTATGTTGAAATAGCTATTATTCACTTGTTCTAATAGAAATTAATTTTAATAGAATTTGATGCATTTCATTACATGTGGATTGATGGACATTACAATATGCTCAAGTGAAACTCACATTTCTTACATGGTTATTAGCTATCTAATTTCACAACCTTAGCCCATAGAAGATTCCAAGTATCTATTGTTCTATTCACAAACCATATCCATTGTGTAAACATTATATCTTTTAATTTAAAACTTAAAATTAACTTGTTTACATATAATTGCATGTCATCAATTTTGGTTAATTTCATTAATAGAACTAACGTTTAATATAAATTTAAAAATTTTAAAAAATATATAATATAAAATTACTATAAAATAAGCATTTAAATGAAATTAACTGTGGGCTTAAAATTTTTGGAAGAAAAAACTTTTGCCTCAAACGATGTAATAGGATACGTACATTTAAAGGCGTATTTTATTCAAGAGAAATAAAAGTATTTGAACGACAGAGCACACCTAAGCCAAGATAGGTTATGACATGGAGGAAATGAGAATACGTGGTGCCACGTGGCAGTGTTAGAACCACAACAACCTCATCCCACATCCAGAATTTAATCCACACCTCCAAAATCATCCATCCGTTTTCAGAAGCCTCATTTTTATTGGCTCATCACAAACCCAACGTCAAAAGCCAGTATTTCCAAGCCAAGACTCACCACAGTCTCTAATTCACGGAGCTTAGGAGGGAGGGGTGAGTGACACTGAGCACAAAAGATGGCGTCTACCCAATGCTTCTTCCATCACCATGCCCTCACTACTACTACCCCCACTAGATCCTCTTCTCAGCGCCAAGTGATATACTCCAAGCCAAATCAGATAGTTTGTAAGGCCCAGAAGCAAGAAGATGATGGCAGCCTCATCTCTCGCCGCTTTGCTCTCACTGTGCTCATTGGGGTTGCTGCTGCTGGGTCAAAGGTCTCTCCTGCTGATGCTGCCTATGGGGAAGCTGGTATTTTGCTCTTTTTTTTTTTTTTTTTTCTAATTCTTGTGATAAGTAGTGAATAATGTTAGAATTCATACATAACCCAAAATGGGAAATGATGATATTAATAGCTCACAATCTTGAGAGACTCTCTGGTAGACACTAGAAAGTCTGCCTCTGATGACTTGTAATGCCTATGTGTTGTAATGGAAATATATGCTGTTTACTCTTTAAAAGATCATCATATTATGTGTTTGATGAATTGCTTACGACGAAGTTGGTATATTGCTTTCTCTGAGAAATTATTAGATCATTGGTGCCATGACTACTAAAACAGCTTTGCTTTGAATTCTAACTGTTTGTGGTAATGAGAGTTTACAATTTACTTTTGGTCAACTGAGTGATAATTGTATGCAAATATGCAATGCAATGGAAACAACTTGCTTGGATCTGAATGGTGAAGATCAAGCAGTTTCTTTGGGCAATTAGAGTTTGATACTGTGGGATTTGATCAATTTTGATTGGTTTGCTTGCAGCCAATGTGTTCGGAAAGCCCAAGACAAACACAGACTTCCTGCCCTACAATGGGAATGGCTTCAAACTCTCAATTCCCTCCAAGTGGAACCCAAGCAAGGAGGTTGAGTACCCAGGTCAGGTTCTTAGGTATGAAGACAACTTTGATGCAAACAGCTACGTCACTGTCACTGTCACTGACACTGACAAGAAATCCATAACTGACTATGGTTCACCTGAGGAGTTCCTCTCTACGGTAAACTTGTTCCAAACTTCTCTTGTTTTTTCAAATGATAAGAGAGACTTGTAACTCAACTAAAGTTCAGTTTTTGTGTATGAAATTTTGCACAAATCAGAAGCATAATGTCTATGAATGACCCCAATTGCTGGCTGAAGTACAAGATTTGATTTTGCCGCTTTTCAGGTGGATTATTTGCTAGGAAAACAGGCCTACTTTGGCAAAACTGATGCGGAGGTAATTAACAATTTAACATTGTAACATAATTATTCATTCTTAAAATTGTACACATTTGGCAGAAATATATGGCCTGGATGATTATTTTCAAGCGTATCAGAAGCCAACACTGCCATGACACATTGTCAACATGCATCTCGTCAAAATGATTTTGTTCACCTTGGACTAGAAATTCCATCTTGATGAGATGATGAAATTAGTTTCTCTGCTTTTTATGTACATGAATTGTTTGAATAGTATAGCTTAACATCTTTCTACTTAATAAGTTTTTCTGGGAAATTAGTAGTGCTAAGTACTTATAGAATAGAAAAATTATCACCTTTGTATGTTTCTTTGGATAGAGCTCATTGGAAGGGAAGTTTAAGAAATTTAAATTTGAGTATGATACACTTACACGCACACATATCTTCATGTTTGCTATGTCAGTTTGTCAACGTCTCATCAGAAGATAGTAAACAAAAAAGGAATCATAATGATCAGTTTAACAGAAATTCAGTCATCAACATATTTTTTCATCATAGGTTTTGGCCCTCCAGAATACACCAGATAACCTTGCATGGCCTAACTTAATCTGAACTTTGATTGGTCAGGGTGGTTTCGAAGCAGACTCCGTAGCAACAGCAAACATCTTAGAGAGTTCATCACCTGTGATTGGTGGCAATCAGTACTACAGTGTGTCAGTGTTGACAAGGACTGCTGATGGAGATGAAGGTGGCAAGCACCAACTGATCACAGCAACTGTGAAAGGTGGGAAGCTATACATTTGCAAGGCTCAAGCAGGAGACAAGAGGTGGTTTAAGGGGGCAAGGAGATTTGTGGAGAGTACAGCAAGCTCCTTCAGTGTTGCTTAAGAATTTACTGCAAGAAGGATCAATCTGTATGTAAATCATCCTGAAGCTAGTGCTTATTATGCTTTGAGTTTTCTGACCCTCTTTTTTTGGTCCACAAGTTTCATTATTTTGAGGGATTGGTTGAGGTAAGAATCTGTATACTGAATTCTCGTGGAGTTTAAGGCCCCCTTGTCTCCCTTTCTCTTCTCATAAGCATTTAAAGTTTTCATTAAGTTGCTGCAAATAATTTTAGAAATGGCTTGAATTTAGGTTAAAATTGTATGTGTTCTCCTATGTTTGCTTTGTTGCTGCGATATGGATCTTTTAATTTTTTTAAAAAACTTAATATTCAATTTTTTATATCTTTATTATGCTATTTTTTATTTAAATCATAATAGGTATATGATTTTTCAATTACATCACGATACATATACGGTGGTTGCAAATAATGATATACTTTTCAAATTAAATCAGACATTTTTATGTTATACTGGTTAATTATACACTTGTTATATTTTAATTAAAAACCTAAAAGCAAAAATATATGTAACTCTATGTATATATATATATGTGTGTGTGTGTGTGTATAAATGAATATATTTATTTACTTACATACATATATGATACATACAAATTAGAAGTTAAAAGATTAAAATTGGGCATGGCAAAAACTTAAAGGAATCAAATTAAGACAATAAATAAACTTAAGGATTAAGATGAAACAGTTGTCTTTTCTTGAGAAAAGTTTACATCTTCAAATGATGGAAGGAAGGGGTAACAGAAAGTTGAAAGAAGTCATTTGAATTTTTCTACGCATCTAAGTTATGACCATTTGGATTCCCTAGATGTTTATTGTTTGGGACTGTACTTAGAATTTGAATAATGTATTTTGAATTTAGTAGTTGCTAATTAAAATTCATTTAACTACATGTTAATATATTGCTTAGTATTCTGTGTCACCAATACTTGAACAAGCAAAACACAAGAAAGTGATTACTCTAATTGATATTTTCATACTTAGTTGCGTTAGAATTCAACTTATATATTATTCCAAACAAGTTATCTATCAAATTGGGATTTCGGAAAAATTCTTAAGCTAATGGTCTGCTTGGTCAAGCTTATTGTAGTGAATTTATGACAATATCTATAAAATTGTTTTATTTTTCTTTTATATATACATATATATATTTTAATTTTTCAGATGAATTCTTGATACCACTCTATGCTCAGCTCTAGCCAAAGCTTCAATTTCTGTATCTGGTTTTATACATTTTCAGCAACATAAAAAAATAAATAAATGAAAGAAGATTCTCTATTGGACCCCATAAAAAAAGTTATTGATATGATACTGTTACTCTTTTGTTGTCATAATATGTTCGTGATGTTAGTTAACTTTTTAATTGTCACATTGAACTTATACAATTTTCTTATATTTGTGCTATGTTATTATTAATCATAACATGACAAATATTTGAATTTTCAATTATATTATAACATGCAATGATGGATTCAAGGGGTGTAGGGGTAGTCACCCCTTGAATTTTTAAAATTTTAATTTTATATGTAATTTTATTTTACATTTTTTATTCATTTTTTATAAGAGCTTGCTTTCTTTATATTGTAATAATATATCTCTTATCTATATAAATATTTGACCCTAAGACATTTATTTGCTTAAAATTAAATCTTAGGTTCGTCCGTGATACACGTATATAATTATTATACATAACTATAGGTAAAATTTTAAGTGTACTCACAATTTTAAGTGCACCAATATACCCAATTATAATATGACATAATTATAATATATCAACTAAAAAATAATAATATTACAATTATATTCTTATATTATAACTAAATGCATACTTAAAATTACGAGTGTAATAGAAATGACATCATAACTATATTATTTTTAAATTAAATTATATATTGTTATTAATTAATCAAATATTTCTCGTATTTTGATTGAAAAACAATATAATAAATATAAGTCTAATTTAAATTAAAATATCCTATGTAAGAAATGAAACTTACCTCTTCAGAGCAAGGCTAAGCTGGGCTTGGCCCATCTTGGTATACATGGCCCAAAATGCTACTCTAATTTTGAGTCATTTAAAATTTTTTTTATTTATAAAAAAAAAAAAAAAAAAAAAACTACTCCTACATGCAAAGCTGCACAAAATGGAAGCAACCATGTTAAAAGGAGAAATAGAAGAATTTTTCAAAACCCAATCTATTCTTGTAAGGAAAACAGTGTGTGTACAAATCATTTTCCAACCACGTTGTTCATGAACCGACACCTAAATTGCATATTACCATTACAATATAATTAAAAGAGTATTACCATCTTACCTTCACATGTCTACCTATAACGAATCAAGTGTTTTACCATTTTGCCACCCTCTAGGGTTAACATAACTATTGCATTTGTTTTATTAAAATGAATAAACGGGTTAGTTAAAGAAAAAATTAACATATTTTAATATGAAAAAAAATCTAATTTCTTATTTTAAAAATCTTAATTCATAATTTTATAATATATTTAGTTTGGCCTTTAAAAAAAAATTCTATTTGTATATCAAAACTGATGTTTTGTTTTATATATAATTTCTTTCATTTAAGCATTGGATTTTCTTCCAAATTTTTTTTTGTTCTTTAAAATTATATTTGCACTAAACTTAAAAATCTTAAAGTGATGGAAAAATTTATTTTTTAAAATAAAAATTTTATAAATTCACTTTTGACTTATTTACACGTCGTTATAATAAGTTAGATTCATATTTTTGCTATCAAAATTTTAAATTAACATGTGATTAGTGTTTGGTCAACCAAATAATATTAAAAGTATATATTATAATTTGAAAATAATACAATATGTTATAATCATACACAGATTAAGATATAATTAAAAAAGTTAGATGCTTATCATATTTTAATCAGACAACATTGTATTTATTTTTCTGAATAAAACTTGTACAATTCCAATACAAATATTCACTTACCATCTTACTTATTGTAATAATAAAATTTGTAAGTAATAAAAAGATAAATTTACCCAATAAAAAATTGAAGTGGTATCAAGCTTTGACAACATTGAAATCCACGAAAAAGAACAAAATTAAAAAATGATCACCTTAATGCAATTATGTTACGTGAGGAATTCAATCGAATTGAATGATGAAACATCAGGAAACGTGGAATGGTTGCATTCAAAAATGAATGAAAAAGTATTATATTTGTTTTTTTTTTTTTTTATATTTTGTAATAACATAGTGTTTCACAAATTAATTGTGATATGATAGTATTTTAAAAATTTTATTTTATACAAAATTAATTTTTATTAATTTTACACAAATTTAAATTTATGAATAATTAATTTATTATATTTAATTTATAATAGATTAAATTATTATAAAGTGTATAAGTGAAGAATAATTTTATAGTTATATCGTAACAAAAAAAAAAAAATTAAGAGTGATGGTTTAAGTAACAAGGAAGGTATATACCAGAAGAAAGTAGAGGAAAAGCCCAACAGAAATTGGCAAAGGTGAGGGGGCGATCGTCATTTCGCGAGAGCGTAGTAGAAGTTGAAGAGAAAGACAACGAAAAAGAAAAAGAAAATTGGGAAATCTAGTAGAATAATTGATGAAATCATTCTATCTCTCTCGACATATATAAATACCCCATTCATCAGAGAGACCTGCAGGAGTTCTGGGTGGGATTATCGGCGTGTGTTTTGCTCTCTGGTAACTGAAGACCAAGGACGGTCCTAGACGGAGGAATCGGCGCGGTTGAAGTCACGATCGCGCCACTAATTGCGCCACCGGTCGGCTGTGGATCGCTGCTCTGCTGTTTCGGTAAGTCGGTGGATCACCATCGCCGTAACCATCGTCATCGTCATCGTCTTCCTCCTGTTGTGGTTCTTGTTTTGCAGATTTTGGATCTGCAACTTCCGACGTCGATTTTTGTGTTGTATCTTTGCTCGGTTGATATCTCTATTTTGCTTGCCTTGTGTTTATGTGTTTCATCGGAGTGAATATTTTTGCGCCCAATTGTTGAGTTCAACGTCTTTTCGGATGGGTTTTATTGTATTTCAGATAGTCTCTGCAGAACCTCTGCTGGGCATCGAGGAAGTCATTCATGTTTCGGTAGAAGTTGGTAGAAACATTGTGCTTTGAAGCGAAAGAGCTTGAATTTATTGCTTTTCCTCTTTACTGTATTCATTTTCTGTTTCAAGTTGAGGAGAAATATATGTTAAGTCTCTATGTTTTAACTTCGGAGCTTAATTTTTATTGTATTCACTGCTGATTCTTGGACCATTGATATGCAGGAATTTCTTTCTTCCGATTTTTCTGCGGTATTTTCTCAGTTATACTCTTGTACTGTTTTCTCAAAGCTGAAATTATATATGGGCTGAGGTGCACATTTCATGGGAGGTGTGGAAGATGAAGAACCAGCCTCAAAACGAATGAAATTATCCTCTAAAGGAATAATAGGCCTGTCAAACGGTTCATCTTCTGTAGAGCCCATTGGTGGCTCGTCAAGTGACTTGATGGCTCGGCCCCTACCATCAGAAGGGGACGAAGATGTAGTTGGCTCAAGAGGAGTTATAAGAAGAGAGGAATTTGTTAGGATTATAGCAAAGGCTTTATACTCTCTTGGTTACAAAAAGAGTGGAGCACATTTAGAGGAAGAATCTGGAATACCATTACATTCATCTGTGGTAAATCTGTTTAGGCAGCAAATACTTGATGGCCATTGGGATGAAAGTGTAGCCACATTGCATAATATTGGTCTAGCAGATGAAAGCATCATCAGGTCAGCGTCGTTTTTAATTTTGGAGCAGAAATTTTTTGAGCTTTTGGATGAGGAAAAGGTCATGGATGCGTTGAAGACCTTGAGGACTGAAATTGCACCACTTTGCGTTAATAGTAGTAGACTTCGTGAACTTTCATCTTGCATTGTGTCTACTTCACCATGTGACAAAAATGGCTCCACTAGGCAAGATATTGTGAAGGTGAGGTCTCGATCAAAGCTGCTGGAGGAATTGCAGAAACTGCTTCCTCCAACAGTAATGATTCCTGAAAGGAGGTTGGAACATCTAGTTGAACAAGCCCTTATCTTGCAACGAGAGGCTTGTATATTTCATAACTCATTGGATAAGGATATGTCATTATACTCTGATCATCAGTGTGGGAAAGATCAGATACCTTCTAGAACCTTACAGGTTAGAAAATGATATATGTAATGGATGTTTTTAGCTTCAAATGAGATATTTGCATTAATCTTTTACACTTCTTAACACCACCCACACAATAGTTGACCTTATCTCTTTATTGGACTTCTGGACTTGTTAGTTGTTTATATCAACACCATCTTCTTAGTGTTTGCTGGTGGAGAATTAAACCGTGTCTGTTAGCTTTGCCCGTTTCGATTTTTCTTTCCCAAATTAAACTGTGACATCCTGTGAATGGTTGTGGCCTGTGCTTCTTGTTGAGCCCAACAAAATCTTTTTTTTTTTTTTTTTCCCTCTTGTGCGTTTGCGTAGAAGACATGTTAGATTAGTGTAGGTATATGATTTAAGCTGTCAAGGGTGCTGTTTTCATTATACAGCATGTGAGGATGTTTTCTTATCGGCTTATTTATAAGAATTGCAAGTTTCTTTATCCTTTGATTTGGAGTGTGCTGTTATAATTATTAATGATATTGGTTTTTTTTTTTTTTTTTTTTTTTTCAATTTTTGTTTACATAACTATTAGAGTTTTCTTCTGTTCTTGGATTCTATTTCCCTTGTTGATATTGGGTCAGTTGAAGAGCTCTTCTTGTAGGATTATAGTTACTTTGTTTACTTTTAATTTGAGCTCTACTTTTAGAATGTCCAAGTCCTTATTTCTTGTTTCTCTCCCATTCTTTGTCATCTCTTTCTACTGTAAAAATTACTTTTCAAATGTTTTGGTCCTTCCTTTTTTGTTTCTCCCTTCATTTGTTCTCTCTTTCTGTTTTTATCACCTCTCTCTTTTCAACGCAGTTGGAGAAGTAATGCCATTTTATGTGATTGATTAAGAAGGGTAGGAAAAGCGGAACAATGAAACTTCAGAACAAGAACCCAGAGGTTTTGTAAAGTCTGGATTTATATGACACCAAAAATAATAAAAGCCTCGTTCCATTAACTTATTAAGACCTTTTATTCCTGCCTTCTTTAAGTAAACCGCAGCAATACAAGTTTGTTAAAAGGTCACATACTTTGAATTCTTTAAATAACTTGGAACAAGACTACTGGCTGTCTGGTTGACACTTAAAAAGAGGGAGAAAAAAGTTTAAGATGTAGCATAACATCGTAAACACAAGTAATGAGAGAAAATCTGACCACTCAAGGTCTCATCCTAAGGCTTGCTAACTTTATTGGATGCTCCTGCGTCACCCTTCTGCTTAAAGACCTTTTCTAGTCTTTTATTGATTCATTTTGATTTTCATTCTTGAGTTTGAGTGTTTGACTGGGCCATATTCTTGTATGTCTTGTTGTGGATGTTGACTTCACTCTTTTTGAGGATATTGCATCTCTGGATAATGATATCATGCCTATGACCTTTAGTATACTTGCTGTTAGTTGCCCTTATTTAAATAGTAAAGTATTCACTTTCATGTGCCACTATTGGTGTGGGCACACACTTTTTTGACTTTGTTTAACTACTTGAAGCCTGCTGCACAAAGCAGAACGATACCCTTCTTAAGGCCCCACGTCAGACACATGGATGATTTGTTTGCACTGTGGATGCAGTGATATCCAAGCTGAAGTATAGGTAAAAGAGATCCTTCTGTCATCATGGATTCTCCATCTGTATCATTACATCCAGCACAGATAGTGCAAGGCTGACACACCAGTGGAACCTGTATTTATTCAGATTTTATCCTTCTCTAAGTACTTTCTGAGTCCAGTTCAAGGATTCATATCTGGTGTAACATATATATATTTTTATTTTAATTTAATTTAATTTTCTCTTAATGGTGAGAAAAAGAATTTTCATTGAGAAGGAAGAGAAGAGAGAGTACAAAGAGCAGTAAAAGGTATCCTTCAAAAGCTAAGAGGAAAGAGAAACAAAACATCAAAATTGTAGGAGATCTAATCCTTCTGATTTTCAACTAGAGAAACGCCTCTAAACTGTGCGGTATATGACGACCACAATTTTAGTTGTCTCTTTTCTTCTTAGGTGGTGTGACTTTTTGTTTAGATTATTAGATAATGTGTATTTGTGTTGTGCCAACCATGTTATTATTCTTATTATTACACTAAAATGGAAATCGATGATTGCAAGTAGTTTGCAAAACTATTTTATTCTAAAGATGGTTGTTCTGTGAATTATCTCTGAATATGCTAGCACTGCTCTGTAGTATTATATGTGCGAGGTTGTAGATGGCATGTCTCTAGAGCATTTTTATATACTTCCTCTCCCTAAAGATGAATTACTTTCTGCCCTCAAAGTATTTTGGAAGCTTCAATTTCATAACATACTGAATATCCAGTTACATCTTGTTCTTTTTTCATTGGGTGTGCATGGATAAATATGAATGAGTTTCCTAGCTAGAAATTTGCATGATGCTAATGTTGGACGGAGACTTTTGCTAGGCCTCCATGCTTCATAAATTATTATAACTATGAAAAACTAGTTGTTGTATTATGATTAAGATCACAAGTCTTCTATTGATTAAGATCTCTAAGTTCCAGATGAATGACAATTTTAAAACATATTGGAATTAATGAAAGTGTAGAAATGGATCACTATTTTGTGCTCTGGACGTCAAATCTCGCTCCTTATTATATACTAATCTGCACAAACTCTCTTGAAGAATGAATTCACATCTCTGAGTTGAATTTATTTGCACTATTTACTTATAGGTTTAACTTCAATAATTTGATTTTCTTTAAATTCCAAACCCAAATCCAGGGAGGAGGAAAGAGAAAGGGATTAGAATTTGTAAAATTTGCTGCTAGTTTAGTTGTTTTGTTTCCATTATTTGCTTGTTTTTATTATGATTGTTTTGATATAGGAAGAATTAAGGAAAGCTGTTTGCTTGAGTATGTGCCATTTTAGGGTTGGAAATCTATGAGTAAAGAGATAAGAGATAATTTAGCTTTGGTGGTAGCTCTAGTTTTTCAATTGATCTCATTTTGGGGTAAAACTTTAGCTGAATCCCATTAATTTAAAGTTCATGCTAGTATGTTGCGTTCAGAAATGTGAGTCTGTAGCAGCAGAAAAGTAGAGCGAGAAAGAAAGAACTGGAAAATGAATGAATAGTAGAAATGAATAATGATCCATACAATAGAAAACATACCTGATAACTTGTTGGTAACACAAATTTACACTTATCTGAAAAGACAAGTTGATATTACATACATCTATGTTTGTGTGTGTCTGTAACTAGCCAATTTAACAAAAACCAATTGAATTCAATGAATGAGGTTTGTTCTATTTTTAGCATTAAGAGAAAAAGGAAAAAGTAAAACCAAATAATGCTCATTATAGTGAGTTGAAATTGTCAAGTTACTCCCAGATGCTTAGACTCAATTAGGTTTGAGAATATAAAACTATCAACGTGACTTTCCTTGGGAAGCTGGGACAGAAAAGGACTTCTTGATGCTGGAGAGCCCATATTTTGGGTATAACCTTTGAAGATGATCTCTTGTAAGTTATTGGCTAATGCATCACTTTATCTCTTGCAAGGTAGAAACATGAATTATGATTGTTGAGACTGACTATAAGTTCCGACTTGCATCCCCAAAAAAAAAGAAAAGAAAAGAAAGAGAAAAGTATGTACTAAGTTCTGATTGTTGTTAAATTCTATCTAGTCAATTTATATATATTATAGCCTTTTGCAATTTGATTTAGTAATATTTCCTAACTTAGTTCTTTCACTTTTTGGTATTCAATCTTATGGGTCCTTGAAATTTGTCATTCAAAACATTGAAGCAATCAAAACAGAGTCTGAACCATAAAGCAAAGTGTAGAAATGTCACAGAACAAAGTAGTTGTTCTGTTCTTTTATTTGAATATTCAGAATCATACATAAACCTGATAAAGCTTCCACCTTTTAAAGATAATGAGGCCCAGAAATATACTCCTAGATATTAGGAGCAGCTAATTACTTGATCTCTTTATTTGGAATACAAATAAAATCTGAAAAGATAAAGGCTAAGGTAACAAACTAACATCTAAAAATTAGGAGCTCACTAATTGAAAATATAGCAAAGAAGCCAAAATACATAATTCGATAATTATCTTCAATTAGCATATCTTCATGTGATCTCCAACACAAAGTCATATGAACCTGATATATAAAGTTTTGGATGCTGAGTCACAGACGGAGGGTCTGATACTCTTTGGGTTGAGGGTTTTGAACTTTGTGATAAAATGGCAATAGCAGTTCTTAATTTTGACAGTATTCCATGAATGTTTTCTTGATGGTTGTTTATGACCATGGACTTTTGTGCTCATTATTGACACTGATAGTTTGGTAGTAGCAATTGTGCCTCTTCTGTCCTTTAATATGAGTGTTTTGGTTGTATCATGGTTTTGATGTGTTCTTACCATGAAGGGCAGAGTCCTGAAATTTGTATGTAGATCATTTATGATGTTGATCTCCATTGAATTGTTAAATTAAAATAACCTTGATGATGTTTGAGGGATAGCCACTACATGGGGGGATGCATGGATTAGACACCTTCTCAGAACATCAGGTAGATAAGTATTAATTTGTGACTACCAATGGTAAATATTTTAGTTTTTCCATTGTTAGATACTATGGGTCTTATCACCATCTGACTATGGAAATCCACACCGTCGTGGATATATACTTTAATGTCAGTTTATGAAGCTTTGGTCTGAAAGCTTTCTTAGTTGGTTTGTTGAGACAAGAGATAAACAATGTTTTCTATGTTGACATGATTGGAATTTAACTTGTTTCTTGTCTCATAATGAAGCTTGTAGGTTTTGCTAAGTAGTATTTAAATTGAATTATTATTTATTGGAGTTATTGCTCAAGAAGACTATATAATCCAAAGCATTGCTTGTATGCTTAAGGCTACATTTTATTGTCTTTTATTTTCCCCATTTTTGCGGTCTGGGTGGTCTTCTTATTTATCTTACATTCTGTAAAATTCTTCAGTAGTTTGGTTTTTCTCTGAGTCTTGTTAGTATGACTCGGACATAAATGTCTTTTTTCTTCACTGTGGCATCAATATTCCAATTTTTTGCTGCTTATTTTCCGACAGATATTAGAAGCACATGATGATGAAGTGTGGTTTGTGCAATTCTCACATAATGGGAAATATTTAGCTTCATCATCAAATGATCGGTCTGCAATTATTTGGGAGGTAATATCTGAGACTGATTTGGAAATTTCCAGTTTAGTCTTTTGTCATGTTACATTTATCTCTTTTCATATGATTCTCTTGGATGTTGCCCTTTGTGTTTGCTTGAGTTTTGATGATGTTATCATACCCTAAACAAAATACCGGATGCATTGTTTCTTTCATCCTTGCAAAGGATATCTGCATAATGTAGCACATGATATCTCATTGTTTGATGATGTTTGATTTTGTTGTTGCCTGTTTATTGGTTTTGCATCAATAGGTGATAATTTACTCAATGAAATGGTGTAACTCTGACTTTGTATAATGCTCTTTAAACATGGGGGATATGATTTGGTGAGAATAGAGAGAATGAAAGGAAGGAGTAGGTACTTAATAAAAATGCAAGGACTTTGTGCTTGTAAAACTGATCCCTCAATCTCTATTTGTACTAATGTTTTTGGGTGCACTACAATTAAAAACAAACTGAAAAGAAAAGGAGAATAACCAACTAAGATAAAAGAACTCAGTAACTGACCCGAGAACTTAAGCAATCTGCACTCCTTAATAGCTCCCAAGGTTCTTCAACTTGCTTCAGCCCCTTGACATTCTCCTTTTTGCTTTTGTTGGCCACATGTATGCATGTGTTGATGAGGCTCCTAGAACTCTTTGACATACTTCCTATGAGTAGTACATTTGAACCTCTCCCAGTTGGTGTCCACTGCTTGGGATGATTAAAATTTTCATGATCTATCTAACAGGAAGATGCCACTGGCTTATCTTTGAGTAACAAGCAAAGTGATTTGAAATAGTATGTTACCTTCAACACCCTATGAGGGAAAGAAGTTAGGCAGAAAGAATGTGGTGAGTAGTTAATACTGTTTGTTAGAGGATGTCAGTTTGCTTGTCTAATTAACTCATATATGGCAAGAAGCAATACATGGAAATGACTTGATCGATTTCCTATCCCCCTCCCCCCTCTCCTTTTCCTCTTCTATCTCCTCTTCTCTCTTTTCCCTCATCACACTTAGGCTTCAATCAGACATCTATTAAAGCATCTCCTCCAGAGTTGTACTAAGCTCTGATATTGCTTCCTTAGTCAACAGCCTTTATCTGGATCTTTCTGAAAGTGGTGGCTGGGTTTTGTCAAATTTTTCTTCTTGATTACCATGTATAGAAACAATTGTCATATTCAACCGTTTATCCTTTTGCAAAACTAATTTGAGCAAGTTGCTATAATCAATTTCTATTGGTAAAGGTTTCATAATTTTCAACTTTATTCATCTATAAGCTGTAATAATTTGGTAAAATGACCATTGCACTGATATTTGATGGCATAGACCATTACTATTGTCTGTTCATCAAGTTTATTTACCTTAGTAGGCAGATATAGATGGGAGAAACAAGAAATAAAAGTAGGCTAGATTAGTAACAACTGTCTTGGAGCACATATTTGATCTGGGTGACGGTTGTAATAACTTGTACCTTTTTGAGAAGAAATTGTAAAATCCTCTCAAGAGGAACCAGTGGCACCCCTTAGAATGCAAGGGACACTGTTTCGTGCAGGAAACAGTGATTGGATCTGTCTTGTTTTGCCTTCTTACCCCAGCTATTACGATGACTTGTATATTGTCTTGTGTGTTGCACGGCTATCCTGAAGTGGTTTATCACTTGTCACAGTTCATTATTTACTTTGGTAATGTATAGTATAGTGGGTTTTTTTTTTCATTTAAATTCAGGTTGATCTCTAATGAGATTTACTACTCACTTAGAATTGATATATACCATATTGGGCTTTCTTAAAGATTCAGGTTGACCTCTAACAAGTTTTACTTCTCACTTAGATTTATGTTATCTGAACTTTATGTATTGACTACTTGATTTTCATTTTAGTATTATTATTAGAAACTTGAACTCTTTTTAAAATGTTGATTTATATGGTGGCTTCTTAAGGTTAGGTTTGTTCATTGAGGATGAGCTCTGATTGTCGGTGTAAATCATTATTATTCCTTGAATGTTTTGCTTGGAATTACCGTCAAATTTGTTTGCATAAAATTTTCCAGTCAGAGAGATATATTACATATCCATTCTTGGCCAGAAATTATGTCACTTAATTGAACTGTTAATCACTGGTGGGTGTAAAATTGATATAGTAATCCTCCCAAACCTGTTTGCCTTTTGAAGTCTTATGTTTCAAAAATTGGATGAGAGTCAGACTGGAACTTGGTGACCTTGCTCCTTCTCCAGTCCAGTTGACCAATGAGATTGGACTTGATGCAGACCTGGTGTCCCGGCCAACTTGCTTACCTTTTAATTACTCAGATCAGAGGGTTTGACTTGGTGGCAGGGAGTCTCTTTGATAAGCCTCCAATCTGAGAAGCCTAATTCTGATGTGGCTCTTTAAAATGTAGACGGTTGACTTTTGACTCTAACAATGTTAGTGAAGAGTGAAAGAGTCTGCATTGAACTGAATAGTTGACCTACTGGATAAGCTTGTATTTTTTCTGTTGATTTCTTTTTGCATAGAAGCATTGATCTGTCCTCCATATGTGAATATAGGTATCAAATACATATCCACTTAATAATAAAATAATAATATATTAAATTTTTATGTTTTTCCTCTATTAGGTTGGCATGGATGGTGGACTGTCTGTAAAGCATAGATTAACTGGTCACCAGAAACCTGTATCTTCTGTTTCATGGAGCCCTGATGACCAAGAGCTCCTCACATGTGGAGTAGAGGAGGTTATTAGGCGTTGGGATGTTTCTACTGGTAAGTGCCTCCAGGTCTATGAAAAAACTGGTACTGGCCTGGTCTCCTGTGCATGGTCTCCAACTGGGAAGTATATACTTTCTGGCCTAAGTGACAAGAGCATCTGCACTTGGGAATTAGATGGGAAAGAATTGGATTCTTGGAAAGGACAAAGAACCCTTAAGATTTCTGATTTGGAAATAACAGGTGACGGGGAACGTATTCTTAGTATTTGTAAAGATAATGCAGTTCTGTTGTTCAACAGAGAAACAAGGGAAGAGAGATTTATTGAAGAGGATCAGACAATAACCTCCTTTTCTTTATCAAAGGATAACAAATTCTTGCTGGTTAATCTTTTGAACCAAGAAATACATCTCTGGAAGATTGAAGGTAATCCTAAGCTTGTTAACAAGTACAAAGGTCATAGACGCTCCCGGTTTATTATCAGGTCTTGCTTTGGCGGACTTAAGCAAGCTTTTATTGCTAGTGGAAGTGAGGATTCACAGGTATGAATTTTTTTTATCAGTCTAGTTTTTTACAAATAGTTTCTCTGAATGAGAACTCCTGTCGAAGTATAATTGTTAATAATTTGTAAATTGAAGCTCTTTTATGTTTCTGTAAGTTTTGTTACAGTAAAACAAATGCTTTCTACTGTAGGATATGGATGAAGGCTAAAAAAACCAAAGGAAAATATTTTTATAGAAGATTTATGAAGTAGCATTCATTGTGGTTTGATTGGTTCTGGTTCTCATTAAAATATAAATAAAATTAAGAATGAATATTCCACAAGCATTGGTTAAAGTGGCACCTCTCTTAGACATGTCAGGGATGTACGTGGGTTCTCCCTATTTTTGATCCTTTCCCCACTCCCTACTTTCAAAGCCTTGTGCCTCATTTGTAACAATTACACCTTGTCTCAATCTAATCCCCTCAAGTTTTGACATCTCATTTCAGTTCCCCAGAGAGTACTTTTTTTTTCTAATTTCATCCTCATGTTAGGTTTCGTTAACAAACAGCTTATAGAAATGGGTGATGTGGCATAAAGTGAAGCTTATGTGAGCATAAAGTGTCACTTGCCTCTGAAACTTTACATCTGACAAACAACTCTAAATGTTTAATATTGTAATTACCCAAACATCTAGTGCCACGTCTTAGGCCAAGTATGCACTTTACGGCCACATCTTTACATTAGGCCATATTATTCATTTCTGTTAACTATCTGTTTACCGGGCTTAATGTGTGGATGAAAATGAGGAAAATGTATTCTTGGGAGGATTGAAATAAGATCTTAACTTCTAAAAATCAAATTGAGATGTGTATCTCTGTGGGACTAAATTATCAATTTACTTTAAAATTGATTTTGCTTATACCGTTATTGACATTATAAGGTCTGAGATGCCTATGTAATGTTTATTTTACTTTACCATTTTGGAACTTGGGTTGTCTTTGTAAATTTACAATTCAAAGGGCTATACTCCGTAGTTAGGTCCGTGGTGGTCTTCTCATTTTTATTTTGTGGCTTTTGTTAGCCATCTCTGGCAGTTTCTTTCTAGCGTTTTGTAGCCTCGCTGTGAGTAGTCCAGGTCCTTGTATGAATTACTAATTAGTCCAGATACATATTAAACTCCACTCAAATCAACAGACAATTGGCTTCAAGAGAGTTTCAGCAGCCAAGAAGCTCGTTTCTGTTGGATGCGTAATGCACTTTTATAGTTGAGACGTGACGAAGGATCTCTTCTCACTTTTTGTGGTTTACTACAATCTCCTTCAACTTATACTTGAGTGCTAGAAGCCTCTAATCATTTACTCTATCAAAACAATTCCTTACGTGCAAGCTAAGCAATTTTCTCTATAGGTTTTTCTTTGCGGTGAAGGGGGTTATTTTCAATGTTGTCGTTACTTCTATTCAATTCTATCAAACTGATCAATCTGAGTGTGAATTGATGGTATTCCAATTTCCATTATTGCCTTTGTAGGTATACATATGGCATAGAAGTTCAGGTGAGCTAATAGAGGCATTGCCAGGTCACTCAGGAGCTGTAAACTGTGTGACTTGGAATCCAGCTAATCCCCACATGTTGGCCTCAGCCAGTGATGACCGAACAATTCGGATTTGGGGTTTAAATTGTCTGAATGTAAAGTACCAAAATGCACACTGCAATGGCATCCATTACTGCAATGGGGCAACTTAGGTGGATCCATACTTGTCACCAGATTTGATTCCTTTTTTTTTTTTCCTCATTGCAATTGTGTAAATACCTTCACTAACACCACAAAAAGACATTCATATCAAACATGCATCTGACTTTTCCATCTAGTTCTCAGAATAAATTCATGTTTCATTTAACCTTTTATTCTTTTTATTTGTCCGTTATATTTGATTAATTGACGTAGATATATAATTAAAAGATTTAGCTGGCAGATTCGAGTTGGTTTGGGAATGCTATGCATTCAATTTTGGTGCTTTTTATGACAAAATATATAAATGTATTTGGTAAGCCCTTATAAATTTTTGGTGTTTTTAGAAGTTATAAGTATTTCGTGAAACACATTGGGAGATATATGTCAAAATTGCTATGGCTGCATTAAATTTTTTAATTTTTCCTGGAATGTAACTATGATCTATTATACTTTTAAAAATGCATTTTAAATTATTATATATTGTATAATTATATCCTTCAGTTTTCTTTCTGGTCTTAGCAATGTTAATAAGCAGTATTGTTAATCAAAATCCAATTTAAGTAATTTTCATAATACACTATTTTGAGTAGTAGCTTGTAGACAATATTTTGATGCCTCTAGTACATTGCCATTTACTCTAACTATGGATTTCGGGTTGAAGTTTGATAAAAATAATTTTGAATTAATTTATTTTAATTAATTCTAGTCAATTATAATTTTACTTGATTGCAATTTATATTTAATAATTTTTATCAGAAAATTGAGTTTGTTTATTAATGTAGTTGATTTAATATAAAAATAAGTTTGCTGGTTTGAAGAACACAAATGATCTTGAAAATTTAAACACCATATCAAATTAGATTATTTATAAAGTGATTCTTTTAGTGTGCAAATGAATTTTTAAACTTTTCAAAAGTACATATTATTTATAGTAAGTAATATTATTATCATAAAATGAATGCATCTTAAAATGATTAGTACGAGTATCAGAATAGACTCTTTCATAATAACTTTTTCAAGGCACTTATAGTACAAACTCTAGAAAGATATTTTGTTGCCCAAAATTACCCTTGTCCGTATTGGAAGCTGAATAAATCACTCTTCACCTCAAACCTCTTCTCAGCCGTTTGTGTAACGTAGATTAGATGCTCTACAATAATCATGTTGTACAGTTAAATTTGTTTGATTAATTTTTTTTAAAAAAAAAAAACTCACAATTGCTGCACAATATATATGCTTCTGCAGCAAGTGATCCAAGTTCTGCGTTTGTGTATCTATTGAATCACTTTTTAGTGAACTCAGGGTTTATCAAAAGCAGTTGCTTTGTTTTGTTTCAATTTTGTTGATATGTGCGATTGGAAATAGCTATCCTTGTGCAAAATCAGCAAACTAACACATCTATGGAATGAAACAAAATAAAGCAGAAAATTCTTAATAGAGCAGGAAAACGTTGCTTATTGGAGAATAAGCTTAATATTTTTTTTTTTAATTGAAAGCGTAAAATGGAAGTACATCAAATATGAATTTATACACTAATAACATAACTAATTTTCTAAAATGATTCACAAAATATCCTAACAAATTAGAGTAAAGATACTTCGTTATTGACTCCATTTTTTGGTCTATCTCATAAAAATAGCAACAAAAACCATGTTTTTCCAGCAATATTTTGTAAACCAAATTCATGAGGGTGGTAACTTTCTATGGTGCCTTTTTCATTCCTTTTTTTTTTATCATCATACCAACCAAAGCTATTGAATATCTTCTTATTAATTTTCTTGTATACTTATTTTTATTCTTATTTTCATTCATGTCCCTTATACACTTTTCCGACAATCAAAGAGACTTTATATTAAAAGAACCAATATCTCTGAATGATGATTTAATAAAATTTGGCATAATAACGATAACTACACGTAATATCCTCATTTATAGTTTTTTATTTAACTTCACTTGCCCCTCCACTTCTAGATGGGTTTATTATTCATCTGAATTTTAAAGAAATCTTTAAACATCTGTATTTTATTTTTTTGACTAAGTACAGCCTTCTGGGTTTGGTATTCCTTATATGGTACATTTAAATTATTAAAATATTACATTTGAATATGTCCTCAAATTTTAACTTATCAAATTGGTATGGAGCATTCAAACTTTTACTCCAAAATACTCAAGAACCTTAGTTTGATTATTATTTTAGGGGGGGAAATGGGAACTCTCATTTTACAGTAAATCCTCATTTATAGCAATCATAACCAGCTGCATTTATCAATTCAACTTATTTGACCTACTATTTTTGTTATATTTGCATATTAAATGTTAACTCATTTAATATAATTATTTCAATTCAACTTGTTTTTAAAGAGGAGTTGAATAGGTTAACCTGCAAACTAATATATCAATCCACATAACTCAATTTCTTATTAATCTTAATAATTTTGAGAGTTGAATAATATTTAACTTTTGTCACAACAATTAACTCTTCAAGAGAAGATTCAAATGTTTTTAACAAACTAATTTAAAAAAATATACCTTGTGTTGGTTATTTAATGAGACTTAAGCTTTTTAAATAGTTATTTTGATTTGATTGTTAAAGTTTAAATGAATTATTTAAATTTTTAAAGTTTATATTTAATTATCTAACATAGTTGTTTAGGTTTTGGAATATCTTTATTATTACAATTAAAGCTATGGATTTTTTTATTTTATTTTATGGTTGGTTAAATAAGTCAACTTGTTTTAGTAGAGTGACTTAAACGCATGAATTGGTCCACTTTCACACATCTACCACCCTTTTAGAGTGTCAAGTGCGATGAGAAATTACATACATTTTGACAATCAATTGCAACTGCTTTCATATCATGCAGTACAGCAGTACAGCATAAAATTTCTAATAAAGGTACCTGAAAAGAGTCATAGATACAGACATACATGTAAGGGAAAAAAAAAATGACAGACATGCATAACAATCTTTTCGTCTCTGAAAACCAATGAGGTATTCTGACTTGCATCATTGGGAAAGCTTTCATAATAAAAAGTCTGTAGGGAGGTTTCCCAGGCAACATGGCATGGTCGTATTGTAATTTCATTGTAATTTGTACTACCCCTTCCACGAAATCCTTTAGGCTTGCTAACAGAAACTACCGCTCTACTGTTGACAAAACTGAGACATAGGTTAATGATTAATCTATCAATAACGCTCTGAAACCAAACTAGCTGCAGTCACCAACTTCACTGTACCAAGCTGTCTAATAAGTTTAATTCTCCCTATTTGTTAATCATTCTTACTTCTCATTCCAGAATGTTTGATTATAAATGAACAAAGGAAGGCTGCTGAATTCATCATACCTCAATGTGGAACTCATGTTGTGCTTCATTTAGTCTTTCTTGCTTTTACACTGAATCACACAAACAATATATAACATGTATGAGCAACGAGGCAAATGTTTCTGGCTTCTATTAGACAGAGCAATCAATTGACCACCAATAGCCTTCAAAGACTTCAAGAAACATGTCGTTCAAAGTTGATCTATGTGTGGAACACCTATGATTTTTGACAGAGCCGTATCATGTCAGATATTTGTATCAAGTACGATACTTTGAATTGTACTTGCAGACTACATATTTTGTCATGGTCATGGTGTTCATATCGTGTTATATTCCATGTTTGTGCTTCTTAAGAGGTGATGAATGCTGGCTTCTATTATCCATTGAAAGTAATTTGGTAGTATGGGATAAGAAAGGCCATAATTCCTTTATGTATTTGTCTTTCTTTTCCTTTTTGTCTTTGATCTAAGGTTTTTTTTTTTTATATTTTACCAAAGACAAGTTGCATTGCACAGCACAAAAGGATCACTGTCTCGAGATCCACATCATGTCCGCACTGCTGAGTCTATCTTTGCTTCCCAGTTTCAATACTAGCAACAGCTTTCAGCTTCATCATCAAAATAATCTATAAATGGTGAAAGCTTGTCTTTTTCCATGTGTCTGGTAAGATTTGCAAGGCATTCATTGACCAATTCTACTTGCCAGAGTGAATTGTCTTCAACAAAGAAAGGTTGGATTTTCTGGTCAATCTCAATCCAACTACACCCAGGGCTCTTCTTTAGTCCAAGCTCCCTCATTTTTAATCTCACCTTCCGTACCTCATCCCATTTCTGGACAGAAGCATAAATGTTTGATAAGATAATATAAGTTGATGGATCATCAGGTTCCTTATCAATAAGTGTTTTTGCAATTTTAACCCCTAAATCAAAATCTCTGTGCAAACGACATGCAGAAAATAATGTGCTTAACAACCCTGCATCATCCCTGATTTCTGGGTTTCTTTGCAGAATGTCATAAGCTTCATGCAATCTTCCAGCACGTCCAAGAAGATCAATGACACATGAGTAGTGTTCAACTCTAGGTTTAATACTATAAATATTGATCATTTGATTGAAAAGAGAAAATCCTTCATCAACCAACCCAGCATGAGCACAAGCAGACAATATGGAAAGAAAAGTAACTCTGTCAGGTTTCACATTGGACTGCTGCATTTGGGCAAAAAGCCCCAAAGCTTCAAAAGCACGTCCATGTGACCCATAAGCAGTGATCATGGAAGTCCAGGATACCAGATCTCTCTCTGGTAAGCATTTAAAAACACCAAATGCTTCATCCACAGCACCACACTTTGCATACATGTCAAGGAGAGCCCCCATAACCACTTCATTGTTTTTGAACTTTTTCTCAATGATGAGCTTGTGAATCTCTTTACCCTTTTCCAGTGCTGCTAGTTGTGAGCAAGCTGCTAAAACACTGGCAAAGGTAATAGCATCTGGTTCAACATAAGCTTCTTTCATTTCACTAAAGATGCTAAGGGCTTCAAAATACATCCCTGCAGTCACATATCCCGAAATCATAACATTACAAGGAACTGAATTTGTCATAGGTATTGTCGTAAAAAGATTTTCAGCTGACTTGACCTTACCACATTTGAAGTATAGATCCATGAGTGAGCTATTGATAAAAATATCAGGCTGTATTCTGTGACGTACTATGTAACCATGTATGAGGGTACCCTCTGTAAGTTGGGCTGATCGCGAGCAAGCCATTATTATGCTGCTTAGAGTAGTCAAACTTGGCTTCAGACCCTCATTGTGCATCCTATTAAAAAGTTTAATGCATGAAATACTATCACCTTTCAAACTATATCCCATAATCATGGAATTCCAAGCAACTATAGTCTTCCTTGGTATTTGTTCAAAAATTTCTTTGGCCATATCTAGATCACCACATTTTCCGTACATATCAACAAGAGCAGAGCTAACAAAACTATCCAAAAGAAACGCGCTACCAACCAATTCTTTATGAATATTCCTTCCCCTGTCCAAATCCAAAAGTCTTGCACATGATGAAATAGCAGTAGTGATTGTCACCGAATCAGGTGCAAACCCACATCTTCTCATTACCTCAGAATATTGTAGTGCCTCATCAAACTTTCCACTCTGGTAATAGCAAGAAATTACCGTATTCCAACATGCTACATCCTTTTCAGGCATTTCATCAAACACCTGAATCGCATACTCAAACCCATTGCATTTAGCATACATACTCATAAGAGAGCTCCCAACTACAACATCCAGCATAAACCCAGTTTTTATCAAACATGTGTGAATCGTTTTTCCACAACCAATTCTACCCTTTCCTCCACAGGCCTTAAGAACACTTGGGTACGTGTAAAAATCAGGCTTTAAGTAAGGGTAAACTAATAACTTCTCAAAGAGGTCAAGAGCTTCGGAATACATAAAATTCTTAGTGTAAGCCGCCATCAGGCCATTCCACAGAGAAATCTCTGTTGGGTTTTCAATGGAATCAAAAACATGCTTTGCACAACCATACAAGTGGGCGGAGAAGTAAAGGCTAATTAGGTCCTTGCATAAGGTAATATCATCCTGTAAGCCTAAAGTGATAACTTTCTGATGAATGAGTTTGCCTTGCTTCAGTGATCTAGAACTTACGCAGGCTCTCAAAAGGGGTAGTAGTTTTCTAGTGTCCATTCAACAAAGGCATGAAGAGACTATAGATTTTTCTAATTAATCCAAGCATTAAGCACGGAATAGAAGGAATAGATAGCTACAATAAGTACATAGGTGAGAAAAATTAAAGACACTAACTTGTTGCCGGATTGGGGTGGCTGAATTGGTGCCAGAGAATGCTATGGTAGCTCAGAAGAATTGGGTTGAGCCGGAGACGGATTTAGTCGTCAGCAGGGGATCCTGTCCCCCGCGCAATTCAGTGAAACTACGTAAAACCCACCGTATAATTCTCTTCGTTGCATTTTTTTAACAAGAGTTATCTGACTTTCGCTGTAAAGAATTGTTTTTTAACTCGTCATTTATTATAAAATTTTTATTTTACTCTCTTATTCATTAAAAATATTATACTTAAATTTTATTTTTCAAAAATATTAAATTTAATTATTTTATTAAATTTTAAATTTTAAATTTAAATACTAAATCTCATAATTTTTAAAAAATAGAAATTGAGATATTTTTTAAAAAAATAAAAAATTGTTTTAAATGTTTTAATAAGTGAAAAATTAAAATAATAATTATATAATAAATAAAAAATAAAAAAAGTATTCAACTCTATTTTGTGGTGTGAAAAAAATAGAACTATATGTTCTAACCAATAATATAGAATGATTCCACTTGAAATTAGTACGGTCCACATGAATAATACAATTACACCCTTTGTGTTTATTTATTCTTTGGAAAATTAACAGTGTCATTTTTTTAGAAAAACTGAATGGATGCATTTCCTACTTCTTAGTCTATGAAATTTTATATTTATCTAAAAAATTTAATTCAATTTAATATAATCTCTAATTTTTTAAAAAAACTTTAATATTGCCATTTTTACTGATTGCTATTAATTTTATTAATCTAAGTATCTGATATGGTATTATACAAACTTTTATGAGTTAAATAAAACATTTTTTTTGGTCGAAACGAGTTAAATGAAACATTGACATGGTCAGAATAGTGTTCAATAGAGCACATTCCTATCCTTCAAAAGGGGTTGAATAAGATACAAATAAAATTATTAAACAGATAAATTTTTAGTTGTTCGATTAATTAAAAGAAGTAAAATGGTGTATTTTAGGGTTGAATTAGATTTATTTATGCCAACATCTTGTTCCCTTTGTAAAGTTATGTGCGATGTTGTATTAGAAATGTTCATTAATAAAATTAACGAAAATCAAAGAATAATAATAATTTTTTTTAAACTTATAAGTTATATTAAGCTAAAATAAATTCGAGGTTAAAACAACATTTGAATAGAACTTCTAGATTAAAAGTGCATACAAGCTATATCATTGGTTGAATATTTTTAAATTAATAGGAAACGAATAGCTTAGGATGGTTCCCAATGATTTTTTTCTTAGAACTTTTTTCTTTTAATATGAGTAAGGATTTTCTCAAGCTCAAATAAAAGAAAGGAACATCTCACATCAATTGAAATTTTATTATGATTGTAAAAAAAATCATCTGGGCGCAGTGAGCTTGGCAGACGTGGCTAATCCAAAGAGATCATAATACAAAATACTTTCATAGTGCTGCATCTAAACATAAAGTTGTCAATATTATTTTCTCCATTGAAAATGACGTTGGCTACTGGATTGAAGGGCAGCAAAACTTGGAAGAGCTTGTACATAATTATTTAAGCTCAATTTATTTTACACAAGATGACGAGACTGTTGAATTGATCGAAAGCATATTACGTGATATTAATATTCCAACTCTTTCTAGGCAGCATATTAACATTCTGCAAGGTGCTTTTTACCCCAAGGATATCAAAATTGTTGTGTTTAGTCTTAGTGTTTTTGATTTAACTTTTTGATAAGTTTAAAAAACTCATTTGTACACTTAAATTGAAGTTTGTCTTTTAAATATTATTGTTTAGTTTGACATTTGATTTTTTACAAAATTAATTTTACCAACCAAAGTTTCATTCGTATAAATCATAGTGAAGCAAAATCATATTTGATCAAAATTAATTTTAAAATTTAAGTTGACCCAAAATTATATTAGTCTAATGCTATTCTAAACATACACTATATTTAGTGTGCCTAGTTTTGATGGATATATTGCGAGATTCTTCCAAGTGCATAATGATATTTGTAACATGGTCATGTCTTTCTTTCTGAATCAGTTCTTGCTTTAAACTTTGAATAAAATTTTTATCTCCCTTATACCCAAGATTGACAACCTCAAATGGTTAAAGACCTCCATCCTATATCTCCTTGTAATGTAGCATAAAATACTATGCAACAAACTGAGTTTTATTCTTGATGATATCATCTCTTCTAACTAGAGTGATTCTGTCAAAGATCGTCTCATTTTTTATAATATCTTATTAGTTGCTAAAGTTATGCATAAAATTCAAAATTTAAAAGGGAAGATTCAATGTTGGCGTGCATTTAACTTGACATCTCCAAAGCTTTTGATAGGATCTCATGGAACCTTCTTCAAGTAGTCTTAAAGCATATGAATTTCCTGATGAATTGGATTGGTTGGATATCACAATGTATTAACAATCTCCTATCAAGTTCTTGTCAATGGAGTTCCCTCTAAAGCTCTTTTATATATTATCTACTCTAATGTTCTTCCTTGTCTTATTTATGGAAAAGAGCAAAGGAAAAGCTGGAAAGGAATCACAATTTGCATAGTCTTAGAAGTGGTCTCTCATTTAATGTATGCTGAGGTTACCATTCTTTTTTCTTATTAGGCAAATACTGAAATGTGCAACACAGGTAAGGACACCTTAGATCTCTTTGCAATTTATCTAGGCTCAATATCAATTATTTCTAATATCTAATGGATTTTAGCCTTAACACCCCACCGTTTCAAAGAACTCATGGCAGAGATTTTCGAAGTTAAACATGCTAGTAGATTAGGCAAATACTTGGGTTCTTGGATTGATGTGGACAAGAATAGAATGCATGTTTTTTAGGATATTGTTGATAGCATTAAACATAAACTGACATCTTGTAAATCTAAGGTTTAAGGATAGAATGGAGTGGTCATTAATAGAATGATATAGAATGGAAAAGATTAGAGTGTAACGACTTACGTAGATATGTTGTTTGAAAGTTTTAATGAGGAAAGAGACGAACTCCTAAATTTTTTATTTGAAAGTTACAATTAAATGAATGAAATAGAATGACTAATTGATTACTTTTTTCAATATTATCCTTTATAACATAAATACACAACCAATAAGTTATAGTTGTTTTTTTATTTTCTTTTATTAATTCTCTTATTTTTTCTTTCTTTTGATTTCTCAACTCACAAAAATGTAATATAATTATGAAATAAAATTAAATATATATATATATATATATCTTATGTAAACAACTTATAATGTATAAAAATTACTTATTTTAAAATTGTTTTAAATAAATAAATAATGTGATCATATATAACAATTGTATACTAATCACTGTTGCCTTCATGTGGGAACCATCCTATGGGAAGAAGCATTCTGGAGAAAATGATGCAAAATCCTTGTAGTTATTAAATTAAAAATGGTATAATAGTAATTTTAATTATTAAGTCACTCATTTTCACTCTTGATTATCCAATTTAGAAGGATAGAAAAAAATGCTATTTTGGATGGTTTAAAAATCTTTCCTTGCCATTCCACTTCCTTTTAAAAAAAAATCTAAACATACATTTTACTTAAATTAACTATTCCTCTCTTTGTCATTCTATCCGTGACCCCCATCCAAACATAGTCTAAATTTTTTTTGTAGGCAGGTAGATTAACGCTTATTAAATCAATGCTTACAACTAGTTTGGTTTACCCTATGTCCAATGTCCTGCTATTATGTTCCCAATAAATATTGTTTGATTGTTGATGCCAAAGTTGCAAATTTCTTTTGGGGCTACAATGCAAATTCACCTCGTATTCATCTATCTAGTTGGCAAAATCTTTGTAAACCAAAAAACTTAGGGGGTCTGGGCATCAGATCTACTCATGACTTTAACATTTCACTTCTTGCCAAGCATATTTGGAGATTGGTTGACATTAATAACTTCTCGTTGCTTTCAACAACTTTGGAGGGAAAATTTTGCCATCCTTCATATCTAGGAATTATTCAACTCAAAGCTAGCTTGTCTTGGATATGAAGGGAATCTTTAAGTCAGAGGATCATATTTCAAAAGACTATGTTAAAGGTACGTCATTTCTAGGGTTTCTAACCTTTATTTTGTATCAAAGTTTCACTTAGAATTCTCATCTTGTACGTGACCTTTACTCAAAAGATATAGTTAAAAGAATTATGGCTACTCCTATTTGCTGCACTCAGCAAAAAGATCACTTATATTGGACAAGTAGCAAATCAGTTAAAGATGGCTACAAGATGTTGTATGTTGATTCCGAAACTGATATAAATAATTGTTTTAACCATTGGAAAACACTGACGAATTAAGCTTCCACACAAAGTTTTGATTTTCATCTGGAGGCTTCTTAATAAAGCTCTGCCACTAGGTGACATTCTGGTTCTGCATCACATGCATATTAATTTAGAATGCCATTTTTGCCACCTTGAGACAGTCTTTGAATCATAATTTTATAACTTGCGAGATTTTGCAAGAGCTTTTTGGTTTGCCTTACCATTTGCTCTTCAAACTAATATTTTTTGAGAACCCAAATGTGATAAAGTGGTTGGCCATTTGGGCGAAGAGCAATAAGGAGACATCCACCCAGATGGAATACTCTACCTAATTTATTTTGATATCACTTTATGTGATTTGGTACACTCCTAATAAAATAGTTCACATTGGTGATACTCCAAATCCACAGAATGCCCTGCAACTCATAGAATGCTGAATGAATACCACTAAGCTTTGCAGATTGTTCGACATGTTTCCAATTATGTAAGGGTGGGAGAAGGTAATTCCATGCAGTCCTCTTCTTTAACTTTTCGTATGATCCATTGGAGAGGCTGGACTATTTTGACATTCATTAACAAGAAGAAGGGAGCAAACCATAAATTCAAAATTGCCCACCATATTTGGTTTCTTAACTCTCCCGTGCTTTGCTGGACTCTGAATAATTGGTAGGGTTTGAATAAGAAAGTTTTCTTCCTCACATCCATCAAAAGGATACTAGTTCAATTATATGAGATTGATCTAACTTTTCAAGGAAGTAGAAGCCTAATTCAGATTTTCCTTCCATCTTCTTCGTAGTGGCACAACATAGTCCAACGTAGGTCAGCATTGTTGGACGAGACTTTCCCAATCTTGCCAACAGACTACAGATGACTTCATTTCACAAAAATCCTTAGACTACTTTCTCTTCACTGATGTTCTTTTAATTTTCTTCCTAATATTTCTTTTGGCATTTTAATAAAAAGAAATATGAGCAAGGATTTATGATTGATTCATTTAGTTCTCTCTCTCTCTCTCTCTCTCTCTATATATATATATACATATAATTCGAATTAATTTTTACCTAATTTTATCTTAACTTATAAATTAGTTGCTACACTTTAGTTTTATTCAAAACACTTCTTATAGTTTTATTTAATCCAGATTTAATCTGTATATTACAATTTAAAAATTTGTGTGCCAACATTATATTTAATTTTAACTCACTCTTAATGTAAAAATTACAGATTTTGTTTCATTCCAAAAGAATTCATGGAAATTTACTTGAAAATTTCAAAGTAAATATAATGCTTAATTATTTTATTGATAATTTGAACAAAATTTCAATTTATAAACTTTTTTTTATTCGTATTCTTATATTTGTTTTAAAAAATTTAAATTTAACTCATGTCATTAACTTTCATAGAATAATAACATAGCCAATCACGTGCCATACTAATATTTTAAAGATACATAATTTTAAAACATCACATATTCTATATGCCTTAATTTCACTTCATCATTACATTGGTTTCTTTTCTTAATATAAATAATGCGTATTTAATTTACCAAAGTAACATATGATTAACGATTTAACAACACAAATTAAATTTATGAATTTTAGAAACTATGAAAACTGGATTAAAATACTTAAAGCTGAAAAAGCTAGATTAAAAATTAAATAAATTAATAAAAAAATAGAAAAATAAATTATCAATAAAATAGTATTTATTAAAACAATTATAAAAAATCTTAAGTGTAAAGCAATTTTATAGAAAAAAAATAATCATTTTGATTTCTCACGCTTTGTCACAGTACTAATTTGATTGTCCACAAATTTATATTACTAAAATAAAAAATTATTTGTAAATTTAATATTAATTAAAAGTAATATTTTAAAATGGTTATAATTGACAAAGAATTATATTTGATTAATGTTGGATTTTTTATAAATATAAAAAATTAGATTGATACTGAAGTAAAAAAATTATCAAAATAATAATGTTTTTAATTTTAAAAGTTTTAGGTTAATACCAAAATATAATGCAAATTCGAACCCAGAAAAAGGGAAATGATATGACGAAAAAGGACATGCGTGTTTGATGTCAAAAGCATAAGGGTATATGCGGAGCAACAGAGGAGGGCAAAACAAGGCACCGGAAACAGAGAGGCAGCGCGCCGAACCTTGAAAGGCTCAATACTCGCCGACTCTTCGGTGTCCATGTGTTTCTGAGAGTGTCCTCTCTCTTTCTTCCACTCTCATCATCATCGTGTTCAACCTTAGCCTCTGGAATCTCGCTTGGAACCCTCAATAAGATTCGGAATACAATGGCCAAGAAGAGAAGGCACATGAGAGGACCGTCACCTCATCCTCAGAATGTCAAAGTTGATGAGCCCACGAGGATTCGAATTGCCCAGATATTGCAGGACTTTCGAGTTTCCAATGATCAAGGTAACACTGGGTTTTCGAATGTTCGTGATTTGGTATTGTTTGCATCTCTGTTTGATGCAAATACGTCGTACATTTAATTTTAGATAAAAGGCAATGAGTTTAGTTGGTTGTCTGATTTATAATTGCTTTTGTAATCTGTTTTCTTTATAATTGATTAAATTATGTTGGAGGGCTTTTAAACTCTTATTCTCTTCTATTTCTTACGTCCACTTAGCTAGCTTATTCTGATTATATGTTTCTGACAAGTGCATCCATTTACGAAATCCGAATTTTATCCGCAGTGTACAATTTTGAGGCCAATTTATCCAAAAATGAACGTGCTTTGGTGCATCAAATGTCCTTAAAAATGGGTATGACATCCAAAAGTTCTGGGTGAGTGCCAATGACAGTATTTGTAAGATTGCATATTTCAAGCTGCTAGAATTATAGTCGTTTTTCTGATTGATATAGTTGCTTATTTAATGTTCTTTTGTTCAATTTTCCTTTTTTTCTTTTTTCTTTTTTTCCTGTTACATGGATTCTACATTTTGTATAGGAAATCGAAACACCGCCATGTATCAGTTTTCAAAACTAAAAAGAAGGTCGAGATCGATACAGGGTTAGAAAATCTTCCTTATTTCACATTTTCTGAAGAGGCACAAGAGATATTAGGGGGGCTGTTTACACACTATCCACCTGGTGATCGAGACATACTGGAACAGATGATTGGAAAACATAATGACAGAACTGAAAAAACTTATCAAAAGAAAGATGATACTTTCAGCAGGCCCTTTATGAACAAAGCTGAAATCAGGAGGAAATTGGAAGTATTTTCTCATAGAATGATGAAAGCCTCCCACTTCGGACAGGTTCTAATATACCATTGTCACACTTTGCAGACCTTCTTGATATATTTTATTGAATACATGCCATCTTGTTGTTACTCTTCTTCTGCAGTGTGTATGTGTAATGCTTATAGAATAATAGTCCTGTCAATGAATGATTTTTTTGAATTCCAATCTTGCAGATTGCAGCAGTGAGGTCTAAACTTCCAATTGCAGCTTTCAAGGATGTCATTACATCAACTGTTGAATCTCACCAGGTTATCTTAGTGTTTTGACTCAATTTTTTTAATCTTGTTTGCATATTGCTTTATGATTATGATCTTAAAATTGTTAATTAATATGCTAAATATTTACATCGTACTCAGGTACTATTTTGGTTATGAACCCTTTTGACATAATTATCCAGCTGAATATTATTAATTACATTTCTGCATTTTCTTTGGTCTTACTCTTCTTATATGTTTCAAAACAGGTAGTTCTCATATCTGGTGAGACAGGCTGCGGAAAGACCACACAGGTTTATAATTCTTTGCTTTATCTCTATTATGGTACAACTACATTTACTATATAATTTGCTGGCAATTCTATTTCAAAATGATCTTTTCTTATTATTATTATTATTATTTTCTTGTGATTGATCATTTTTGGATATATTTTTGTGGTATGACTTGTCTCCACCTTTATTTCCTGCTGTTCGTTTCTTTAATCCTGAAGTAGGTTGAAAGTACAATCAGAAAAGATGACTATATTAATAAAATGCTTTGTAAGGTCTCTCTGACATCATATTTGTCCAATTGAAGCTTAGTTTTCATTTTAGAATTTCAGTTTGTTATTTGCTAAGCTGATTAGTATGGTCATTTGACCTGATAGTAGGCATAGATGATCAGGCTACATTCAAGTGATTGAACCAATATCTTTCAATGTGTCTTGGATTGATTGAGTCAATCTTGGTGGTTGCTATAGTCCTTATGAATTTATTTTGGGAATAAAGTGCTGAAGCTGCTCTTTTTTTGTTCCCCCCTATGGTTGGCTGATAAGATAAGAGCGCTTGTTGCTGGTACTTGTCATTTGTCTTGGTCTTGACAGGGTGGATTATTAAAGCATATAGTGGCCATAATGCATCTAGGGTTGCTAATAGTCAAGCCTAACTTAGCTCATATTGACTTGGTTTGCTTATAGGTTGATGTCAAGCCTAAATTAAAAATTTTTATTTTTATTATAATATTTATAAGTAAGAAGTAGGTAGATATGTGAGATTTGCAAAAGAAATGCCTTTTGTGAGCTTGGTGGAGCAAAGAGGAAAAAAAAGAAATGAGAGGTAACATATGTTAGTTTTGGGAATTTACTGCACCTAAGATGTCTCAGTGATGATATACTTTTCATTTTGGTTGTTTCATTTGGTGGATGTCTTATTTTCCTTATTTTTGTCCAATATTCTTCCTTATACAAGTTCTAAAAGAAATCATGAGGGAGGACTGTGATGAGGTGAACGGAAACTTTAGAGAATAATGAGTGTGGTACTGCTTTATCGTCCTCTTCAACTTCTTCATAATGAACAGCTGAATTCTGATTATCTAAAAGTCAACTTTTTGGTTCAATCCAAAGTCACAAAATAAAACAGAGGGAATGGGAGCTGTGTTTCACACCCGGCCAATTTTTGGCTCATGCTTCATTATCACATCTCCTTTCTTTAAGTTACATTTTTTCAGCTTCCAGCAATGGCATTTTCTTTTCTCATGCATATCAGAAATTACATAAAATATGCCAAAAAGTTTGGATGGTTACAGCCTCCACATCATCCAATAAGAAGGTAACATTCTTCTACTGACAATAGTCTGTCTAATCCTTATAGCTGGATTAGTTTGTATATATGTTGCATTGAATAAAGATGTGAGACTCCTCTCACACGATAATCTGCATGATAGATTGTCTCCCCAAATGCAGGTGAGTGGAATAGCCATCATTTTTTATTTTGATCGACAGATAATTCCCTTTACCTGCAATTTGTTTGAGTTGCACCACTCAATCCTTCTCATTTGGTATGTGCTAGTATTTTTAGTTGATTACATGGCTTTTTGAACCAAATCATAGATTTGTTGATATTTTAAATTATATGGGAATATGGCACATTGCATATGTGCTTGCTTCTGTATGGGGAATAGGGGCATACATCAATTTGGTTTGGTTGGTTTTGAGGAACCAGGCCAACTTAACAGACCCAAGTGAAGTTTTAAAATCTAGGCTGATTGGTTTGGTTCAAATTGGGAGAACTGAACCAAACCAGACTTATTGAAGGTTGGTTCGGTTCAGTTCAATCCTCTAGGTTCTGAACAACCCAAAATGCTTTCCCTTGTTTCTATCCACCAAAGAAAAGTTACTGGGTTCTGTATTAGAAAGAGATATGGACATGAATAGCTGGTTGGCTTTATGAATACTGACGGACAAACAAGTCAGGAAAGGAAGAAAACATACACTATGTTTGCCACAGCTCATAACATAGAACTAGTAAAACAGAATTGCTCTAGTGAAATTTACAACAGTTAGTGTTTATTTAGACAAACCAATGGCATAGAATGTGATAAATTAAGTGCTGGAGTGAAGTCAAGCAGTTTGGACAGCTTCTTTTGCTAAGAAGTGACAGAAATCATTAGGCATTCTGGCATTGTTTGTTTTCTTTGGGCATTACAACTGCAGGGGATGGAGATGAGAGTTGACAGATGGAGAGAATGAGATGATGAGGCAGCAGTGAGATGTGAGCTGAAGATCTAAGGGATGGGTCTGACAGCTCTAGTGGTCTTCGGCCTTTGGGAGTTCGGGGAATCTATGGGGAAGAGGATTCAATAACTTAAGGGAATGATGCAGCCAAAACACTGTTCTCTCTCATTTTAATATAGCATGTATATATCACATTGATAGGGACTTTTAGTAGTATGGGATGCCCAAGTCCCACATCAAGTAATATGAGATGCTTGGTGGGATATTTAAAGGTTGTGGTGGGACTTTGAGGCAAGGCCCTATTTGGGGCCCACAAGGCACTGTCTTTAGCCAAGTGCTTGCTTGGCTATGCTTTTGGCACCTTTTGAGTAGTCTAGGTGAGCGACTTTAGGCGCCTTAGTTAAGTTAGGGTGCTTATTAAGACTTAAGGTTAGCTTAAGAAGCCTAGCTGAAATTTTTCAACAGTTTATAAATGCACTTAATCTTATTGTGAGTTATGACGTAATGGTTATTATGCTTGCATGGTGATAGTAGTGACCTAAATTTAGTGCATTTGATGATTATGTCTCTAGACTTGATATCATTATGTTTCAACTTTAAATAGTTATTTTATATGTCAAGTGTTGTTACAATGTTACAATTGTTTATTAATATTTTGTTATATAGCATATTTTTAGCTTTTTTTCAATTTTAGCACATTACTTCACTCGGACGAGCGCTTTTTTGCTGCCTCTTGCCAAGACATTTTAGAGGTGTGGTGCCTTTCATCTTTGACTACCTTGTGGACATCCCATACTACCCAAAGTCCCTATCAAATATATTTTGGGCAGCAGGTTTAGTTTGGATTTTTTCATCAGACTGACAACCGATTGAACCAATCAGTTCATACACAGAAATTTGTGAAGTAAACCAATTTTAATAGGTTGTTTTTGTTAGGGGTGGTTTAATTTGTCTAGATCAATTTTGAACACCACTATGGGGAATGATGAGTAATAATAAGCGACCTGAATTTGGTCTAAGATGGATGACAGGAATAGGTTTAGGGAGTATGAAGTTGGAGAATAGTGTGCATCTTGGTAAGAAATTATTTATTTATAATTCCGTACATTTTTTTGGGATAAAAGAATAGTTTTATGAATTCTGATTGGTTCCTATACATTGCCATAGTTGTTATGGTTAACTTTAATATCTGGCTTTTGTGAGTATAAATGTGGATCTGCTACTAGGTTCTTGATGATTCGTGATCTTTGGTTTGATTCTAACATTTTCATCTCTATGTGGGGGCAAAAGATCTTGTAAACTTCTGTGTTTTCTTGAAGCATTTCCTTTTTTCTTTCTGCTTGTCATGTTTAACTCAATATTAAATATGATTCAGGTCCCACAATATATTTTGGATCATATGTGGGGTAAGGGTGAGGTATGTAAAATAGTTTGCACTCAGCCTCGACGTATCTCTGCAGTTTCAGGTGTGCAACTCTTGCATACACACTTTTTGTTTTTCTGCAATCTTTATTGAAATGTGAATTATGGTTTCCTTGTTTTTGTATGTAGTTGCTGAGAGAATTGCCGGTGAGAGAGGGGAGACCATTGGAGAAAACATCGGTTACAAGGTAATTTCTTTATATATCTTTGTTAATGAAAGACTGAATTCCTCTTGTTATGGATTTGATAATTGTATAGGTATAATGGTTTGAACATTGTTCTAATTGTACTGGTAGTGCTTCATCTGATTACACACACATTCCATATATTTTCTGTAGCTGGTAGATTTTGTGGACTTTCACCATCATATAAAAAGTTTCTATTATGATTATCATACTCATAAATTCACAGCATATCATAGATCACATACTCTCAGTCATCAGCAATTTGAAATGGTATGAATTTTACCCATGAATCACATATTTTTTCTGCAAATGCAGCTTCTCTTCCCTCTGATCTCATTCCTGTTTTTATCGACTCCCGACATGTCAATCATTATTATTCTTAATGACAAATTCATGTCAATTTTGCATTCTGACATATAATATCCTATGTTCATTATGTAAGGGACTGTAGAAGAACTGTTTTCCTTGCTTCTTAGTACAAATTTGCTAACTTTCAGCATTCCATCTCTTTAACTATTCAAAAATTAAAATCTAGATACGGTTAGAAAGCAAAGGTGGAAGGAATTCATCAGTTTTGCTATGTACAACCGGAATTTTGTTGAGGGTTTTGGTCTCGAAATCTAAAGGTTCCAGTAAATCAAAGACAGGAAGCATGAAGGATGACAAACTAGAGATTACTCACATAATTATGGTACTTCTTTACTTTCATTTACTTGTTCACTTATTTTTTTTCCATCTGGAAGTAGAATACATTTATGGCACTCAATCTTGCTTATGCTTAATTTTTTCTTTTTTAAAAATGGATTCTCTTGCTCCATTGCCATTTTTTATTCATTTGAGTCATCTGGGTGGCCTCAAAAAAAAAAAAAAACAAAAAAAAAAGAAGAAGAGTTCAGTTAGCAGAAATGACTTACAATTTCTCGGATGCACTAATTAATTGAAAATTCACATATGGCTAATTGTACCTGCTAAAATTTGGATACTATTTTTGTGTTAATGTTACCCCAAAGGGGTTTGAACCTGCATTTAAAGGGGCATTAGTTAATTGGTGATTCAAATCTTGTTTCAAATATACCTACTAATATCTTAGGCATCATTTAGCAGGTCTGACGCATCATTGTGAAAAATTGAGAATGAGGGGATTTGGATGTGCGGTCTTAATGGTTGTGGCCCCTTCACTTGACCAATATGCTTTCATTTCACATATTTGGATAATATTTTTTTAAAAGATTTATATATATGATTTGCTTTTTATTTGTTAATTCCTATGTTACATATTTATTTTTAGATTTTGTTCACGAGCCTTCACTTAACAGCTTAAGCCTTTGAATTGAAATGATCTTTGACATTTGACATGCTATCCGAGTCTCTATGAGCAAATACTCACGAGGATAATCCTTGCTGTCCCCATTCTTCATAATAAAATTGATATATATATATATATATATATATATGTATATTTGTATATTCTACATAACATGGTTGTCAACCTTGTGGATTTAAGTAACTTGTGAGTGTTAGAAAAACATAGCCTGGGAAAACAGACTTTTGCATTGCATTCTTCTCCCATGACATGCCTGGTTGGGGTCAAACTAGTGATTGAAAATTGGACTTGGTGATGTGAGAAGCAGAATCCATGGGAAGAAGCTCAGTTACAGGCGTCTTGTAAACTCATGAATGTGGTGGGTTAGCTCACTAGTTTATTTTGAGTTTACCAATAAAAACCAAATTTATGTGTTAGTTGACACCTTTTCCTAACTTATATTCTTAACGTCAATCTTGAGTTTATGAATCACTTGCAATTTCAAGTTTTTAACAACCATGATCCTTACCAAAATAATAAGGTAAATTATTCTCCCTTCCTCTGAGAGATGGCTTAATTACACAACCCTCTCTTGTATCATAAAAATTACACGTGCCTTTCATGAAAGCAGAAGATACCCTACAACTAAACCTGTATTCCTTGAAACCTTTTTTTTTCCAATGTTATTTATTCTGTATTAAAATCCTTATAAGTTAATTTATGCGGTCAAAATGGGTTCAGTTGTAGGGCATTTTGTGGTTTTGGGGGAAGTTGTATATTTTCATCAGCGGAGAGGATAGTAATTTACCCTTTCATTTCTTTTATTTATTTAGATACCAGTTCATTTTCTTGACCCTCCATTTGCAGTTCAGTCAAAAGTTTGATATTTGGAACACTTTGTTATGAAACTTAAATCTTATTTCCCTTAATTTATCCTGGTCAGTTAATACATTCAGCCCCTCATTTGGTCTTGTAAAGTTTAACCTTTTCAACCTCTTTCGAAAGCTGTGTCTTGTCCTATATTCCCAGTCCTTACTAATGCAAGTTATAGGTGGTTTGCTGACTGTCTTCTCTTTGTATCCCTGGGTATAAATGATTTCTGATGAGAAAGGGTCAAGATTGGGTTATTTATTTATTTATTTTTATTTTTTTCCAAGCAATGAAACTGAGTTCAATTGTCTAGCTGATACTTATTGCTGTTTTGTTCAGTAAAGTAAGTAAACGATATATATCATTTGCAAGGCTGATGGTTAAAGCAACAATCTTGATGTAATATTTCTGGATTGCTAGAAATATTACCACTGGCACGGTTGTAGGTTTATAGCATAATGCTGGTAATTGTGCGTGTAAAAAACATTAAGGTGTTACCTGATTACTGACATCAACTACATAGATTAGAAGCACAGTTCAATCATTAAATCTTTGTTTTTGGATATTTTGTTGAGCAACTGGCATCCAGCCATTATGATACTAGTAATAAAAGGAGTGGAATTGTTCTTACTTTAAGAACTTTTTGTGCAAAGTGAATTAAAATAATTTCTTATATATTCTTCTTCAGTCTTCTGATATATTATGGATAATGTGAATATATGTTGTGCTTCCTTGCCTTGGCAAGTACAAGTTGCAAAATTTGATAAATTTCATTACTTGTTCAGGATGAAATTCATGAAAGGGACCGTTACTCAGACTTCATGATGGCAATCATCAGGTAAAAAATAATGGGACAATTTAGCTCTATTTCTAGATTTGTTCAGTACAAATGTATAATTGTCTGAAACATATAGTTGACTTACATAATTTGCAGGAATGCTTATTTAAAACTGATATTTAAACGTTGAATATTTCTTATAAATGCTGAAATATTTTTTGCCTTCACGCTTTAACTTGATGCTGTTGCTGTTTCTCTTCTCTTTTTTCTGCAAGATGATGCTTTTCCTTTCTTGTTTCCCTTTTATTATCCTTCTTAGGATATTCTTGGAGAATATGTTAGCCTCTCACCTTGTATTTTCTCTGCTAAAATAAAATCCTTCATACAAAATTATGAAACATGTTATTATTATCAAATGATGTAATCTAATGTCAGTTGCTCCTGTCAAGAAGAATTGTTGAAAGGTGATATCTAGGGGTGAACTCCTGTGAGTTGTTATATTTAGTCCCATAGTAAATGTATGTTGACAATATGAATATCCATCATTTAGAATGTTTCTATTCTATGATATGTGGATTAATATACCTGCTCAAATGCAACTTTTATGCAGAGACATGCTTCCTTCACATCCTCATCTGCGCCTGGTTAGTTTGAAGTTCTTATATTTATCTTTATAATATGCCTTTATTTCTCTGTCATCCAGTCAAGTGATGCTTTAATTTATTGCAGATTATTTCCTTTTTTTCCTTTTTCAAAAAAATATTTTTGAACTGGATCTTTTCCCCTTCCCTTTAATTTTACAGATATTGATGAGTGCTACCGTTGATGCTGAAAGATTTTCTCAATATTTTGGTGGCTGCCCAGTTATCCTTGTTCCGGGGTTCACTCATCCGGTACTTATGTAGTTCTAGATTGTGATTTGACTATTTTTCAATCTCATTATATTAAATTTGCCCATGCTCTTTCTTCAGGTCAGATCTTTCTATTTGGAGGATGTGCTTTCTATCGTAAAATCCAATAACGATAATCATCTTGAAAATACTACGTCAAATAATGTAACCAACAACCATGAGCTAAGTGAGGAAGATAAGGTTTCTCTTGATGAAGCTATCAATTTGGCTTGGTCTAATGATGACTGGGACCCACTTTTAGAGTTGGTTTCTTCTAAAGGATCCCCAAAGATCTTGAATTGCCAACATTCATTGACTGGCCTTACTCCGTTAATGGTATTTGCTGGAAAAGGAAGAGTGGGTGATATGTGTATGCTCTTATCTTTGGGGGCAGATACGCAGCTAAGATCTAAAGATGGAACAACAGCACTGGAGATTGCTGAGCTGGAAAATCAGCACGAAGCAGCTGAAATATTAAAGAATGACACAGATAACACTTTTTCAAACTCCATGAAGGGGCAGAGTTTACTTGATAAATATCTTGCAACAGTTAACCCTGAACTTGTTGATGTGGTTCTGATTGAGCAGCTGATACGAAAAATATGTACTGATTCAAAAGATGGAGGTATCCTTGTATTTCTTCCAGGGTGGGATGAAATAAATAGAACTCGAGAAAAATTGCTTCAATCCCCATTTTTCATAAACTCAAAGTTTATGGTCATATCTCTGCATTCAATGGTTCCATCCAATGAGCAAAAGAAGGTGTTTTTGCGCCCACCATCTGGTTGCCGCAAAATTGTTCTTTCAACCAATATTGCTGAGACTGCCATTACCATTGATGATATTGTGTATGTCATAGACACTGGGCGGATGAAAGAAAAAAGTTATGACCCTTATAATAATGTCTCAACTCTTCAATCATCTTGGGTTTCTAAAGCAAGTGCTAAGCAGCGAGAGGGACGTGCTGGCCGCTGTCAGCCTGGAATTTGCTATCATTTGTATTCAAAGGTTCGAGCAGCTTCCTTGCCAGATTTTCAGGTTCCTGAATTAAGAAGAATGCCTATTGAGGAGCTTTGTCTCCAGGTATTCCTTTCCTCTATTTAGTGACTTACAATCACTGAGCTTGTTAGAAACTCCATGATTATATGTTAGATTTGTTCCCTAATTGTGGTAATTATCAAAATGTAAGAATGACGACGAAGAGCATATTTTTATATTACATTGACCCAGTTGGTTTAATGAAATTTCTGAATTCAAAATTGTATATGTTGATGTCCATGGCACGAGACTTTGTTTTCTGTTTGGAATGATCCAAGACATGGACACTGTCATTGATTATTGGTTAGTGAAAAAAGAAGCAAATTAATTTCTATAAAAAGAATAAAAGAGAAACATATGTATCAGCAAGGTAGAAACAAATTAACCTGTCATTTTTGGATATATTGTTTGCTTCTGTTTTCTTTTAACATTAATGCCTTAACGTCATGAGAAAAAATCACTGTAATTAATTGATTTTATAGAAACTAGACTTATTTTTCTTTCTGTCGCCTTTGCTTTTTTTTTTTTTTTTTTTTTTCACTCAGGTGAAGATGATTGATCCAAGCTGCAAAGTAGAAGAGTTCTTAACGAAGACACTAGATCCTCCAGTTTTTGAGTCCATACGAAATGCCATTATAGCTCTTCAAGATATTGGGGCATTATCACATGATGAAAAGCTTACGCAGCTAGGAGAGAAGCTAGGCTCTCTTCCTGTTCATCCTTTGACGAGCAAGATGCTTTTCTTTGCTATATTGATGAACTGCCTTGATCCAGCATTAACTATAGCATGTGCATCTGATTATAGAGATCCATTCACAATTCCCATGTCACCCGGTGATAAGAGGAAAGCTGCAGCTGCCAGATCTGAACTTGCTTCTTTGTATGGGGGTTGTGGTGACCAACTTGCTGTCATAGCTGCATTCGAATGCTGGCATAATGCAAAGAAAATGGGTCTAGATGCACGGTTTTGTTCTCAATACTTTGTGTCCCCTGGCACAATGTATATGTTATGTGGCATGCGCAGACAACTCCAAACTGAATTAATTCGAAATGGACTTATTCAGGAAAACGTTTCAAAATACAACTTGAATTCACACAACCCTGGCATACTTCATGCGGTTTTGGTTGCAGGTTTGTATCCAAATATTGGGACATTGATAGTACCCAAAGGTGGAAAAAGGGTTGTTGTGGAGACTGCAAGTGGTGATAAAGTTCGCTTGCATCAGCACTCGACAAATTATAACTCGGCATTCAAGAAAAATGTTCATCGGCCTTTGATTGTATTTGATGAGATTACTCGTGGTGATGGGGGTATGAACACAAGGAGCTGTACGCTTGTTGGGCCACTTCCGCTCTTACTGCTTTCAACAGAGATTGCTGTTGCTCCAGCACTAGATAATGATAATGATGACGACAATGAAGAGGATGATGATGAAGGTAGTGAATCTGATGATGAGAGTGAAGATGGCATTGAGATTGATAACAAGTCCAGTGAGCATGGTGAAGATAAGAAGTCCTGTGAACAGCGTGAAGATAAGTTGATGTCTTCTCCTGATAACATAGTTAGAGTAATCATGGACCGCTGGCTTTATTTAGGGTCAGCGGCACTCGATGTTGCTCAGTTATATTGCTTAAGAGAGAGATTATCAGCAGCACTATTACACAAAGTAAGTATTCCCGTTATATTTTACTGCAAGTTATGCCTTCCAATTACCACTTAGGTGATGATTCTTTTACTCTGCATGACACATTGATTATAATATCTGTAGGTAACACATCCAGGGGAACCCTTTCCTTCTGTACTAGCAGCCTCTGTATATGCGATAAGTTGCATTCTGTCTAGTGATGGGCTCTCTGGCATGGCAGAGTTAACAGATGAGGTGGAGACCCCAACGAGGCAGGACAGTAGTCCCATAACCCGAAGTAAGGCCCGTGCTGATGTAAAGACACCATCGAGGCGGGATGGTGGTCCCATAACCCGAAGTAAGACCCGTGCTCTTGCATTATGACCCCCTTCAGAAGGAAATCCAGACAAGCATGGACCTGATAGCCAGCATCTAAATTCTATCAAGTGACATGGAGGTGTGATTTCTTGGGGATGATGGTATGATATGATGATTTATTCTAATTAAACGTTTAGCAGAGATATCTGTAGGGCATGGAACTGTTTGCTAGGAAATCTCAACATGACCTTTTCTTGAGAAAATGAATACAAATCCAATCATGCGTGATAGTTTCGGCCAGAAGAATTCATAATATATATTGCATTGATCCCTTTCTTTTAATCGAGGGCGGCTATGGTTTTGCTTTTCTAATTTTTACTCGCAGCAATGATTGTTCTCATAAATCGCTGTTAAAAATATCTATCTGTCAAGGGATATGCATATATTGAATTTGAAGTAAAATCCACAAAAGGCCAGGAGAATTAAGTTTCAGCAAGCTCGTGTATGCTAAACAAGCTTCTCAGCCAGATAGACCTTGAATCCAATTTCTACCGACACATAAAATAAACAGGAAACATCTCAGTTTATGAACTTATGTAAATGTCAGTGTCCCCGAAAAAACAAGAACATTGGCAGATAAGAACGATAGACTAAGGCGTGAGCAGATTACATGTTGTATTAAAATAATTTTTAGCTCACATTATTTTTCATTTTTAACATGATTTCCTGGGGCAGTATAAATGTTGTACAGTTGGGGATATGCACTGGACTAAGGCATTGTGCTCATGTTTGTTCTATTGTTCAACACGCTGACGTCTGCCTTATCTTCAATTAGCCTCAACAAAATCTGACTGTTTGATGTATCTTATTAATGAATTGTGACCGTTGAATTGAAGAACTAAATAGTTCAAGTGAAAAGTTCATGCATTAAGCGCACTCTCTTTTTTTAACGGTCACAATTGACTGTTTGATGTATCAAAATGCATTAAGCACTTAGAATTAAATGCTGCCTCGTGGATTGGCCATAGCGTAATTGGTCCTTCATGAAGAAGCTAAGAAGACGCTGCAATCAATATAATTTACTTGGAGGCTTCTTGAGGGAATTCCTTCCCCTAAAATTAACTCACCCATTTGAATTTGAAGATTTGCCATCACTAGCTACATCATTGTATCAGTCTTTTTTCTTTTTTCTTTTTTCTTTTTTTTTAATTTTCTTTTTTCAATATTCAAGTTCTGATATAAGGTGCACCATCAAAGTCCCTTGTTATATGGTATGAATAAAATTAAAGGGGCCTTGAGATAAAGAGTGCTAAATGAGGTTATACAGGAAATGTACAACTTTTTGGTTTTTTTTTTTTTGGGTGCTAAACACTAATTTTCCAATAGCCTCTTTAAAATATATTAATTACTTTAATTCTAGAGAATAATAAGATTTAGTGTTGTAATATCTGCTTTCTTCGTCTATGTACATGATAGCTTGCCATTTATGTTGATGCATTTCCTTCTCTGTCGTGATATTCAGTAATTAAATGCTTAAGATGAAATAACTTGATGTTTTCTGTTATCACATTATAATTCCAAAAAAAAAGAAAAGTCTTTTGGTGTCAAAATTATGACTAACAGCATTAAATGAAGATGGCTGAAACTTATCATAATTGAATACGATTCCCTGTTACACAGCATATATGCTGTGCAGAGTAGAGGATGATTTGAAAAAAAAAATTTAACTGAAAAAAAATAGACAACATATATTCTGTCTAGCAGTCGATCCACAGTTATTATAATCTTATTGATTCTGTTTGCAGCAAGATATTGAGTTAGCAATCATTTTTTATGTTATTAGATTGTGTTGTGCATTATAATGAGAGCACTATGACATATACATGTCAGAATTGCAGAGTGACTTCCATTGTCAATATAATTCTCATATTAACTGGGTTAAAAATAATTAAGAAAAATGATAACTGTTTTGGAATTTTGACCTAGTCAAAATTATTGATTATCGCAGAATATGAAGCCTCAATTATTAAAAAAATATTTATATATCTACATGCAAAAATGTATGTGTTATTGTACAAAAAAATGTTATGCCTTTGTATTCTTATTATGGAAATGATTGAATTATAAATAATTGTATAAATTATTAATTAGACATATTGCAAAATTGATATAAATATTTACTTATTATCAACTAGATATAATTACATTTATTATTATATTGCTTAAGCATCCAGCGCATTGTATTCTTCATAATAATTAAATGATGACTATACTTTTGTACTTTTTAAGGGACATATTGAAAATCTTTAATTCATAAAGTGCTGATTTTTTGTAAATAAGTTGAATTTTAAGATTCAGGATTTTAAGATTTTAGGGTTTAAGATTTAAAATTTCAAATTTACAATAAATGCTCTTTAAGTAGGCCATTTCTGCAAAGTCATGACATTGACCAAAAACATGAGAATGGAATCAGGGCAATCAATAGTGCCAATCAAGAAATTAAAGAAGTTTTAACTAATTCAAGACTATCAGGTCTCCCTAATCATATGATAAAATTGAATAAATAAATCTGAGTTTGTGTAATGGTAAGTACTAGATTTGATAATAAGCAGGTTGAGAAAAATACATTCTGGAGTCCCAAGTTTTTTGCAACAACATTGATAAGAAAGTGTTCATTCATAAGATAGTGATCATACCTTCATATTTCATTTCACCTTTCAAACTAGAATTAAGATTTTTTTGTTATGATTATTAACAACAGTCAATGTCAATTATTCTCAAAAGTCAGATTATATTTTCTTTTATAGCTAATTGTTTATTGCAATTTCAATAATGCAAAGTAGGAGTGAATTAAAGTTATGACTTATACCTAAAACCATTAGGCCGGGTGAACATCTTTCAAAGGAAAAATTGTTTTTCTCCTCAGGAAAATTATTGTTTTTCTATTTTAAATTCTATCTTCCATTATGTAACCAGTTCAGTTTAAATTTTCAATATTTAGTTTTAATTATTTGCCTCTTTGCCTCACTCTCCTTACAATTATGCTACCGGTTTAACTTCCCAACAATTTAATGTTCTAAAAGAACGAGGATTGAAGAAAAATGATTTGAAAACAAAATTACACAAATTATATTTAGAAAAACCAGATTGAACAATTACTAATTTATACTGAAGAATACAATAATATATGCTTTCTTTAATAGATTGCCAATTTTGCCCTCGGGTTATTTATTATGGCACTTCATAGCATGCTCACTTGCCCAGCTCTGCTAAATTGAGACAAGGGTGAGAACAAATGAGAATAATTTGATTTGAAGAAAAAAAAAATAAGAGAAAAAAAAAAGAGATAAGGAGAATTAAGAACATAGAAGGTAGAACTAATATTTATACAATAGTTCAGATCCACAGGGGATCCAAACACCATATTTGGTTTCTGCTCCATCTGTCAATGCACTTCCATATAACACAGGAAGAAGATGACGCGCAGAGGCAAAGGTAAGCTGGGCTATCAACAGTGGTAACCTATTTTCAACTTTCTTAAAAACTATTCATCAAGCACAATCTTCTTAATTTACTGCCTCTTCGCCAATGTCTTCCTCAACCCTTTGATAATCTTTGAAAACCAAGCCAAGTTCATGATTGCTAGTACTAGTGGCACAATTACTACTAATAATTGCCCAAAGGTGTGCATCCTCTTAACCTGTTGAAAAATTGAACAATAACATGTGACATTAACCTTCAGCCAGGTACCCCTTTTCCAATATTCAACACGAATAAAGATCTACACTATCTAGAAAAGTTTTTAGATATATCTTGTCAACGTATGACAAGAAATTCATAACCAATCTTAATATATAAAATATTTAGATATATAAAATAATTATATATTAAGCATGTTAGACGTGAATCCTACCAGAAGATAAGCCTAACATGATTATGCATACTTTTATGATTAGTTTAATCAAATGGTCTGCTTACCATGTATAGACCAGGTCAAGCTAAGAATTTTCTAAAAGATAGAAGAAGAAACATGTAAGCATGTCAAGTGCATTTTTCAATAGAGTCCACCTCTTACATGTATATATATGTCTATTTATCATTAAGTTTAGCTTGGTCATTTATATATTGGGTTTACCTTAGATTGTCTCTGGTAGTTATTACAAATACGAGATAGTACATAGTCAGCATCTGTCTTGAGTGACAGATCACTAGAAAAGAAGTCTGCGGGTGCTTCTTGTTGTAATTTGGTCTGTCTTCAAAAATAGTTTTCAATATAGAGTTGTCGACATGATGGAATTACTAGGACAACTTTTGAGCATTAGCAGACAATGTGCCACAAAAATTTTGGCCACAAAATTAAAATTCAAGATCTGATTGCTACAACACCACACCCCACTTAATATTCAAAATTCTACGTGCCAGTAGTTATTACCTGATCATAGTGCAAGTACACATGGTAGAACATGTAAATGAACAAAAGTATTCGGGCAACCTGCAGATAGAACATTTCAGTATGCATGTCCAGGAATGAGAATTGAATATGCACAACGCAATACGAGATTTGACAATGAGTTTCTGCAAATAACATGATTAGGTTTGAGAACCATATTACAAAATGCAATGATTTGACCCACCAGCCAAGCTAAGAATATTACAACCCCGTTTATAAGATAAGCTCTAGATCTTTTCATTCCAGCTGCATCAAGATACCTTGGAAAAAAAAAAAAAAGCAACCTGTGAATTAGCATTAAAGATATAACTTTAACTGTGCCAAATTGTTAGAGTAAAATTACCATCTCAAATTTATCCCTGGAGTTGTTGTCTCAGAGACAAGGACCATGTAAGTATAAAGCTGTCCCTCCCCACTCAACATTGCATATGCTACTGCTACTAAAGATATTAGGTGGTGCATCACCTGAACCAATGTTGATATGAAGAGAGGTTAAATCCTAACCAAAACCAAAAGATAACACACAGGTGGGGGAACCAAACTCTGATCCAGAATTTTCTCCAGCTAAGTTCATGTTAATTGAAATGACTAAAAATGAAGATTCACAACTTAATGAGTCAATTTAACTTGAAATAATTTTTTAGATAGAAGATATTATCCTTACATACTCATATCCACCAAGTGAAGGATAAAACCAAAATATCATCCCAAGGTCGACAATGAAGTAACCAACAGAAATCTGCAACAAGTTATAATGTATGAAGACGTTAAGAAAAGATTAACAAGAAAAAAAATTGACAGAACACAGGTCACTGTACAGACAATAAATGTAAAGATAAAAAGTAGATTGTCAACATGTACATATATGAAGTTACCAACATTTTTTTCTTCAGCAAAAATTAACAGCTAAAAGTCAGAATCTGAAAAACAAGCAGTGAGCTACACACTTCAAGAGGCCTAAAGCATTTCGACACAACGCAAATTAAATAGACAATCCTGAAGGCTAGGTCAAGATATCTGTTTGGAAACCATTATATAATATTTTTCTCTGATGTATTCTTAGCAACATTCCAATGCCTTATAGCTCAAATCTCAATAATATCATCACTCAATGCACTCCCAAATACTAACCTTCCATTAAATACATGTGACATCAACTTCATTGTCATACTCAACAAATGTTTGCTGGAAAATATTTTATTGGGTTTACCAGGCATGGCATTAACCTTTCATTATAAAAATACCTATAAATTTTTCCCTTTTCACAATATTCAATCCTTTGGGTTTGAAACAAGTGGAGTATTTAATACAACTATATCACAGAATCAGCCAACAACAACTGCATTACATCCATTCCCACCAGTTAAGTTTGGCATTCCGTGCAATCGCATTGCTCTCTAGTTCTCCTTCACTATTGAGGGGCAGTTCTCTTCAATTTCACCTTTGCAAGAACACAAAATGGTTTCAGTCACTGATTTACATTTAAGAGCTTCCCCATCCAAATAATCCATGGATAAAGGTAGCTATACGTTGTCTACTATCAACAATTTCCACAGACAGTGGTAAAATTGTCTTAAGCAGTTACATATCCAGGACCCTTGACACAAATAGACAAATCCTGAGTACCATACAAATTACTTCTCAACACAAAATTTTCCAATTTAATGTATGGATTTTTCAATGCCCGCTATGGTAGAAAATTCATGGGGTATTTTCTATTTATTGATCTTTTCAACCTCACTTCTGTAAAAGAAAGCCATAAAGATTTTGAAAAATCAGTCAGTCACAACCACTAATGAAGGATTCTGATCATTCATTCAATCGCTCAGCGTCTAGCGAGATCAAGAGGAAAAGTTATTTTAGAGTTGCTTTAGCAGCTCTAATGATGTAGAATAAGCAGGAAAGAGAGCAGCTGGTTCAACAGAAAGATCAGAACCAATCAGAGAAGAGGGAACCTCTTATCTTCTTTGCTTACATAATTGCCTACAATTAATTAAAATTTCTACTTCGATTTTTACACCCTTCAAACCAGCACAAGCCCTCAGTCTCCCTTGATTAATGTAGACAGTAACAAGTGACATAGAGATGTATATCCCATATCAGAGATGGGTGTGAGACACAGAACTCTTATACAAAGTCAGGCTCTCCCATCTTACCAGACTAGCTTTTAGGAGTGGGTTCTCCTCAACATCGATAACGCAGGGCTCTCATAATCTCAACCAGTCATTTCACCTATTTCTACTAGATCTCTGCCATCCAAGCCAATAGGAATACCATGTGACATATTCAATAAATCAAACTGTAACCAAAGCATCACAGACAGGGCATCGTAAAGAAGAATGCAAAAGAAACATAACATAAACTAGAGACTAGAGCAGTCAACAATTGGGACTAATTCAAGAGCCAAAGAGATGCTTTGACTTAAAATTTCTTAGATGGTTCTTCACGAAAGACTTCAGCATTTCATTCTGATTTGTTTGAGTCCACAAGATTCTTCCCCCTAATTTACCTACACTGTTAAATGAAAGTCCAAACCCCATCAAAAGAAAGGGTTTGCAAGGCTTTATCCATGAATCCAAGTCCCCATTCCCCAAGAAAATGAGAAATACAGTTATAACACAATATTCCTACCAGAATTAATAAATTGCTTACTTATACTAGCAAATGAATTCAGAAGGGATCAGCTCTGGAAAAGTTACATACAAGGTGTACTAAAATTGTACTTGGTCACTGCTTCATTGGTCCAGCATCTAAGTAGTGGAGGGACATCATAATTTTCTAGTTTCATATTTTCAGATTCCCAGTATAGGCATAGCTCTTCAAGATTGTTTCTTATCATCTTGTTATGCATGTACTATGTTTATTGTCTTGGTGTATCACCTCGCAGTATTGGTACTCCACTCCAGCTTTTGGGTCATTTATTATTCCACAAGATTGCTTAAATTTCAATGGTGATCAGTATGATGCAAATTATCTAAAACCTGCATGGCATAGACTAATATTTGAATAAATAATCTCTATCAACTCATTCCAATTTATTGGGTGAACCTGATTCACAGAACTGCGTTTAAAATTAATATGTGTGTGTGCGTGTGTGATTGTATTTTATGGAAGGAGAAAGAAATCATAAGGAATAAAAGAACAAATGAGGAGGGTAGAAATCCTCCTAATGTAAAGGACCAAACCAGAAATAATAGAATAAAAGAAACGGTATATTACTCTCATCTCCATATAGAAGATGTTCTAATTACACATTCTTCCCTTCTATTATGAAAATTTATGCTACCCTCGTTTAAAACCAAAAAATACCATACATGTAAACCCATTTGGACCGAAATAATCTCATGGATAATAATTTTTTTATTTAAAATATAACTTATTAAAAATGTATTTCTTAAAATTTTTATCTCCATTATTTATTGTGTCTAAAACAATGTACTTAACTTATTCTAAAATATTATTATATTTAAAACAGTGTTGATGTAGATTAAATATATTTACTTAATACAAATTATTGAAATTATATATAATGAATTATTTTTTCAAAAAAATTTATTTTGTACTTTTTGTTTTATTAATTGATTATATTTTTTTCAATAATTTTGACTTTTATACATTACAAAAATGATTACTTCATAAAGTTGAGGGCATTTCTTTTTTTCACAAAATGGATTTTGTTGCAGTCCATTCTGTTTCGTTTCAAGGAAGGCCAGCCTGAGGCCAGGGTCATGCAATTAAGCTCTCTTTCAAGTGGGGAACGAGAAATTTATCCTAAAAGAAAATAAAATAGAAACTTAAGCATGCCGCAAAGCTGCTCAGTCCCTCTGCATATCTAAGAGAGACACACCCTTTAAAAAACCCAAGCTAAATATTAAGTTACATATGTGATGATCGTTCATCATAAGTGTGACTTGAAGGAAAGAAAGATGAAAAACACAATCAAATATAAGTCTTACAAGGTCCCAGGTAAACCTTATACCATCACAATCAACTAAATTTACAAGCCTACCTTCTTAATCAAGTTTTCACATGCTAATTTTATACCCAAAAATTTCAATACCAAAATCAACATACCCCACCGCAATGAACTAACACTTAACATTTCATACACAAATCATATGAAAGTGAACCATTGAATGAGAAGGAAAAGAAGCAACATTCATGAATGAACCACTAAGGATTTTATCCTTCTAATTATGTAAACCCTCTATACTGTCACAATTCACAACAGCAAGCTGTGTATCTCTGATTAAGGAATTACTCAAATCCATGTATAGTATGATTAAAAAAGAATATAGCACCCATGTATCTACTTCAGAACTCAGAAGACAACTGTACTAGAGAGCAGAAAATACAATAGGAACTCAAAAAGGATATAAAAGAAGAACAAAAGAACCAGAGCATTCTTACCCCCAGCCCAAACGTAGACAATGAAGAGGTTCGAACAGTAAGGTCAGAAGAGTGGTAGTCAGAATATAGATTTGAGCAAAAAACTAAGTATAAAGACAAAGTTGTTATAAAAATGGCATGAACTGTTGATATAGCACTGCACAAAGAATAGAGGAAACTCATCAAACATTGTACATCATGAAACAAAATAAGAGAGTTTGGACAAAATGGAATATCTAGTACCGGTTATTCCACTCAATACGTTGGATTTTTGAGAGGCTGGAATAGCTCTTAAAGTAAACTGTGCTTATCAGCTGTGTGAGATCATAGACCTGAAATAAAAAAGATATTAGAAGATAAAAATAAGATCAAAGATGCATATTATGACATTATTGAAATTCAGCTGACTATACAATGTCTTAAGTGGCATACTTTGGAATGACAACAAAGAATAATACAAGACAACATACCATCTTGCATGCAAAAATGCCACCAACAATGGAAGTATATGGAATTAGAGGATCTGCTAATAAATATTCCTTCACAAACAGTTCAGCCTGGTTCTGGTATGATTTAAATGCCATCATTTCTTTTGAATTCAGCATTGCACCTCTAACCCTCGGTTGAGAAGTCTTTTGAAGATTGTATGAGCTTTTTTGCACTCCACCTTTTCCTGAATCACCTATAAAATGACTAAATACAAGTGTCAAGAGAAGATACAAAAAGGTTTGCAGCCATTAGATAAATCCTACCGTAATTTGGCTTGACTTTAGATTGAGGACAACAATGAATCGTTACTTAGTTGTATGTCCTTTGGTTTGGGGCGAGATGTTAAACAACAGTATAAATCGCAGACTTGATAAATATAACAGAAGTATACATCTTTTATGTGCAAACGACCAGTAACTTAATTAATACATCCCTCATCCAACAGAAGCAAAGGAAAATTATCAACATCATCTGGCAATGAATTACACAGCCAAAGAGGATAGAAGAAAACGAAATTACAATATTTACTTTATATCTTAACTTTGATAATATACAGATGCAATTTAATTAGTATAAATTAATCAACCCCATATCTACTAGTTACTACTTTTGATGTCAGTACAGCTGATGAATGTCAACACAAATAAAATAATTTCAGAAGGAAAAAATAACAAGAGCTTCAGATACAAAATAACAAAGCAACAAAATGGAAGTATTTAAACCTCTCAATCAATCACATTTGAGTCCATGCAGGATTGTCAAAGCAAAATATATTTATGTTTTCCGAATAGAATCATTTGGGTCGACTGCACAGGCATTTTAGGAAGAACTTGAGGTAATTTTTTTTTCCTAATATAATTCTATTTAGTCAGCTTTTAGAGCAACCCCTATAAAAGCAAGCCCATCAGCAATCAATTCCTCACCAGAAAGTTTTATGGAGGGCAAGAAGAGAAAAAAGAAATAAATACCCAAATCCCAAAACACGAAAAGTATTGCTAAACATGAAATAGGCATGAATGAAACAGAAGGAAAGTTTTGTTGCGTTCGGGAATAAAAAACAAAAAGAAAAACAATTTATTTTCAACAACAGAATGGATAATAACACTGTATTCGCAAAAAGCAAAAGGGTTCATTCTCATTTATGAGATAGTGTTACCTGAATTGAAGAAGATTCACCGGAAGTTGCTGCAAAGGGAATCCGTTGGTGGAGAGAGAGAGAGAGAGGGCAGGGAGCTTCGTGCTTACGGTGAGACAACGCTAGAAGCCAGAGGTAGAGAGAGAGAGAAACGAGAGAAACGAGAGAGAAACGTTGGCCTGAAGAAAGCAAGTAGATGTTGCTTCGCTGTCACGGGAATCTACAAGGAGGGAGGCCCAACGTCAATCAGATCAAGAAAAAGGCTGTGATTCTCCTGGTGCAACCCATAATCCACATCATAAGGTCATGGGTTTTTTTTTTTAAAAAAAAAAAATTGTATTAGATTTTGGCCAAAAAAACGTAATGAGTCTTATTAAATTTGAGTTATTATCATTTTTTTTTTCAAAAATAGGATTAAGAATTTAATCTTTGATATGAATATGTCAAAATTCTAAATGATGTCATGTTAATTGCTAGCTCATTTGATTATATAAACCTGTGAGTAAATATAACCTTTATAATATTTTATGATTACAAATGATTAAATGTTTGCTTTTGTGATTTTTTAGGATGAAATATTTTTTTATTCTTTCAAAGATGTTCAAATTAAAAGGACATTATCTTTAATTGGCAATTTAATCATTAGAAATGACAATAGTTCAAATATGGAGTAAATATTAGCAAAATCAAAGCAATAGAATCTATATAAGGGAAGATTAAAGATTCTCAAGATTTGAGAGTTAACTACCTAAATCACTCTACTCTCTCCACTGATAACAGAGAAGAGGAGGATGGCTAGCTGATATTGGGCCACATTGATGGAGACAACCTACTCATTCCAACAAAAGGCAAAAAAAAACCTTTTAAAAGGTGACCCAGCAATGACAGGTGCATCTAGCATAACACCACTAGCAACTATCGACATGAATTAACTCTTAGTTTTGGACTTGAGATTGGTAGGACCTATTGAACAGGGCTGCCGGAAGCCATGAAGATTGTTAGCTAGAAATGTCAAGGTCGAGGCAATCCTCAGGTAGTTCAAGCTAAAAGTGGGAAACCAACACCTAATGAACAACAGTTGAGGTGGACACCTATGACATATAATCATAACGGAGGTTGGACATGTATGATGGATGGGGCTACTTTTAGGAATTAAAGGAGGTCAGGATTCAACTTTGTGTGTAGAGACAGAAATGGTGAGCTCATTCAAGTTGTTATGGGCTATTATGAAGGTGTTTTGTCTTACCATCTGATTTAGGCCATTGCTTTTAGACGTGTACTTGAATGGATATCATCTAAATTCTAGCCTCCAAGAACTATTAAAATTGACTCACAGGTTCTTGTATCTGCCATTTCCTTTTATGACCCAAACGTGTTAGAGTTTGGCTCATTTGTCCAGGAATGCAGGGAACTTCTTATTTCCAGATAAAGTCTTACTGTAGAGTAGATTAGTAGAACTTTAAGCTTTGAGGCCTATAGACTAGCTAAGCTTTTTATCAATTATCCCAATTACAAAGTCTGGGGTAGTAGTGATGTATTAAATGTGTTCACTTAATTCATGATTTTCAATTCCCATTGAAAAAAAGGAATAACTATTCTTTGGTTTTATGGAGTAAAAATATAATTTCTTTTTAAAATAATAAGGAATGATTGTATAATTTAATCTTCATTTAAAGCTCATTTAACATACATATAGAACTAAATTGTATAAACTTATACAATCAATTCCAATTGACTTAGGTTAATGTAATTTAAGATTATATTATTAGTTAAGCCTCCTCTAAATTAACTAATCATAATTGTATTAAAAATATATTAAAAATTCTTAATTTCCACTTTCCATGGATTGATCTTAGAAGTAGATATCATTATATTTGGATGCATCACAAAGATAACTAGATGATAATGCTCAAGACAAGAAACAGTCTCTATAAATGGTTAGTTATAGTGTGAGCATTGGAGAGCATAGAGAGTAACTTTGAAAAGGCCTTTAAAGTGTTTTGAGAGCAATGAATATATGAAAATCTCAAGAACTATCACTTTCTCACAGCTAGTGTCATTTCTTGGATTATGTTGTTTCTCATAAAGGAATTAACTTGGATTCAAGCAAAGAAGAAATAATTATTATTTAACCTACACCAATATCTCTTCCAGAGGTTTGAAATTATCATGTGTTCCCATATTTATGCCAAAGATTTATTGCAAGGTTTAGCACTGTCATTGCCCCTATTATCAAATGATTGAAGGATGAGTATTTTAGTGGAATGAGATAGCTTAGAAAAGCTTTGAGTTGATAAAGAAGAAGATGATCGAAGCACTAGTTCTCACAGTACCAACTTCGAGAAAGTCTTTTACACATAGTGCTATGCTTCGATCATGGGAGTCAAAGCTGTTCAATCTCAAGAAGGCACTTGACTACTTTAATGTGAAACTGAATATGTTAAGGAGAAATTATTTATATTATGATAAGAAATGTTATGACATTATTCAAGCTTTGACTAGTTGGAGTCATTATCTCATTTTGAAGGAACTTGTTCTCATTATAAACCATAAGGCATTGAAGTACATCAATGGCTAACACAGGTTCAATAATAATCATGCAAAGTGGATGAAGTTTCTTTAAGCTTATATATTTGTAAGCAAGCACAAAAGCAGTACTCAAAACCAAATCACTAACGCTTTGAGCATCTTGTTTTCTTTAATGCAATGAAGGTGTTGGGGTTCAAAGTCATGAAGGAGCTTTATATGGAATATCTTGATTTTTCTAAGGTTTGGAGTGAATGCTTCAAAACATTCTCTCTTACAAGATATATGTCCCTTCAAGAATAATTATGTGTGCGTTCCTTGCTGTTCTTTATGGGAGGCAATCTTCAATGAAGGACACGATGGTGGAATTAGAGGTCAATTGTGACAAGACAAAACTCTTGTGATAATTGATACGAGTTTTTATTTGCTGAATATAATTCAAGATGTTTTAAGATGTAAGCATTATTGAACTTGTCATATTGCCAAGGCTCACTCACTAAATATCATATATGCAATGCTTCTTATTCCTAATGATCAATGGGAAGATATAAGTGTTGATTTCATTACTAGGGACTTAAAGGAACAAAGATGCGATTATGGTGATTGTGGACTAATTATATAAGTTTACGCAATTTGTTCCATGTCTTTAAACCTTAAATGCAATTCATGTTAATAATATTTACTTCGAGGAGATTGTCGAGCTTCGTAGTATTATGAAGACCATCACATTCGAATTTATAAGTACTTTTTGACATACTCTATAGGTGAATCTCTTAACTACTCCTCAATTTAGTTATTCTGAACATTCCTAAATTAAGACAAAAGTTGCAATTTGCAGTTTGGGAAGCTTATTGAGGTCATTGGTATAATGGGAGCTAAAACTATCTTAAGTCGAGTTTGTTGACCATAAATCTTAAAGCAAATCTATTAGTAAAAGTCCATTCGTGGTTATTTATGGAGCTAATCTTATTAGTCCATTATATCCAGCCCCTCTTCAATTAATCACTTTTTCACTAGGGATACTCAAGAAAGAGTGAATAAAATCTAGAGTTTACATGACGAGGTTAGGAAGAAGATCGTTTGGTGAAATGGTAAGTCAAAGAAACATGCCAAAATATAAAGATTGGCAAGCTTCAAGGAAGGAGATTAGTGGGGATTCATTGATTGATTTCCACCACATTGTTTTGGAAAGCTCAAACCAAGGAAGCATGTCTGGGTTATTGAAATAAACTTTTATTACTACTTTGAATTGAGTTCTCCATCATGATTGAATTCTTAAGAGATACAATGTCATATTCATGTTGCTTGGTGGGCTTGACTCTCTTTATACTTCCATCCGCTATTAGTGCTAAAACTTATAATTGCAACTTGTGCAAATTGGGTTTCTTTGAAATTGTATATTCCTTGAAGATCATATATGGATTCAAGATTTGATTTTAAGGGAGAAAAGTCTTTGGATCAAATATTTAAATCAACAGAGGCAAATTTTTATGATCTGAAAAAGATGAGTTCATATAATTTAAAAAACTAAATAAACAATATAACATAAAATTATGTATAAAAGTTAAAATTTTAAAAATTCAAGGAGGCAACTGTCTCCACATCCCCTTATTAGATCCATCCATGTTAAAGATCACTTGTACAACTTGTAAATGATGAGAAGAACCTAAGGCATTCTACAAAATCCTGCATCAAAATATGTTGCATTTATTATACATTCGGTGCTATTCAGCATTATAAAACCTACCTGTCAACACAATATTTTCATATAAGAAAAGGTGCCATATTTGGTGCAAGTACACTCAATTATAATATAGGGACATAATTGTAATAATATTAATATAAAAAATAATAATATTATAATAAAGTCCCTATATTATTACTAAGTGTACTAGTATACTTAAAATTGTTGGTGTATAAAAAATTTTACCTCATAGCAAATAATAGCTTAATATTTTTGGGAAAATGACCAAGTTATGCTTTTTTTTTTTTTCTTGTTCTGTTTTTTGTTTAATGTAAACCTGCATTTTATGTTATTCCATCACAATGCTTTACTAATAAAAGTCCCTTAGGCCCCACAAGAATTAAAATATATGTGCTCAGTCAATAATCAAACTTTTTTGGAATTATTATTGGCGTGACGGTGGACTGATCAATTCTAAATTTTATTATATTAATATATATTTATTCTTTCTTAATTTTAAATTATGAAAATTACTGAGAATTAAACTTATAAATCATGATCAACTTTAATTCCGTGTAAAATTTCTTAGATAGGAAGTTTGTTGCACTAATTTGCCCTTGAAATTATGAATTCGGATTATTTACAGTTCCACTATTTAACTTTACATTTTGCACGGTTTACTTAATATAGATTATATCAAATTTTTATAATTTATCGATTTTAGTTTTTTAATTTTAAATGCATACTAATTTATGCAATTCTTTTACTATTAATTATCTAATCAACACATTTAAAATAAAAATCATGTTTTAAGCATTCACAGAGTCAGTCTCAATTTCAACATTAGAAATTCCATGTTTATTGCAAGTGTTAACCCTTCAATAAGTGCCCAAAGTTTTAACCCTAATTGATATTTCTACAGTTTTTCTCAGTGCCTTTAGGAAAAAGAGTTATGTCATTAGCATAACAAAGATGAGAAACAATAGGATCTTGCTTTAGTTTAAATTAGAGGATTACACTTACATTCCTTATTGTCATTATTGGCCAAATTGATCATTATCCCATTCTTTTATTAAAATGCAGGCACTAACATTCACTTGAATATTCTTTTATTAATGGGTAGTTGGGTGAAAAACTAATTGATAGCTTCTTATCAATGCTTATCTTTTGAGAGTTCATTTCTTCTTTTGGTAAAGCAGATTCCCCTTATTATGTTTTGTCATGACAAGCTTGATTTGTGATAATACAAAGGTCTCTCCACAATCATAGATCAAATAGTTAACTAAAATTAGCTAAGTCAATCGAATAAACCAAAGTGTAGGGTACTAGAATAACTCTTACATATTTTAACCATTAGGATTTTCTCTATGCTTAGAGATTTAGATTCTTTACAGTTAATGTAATTGTAGTTTATATAAATATTATAACTACATGCAGTTAATTTTAACTTTTTGACCACTCACGATTTTTGAAAACTAATCTCAATCATTATAATCTCATTATCTCTACAATTGACAAACGTCAAATGCAGAGAATCTATATTCATATAATATAGTAGGGGTGTCAATTATGTGGTTAGCCCTCCATTTGACGGAAAATGATTTGTTGCTATGCAATTGGCTTGGATCCTTTTTATTGTTTTAAATTTAATAGATTCAAAGGGATCAAATATAGTTCAAATACACCAAATATAAGCAGTTTCAAATGCAGAGCATCCAGATCCCCATTTGAGATGCTTTCTATTATACATATAATAGGTTCCCTATTATATATATATATATTAAATCTCTCTTCCTCTTTGCTGGTAGTGCACTACAGAGCAAAGATTCCCTCCTCATATTTAAAATAATTTAATCTATCAATTTCTTCATTCTTTTAATACTTTAATACAAGTTAGCTATTCAAGCTATTGAAACTTAGCTATTACTTTATGTTGACTGGAAAATTATTGCCTTCTTGCAGCTGGCTTGGCTTTGGAATAATAGTTTGTTGGGAACGTATTCATTGGAGTTGTTAGAAACACTGTAAGTTGTTTATCATTTAAAAAAGCAGATAAGATTATTTATTTTTTAGCTTATAACAATCATCATTGTTTGTGTAATTATGCCATTCAATAGCAACATGAATATTCTTGTTGGTACTGTTTGTTACATCATTAATTTGATACTGCAAGTGGTTGGACTTTGAAGTATGAGGGAACCTCCTTGTATTTGTTAATTCAGTCCTTTCATTTTCTTATCCATTCTTAATTGTATTTTAAGGCACTTAGGAAAACAGTCAATTCAGGGGAGAGATCCTCTTGCATGAAGTGGATATAAGTTCTATATATATTGAAGGAGAAATATGTACTTTTGGGTCATTATTTTTGCTTTAAGATTAGTTTAGTCTTCTAAGTTGAAAATTATCAAAATAATCCTTTAAAAGTAAAAATTTTTAAAAAAATATACAACGGTCCAAAATTAAAATAGTCAATTAGAGGGACCAAATTAGTTCATTTTTTTTCACATTTGAAAGATCAATTTTGTTTTTTTCTTTTTAACCTTTGGAGATATTAAGAGAGTAAAACTGTATTTTTTTCTATATTAAACAATAATAGCTACTTGCTTTTCTTGTGAAAAAAGTATCAAATTGATCCCTCACTTTTATACATAGTGATAATTTAGTTTATCATAAATTAATTATAATAAATTAATCCCTAAAAAATATTATTTTATGTAAAATCAGTTTTTCATTAATCCAAATGGAGAGATTGATTATGTATAAATTTGAATTTGTGAGAGATTGATTTTATACAAACTTCAATATGTGAAGGAGTGATTTTGCACAAATTTAAATTTGTGAAAGATTGATTTTGTATAAATTTAAATTTGTAAGGAATTGATTTGTCACTATTAATTTGTAAGAAACTAAATTGGGACAAAATGCAAAAGTAAGACACTAATTTTGTACTTTTCTAGAGTACAAAATTATATATATATATATATATATTAAATTGAGTAGAAATTCTTGAGTTTTATCAATAATATATATATATATATATATATTATCATATTATATTGCGATACACGGGTCTAGTTTAATATTTCTTCGAGATGTGCATGCTTTCTTATGTTTTTTTTTTTCTTTTAATATGAGCGTGTGTTTATGTTATTCCTTGGTCACAATGATTTACCAATACAAAAATCAGCCCATAGAGCCTCACAAAAATTGAAATATCTCATGAATCAATTTCAAATCATTTTGAACTATTTATAGATCTAATTGTACAATGAATTATAAATTTTCTTTTATATTGAAGTTACCAAAAAAAAAAAATTAAGTCTATGGCTCATTATCAACTTTAATTCCTCCTAAAATTTCAATACAGAATAGTGGTAAACATTAAACCCTCATGCTACTTGTGCACATTTTTCGTTAAAACAACTTCGTGACTCTGAAATGGGAATATATATATATATATATATTTCTTGATTATATCAAGCCCATGAAAAGTTAAAAAGCATATCAAAGTTGTAATACAGTAAAGAGTAATCTAATACGAGTTTTTATTAAAGCACTCAGCTAATAATTAAATCAATTTTTTAAGTCATTTTTAAAGCAGGTGACTATTGTTGACAACTAGAATGTAGTAGTAAGAGTCAAAAGAAGTTGCTTAATATTAAGGTACAAGGGATCTAAATATTTCTTTTAGCGAAAAGGGAAGAAATGTACTTTCGAAAAGAAACGTTGAAAATTCAAGAAAAGAGGAAATCATTATGAGTATGACTTTCTTCATCAGATTAAAAAGCCAAAAAGGTTTTTTTTTTTTTTGATAAAGTATTAAATTATTAAAAACTTTTATAAAGTTTTGTGGCTTATTTGTCTTGCAATGTGTATTTGATTAAATTCATTAGTGTCCCAGGAATGACAAAATTTGAAAAAGCAAAGCAATGAACCCTGGGTGGCTTCAAACAGAACCATGAATAATGTTAACCTCGACATTAATTGTAGGAGGCTAATAACTTCTGTTAAATAAATTTAATTATTTTTAGTATGAATTAACATAAATTAATTATTAGTACAATTACAAATTTTATTAAACAATTAGTTTTAACTTAACTCTAAATATAAAATGAATGTCACTTTCTTTAAAGAAAGATATTTCTCAAGGGCAAACCTTCTAGAGACGTGTTAGGCACTGCAAGAAGAAACTACCTCGTAGAGACTTATTAGGCACTGTAAGTATAAAATACGTGTACTCCACCAACATATCTCAAGAGTACAATATCATCACATTCCACACAAGGAAATAAGCCAAGAAAGTTTTTCAAAATTTTTTCCTAAATCAATTAACAGATTAATTTTATTACAGTTAACCATTGAACCAAAACATTTGAAGCTTAAAAATCAAGACCTATAAATTTATATACAGTTACTCAACTTTAGCCAGCCATTATATCAAATATTTATCTTCTGCACAGAAGTATTAGAAGAAGGCCATTTTGAGTAGTAGTAATTGTGATACAGAAGTGTCTCAAAACGTATCAAAATGTATCTCACTCAGAATGTTGGCCAGAGAAAAGGGTAAAAGAGAATTTCATAAGAAAAGCTATTGAATATACTGGTTTGTATAACTTGTGCTCTTCATGGAGACACTCTGTCATTGCAAGGACAAACCAGAATGGATATATTTCAAGGTTATTGAATAGAGCTCGTACGTCTCATTAAATATAAAAAATTTGCATCCTTTTCTTTTAAGTTGAAGAAGAATAGTATATAGCTGAATGGACATATAACAAGCACAAAAAACATAGTAATCTAAATTATGCATACGAAGCATCAAAATATACAATCCATGAGCCAAAAATATATGCCCTATCAAAGTGGGCATGTGTGTGTCTGTTTGCAAAGTGTTTTACTAACCTTCTCAACTTTACATGAAACTTAGCATACTTCGGAGTCCAGACACTTGATTGGACAATTAATTTTTACATATTTTAAAAGCTAATAAAATGTGTGGGGTTTAAGTCATTTAACAAGAAATAAGCAAATTGTTAAAATCAGAATCAATTATCTCCTTTCTATCCTTTTACCATCTTTCTCAGTTGAAAAATTTCCTCGTCTCTCCTCTCCTCTTCCTTCCTCTACTGCAATGTTCACTCTCAGTCTCTCTTCAAGCTCCGCAGTTGCAAAGAAGCATTTGGAATCTTGGAAGTCTTGACGAGGCACCTGTCATAATCCTGTCACAAACAGAATCAGTTTCATGTAACAAGAAAATCATCTCATAGCTTTAAGAAAACCAAGAAAACTTTGAGAGCTCACTTGTGAATCTATTTTTCCAGCCCAGAACCCCAGATGCTTTTAACTGCAGTATGAAGAGACAGAGGGGGGAAGGGACCAAGGGAGGGGGAAATTAGAGTGTCCTTTGGGAAAGAGGGCGAGAGGACAGAAACATTGTCAAATGTGTAAAGACAGAAGAAAAAATAACTAACATCATTTTTGGGAATATGTCTTCTTCCAGCAGATCAAACATACTTAAAATTTATTTATTTTTAGTAAAATTAAGTAATGTTTTCTTTTTTGTAAACACGTGCAAGTACACACATACTCACACGCTTGCAAATAATAAGAGCCTGCTATTTTTGTTCACACAGTTATTAAACACAACTAGTTGAGATCACTCAACAGTATCAATAGCCTTTATCTAATTCTAGGCCTTGCAAATTACTATGAACCACAAGGTAAATTGACTAGATGGAAATCTTCCAGTGGACAGTCCCTTCTATCAACCTTAACAGTGTCAACCACAGAAGTTCTTATCTATGAAAACCGCATTTCAAGTGAAAAAGAGTACATCAAACTGACTGATCGCTTATACTACATGGAGACTCGTCTTTAAATACGCCTAATCCAATATGTTTGATAATAGAAACCAATTCACAATAAATCAGGAATTCAATGAGCAACCATAACGAATGAGGACTGATACAGAAGCGAAAGTCAAGTCCAAGTAAGAGTTCTAATGGATTTTAAAAGTTAGAAAGATACAGCAGTAACCTCACACAAAAAACTACAGAGGCTGAATAGCACCTGAAGGGCCCATCTTACCCTCATCTGGGTCCTGAAATCTACTCACAAAGCACTCGATAAAGTTTTTCTCAGATTTTAGAAGGAAAGTACCGAGGCTTATATCATTCTTAACCAAACGCTTAGATGTCAAAGTCTGAATAATCACGCATCTAAGAATAATCCTCTTCTCCAGGCTCAAAGACAGAACTGCTGGGACTAAAGCAATATCTTCTGATCGATAACCCATTTCATTCACTAGAAAATTCATCACCTTATTCATCTTCTCTACAGATTGTAACATACAATTTGGATACCTTCTGAATGCTGAAAGAACAACACTTTCAGACCAACCCCACCTCTCATAAGTCTCCAATCTTGATTTCCACATGTATGGCTTCACCTTGGCAAGCACTTGGATGGCTAAGACAAATGATGATTTTTCAGGATTAAATCCCATTTTCCTAGCCAAATTCACAACCTCAATAAACTCTGTGTGCTTCATAAATGCTATATCTGAATAATATATTACCAACAGACAGACAGATGATCGAGACGCTCCAACTTCTCTCAAAAGTCTAATGTTTGGAACTATATCATCTGCAACATTTGGTAAAGACCGTATTCCACATTTCAAAGATTTGAAAACATCCTTATCATTGGGAAGCACTTGCTTCAGTATTTCATAACGGGGGATAAGGAACTCATCAATGCTCCTCCGTAATATCAACTGATTAGAAACCAGGAATTCTGGGAGGTCAGCACCTGAAATCAATCCCTATAGCCTGCAAGAACTTGAGCTTACGAAAAAGGCTAGCCTCAGGATTATATCGAAGAATCTTAGGGTAATACTTGACAATTTTTTATTTCAGAAAATCCATAGTTCTTCAGAAAATTAAGAACCGAGTTGAATTGGTCATAATTTTCTAGTCGTACACCTCTGGATGCTCGGATGGCTATCTTCGGGGGAAGCCCACAAGAGTTGATCAGGTAAGAGACTGTGAAGGGATCTTCTTCCTGATACCTTCGTTTCTTCAATTTGTCGTTTGGTTCAGACGAGCATACCGAAGTGAATGAACAGAAATCAACGAAGACATTATGGATAAGAAACCATAATTGGGTTTTCCTCGTAGGTATATATCGGTTTGAAGCTATTAATCTTGAAATGGGAACTTTTAGCATTGTTGAGTTACTTACCGCGTTGCCCGAGTGAGCTGTATTAGGACAAAGTTAAGCTAGCTAGTTGCAGTGTTTATCTGTTTCGAAATTCTGTGACAGCGAAGCTGTGGCCACCGTGAAACCAGTCAAACCGGCAAGCCCGTCCTGCCGTGCGTGCGCACGGTTTAATGGCTTTTAAGTTAAAATAGTTCAAGTGACTGGCAAAAAAGCACACTTCTATCTTCTTTGCTTTTTCGTTGCTGCTAACCTGCCAGATTTTGAAATTTAAAGGAATGTTCCAATTGAATGTGTCATCAATTTGGGCAGGTCACTTGGCATATATCCAAGGGAGTTAAAGATTACTAGTTTAAAAAATTTTGAAATAATCAGGAAGTGATTTAAAAAGAAAAAAAATATAGGGATGAATTTGCAAACTCACAAAGTATAGGAACTAAATGATTAATTTTTTTTTAAAATATTTGAAAATTTTAATAATTTAAAATACAATAATTTAATTAGTAAGTTAAATATTTTATTTTCAATATCAAAATTCATTTATGTTATTAATTAATGATAATTTCCTATTTCGTATATTATTATATGTCATATTTTGGGGTTTTTATCATATTTTATTGGACTTAAGTGCATTAATTGTGATAAATTTAGGTCAAGAGTGATTGCATAAAATAATATTTGAAGAAAAAAAAAGAGGTTAAATTGTTCTATTTTTTTGTGATTACTCTTTAATTATGGAATTATGGAATTAATAGTATTATATTAGGCGTGTTTTTCATTGTAATTTCTCTTGAAAAATTGGAAAAAAGTAAGAAAGAATTTAACCCAAAAAGTTCATTAATCCAAAATCCAAGAATTTATGGACCCAAAATATACTTATGACCCAAGATCCATCTAAAACCCAATTGCTCGCACCAATTTCACACTAATATCTTTTCTTCATAATCTCATCATCTCCACCCAATCTTCATCATTTCTCTCAATAATTCCACGTCCTACTCTCTTTCACTTTTTCTCCATCTTCTCCTAATCATTCATTTTTCTCAATTATTCATCCCACTCTCTTCCACTTTTCACCCACCATATCTCACTTTAATCATCATTATTATTTCTCTATGTTATCTTCCATTCTTTTTTACTATCTTCATCAATCATTCCAATAATCCCACACCTTACTATATCTTACTTTTTCCCCACCATCTCTCACTTTAATAATCATTATTCTTTCTCTATTTTATCTTTTTTTTTTTATGCTATCTTCATCAATCATTCCAATAATTTCACACCTCTCGCTCTCACTTTTGCCCCCACCTTCTTCTATAAAAGAGCACACACCTTTCCTTCTCCCACACACCTCTTCTCTTTTCTTCATTCTTTCTATTTCCTAATTTTCCACCTATCCACCCCATCATCCATCTCCCATATTCTCTTAATTTTTTTGCAATCCCATTCAATTTCCCTTCATAATTTCTCTTTTACACCATGGTTGTTGTGAAGCCAATGGGGGAGTCTTCTCCTATATATGGCTAGAACTTGGCTTCTTGTAGATGGAGATGAAGACTTGAGTTCCTATGCTACAAAAAGGAGTTTAATTTCTCAATTTTAATTTTATTGATTTTCTAATTCTAGGATTTTCTTTATGTAATTACAAAACATAGATTTTTGGTACATTATCTTCGTGAATTAAGAATTGTGATTTTTAATTGGTTGAAGTAACTTGATGATTATATGAAATTATCACCTTACAATGTTATGAGAAAATAGGAACAAATTGTTTTTGCCCAATTTTAATCAGACATTAAGTGATTTTTAAAGTGTCATAATTAGTGGTTGTTAGCTATGTTAATAGGAGTGATCACTAAGAATACTAGACTCAAGTGGTATCTTGAGGATTTTCCATAAAACTTGATGTATAGTTAACTCCTGTATTAATTTGAACAAAGATAGCTATCACTCCATTTCCAAAAGCACTTATTATATAATTTCAAATTCATTTTTTATTCACTCATTTTAATTTAAAGAAAATATAAAAAATAGTAGCTTAGATTTAACCTTATTGCGTTTAAATTTACCTTGATTGCATATACATTTATTCATTTCCTTCTAAATTCCAACATAAAACCTTTGTCAATTACTTGTTATTTATGCTTAGTTTAGCTTAGGATTTCAAATAAAGGCTCCTTGAGTGAACACAGCCTTGATTGCATTGCTATATTGCATTTAATTCAGTTTAATTTTGACCACTTGTGATGTGGTTCAATCAAGAAATTTCTTGGCTCTATAATCTTAGTGCTATGTGATGGAAAATAAAACCCGTATCCCTTAGACCTTTCGACATACCCAATAAAGTGCCTACTGATTTACCTTAGGTCTAGCATCTTTTTTGGTGGATTGTAAATACACACCTCAGATGGGCAACCCCATATGCACATATGCCTTGAACTCAGTTTTCAACCTTTCATTAACTCAAATGGTGTCTTTTCAATAACATTGGTTAGAACTTGGTTAAGTAAATATACAATGGTCTTAAGCATTTTTGTCCACAAGAACTTAGGAAGCTTGGAGTTGCTAACCATGCTCCGCACCATCTCCAACAACATTCGATTTTTTCTATCAGCTAAGTGGTTTGGGGAACCAGGCATAGCGTATTGGGCAACAATCTCTTGTTCTTGAAGAAAATTCACAAATGGACTAGGTGTTTGTCCTTCAATTTATCTACCACAGTACTCACCACCTCTATCTAATCTTAGTATCTTAATTTGTTTACCATAATGTTTCTCTACTTTTGCTTTTAAAAACCTTAAAGGCAGCTAATGCCTCATTCTTATTATTAAACAGATAGAGATACATGTATTGTGAGTAATCATTAATAAAGGTGATAAAATATTTCTAACTATTTAACTTCATATTTGGATTGCATATTGATATAATCTCTAACAAAGTTAAACTTTTCTTAGCATTTTTTTTTTGTCTTATTAGTCTGCTTACCCTTAATGCAATTTATACAAGTATCAAAGTTAGTGAAGTCAAGAGTATTTAATACTCCTTCCTTTACTAATCTTTATACCTTCTCTATTGAGCTATGACTAAGTATTTAATGCCACAACATAGAGGGATTTTCATTTGTAAGATATTTTTTTTATACATATGCTATTAGAAACATGCATGGTTTCATGTAATGAATTATCTTGTATGGGACCCCCTTACTTGTAGAGGATGTGCAGTGACCAAGTGATTAGAAAATGTGTTCCCAAAGAGGAATTCCAATCCATACTCTCAGCTTGTCATTCCATAATTTATAGTGGACACTTTAGTGCTAGGAAAACCTTTAAAAAAGTATTTGATGCTAGTTTCTATTAGCCCTTCCTATTCAAAGATGCATATAATTTTTGTAAGGCTTATGGTAAGTGCCAAAGGTTTGAGGGGTTGAGTAAGAGACATGAGATGCCACAACAACCTATGTTGTTTTGTGAGAATTTTTGGGTCCTTTTCGACTTTCTTTTAGTTTCTCTTATATTCTACTTGCTGTAGACTATCATTTAGAAGGGTAAAAGTTATTCCTACACGGAAGGATGATGCCACTACATTTTCTACATTTTCTAAGTTTCTTAAGTCTCATATCTTTTATAGATTTGGAGTACTAAGGGCTATAGTGAGTGATAGAGGCTTCTATTTTTGCAATAAGATTCTTGATAACCTATTTGCTAAACTAGGTGTTACCTATAATGTTTTTACTACTTATAACCCATAAACGAATGGACAAGTTAAGGTATCAACTCTGGAAATCAATCATATCTTGGAGAAAATTGTCAAACCTTTTGAGAAAGATTGGAGCCTGAGACTAGAGGAAGCTTTATAAACTTATAAGACTGCCTTCAATACCTCAATAGGAATGTCACCTTATCACATCATTTATGGCAAATCTTGCCACACTCATGTGGAGCTTGAGCATAACACATATTGGGCTATAAAAGCTTGTAACATGTACATGGAATCCTCAAGCTTGGAAAGGAAGTTATAGCTACAAGAACTATAGAAGATAATATTAGATACATATAAAAGTTCTCATCTTTACAAAGAAAAGATCAAGGCATTCTCTAGAAGAATTTCCAAGTTGGTGATAATATGCTACTATTTAAAGACCAATTCAAATTCAAGTCTGATAAGTTCAACACTAGATGGGATAATCCTTATAAAGTTGCCAAAGTTCACAAGTTTAGGATGGTAGAGCTCATTGATGAAGTAACTAGAAAAACTCTTAAGGTCAATGGACATCTTTTGAACCTCTATCATGAGAACTTCAAACCTCCATAAAGCTCAGGTAGTCTCTTTCCTTCCCTTATCTTTTTATTGTATTTTGAGCTTTAATGCATAAGTTAAGTGTAGAGAAAAGACAATCCCAATAGTTTTAGTTAGTTGGCTTAGTTAATAAAACTCTTAATTTCCCATTTGTTGCCATACTCTTTGCTCATTACATCTAGTACACTTTATTGCATTGAGGGCAACACTTGTGGATAAGTGTGAAGGAAAGGATTTCATTTTGAATGTTGTGTTTCATGTGCTTCAATGTGATTCATAGGTCAAGTAGGCCGTATTAAAATTTTTCCATTTGCTTGCTTTGAAAGTGCAATTTTCTATATCATAGTAAAATTTTTAAGAGTTATACATGTTCTAAGCTAATTATGATGGCTTGATTGATTACTGCACTTGGAGTTAGTATTTGAAATAGATGAGATTTTGCATTATGATTAGTCTAGTGTTTAGTTATTTGATATGGGTAAACTTATGAGAGATAACCTTTGTTGGAAGGATTTTTTAGGCTATATTTCCTTTTTCTAATTGAGTGTTTACCACCAACTCTAGTCAATCTCTAGAACTTGTTTGAATTCTTTTTCAAAATTACATGTGCATTTAGATGATTGAAGATGAAAGAGGCATTCATTTCTCATAACCACTCTTCTAAACACTCCTCAATGAATTAATCCATTGTCAACCCCCTTTGAGTCATTCATTGTCGTAAATTTTACACTTTAGCAAGCTAATCATGTGTATTTCATCATGTTTTTCATAGGACTTTTGGTTGAATTTGCATTATCAATATTATTGTTCACAAGACAATGGAGTGTCATGTTTACAATTCAAATATATATATACATATATATGTTTCAAAAAATAGAAAAAGAAAAAAAAGGAAAATATATTGAAGAAAAAAGAAAGAAAGAAAGAAAAAAAAGAGCACTTCCATTGGGTTGCTATGATTAGCAAGTAGAATTGGAATATGTCTTTAGTGTGTTGAAGTGGTGATATATAAGCTTAACTTTCTCTTAACTCATTATGCATGCTTAGAGCTTGTTAACCATTTATTCCATGTGGCCATTCATAAATCATTTCAACACTCTTAAGTTCCTTGATTCATGAGTCTAATTGCTACTTAGCGGTGAAGGAGGTAGAATTTTTACAAGCCTATGGTAAACCCTAGTTTAGGTGGATTTGAGTGAAATGACCCATATTTGTGAGATGAGAGAGACACTTTGATCCTTGAGTGCACTCCTATGTTCATTTCTTTTGATTAAATTGTTTACTTTGGCTACTCCTTTGCATTAGTTCATTTTATGACTACGCTAGCTCAAGGATAAAATTGATTGAGCTATTGCATTCTTGCCCTGAACATGTTTAGTTTCTCATTTATATTAATGTTTATCATGGATAGCTTGTGCTTAATTATTTATTTGCCTAAGAGTGCAAAAGTTTAAGTGTGGGGGAATTTGATAAGTCCTTATTTTATATATTATTTTATATCTTATTTTTGGGTTCTTGTCATATTTTGTTAGAGTTAAATGCATTAATTGTGATAAATTTGGGTCAAGAGTGATTACATAAAATAAGATTTGAAAAAAAAGGTTAAATTGTTCTATTTTTTTTGTGATTACTCTTTAATTATAGAATTTTGGAATTAATGGTATTACATTGAACTTGTTTTCCATTGCAGGTTCTCTTCAGAAAATTGGAGAAAAGCAAGAAAAAATTTAGCCTAAGGAGTTCAGTAATCCAAGATCTAAGAATACATGGATCCAAAATCCATCCAAGATTCAACTCATGACCTAAGACCTATCTTAAACCTATATGTATCCACCAATTTCATACTAATCTCTTTTATTCATCATCTCATAATAATTCCACATCCCATTCTCTTTCACTTTTTCTCCACCTTCTCCCAATTATTCATTTTTCTTAATTATTCATCCCACTCTCTCCCACTTTTTCCCCACCTTACTTTAATCATCATTATTTTTTCTCCATGTTATCTTCCATTGTTTTTTTCTTTTAATGTTATCTTCATTAATCATTCCAATAATCCCATACCTCACTATATCTCATTTTTTCCCCACCATCTCTCACTTTAATCATCATTATTCTTTGTCCACTATCTTCATCAATCATTCCAATAATTCCACTCCTCACTCTCTCTCTCTCACTTTTGCCCCCACCTTCTCCTATAAAAGTACACACTCTCCTTCTCCCACACACCTCTTCTCTTTTCTTCATTCTTTCTTCTTCCTAATTTTCCACTTGTCCATCCCATCATCCATCTCCCATATTTTCTCCATTATTTTTTACCATGGATAAAGTGAAGTTAATGGTGGAGTCTTCTCCTATATGTGGCTTGAGCTTGGCTTCTTCAAGATGGAGATGAAGACTTGAGTTCCTATGCTACAAAAGGGAGTTTAATTTCTTAATTTTATTTTTAAATTGTGTAATTGATTTCCTAGTAGTAGGATTTTCTTTATGCAATTGTGAAACATAGATTTTGGGTACATTATCTTTGTGAATTGAGAATTGTGATTTTTAATTGGTTAAAGTAACTTGTTGATTGTATGGAATTATCACCTTACAATGCTATGTGATATTATTTTCTATAATGTTTATGATTAGATTATATAATCTTATGTGCTTGTATTTGATTGTCTCGTTTGAATATAAATTGAAAAGAGGAATAAATTACTTTTGCCCAATTGTAATCACACATTAAGTGGTTTTTAAATAGTTTCTAAATTAATGGTTGCTAACTATGTTAATAGGAGTAATTACTAAGTATGAACACTAGATATTCACTCATTTTGATTTAAAAAAATATAAAAATAGTACCTTTGATTTATTTGTATTGCATTTAATTTTACCTTGATTGCATATACATTTATTTATTTAATTATAAATTTCAACACAAAACCTTTGTCAATTGCTTGTTTTTTATGCTTAGTTTAGCTTAGGATTCCAAATAAAGGCTCATTGAGTAAATACAATCCAAGTTGTATTGCTATATTACATTTAATTTGGTTTAATTTTGACCACTTACGACGTGGTTTGGTCAATTATTGATTAAATATTGAATATTTTAAGACAAAATAAAAATAAAAACTATTCAAAATTATAGAATACTAAGTTTTTTATAAAATAAACTCTATAAACCATAAACAGACTAAGTACATTAAACTCATTTTGATATCTCAAATGAACCATGAAACCCAAATTGTAATAGCAAGTGAAAAGCATGGATTTTAAAACAAGGATAAAAACTGTATTGAAAAATTCAAACAAATGATATGCCATTTTAAGGGGAAAAAAAGATCATGGTTTTAAAATAATTAGACTTAAATATAATTCTTTAATTTTGTTATTAGGTTATTTAATTAATATAATATAAGTATATAGTTAATTAATAATAACATAAAAGGGAAAAAATATTACATTTCATCACTTTTGAATCTAGTTTTATTTCTACAAATTGAAAGTTTAAAATCAATCATTCATTTATCAAAATTTGACCTAAAATAATTTTTCTCTGTATGCAACAATGGAAAATCATTTTAGGTAAGATATTAAAAGGTAAAAGATCATTTTGAAGCTTTCGTGAACACCCCATCCAAAATTAAAAATTTTAAAATAATTAACATTTTTAGAGAAAAATAAATAAAAAATTAAACAAAAAGGGAAAGTAAAAAAATTGAAAGAAAAAACAACAACAATAACGAAAATTGTAAAATGAAATTAGGAAATGAAATAACAAAGTTGGAATTAACAATAAACGAACACAAATGAATTGAGAGAATGGGAGTGATAACTAGAAATGTGGATCTATATGAGAGAAAAAAAATTAAAAATCAGAAAATGCAAACATGAAAATACATCAGATTACATTAAGAATAAGACAAAATTAGCTAATCTAGATAAAAGCAAAGGAGAAAGTAATAATAAAGAGCACATCATCCGTCTCCACCGAAAGGCATTTTCACCAAACAAAGGATTCTTCATTTCAGAGTATAGGACAGCGAAAATTAAAGCTGCGAAGAAAGTGAGCCACTGCAAACCCAAGGAAACGTAACAAAAAGTCAAACAAGAACTGTAAAGCTTAATTTGAAAGGCCACAGACCTAAGAAATGTATTGAATTTATATCTAAAAAACTTTTTTTACAAGATAATTTTAAAATATTCTAAAATCATATATATTTTTGTCCATATTTTTATTAGTTGTGACATTTTTTTAATTATTTTATTTTTTATTTTTTATCTTTTTTGGTCATATTTTAAATCTATAATTTTTTTTTTATTTATTGTCTTCATTGTTATAATCTTCTATATTTTATATAAAACATTTGGTAAGAGATGGAAAAAATTTCAAATTTAAAAAGAATTTGCTAGAAGATTACCAAACATTTGTTATACATACACACATAGATACACATATTTACATCTTAAAATTTAAAAAATTACCATATCTCACTTATCATGTTATATACAATACTTATACCTGTATCGAGGCTTGTTAGCCACAGTCCTGCCCATCCAAACTCATTTTTGGTACACACACAGGAGAGGGAATAATGTTAGAAGTAGCTTACCAAGTGCAGGTTCGCATGGAGTCTTGGGTTTTTGCTATAGGATTAAGGAATGAAGAAGAGGACAAGAAGGGTTGATAATGACTAGGCAAAAGCAGTAAGGAAGAAAAATGCAGAAGATGAGAAAAGGCAGGGAGCTTTAAAAAAAAAAAAGGAAGACACTACAAGATTAAAAAGGAGACAAAGAGAAAGGGAGTTAAAAGAGAGGAGCTCGGGGAAAAAGGAATAAGAGCTAAGGATGAAAAAGTTGAAAAAGACAACATGGGAGATTGGGAGGCCAAAAGGTGTTGAAAAGCTCTTAGTCTTATGTAATATGAGTATAGGAAAATAAGTGAGAGAAAGAAAGCTATGGGAATAAAGGAAGCTTGGGCATAGAAGTGTAAGAACAAAAAGAAACAAAAGAAAAAGAAGAGATAATAGAGGAGGAGAAAAGCTCGAGAGAGAAGAGAGTAAGCTAGTAGAGACAGATAGAGAAGAGTGAAGGAGGGTAGAAAACAGAAAGAACATAAGGATGAGAGAGTTCAGAAGAGAAGAAACCAAGAAAGGTAAGAGGTGAGAGGAGATTGTAGAGAAAATAGACATCAGATAAAAGCAAAACTGTAGCAAATAATTTGAAATGACACAAAAGTTTACGTGTAAAACCCCCAATAGGGTAAAAAAAAGCCACAGACAAGGAAGAAAGAGCTTCACTATGAGAAAAAATAGGATTTACATCTTCTCTCTATATAACAAGGATAATACAATATTTTTATATCTTTTGCTAATAGGAGAATACTAATCTCATATCTCTCTATATATTTCACAACTCTCTCTATATAGGAATTCTCTTTTTCTTAGTTGTGAGAAATGAGGTTTTGAAGTTCTCTATTTATAAGGAAGGATAAAAAGCTTCAATACAATTTTCAAAGGACTAAACTGCAATTATAAAAATTTTTCCCCTAAGTTTTTATGGTTGGTCACCAGCCAAAAAGAAAATGTTTGCATTTACTTTTGACAATCTCCCACTTGAAGATTTGATTAAGAATCAATTAATCATCACACCATTCTTGCTTCTATGCCATCTCTTATTGCTCACGTCTCTGCTAGGGCAATAGAAGATTTATGCCATATGAACTTATCAGTGTTCACTAGCTTTGTCAGTGCATCTGCTAGGTTACCTATAATATGATTTTCTCCATACTTCATTCTTCCACCTTTTCTCAGATAAAGTGATATTGAACTCGTATGTATTTTTTCTTAGAATTGAATGTTGGATTCTTTGCTAGCATGTTTAGCTATAATATATTCTTCCTATGTCGTTGAAATAGCCACAACAAGTTACAATTTTAAAACTTAGCTTATAGCTTCGCTTGCAAGAGCAAACACATAACCATTAGTAAACTTGCTATTGTCAAGATCACCTATAAAATATGAATTTGTATAACCTCTAATGATGAAATCTGATCCTTCATAATGAAATGCAATATTTATAGTCCCTTTAATGTATCTTATGACCCCTTTTACAACATTCCAATGCTCTTGGCTATGATTCGTCATATATCGACAAACTACTCCCACTGCTTGTGCAATGTCTGGTTTTGTGCAAATCATAAGGAACATTAGGCTACCCACTGCTGATGCATATGGTACTCGAGACATTTTTTTCCTCTCTTCTTTATAGTTAGGACTCATACTTGAGGATAACTTGAAATTAACAGGAAGTGGGGTAAAGCTGGGCGTACAATCTTGCATATTGAAGCATCACAAGATCTTCATTAAATAATTCTTTTAAGAAAGCTAAATCTTCTTGTTATTTCTGTCTTGGTGAATTTGCATCCCTAGAATATTGTTTTTCAATCCCAAGTCCTTCGTATCAAATTCCCTAGCCAATTGTGCCTTCAATTCATTGATGCGATCTTTGTTGGGGCCTACTACTAGCATATCGTCTACATACAACAACAAAATAATAAAATCATTTACACCAAACCTCTTGATATATATATATAAGAGTCAGCATTAAGTTTGTTGTATCTAAGGCTCATGATGAAGGATCAAATCTGTCATACTAACATCTCGATGTCTGTTTAAGACCATATAAAGATTTGTTCAACCTACAAATCAAGTTTTCTTTTCTTTTTCTTCAAACCCTTATGGGTAGAGCATATAAATTTTTTCTTCAAGATCTCCATGAAGAAATGCAGTTTTCACTTCTAACTGCTCTATATGTAAGTTAAATGCAGCACACATTGCTAAAACCACTCAAACCATTATAAGTTGAATAACTAGAGTAAATATCTCATTGTAACCAATGCCTTCTTTATGAGCAAATCCTTTTACCACCAATCTAGCATTATATCATTCAACTTAATCATCACTAGTTCTTTTGATCTTGTATACTCATGTGTTCCCGATGGTCTTCCATCTTTTTGGTAGTGGAACAAGATCTCATGTCTTGTTCTTATAGATGGTTCAATTTCTTCTTGTATTGCTGTCAACCACAAAGAAGCTTATAAGCTTTCCATAGCCTTTCAAAAAATAATAGCTCTCTATCTTCTGTGAGTAGACGATATGCAACATTCCCTTCCATAATGTAGTATGAGTGTCAAACTGGTTCTTTCCTTTCTTGAGTTGACTATTGAACTTATGGAGTTACAAGATCATATTGTTCTTGTTCATCGTACCTTAGTGTTGCTTCAAAAGAATCTGGTACTTCTGTTTTATTTTCTCCTCCTTCAATTTGCACTGTAGTGGTCTTTACTATTTCTTTTAAAGTACTATCATCTTCATGTATATGCTGCTTTCCTTTAGGAATGATAACATCACTGCTGACTATAACCTTGTGGTTAGTAGGATCCAAAAGGTGATATCCCTTTACTCCATTAGCATATCCCATGAATACTTAAGCATCTTCTAGATTTTAGACCGAACTTGATTATTTCTTAGGCATTGTACATCATGTATACTTGACTTCTAAACATATGAAGATTTGTATAATTACTTGGCTTTCTAATCTATATCTTCATTAAGGCTTTTAGATTAATTGTGGTTGATGGTGACTGATTGATCATGTAGCAAGTTGTTTTGACTACTTCTGCCTAAAATGACTTGGCTAATTTAGCAATTCTTAACATTATTTTTATCCTTTCCAACGAAGTCCTGTTCATTTGCTCTGTCACTCCATTTTATTGTGGAGTGTATACCATCGTGAATTGCCTTTTAATACCTTCTTGTTAACAGAAAGTATTAAATTCATTACTGGTGTATTCTCCTCCATTGTTTGTTCTCAAACATTTGATCTTTTTCGTAGATTCATGTTCTATACACCCTTTGAAAATTTTGAAAACTTCAAACATATCTCCCTTTCTCTTGAATGGATACACCCAACATCTCCTGGAATAGTCATCAATAAATGACACAAAATACTTTGCTCTTCCCAAGGATAAGACCTGTGCTTGCCAAACATCAGAGTGCACTAATTCTAAGATAGCTTTACTTCCCAGCTTTACTTCCCCCTTTTAGAGCTATTGAACTTCAGCCTATGTTGCATACATGTAACACAATGCTCACAAAAGGTAGACAAACCTTTTTGAGTTAAGGAAGAAGATTCCATTATGTAAGAACCTTGAATTCATGTTTTGACATGTAGCTAAGTTTACGATGCCACCATATCATTGATTTCTCAGTTGCTGGATCAATTAATGCAATTGAGACTTCTCTTTGTTATTATGTTTCTCCTTTAAGCATATATAGGTTGGCCACTATTTTTTCTACTTTCATAACTACAAACGTGCCTTTAATGACTTTCAAGATGTCATCTTGTATCTGGGTTTTATACCTATTGTTATCAAATTGTCCAAAAGACAATAGATTTTTCTTGAAACCCTTCACATGCTAGACCTCCTAGATGGTGCGAGTTGTACCATAATACATATTTAATTTGATGGTGCGTATTCCAGTTATCTCAAAGAAATGATCATCTCCTATACACATATCCTTCAAAAATAAGTTTATATTGGCGGAACCATTCTCTCTGTGAGGTCATGTATCATGTTGTAGTTGAATTTGTAATTCAGATATCACTGAACCCCTTTTTAACTTCAGCAACATTTGCTACCTTGTTGTATAAGACTTCTCCATCATCTGAGGTACTAGCAATGCATCCTTGAGCACTTGATGACTCATTATCTTTACCTTTGGCCTCTGCATTCTTCTTCAAATGCCAACACTTATTTTTGTAATGTCCCATTTTGTTACATTTAAAACACATGATATTCTTTTTGCTATTCAATTTTGATCTACCTCAATTCTGACTCTCACTCGAGTTATATTTTGTTGATATTCCTATCATCTTTGCTAACGCTTCCACTTGTTGTGAACAAATTGACCTATCTTCCTTGTTTTTACTTCAATTTTCTTATTCCAGAATAGCTAGTGCAATGTCATTGAAAACTAGGTAGTTTGCAAGAGCATTATTAGTCAGGTTGATGACGAGTTGGTCATAGAAATCTGGTAGATTTTGAAGCATAATTTCAGCATGTTCATTTAGCTTTATTTTATGACCCAACAATGTGAGTTGAGAAAATAGAGTATTCAGAGTATTGATGTGCTTCATCATTAAAGTAGTTTCTAACAACGTAGAGTGTATAATTTCCTTTTGAGAAAAATTTTGTTGTGAAGTGACTTGGCCTCATAAAATATAGTCAAATGATCCCAAATTTCCTTCGTTGTCTTTTTCTCCTCTATGCTGAACAATATTTTATCTGCAAGTGCTAGATGAAAAATTAAAATAGCATTCCCATCTATATCATTCCACTTGTTATCATCTGTGACTTCTTCCAATCTTTCACTAATAGCCGTAAGACAATTATCTTTTTTCAAGATAACAATTATCTTTAGTTTCTACAGTGAAAAATTACTGTCGTTGAACTTTTCAATCTCAAATTTCACCACTCTTGCTTCAATCACAATCTAATTGTGGGCAAGAATAGCTCCAACTATTTTTTGTGAATAATAACTGTACATATTAATAGTTCACCATTCACATGAATAGTACCTAGTACTTTATAATGGGCGAAAATAATCTTACTTATTATATGATATGGAAGATCCATTATATCAGTGGCAGACACAAAACATACGATAAGTAGATAATAACACATCCAAATAGACTTTGATACTAATTGTAGAGAAAATAGACATCGGATGTAAGCAAAATTATAACAAATAATTTAAGATGACACACAGAATTTTACATGGAGACCCCTAGTAGGGTAAAAAACCATGGACAAAGAAGAAAGACTTTACTATGAGAAAAAATAGGATTTACACCTTCTCTCTGTGTAACAAGGATAATACAATATTTTTATATCTCTTACTAATAGGAGAATACTAATCTCACAACTTTCTATATATCTCACAACTATCTCTTTATATAGGATTGCTTTTTTTATTAGTTGTAAGAAATCAAGTTTTGAAGCTCTTTAATTATAAGGAAGGATGAAGGGCTTTAATGCAATTTTTAAAAGACTAAACTACAACTATAAAAATTTTCACGCTAAATTTCTATGGTAGGTCACCAACCAAGAAGAAAATGTTGGCACCTGCCATTGATAATCTTCACCTGCCATTGACAGAGATAAAGCTAAGAGGAAGAAAGAGTAGCAAAGTGAGACAAAAAAGAGAGTAAAAAAGTCTCAGAAGGAAACCAGAAGAAAGAGCAAGGAGAAGAAAATAGATACATAGGGAAAGAGAGCTTAAAGGGTACATAGAGCAGGGATAAAAAAAGACAAAGAGGAGAAAGCTTGATTCGAAAAAAAAAAATAAGAAAGTGAGAAAGGAAGAGAGAGTGGGAAGAAGAAGAGCCTATGGCTGAGGAAAAAAAAAACCATAAGAAGTGAGCATGAAGTAGCTGGAAAGTCAAAGAATCTAAGTTACCAACAATGTAAAATGCCCCGGTTCTCACATGCTAAAACAAGGACAAACAGAGAGATACAAAGGAATGGGCGAGGCATGCTTCTTCTTGAATGCTGGAAATGAAGTAGTCAACTTGAAGGAAAACTAGAGATGACAAAGAATCCTATATAGTTGAACAATGTGACTGAAGAAGATTAAGAATAGAGCCTCAAAGAGGAACGTTCTAAAGACATTGTACTGAATTGAGATTTTGTGGAGGCAAATTTCTATCATTGAACCACTGTTGTTCTTGGGATTTTAATGCTTCAAGTGTATATTAACTATGTAGAAGAAACCAAATAAAGTGGTGGTGGTAACTTTGTTAATGATGGATATTGATAATATGTTAACTGGGGTGCTTTCACGTTCACTTAGCTTGAACTACAAAATTATTATATCTAAATATAATCATAATGGAAGATATAAAGTATAAAATGATTTGACTTGATAGAGTAGCACCTATAGTGTAAATTTTTAAGTGAAAAACAAGAGAGAGTAACAAACCACAATACCTTCAAAGGGAGATGTATGCAAAAAAGAGATACATTAGCTTTACATATAGTTAAAACATCCTTTTATAATCTCAAAAACCTTCCGCCATTATTTGATAAAATATGTTTTAATATTTTTCAATTAAACAAGCCCATTAACAAGACTTATTTACATAAGTCCAATTCATCTCTCTCAATCATTAACTCTCAATTAGTGATTTGATGAAATAATCACTAGTTAACTTGGGTTGTGGGTTAGAGTATTTACCTAAATGGTTTGTGGATAATTCAATCTATTACTGATTACCCATAATTAATATGCACTCAATCCATTCTTAGCTTAAACTAATAACATTAATTGCTCAATTATTAACTACAAGAAATTGATCTAATAATAGGATTAAAGTTAATCCACACAATAATTAAAAATTATTCTAACATGAATTTGCAAATAGGAATTGCTAATATTTTATGAGACATTAGAGTTGGGTTTTAGTTCTAATATAAGTAATTTGGTTTGAATAAATCTAAACACCATTTTTTTTAAAAAATGAAAAAAGAAAGAAGAGGAAACTAAGTGAAAAAGTTAATTAAAAACAAAAATAAAATAACAAAATCTCAATGTTGGCAAATTATCGAATGGTGTTGATTTTGCATTTAATCCAGTATGGAGTGCTTATTTGATAATGGGTTCTTGCTTGCATTGGCTAAGTGTGCTCCATTGGTTGTGCATTTAATCACACTGTTTAATTTATAGGGCATATTTCCTTCTTGTTTGGCATTTTATTTCATTTTGAATGTGGGCAAAAGAAAGCCAAAGGGGAATAAGTCAGGCTTTTATATATATATATATATATGTGTGTGTATATGCATATGTGTGTATATTTATGTATGTATATATATATATGGTTCAATTTCATGTGATTAATCATCTCAATTATTTATTTATCTTCTTACAGATTTTGGTTTCTTCTCATTGCTATGTTTAGAGCATTATTAATTTTGGATTTGTGATAATTTTCGTTTTGATTTTCATTTAATCATGTTTCTACCTAAATGACACTTCTACCTAAATGAATTCAAAGTCAAACAATAATTTATTTTACCTGTTGTTGTGAGAATTTTAATCACCTCATATACTTAAAATTAACTGGTAAAAATTATGTGAGATTTTTAATTTTTTCACACTTTGAAAATTAATATTTAATTTTCAAGAAATGCAAAATAAAACATTTTCAATTTTCTTCTTATCTATAAAGCTGTCTCGTGAGATCGTAAATTTACTTTAGTACTTACAAATTAATTGATAGAAGTCATGTGAGACCTTTAGTCTATTTAGGATTTGAAAGTTAATATAGGTCTTTTTTTATATAAACAAATAGTTTTAATTTACCAAAAAAAAAAGATTACTTTTTTCCTTTTTATTTATTTGTTTTGTCTTTAAAGTTGTTGTATGAGAGTATTAATCTCCTCAAGTACTTAAGAATTAGTCTATGCAAGTCATGTGAAATCTTTAGTCTCTATAGGCTTTGAAAATAAGCATCCGATTTCACAAAAATAGAAATAAAAATAATTCTAAGTTATAACAGTAGTTCATTTTCCCAATTACTTGTGAACCCAAAAAGCAAACTTTCCTTAATGATTTCATTCATTTTTTAATTTAAAATAAGACATTTTGGTTTCAAAAGTCCAAAATCCACAGGTCACATAAAAGAAAATCATTCCTCTTAAAAATTCCATTCACTTTAGAAATTAAAATAAAAAAAATCTTAATTTCAAAAATTCCAAAAAAAAAAAATCCAAAATCTCAAAAGTACTTTTTCTTAAAAAATTTGTTCATTTTTTCAAAATTAAAATAAGAAAAATCCAAACAAAAATTCCAAGAACACCCTTCCTTGACAACTTTATTCCTTTTTTGCAATTAAATTAAGATCCTATTTTCAAAATTTCAAAAAAATAAAAAAATAAAAAATGAAACGTAATTAAAACATAGAAATCAAATTTCAAACTCATTTTGTTAACAAAATCCTTATTAATTTATGTTGTCTTGCTCATTTAACAAAAATTAAAAATCACCAACCAGTTGTCATGCTTTTTTTTATTGTCATACTTCATAGATTTTGATTTCTATCATTGGATACGTAAGCTCTAAACTCTCATCAAATATGCCTTATATAAATATCTATTTTTTAATTAATATTTTCCTGTTTTCCTTATTTATTTTGCATGTATTTTGATACAAGTAATTGAGATGAAATTAAGATTGTATTACATTAATTTTGTTTTACTAATTTAGGAAAATCATCCTAACATGTTGGAGTTACGGAGTGCCTGACTCTTCCCCATATTCAAACAAACCTTAGAATCCATTTCTTTTTACGTAGATTATCTTTCCATTCTTTTTTCTTTATAAAATGATTTTTTTAATTTTTTTTTAAATTTTAGTGGTGACTCTGAAATAAATTAGCTTTTAATATGCTTTTGAAAATCAACTTGTTTTTCTTTTCTATCCATAACACGCTCGATCAAGTTGCTAAGTGTGATATTAGTGAAAAACCAATATGTAACTAAAATTAAAATATGAAAGACCATTTTGACATTTTCAATTTGTTGAGGACAAAAATAATACTAATTTTAAAAGTGGATAACCAAAATGGTGTATTTCTTTATAAAAAAAAACATATAATTTAATTTAAAAGTGATACAAGTATTTGTAATTATTATCCACACCATATAATTATTATATTTTAATTAAAAAACAGCATAGCCAACATTTATATCCAATACAAATATGTCAATAATAAAAATGATTAACATGGCAAAAAAGTTAAGGTGATGAAAAGAAAAATAGATAAAAGAATCCATTTCTTAAAATCAAAATTATATATTGTGAGAGTCTCCCTGGATCAACTGTCTAGGACAGTAACGTTTTTCATTTTTTAGCACCGACAAAAAATATAGGTAAAAATAATTATCTGTAATAATAATTTCAATAAAAGAATAAATCAATATTTTTTTTTCCTTGGAATAAAATAAATCAATTCATATACCCACTTTTATTAAAAAAATGATAATAATATACCCCCTTCTCCATAAGGTTGAAAAAAATTCCTTGTCTCTCCTCCCCTCTTCCTTCTTTTACTGCAATGGTCACTATCAGTCTGTCTCCATGCTCCATAGTTGCAAAGAAGAATTTGGAATTTTGGAAGTCATGACGAGGCACTTGTCATAATCCTGTCACAAGCAAAATCAGTTTCATATGAAAATCATCGCATTGTTTTAAAAACCAAGATAACTTTGAGAACTCAATTGTGAATCTATTTTTGCAGCCCAGTGCTCACGATGCTTTTAGCTGCAATATGAAAAAACAGAGTGGGGAAGGGACCAAGGGGGAATTGAACTGTCCTTTCGGAAAGAGGCAAGAAGATAGAAACATTGTCAAATGTGTAAAAAGAGGAGATGAAATTGTCAAATGTTTAAAAGCAGGAGAAGAAATAACTTACAACATTTCTGGGAATATGTCTTTTTCCAGAAGGTCAAACATACTTAAACACATGCAAGTACACACATACTCACACGCTTGCAAATAATAAGATCCTACTAATTTTGTTCACACAATTATTAAGCACAACTTGTTAAGGACACTCAACAGTGACAAGAGCCTTTATCTAATGTTAGGCCTTGCAATGAACCGAAAGTAAATTGACTAGATGGAAATCTTCCGATGGACAGTCCCTTCCAGCAACTTTAACAGTGTCAACCACCGATGTTCTTATATATGAAAACCAGTAGCACATTAAAAACAGAAAAGCATTTCAAGTAAAGCAGAGTATATCAAACTGACTGATCGCCTATTCTACATGGAGACCGTTCTATAAATTATATGGTTAATCCTTTAGCAACTGGCATTGGTCTAATACGTTTGATAATAGAAACCAATTCACAATAAAAAATTATGACTGACATAAAAGCGAAAGTCAAGTCCGAGTTCTAACGGATCAAGTTAAAAAGATACAGCAGTAGCCGCATAAAAAACTACTAAGACTGAATAGCAGCAGAAGGGCCCATCTTACCGTCATCTGAGTCCTGAAATCTGCCCACAAAGCACTTGATAAAGTTTTTCTCAGTTTTAAAAAGGAAAGTACCAAGGCTTATATCATTCTTAACCAAACCCTTAGATTTCAAAGTCTGAATCATCAAGCATCTAGGGACAATCCTCTTCTCCAGGCTAAAAGACAGAACTGCTGGGGCTAAAGCAATATCTTCTGATTGATAACCCATTTCATTCACAAGAAAATTCATCCCCTTAGTGATCTTCTCTTCAGATAATAACATACAATTTGGAAACCTTCTGAATGCCGAAAGAACAACACTTGCAGACCAACCCCACCTCTCGTAAGTCTCCAATCTTGATTTCCACATGTATGGCTTCGCCTTTGCCAGCCCTTGGATGGCTAAGACAAATGATGATTTTGCAGGATCAAATCCCATTTTCCTAGCCAAATTCACAGCTTCAATAACTTTGTATGCTTTATAAATGCTATATCTGAATAATATTTTACGAATAGACAGACAGAAGATCGAGACGCTCCAAGTTCTCTCAAAAGTCTAGTGTTTGGAATTATACTGCAACATTAGGTAAAGACCGTATTCCACATTTCAAAGATTTGATAACATCCTTATCATTAGGAAGCACTTGCTTCAGTATTTCATAACGGGGGATTAGGAACTCATCAATGCTCCTTCGTAATATCAACGGATTAGAAACCAGGAATTCTGGGATGTCAGCACCTGAAATCCCTGTAGACTGCAAGAACTTGAGCTTAGGAAAAAGGTTTGCCTTAGGATTATGTCGAAGAATCTTAGGGTAATACTTGACAATTCTTGAGACATGAGTTTCGGAAAATCCATAGTTCTTCAGAAAATAAAGAACCGAGTTCGGTTAGTCATAATTTTCTAGTCGGACGCCTCTGGATGCTCGGATGGCTATCTTGGGGGGAAGCCCACATGAGTTGATTAGGTAAGAGACTGTGAGGGGATCTTCTTCCTGATACCTTCGTTTCTTCAATTTGCCGTTTGGTTCAGAGCAGCTCACTGAAGTGAATGAACAGACATCAACGAAGACATCATGGATAAGAAACCCTAATTGCGTCTTCCTCGTAGGCATATATCGGTTTGAAGCAATTAATCTTGAAATGAGAATTTTTTGCATTGTTGATATACTTACCGCGTTGCCTGAGTCAGCTCTATGAGGAGGAGGTTGAGCTAGCTAGTTGCAGAGTTTATCTGTCTCGAAATTCTGCAACAGGGCGAAGCTGTGGCCACCGTGAAAGAGTCAAACCGGCTCGGTTTAATAGCTTTTAAGTTAAAATAGCGGTTTAATTCACTAAAAAATATTTAAAAAATAAGAATCTAAGGTAAAATAATTTAATTTTTAAGTCAAACATTTTATTTTAATATAAAAATTTATTTATGTTATTTATTATTGACTAAATATTAAATATTTTAAAATAAGAAAATAAAAACTATTTAAAATTATAAAATATTAAATATTTTACAAAATAAACTCTACATACCATGAATCCACTAAGTTGGTTGTTTTTTTAATAGACTAATAAGTACATTAAACTCATTTTAACAGCTCCCATGAAACTATAAAATCCAAATTGTTATAGGAGCTGAAAAGGCACAGATTTCAGAACAAGGATCGAACAACTTATTTGAACAAATGATATGTCATTTTAAGGGAAAAAGATCATGGTTTTAAAATAATTAAATTTAAAAATAACTTTTATACTTTTGTTATTAGGCTATTCAAATAATATAATATAAGTATATAGTTAATTAACATAAAAGGAGAAAAAAACTTATTAGGATCCTTCACTTTTAAATTTTACTTTATTTCAATCATTTACAAATTTAAAATTTAAAAATAGTTATTTATTTGTCAAGATTTGACCTAAAATAATTTCTTCCTATACTAACAATAGATAATTATTGAAGGTAAGATATTAATAGGTAAAAGATGATTTTAAAGTTTTCAATTTGTGAAAAATTAAAGTGTAATTAAATTAAAAGATGGAAAATCATTTTTAAAATGTCAATTTGTTAATGACAAAAATAATATTGAATTCAAAAGTAAATAACCAAAATGTTATATTTTTTTTATAAAAAATGTATAATTTAATTTAAATATAATACAATTATTTGTAGTTATTATTCAGGATATAATTAAAATATATATAATTATTATATTTTAATTAAAAACAGCAAAACTAACATTTAAAATTCTGTATATAAGTTTTTTTATTATAAGTTAAAATTATATATCTAATACAAATATGTCAATAATAAAAATTATTAACGTGGCAGAAAAGTTAAGGTGATCAAAAGTAAAATAAATAAAAGATTCCATTTCTTAATATCAAAATCATATATTGTGAGAGTCTCTTTGATGATGGATCAACTATCTTGGACAGTAACATTTTTATTTTTTAGCACCGAAAAGAAAAACTCTATAAAAATAATTATCTGCAATAATAATTTCAATAAAATGTAAATAAATTCTTTTTTAAGAATCAAATAAATCAATTCATATACCCATTTTTTTAAAAAAAAAAGAAATTAAGAATAAACCCCTTTCTCCACAAGGATTCGATACCGTGAATTAAAATACCTCTGAGATGGCGAAACTCCACAAGAACTTGGAAGGTCCACCGATTGTTATAGCAATGAAAGGCCATCCCGGCACAGGCAAAAGCACTTTGGCTTATTCCATAGCTTCTTCCCTTCGTATCCCTCTCATCGACAAAGACGATGTCCGCGACTCCACCGTACCACTCCAACGCCTCCCCACATCCACCCCCTCCTCCCTCCTCAACGACCTCTCCTACGACGCCATCTGGCAGATCGCCGCCACTCAGCTCCGCCTCGGCCTCAGCGTCGTCGTCGACTCTCCCCTCTCTCGCCGCGTCCACTTCGATCGGCTCCGCAGCGTCGTCGATTCAGCCGGCGCGCGGCTCATTGTCGTGGAGTGCAAGCCGAGCGACCATGCCGAGTGGCGCCGCAGGCTGGAGCGGCGCGCCGGAAGCTCCTCCCATAAGCCGGCCACGTGGCAGGATTTGGATAGGCTGTTGGAAGGTTACGGTGGTTGCACGGAGTATGATGTGGGCGATGTGCCGAAGATGGTGGTGGATACCACCGCGGAGGGGGGATCGGAAGAGCTCTGTTCTGGTGTTCTCGAGTTCATTGCGTCTCATGGTGCGGGTTCAATGGATTATCATCAATCCTCCAATGCAATTTCGCCACGTGTGAGTGAGGCTTGAGTTTATTTTTGAACCTTTTTTTGTTGTGAATTACTAAAAAAGGAAACTAAAAGATTGTATCATATATTTTAGGAAAAAAAAAAAGTATACCTTACTTTATAGCCTATAATCTAATAGCAAGTGACTATATTATCCCTTCAGTTATTGTAAAGTAAAATTGTTAATTATCATCAATTTTTGAAAGAGATTTCGCCCCCAGAGTTGAGACTTGATTGGCTTCTATTCAAAACATAAAAAAATATAAAATTAGTCTTCATATCTATATTTTATGGTAATTTAATTTATTATAAATTAATTTTAATAAATTAATTTTTTATAAATTTAAATTGTAAAAAATTTATATAAAATTAATCTCTTATAAATTTATATTTAAAAAAAATAGGTTCTCAATTATATTAATAAAATATTAATCTTGCACAAAATAAATTTTTAAGGATTAAATTGTTACAATTTATTTGTAGAGAACTAAATTATTAAAAACTATAAGAATGGAGAACCAATTTAATACTTTCGTTTTTTCAAAACTAATTTTTTAAAACTTTTTTATGCATTTACGTATTATCCATAGATTGACTGACTTTTACTCACCAGTTCATTGAGGTGATTTCTTTCTTTGTTTTTTTTTTTTTTTGGTCAATGGGTGATATCTTTCAATGTATTATAATGTTGAATCAAGGAGCAAGTAAAAAATAAAAGTAGAGTATATAATATTGATAGTATTGGTCAAAAAAGGATATGCAGAAAAAGAAAAGTGCATACATAATTATATGCTTCATTGGTTTCACTTTTATAAGAAAACAACAGCTGATTCAAAACTCGACATTGGTTATAGTGGTAACATTTGTTTGAATTACAAATGGTTCGATTTCTAAAACCACTAATTTGAAGAAGGTTCAACCATTGTGTTTTATTAGCCCAAAAAGGATTAGTCTCCTATCTAATATAAGTAGGGGGATATCCATGGAAAACCCCAAAAAAACAAATGTTGTGACTATCTAAAAGTTTGGAAAAACAGACAAAATATGTTGGGTATTTTTTATAATATGTCTTTGTGACTTATTTAGGTAAGTTTATGTAAATTTTATTGAAAATGTAAATTAAAAATAATATTTGGGCATTTAATTTCAGCACACATTTGTTGTTCACATTTTTATAAATTACTCAAAAATTATGTTTTGAAATTTTTGTTGTAGAACCTGTGTTGAAAAAAGGGGGGACATTGAAGGAGGATAGACTTTTTTTTTTTTTTCCTTCACTAGGCGAAACCAGGAAAGAGATCAAAAAGAAGAGAAGGAAAAAATTAAGAACATCTCAAAAGACCTATCTCTTTATAAGAGAAAGTATGTGTATGTAAAAGAATATTAATATCCTTCATTACAATTAGAATTGTCAAAGTGGGCTAATCTGTCCCACTCGAATTGGTGGGCTAAACAAGTTAGCCCATTTAACCCACCATAAGATGGTAGATTAAAAATCTCAACCCACCTCATTTGGTGAGTTAAACGAATTGACCCATTTAACCCACAAAAAAATTATAAAAATAAAAATAAAATAAAAAATTATAAAAATTTAAATGTGGCTTTCTTTAAGTATATATCTTATTTAATTAATCAATTTCTATATCAATATAAATAAACAAAAAAATTAACTAAATAAAAAGCAAATTTCAATGGATTAAAACAAGTAGAGTAATCCAATAGTTCAATGATTCATTAATAATAAGAATATAATTATGAGTAGAATATTCGAATTTGGCAAATTACAAAATAATAGAGACAACACAACACATACATTAGGGTTAATTTTTTTAAATAAAAAAGTGCAGTGGGTTGGGGCGTTGGACCCCTTAACCCAACCCACCTCTTAGATGGGTTACACAAGCTCGAACTGGTGGGTCGAATCCGTTTTGACGACTCTAATTACAATGATACTTCGACTGCCTAGAGCGTAGGAATGAACAATCGCATTTAAGATGCGTTTCTTGGCATAAAGAAGTTATGGGCAATTAGAACTAGGAGAAAGCCAATTTTGATTGGAAATTTAAAGTAGAATTTTCCATATAGCAAGCAAAATCAAGATGTTCTTTACATCCATAGCATAGTCTAAGCAATCCCAATTTCTATTAAGCCAAACGTCCATCTTAATAAATACCTTAAATTTAAAGTTGTTAGAATATTTGCACTTACTAACGTTCTAGAAAATGACAGTCTATTCTTTTTTATATATATACTATCTCACCATATCTAGTGTACCCTTTAAGTTATAGAATCAACTAATACGAAATCGGACATTGTCAGACCCAATATTGGGGGTAACTCTTTCAACGTTACACTCTCTATACACAAGGCAATTATCGAACTTAAGACCTTGCTTAAGGGGCACTGAACTCCTTGCCACTCAGGCCAATAATCATTGGTAGATGACAATTTATTCCAAATAAGAAGGCTTATATTCGTTTTATGTGCCATTATTATGAGTATGAAGCTCATACTTTCCATAGTAGGACCAAGCTAAATTATCGTGGAAAAGGATATTTTAACCTTATTGATCACATTAGTAGGATGAGCAGTTTTTCCATTATGAATAATATCATTACAAATAGACCAAATAACATATCGACTAACTAGCATCTAAGAAGTGATGTATTCCAAAAGATAAAGATTTGTTTTACCTATGAAAAAGCAGCTTTGAAGCCATTTAATAATATCTTAATAATAAAAAAACACCATTTCAGTGTATACCAAAGAGCAAAGCAAACCAAATTGATCAAGTGAAAGTACATGTGAAGAGATGGTTAAGAGTATAAGGCTTAGAGTGGCAAAAAAGACAGTATAAAATTCTTGGAACATGATGCTTGAGCAAAATTTCATCTAATGAAAGAGCTTGAGAAAGTAATTTTCAAATAAAAACTAAAATATGCATGGGGAACTTTGTAATGTCTAAAAAAATACTACTTCTCTACAATTAAAACTTTATGTATGTCTAATCCTTTTTAAAAACTAATAATAATAATAATAATAATAATATTCATGGTGGTTAGGAATTCATTTTATCTTTTAAAATTTATTGTGTATTTAGCTTTCACTTTTTTAAGTCTAGATTGATTCAGGAGCCCTTTGTCGTAACCGACCTTTCAGCGAAAGGAAGAAAAAGTGTTTAAAGTGATTCTCAAAATGAATATTGAAAATCAATTTATTAGAGTTGCTACCAAAATTTTTAATGAAAAATTTTGAGAGACCAATTTAAAACAAAAGAAAAGGTAAAACAGTCTGCGAAGACAGAGATGAGTTTGAGAGTCTATTTAAGCATGTGGAATGTGTTAGGCATCCCACAACACCCATCCTTAAGAATGGTTACCTTAAACATATCTCAATTACCTTTTTATTGACATGCATGTTCATTAAACAGAGAAGACGAAAACAACAATAATGAAGTCAAACAAATAGATATTTACAAATGGCAAACTTGACCTAAGATAAAAGTCTAGGGCCTACGTACCCTGTGATAGATATCAAAGTCTATGTAGTTCGACCAGAAAAATGTGTCTATTGGTTGGTAATTTTTAATTTTTGCGATGAGAACAAGAAAGTTCAAATTAAATAAATTTTCGTAAACAAAATGGGATTGGAAGTTGATTTGTGTGTTTTAATTTACAACAACCTGATTAATCTAGCTCTCTTGCTCTCTTCATTTTTCTTCTTTTTAATTTTTGTTTATTTTAGGAATTTTAACCTTTATTTTGAAATTTAAATGAAATGATAATGGAAAAAGATTTTAGGATTTTTGGGAGCTTATATTGTTTGAAATTGAAGTGAAATTATAATGAAAAAATATTTTTGAATTTATTTTTTTTTAGATTTTCAAAACTAGAATTTATTGTTGAAATTGGAATGAAATTATAATGGAAAAACCATTTTTTGGGAATTTTGATTTTTTTTTTGGATTTTTGTTTTAATTTTGAAAATGAGATCATAATGAAGAAAGAATTTCTTAGGATTTTAATTATGAATAACAGGTAAAATAAACTTTTTTATCTATTTTTTGGAATTTATTTTATCTATGTATTTTTGAAAATGGGCATTATATTTCAAGGTCTTAGAAGACTAAGGATCCCACGCGGCCTCTACTAATTTATTTACAAGCGCTTAAAGAGATTTAGGATTTCACGTGACCCTGCTAGTTGACTTTTGAGTGCCTGAGGAGATCAACAATCTCACGTGGTAACCTAAAATACGGAAGAGATTATTTGGGATTTCTTGGGATTTTTATTTTTATGATTTATGATTTTGAAATTATATATTAACTTTTAAAGCCTAAAGAGATTAAAGATCTCATATGGCCCCATCAGTCTATTCCCTAGGTGCCAAACGAGAAAAACCTCACGCGACGATTATTAAAGCGAGAAAGTAGATTATTTCGATGACCTAAAATTTTTGTTTTAAAGTTTTGCCAAATTAAATATTATCTTTTGAAACCTAAGGAGATTAGAAAAACTTCACATGACTTCTATCTAAATGATTAAGGAGCTTAATGTTCTCACGTGGCAATACTGGAAATTAGGACTAGATAATTATAAGAATAGTAATGATAATAATAATATGAATGGTGACAAAATAAAACAGAGATAAATAAATAAGTAAAAAAAATTTAATAAATAAAAAATAAAATTAAAGAAAGGATTGCATCTTGACATGAAACCAAGTCACGTCTTTGCATGCAATCAACATGTATGTCTAAGAGCCAAGAATCCTTATGCACTTAGCAGCCATGCATGTGGTAATAGAACCCCCCTTAGTATATACATATATATGTACATATATATAAATAAATAAATAACATGAGACAATAAAATAAAAACAATAATAAAATGAAAAAAATTAAATAAAATAAGAAAAAAAATGAACAACCAAATAAAATGAATAAATAACATAAAATAAAATATAGTTAGCATGCATGTCCAAAAGCCAAGAACTCCTCGTGCACTTAGTAGACTTACCTTTACAAAGTCCAACTTGGTTTAATACTCTTTAAACCTTCAGATGTGCTTTTTACCCTGTTAAGTGAGTCTGCAACAAAGGCATGCTTCCACAGCTACTCTCTCCTTCAGCGTCTTCTCAGCTAGCCCTCTTTCCTCTCATCGGCTCCACTAGCTTTCTTCTTCCTGGTGTCATGTCGGCTCTCTCCTTCCCTTTCTCGTTGGCTCCACCTTTCTTTTCTCGTTAGCTTTGTCATCTTCCTCCTTCCCAATGTCACATTTACTCTTTCCTCTTCGTTTGCTCCGTCAGCTCTTTCCTCCCTTTTCTCGTCAGGTCCTTCGTGTTTTCTTCTTTCTTCTTCAAGTCCCTTGCTAGTAGCCTTCCACCTTTTTTTCTTTTTTTTTTTCCTGTTAAGATAACAAAGGTGTCGAAGCTTTCTCTCTCCCTCTTCCTCTCTCTCGCTTCTCTCGACTTCTTTGTGTTTTCTTCTTTCTTCTTTGAGTCCCTTTCTGACAACCTTCCACTTCTATTTTTTAGTTAAGATAATAGAGGTACCGAAGCTTTCTCTCTCCCCCTTCCTCTTTCTTTCTTCTCTCAGCTTCTTCATGTTTTCTCCTTCTTCTTTGCTTAGCTCATGCTCTCTTCTCTCTTCTACATAGCTGATTTTCCTCCTCTCTTCTTTCTTTTTTTTTCTTCCCCTCTTCTTTCTTCTTTTCTTTTCTTCTTATTCTCGGCTTTAGCCCGTGGCCTCCCTTTTTCTCCCTTTTCTCCTCTTCTCCTTCACTCTTCTTTCTTCATTTCTTTCTTTCTTCTTCCTTAGTTAGGCTCTGTCTTATAGCCCCACCAAAGCCACTCCCTTCCCTTCTTTTCCTTTATCTTCTTTTACATCCCCTTCTCTTCTGCTCCTCTGCTCTCTAACCCTTATCAGCTTACATCCTTTTCCCCCTCTGCCTTGGGCCTTTTGGTAGCATCAGCCTCTGGTCAACATTTCCCCAACCCAATTGCTACCCTATTCCCTTTTGCTTACGATTGAGAAATATGGCTTATTTTGATGTAAGCTCTTCGAAGGGATTTACATCAATTCCATAGGTGCAGTGACAGGCTTTAGGTTGGTACAACATGATGTTATGCTTAAGAGCCTCTGATGGTTTTTGTTTCTTCTGTCATTATGGCCTTTGTTGTTTTGTTGTTATTATTATTTTTTATTTTCTTTAATTGCTTCATATAATTGGTGAACTAGGAAGATTTTCTAATTTCCCTTTGATCTTCTTAAATTCTTTATATTTGATAATGAGTTCATTTTTGTTGCTCTCATTTTCATTTTGTGTTTATTTTCAAGATGTTTTTATTATAAGCCCATATTGTGTTAATTTTACTCTCATAGTCTTATTTTTATATTTTTTTGGTTATTTTACTCTCAATTATTATTATTGTTATTTTTATTGATTTTATTATTATTATTATTATTATTATTATTATTATTACTATTATATATTAGCTAATTTTATTTTCAGGTTTTGAGTTTATTTAATTGTATCCCAATACTTATTTTCAATTTCAACTTGTCCCTAATTAAAGATATCATTTGAGTCTTGATCATTTTTAATTTTCCCCATATGCTTAGCTATTAATCAATTGGTTTATCAATTAAATAATGTATATATATATACTTTATCATGGTTCATGTTTTACAATGTTTCTGGTACAGAAACATTCCTGCCTTTACCTAAGATTTGATATTTGAGAACCTCTTAATCTTATGTAGTAACCCCTCTTTTTAGTGACCATTTAGGCAGTATAAACATGCCATAGATCTCAAGATTTATGGGATAAATTGCTTTGCCAATGAACTCATAGGATCTAAATTAGTTATTTAGGCAGCATAGTCTATCATAATTTTACATGTCCAAAGTCCATCAAGCTCTATAAAAGGTACTATTTAATTTCATTTTTATGTCTTATTTTACTCATTCTATTAAATTGGATTCCACCACTATTATGTTAGCCAAAGTGTGTGACAGCAATTGTCCCATGGTAGAGGCCCAAGTGTGGGGCCAAGTCACAATCGAAACATAGTGTTTGTGCTAGATCCTTGTTTAGGAAATAGAGTTGCATCCTAACTAATAGCTATAACTTTTAGCCTAGTGGTAAGTGTTTGATCCCACAATTGGTATCAAAGCCAACGTCACATGTTTGATTCCTAGTGGGACAATTGCTTAGAGGGAGATTATTAGACAAGGTGTGTGATAGCAATTGTCTCGTGGCGGAGCCCTTGGTGTGGGGCCGAGTTATAGTCGAAACGTGGTGCTTGTGTTATTTCCTTATTAAAAAAATAGAATTATGCTCTGACTAATAGTTATAGTTTTTGACTTAGTGGTAAGCACTTGATCCTACGCATTATATGCATAATATATAAAAGTTTGTTGTATAAAATAGTTCGATACTTTTAAAAGGTTAGTTCCAAAATATATATATATATATATAATCCATATCAAAATGAGGCCAATAGATATTTTATCGAAACCAAAATACATATTAAAAATATTCACAAAAAAATACTAATCAATTTATATGAAAACATATATATAAATACAAATAGATTCATAATAGTCATGTAATATAGACATATTATATACATCATCCTTATAATAAAATACAAACAACAATTTACATCTTAGTTCTACAACTATTGTGTGGTTTGCTTTTCTTTATCTTCATAGGAATGTTCACCTAAAAAATGTTAATCAACTTGAGTAATATTATAAATTTTAGTAATCATGTATCTTATTCATAATATACAAGCATTATTATCATACATACTGTAAGAACTAAGAGTATTAATCTGGGCTATGTAACTTAATGCATATTTGATTTCTCCTGTAACCCCAATATCATACTTGTAGCTACCTTATCATATCATCATCATAATTGTCATCATGCCATAATAATGGTCAATTCATCATCATGGTAAATTTTAAAAAACTCAAGAGTTCAATCTGTCTATAGAAATTATTCTGTGACAATTTATATATAAACAAAACTAACTAAATACATACATAACAAGACATATTGAAATATATTAATAATCCAGTTTTAAACAGGTATATAGAGAATAAAATTACTAACTATCTTGTGCACAAGTTGGAAATATAAAACTCTTCTTCCACTACCTCCTCTTTTTCTTCCTTAAATGAAAAAAAAACAACAAACTAAGAATGGTCACTTTATATAGAAGTTTTCAAGTTATTATGTTAGTTACTATTTAACACTATACAGATAATATCCAAAAAAATGGTTCATGCTTTATATAAAAATTTTCAAATCATTATGTAAATTATTATATGGCATTATGCAAATAGTACTCAAACGTGTTTCTGTCGATAGTTTATTGTGTAAATAGTAGCTAAATACATTTTGTCGACATTTGTTATGCAAGTCATTATGTAACAGTTAAAATTATATTTTTACCTTAGACAATTTTTTTTTTCATTCTAGTCCTTAAAAAAGTAAAATTATAATTTTTACCCAAATATTATTTTTCTTTCATTTGATTCCTTAAAATTCTATTTTTAATTTCATTTTCCTGGCACTTTAAATTCTTATAGGTCAACTAATGATTAAAGGTTACCTTGCCAAAATTAACTTTTATTTCATTGACCCTTGTATATATATAATATACTCTTAATAAATTTATATTTTCAATTAAGAATAGTTTTAAAATATTATGATGTTACAAGCTTCAAGTTCCACAAATGTTTTCAGCGAGTGAAGTCTCTATGGTACTTTTGGGTGGGAAGTGGAGAAAAGTAAGTTATAACCATATTTAACCATGTAGTGACTTTAATTGTTTCATTTTGAAGGAAGATAGTTAGCCGTCTTTAATGCTTATAAATACTTTATAAACCTTTTTTTTTTTCTGGTAATCTTATTGTCTGTAAGAAACATTATAAATTATTAATTTTTTTTTCACAAAAATTATTCTCTAATTTGAGGGATTAAAAAAATGTGGACGTATAAAAGAAAAGAGTGGTTGACCTCCAATAAATTTTAAAACTTTCTTGTCACCCTCATTTTTGCAAACATATTATACAAGTCGTTTATTATTTTTCGAAATATAAATAAAAAATCACTTGGTACTTTTTTATGACTTTAAGCTTTTTGAAATAACTTAGTAAAAGTCAGTCAAAAAAATTAATAACATACATAATTTAATTGGAGAAATTATGATGAATATTTAAATAATTACAGGTGTGTTCAATCTTATTTTGTTTATCTTATATGAATCAAGATTTTTCTTATCGTTTTATATTAATATGTGTCTTGAACATTTTGATATCTTGGTTTAACAATAAACATAATATTGATATTTTTACAAAAAAAAAAATACATTGTTTAATATAAGAAGGTAGAAGACTTTTTTTAAGAGAGTAGTTACTCATTTAATTAATTTTATAATACATAATTTTAATTATAAAAAACGACGACAGGTATTCAATAATCCGTGGTTACTTCCTTTGTTTCTTTTAAAATTTAAGAAATATCTTATTTTTTTTCCAAATAGAAATAAGAGTAATCAACAAATAGTTTATTATTATAATTAAAAACAAATTCAACATACTTTATTATTGAAAAGAACATAGAAAATAATATAAAACACTAAATTACTTATATATTTTAAAATTTAATTCAACATTTTGAAAAAAATTAAATTAGTTCAATCATAAGTTATACGAGCAAGTAAATCTCTTATTGCAATTAAATACTAATTCAGTATCATCACCAGTTTAATCTACAAAATTATTTGATTTAATTTGGTCTTAAAACATTTAATTTGTGCCGTATCCTTTTATTTTTTTAATCACTTTAGAATACTAGAAAAGTCAAAGAAAAATAATTTTGAAACTCTAAATAAAATTGAGACAAATATGATATGGATTTATTAAATTTAAATAATTAGTGTGGTGCCTGACAAAGAATTAAAATGGGTGAATCGGGTATATGAAAATAGCAAAATAAATAAAACTTTCTTTTAAAATTTTTGTCACACAGCAGCCGACTTAACACTAAAACCGGTTAATTGGCTTCAAACGGAGAAGAAAATTTTTAGTTGACTATATTTTGAAGACCATTGAAGTGATTTTAAAAATGAAACACCAACATTTGCAAACAGAAACAATTGGCTGAAAAGCAATAGAAATGCTAAAAAAAGAAAAATCAGAAACGAAGATCTCAGAGAATGAACACTAAATTTCTCTTCGACACAACTCCTATATCCAATCCCTTTATCACCTAAGGGATATTCTTCAAATCAAAGTACACTTACAATTAATCTTCGAAGATTTTATTGTGCTCACATCTAACATAAGATTCATAACCTTACTCCAAACTAATTTAAGAGTTTTCACAACTCTAACCTTCACTCTACTCAATAGAGGAAGCTCACAAGTATGAGAAATAATATGTGGGAATCCTTACAAAGAGAATACAATATAAACATACTATAAAAGCTCTCAATAAACCAGATACAATAACTCAACTTTGGCCAATTATTTTTTTAAATCATTATCTACTGTACAGTAGTATTAGAAGAAGACAATCAATATGTTGGGGAAAAAAAGATAAAAAGAAATTTCCACTTTGAAAAGGAGAAACAATTTTCATTTCTCACTTTTTGCATTAGTGTCAAATTAATCATTCCTGAATTTACGGTATCAAAATGGTTATTCGAAAATCTTAAAGTTGCCCTAACAAGTTCATTCGTTTTGACAATATGCATGTGAGGGACCATTTTGTCCTAGTAACTTGATGATTTCCGAGAGATATTTTCACACAACGAATTCGTAAAAGACACTGATACAAAAAGTAGGAACCAAAATGATTCTTATCCCCTTTGAAAAGGTATGGACTATTAATCAATTATGCTGCCCGCTTTATAAACCTCGGTCAGTACTTCACTTTGTCAATCCAGTTCAGTAAGTTCTGCCCCTAGACCTTAGAACAGAAAGCATGTAGTTGACTTTCCTGATTGACTTCCCAAAGGAATATTATCAGTTTGAAGCAAAGCTACTGGCAGAAAGAATGTTTCACTGACACCCAAACTTGCACACTGTAGATTAACAGCAGTAGCACATAATATTCTGAGGTCATAGACAACCAAAATATCCTGCCAGATAAAGTGAATATTCTGAAATTGCTGTCCAAGACCAATTAATCATTAAATTTCATTATTTTTTATAGTGGAATATCCTACAAGAATTTTCCAGATCCATAAGTAGACTTTTCAATTAAGAGGCTTGCTTCTTCCTTACTATGGCAACAAACATTCGCAGAGAATCAACTTGCTAATGAGAAACATTACAGATATAGAGTTATATAACTCACTTGTGCTTATCATGGTGGCACTCTGTCACTGCAAAGACAAACCAGAATAAGTAGCTTCCCAAGGTGATTGAATAGAGCTCGCACGTCTCATAAAATATTAAAAAAAACCTTGTAACCTTTCCTTCAAAATAAGAATAGTATTAGTACATAGCTGAATGGACACATAACAACCACAGAAAACATAATCTAAATTACGCTCATGACGCATCAAAATATACAGCCTCATGAGCCTAAAATATATGCCATATCAAAGACAGACTTCAAATTTTAAGGACATTTGCGTATCTCCGTATGCGAGCATAGGGGTTTACTAACCTTCTCAACTTTACATAGAGTTTAGCATACTCCAGACTCTTGATCGGACGGTTAATTTTTCTTCCAAATTTTAAAAGCTATTAAAGTGTGTGGGCTTTAAGTCATTAAACAAGAAGAAGCCATATTCTTAAAACCAGAATCAGTGACTTTCTTGTCATCCTTTAACCATCTTTCACAGTTAAAAAAATTCCTTGCCACTCCTCCCCTCTTTCTTCCTTTACTCTAGTGGTTTCTCTCAATCTCTCCCCATGCTCAAACGTTTGCAAAAATGCATTTGAAATTTTGGAAGTCATGATGAGGCAATTGTCATAAATCCAGTCACAAGCACAATCAGTTTCATGTAACAAGAAAATCGTCACTTTGTTTTAAAAACCAAGAAAACTATGAGAGCTCAATTATGAATATATTTTTTGCAGCCAGCGCCCCAGATGCTTTTAGCTGCAGCATGAAGAGACAGAAGGGGGGAAGGGACCAATGGGGAATTGAGTATCCTTTGGAAAAGAAGGCAAGAAGATAGAAACTTTGTCAAATGTGTAGCGACAGGAGAAGAAAAATAAGTAATGCTTTTATTGTAGAGCATGCAAGTGCACACACACTCACAGGCTTGCAAATTACAAGAGCCTGCTATTTATGTTCACAAAATTATTTAGCACAGCTTGTTAAGAACATCAAAATAGTCCATAGCCTTTATATAATTTTAGGTCTTGCAATGAATCTAAGGTAACTGAAATCTACCAGTGGATAGTCCCTTCCAGGTTCCAGCAACTTTAACAGTGTCAACCACAAATATTCTTATATGTGAGAACCCATAATGACCATAATACATTAAAAACTAAAAATAATTTCAAGTAAAAACAGAATAAATCAAATTAACTAATCGCTTATACTACATGGAGACTCTTCAAATGATATGCCTAATCCTTGGGCAACGAGCAATGGTTTAATACGCTTGATAAAAGAAACCATTTCATAATAAATCAGGAATTCAGTGAGCAACCATAAATAAAGTTGACTGATATTTAAGCTAAAGTCAAGTCGAAGTAAGAGTCCTAATGGATCTCTAAAGATGAAAAGATACAACAGTAGCCTCACAAAAAGCTACTAAGACTGAAAAGCACCTAAATGACCCATCTTACCATTATCTGGGTCCTGAAATCTACCCGCAAAGCACTTGATAAAGTTTTTCTCAGGTTGTCGAATGAAAGCTTGAAGGCTCAAGTCATTCTTAACCAAACCTTTAGATTTCAAAGTCTGAACAACCAAGCATCTAGGGATAATCCTCTTCTCCAGGCTATAAGCCAAAACTGCAGGGAATAAAGCAATATATTCTGATCGATAACCCGTTTCATTCACTAGAAAATTCATCACCTTATTTATCTTCTCTACAGATTGTAACATACAATTTGGATGCCTTTTGAATGCTGAAAGAACAACACTTTGAGACCAACCCCACCTCTCATAAGTCTCCAATCTTGATTTCCTCATGTTTGGCTTCACCTTTGCAAGCACTTGCATGGCTAAGACAAACTATGATTTTGCAGGATCAAATCCCATTTTCCCAGCCAAATTCACAGCTTCAATAAACGCTGCATGCTTCATAAATGCTATATCTGGAAAAGTAGTTACTAAAAGACGGACAGAAGATTGAGATACTCCAAGTTCTCTCAAAAGTCTAATGTTTGGAACTATATAATCTGCAACATTAGGTAAAGACCGTATTCCACATTTCAAAGATTTGATAACATCCTTATCATTAGGAAGCACTGGCTTCAGCATTTCATAACGGTGAATTAGGAACTCATCAACGCTCCTTCGTAATATCAATGGATTAGAAGCCAGGAGTTCTGGGAGGTCAGCACCTGAAATCCCTATAGACTGCAAGAATTTGATTTAGGAAAAAGGCTTGCCTCAGGATTTTCACGAAGAATCTTAGGGCAATATTCGACAATTTTGAGACCTGAGTATCAGAAAATCCATAGTTGTTCAGAAAATTAATAACCGAGTTGGGTTGGTCATAATTTTCCAGTTGTACGTCTCTGGATGCTTGGATGGCTATCTTGGGGGAAAGCCCACATGAGTTGATTAAGTAGGACACAGTGAAGGGATCTCCTTCCTGACACCTTCGTTTCTTCAATTTGTCGTTCGGCTCAGAGGAGCTCACTGAAGTGAATGAACAGAAATTAAAGAAGGCATTATGGATAAAAAAACCCTAATTGGGTCTTCCTTGTAGGTATACATCGGTTCGAAGCAATCAATCTTGAGATGAGAAAATTTTGCATTGTTGATGTACTCACCGCGTTGCCCGAGTCAGGTGTAGTAGGAGGAAGTTGAGCTCGCTAGTTACAGAGTTCCATTGTTTGAAAATTCTGTGGCCACCGTGAAAGCGCGAACGCGTAGCCGAACCCAAAATGAAAAACTTAAAAAGGTGTATGTTTTTCAATTACCAGATAAAAAAGTATTTGATTATTTAATAATATTATAGTATATTAGTATTAATTAGTCATATTTTAATTAAATAATAACATAATAAAGATATAAAAATTACATGTAAGTCAACTCCGCTAAAATAGGAAAAAATTTACATTATTTTTTTATATTTTTGTTATATTATTTTTTAATTATAATATGACAAGTGTTTGATTGTCAATTGATATTAAGACACATGTATAATTATTGTAGATAATTATTTTACATTCAAATTAATTTAAACAATTTATCAATTTTAATTAGTATAATTATATTTTGTCATGGAATAAACTAATATACAATTTTTTATATTTTTGTTATGCATTTTTTGAATTAAAACATAACAATTTTATAGCTATCCAATGATACTATGGCATATGTATGGTTATAGTAGATAGCCTTATAATTTATTAATTGAATCATACATTTTTTATTGTAGAATCTTTGGTTCAACTATAACAATAATTCTATCGGTGGAATCACATACAACAGAAGAAAAACATGTGTCAATAACAAGTGAGAGTTTACTCAATGTATGTCTATTTAATATAATACATTGTATTTATATTTTAACTCCAATATGTTTAAATAATTCATATAATTTAAACCAATTTTTTTATTTTCAATTTACTTCTTCTACTTTTATTTTTCAATAATTCTAACAAAAATATTAGTTTAGATTTATTAACTCACCCATGTACTTTTTTTATTTTTCTAATAACTCCTCGTATCCTTAATTTATTCCTATTTGTAATTTATAAACTAATGTTTTTGTGGGGCTTACTAAGAAATAAAATAATATAGTAGGTAGTTTGAAATTTTCAAAAAATTTTAGGTTCATAAATAAAATCTAAAAGATATTGGAGTTAAAATATAAATATAACAAATTATTTTAAGTTATTATATAATTAACATATTTTGATATATTATTATCACATGTTATTTCCTAGTGTGTCTTATAATGATTGCACCACTTGTATAGATGCATCTAATATCTCACAAATTTCAATAATATTACTAGTTTATTTGCACGTGCATTATATAGACCTTTGAGAAAATTAATCTATTTTGCTATATGCTACTATATTTTTTTAAACCATGTTCATGGATATTAGAAAGAAAACTTAATTTAATAATGTATTATAATATAAAAGAAGCATAATAATTTGGAAAAAATGAATAAAATTGGTTCTGGGATATTGGTAAAAGAGATGTGATGACATTAAGTTTAATAGGAAGGTACCACCATATGAGATTTTCTTTTTCATAGAAGCAGCTCTAATTGTTGCTCTTTTGAAGAACGTTAGAATCTTTTAATTTGATGGAACCACATTTGACATTGCTTCTAACTTTGAATGATATAAAATGATAGACTATCCAAATCATTCAATAATATATCGTTTTTTTTTAGTTTTAATTTTGGACCATGTCAATTTGTATTTATGATCCATTATTTGGAAATTTAAGAAGTCATTAATTAATTATTTTGTTGACTCCAAAAATATTACAAACTTCAAAGAATTCATAATTTAAGAAGCAATTACTTAATTTATTAATTTTCTCATTCACTCAAAAAATTTCTAGACTTTGAAGAACTCTCAATTTAAAAGGTAATTAATTAATTCATTCATTCATTATTTTTCTCACTGACTCCAAAGAATTTATGCACTTCAAAGAATTTTTAATGGATGCATGGAAAATGTGAGGACAAGAGGAGTTAAAGAAATGATCAAAGAAGAGCTTTCATGGATCAAACAAAGGTTGTACATTAAATGGAGCCTACTTTAAATATATATAATAGATAATTGATAGATAAAGTTTATGTTAAATATAACAATAAAAACATTCATGTTAAAGGAGTTGTTAAATGTAACACTAAAATCAATAAAAATAATTATGTTAAAGGGAGTTAAGAAGTCATTACAGAGAGGTGAGAATTTGATCAAATGAAGATTTTCATCAATCAAATAGAGCTTTCACATTAATGAGAGCCTACTTTGCATACATATATTGGTTTATTTGTCCATGTTTTACACAAACCTTAGAGGAAATTAGTCTGTTTTGTTATATGCGAATATATTATAAAGCAATTGTATTTATCAGTGTTGTCATATGTAGCAGTTGTCATTATTGCTCTTCTAATAAACTTTGGAGTCTCATAAATTGGTATAAATACATTTTACTCTGTCTCTGACTATGAGTGATGTATGACCATTGACGATCAAAATTGTTGAATGGATTATTCAACCATATGTTATTTTCTCTAGTTTTAATTTTGGGTCATGTTAAGTTATATTTATAGTCTCTTATTAAATAATTTAAGAGATGATTAATCAATTCATTAGTTGCTTAATTCATTATTTTTTTTCGTTCACTCCAAAAAATTCCTAAACTTCAAAGAGTTTTTAATATATGAGGCAGTTAATTAATTCATTAATTTTCTCACCCCAAATAATTTTCAAATTTCGTAAAATTCTTAATTTAAGATGCAATCAATTAATTCATTAGTTAATTACTTTATTAATTGTTTCATTGGTGTAAACCGATTTATGTATGAAAAAGGTGAAGAATCATTGCATTAGGATTAGGAGTAAGAGAATGATCAATGGAGAGCTTTTGTCAATCAAATAGAACTCTTATATCAACGGAAGTCTACTTTAAATATATATAATAAATTAGTTGACTTATACACTTATTATATATTAATTGAAAAACCTAATAACAAAGATATAAATAAGTTTAATAAACATATTATTTTTGGGTTTTATGTGCAGATAATTACTTGTCATAAATAAAATAGATATTTGTAAGCAACTTAAGATCGAGATTCTTTCAAGGGAGTACACATTATGGTTATTAAGAAAAAAAAAATAAAAGAACCTATTTTTTTTAGTGTATATTATCCGGGAACCTAAGTTTTAATTTTAATAATTTAAGAATGTGTTTACAAATGTTCTAAAATTAAAGAGAGTTGTATAAATTATTTACTTTTTTATCATATCAAATGATCTATCATTTTAAGGGGAAAGAATCATAGTTTAAAAAATTAAAATTATATATCCAATGCAAACATATCAATATGTTTAACGTGGCAAAAAAGTTAAGGTCATGAGAAGAAAAATAAATAAAGGAGTCCATTTCTTAAAATTAAAATTAAGTGTTGTGATAGTCTTTTTTATTATTATTATTATTATTATAAAAGAAAAAATTTATACGTTGTTATGCATTTTTAACATGCTATGTTTTAGTTAAAACATCACAAGTATATAATTTTTTAATAATATTTTGACATGTTTATCATTATTATAGATAATTATATCACTTTTATTAAATTATATATTTATATTATTATTATTAGTTAGCCATATATTTATCATGTGTTAATTGAGGGACCTAATAGTAAGAATATTCATAATACAAAATCTACAGCAAAAAATTCATCTGCTGGCCTTGATCACCACAACCACTATCATTATTAACCTTTTTAATATAAACATTTTACATACTTAAGCATCACATTGTTTAAAAATTTTATTTTTCAAAAACGAAATATTTTTGCTGGTACCAAATGCACAATTAAAATAAAATTTTAAAGGTATGGCAATGTGCGAGAGTCTTTAAGAAATTTTCATTTCTGATTTAAAAATAAATATATTTTGTAAAGTAAAAAATTCATCAGCTGGCCTTGATGACCACAAAAACTATTATTATTAACCTTTTTAATATAAACATTTTACATACTTAAGAATCACATTGTTAAAAAATTTTATTTTAAAAAAATGAAATGTTTATGCTGTTACCAAATGCGCCTTTAAAATAAAATTTTAAAGCTATGCCAATGTGCGAGAGTCTAAGAAATTTTCATTTGTGATTTAAAAATAAATAAATTTTGTAAAGTACTAGAAATGGTTATATAGAAGATTTTGACAAAAATACTTTTTGTAATGTAAAACATTATAATAACAAAAATTTGCAAATTCTTATACCAAAATTAAAAGTTACCAAATTCTTAATTAATGAATTAATTGATGAAATTTATTTACTTGATTGTTGTAAAATTAAATAAAAGCTAAGTCATGACATATGTTTTTAGCATACCAAATTACTAGCAAGTTAACATCAACCTCCGCATAAATTGATTTTGTATTACTTTGATACGTCAAGTACAATTTTATTCCAGTGTTTCCTAAGTAATAAAATGATACTACGCATGGGAACTTTGGTATGTGAAATGTCTTTTTTGTTTTCTTTAAAGAATGTTAAGTTCAAAATGTTAAATTCTTACCGGAGCAAAAAAAAAATTCTAAAAAATGTTTCATATATATATATATATATATATATGAGTGTGTGTAAATTAGTTTTGGTCCCCTTAAAAAAATTATTCTAGCTGTTATTGCTTTTTAAATAAAACACAATCAACTTTTTCTTTTTAGTTATTCTCTGTCATATTCTCTTTATACTTTCCCTTCTTAATTTATGATTACAACTTGTTGTATAAAGTATAGACTAAAATTTGAAAAAGGTTTGATCACAATTATTTCTCAATCTTTTTATGTATATTATTTTTATTTCCTCATTCTTTTATTATGTGATCTCCACTCTTAATTTTTTCATAGAAATTTTCTCTCTTTTATTTTTTTAATGTTTTTCAAGTTGCCCTTTATATTTACATTTGTTCATAACTTCTTTTGTCTCCCTTTGCCTCTAGGTATAATAAATGTTTTATATTATTATTATTATTATTATTAAATTATCAATAAGTCATTCATACAAAAGTATGATTTTTGTCACGGTTCAAACAACAAAGCACAACTAGCATGAAAAACAAGGTAAGTTTTATCTTCTTAAGCCGAAAAAATATGATCAACAATTGATCAAAATACTGATATAACAAAATACATAAATAATATCTAATTCAATTCTTTAATATCATATAACTAACTCAAGGCTTAACATACTAATCTCTCTGCTTGTGACAATGAAGCTATTAGAGTAGAAAGAAAATATTTCTAGACATTTAACAACTAAATAAAAATAACTCTTTATCTTTGCAAACAATGTAGGGTTCACCAATAAATCTTTTAGTCATCTCTAAACCATGAAGTGAAAACTAGATTAACGATACTCTTTGAAAAAAAAATCAATGAGAGGCTGGATGAGTGACCATATAACATCTTTTTAAAAAATGTATTACTACTTCTCTATACTTATAATTTTAGGTGTGTCTAGTTTGTTAAAAAAATATTAAAAATTATAATATTTTTGATAGTTAAGAATCCCCTTTATGCCTTAAAATTTAATGTATTTAGTTTTCAACTTTCTAAGTTCACATTGATCTTGGAGACTTTCGTATATATCTACTTTGGCATAAAATTCTATATTTGAACCCAAATTTTCAAGTAACTAGAGCCATTAATAATAATATAGTCAATAATTCAAAAAGCACTAATTATACCTAGACCTTCAATCAAGTCGCTTGACAACCAGTAATTCATTCACATCTATTGTTAGATACAAAAATCACAAATCATATATATAATAACTATTTAAGCCTAAATCAATTATACTAAATCATATTCATAATAATGCTAACCATCTTTCTGGGAGCAAAAACTAGGAATTTTCATCTACTCATATTCCCTTAATTATGCTTAACCCAGATTAATCTCACTTGATCTTTATGTGGATTCTTTAATATACCTAAATCAACAAATTATCATTGACCCTAAAATGCAATTTATGCTTGAAATAATCACAAATTCATAATATAAATACTAATCATTAATATAAAAAGACCAATTATACTAATTCAATGATTTCACAAATATCTTAACTGGCTCAGCTTTCCATAAATTCTTGAACCATTGCTTTGATACCATAAAAATAGTATATCTTTATACTTAAAATTTTATGTACGTCTAGTCTTCAAAAAAATAATAAAAATTATCATACTCTTGGTAGTTAAAAATCCCTTTTATGTCTTAAATTTTAATGTATTTAGTTTCCACTTTTTTTAAGTCTAGATTGATCCAGGAGGCTTTCATATATGTGTGTGTATATATATATATATATATATATATATAATATTTAGCATGGTTCATGTTTTAGAATGTTCCTAGCAAGGACATATTCATGCCTTTACCCAAGATTTGAGATTTAAAACCTCTTAATCTCAGGTTGAGATACAAGGAACTATAGTAACCTTACTTTCCAGTGACCATTTAGGCAATATAACCCTGCCATAAATCTTAGAATTTATGAGATGAATCTCTTTGCCGAGGAAATCATAAGATCTAAATTAGTCATTTAAGCGACATAACCTGTTATAGTTTTATATTTACAAGGTCTATAAGACTCCATAAAGGTACTGTTTAATTTTTTTAGTATCTTATTTTGCTCATTTTATTAAATGGAATTCCACCACCAATATGTATATAGTATGTAGAAATTTGTTGAGTAAAATAGTTCAATACTCTTAAAAGATTAGTTCCCTAAAGAAAAATATAGAATCCATATCAAAATAAGGTTATTAGATATTTTATCCCAACCAAAATGCATAGCAAAAATATTCACTGAAAACATACTATATTTCAAGTTCTAAAAATTAGTAATAATAATTACAACAACAACAATAATAATGTTAATTGGCCTAAAATAAATCAATTTTGACTGTTCTCAAATTTGACATATCTAAAGTCAGTATATTAAACCTTAAAGGAATCTACAGTCATTAAATATTTTCTCAAGTATAAACATATACTAAACAACTTATATGAAAATATACATTTTATTTATAAATACAAATAGCTTCATAATAGTTGTGCAATATAGACATATTATGCACACCATTCTTATAATAAAAATACAAACAACAAATGACATCATATTTCTATAGCCTATCATATGGTTTGCTTTCCCTTATCTTTATTGAAACATTCTACTAAAAAATATTAATCAACTTGGGTGAGACTATAAATTTCAGTAGTCACATGTCTTATTTAGTATATACAGGCATCATTATCATACATATTGTAAGAACTAAGAGTATTAATCTAGGCTATGTAACTTAATGCATAGGTGGTGTCTTTCATAACCATAATTCCATACATGTGACCAACTCATTATATCATAATCATGTCATAATATTGACCCATTCATCATCATGGTGAGTTTTAAAAACTCAAGAGTTTAATCTATCTATAGAAATTACCCTATGACAATTTACAGATGAACAAAGTTAACCAAATGGATACATAGCAAAATATGTTGAAATATATTAATAATCCATTTCTAAATAGGTACATAGTGAATAAGAGTATTGACTACTTCTTACGTAAGTTAAAAATATGAATTTTCCATGAAATGCTTCTTCCATTACCACACTTTTTCTCTTCCTTTCTCTTAACTTTGAATGAGAAAACTAAGAAATGTTCGTACTACTTATAGAAGTACTTGGAAAATTAACCTATTAGTCCTTATAGTTTGCAACAATTTTCAAATTGGCCCCTATAGTTTCATTTTTTTCCAAATCACTCCTTGTAGTTTCCCAATACTTGAGAGTTAGTCCTTTCAATACTCAATGTGAAGATGCCATGAAACAAATGCAGAGATGGTTAACACACTACTTAGTTGTCATCCTACTCACCTATTGTTATCCATATAAGCTACAAGAAAGGTTTAAGCATGTGAGAAATAAATAGAAGGCCCTGATAAACCGAATGTCTTACTATGCTACACGAGGAGAGATTGATGTAGCAGAGAAGGAAAAGTCGTTAGGTTGGAGTTATGGTCCTTTGACTATGTACACCATGTGAGCCTCTTTCAAGCTTTTGCTACATATGTATATGCTTTCCTTTTTTGTAAATTGTGCACTATTTAAAACAGGTTCCTTAATTTTGATGTTGCTTTATTTTTATCTGTATGTTAAACCAAGAACCTACACATGCTTGTCAGATTTGTATGTCATTGTCCCAAGAAATAATATTGTAGTTTGTTTATGGACTAGCTTTATGTGTTACTGTTACTTAGTTAATGATGATAAGGAATAACTCTTTATTAATTATTGTTTCAATTCAAAGGCTTTACTTTAATTATTTCTTTATGACTTTATCTTTAATGCTTTTCTATTTTTAGTATTAATTAAATGCAAGTATAAATTGGTTTCTTTTTTTTCTTTTTAATTTCTAGTATGCTTTTGCATCCTATTATTGGCTAAACAATGTGTATATTATGGTGGGTTTCTCCTTTTTGACATATATGGACTCTAATTGATTCTAAAACCTTTTATTTTTGTAATCAATAAAAGGACCATTCATGAAAAGTAATTTTTTGAGGTTAATTTGAATCATAGGATTTGATTACATCATACCTTCTTGTAATTTTCAAACTCACTTTTTCTACATTAAATTTTTATATATCTTTCTAGTAGCTAATAATTTTAACATATAAGTATATTAGATATTTGTGGAGTGAAATTTTAAATACATGTAAATAGGAACCACATGGTATTTATAAGTTAAAGAGTACATTAACATTTACATTTATGTTTCAAAAGAAATTTGTTAAGGTTCATTGTAATAATCACATACCATGGATAACAGTATGATGAAGAGATGTCGTATCACAGTGAGATAGATACAGATAAAAGCACCAAGGGTATTTGATTTGATGATAGTAAGGATGAAACAAATAATGACTACTTTGACCAATATGTTGACATGGATGTGGTTGAACAAGTTAGTGGAAATGGTCATGCAAATGATATGATGTTTAATAGCCAAGTTTCATCTACTTATATAATTCCTTCATCCATGACACTTGATGAGGATGCGAGGTTAATTCGCCTGACTATGATACTGACGAATTACATTCTGACGATGGTTCAAAGTTTGACATATTGATTGAAGACATTCAACCCTAAACGCACATGTGAGGTCACATTTAATGCAAGAATGACAATTTCTTATTAGATTGCAAATAACTTACCTCACTTATTAAATCAAACATGAACAGGAAGCTTGCATATGCCATCTTTTTAGTTAGGAAGGATTACATGGTTGATATGTCGATTAGTAAGGGTTATTGGTCTAGACAAAAGGCAAAGACCCTTTGGGAGGGAAGTTATAAAGTGTAACACAAGAAGCTATGGGACTATTTCAATGAAGTGAAAACTTCAAACCTAGGAATAAACTTCCAAATGCAAACAGAGAGGTTGTTTTTAGATTGCCCCCTTTGTTTAAAAGATTATATTTATGATTAGATGGTGTGAAGAAAGGCTTTTTGGCAACATGCAGACTAATCATCATATTAGATAGGTGCATTCTTAAAGGGCCATTTAGCAGTATTTTACTTGTTGTTGTAGTAAATTTTAAGCCCATTTGTTGAAGATCAAGGTTTTGATGATAATAAACATAAGAAGAAATATTTTTCTATGTATTACTTAGGTCCTAGATGTTTTCAATATATTATCATATCTTATGAACTTTTGTAAGTGATATTGAGCTAATAGGAATAATGTAAATAAATGTAAAATTGATTATAGGTCTTAAAGGTTAAGAAAAAGATGATTTTAGGAACTTTGAAAGTCTCTAGTTGACTGGGCCCCTTGCCAGCTAGCTGCCAGGCCATATCTAATTGATTGAGAGCTTTCTATGAGTGAGCAGTCAACTGGCCATTAGCTAACAATCAACTAGTCACTTTATGAGAAGCTTTCAGCCTACTGCCAGCTTGAGTAATGATAAATTGAAAGCTCTTAGTGAGTGAACAATTGACTAACCACTAGCCAGCAATCAACTAGTTACCTTTTGAGAAGCACCAGTCTATTGCTAGCTTAAGCCTTGATTGATTGAGAACTCTTTGTAAGTCACCAATTAACTGGCCACTTGCCAGCAGCCGACTGACCACACCTATATCAAGCATCAATTTGTTGCTAACCTTAAGACCATTGACTGGAAACTCTCTGTCCCAGTTGATTGGCCAAGGGTGAGTAGTCAACTATTAAGGTCCAAAATTTGAAATTTTGAGATGCAATGAAGGAGCAATCGACTGCTTAGTGGAGAACAGTTGACTGGTCGATGGCAAACAAGCCATAATGGATTTATAATAGATATATTTTGAAATCTCTAACTTCTGACTCATTTTCAATCCATCTATTAGAACTTAATCTACATAAACTTGACCTATGGACTATAAATCAATAAGAAAAACATTCAATATTAGTTTTGTCATTTTGTTAGCTCTTTATCATATTAATGCTTTATTATATCATATACTCTATTTCAGATAGTTCATCTTTTGTATTTCTTTCTTTCATGTGAGAGAAAAGTTCAATGAGGTTCCTTGAGGGAGTTAAGTTAAGAGAGAGCTTAGGTTTAGGGGGAGCATATCCCTGAGAGTGTTCAAGAAGGTTCCTTAAAGGAGTCAAGCTATGAAAGCTTGAGATTAAGAAGAGGTTCTCCTGGGTTGTTGTAGTTTTTTATTGATATAATGAAAAATCCCAAGAGGTTACTTAGGGACTAGATGTAGGCTTAGATAGAAGCTAAACCAGGATAAGTCTCTGTGTTTATTCATCTCCTTTACTCCTCTTACATTCTGCATTCATTATTTTAAGTTTGATTTGATTGTTTTACTTTTGATTTAAAAAGGATTTTTTAGTAAAACTTTTATAATGCTTAATTCACCCCCATTTTGGTGTTGGGCTTGCTCAATAGCAAACAATCCCAATGATCAATACTTTCCATTGGCTATAGTTGTTATAGAGGGGGAGAACAAGGACTCATGGACATGGTTTTTGGCTAAACTCCTTTGTGACATTGAGAGCATGACAAAGAAGATATAGGTATTTATCTTAATCCAAAAAAAGGTAAGTATGTTGATTTCATTAATCTTTACACCTTTATTGTTGTGTATGTGTAATTTATTATAGTAACATGATGCACTCTATGGTATGTAAGGGTTAATTCCAACATTTGATGAGGTGCTTTAGGGGGTTGAACATAATTTATGTGTCAGGCATTTGTATGCTAATATTAAGAGTTGATATGGCAGTAGAACTGTCTTTAGGGACTCAGTTCTTGGAGTAGCAAAAGTAACCTACGTTCAAGCTTGGCAATAGAAAATGTCAAAGCTTAAATGAGTCTTAAAAAGAAGCCATAATCACTTGATGAGCTTTCCTCCCTTATGCTAGACAAAATCTCATTTTGGAGAGTACCCGGGAAGGGACATGATCATGAACAATATATCAAAATCATTCAATAGCTAACTACTAAAGGCATATGGAACTTCCCATCATTAGTATATTCGAGTGAATATGAACTTACATAATGACAAGGTATCACAATCTATAATGAAAGCTAGTTTAATAATAGATATCATAATCTATGTCAAAAGCTAGCTCAAAGCTAGATATCACAATCTATAATAATCTAAATCGAGCAATAAGGCTCACACACAATTGAAGGCTGAGATAATGCTTAGAATATCAAAAGCATGGTGCACTAAGGCTAACATTTCCTATCATTAACAATAGGGTCTTGTATTGTATGAATTTATGTGAAAACAATAGTTTTCCATACTAATTTAAATAATTGAAAATACACAAAATAACGAAATTCCAAATTTCTAAAAATCCATATGGTAATAAAATCATTTGAAAGATTTTCAAAATATCATACAGTTTGTAAATCATTTGTTACAATCATTCAAATATAAAAGGATATTATAAGGAAATTTCTAAATTTTTAAATAGTGCAAATTAATGCTAGATTTACTAAACAATTCCAAAGGCTTGTTCTCATGGCACTGAAGTGTATAAACAAAAGCATTTTACAAATAAATAGTTTAAAACATAGAAAATAGGTATGATTAACAAAGAGATGCTAAATAGATGACATCCACGAGATTAGGTATGAAAGAACCTCCCTACACTAAATACCCCTAGTTTTTTACACCTTTAAACATTTGTATGGGGCATCACAAACCTAGGACATGGTCTATCACATCAAGTGTTGAACTCTATTCCATCTTATATGTTCAATCCCCTATGGGCACAATTTTAGTGGCAACCTTCATGTCCATGTTTAATTCAATTGTTTCAAACTAAGGCACTTCACTAGTCTCAAATCCATTTTCTAAAGGCAGCCTTCAACAAAAAATACTATGTAACAAAGCACCATTAATAACACACAACATTTAAGTTTTCACTTTTATATATTTCTTGCAGGCTATATTAACAAAGCACAATTGCTAAGATAAGACTAATATCCATATTCACTGTAACAATAACAAGAATGCATGGATTGTTTACAATTAAGAAACATTACCATTGCATCATTACAAAACATTTCAATACTGTTAAGGAAGTAGAGCAATTTGCACTCCATTTCAAACCTAACGTTGCCCAACAATGCTTTAGAATATGAATTCATAAATACCTAAAATCATGAATAGCCAAGAGCAGTAGGCTAGAAACAGATAATTAAGTTTTATCACGTCTTCCTAACTACTACAGTTGCTAATTCAGCTACGATATGTTCTAATTAATTAAGATCCTAATTCAAGGAGAATGAGTGATTGACATATATGTTAACCTTACAGTTTAAGCATCATAGAAATCTTCTTACATAATTCTCAGTAGTCTATGAATTAAAGGTAATAAGTCGGTCACCACAATTTCAAAAAGTCCTGCCCCTTCAGCTTTTGTGCACAAGAGAAACAAATAGAAATGGTATAGGATGATCGTCCTTTAAGTCTCATATGCAAGACATATGAAGTCTAGCTAATGTATATCTAGCCTTTTTATTTCCCACGTTATCTACTACAAAATCAATGAAAGGCATCAACCATTAATCAACTGAGTTATGCTAGAACCAAATGGTAAGGTCAAGGTCTTAAACATTTGAAAAGTTTAGGGACTATTTAAAGATAAAAAACAAGACCAATTTAAAAAATAAGACAAACTACAGGGACCAAAAGATAAATTTCCCTAAAATTATTCAATCTAACTTATTAAGAAGAAGACTCTACATTGTTAAAAACCTTTATCTACTTTTAGGTCTTACATTGAACCTAAAGTAAATTGACTAGACAGAAATCTACCAATGCCAAGCTACTTATGGTTTCAACCTATTTGAAAATCTAAGCACTAGTTATAGCATTTGACTAATGATGCTTGTACCTTATAATCTTCTCCTTGGATGTATATGAAATAAAGTTCGTTCCTTCTTTTCATGATCATTCCTGGTAAGAGGAAGGATAGGAAATGATATAGATGTCTACTTACAACAATTAATAAATGAGTTAAAAAAGTTATGGGATGTTGGTATTTAAACATTTGATGCATACAACAATCAAGAGTTTAATATGCGTGCAACATTATTGTGGACAATAAGTGACTTTCCAGGACTTGGAACATTATCTGGATGAAATACACACACTGGATTAGCTTATCCATCTTGAAATTTTTACTTAACTCCTATGCGGCTTCCATATAGTCAAAAGTGGTGCTTTATGGGTCATCAATGATTTTTGAACTAAAGCCATAAATTTAAATTAGGTCACTCTCAATTTGATGGAAAAGTTGGGAAAAGAAATTTACCTCTTGCAATTAATGGGTTAGACATTTTAAGACAAGTTGAAGATGTTAATCTTGTATTCGACAAAGATGTAGAAGTTCAAAGTCATAGATGAAGATCTTGAGGTAGTGGTTATTCAAAGATAAGCACTCAACAATGGCACAAGAAAAACATATTTTTTTCATTATGTGTGACAATTTCATATTCACTTTGTTAAATGAAGTTAGAAAATCAAAGGATTATGTAAATGCACGAAAATACCTTAAAGAAATGGGTATAAGGTCTAATCTCTAACCCAATGAACATGGTAAACTAAGATGGTTATTCAAGTAACGTTTCTAAATGCATTGATTTAAGGTAATGAAAAATTTGAGGATTGAAAAGCCATGACTCATATGTTCTTATGAAGTAACTTCTCCCTCTAGCCATGGGAAGAACACTTCCTAAGTAAGTGTCTACAGTCCTAATTGATCTTTATTCTTTTTTTTATACATTTATGTAGTAAAGTGTTGAATGTACATGAACTTGATCAACTTCAAGATAAAGTGGTCATGACATTGTGTCACATGAAAATGGTTTTTCTTCCTTTATTCTTCACAGTTATGGTTCATTTGATTATACACTTAGAAACTGGGAGGCCCTGTTCAATATCGGTGGATGTATCCAATTGAAAGGTAATTATATGAAAAGATATTCATTATTCATTCTAGTTTTCATAACTTGGATTAGAGGCTTATGGTTCTTTCTTCTTTAGTAAGAATATGGGGAAATTGAAATCTTATGTGCGTAACAAAGCTCAGCTTGAGGGTTTTATAACTGAAAGTTACATGGCACAGGTGGTCTTAATTTTTTGCTTAAGATATTTAAATGGAATTGAGACTATGTTCAATCGATCAACTCATGCTGATGATAGACCAGATGTAGAGCCTTAGTATCTACCTTTTTTTTTTTCCACCAATTAGAAATTTGGTTGGTAGTATCTACACTTTAACTATTTTATTAGATTAGTACCTTGTTAATTCTAATTAGGCAATTAATGTTATAATTTATAAATTGAGAATAAACTGGGTTTTATTTTAATATGTGTGGATAATCGGTGATAGGTTCGATTATCTACAAGCCCACTGGGCAGAAACCCAACCCACAGCCCAAGAGCATTAGTAATCATCCTGTTAGATTACTAATTTAAAATTGTTATCTAGAGAGAGATTTTATAGGCTTAATTTTGATTGATTAATTAAATTTAAAATTGTTTTAAAGATTCTGGAAGATTTTACTTTAATAATATTGATTAATTATATTATTAAAATAAAATCCTATAAATAACACACTGAAGCCCTAATTTTAAAACACACAAAATCTGTCACTCTCTCTCTGCCGTCAAGATACTCTGAGAAACACTCTTGGGCATTGTGGGTTGAACTCGTTAGACTCAACCAATATTCAAATCAACGATGTTGTCTTCATCAGGTCAGACTGTTAATTTATTCTCCCAATTTAGAATCATGTTTAATTACATGTTCAAATTCCGCTTTCAATCAAACCTTTTCTTTAGTAAGTTAATCATTTTTGTTTTATCACAAAAGCACCACCATTTTGTACAATATATTTACTTTTAGATTATGTAGGGAATTTAGGGAGTGTTTACAGAGACAACTAAGAAATCAGACATGGTCTTTTACTAAAATTGACAAGAGACTTCATAAAGAGGTCACTGAATAGTTCTATTGTCAAGAAAGCACATTTACATACTTTATATTTATGACCATTGTAAGTTATGGTATAATATCATTGTTAATTTCCCTTATTTAGGTTGAATGTAATAATAAAGAATCCCTTACAAAAGATTTAAAGTGTCTAGCACTAGGAACTATTGATTGTGCAAAGCATTATACTGCATACAATGTTAACATGTTTAGATTTCGTATCTTAGAACGAGATGAAAGGCAGAAAACACAAAATAGTGGAGTCTTTGATACAATTAGAACAAGAAGTTATTCAAGCAGTAGGGATGGGCATATACAATTTATTAATGTCCCATACTATGGAAAGTTAGTGTATATAATTAAGTTAAACTACCATGGATGTTTTACTATTACCATGTTCAAATGTATGTTGGCTAACACAAATAATCTTAGAGGCATCGTGGTTGATGACTTAGGGTTTACATCTGTAAACTTTGCCTGATTGATACACATTGGTAATCATAAGGACCATAAGCCATACGTCAAAGCTTTAAAGGCTTAAATGGTTTATTACATAGAGGATGAGCTAGAGAATAACTAAAGTATACATTCCTCTCAAGCCACATGACTTATACAAAATGGGAGAATGTAATGAGGATAGTCATTATGAATGTGAACCATATCAACCCCAAGACTTGGATGTGTTATTTCCAGAAGACAGAAATATACCATTGGTGAGGTGTTTAGCAATACTTATATATATATATATATATTGTTTTACATATGTTGTATAACTTGATTTGCTTGATTTTTAGTTTAAATTATATATTAATTATCATGCTCTTGTTTTGGCAGGAATTTTAAAAATGAAGCAGTTCTTGAATAAGATGAGTAGTTTTGGTTATTCTTGTGGTGCAACTTGTAATGATCCCTTAGTAACATTAGAAGGTGACTGACTCATTGGAGTAAGTCCCTCTTACCTTGAACACACTTCTTGATGTGAAAACCTGTGAAGGGACCCTATTTCTAGATGAAGGGCTTGCAGATATTGGTACTGATGATGAAGGTGATGCTACTGAAGCATCTTCCTAGCCTATACATCCACCTTCACGTAAGAGAGCTTGGATTGTTGACGTTATTGGTACGAATGCTATAAAATTGTTCTGTGTTTTACTTAAATACACTGTAATTCATTTACTAAATATGACTTCACAGATAAGGCATGAGAAAGACCAAAGCTCTAATGTATAATGATGTATGACACCTTCCCCGTGGTGTAAGGGTAGTCTTGGAATGGAATGCTCTTGGTCAACTAACTGGAGATGGAGATGGCTTGTTAAATCAGTTCTTAGACTCAGTTGGTAGAGACTTTAGATTATTTCCTTTAAGCTATCCTAGTTAGAAAAGAGTACTAACAAATTATAAGAATAATATCTACAATAATACTATTCAAGTAATATTTGCCTACCTTAGCACTTGTCTACATTTTTTAGATGTATAACTACTAAGATTATTGACTTTGTGTTGAAGGTGAAGTTTGTTGTTAACAATGAGTTGTATAAGGATTATATTTTAAAGTCCATTAGACTGAAATGGAAGGACAGAAGATGAGATTTATGACAAAGTAGGGTTAATGGAGCTTGCAATTGAGACAATTAATTGCTAAATGCCCTGATAACATTGATAAAGATCACTGGACTTTGTTTATTGATTATCGTCTTAACTCAAAAACTAAGATAACATTAATTACTTTGTTGATAAGTTTTATTAAAACTGACTTATGATTGTATTTTCTTAATGAATAGTAAAATGCCGAGAAGAATATAGATGATAAAAAGAAGCAAACTATGTCTCATATAAGGGGAACGAAAAGTATTACATGCAAAAAGGCGGAGATGGTAATCTTAATTTCTAGTAACTATATTGTAGTGTTTTTTTTTAACATACATATGTGTTATTATGTACTTGTCAATGGAAGGAGTTAGAGTTAGGTTATCTAATAAGTGGAGAAGAAGTATGGATAACAACACATAAGCATGCCGATAGGTCTTATGTGAATAACAACGCTCAGACAATTGGTGTAAGTGTTTCTTTAATTTGTTATTAAATGAGTTAAGTTGTGATTTGGTGTAAGAAATGATTGCTAGGAATATTTTTTGTTTATGTTTTATTTTTAAACCAATGTTGTTAGTGTAAGAAAAGATTACTGCTTATGAATCTAATTTAGTTTCCATGTCCTAAGAAATTTCCACCAAGGATTCATTAGTATTTGCTCTTAGAAGGCAAGAGCACCCGAGTTATAGGATGGGATTGGGTCCAACACCATCCCAAGTGTTTGGACGTTCCTCTCGTTCTTCCATCGGAACAAGCTCATCTTGTCCTTCTAACATTGAGTTGCAAAGCCAGTTCACCAAAATGCAATTGATGATAGAACAACAAAGTCAAGAAATACAAGCTTAAAAGACACAACTACAAGCCATGATGAATTTTATAATTCAAAACCTTCAGGGTCAAATGCCCCTTGACCTTGCTGCCTTCCAGACATCACCGATGATGTTTTTAATATATGCATTATAGTTTATTTCAATCAATTATATTACTAGTTAGACCTTATAATTTAATCTCTAAGTGTGTCTTACTATTTCTTATAATACAATTTAGGTACTAGATCGTGCAAGTGGATATCGACAGAGTGTAACAGAACATTCTCCAGCAACTTCTGATGAAGATAAATAGATTTAGCAATCTTGAAATGCTTTCAGGACTAAGTTGTATTATTTTTGTGGTTTTAGTAGCATGTTATCTTTAATGGACATGGATGATTAGTAGGTGGAACATGTTTGGGTTTGAGATTCTTAAGTATAATGACTGTATGTTTTGTTGACATTAATGATGAGTTCTATGAGTTTTAGTTCTAATATTAGTTGAAGTTGAGTTAAGAATTGTAAATTAATAGGTCTAAAAAAAATGTTTAACTGTGTAATTTTTTTTGAAAAAAATTGAACATTAGCAGCATTTGTAACCATTGCTATAATGGCAAAAAAAATTTCTAAAGACCTTTAATTGCAGTTGGGTAACCATAATTAAGTAAAATGGAAATAAATGTGGTTCAACAGAAACCACTATACAACCTATACATCAACGTAGCTAAACAACATCACTTTTAACTGCGGTTAAAACCATTGTTAATCCTGCATTTAGCCATGGTTGGTTATAACTACAACTAGGGCCATTAACCACTTTGGGTTTAGATGCGGTTAGACCAACCACAAGTAAACCATGTAGTAGCGGTTAAATGTTAAAAAGAACACTGCTAAAGCCCAATTTTAGTGGTGATTACTTAATTAAAATTTCAAGTCATAAATTAATTATTTAAAATTTCTACTTCCACATATGTTACAATTATTTAAGTATATAAAATATGTATTTATATATATTAAATCTCATATTACAAAATGTAATGTTGAATTACAAAAGTCATCAACCACATACTTGATGATAGTTATGGAAATTCAATAATTCATTATGTGATCTCATGTTGTCTCTCTTGCTCACTGCATTGCTAGTACTAGGGTTCAAACTGCAAAAGTCATTAAGGATGATGCTATTGAAAGGGGTGGTTAGGTTTAGATTTAAGGGAAAGTTAGAACATGTAAAAATAAAAAGCCAAAAAGTAGCATTGTATAATTTTAAATCAGGATTATTAATCATGATTAAAAATGGATTGGAGTAGCCAAATAATTGAAATTAAAATTAAAATATATTTCAAATTTTGTCAACTTAAAATATTTACTGATATTTTGATTGTCAATATAATAACAAATTGATCACAAGAATGTACCACTGCAATTAGTACATTCAAATGCTAAGATATAATGTAAATTTTTACAATAAGGTACACTCTTATTGTTAAGATAATTTAATTTTAAAAGAAGGAAATATTTTCAATTTATGATATTAAATTATTTACTTATATTTACGTGCAATTGTATTCAAACTCAAGAAATTTAAATAATCATCTTATTCTCTTCAATTATATTTAAATATAAATTCAAAAAATTAAAATTTATAATTCTCTTTTTATTTGTTAATTTATAAAATACATTAAATATTTATTATTTAATTCTCTGACAAGAACAAAACACATACAAAAATTTTAGGATAGATTTGACACAAATTTTGGGATAGGTTTTTTGTAGAAGGAATTTTTTGTCTAAAAAATCTGTGCCTAAATTTTTTGAAAAAACGTTTTACAAAAGTAATTTTACGGACAAATTTGAGAAGGAATTAGAAGCAAATATTTTTGAAACAAAAAATTCTATCTATAAATCTGTCCCTAAATTTATTTCTTAACAAAAATAATTAAATAATTTTGTGACAAATTTGGGACAAAATTGTCTAAAAAATTTCCATCTCTAATTTCTTATTTTCTTATGATAAGTAAAGCATACACCTTTGCCAACTTTGTGTTGAAACAATTATCTATAGATAGGGATGAATCCAAAGGAGGCACGAGGGGCGATTGCTCCCTTAGATTTTTAAATTTTCAATTTTTCTATATAATTTTATCTTATATTTTTAATTTAATTTTTTAATTTATAAGAGTTTACTCCTATTTTATTATAAAAATTTGTTCCTTAGTTCAAGTCTTTGATTCAAAGACTTTCACCCTTATAGAATAAAATCCTAGATTTGTCTTTATCAATGGGTTTGTCAGTAATTCTAGAAATTACAATGCTTATACTTCTACTGGAAAAGAAGAAGCCTCACTTGATAATCTTGGTAAGCAATTAGAGTACCTAAAATAATTTCTAAATCATTAAATAGAGATGTTAAACAAGAAGCCTATGAGTCTAGGTTTAACGTTTGATGGCATTTGCTTTACTTGATTGGGTTTTTAGGCTAATGATAGTTATTTAATAATCAGATGACCCTTATGCTATACTTTTTTTGAACTCACTATTACATCATAATTCATAATATCTATTCTTATTAAGATTTGAGCCTGAGACTACTTAGATAACCTTGAGAAGCCCTACTGTTGGGCTACTTCTGCTATGCTCAGTGTTATGCTCTACATTTCACATATCCATACTTTAGTTTGCAATCTCATGTTCCTGTATGATGTATAAGAGTCTAATGAAATCTATAACTAGTTTATTTGCCCATATGTTGTACTAGTCTTCAAGATAATTAGTTTGTTTTATTATATGTTAATATATTTTAAATCAACAGTATAGATAAGTGTTAGTAAAAAATTGAATTTAGTAATATATTATTATACAAAAACATAATAAATCAGAAAAAGTTCATAAAATTAGTTATGTACAAGTAATGAGAGAAAAGTGAGGATAAGATGCTCATTGAGAGGGCAATGTAAAAACCATCTAACCTATATTGTTTTCTTTTAATTTGATTTTGAACCATGTTAAGTTATATTTATAATTCCTTATTATAAAATTTAAGAAACAGTTAATTAATTAATTCATTATTTTTTCCTCGACTTCAAAAAATCCAAACTTCAAATATTTCCTAATTTAAGAGATAGTTAATTGATGAATTAATTTTCTCGTTCACTCTAAAAAATATATTTAGATTTAGAAAAATGATTAATTAATTTTCTTGTTCATTCAAAAAAATTCTTACAATTTTAAAAAATTTTAATTAAAGAAATAGTTAATTAATTTATTAATGAATTATTTTATTATTTTTCTCATTGGCAACAAAGAATTTATGTATTTCAAAAAATTTTTGATACATATATGAGAAATGTGAAAAGTCATCATATGAAGAAAAAAATAAAGGTTTGTTCAATAAAGTCTTTTTGTCAATAAATGAAACTCCTATATTAAAAGGAGTCTACTTTACTAATATATAAGAGATATAATTATCTTTCAAATGTAATAGATGCATACAGTGTTTTCAATGTTGGAAGCAAGGTTTTTAAATTTGCAAATTTAGTTAAACTCAAAATGAATAGATAAACATAATAATGTAAACTCATAACAGTTTATTTTTATTAATAAATAACAATTGAAATATATAACTACATAATTAATACATATAATAAAAAAATTATTTAAATGTAATTCATATTATATTAATTCAAAAAAATATTTTCATTATTTATAGTACTTAACATAAAAAGTTTAACAAAGTTCATAAATAAATAATGATTGGATATAACTAATTATGTAATATACCTATATTATCTTTATTTATTAGGTATATATTTAAAATAATTTTATCTTTTTTAAGAATATTCATATAAAATTATGGTACTAATAATTAAGTAGAACATAATATAACATTTTGGAGAAGACGTGGGTCTATATCCCTTTTGTCTTGCTGTTTGCTTCTATATTGCTAAATGCTATTTGCGTTTCTTAATAATTTGCACATACAGAGTCAAAAGAAAGAGAGAAAGGGACCAAAAAATCATATGTCATGGATAATGGGGGTTTAAATTACGATTATAATACATCAGTAAATAATAGAAAATTTATTTATTTTAAAAAATAAACTCTCCAATTAAGTTCTTAAAATTAATAATTAACTAAATAATTATTAATTGACTTCAAAATTACTTTTTATTTTTTAGTTGATAATTTGATAGAATAATTTGTTTATAAGTCTTGGATTATTATAGATAATTCAAGTTATCATTAATTATTTATAATTAACATATGTGCAATCCTTCAATGCTTGCAAAAGCTAAACAAAATTACACTAATAATAAATTAACATTAATTTAAAAATAAAATATAAAATTAGCAAAATGTGGTGTTAAACTTGCTGAAGCCTCAATTGTCTTTTTCGCCTTCACTCGTGTTCCGGTTTCATCGTCGTAGAGTTTGCAGTTTACGCTCCAAAAAAAGAAAAAAAATCCGTTTTTAAAATTAGTAGCTCGGGAGACATTTGAACAGAATTTACAACTTTGCTTGCCAGAGTACTCGACTTCCGTTTGATATAGAGCTTCTTGTCGATGCCGTAGAAGCCTTCCTCGTTCGGAAGGTATTTGCTTTCTCGCCTTGCATCTCGCTTCTATTTGGTTTCTCGGTAGCACATTCATATCAATCTTTTCTTGGGCCTAATGTTCTTGGTTGATTGTTTCGTTTCAGAGGAATGAAAAATTGAAGATGAATAATACGGGAATCCAGTGAGTTCATCATCACTTCAATTCGATCATGCATAATTTTCTCCTTGGGACGTATGTGCTTCACTCCTTTGTCGTAGGAATACCCAATCAGGTCTTCTCCTTCTCCGGCACAATGCTTTCTTTCTCTACAATTCATTCTCTTCTGCTAGATTATCCAAATCAAATCACCAAAAACAGCTGCAACCACAAGACAATAAATCGTTTGCAGTGTCATATCTCATAAATTCCTGTGGTCTATCAGCCAAAGTAGCTGTTGAAGTGTCCAAGAAAGTAAAATTGAAAGACCCAAGTGGTCCGGACTCGATGCTTGAACTTCTTAGGGACTATGGATTCCACGAAACCCAAATATCCGAACTTGTGATTAAAGCCCCAAAAGTGCTTTCAGGAAACCTGCGAAGACCTTTTGGCCCAAATTTTGTTTCTACAGTCAGTAGGGTTTTCAAGTATGGACATCCCAAAACTTGTAATTGGTAACCCTACTCTCTTGTCTAGAAGCTTAGAGAAATCTATACTGAAATCAAAATTAGAGCATGTAATTAAACATGATCACAAATAGGAAGAATAGATAAATTAACAATTTGACCTAATGTAATTGAGCGTTTCTCAGTGTTTTGACGACAGAAAGAGAATGATAATATTTAGTATATTTAAAACTAGGGCTTCAGTGTGCTATTTATAAGATTTTATTTTAATAATATAATTACTCAATATTATTAAAATAAAATCCTTCATAATCTTTAAAACGATTTCTCATTTAATTAATCAATAAAAAATAAGCCCATTAAATCTCTCTCTGGGTAACAATCTCAAATTAGTAATCTGACAGGATGATTACTAATACTTTTGGGTTGTTGGTTGGGTATCTGCCTAGTGGGCTTGTGGATAATCGAACCCATCACTGATTATCCACAAATTAAAATAAAACCTAGTCCATTCATAGTTTATAAATTATATTAATTGCCTAATAACAAGATATTAATCTAATAGAATAATTAATGTTAATCCATGAATATTGAAATTATTCTAACAATCTCCCACTTGAATAGCATTAATTAAATTATTAGATCAATAAATGAATACATAGTCAAGCAAAATAATATTCACATAAACACATGGATATGTGCATATTTATAAACCATACAAAATTCAAAAGTGAAATTATAGACAAAGATCATTGAAACCGATAAGGAATCAAGTGATATTGACATTTCCATAAATGAGTTTCATTATCTGAATAAAATGGAGTACAAAGTAACATTAAAAAAAAAATGTCAAATTACAATTCAAAAGTCCCTAAAAAAAAACTCAATCCAGACTCTCACTAAACCAAGGCTACATCAGAATTTTTTAACAACCCTATGTGAGTTACATGATTCTTAAAGACTCCTATGGGTAAGCCTTTGGTCAACGGATCCGCCTTGATCTCCAGCCAAAGAGGATACTATTATCAGTTAGGTCACTTTTACTTTTAGAGCTACACGAGGGCTTAAAAGTGCCTGTGGGAACCAATGTCAACCACAACATGTGTTCACCAAGAATGTGAACCAAATGAGTCTGAGATTCAACAATCTTTTCTCTAACAAATAGAAACTTAACATCAAAGTGTTTAGTGCGACTGGAGTTCTTATGATTTTGAGAAAAGCTGATAGCAAACGAACTATCGCAATATATGGTTAGTGGTCGTGATATAGAATCAACCAACTGCATGCCTGATATCAGTTTCCTCAACCATATGGCCTGACAGGTAGCCTCATAACAAGCGATATACTCTCCCTCCATAGTCGAGGTAGTTGTTACTAATTTCTTACAACTCTTCCATGATACAGCTCCTCTAGACATCATGAAGATGTATCCAGAAGTGAATTTACGATCATCGACACAAGATGCATAGTCAAAATCTGAATAACCCATAATTTCAAGTGGCTTAGATCTTCTATAAGTAAGCATGTGATGCTTTGTACCTTGTAGGTACCTCATAACTTTCTTCGCAGCCCTCCAATGATCAGGACTAGGATTACTCAGGTATCTACCAAGTACACTAACAGCAAAAGCAATATTAGGTCATGTGCACACCTGAGCGTACATAAGGCTGCCAACAGCAGATGCATACGGAATCTTATTCATTTTGATTTTTGAATTATCATCTTTGGGACAAGATGATCTAGACAACCTTTCACCCTTTTGTACAGGTGCAGCACAAGGAGCACAAGTATGCATGTTAAATTTCTTCTGCCTTCGATCTATGTAGGTTGTCTGAGATAAACCAAGAGTGTCATAAGATCTATCACGATGAATCTGAATTCCCAAGACAAAAAAAGCTTCACCAAGATCTTTCATGTCAATGTGGCATAACAAAACGTGTTTGACCTCATTCAACATAGTTACTGAGTTACTAGCCAGGAGTATGTCGTCAACATACAGAAAGAGTATCATAAAGTTGTCTCTATCAAATTTCTGATAGATACATTGATTAGCAATGTTCTCTATCAAATCAAGTGAGGTGATTATCTGATCAAATTTCAAATACCACCGTCTTGAGGCCTGTTTAAGCCTATAGATGGACCTTTTCAACTTGCACACTAAGTGTTCTTTCCCTACTTCAGTGAATCCATCAGGTTGTGTCATATAAACATCCTCAAGTAAATCACCATTTAAGAATGCAGTTTTGACATCCATCTAATGAAGTTCAAGATCCAACTGTGCAACAAGAGTCATTATAACTTTAAAGGCATCTTTAGTATATACGGGTGAAAACGTTTTTGTATAATTGATCCCTTCCTTCTGATTATAGCCTTTACCTACATGTCTGGCTTTGAATCTTCCAACTTCACCATTGGCCCCTCTTTTGGTCTTAAAGACCCATTTGCAACCAACGGGTTTACAACCATCTGATAACTCAGTTAATTCCCATACATGATTACGGGACATAGAGGATATCTCATCATTCATAGCCTTCAACCACTCAGATGAATGAGATCCTAACACAGTCTCGTCATAAGAAACTGGATTAGTGCCATCAACACCGTCTGACTCAAATTCCTGCAAGTACACTATGTAGTCATTTGAAATTGTAGGTCTACAAATCCTCTGTGATCGTCTCAAATTAAGGGTTGGTTCTCCTATATCAGTTATAAGAGCTTCTTCAATGGCATCAATCGGATTCTTAACAAAAGTGTCATCTCTAATATCATGATCTACAGGTAGAGATGACAACAGTGGTATAGGTAAAATGGTATCCACACAATGCAAGTTAATTACTCTAGGGACACCACTCCCATTGTCCAAGTCATCCTCAAAATAGAATGTTTTGTCAGATTCAATGACCCTGGTAGTGTGACTGGGACAATAAAACCTGCATCCTCTGGATCCTGAACAATACCTAATGAAGAATCTACTAACAGTCCTAAAATCAAGTTTCTTGACCTGTGGATTATAAGGTCTCACTTCTGCTCTACAAACCCACATGCAAAAGTGTCTTAGACTAGGCTTTTTACTAATGAAAAGCTCATATGGTGCCTTTTCAACATATTTACTCGGAACTTGATTCAAGACATAGGCTACTGTTTTAAGGGCATCACCCTACAGAAATTCTGGTAACGAAGAGTGACTGATCATGCTTCTGACCATGTCCATCAAAGTGCGATTACACCTCTCAGGAACTCCATTCTGTTGTGGAGTCCCAGGCATAGTATACTGACCCTCAATTCCTTGCTCCTGTAAGAATAGGGCAAACGGTCCAGGGTTTCTCCCAGTTTCAGTATACCTTCCATAATATTCTCTACCTTTGTCTGATCTTACACTCTTGATAACCTTTCCAGACTTTAATTCAACGACAGCCTTAAATGCCTTAAAGGCATCTAACGAGTTAGACTTTTCATGTAATAAATCAATCCAGTTAAATCTGGAATAGTCGCCTATAAAGGTTATAAAATATTTGCAATTACCCATAGTAGCGAGAGTAATTGGTCCACTAATATCTATGTAGATCAATTCCAAAATAGTCTTAGATTTATTAGCCTCTTTTTTCCTAGCTCTAGCAGGAAGTTTTCCCTTAATGCAATCACATAGGGTTCAAAGTCAGAAAAGTTTAGGTCATGCAATATTCCTTATCTAACTATCCTTTCTAGTTTCTCTTTGGAGATGTGACCCAAACGCCAATGCCATAACATGGAAGAGTTCTCATCAATTCTTTGGCATTTGTGTCCAATGACAGCATTAATTGATGCCATAGGAGTAGAATCTGAACAAACATTTACATTCAAGCAATATAAACCACTTATTAATCTAGCAGTTCCATCAATGACTGAATTAAAGTAAACATCAATTCTGCCATTCCCTTGCTAAAACGAATATCCATCTTTGTCTAACACAGAACTTGAAACCAAATTCCTCCTTGAAGAAGGTACATAGACAATGTTATTTAAAGTTAAAGTATGTCTAAAATATAAGTTCAAAACTATAGTTCTTAGGCAATCCACTGCAGCTGAACTTCCTTCCACTCCTAAAATGACCTTTTCTATCTCATTTGGGCTCCTCCTATCTTTGAGTCCTTGCAAGGAATTAGTTACGTGAACAGTCGCTCTAGAATCCAACCACCAAGTGCCCATGGAGGTTTCAAAATTATTGGATTCAAGATAAACTAGAGCTAAAGGGGCAATTTTAAGAAAGATAACTTCTTTCTCACGCTTGTACTTCAGCTTGAGGCAATCTGAGATCTTACGGCCAGGCTTCTTACAGTAATTACAATCACCTTTAAATTTCTTCTTCTGACCCTTATTCTTCTTATTGTTCTTCTTGATCTCAAAGAACTTTTTACCATTAGGCTTGCCCTCGGGCTTTTTTCCCTTAATCTTCTCATTTCCAGCCTTGCTTGACGAACCATGAGAGATGTAGTTCACTGAATGACCATGTGAATTTGATTTCTTTAATGACTCCTCCTCTTGAGTCATGATGGACATCATCTTATCAATGGTCCATTCAGCTTCTTGTGAGTTATATGTGGTTCTGAAAACCCCATATTCTGTTGGAAGAGACTGTAGGACTTTGTAGATAAGATAACTTTCACCCAGGTCCACATTTAGAGATTTCAGCTTGTTGAAGTAATTCACCAGCTTCATCATATGCTCGCGTACACTAAACACTCCATCATAATGAGTGTTATCCAGTAACAAAAGATAATACGCTTTCTACGTCTTATCGAACTTTTTGAACTTTTCACTCACAGCCTTAAGGTATTCCATAGCGGTGTGCTTCTCAGGAATACTCTGTCTGATTGTCTTCTCAATAGTGTATTTTATGACTGTCAAACAGATCATGTTGGATTCATACCACTGCTTGTGATAAGCTCTGTCAGCAGCACTAGACTCAGCAGTGAGATCTGCCAGTTTTAGATCTCTCATGGCTAAATCCTCCTTGGAGATGATCAAGTACATATTGAGGGACTCATGCCAATCGTCAAAATTCATCCCATTCAGAGTTTTCACCACAGACAATTGCTAGAACACAAAAGCTGATGAAACAATATCAGGAAATATTAATTATGTCCCGGAAACATAATTATAAAAAACAAGGTTTCCCTTTACAAAATTCAACTTATGCAACTGTATCATCAAGATGTGTATTATAATCCCACTTAAAGTTTTGGATTACAACAAATCATGAAAGAAAACTCATGTGTACCATAGATTTGACCACAAAGAAAAATAATAAAATGCAACCATGGTTTCCATATCGATAGGATATAAGAAACAATAAAAGCATTGTTTAAAAATTGTTGTTAACCATTTGTAAATGTATTTATTTCATTTGAAATCGTAATTGTATTTATTTCACATAATTATATTAATAATGTCACACCGATAGGGTATGTTCATTATCAATATAACATGTATGTACACTCTCTCTTGTGGACTCATCGTTATGTTCAGACTCTTCCTTGATGATGGTAACTAAATTATCCAAAATTGTAGGAAATTAAATGACAAATACGGTATAAATTATTTATAAAGGACATATCGCCATGATTAGGGCCATGATAGGTGAGCACACAATCATTAAGTGTAAGTAACCCAAAGTTACAACAAATTCCACATACAATTTTATCCTTTTTAAGGCATGTGCTTAAATTAGGGATAAAAATTAAAAATTAACATAGAGAAATTAATTATAATTTATTTACACATAATCAAGGAGAGTGAGCTAAAAATATTGTCCCATATTATGTCTAATCTATACACAAATTTTCTCAAATCAAAATATCTTATCTACACATTATTTTAAGCCCCTTAATTTTGAAAAAATTTCAAAACTCCTATTTACAGGGCTCAAAAAATTCTGCAAAAATCACCATAATTCATATCAGGGCGAGTAGAGGCAATCCCAAAATTTGAATTTCATCTGACCTATGGTGTGGCATCACGCACCTACACGCGTTGGAGGTGCACGTAGGCCTCGCCCACACACTCCTTCTTTAACCTCTGGCGGGTTAATTTGACCCGCCAGGTGACCCGGTAACTTGGCTATGTGACCCAACGATTTTCCTACTTTTAGATCTTGAAACAGGGGTCATTTTGATCGTATTTTCACGATCTACAAATTCTTGGTGGCTGTTTTGAGTGAATCCTTCCTAGTTTAGTTAAAGTTCAGTCGAAAATTTGGATTCTGGTGTTGGGTTTGTTTTGTCAGTTCAAAACATGGCTCACTAGTGGAAAGTTATGGCCGGCGACGCGAATGAACGTTAATATTAACGTTAAGTTCTGCCAATAACTAATGAAGAAACCATCGACAATTGCGTTGAGTAACTGTGTTCATATTACAGTGATGAACACGAAAATTAATGGTTCACTGATACAAGTATGCCGGCCAAGTAATGGGTCGATCCAAGAATAACATAGATTTAATAATAATAATAATAAAATTAAATATTTCATAATTGTTCTTGATGAAGAAAGGATTAGAGGGAAGAAAAGAAAAAATTTCATAATCCACAAAACCAAACTGTGGCTCTGATACCATTTGAAATCAAAATTAGAACATGTAATTAAACATGATTACAAATAGGGAGAATAGATAAATTAACAATCTTACCTAATGAAGACGACATTATTGCTCCAAGTATTGGTTGAGTCTGACAAATTCAACCCCCAATGCCCAAGAGCGTCTCTCAGAGTGTTTTGACAGCAGAAAGAGAGTAATAGTATTTAGTATATTTAAAACTAGAGTTTCAGTGTACTATTTATAGGGTTTTATTTTAATAATATAATTACTCAATATTATTAAAATAAAATCCTTCAGAATATTTAAAATGATTTCTCATTTAATTAATCAATCAAAAATATGCCTATTAAATCTCTCTCTGGGTAACAATTTCAAATTAGTAATCTGACGGGATGATTACTAATACTCTTGGGCTGTGGATTGAGTTTCTGCCCAATGGACTTGTGGATAATCGAACCCATCACCGATTATCTACAAATTAAAATAAAATTAAGTCCATTCATAGTTTATAAATTATAACATTAATTGTCTAATAACAAGATATTAATCTAATAGAATAATTAATGCTAATCCGTAAATATTAAAATTATTCTAACATATACTCCCTCTCTATGAGGTCCTTAAGCGTGTGCTTGAGGATGAGAAAGTACTTACTGCTTTTAAGAAAGGACGAGGACGTCTTCCTTGCAGCGGGAAGGTAACAAATCTAGTCCCAAACATGAAAGTTTTGAGAGGATATGGAGTGCGTGAAGCTTCCATCTCTCTCTTGGTTATATGTCATTCAGAAGTAGCATTCGTTAGCCATGCCAAGTTTGTTGAATGTGTCCAGTTGACTATGAAAACAGGATTTGATCCCATGAAAACTACATTTATCATAGCACTCCGTGCGTTTGTAAAGATAGACAAATCAATGTGGGAATCAAAACTGCTATTCTATGAAAGGCGGGGTTTGTCCAGAAATGTCACTCTTTCAATATTCAAAAGCTACCCACAATTTATGATGATTTCAAAAGAGAAGATGACAAAATCATTTGAATTACTTGTGGAAAAAATAGGCTGGTCACCGTTAGATGTTGTAGCGAGCCCAGGAGTTTTATCCCACAACTTGAAGCGGAGAGTTATCCCAAGATGCTTTGTATTTAAAGTATTAGAGAAGAAGGGTTTGATCAAGAAAAGTCTGAGCTTAGGTTACTTAATATGCATATGTGAGAAAAGAATTTTTAAAGCGGATTTATTCAGGTATCAGGAAGATGTTCCACTGCTGTTGGAAGTATATAAAGGTCAAATTGATCTTTAGCATGCTGTTCAAAGTTAAGATGTTACTTGGAGGGTATGATTGTAAGTATTCGAGGCTTCCAATTTTACTTTTTGTTTTATTTGTGGCATGGTTGCGCAATGTGAAATCTTTCATACTTATAGCAAACTGCATCCTGTTTGTAAACCATAAAGCTTACCAATTGATTTTCTTTCTTTAAAAATATTATGATAAAATCTCTATCTTCTATATGCTACAAAATTTTTACGGCTATATACACGCCTGACACTGGTCTGAGAATTAGGATAAATCTGATATGGTAAACAGAAAGCATGTGGGATTGTCCCACAGACACCTTTATCATATTTAAGATCAACATTAGTTTTTCTTCTTCTGAATACAGCTTATGATATATATCTTTTAAAGTTTTTCCTTTTGTGTTTGTCCTACATATATCTTGAAACTGTAGTTTTCATGTATATGGATTCGATCTGAAATTTAAGATGTACTTTTACCTTATCACTCTGCCAAGCTGGTGATGGAGCGTCCTGGGTTTGGGATTTTCGATCAAGTATCAAAATCTAAAATTTCATGCTGAAAGAATTTGGTTTTGATAACTAACGTAGTCTTTGTTGTTGAAATTAATGAATAGCTTTATTGCCTTTCAGATTTAAAAAAATGGAATCTATTATCTATTATCGTTATATCTTAGCTCCTAAAAGGTTGCAATATCAGACGAACTTTTCCTCTTTGTTTGAGAAAGACAGAGTGTAGTGATGGAGTAGCAGAGAGAAGGCTAGGATGTTCTGTTGAATACATGCCCTGTTAGAAATTAGATTAGGATGTTGCTTCAAGTAGCTTTGGTGTTTGTCAATGATAACAAGCCTGGGAAGTACTGATACTAAAATAGATATAGCTTACATCATGATACCAAAATTATGACACATCAAAATATGTAGTGTTAGTGACACAAGTCTTGAATAAGGCATCAAACATGGTACAACTTGGATTTTGAAATATAGGTTCTTCATAACTATGGTTTATGGACATCACTTTTGCAGATATTGTAAAATTGAGGTCTATCAATGGTTTCTTTATGTCAATGAGACACCCAGGAGGTTGAAAGCTTGGAAATTGGCACTCTGGCGATCCAGGTTCAGAGCGTGTTTCATGATGTGTTGTCCTTTATTCTATTGGTTGTGTCTCCAAACAAATGAATGAAAGTTTAGGTGAGAGGTGATTATTAACCTTCTATGCTATGAAGCAGCACAGACGCATGAAAGGAAAAAATGGCAGAGGAAATGTTTATAGTGGTGAGGTTGCTGATTGACAAAGCTGAATATTTCAAGAAGGTTATATTCTTATTCTATGTGCACTAAAATGTGGAATTTTCGTTTTGACTTTCAGCAGGTTTTCGTCATACTTCTTCCTTAGTCATGTTGCAAATGATCTTTTTAAAATCAGAAGAGCCTATGTAAATGGCATAATGTGTAGTATTGTAAACGATTATTTGCTAGAAGGAATATGATAGTATTAAATCCAAGCGTTGGGCCTAGATGCTGTGTTACCTGAGAGTTAGGACTAGTTACAACAATGATATATTTTCCTTAATTATATAAGAGAAAGTAAAATATATGTATCTTCTTATTTTTTATTTTAATATTTTTTTAAATAGAATAATATTTATTAATATATAAATAACTTAAAAAAATGTCGTGCACCCAAACGCATCAGTGGCGGATCACTCCCCCTTTTTGTCTATGATATTTTCTCTCGCCCTCTGCTTCTATCATTTTCTAATTTTTCTCTTACCTTTTGCATCTGTCAGAATATGGATTAAACTATAGCTCTTATAAAAACGTGGATTAAACTGAAATCTTATATAAAAATGCTCAGGAATTAATATGACAGAGATCTAAAATATCAAGAAAATTTTATTCAGTCTATTATTATGTGTGAAATGCAGGGGGAGTAATCTAAGATACTCTCAATCTCTCTTTGAAAATGCAAGAATAATTTACTTTTCTTTTAGATAAAACTACATACAATTAATAATGTTCAACTCACAATGTATCACTTTAGCTTTTGTTTAAGAAGTAAAAGCAAATGGTATAAAATGTATTTATAATTAAAAGAAATTCAAAAAATATGGTGATAAAATGTATGTAAAATTAAATTGTTTTAACTTCTATCAAATAAGAATGTTTAAGACCTGTTCCAGTCTAGTCAACTTGGTCCACTTGGTCTACTCAGGTTGGATTGGATTGTTATGAAAAATGGGCAAATTGATTAAGTCTCATACATGAGATTTGGTACTAAGTTGAATTAGGTCTCGACCAATGTATAAATTGATAGCGGAATTAGAATATGTAATTGAACATGATTACAAATTGGGAGAATAAATAAATCAACAATCTAACTTGATGAAGACGACACCATTGATCTGAGTACTGGTTAAGTCTAATAAGTTCAACCCACAATACCTAAAAGTGTTTCTCAAAGTGTTTTAACGAGAGAGAGAGAAAGAGTGACAGATTTAGTATTTGAAAGCTAGGGCTTCAGTGCGTTATTTATAGGGTTTTATTTTAATAATATAATTAATCAATATTATTAAAATAAAATTCTCCAGAATCTTTAAAACAATTTCTTATTTAATTAATCAATCAAAATAAGCCCATTAAATCTCTCTTTGGGTAACAATCTCAAATTAGTAATCTGACGAGATGATTACTAATACTCTTGTGCTGTGGGTTGGGTTTCTGCCCAGTGGGCTTGTGGATAATCGAACCCATCACCGATTATCCACATAATAAAATAAAACTCAGTCCATTCACAGTTTATAAATTATAACATTAATTGCCTAATTAGAATTAACAAAATACTAATCAAATAAAATAGTTAATACTAATCCATGAAATATAAAATTATTCTAACATAAATTTAGCTTGGCCTAACCTTATTAGTAATTTTATTTTTTCAATTTTTTTTAATATACATTTTATAGTTTTTTTAAAAGCTACTTTTATGTTTTTCTAATTGAATATGGATCATTTTTAATTATAATATAATTATAATAAAATATAATTGTAATCAATATAATAATTATTATAATTAATAAAATAAAATAATAATAATAATATAAATAATAATAAATATATTCTATTTATTATATTAATTATAATATTATTTATATTATTTTATTAAGTTAGGGTGTCTCATTTATCATATGGATCACTCTTATTATTTTTCTTTTAAAATTTCAAATTCAAATTTTAAAAAATTATTTTTAAAAAAAATAAAAGAACTAAAATTTTTAGTATGAGACCTAGTTGACTCACCCTAGCCCAATTTTTAGGCCCGATGTCAAAACTGGGTTAGGCTTGGGTGTCAACCTCTTGTATTATTGTCAACATCAGCAGCCCTTCCTATATTGATGTCAAATGTCGGCAATCTTCCTTGGTATGGTCAGCAACTACTACATGTATGTGGTCCGTTTTTATAGGTTGATATCCTACCATTATAGACTTTCATCTTAAATCCACATTGTTTGCATGCATATTTCCTACCTACTTACTATTGCGATATTGCCCAATGATGGCATAGTTAACTTAAGCTCACCCATAAATTTAGGTCCGTAAGTCTGGTTTCTTACATCCTTCAACTCGCACACATAATCAGAGAGTGAGAAACAAAAGCTTAGAAGTATTCATTTTTTGAGATTGACAGTTCTAACATTTATGGCATTTCCGTTCAATGGCAATGACTTGAGGTATTATTTCTTCCGCATTATTCCCTTGTTCTAGACTAAGTTATTAGTTTGTTTTACGTATAAGTTTTTATATTTGGTATCAGAGTATTTAAACCACTTCCTTGCAAAGTTTTGGAAAACTTTTAGAATTAGGTTGTCTATATTTATACGTGTTATTGCATTTTTTTTAACTTCAAAAATGTAATCTTTATGAAAAATTAATAAGTTTTGGCTTCTAAGACACTAAAAATAGAGCTCTAGAACATAAAATATGACCAGGTCTTGAACTAGATCCGTTCTGGGTCGAGTCGGGTCATGGTGACCCAGTTAGAGGTTGAAGATGAGTCAAGGTACAAGTCATTTTGCACTATTTCAAGTTGCTACATTTTTTTATATTGGCTTCAACAACTAACCACCCTAAGACTTGAACCCAATTCTTCTAATATGAAAGTGACGCAAATATTTCATTTCTAGGCTACTCTTATAATGTTTTCATTATGGGCCTTATAATTGTCATAAGGTTTTATGCTATTTTCCTAAAATTTTCACATGCATTTTAAGATTTCTGTTTTAGTCCATTATTATGTGTTCAACTTAAATGAAAATGTTGGTTTTGGTAGGATTCAAACTGCTAACATTAGGTATGATAGATCAACCTTTAAACTACTGAACCAATGAACATTGTTGTGCAGGGAATTGTTCTAAAGCAAATTTAACTTTAAAAAAAGGACATATCCATGTATTATTGCTCAAAATATTTAATTAAATTGCTCAAATTAAAAAAAATTGTTCAATTAAGTTTTATTGGATAATATTTTATAGATATTTTGTCTAATATTTTATGAAAGTTAAAATTTTGCATTTAATTCTTAATTTCTTGAAAATTAATTTTGAACAATATTTATGGCATATTGGTTAAATTTAATAAGGGGATAATTAATTAATTAATTGTCATATTTTGATTTCGTTGACTAATTACAATTAATTGTTTAAAATCTCATTATGAAAATTGCTTGTTTATGCATCTTGCATGGTCATTTACAAGCATTCAGAAAATTTTGATGTCTTGTAATTAGTATGATTTTGGCATAATTAAAGTCTAGCTACAACAACTTTATTTATTTTAAAATTATACAACAAGTTTTAAAATTACATAAAGGAAAATGATATCAAGTTATAATTAATCATCTTCAATATGGTAACTATCATTCCTTAGAAATATTATCACATTGATATGATTAATTAGGATGAGATAGTGAATTTTTCTTTTTCCTAATTTGCCCACAGGGATTGAGGAAAAGAGTATTATTTCCTAGTTTCATCATGACTAGTGCATGACTTTAATTAAATAAAACTTAGCCCACATGAAGTTTTATTTGCTACTAGGCTCATTTTTACTTTACATGTTTTACATTGGTATAAAATGTCATGGATTTTCAAAGATGCCTCAAATATTGATATATGCATGTAACATTTATGCAGTTTTTCAACCATTAAACATTTCTGATTTTCAAGTTCTCAAACTTAATTAGGATAATTACAAGATTTGGAAGGAGAAGATTCATCTCCAATTAGGGTGGATGGACGTTGATTATGTTATTAGAAAAGATGAACCTCTTACACCTACGGATACCAGTAGCACATCTGTAATAACTCTTTATGAACATTGGTAGCGATCTCATCATCTCAACATGATGTATATCAAATCCAAGACATATGATAGTATATGTGGGTCAATAGGAGAGCAAAAAAATGTTTGTGACTTGTAAAAGCCATTGATGAACAATTTGAATCCTCTAAAAGGCTTTCACAAGTGCCCTAATGTTAAAATTATCTATCAGGAAGCTCACTGGTTTAAGGGGTGTGTGAGAGTAGATCATGAAGATAAAGGATATTGCGGCTTAGTTGAATGCTCTTAAGATTGAGATTCCTTATTCATTCCTGGTGTAGTCCATTCTAAATTCCTTACCGCCTCAATATGGGCCCTTCAAAATCTCCTATAACACATAAACAAAAATGGTAAGTCAATGAAGTACTGACTATATGCATTCAGGAGGAAGGAAGACTTTTAGTGGAAATGGGAGAAAGTGCACATATGGCAACTCAAAAGAAAGATATAGACAAGTCAAAGGAAAATTGAAGGGTAAAACCCCCGTCCAAGGTGATATTAAGAAGGAGTCTAAGTGTTTTTTCTATAAAATGAAAGGACACATGAAGAAGGATTGCAACAAATTTAAAGCTTGACTTGAAAAGAAAGGTAATCTTATTATTTTGTTATTAATCTAATATGATATGTGTTAGTAGTAACACATGGTGAATTAATTCTAGTTTTACGATCCATATTTCAAATACGTTATAAGGCTTTCTAAACCAAAGAATGCCAACAGGAAGTGAACAATACATCTATTCAAGAAACAAGATAGGCTCACCAGTTAAGGTTATAAGAACTTGCAAACTGGTTTTGAATTTTGGTTTTGTTTTTATTTTGGATAAGACCTTTATTGTACCAAATTTCTCTATAAACTTGATTTCTATTTCAAAACTTGTACCATTAGGATATTCTTTTGAGTTTTCAAACAATAAATTGAAGTTATTTTATAAATATAATCATGTTGGAAATGGTACAATTTATTATGGTCATATCCGAATTCAGTTAAAGGACAATTCATTACATGGAACCATGCATGCTTCCAGTAGTATAGGTATAAAAAGATGTGTTACTGATAAAAATTCCTCCATGTTATGGTATCATAGACTTGGTCATATTTCAATAGAGAGAGTAAAAAGGTTGGTAAAGGAAGGATTATTAAATACTCTTGACTTCAATGACTTTGATACTTGTATAGACTACATTAAGGGAAAGCAAACTAACAAAATTAAGAAAGTTGCTAAGAGGAGTTCTACCTTGTTAGAATCATACATATGGATATATGTAGTCCAGATATAGACTCAAGTAGTTAGAAATATTTTATCATCTTTATTGACGATTACTCACAATACATATATCTCTATCTGCTAAATAACAAGAATGAAGCATTGAATGCCTTTAATGTTTTCAAAGCGGAAGTAGAAGAACAATATAGTAAACAAATTAAAATAGTGAGATTAGATAGAGGTGGCGAGTACTATAGTAGATACACTAAATATGGGCAAGCACCTAGTCCATTTGCAAAGTTCTTCAAGAGCATGGGATTATTGCCTAGTACACTATGTCTGGTTCCCCAGACTAGAATGATGTTATTGAAAAAAGGAATTGAACATTATTGGACACGGTAGGGAGCATGCTCAATAGCTCAAAGCATCCTAAGTTCTTATAGACTGAAGCCCTTAAGACATTTGTGTATGTACTTAATTGAGTTCTAACTAAGGTTGTTGAAAAGATACCATTTGAGTTAATAAAAGGTTGGAAACCAAGTTTAAGACATATGCGTGTATAGGGATGCCCATATGAAATGCATATCTACAATCCATAAGAGAATAAGCTATACCCAAAGGCTATTAGTGGCTACTTTATTGGGCATGTTGAAAGGTCTAAGGGATATAGGTTTTATTGTCTATCATATAACACTAGGATTGTGGAGTCAAAAAATGCTAAGTTTCTTAAGAATGACTTGATTAATGGGAGTGATCAAACTTAGAACCTAGATTCTAATAATAATCAATTGAGAATTTAAACTCCCACATCAAGTGGAAAATTAGTTATAATTCATACCCCCCAAGTACAAACAAGTGTTAAAGAACCAATCATTAAGGAACCACACACTACTCACCATGACCAAGTTGATCTGGTTGCACAATAACCACCAAAATTTGTTATGTAACCAGTTGAGGAACATGCTCTGTAAGAGCGTGTTGACTCAACATTAAAAAGATCAACTAAGATTAGGAGATCAGCAATTCCTAGTGATTATGTTGTATACTTACAAGAATTTAACTATAATATTAGAGCCGAAGATGATCCTGAAATGTTTTCATAAGTTATCAACTGTAAAGAATCTAATTTATGGCTTAATGCTATGAAGGATGAGACAGATTCTATGACGTCTAACGGAGTCTGGGATCTCGTTAAGTTGTCTAGTAACTCAAAGGCCATTGATTGTAAATAGGTCTTTAAGACACAGAGAGACTCATTAGACAACAAGGAAACATTTTCTCCTGTATCAAAGAAGAATTCCCTTCGAATCATACTAGCATTGGTTGCCTATTTTGACTTAGAGTTACATTAGATGGATGTGAAAACAACATTCCTTAATGGGAATTTAGAGAAAGAGGTATATATGAAACAACTTTAAGGATTCTCCTCTAATACCAGTGAACACTTAGTTTGCAAGCTTAAGAAATCTATATATGGATTGAAACAAGCTTCTTGCCAATGGTACGTTAAGTTTCATGACATTATCTCCTCTTTTGGATTTGAGGAGAATGTCATGGATCAATGTATATATTAGAAGGTCAATAAAAGTAAAATATGTTTCCTTGTACTGTATGTAGATGACATATTACTTGCAACTGATGATAAAGGGTTTCTATATGAGGTGAAATAGTTTCTCTTTAAGAACTTTGATATGAAAGATATAGGTGAGACATTTTATATCATTGGCATTAAGATTTATAGAGATAGAACTCAATGTATTTTGGATTTGTCACAAAAAACCTATATCAACAAAGTCTTAGAAAGATTTCGAATGAAAGATTGCTCATAAAGTGTAGCACCTATTGTGAAGGATGACAAATTCAATTTGAGCAAATGCCCAAAGAACAATTTAGAGAGAGAATATATGCATAACATTCCATATGCTTCAAAGGTTGGAAGCCTTATGTATGCTCAGGTTCGTACAAGACTAAACATTGCATTTGCAGTTAGAATGTTAGGCATATACCAAAATAATTTAGGGATGGATCACTGGAGAACTGTAAAAAAGGTTATGAGGTATCTTAAAGGTACCAAAGATTACATGCTAATGTACAAGCGAATTGAAAACCTTGAAGTAGTTAGTTGCATTAACTCACAAAAATCAACATCCGGGTATATTTTTATGCTTGCTGGTAAAGTCGTATCATGGAAGAGTGCAAAGTAGACTTTAACTGCTACTTTTACCATAAAGGTTGAGTTCGTGTCTTGTTTTGAAGCAACTTCTCAAGGTATATGGCTTAAGAGCTTTATTTGTGGTCTTAGAATTTTGAATTTTATCTCAAGGCCATTAAAAATATATTATGACAATTCAATTTCAATTTTTTTGGCTAAGAACAATAAAAGTGGAAGTCAAAGCAAATACATTGACAATAACTACTTAGTTATTCAAGTGTCAAGGAAAATAAAATTTTCGTTGAACATATAAGAATTGAGTTAATGATTATTGATCCCTTAACAAAAAGCATGCCACCTATAAAGTTTAAAGATCATGTAGTTGGAATAGGACTTGGTTCATATTAAGTATTTGATGTATATTATCATCACTTCTAATAAAGCTCTTATTCATTTCAGTTGTTTTTCTCATTCTGTTTGCACATTTATATTTAGATAATAAATAACATTAAGAGGACCCAAAATAAGCATAGGACTTATTCATTAAGTTTTAGTAGAAAGAGAAAGTAATATACATTGTGATACACAAAATGTAATACTCACTTATAGAGGAATTGCTAGTGTGATTCTTGCATTCAACTTTTCTCTTTTGGAATATGTATGATCAAGGATGTTGAAATCATTAAGTATAATGAACCAAGTGGGAGAATGTCATCCTCCCATATTATTGTCAACGTCGAGAGCCCCTCCCATGTTGATGTCAAACGTCAACAGTCTTCATTGGTATGGTTGGCAACTACTGCATGAGTATGGTCTATTTTGATAGGCTGATATCTTGCTATTATGGACTTTCATCCTAAATCCACATGGTTTGCATGCATATTTCCTACCTATTTACTATTGCAACATTGACCTTTAATGGAATGGTTAACTTAAGCTCTCTTATAAATTTGGGTCCCTAAGTTTAGTCTCTTACACCCTTTAGCTCATACACCATCATTAGAGAGTGAGAAACAAAGGCTTAGAAGCATCCATTTTTTGAGCTTAATAGTTTTGACGTTTACAACATTTATGTTCAATGGCAATGGTTAGAGGTATAATTTCTTCCACATTATTCCCTTGTTCTAAATTAAGTTATTAGTCTATTTTACGTGTTAAGTTATTGATTAGGTTGATCAAAAACTCAGTCAAGCCCAACTTGGCCCAATTTGTACACCCCTACTATCAAATTCTCTCTTACATAGTCTTTTAATCTTGTTTGTAAAATATGAATTAAAAGAGAAAAATAAGTACAAAGGTATAAGTAATACACCTGTTTAGCCTATAAAAAAAATATTCAGTAACATGTGAATGAATACATTATGTCTAATTTTATATAAACTAATTTTCATTAATTCTTCACTATTTATTTTATTTTTAATTAAAATAGTTCTTTTTTTTAATTTTAGCCATTCATCATCAATAAAAACAAAACAGTGCATCACAAAATATCGAATAAACAAATGCTCCAAAGTCTATAGTTCATTTTGACACACCAGGCATATATAGCCATAAAGCTTTTTCTTCTTTTCTTTTCTTTTTTCGTTAATCATTTTAGAGAGTAAGAATGCCATATGAGTTGCTTACTCTTCAATATAGCTTATTTGTGATCTATACAATATTAACGCAATTAACATACCAATTCTAGCTTTTCTGAAATCTAGTGAAAGGAATTTACATAAGCCAAAAGATTGATTGTTGTCGCTTAATGAAATATATTATCCTATTCATCTCTTAAATATTTGAAACTGCTTCTGTGGGCCTAAAAGTGCTTTTCCATAAGCTGCAGGTAGTGAAAGGAGCTTCTTTGCTTTTCCAACATAAGCCCTTTTTGTTAAGTTATTGTAGTCATTGGCTTCAATGGCATCTAATATCTGCTTGTAGAGCAACAAGGAAGCCCACACTGGCCATCTGCTAGCTGAGTCCAGCTCTGCTACTCCTTTCTCTGCCTCATCGAAAAACATCCTTGCCCTTTTTATTTGTCCCTTCATGAAATTCTGCCACTTGTCGGTCACTTGGCCTCGAAAGATGTCTTCGTCAGATAGGCCGGCTTGTGCCAGCTCATCTTGTGGGAGGTATATTCTTCCTCTTCTGGCGCTGTATAATCAAGAATTAATAGGAAAGTGAGATAAGAGAGACCACATGATTTTATAATGCAAAAAAGTTGCTCTCTTGTTTCGAGTTTCAACATATATTATGAACTAGAATCAATTGGGATGAAATTGCTTTAAGGATGTCAAATGATGTTACGATTTAAAGTTTGTATAATATTAATTTTGCAATCAAGCATTAGCGTATGAAAGTAAATTTAATTTTTCGTAATAGTAAATAAATAAAATTAATTATAAATATACATATAAATTGAAAAAAAAAAATTTATGTTAGTCTTTGATTTATTATTGAATTGTCATTTTGATCATTAACCAATTTTATTTTCCAAAATGGTCTTCCACAATCACTTATCAAAAATTGACACTTTTAAACCTCTAATTGTTACTATATTTAATTCCCTGAGTTAAATCTCGTTAACCCATATAGAGGGATCAAAAGTAACAATTATTAATCAATGAAAAAAAATTGTGGAAAATAAAAATAATAATTCAATGATAAGTCAGAGATTAAAATAATATTTTTTCATGTAAAATTATATTTAGCCCCCCACTTTTGATATCATTACTGTATTTAGTCTCTTGAACTAAATCTCATTAACTCATATGAAGTGATTAAAAGTGACAATTTTCAATTAATATAGAATCATTTGAAAAAATAGAATGAGTGAAGGGCCAAAATAATTATTCAATGATAAATCAGATAACAAAATAATATTTTCTCCATATAAATTGTAATAAAAGTGATAAATCAAATGTGTGATCATCCTTACTTTTGAATGAATAAGGGCAAAGTTAAATGTTGCTTCCTTAAACTATTATTATTATTATGATCCCTCACTCATTTTATTTTTTAAAATAATATTTTATTGTTACTGATTGAAAATTATCATTTTTGATCACCTTACTTTTGGGATCGTTAATAAATTTAGTCTCTTAAACTAAATTTCATTAATTTATGTGGAAGGACTCAATTGATAGTTCAATGATAAGGCAGAGACCGAAATGATATTTTCTCCATATAAATTATAATAAACATGATAAATCACACGTGTAATCTTGCTTTCTTTTGGATGAATAACAACAGCAAAGTTAAACTTTTCTTCCTTTCTTTTTCTTTCTTTTATATATATATATATATATATATATGAGAATGATGATGGAAATAATGAAAGAAGAGCATGAGCTTACTCTTCTCCAACGTCTCTGAGTATGTTGGTGAGCTGATTTGCGATGCCAAGTGCCAAAGCAGCATTGTAAACGCTCTCAGCCGAAGCCTTAGAGTCAGGAGCAATCCCCATGACTGGCACACTCATCAGCCCCACCGTCCCTGCAACGTAGTAGCAGTACAGATACAGCTCGTCGAAGTTCTTGTATCTTGACTTTCTCAGGTCCAGCCTCATCCCCTCTATCATGTCCTTGAATGGCTACACACATTAATTTCACACTACTCTCAGTGAACACAATATAAGAGAGAGCGCGCGAGAGAGAAAAAAATTTATTATTTTGGTTCTTGATTTATCACTAAATTATTAGTTTGGCCCCTTGTTCATTTTATTTTTCAAAATGATCCCCATGAATTGGAAATTGTTACCTTTGGCCCCCCAACTTTTGAGATTGTTGTCATACGTAGTTGCTCAAGCTAAGTGTCATCAACTCAAATGACAAGATCAAAAATGACAATTTCTAATGAATAAAAGACCATATTAGAAGAAAAAAAAAAAGTGAGAGGGACCAACAGAACAATTTAATGATAAATTAAAGACCAAAATAATATATGTGTGTGTGTTTGTATATATATATATATATATATAAAGAGAGAGAGTTAAATATTATTTTGATATCTCGTTTATCAGTCTTTTTTATTTGGTTACTTATTAATTTTTATTCATTGTTTGGTCCCCCGTTAATTTAATAAACATTAGGATTTAGTACATTTTGTTCTTGGACTAAATATGTTAATTAATGTTTACATTAGTGAAGGACCGAAATAAGAATAATTTAATAATGAAATGACAAAATATGATAAAAGTATCAACTCATTCCCCCCACTTTTGTAGTCAGTGCCAATTTAGACCATTACAAATATATTTAACAAATTAGTCTCTCAAAAATCATATTTTATACAAAGTCAGTTCTTCACTAGTCCAAATAGAGGAATCAATTTTGTATAAATTTAAATTTATAAAGAACTAATTTTGTACAAATTTAAATTTATAATAAACTAATCTATCATAATTAATTTATAATGACTAAATTATCGATGATGGATTTTGTACTTCTCTCAACAAACTAGTATTTTGCTATATATAGGGGTATAGTTAATGTAACCTGAATGTCCACAGGGAAGGTAGACACAGTATCAGAGAGGGCAGCATCGTACATATCATAAGGGCGACCTTCAAAGACATCACTTAGCCTTTGCTCCCACCTGTCTAAGGCCTTTGGAGTGATGTGTGAAGCGTTTGGTCCATCCACTAGCTCGTCTGTTCTTCGGCACCACACTGCAATTCACAAATCTTAAATGTTTATGATAACTTTTCAACTATGGACCACATGGGTGATTCATATTTCACAAGCCATTAATTGTAGCAAGTTGTTTGAAGGCAACCATACGTACCATAAATTGCCCATATAGCCTTTCTTCTCTCTGGGGTCATCAGCTGTGTACCTGAAATTCGTATTTTTGAAGGGTTAATAAGGTCAATTCACACACACCATAACATAGGCTAACAATCGAAGGTTTGAATTGTCTAAGATAGGCTTGCTTTAACTACTAGGTTAACGCAGCTTGAGGTTTTTTTTTCTTTTTTGAAGAAAAACTAATTTTTTTCTTTCTTCAGAGAAAAGGAGATATATTATTACTCCCTCAACGATATAATATTCAAGACTGCTGATAAAGAAGCGATTGGGGTGTAAACTGTCAATGAAAACTCATCCAACTCAACATTTTAACTCTTTCCACCATCTGACAAACTCCAAAACAGACATTCTTGTTCTATGCACATGAACTTCAGAAAGTTTCATAGGAAATTGGGAATCCGTGAAAATGTGAGAGAAAAGGCCAAAAGGGAAGAACAGAAACTTTGTCTGTGTCTTCAAAATTTCTTTTTTTAAATATTTTTGAAGAAATAGAGAGAAAATAGACTACGTGCACCAGTCTCATTCTTGTCTCACTATTTCTCCAAAATTTGTGAGAAAGAAATGTAGAAGATTCATTACCGAGGTAAAAGGTTTTGGCATACTCAGCACACAATTGGCCACACCGATCATAAGCTGCATTCAACAGATCTCCATCGGTGAAATCAGCTTCACTGTCATGATCTTTGTCCAAATGATCTAGGGTTTTCTTCTGCTGCTTCACCAAAGCCGCTTGCTTCAGCACCACCTCGTACACCCTCTCCTCCGACGATCTCGACGGGTCTGCAAACACACTCGAAAACGCAGAAACCACAGTTCTCTGCATAACCCTCCCACCACCACCTCCTCTAATTCCTCCCACCAGAGAATTAATGGCGTTCTCTTTGGGCCCACATGTCACCCAAAGAAGAACATGAGACATCTCTCAAGAAACTTGGCAATCAACTAACCCTCCTTCCTTCTTTCTTTCTTTCTTTCTTTCTTTCTTGTATTTCCGGAGATGGAAGACAGAATTACGAGAGGGACCAAGAGAAGATGGGTCGAAAGAGTGTGAGTTTGTGGGAAGATAGGGAGAGAGTTGTGATTGGAAGAAAGTGTAAAAGGAAATCTCTGGAGGAATATGCTGAGTTCTATCTTAGCTAAACACTTGTGAATGTATGGACGTTGGGCTTACAGTAATCTAGCGCATGATCAACTTGTTTGTTTGTATGTTCACCATCATGGTCCTTCTCTCTCTCTTTTGCTTTTTCTGTATTTGATGTTGGAATGGCTGCAATTTGCAATTTTATTTGGTGTGGTCCTAACTCCAATATTTGTTGTTTTGCTCTGTACGCTTGCAGTTGAGCAAGGTCATTGTCTTCTCCAACTTTTTTTGCAATGGTGTACACTTTTCCACCCTTCGTATGAGTAGTACTTTTGAAAAGAACAACTTTGGTTATTTAAAATAAATTAAAAGCATTAAATATGATTATATGCTTATTATTAAAGTTGTCAAACTCTGTGAGTTTAAGCAAACTAATAAAAAAATACTAAACTTGTAACATCCATACTTTATACAATAAAACATTATATAAATACAATTTAAATTGCTAAATTAAACCAAAATTATTCTTATTTTATAATCTATTATTATTATTATTATTGATATTCAAACTCGGATCTCGCTGAAGACAAATTGAGTTTTACTTCCAAAGCCCAATGATTTAGTTTTTGACTTCAATTTTTATTAAAATTAATTAAATAATTACTTTCATTCTACAAAGAGAGAGAAAATACCACACACATACACCAAAGATATAGAATTTTTTGAGTTGGGCTTAGTTAACACGCATGGGAAGTTTTTTAAATCTCTTAATATAGCTAGGGTATTTCATTTTTTATAATTAATTTATACATCCTTGACATTTAGGTGCTGAATCTATTAGATGCTAAAAATTGATCGTGAATTTATTTGAAAAATTGAAATATAAATTATAGAAAATTGATGGTTAGAGAAAATTATAATTTCTTATGTGGCATGCATTATATTGTGCTTTCTTGAAAAGTTGAAGAGAAAGGATAACGGGAACCTCCCCTGAGAGGCAATTTGGATCCATTCATATTATGGTGGTAACATGAGATCATGTTCAATCATAGTAGATTATTGGATAGAGATTCAATGGTTCAGATTTATAGATTAAAATTATTAATTACAAGTGATTATATTAATTTAATATAAATTTAGACTATTGAATCTCCATCCAACGGTCCATTACAATTGAACATGACATTATGTTCCCACCACAATGTGAGGAGATCCAAATTGCCTTTGAGGAAACATGTAATAACCAATAAGTCAATATTTCTTACACATAAATAGAGAAATTATTGGGAAATTATATAGAATTTGCCTCCTTTGAACAAACCAAAAATTGATTATATATTTACATTTACAATAATATCGTGGTTGAATATTTATCAAATTAATGGTGTTACATATAATCTGTCTCTTCGTTTTTATGAATACACAATGGTACTGATTATATCATTTTCTAAACTATCTTTTATTTTCTCAAATTTTTTAAAAAATAAATACAATGACATGTTAGATTATCTAATGTTTCGTCCTTTTAATAATTTTACATAACAGCATTTATGTGGTTTTCAAAATAGTCACGTGCACTAATTTTCAGTTTATTCTGACCCTTTTGTTTCCTACTTTTCTTTTTCATTTGACAAAATGCACAAAACCAAAAAAATTCATTCATTACGAAAATATAGTCTAGCGACAGTTACAACAATGACATTTCAGCTCTAATAATAAACAATTATCTATTATCGGTAATGTAACAATGTGACTACATCTATTGCCCAAAAAAAAAAAAAAGTATGATTAGTACAACTCGCTACTTCACAAAAAATTTCCACCGAATTCCACAATATTAGGTGACTGGCTTTCGTAACCACAAAAAAAATGGTTTTGAAATTTTCAAATAAGTGGAGGAATGCCTAACAACTTTTAAATCTACCACAAAAAATTTTTTAAATCTGCTTTGACTAAAAGTCTAAATAAAAGCAAAAAAAAAAAAAAATATATATATATATATATATACACACACACACACACACATATATATATATTGAATATTCATCGGATCTATCATAAAATTGAGGATTTGAAAATATTTATTCAAGAAAACATCAAGTAAAAAAAAAAAAAAAGGAGAAAAGGAAGGGAAAAGATGAAGGAGGATTATTCTAAAAATTAATTTGGATCTTCTTAATTTGTTGTCTTTCAATCTGTTTCAATTAACGAGAGATAGACAAAAGGGTAGCAAAATCTACTATTTAAATGAATCTTTAATGCCCTATTCAATTTGAGGAGGTTCATGTTTCTTAGAGATATAATGGGCCCTTCTGACCTTCAATATCCTAGTGGTGGAAATTAAAAGTGACAGACATGTGAGCCTTTTTTCTGAAAAAAAATACAAAATTCTCTAGACATTTATAATTAAATAATTTATAAATGTTAAATTTTAAAATATATCATTTACCTTCATTTTCTAATAAAAAAATTATTATAAGTTGATATACTCATAAATAAAGTGATGAGTTTTCATTTGTTTCTAATACTAAAATGTCTAAATTAAGTTGTTACAAGAGAGTAGTAATATATTTAATGAGTCCATCTCATTAGATAATGTATTGTTTATCAAAAAACAATTCAGCTCAAATTAATTTTAATATCCTTATGATGGAAGAATCAAATCCAATCAAAATATAATTTTTAAAGGATCAATTTAATAATTTTTATTTTTCAAAGACTTATTTGATTTAATAATGAGAGACCAAAAATATATTCTCTTATAGAATAAACGTTAGTGTTTTAGCCCACAAGTTGGGACATGGAAGGTGGGCAATTTCAGAATTTATGGGTGTCATGATATCACTCTTTCATGTATCTCAATTTCTGGATGCAGATTGATTCATTATTGTAAATGCAGGGATGGCCATACACTTCACTGAAGTCAAAGTTCTTACCTTACTTCAGGCATCTTTCAGCTCATGAGGTAAGATCATTCTAAACAATTAATGCTTTCCACCGCTATATCCCAGAAATTATCAAATAATTTTTTAAATTCTTTATGTTTGGTGTAGTGATTAAAAATTTTAAAATCTTTTTACATATTAAAATAGAAGTTTGTTGTGTAAATATTTTTATTCATTTAAAATTAAATTTTCAATCAAAATCACGTTTGTTTTTTAAACATTGATTTACATATAAGTGAAAAAGCAAAATTTTGTATTAAATAAATTATATTGATGATAAATATATATTTTAAATTAAATTTTTTAAGCAAAAATCACTCTCGTATAAACTTGCTTTTAGCAAAAAATAAATTTACAAATCACTTAAATTTATAATTAAGTTTATATAATTTTAACTCAAACACACGTTTGGACTTTTAAAAAATATTTATATGACTTTATAATTGAACTTAATCATTGAGCTAGTTACCATTAACTAATTTTCAATTAATTCCTATGTTTTCAAAATTTTTCATTATTACATATCCAAAGTTGTTAGACATGCAGCATACAAGAAAGTCAGCTCGTGCAGCTTCCGTCTAAATTCACATAATGTCAATTAAATGTATTTTTCTTTCTTTCTTCCTCTTTCTATTCTTATACGAGTATTTGACCACTTTTCAGTACACTTGAAAGGTACACACAACTTCTACAAAAAGAAAAAAAAAAAAAGGTACTAAAAACATATTATAAAAAATATTTTTAATAATAATACATAAATAAACACCCATTAAAATGACTTACAAATAATAAAATTTAAGTATCATTTTTTGTACAATTATAAAATTAATTGCATCAATACAATTATTACGTGACACTTAAAAAAAAATAATAATAATGGCATGTCAATATATGCGATTGTATATCAACTTAAAATAATATATTGTCTTTATATTTTGAAACCAATATTTTTATATTTTATTAAAGCACCCAAATATTTTAAAAAATTTTTAATTTATCCTCTCTACTTTTTTTCTTTTAGTAATCCCACAAAAAATTAGTTTATAAATTAAAAATAAAAATAAAATTAAAGAATTGTAAAATTATTGAAAAATGAAAAAAAAAAGTCAAGGTTGACTCAATAAAGTTATAAGTAAAGCTAATAAATTTAAAAATAAATTTAGGTTTATAAATAAAATTTAAAAATAACAAGTGAAAATATAAATGTAATAAATTATTTTTAATTATTATATAATCAATCTAATATAATACGTTATTGTTATATGTTGCCTTAATGTTTTATATAATAATTACACTAATACAATTAATTTTATAATTATATTAAAGATTTTAATTAAAATTTATTAATACATATATTTTAATAAATTTCCACAAACATTTTTTTATTATTAAAAATTCATTCGCTGATTATATATATACACACATATATTGCTTGTCGTTTTCTTCTCAAGCGAGGTTGTACGTAGCTCAATAATATGAACGAATGAAGCGTCGTGTGACAAAGGTAGCCGTAAAAGGATGTGAGAGAGTTCAAATTGATGTCTTCTTCTTTCAGTTTCAGTGGAGAGGAAAGATGCTTTCATGCACTTTCTGAATATCCCAAGAGATACCTTTGACCTTTTCTTCCCAATTTTGTGGTCATTGGCTCGGCACAACTACCCACACTACTTTTTTGAGTTTCGGTCATCTGCTGTACGCTAATTTAACTGTACAACAATGACAATTAGATTAAGTGAATCTCATAATTAATTTAAGGGTCTCATTATATTTGACGGTCCTTGTACAGTTGAGAGGACTGTATAGTAAGCAATCTCCATTCCTATTTTTTAAATACATGCATGGCTGCTATATTATCAAAAGACTTCAAAAAAATTTTAAAGTAAATTTCAATATATCTCTAGTTTGTCCAGAGTTAATTATTTTTGTAGTTTATTAAATAATATGAATTTACAGCATTTTTTTTTAAAATAAACTATGTAGATTACACAATTCCTTAATGTAGACAGTCATATTAACTTTTTCAATTTTATAAATTTCAATAATTAAAAAATTATCAATTTCAATTAATATTCAACTTAAAAATGTGAATGATTAGATCTATGTAGTTTCTTAATGTAGATCATATGATCTGTGTATTTATTAAGAAATGTAAGAAATTAGGATTGTTTATTAAATTACCAATTAATTATATTATAATATTTTCTTATATAAGATTTTACAAAACTAGTTACATGCGTGGACATTAAAATGATATAAAAAATTATTATTACATATTTGTCTCATTTATATCTTACATATTTTTTATAAGAGTAAAATGCATTATTGGTTCTTCACTCATTCTAAAATTTTTATTTTGATTCATTATTTATTATAATGTACAAAATGATTTTTCACTTATTGAATCATTCTAAAAAAAATTTAGATTTAGTCTCTTTATCAAAACCTTAGAACCCAAAATGGATGGACTATATTAAGCGTTTTTTGAAAATATGGAGAAATAAGTGTGATATTAGAATTATTTTAGGTATTACAATAATTGAGGGACTAAAATGAAAATTTTGAAATAAGTGAGTAGTTAAAAAAGTTAGTTTTTTCTTTCTTTTTTATAGCATCTTGAGGACTATATTGAAATTAAGTGAATGGATTTATGAACTTAAACTTAAAATATTAGCTTAATTTCAATAATAATATTAAACATTATAAAATTATTTCAAATAAATAAAATATATTTCTAACAGTAAAATTATTTATCATTTAAACTTTAACATTATTACAATAATTGACCCTTTATATTTTATACAACGATTTAAGTTTTAGCCTATAAAATTTAATTTTATACAATAAATGCAACGTGTGGTGACTTTCCTTCTTCATTCGCAATGTGTGAACAATTTAGCAATGAATGTTATTTCAATATTTCACATACATACCATTGAAATAAGTGATTTAGTAGTTACTACTTTAAAAATTGTACATAATGCAAAAATAATTGGTTGCGTAATTTTTTATTTTAATGATGGTCGTTATTTTTGCTCGTAAGTTCAGTCGGATCTACTCGAACTTTTTAAGTGGAGCCAAATTTTTTGTTTTTGACTGATTAATTTTATTAGACAAACATTTACAAATTGAAGATTGCGTACTTCCATTGCTTATTTATACACCTTACGAAATTAAACCATAAAATCTGTAGCACATCTTAAAAGCTACGACAAGCTTTTATACCTCATTCCAGTCAGCATATCCCTCATCTTAAACTTCTCAGTCCAAGTTTACACAAGCTTGCTCAATTTTTTATGTTAGAATAATTGATTAATTTGTGGATTAATAGTAATGAATTGTTAGGTTAATTAATAGATTATACTTAAATAATATCAAATATTTAATTATTTGTATTTGATATTGTATAAATGGATGGGTCATATGATTGGATAACTTATTATAAATTAGGTTATCTATAAAACTAGATATATATTAGGAGAGGTTCCAACTCACTTCATCTAAAGCTAGTTAGGGTTTAATTTTTAAATACAATTTTTTACTGGTTATTTTAGGATATTCTGAGTTATAGCCTTTTCTCACTCCAAAGAGGGTATGTACATATCAATAGATTTCAGCATCAAATCTAATTATTTTATCTTCATTCTCCTTATTTTATTCTAACAATGCGGTCACTAAATCCACTTGCAAAAGTTAGTTAAGGGGATGAATTATATTAAATTCATTTTAAAGCATGACGGACCACAATGAGGACAATAAGTTGATAGGGATCAATTTAAAAAATAATCTATACATGAATAACCAAAATAGAATTTCAGTTATTTCTTTCGCTCATTTAGCGCAACTAGTTTTGTTTCCGAAGAAATAAATCTTAGTTGGCATGCTGAAAGCTTTGTTTCCCACTTCATCAGAAATTCTCTTTTCTTCCCCCTGCCAACCTTATTGCATGAGACCATTAATTGGTTTAAGTACTTCTTATCAAAACCAAAACCTGAAAATATATCCATAAAACCAAAAAATGCATGGACCCAATAAGAAGCTTTCACACAAAAGAAAACGGAAACATGAAGTGCATCAACATGAGTAGATAAATATACACACATAAAGATTAACATGATGAACACTTTCCCAGAGATTGATTTCACAATCTTGATCATGCCCAATCAAATGAACATGAAATTATATTATATCAAAGATTAAGGTAATCCCAAGTCATGGGCTTAAACACATGACCAGCTTCTTCCTCTATCTTCTCTAATTGCATCTTCCGAAGATGCATGTACACCACCCAGTCACCGTTCTCGGCCGGGCTCGGCATCGGCATTACGTACCCGGCTTCTCCGCCCCACGGGAAATGGTACGACCCAAACACCGGCTTCCCCCACCCGAAATCCACCTTAGCTTGCGGGAACCTCTGCCCCGACGATATCACAAAAGCCGGCCCGTCATCCTCTTCTTCTCTGCCGCCGCCGCTGCAATATATCCTCGACAACCCGGCGGCAGGACGGTGAGCCTCTACCCAATCTATGAGGCCCAGGAAATGCTCCTCCGTCACCGCCGCCTCCAGGAACTCGTGAACCTCACCCGCCACCCAACTCAACGGCTTCTCCGTCAGCTCCTTCACCGGCTTCTCGCCGAACGGTATCGAAATCACGTTTCCAAAATAAGAATCCATCAGCGACGCTTTCTCTTTGTCTCTGCCTTTGCTTAGCCTCTTCCTTCCGTCCACCACTATCCCCATTTTGGCAATGACCCTTTTGCTATTAGCACTGGCAGCAATTATCTTCCACATGAACGCAGAGAAAGACTCGAGCTTGGTTCGCTTCACCCCGTTGACGAGGACATTTGAATCTGCGTTTGCAAGCGACTGTATGCGGTTAAGTTCGAGGGCTGTGATGTAGTAGATCCGACTGATGAGAGCGTTGGATGCGGATCCGGGTTCGGGTTTCTTCGGAGGAGGGAGATCGGAGAAGGGAATGTACATGCGGTGAAGAGAGGGGTGAATGGAACCTGGACGTCTTGGGCTGAGCAAAGATCGTCGAAAACATGGCTTAATGGGAAGAGTGGAGATTATGGGCTTATTGGGCTGGGCATTCTGGGCCCATGACACGAGGAACATGTTGGCTGAGTAGGCATCGGCTATGCGGTGATCAAAAGTGCATGCCACTACTAAACTACCACACTTGAGAAATGTTGCCTGCACAAAGTAGATTTGATAATTATCGATTAATGATTAATACATTACTATGAGTAATTTAATTATTTATAAGCGTCCTACTACTATTTGTGGTACCTAAACCGAACAATAAGTTGTACTAGCATCATTTTCATATATAGTTTAGGATTTTAATTCTATGTTATGCCATTGTTTAATTATTATCCCCAGATTTGAGGATTATTGTGCAAATATATCATTTTAGAAAGTCCTTCTCTTGTTTTAGTGATCACATAATCATTTTTGTTTGCTTTTGATGAAGGTTACAAAATGAAATAAAACTATGGCGTGGTTCATAGCATGACATTCCTTTAAAAGAATTATACTTCATCTAAAATAGGGAAATTTTAATTTTATTTCTTATAGTTTTAATTAATTTTTAGTATTTATTGTTTAAAAATTTATAATTAAGTCCTTATTATTTAAATAATTTTTAATTTAATCTCTATTATTATATTTGTTTTTCTAATCAACATTATTTTATCATATATTCAATTGTAAAATTTTAAACTATTGAGAATAAATTAAATATCAAATAAAAGCTGAGAGTACAAATTTCTCAAAAAAAGTCAATAATATATATATATATATATATATGAGAGATAGAAAATTTTATTTTGGTGAGTGCATTCACAATTTTGAGTATATTTGTGCACCTAATAATAATATAGGGATATAATTATAATAATTTCAATTCAAAAAATAGTAATATTATAATTATATTCTTAAATTATAACTAGATATACTAGTATATTCAAAATTGTGAGTGTATAAAAAATTTTACCTTTTATTTTATATAAAATTAGTCTCTGATTAATCCAAATGAATGAACTAATTTTATATAAATTTAAAATTATGAAAAACTAATTTATTATTATTAATTTGTAAAGGATTAACTTATTACAAAATGTAAAACTGTAAAAGTAAAGAACCAGTTCAGGCGTGTGTATATATATATCTCTCTCTCCAAGTCTCTTGTCCAAAAATAAAGTACCCTTTGCAAAATGAATTAAAATTTCAAGAGAGTAATTTTTTCGACTGTAGGAAAATTGCATAACTAAAGAAGATGAAGCCTATATCCCTGCATTAATATATATATATATATATATATATATATAAAGCGTGTGGGCCAGTAAATAATAAACGTTCATGTAAATGTATATACAAATACAAAGCATAGTCACGTAACAATAAAGCGACGTCAAACTTGTAATTTTATTATTCGAGTTTACGAATTTAAGATTGTATGTAAAAAAAATTAGTTAACTTGATATAAATTTAGATTTAATACAAACTCAGATAAACTTGTGAATTGACTTACCGAATCTACAAATTTTATTATTTTAACGTGTCAATTAAATTATAAAGTCAATAATATAATAATTTAAACTTAAAACTAAATAAAATATAAACAAATTTCTTTTTCATAAAACCTTTACAATTTATTTTATCACAAGTTTGAATATGTATAAAAAATAATAAAATTATATTTAATATATAATTATTTAAAAAATAAAATAAATATTATTTAATTATTTATATTAAATAATTATTTATGTATAATTATATTAAAATATTCATATTAAATATTACAAATTACAAAATATAAATAATTTTTGTTTAATTAAATATAATTTAAATTACATTTAAATAATTTAATAACTATTTATTAATAAGGTTTATATTAGAAGTCTGCGTTTAACAACCTTGATCCCATCTAAATTATCTACATGTACGTACATAAAAAGTAATAATATAAAGATGAATTCAACTATTTATAAAGAGTGATCATGGATCAAAATCACCTGAACGGCAAGCACGCCGCGTTTCTTCTTAGGAACAAGCTTGCCTTCGACGGACTCATCTGGGTTGTACAAGTTGAGGCATTTCAGCTCAACGTCAGCCACAGCTTCCGCGAAATCAACCCCCCGGTTATTGCAGAGTAGCTCGGGTTCGCCGGCGGAGTTGGTCACCACCTCGCCGGCGAAGACGTAGAAAGAAACCAAAGCCTGAGCCAAGGCCTTCTTTAGAGCCCCCGCCAGAGCGGTGGGCTCGGCAGTAATAGTAGTGGTAGTGGTAATGGTCTTGTTGTAACAAAAGAAGACGTCGACGTCCACCGACGGGAGAAGCAGGTCGAGGTTGGAGAGTGGGAACCGGTGTTCTTGTGATGGGAACACCACAGCCACCACATCCTCCTCTGTCACCGTTACTGCAAAGTTTGTGTCACCTTTCCCAGCTTGAGTACTACCCATACTTGGTTACATGGTTATTTCTGAAAGCTTTTATGGCTCCCAATAATAGAGATGAATATACGGGGTTGTGAAGGAAAAAGTACATAGTTGCGTGGATTTATACATAGTCGCCTGTACAGGTGAGCCGTGATTTTCAACTCATTAAATACATGGGTTAAATAAACTTGGTTCATTTAAATGAAATTAGAAATTAAAATTTATTAACTTTCAAATATTTCTTACTTAAATTAGAGGTTAACATTTTAACTAAATTTTGTTAATAATAATTCTAAAATCAAAATTTATTTTTATTAATATATGTAACTAAATATAAAATTGCATTATTATTTAAATATTTTTTACTTGCTTATGTAATAAAAAAAATTTCACTAATTTTTAATATTAATACTTTTTAAATAATTTTTTAAAATAAAGTCATACAATCAGAAGAAGACTGAACGTGCAATTTTGCAGTTACGCTGTTAAAAAAATTAAAAAGAAACTTATAAACATTTTGAAAAAAACTAACAGCGCAAGAAATGTATAATTGAATACTTGGCCAATAATATTAGAGTCAAAAAATCAAAAGAGTGTGTGTTGGATGAAATGACAACGTTGGAGTCCATGATGTCAGAACTTGTCCAATGAAAAGTCACATGACGTTGCCCTTCGTACACGTATGATAAACTATTGGCGCGTGGGACATGGGGCATTGTTGGGCAGGTGTTTGACCGGATAAGGCCTATTGTGGAATACAACTAGGTAGACATTTGGGTGCCTTGATAAAGCAGGCACCCTTATGACGTAAGGATTAATAACACGTTTGATATTTGAAAAATTATTTTATTTATCTTTTACTATTTTTTATTTTTTTATTATCCTAATTTCTTTTAGTCATATCTTATTTATTATATACATTTGCATGTAATATATTTAAGGAAAATAAAATCGAACTGAGTTTTAGTTTAAAAGTTCTGACTAATGTTTGGTCGATATACATGATTGATATTTAAAAAAACTCTAGTAAGGATTCATATTGCAATTTATAATATTTATTAATACAAATATTTAAAGCCAAAAGAAATGTGTAGCATATAATTCTTAACATCATCTTTATATCATATTCACATATGTAACCCAAATAATTTATGTTGTAAATTTTTCCTTCATGAAATATGACATCATAATAAATAGAATTGTGTTAGAAAGTCAAACTAGTAATTCGGCATACAAGGATAACCTAGCTAAACAGGTATATCTGGGCACAAGAAAAGAGATTAAGTTATAATAACGTTTTAGTGATTTACGTTTCCTCAATTTTGGTTTTTCATAAACTTTATTTTTTTATCATAACCCTCTTTTCTAAACTCTGTTAAATTTTGTTTTGTTTTCTTTTAACATTTCAGATATTAGGACATATCATTAATTAATGCCAACGAATGCTTTTACATAAAGTGTCCTTTCAATCTTTTGTTTCCTCCTAAAAATGTCTCTTTCAATGATCTCGTCTATAATTTTAGGATCGACTCGTCCTCTGTAAATATTTTCGTAGAGTAATGGTTGGGTTATAAATAATTCAAATATCTTACATCTAAAATTTTTTACTTTATAAATAAAAAAATATTTTGACCAAAATCAATTTAGTTATAGTATATTTTTTAGTAGAGGGGGAAACTGTGAAATTTTTTTAAATAAATAATAAGATCATTACAAAATTTACTATAATTATTAATAGAAAATTTATGTTCCTATAATTTACATTACATTTTAATTTGGTCCCTATATTTTATTTTTTAAATCACTCCTTACAATTTCTTGAAGTTGCATTTTAGTTCCTAGTGTCATTCCATAAGTTAACATCATTTATAATTCGTTAACATGGCTCATAACAACTGACGTGGCATGCCTACCTGGATGAACAAAATGCCACGTGAGATGAGGGCATTGTTTATCTTCTCCAGCTTCTTCGTCGTCATTACGTCCATCTTCATCTTCTACTTCCTTCCTGGGACAAAAGGCATACCAAGATGAGTATGATAATGGTGTTGAAAGGGCGAAAGAGTGTGTAGGCCATAAAGAATGTGTAATTAGTTTCTTGGATTATTATTTTTTTTGGTATGTGGGTTTTGGTAAAACAAATTAAGTGTCAAATGTCCATTACACTATGAATTGAGTCTATAATTTAAGGGTTCTTGTTATATTATTGGTCATATTGGTGATATGTAGTTTTTAGACTTTTTTACTTCTTAGGTTATATTCAATTTCACAAAAGAATTTGTTCTCTTATGAGGTCTTGTTTGAGGACGTTTTTATCCTATTGTTACAATAAAAATAATTATCACCAATATCATTTACAGTAAAAGTTATTGCATCAATATGTTATATGAGTACATTTCTCTTACAAATATTTTTACAATCGCATTCAATGAATCCACGCAATAAAAAAATTATTTTTTAATGACAAAATTACTGATTGCATGGGACTTGTCCAGGTAACCTATAAACTTTATGTCACGCAACCCATGACTTTTTTTCTAATTTATAAAATTTATAAAATTATAAGAATTTGAATTAAAATTATATGAAATTATAACATTTTTATTTAATTATTTAAATAATAGTATGAAAATTAAATTTACACTAATAAAATAATTATAATTAATATAATAGTATTAAAATTAAAAATTATAGTAAAAAAAGTTTCACAATATTGTTATAGCTATTAATTAATTCTAACAAAGTAATTAAAAATTATATAATAATGAGTATTGATTGATGAATAGGTCAATTGTTAATAATTATTTATTTATATATAATCCATTATACTGAAATTAAATAACAAATAACAACAATATAGTTGGATCTTATTTACTATTAATAAAATAGTAAATTAATATTATTTTATTCATTTTTGTATGTCTTTTTACTAAGTATAATTATTTCCTTTATTTTTGCAGGCCGTTCATCTCATGTTTTATATTACAATGTTTAAATAATAAATAAAACTTTTATAGTGTTTATGCGCATGTGATCATTTTGTGTCAGTAAAAATAATGACACAAATAATGAAACTCAATAATTCAAAAAAGAAAAACTATTTCAAGAAAAGCACAACAAAGTGAAAAAGAAAGAATTTGAATGTTTTAGTTCATTTAGACACATGATCACGCTCTTCAACTTGGAAATTATCCTAATCACAATTCAAGATTTAATGACCAATTAAATTACTTATTTAGGGTTATTTGGTCAATCACTCTAAGGTTTTTATCCCCTTTGTTTAAAACAACCAAAAAAATTAAAGAAAATTAGGAAAAGAAATCGAATCAACATACCATTTCAAACAACAACTTCCAATCATAATTTTTGTCTCCAGTAGTGATTCTTAAAGAAAATTGATCCAAGATTTTTGAAACTTCATTATTCCATCACACATTTCATGCAACTAAGAGAGGTGTGAAATTGGAGACGAAAACCTAGCAATTTCACATGAAAATAGAGGGAAAATACTCATAATTCATCTAAAAACCAAAACCCCAACTTAATTTGAAGAAATCTCACCAAAATCAAGTTCAATTTCAAATTTACACCACCAACATCTTGAAAAGAGGGGTTTCAAGATTAAGACTCCAAATTTAGCAGTTGATTACGAATTATAGAGGGGAAAAAACGAATTTGGTGTCAAGAAGTAAAGGCATAAATCAAATTGAATAAATTCCTCACCAATCACACCCGATTTCACTTCTTATATAAGTTGCAAAATTAGGGGTATTCAAAATTGAGGGCCAAGATGATGAAATTAAGTGCCAAGATTAAGGGGGATGGACAAGATACAAACAAGAATATGAAGCCCCATTGTAATTTAGTGAAACCATGCCAAATCAAGCCTCAATTTGTATGATTAACCACCATCCACAAAATTTCTCACAGCTAAAGAGGAGTTTTCGAATCTTTGGGACAAAACTTGAAATTGAACACTCAAATTAAGACATAAAGGGACAAAATGCATTATACAAGTGAAACCCTAAACAAATTTCAAGAAAAATTCACCAAATCTTGCTCTATTGCCCTCTATTTGAACCATAGCATCATTGAGTGCAAAAGAGAGATTACGACCAAATTGACAGCTAATTCCAGCTCTAATCTCATTCGAGATGACAAAAAAGGTGGCATGGTGGCACCACTAGCCAAAACGTGGAGAATGAAATGGAAGAATGGTGGGCACCATAGAGAGGAGAAGAATAACAAACAACAATGTGCATAATGAACATGAAGGAGAGAGAGAAAAAGAAGAAAATAAGGGAAAAAATAATGTTAGGGTGGTTTAGTAATTTCCAAGGTAAGGGACATATGTTAAAATCTCAAGAAAAAGGAGAAAAATTTTCTCAGCTACGCCTAAAGGGTTTAAACTTGCCTTTGATAAACATGGGAGAGGTTTAGCCACTTGTGTCAACCTCAATCTCATGCTTTAAAGTAATTTATTAACTATTTTAGTTATATGTAACTATTTTTGGAATTTATTCCTTAGAAATTATTTAAACTTTTAATTCATACATCATCTAAATGCCTTTATTTTCTTCAACTTATAAAATAATTTGCATTCTTTTTCTCTTAGACTAAATATTACGTAGGAAATTCCATGAGTGTTACATGTATCAAATGGATATGGACGAATAAATAACTAATGTGTTATAGGCATATACATAAATGGTTTCAAACTATGGCTATTTTTTTTATGTCATATCTTTAGACACAACATATTGCACCAACAATGCAAACCAACCTCTTGCCTTATTTTTGGGGTTCAATATTAACGAGGAGCAATCATGTTTAAGGATACCTTATTTTATGATGAAACTACTAAATTATTCAAGTGGCTATTTCAGATACTTGAAGCTCAAGCACAAAAAAAGCCTAAGCTATTTTTACCAGCCAAGATCAAGTCATGTCTAAAGCTCTGGGTAAGCCAAATACTTAATATGTTAATTCTTACAATATAATTTTTTTTTTTTACTTTTTTACTAATAACTTTGGAACAATCTAATTCTAGATTTATCCTTGTAAATGAGGTGATGCCAGAGACTTAACATGGTCCATGTATATGACACTTGATATAGAGTGAGATAGAGCACCTTGGGAACTTAATGAAGAAGGCATCTCACTTCTTGATTAACTTTAAGAAGTACATGTATAAATACGACTAAGAAGTGCAATTTGAGGCCGCTTGGTGCAAGTTGGTGGCAAAATTTAGTGTTAATGAGAACAATTGGGTGAAATTGGTGTATATTGTAACATCCCAAATAATAACTCTCATTCGATGATAGGTACAAAATTACCTTGTTAAGATAATAATTAAACCAATCAAAGAGGGAATGACCGAAGTGAATAGCCAAGAGGACATGATTGAAAAGTTTTGGTATAAACAAAGGTAAAAGTGTAATCTTTGCAAAGTTGCAAGGCATGTTAAAAGTTAAATTTAGAACTATTAGAGGATCTAGAAAATAATGATTATGGAATTTTATGCAATTTTGGATTAGAAAATACCACTAAAGGGGACAAAAGTGTGAATAAAGGGTAAAATGTCTAATTTTCACCAAATAATTTTGCTTTTTTTTTTTTTTTTTTACTTTTCAACCCACCCTTTAGCCAAGTGAAGGAAAAATGGACACTTCACCATCTTCTCCATTATATGCACAACCAAGGAAGAAACATAAGATACAAAAATGGTGGAGAAAATGGTAAAAGAAAAAGAAACATAGAAGTGGATTTTTCAAGGTAATTTCTTCACCTGTTGCACTTATGGTGGAAGGAAAAGTTGTAGAGGTCATTTAGAGCTATCTAATGATCCAAATATTATCTCCTATAGTGGATTTTGGCTTAGATGCAGTGAAAGATATAGTGGATTCAAGTAGAGAAAAGTGAAGCAAAAGAAATGGTAAGCTTTCTTATAAGAATTTCTTAAATGGTTGGTAGAAATTTCAAGTTGAAATAGATCCTCTATGGCCAAGACCATGAAGTTTCAACTATTCCACACCACATTTATAATCTAGAGACTTAGGTGAAAATATTTCTCTTCATGACCTAGGTGAAATTATAGATAGAAAGTGAAAAAACAAAATGGAACCAAGTTGCCCAAGTGGCTATTTGATCTATTGGTACCTAGTGATGTAACAAGATATATTTCTAAGTCATTTATGATGCAATTTCAAATTTAAAATGGAGAAGTAAGTATAGTCAAAGCATTTAAACCAATAATAATGATAGTAATGAATCCTATGTGTATAAGAATTTGTTATTACAAAAAGAGCTATCAAGGATTGAGTTTAAAGAGGAGATATTGCCATTGAAAAGGAAATCAAGAAAGGAATTAACTTAAATTAGTAAGGTAGGTCCTTCTCTATTCCTCATTTGCTATGTGTGTGCTTATGCTTAGTGATTGCATACTTGATGAATTTTGATGCTTTATGTTGCTATGAGTTGATGTATAGTAGTGTGAGATCTCACATGGAGCCTTAGTGGTTTACAATTGATGTTATGTAAGATGGCTTATGGGGTTTGGACATAGTGATCTTACCCTAATCATGAAACTGAAAATGATGTGGTTATGAACTAAAAGGTTTCAACTCTAGCACAATTTGATGATTTATGTTCATGTTATGGTAATGTGTGCATTACTTTGCTTATGTCTGTCATAGTGTGTATGGAATATAAAGTGAGCTATTGGGACTTTTTGTCTCATCATATCTTTAACTAACCATTTTAAGCAAATCTAATAAAGATAAGTAAAAGGAAATAGCCTCTTAGATCTTTTAGATGAGCAAACCCAAAAAGGCTTGGTTAGTTGAAAGCTATGATATTGTGATGTATGTACCAAGGTTTTAAGCATTAAAGATGTATTGTCATGTAATTTAGAAAATACGATGATGTAGTGCAAGACTTTTGTTATGTGTGTATAAACTTTCACATGCATGAAGAAATAACCAACCAAGAGTTTGAGCAAATTTTAATATGTAATTGAAGGCTTCTTGAAGCATAAGTACAAGTGAATGAGGCCAAACTCAAAATTTGGTATGTCAAAACTCATTTAGTCATGTTTTACTTTTAAGAAGATATAATTTTGTGAGAGAAGAGAAAATGTGAAAAAGTAAGTAGATGGACTCCAAAAATTATGTTTTTTAATGGAGTTAATCTTAATATAACAAAGTTTATGTATACTAAATTCCATCAAATTTTGAGTTAAGTAGCTACCCCTATTGCATGCTTAAATTATGAAGAATTATGTAGAAAAATTTTCTAATATGTATGATGGTGGGTGACATTTGTGGGACTCAATGGATAAAGTTTTAGCTAAAATTTTATTTGAAAGCCCCTAAGATACTAGTGAACTATTATGAAAACTTTGATGTCATTTGGATTCCATTTAACCAAGTTTTATACCAAATATCAAAAATCAAAACTTGGTTCCTCATAATTCCTTATTATTTGTTTGTAACTTAGTTATTAAGAATAAATATAGAGATTTTATCATTTACTTAGGATTTAGTTTGTTAGGATAAATTTAGAAATTTGAATTATTTTTGAGTTTAGATATTTTGTTAGGATTGAATAATCTAAAGCCTATTAATTACCCAGTGTTTCTTGGTTCATAGAAGTTTATAACAGTTTCTGTGTGGAGCTAATGCTCTTAATATGTTACTCTGAAGACTTCACCCTAATTGTTACTTATTTATTGAGCTTGGTATACGTGGAGCTATTCTTTCATTAGGACAAGCTTAATAGGTAGGGTCTTTAACTTTGTGTTGGGGGTAACTTGGGATTCTTATGACTTTTTCGCTTCAAAATCACTTAAAGTACCAATGTTCAAGTTGCTATAAAACAAAAGATCCATAATAGTCTAAATGCCCTGGATGATTTTCAAGAGCAACTTGATAAACTAAAGAGTGCAGTTAACAGAGAAATATCCAGCATTTCAACAACGACATAGATAATTTAGCTAGTGAAGAGGATAAGTTTAACTTGATCAACGTGAAACATAACTTTTCATATGACAGTGATATAATAAATGAAGTTGGTATAGAAGATTCTAATGTTATTATCGTGGAACCCCGTGATTGCCCATCAGATATCGACGAGGATGGTAATGTAATAGGCTATAAAAATGAATAAGAAGCAAATATAAGATATGAAGTTCATAAGAATTCGTTACAACATTATAAAGTTACACATTAAGTTGTGAAAGACGACATCCAAGTTCATCCAATAAAGTTATGTCAAGTTGATTTTGTTTTTCCTGATGTCATTAAGAACCTAAAATTGCTTCTACTATCAATTTTACTGTTGATGTACGTTGTTAGACCTAAAATGCCAAGACAAAGTGTAAGCTACTTCCTCACTTCAAAACTTGAGGATGAGTTTTTTCCAACCAGGGGAGAATAATGGAGAATAGGATAAAAAATATTTTATTATTTGTTTATAACTTAGTTATTACGAATAATATAGAGATTTTATCATTTACTTAGGGTTTAGTTAGTTAGGATAAATTTACAAATTTGAATTATTTTCAATTTAGATATTTTGTTAGGATTAGATAATCTAGAAATTTGAATTTGAATTACTTTAGGATTATCTATTTGAATTATTTCAAATTTACATTTTTGTTAGGATTTTATATTATCTTGTTTTATTATAGGGCTCTCAATAGATAGCCCTAAGCACTTGGTTATTAGCAAACTATTTGATTGAATATTATTGAGTTAACTTAATTTTTTCTCATTGATTTCTTCTTCCTTTACTATCTTTTCCCACTCTTCCCTTTCTCTCTCTGGTGTCCTACATCACTTGGACTACTTGCCTAGAAGATGTTATGTATTATGGTATGACATATGTCATCAAGGAAACATGGATAGCATGCCATATGAAGAAAGCCTTTACATTAGGGATGCGAAACACCCAACTAAGTAAAAGCTTCAAGTTAGATTTCAAAAGCTTGCATGAAATTGGATATGGACATCACCAAGTTCTTCCACCAAGTTGAAAGAGTTATAGAGGAGAAATGATATAATAAGCTCATTCATTAATATTAGGCTTGACAAAAATTACCATGATTGAGGTATTAGCTGTCACCTATACTAACATAAGATATACAACTATACTCCCCCATTATTTTTTAGTTGTTCCATCACGATTTGGAATCATTCCTAGCTTCTTGTGTAAAGGACAAAAACAAATCTCAACTTATATATGAGTATGTTATCGCGATAGTCAATCAAGAAGGAGAATAGATAGTGTCATTTGAACCTATTCAAACATCTATTTCTTGCAATTGCAAGAATTTTGAAACCATAGAAATACTTTGTTTCTATGCACTGAAGGTGTTTGAAGCAAAGGATGTTAAGGTTATTCCTAATCACTATATCCTATAGTGACGACAAGACATGCACATAACATGTTGTCCATAATGTGATGAAAAGGAGGTTGATGGCAATCTTAAGATAACCAACACACAAAAATATAGGCATTTATATTGGCATCCAAAGTGGCTAGTTGTGAAAAATGGTACTTGTATGTTAAAAAAGTTGGGGATCAATTCTGGAAGCAAATGAAGGAGGAACACTTAAGGCAAGGTAGTTTGAGTGATACAATAACATCAATAAGTAAGGGTCCCACACAAGTCCAAAGTTTTAAGAAGGGAAAAGGACTAAAGAACAAAACACACCTTAAGATTTGGGTTTAGATGCAACCTATGAGAAAAGAGAAATAGCTCCAACTATATGACTTTTGTGCATGCAACAAACAATGGTATTTATCTGTATCCTTGAACCCATTTTTAACCTGTCTTCATTCCTTACAATGAATAAGTATTTTTCTTAATTTTCCATGTAGGATAATAAAGCATTAAGCCAAACGATGGGTAAAATGTCTTGTTCCACACCTCTAACAACTCCTTAGTACCCCCCAAATAGTTGAGAATCAATTTAGTTTTACTAGTTTCTTAATGGAAAGATCCTTATATATTACAAATAAATTTTAAATGTTCATTACATTATGTAAATGCTGTTTAAAATGTTTTTGTGTGCTAAATTTTTTATTTCATATTGTATGAGCTATTAAAGCATCCTTTCCAGCTAGCCCCTTGATGTGCCAAAGTTTACCCTTGATGCACCTGTGTTTGTTAGTTATGTTCTTGTTATGAATGGTCAACACTGTATATAGCTTTTTAGCTTCTCTAATAGTTTTTTAGTAATGGGTACTCAATTATAGATGACATAGTCACAATACTGGCAAACCCATGCATTGTTCCATTCATATGTTAAGGTACAAAGGATCTTCAAGTACAATGAATTGCAAATTCCAAAGTACTATTCTATCAAAACTTGTAAACACTTGTATTGAGAACAAAATAAAATTACATTGTTTACATATAAGACTATCTTAATACATTTGTCCCTGTGTGTTTTATAGTTCTTAATAATCCAACACTAAAGTCTTTGTGATCACTTAGGGCTTCCACTTTTCTAGCTCATCCTTAAAAAAGAAGAAAATAGACAACTATCAATGTTTTGTAATGGTATGATCTTGTATAAATAGATTTTATAGCCAATGCAACAAGACAGGTATGATCTTATACAAAAAAAATTGCAATGGTATGATCCTAAACCAATTTCCTAGTGCATTGTAGTTATTAAGTTAAAATGGCCTACATAGTACCCTAACTAAATCGTATATCCAAATACAAATAAAACCTCAAAGTTTTGCCTTAAATATATTTGCCCAATATAACTAATTACATCATTATTTTTGGACAACTCACTATGGTCTAATCAATACTTATTGTGAAGTATATCATTGGCCATTAAACTTAAAATCTAAATAGCAACCCCTATATATTATTTTGCTAATCTATGGAATGGCAAGAAAAAAAATAGAATGTTCTAAATAAGATAACAAATATGCAACTATTCCAAATATTTAATATCAAGATATCATGAAGTTCCCGTTCAAAGAAATTTTCTGACATTTGCTCATTTAATGAGAATGTGAATTGTCACAAACGTTCAAACTTAAGTGCTGACAAAAAGTGTAAAATAAAAAAATTGTCCTACAGGTAGGTTAATCTCATTCAGTCAAGGGGTTTTTAAAACATTTAAGCAATTCATACAATAGAATAGGGGAAATTTAACACTATAAATTAAACCAAACACAAATATATACTAAATACAAAAAATAAATTGGGTGCTATTTGGGAGGAGGGTAGGGACAAAATAACTAGACAACCTCTAAAAACTAGTTTGTTTTCTATAAATTTTTCCTTCATAGGTAGATATTGAAAATTTTAGTTTACATATTTTCTACTTTCAATAGTTTTGCAATATTGATGATGGGAGAAACCACTGAGCAAAGTAAATTTGAAGGATTTCTTATTATGAATATGCATAACCCTTAGTTATATTTGTTCATCGATTGAAGTTCTATCATTTAAATGCATAATGCTGAGTTAAACAATGAATTAAAAGACAATTCAAATTCTCATTTTTATGGAATGTTATTCCAAGCATAAAGCGATTTTCAATGATTATTACTACTTGAATAATCGTGCACATTAGTTATACTAATTGTTTTCTACTAAAAAGTAGTCCTAATATTTCAAAGTCATCTAGAAACTTGAATCACGCATTAAACCATAAGAAAAATGCAATCTTGAGATGGAATCAAATCAAACCCAAAATACAATTCATTGGCTCCGCCATTGTAGCTTTGAAAAGCTTTAAACAAGGAACAGAACAATTTAGAAAAAGTGTTTCTAGATTTGACAAAATCCTAAATCCATCTAAAACAAAAGCATTCATCATTCTAAAAGGAAAAATGATTTATGTGTCCTTTTTTTTTAAAAGATGTATATATACAAAAATATATACATAAATAACTAGATATGGATCATGAACTAAAGGCTTTGATACCAATTATTAGATATTTCAAGAGCACGATTCAAAATAAATTATTAGATCTAACATATAATCCATTAATGCGTGTGTATCCTCCTTGTAGTGGGAAATGATTATAACTCACAATACCTAATGATAGGCAAAAGGGTTCTTTTCAAAAATTGAAACCCCAATATATACAAGGTAACTAGCTTAAATAATGGGTTGTGAGTTGGGGTCTTTCCCAATATGGGTTTATGGATACCTTAACCCATAACAAGCTATCCAATCACATGACCCAATCCATTTAAATTATGTCAAACACCAATGATTAATTATGATATCATTTAAAAGTATAATCTATTAATTAGCCTAATAATAAATTAATGCTAATCCATAAATTAATTAATTATTCTAACTTTTTCACCTGAACAATGATAAGCAAACCTAGCAACTACCACTCATCAAGATAAAGCACATTAAAATACATAACGAAAAAAAAAAAAAGAGAAAACAATGCACCCATGGTACATAAATAATGCTGCCATGTCGTTGTTTATTCATGTGAAGTTGGAAGAATATGTATCAATTAATGGTTTTACGATTATTAGGCTATGACCCACAGTTAGATTTTAAAGGTATAGATATGCAAGGGACAGAATGAGTGATGCAAAAGGGTTTAATATATTTGCTTTATGTTATGTTTCTTCTCTATCCATACACATATATATAGGCATATAAGAAAACATTTATTTTATTTATTATACAAACCAGATATCTACCATCATAATTGGATGTCTCTTAAGCCTCTTCATTATATTGCCAACCTATTAGTTTAGGTCTGCACTTTTGCATGTGTTAGCCTCTAATATTGACTTTTTAGATTATAGCTTTAATACTCCCCCTTAATCTATAAAAGTCTATAACTACAAGCATTTCTTTAAGCTTCGTAAATTTTTCAACTGTGATTGGCTTCATTAAAATTTCTGCCACTTGGTCTTTAGTCTTAAAAATTCTAACTTGATTTCTCCTTTGTTCCACAAGCTCTTATATGAAGTGATGTCAAATTTCAATGACTATGAAAAACATGATTCTTTGTCATGGCAATGGTGGACATATTGTCACAGTATATGCTTGTTGGTGTATTGATAAATTGACATAAATTCTTCAAAATTCTTCTGGGCCAAACTACTTCACATGTAGTACTAGTTGCTACCTTATATTTAGCATCTGCTAATGAAAGTGCTATTGTTTTCTGCTTCTTTAATGTACATGAAATCAATTTGGAACCCATAAGAAAAACATAACCAGTTGTGCTCTTTTGATCATCAACACTGGTTACCCTGTCACTATCTGTACAGCTAACCAAATTACAATGATCTTATACTTCATACATAATACCGAAATTCTTTATGCCCTTGACATATCTTAAAATTCTTTTTGCAACTGTGAAGTGGGACTTGCAAAGCTTAATGATAAATCTTGAAATGATGCTGACTGCATGCACTATGTCTAGCCTGGTGTTTATGAGATAAATCAACGATCCAACAAGACTTTAATAAATTGTCTCACCCACATTTTCTTTCACATCTTCCTTTGATAATTTTTCATTCGTACTCATCAGAGTGGATGTTGGCTTGCAGTCTTTCATATTGAACTTTTTTAATAAATCATTTATATATTTTTCTTGAGAAATAAATATTTGTCTGAGTTTTTGTTTAACTTGCACTCTAAGAAAATATCACATTTGACCAAGATCGATCATTTCATATTCCTTTATCATGGCCTATTTGAACTCTTCAATCATCCATATGTTGTTGCCCATGCAAAATAAATCATTCATATGCTGACAAAGGATGAAAAAACAATTATCGTGCATCTTTACACAGTGATGGCTCACTTGGGCTTTTTGTGAATCCGTGATTGACAAGATACCAATCAATTTTGCTATTCCATGTCCTTAGTACTTACTTCAATCCATAAAGTGCTTTTTTCAATCATTTAACTCTATCTTATTTACCTTGGACTATGCACCCTTAAGGTTACTCCACATGCACTTCTTCTTTAATTCATCCATTCAAGAATGTAAACTTCACATCTAATTGGTACACTTGAAGCTTTAGCTGTGCAGTTAAAGCAATAACATTCTTATAGTCTCCATACAAACCATAGCAGTGAAGGTCTCATTGAATTCAATACTAGTTTATTGGAAATATTCTTTTACCATGAGCCATGCATTGTACTTCTAGATAAATTTATCTTCATTATACTTGATTTTGTAGACCTATTTTAGCCCAATGATATCTTTGCTTTGGGCTTTCACACAAGCTCCTATGTTTGATTCTTCTTAATCATTATCATTTCTTCATTGATGGTTTTTCTCCTTTTTTTCTTGTTTTGTAGCTTTTTCAAATTTGTGTGGCTCATAAGAAAAGAATGCAACCTTGCAAGTTTGATAAATATCTTGCAATGATCACATCTCTCATAGAGGATATAAATCTAATGACTGGCCATTCTATCTTTGAGGTCGACTAGTGCTTAAATCTGGGTCATCTTTTTCATTCTCTTAAGCTTCAAGAGGTTGAGTCCTATTAAGAACTTCATCACTCCATTTCCAGTTGGCATTTTCATTAAATATCACATCCCTTGAAATAATTAAATGTCTTGTATTAGGATTATAGATATGATAACCCTTGAATTCGTCGATATAATTGATAAAGATACATTTTTCTCTTTTCTTATCTATTTTGTCTTTGCTTCATTTTGCGATGTGAGCATAGGTAATGCAATCAAAGACTCTAAAGTGATCAACTTTTGACTTTTACTTGAACTATGCTTCATATAGAGTTCTATTTGGAATAACTTTTATGGGAGACTGGTTGAGAATATAAACAACTGTGCTGACTACTTTGGGCCAAAAAAATGTTGGTATATTTTTGCCTTGCAGCATTACATAGCCATCTCAACAATAGTTCTATTTTTTCTTTCTGCAACACCACTTTGCTAAGATGTGTGCCGAATTGTGAGCTCTTTTTTGATGTCATGTTCTTTATTGTACTTGACGAATCTATGATCAGTAAATTCTTCCCCATAGTTTGTTCTCAATATTTTAAGAGAGTGACCAATTTGCTTTTTTGCAAATGCTTTGAATTGAGTGAAGTAGGAGAATGCATTTATTTTTTACTCAATAAAGTAAACATTGATCATACAAGTATAATCATCAACAAAGAGCATAAAATATCTCTTACCACCAGGAGTAGGAGTTCTTGAGGGACCCTAAATATCTATATGCACTAACTCCAGTAGGGCCTTAGCTCTCAAAGATGATTTTGGGAATGACAGTCTATACATTTTTCTAAAAATATATCCTTCACAAATTTTCTTTTCAAAAAGCACATAAGGAAGCCTAAACACCATTTTCATATTATTTAATACTTCAAGGCCATTGAAATTTTGATAGTCATATCTTAAATGCCATAATGTCGATTCATCGATGTTTTCACACTTCATGGCATATTTTTGCTCAAATGGCATAGTTAAAGGAAATATTTTATTAGGGGTTATTTTAATAGTAGTTATAAATTGCCCCTTATTTTTATCAAATATTATACATTTATTATCATTAAAAATCAATTTGCAGCCTTTTTGAACAAACTGGCCAACACTTAATAAATTTTGTGTGAGGTATAGAACATAAAAAACATCATGAATGTATTTTTGCTGGCCTTTTTTTGTTTTCACAACAATAATGCCTTTGCCTTTACCTTCTTGTATCTTTCCATCACCAAGTATAACTTGGGATTTTATATTTTCATTAAGATTGACAAAGTAATTTTTGTTGCTTGTCACATGGTTTGAATAACCATTATCAAGATACCAAATATCCCTTAATTCCTGGTAAAAGAAAATGCTGAACAAATAATTGACCAAAGGATTGGTATCTTTCTATGAAATTTGCTTCTTCTTCTTGCTAAAACAAATTTTGTTTTTTCAAAATGAGTGTGTATTTTGTACCTCTTGCATTTGAATCAAAAATCATTTGTATCATGATTATTTTTCTTGCAAAGATTGTAATAGGAGCTTGATTTTTCTTTACTCCCATGATTTTTGTAATTCCTTCCTCCCCTTCCACGGTAATTAAATGATCCTCTATTTTGAAGATATTGACCATGATCATTCTTTTTATCTACTTCATTTTTTGAAAAATGTACTTTGGATAGAAATGCTTACTCTAGTGGTTGCTCAAATCTTTACATTTTCTCCTCATGTGCTTGGAGAGATCCCATTAGCTCCACTAAAGTAAGCTTTGATAAATCCTTAGCTTCTACACTCGTTGCCACCACATGATCAAATATAACTCGAAGACTTCTCAATAATTCTTGAATAATTTCCTTGTCATTTATCGTGTCTCCATAACATCATATTTGATTAATGATATAAGAGACATGAGAGAAGAATGCTTGAATATTTTTACCTTCCTTCATAATTAAAGTATTAAAGTCTTTCCATAAGGATTAAAATTTGATAGTGATTACCTTTTTGAGCCCTTGTATTGGTTCTTTAAGATCTCCCTTGCCTCCTTGTTGTCTTAACATTCATGATGCGGGAAAGATCATGTTACTTACCCTATGCTGGATAAAAAGTATGGCTTTAGCGTCCTTTTACAAATTTTGCTTGTACTTTTTTTTCCTTTGGAGTTGTCCACGTTGACTACTCTTCTAAGGTTGATTCCTAGGAACTTTCAATCAACATATCCCACAAATCTTGTGAGATAAAGGATGTCATCATTTTTGTACTCCAAAAATCATGAGCATCTCCCTCAAACATGGGAATTGAAGCTTAGGTATGATAGAAGACAAATAGAGAGGTAGAATTGGAGGCCATGAAAAATAATATGATGTACAAAAATATGGCGATAACATGGCTAGGTTTAGCTAGGAATTTAGAACCAAAGCTTTGATACCATTGATGGTTCTGCAATTAATAGACTATGGCCCACAGTTAGATTATTCAAGGTAGAGATATGGAAGGGAGAGAATGAGTGAAGCAAAAGGGTTTAATATATTTGTTTTATGTTATGTTTCTTCTTTATCCATACACCTATATATAGGCATTCAATAAAACATTTATTTTATATATTATACAAACATCATATCTACCATCATAATTGCATGTCTCCTAAGCCTCTTCATTTTGCTACCAACCTATTAGTTTAGGTCTGTACCTTTGCATATGTTAGCCACCAATACAGACATTTTAGATTATAACTTTAATATGAGTTGCTCTTAAGGAAACCACAAAATATGGAGAAACGAATCTTGTGAAGCCTCCTTCAATGATGGAAAGACCAGTGTTTTGGCACCAAAACTCATCTACCGCCGTATTCTTTGATATCATTTTGAGTCAACCTCCACATAGAAGAAGATAGAGTTCAGTTAAGAATGATAGCCTCGGGTTTTGCTGTCTAAAACAACGCTCAATATAATCTATTTTGCTGTCAAAATTGTCTCTCTTCTTTATTTTTATCCGAAGGTATCTCTCTCTCTTTCTCTATGATATCTCTTTCCTTTCTATTATTTAACCTTTCTAAACCTTTTCTCTTAGTATGCCTACTAATGCCTTTTCAAACAAAAACTTTTCAAAGAGAGAGAAGAATCTCCATGCAGTGAGAGTAGAATCTGGTTTGGGATCTCACATGGATGACAAGGGGCTCAAGGACGAGGTACTTTCAATGATAACATTGTGATCTTTCCTCCATGGTTGTCTCAATTTTTCCATTTTCGTTTGCCATTGTACTTATTGGGCATTTCATTTCATTTACAAATTATCCTGAGGGAGAACACTCTTTTATTTCCCATGATTTCTCTTTCATACTATTAGATAATATAGATAGGTCACTTTAATATGATGGGTTGCACTAATATTCTAGTTTGTGTTCTCAACTATTCAGTGTATGAGTGGAGCAACTTAGAGTAATTAGTCATATATATGCATAATTATGAGAACAATTCTGCAAACTGTTAAACTGGATAAGAATAAGAAGCTTCTACCTTCTTTGTCAAGTTTTGGTTGTTATATATAGAAGTCATCCTTCACTTTTTTTCTACTTTCTTACTGCATTATTGTTTCTGTGTTGATACTGCAGTTCTGTTCTCCCCATGCCATTTGAAAGGTGCAAAATGTAAAAAATGTCTTGGCTTTCGGGAATCATTTATGTTAAAAGGTCCCCATTCGTTCTTTTTGTGTCAAATTTTTATAATGTTTAATTAACCATCTATTGCTTCCATGCCAGCTTCTACATTTATTCCAATGTTGAGAAGTTCTTACGCATTCAATGCTTACATGACAATTCCAGATGAGGAATCTATGAAAAGTTTGTGAGATACTAGTCTTCAACTATTGACTCTTTGCTGATGAATTTTTCTTGTAACTTAAACTTTCTTTAAGCATATGGACAATCTTATGAAGTGACCCTACGCGTGCCTCAGTTTTGCTTTGGTTAAAATAAACCGCAAATGTTTCAGTACTTTCTTTGTCTAGCTAGTATTATTCAATATCTCAGTGATTGAAATGGCTAAGTGACTTTTAGAGGGATTAAGGGATATCTGATGACAGGGTTATAATAAGACTAGAAAAACAGTTTGAAAATATGGCTTCCGATCATAATTTAGTAGATGGCAAATTGATGTATATTGTGAACTTGTACTCTAACTATCATGTGTATTTTTGACTTTATCACGTGCATTGCAATCGATACGACACTCATCGCAACAGCAATCTTGTGACAGTCAATTGCATGCGGTTATGGACCCCAATTCAAAACTTTCGTTCATCTCATTGCCTTTGTTACGAAGATAATAGTTTTTGGCCCATGATGTTGATAATATCATTGTGTCATTTTAATAATTATAAACATAATATTGAATATTGTAATTATTATTAATCATATAAAAATATTAATTAATAAATTTAGCTCAATTATTTTTTATATCACTTTTATCTAAAAAGTAATGCATAACTTTACTGATGATATATATTACAAAAGCTTTTCACCTCCACTTTATTTTCTATTAATAGTTAATATTCTACATAATATTTGTGTTTTTTAAAATAAAATTACTTAATTAATTTTATAATTTTACTATTACATTAAGAATAAAATAACAATATCACGTTAGAATTTAACATTAATTTAGCTGCCTTTATTTTTATATTAAAAATAAAATTAAAATCTCTTATATATATAGTGTAAAATGTTAATTTTGTTGACAAAAAATAAATAGTACAAAAAGGTTTTGTAATATATATCTATGCTAAAGAACCTAAGTGGTATTTATCCAATTACACCTCGTTAATTTAATTTATTCTAAATAGAATTAAAACTTTAGATCTTGATTATATCCATTGTACTGGAGCTCCAACTAAACTAACACACATCGTTATTGATTACTCTTAAATAATTACTTGGAACTTCTCGGATAAGCTTCTAGTCAACAACAGCAACTTTTTTTTTCTTTTGAACACTCACTTATTTTTGTTGTATTAATTTTTATAATATATCAGGCCAAAAAAATTATAATATATTAATTGTATTTTTAATGACAATATTAGCTACGGAACATATATCTAATTAAGGACATTCTAAATACCCCAAAAAAAAAACTGAGATTTAACGAGATAAATGCGCTATATGTGTCAGATGGCGGAATCTTTTTTTTTTTTTGGGTGATATGTCAAATAGTATAATTTACTTGTATAAAAAGATCCATGCTGATATATTTTTATTTATTTCCTGAATTTATCTTAATCAATCACAAAAATAATATAGAAGAACCACTCTCTCCATTTCACCTTATATTGTTCGTATTGGCACATGGATTTGTTGAGTCGCACAAAGAGGTATTCAATAACAGTGTTCTTTTTAGGAATACTCTGTCTAATGGTCTTTTCAATGGTATATTTTATAATTGTCAGACAGATTCGGTTAGGCTCATGTCATTGTTTGTCATAAGCTCTGTCAGCAGCATTAGACTCAACAGTAAGATCTGTCAACTTTAGTTCTCTCATGGCCAAATCCTCTTTAGAGATAATCAGATACATATCAAAGGACTCATGTCAATCATCAAAGTTAGTGTCATTCAGAGTTTTCACCACAGACAGTTGCTGGAATACAAAAGTTGATGCAACAAAATTAAGAAACATTAATTATGTCCCAGAAACATAATTATAAAACAAGGTTTTCTTCAAAAAATTCAGCTTATACAATTGTATAACAAGACATTCATTATAATCACACCTAAAGGATCTAAACTACAACAAATCAAGAAAGGACAACTCATGCGTACCACAGATTTGACCAAAAAGAGAAATAACACTAAAATGCATCAACGATTTCCATATTGATAGGATATAAGCAACTATGAAAGCATCAGTTAAAAGAATGCTATTAACTAGTCATAAATATACCTAATTCACAAAAAATATATTAACATTGTCACACCGTTAGGATATGTCCATTGTTACACACTCTCTCTAGTAGATTTCTCATAATATCCAGACTCATCCCTAATAATGGTAGTTAAATTGTCTTTGAATATAAGGAAGGGAATAGCAAACACAATATGCGTTGTTCATAAAAAGAAACGCCATCATGATTGAGCCCATGATAGGCAAGCACACAATAAACATGTGTATGTGACCCAAAAGTCACAATAGACTCCATACACAACTTATTCTTTCAGATACGTGCCTAAATTAGGAATAAAATCTAATAAACAATACAATGAAATTAATTTTTAATTTATTCACACATAATCAAGGAGAGTGAATTGAATATGTTGTTTCTCACTATGTTTAGTTTGTACCAAAAATTTTTTAGTTCAAAACACCTAAGCTACATACTATTTTAAGGCCCTAAATCTTTAAGAAATTTTAAAACTCCTATTTCCAGGGCTTAAAAAATTCTGAAAAATCATCATAATTTAGAATAGGTCGAGTGGAGCAGAAATGTAGAGGTTTAGGGCTCAGATGACCGACGCATGAGGCTCACGCGCCATCATGTATCCGACTCGCCAAATGACCCGACAGAACCTAAAATTCAACCCAAAAAATTACATCGTTTTATACATCGAAATAGGCATCAAAATGATCATTAATTCATGATCTATGAATCCCCTATGGTGATTTTGACAGGAAAAGCGTTAGTTGGGATGAATCTTGTTCGAAAATTTAAGAGCTTTAAGCTCCTTCAAGCTCCAATGGCGAATCGTGATACTGAGAGATTTAGTTATCTTAGCTCCTAAAAGGTTGCAATATCAAACGAACTTTTCATCTTTGTTAGAGAAAGACAGAGTGTAGTGATGGAGTAGCAGAGAGAAGGCTAGGATGCTCTGTTGAATACATGCCCTGCTAGAAATTAGATTAGGATGTTGCTTCAAGTAGCTTTGGTGTTTGTCAATGATAACAAGCCTGGGAAGTACTGATACTAAAATAGATATAGCTTACATCATGATACCAAAATTATGACACATCAAAATATGTAGTATTAGTGACACAAGTCTTGAATAAGGCATCAAACATGGTACAACTTGGATTTTGAAATATAGGTGCTTCATAACTATGGTTTATGGACATCACTTTTGCAGATATTGTAAAATTGAGGTCTACCAATGGTTTCTTTATGTCAATGAGACACCCAGGAGGTTGAAAGCTTGGAAATTGGCACTCTGGCGATCCAGGTTCAGGGCGTGTTTCATGATGTGTTGCCCTTTATTCTATTGGTTGTGTCTCCAAACAAATGAATGAAAGTTTAGGTGAGAGGTGATTATTAACCTTCTATGCTATGAAGCAGCACAGACGCATGAAAGGAAAAAATGGCAGAGGAAATGTTTATAGTGGTAAGGTTGCTGATTGACAAAGTTGAATATTTCAAGGTTATATTCTTATTCTATATGCACTAAAATGTGGAATTTTCGTTTTGACCTTCTGCAGGTTTTCGTCATACTTCTTCCTTAGTCATGTTGCAAATGATCTTTTTAAAATCAGAAGAGCCTATGTAAATCGCATAATGTGTTGTAAACGATTATTTGCTGGAAGGAATATGATAGTATTAAATCCTAGCGTTGGGCCTAGATGCTGTTACCTGATAGTTAGGACTAGTTACAACAATGATATATTTTCCTTAATTATATAAGAGAAAGTAAAATATATATCTTCTTATTTTTTATTTTAATATTTTTTAAATAGAATAATATTTATTAGTATATAAAGAATTTAAAAAATTGTCGTGCACCCAAACGCATCAGTAGCGGATCACTCCCCCTTTTTGTCTATGATATTTTCTCTCGCTCTCTGCTTCTATCATTTTCTAATTTTTCTCTCACCTTCTGCATCTGTCAGAATATGGATTAAACTAAAGCTCTTATAAAAACGTGGATTAGACTGAAATCTTATATAAACAAGCTCAGGAATTAATATGACAGAGATCTAAAATATCAAGAAAATTTTATTCAGTCTATTATTATGTGTGAAATGCAGGAGGAGTAATCTAAGATACTCTCAATCTCTCTTTTAAAAGGCAAGAATAATTTACTTTTCTTCTAGAAAAAACTACATACAATTAATAATGTTCTACTCACAATGTATCGCTTTAGCTTTTGTTTAAGAAGTAAAAGCAAATGGTATAAAATGTATTTAAAATTAAAAGAAATTCAAAAAATATGGTGATAAAATGTATGTAAAATTAAATTGTTTTAACTTCTTTCAAATAGGGGTGTTTAAGACCTGTTTCAGTCTGGTCAACTTGGTCCACTTGGTCTACTCAGATTGGATTGGACTATTATGAAAAATGGGCAAATTGATTAGGTTTCATACATGAGATTTGGTATTAAGTCGACTTAGATCCCGGGCTAATGTATAAATTTGGCTTGGCCTAACCTTATTAGTAATTTTATTTTTTCAAATTTCTTTTTTATGTTAATATACATTGTATAGTTTTTTTTAAAAGCTACTTTTATGTTTTTCTAATTGAATATGGACCATTTTTAATTATAATATAATTATAATCAATATAATTATTATTATAATTAATATAATAAAATAATAATAAATATATTCTATTTATTATATTAATTATAATATTTTTTATATTATTTTATTAAGTTAGGATGTCTCATTTATTATATGGATCACTCTTATTATTTTTCTTTTAAAATTTCAAATTCAAATTTTAAAAAATTATTTTTTAAGAAAATAAAAGAACTAAAATTTTTAGTATGAGACCTAATTGACTCACCCTAGCCCAATTTTTAGGCCCGATGCCTCTCGTATTATTGTCAACATCAGCAGCCCTTCCCATATTGATGTTAAATGTCAGCAGTCTTCATTGGTATGGTCAGCAACTACTACATGTATGTGGTCCATTTTGATAGGCTGATATCCTACCATTGTGGACTTTCATATTAAATCCATATTGTTTGCATTTATATTTTCTACCTACTTACTATTGCAATATTGACCAATGATGGCATAGTTAACTTAACAAAAGCTTAAAAGTATCCATTTTTTGAGATCAGCAATTCTGACATTTATGGCATTTCCGTTCAATGGCAATGACTTGAGGTATTATTTCTTCCACATTATTCCCTTGTTCTATACTAAATTCTTAGTTTGTTTTACGTATAAGTTTTTACATTTGGTATTAGAGTATTTAAACCACTTCCTTGCAAAGTTTTGGAAAACTTTTAGAATTAGGTTGTCTATATTTATACGTGTTATTGCCTTTTTTTTTTTACTTCAAAAATTGTAATCTTTATGAAAAATTATTCAGTTTTGGCTTTTTAGACACTAAAAACAGAGATCTAGAATATAAAATATGACCAGGTCTTGAACTGGATCCGTTCTGGGTCAAGTCGGGTCATGGTGACCCAGTTAGAGGTTAAAGATGAGTCAAGATACAAGTCATTTTGCACTATTTCAAGTTGCTACATTTTTTTATATTGGCGTCAACAACTGACCACCCTAAGACTTGAACCCAATTCTTCTAATACGAAAGTGATGCAAATATTTGGTTTCTAGGCTACTCTTATAATGTTTTCATTATGGGCCTTATAATTGTCATAAGGTTTTGTGCTATTTTCCTAAACTTTTCACATGCATTTTGGGCTTTCTATTTTAGTCCATTATTATGTGTTCAACTTAAATGAAAATATTGGTTTTGGTAGGATTCGAACCACTAACATTAGGTATGAAAGACTAACCTTTAAACTACTGAACCAATGGACATCGTTATGTAGGGAATTGTTCTAAAGCAAATTTAACTTTGAAAAAAGGACATATCCATGTATTATTGCTCAAAATATTTAATTAAATTGCTCAAATTAAAAAAAAAAAATTGTTTTGAGCAATTTAAGTTTTATTGGATAATATTTGGTAAATATTTTGTCTAATATTTTATGAGACTTAAAATTTTGCATTTAATGCTTAATTTCTTGAAAATTAATTTTGAACAATATTCATGGCATATTGGTTAAATTTAATAAGGGGATAATTAATTAATTAATTGTCATATTTTGATTTCGTTGACTAATTACAATTAATTGTTTAAAATCTCATTATGAAAATTGCTTGTTTATGCATCTTGCATGGTCATTTACAAGCATTTGGAAAATTTTGATGTCTTGTAATTAGAATGATTTTGGCATAATTAAAGTCTAGCTACAAACACCTTTATTTATTTCAAAATTATACATCAAGTTTTAAAATTACATAAAGGAAAATGATATCAAGTTGTAATTAATCATCTTCAGTATGGTAACTATCATTCCTTAGAAATATTATCACATTGATATGATTAATTAGGATGAGATAGTTAATTTTTCTTTTTCTTAATTTGCCCACAGGGATTGAGGAAAGGAGTATTATTTGCTAGTTTCATCATGACTAGTGCATGACCCTAATTAAATAAAACTTAGCCCATATGCAATTTTATTTACTACTAGGCTCATTTTTACTTTACATGTTTTACATTGGTAGAACATGTTATGGATTTTTTAAAGATGTCTCAAATATTGATATATGCATGTAACATTTATGCAGCTTTTCAACCATTAAACATTTCTGATTTTCAAGTTCTCGAACTTAATAGGGATAATTACAAGATTTGGAAGGAGAAGATTTATCTCTAATTAGGGTGGATGGACATTGATTATGCTATTAGAAAAGATGAACCTCTTACACCTACGAATACTAGTAGCACATCTGTAATAACTCTTTACAAACGTTGGAAGCGATCTCATCATCTCAACATGATGTATATCAAATCCAAGACATATGATAGTATATGTGGGTCAATAGAAGAGCATAAAAATGTTTGTGACTTGTGAAAAGCCATTGATGAACAATTTGAATCCTCTTAAAGGCTTTCACTAGTGCCTTAATGTTAAAATTATCCACCATGAAGCTCACTGACTTATGGGGTGTGCGAGAGTAGATCATGAAGATGAAGGATATTGCGGCTTAGTTGAAGGCTCTTAAGATTGAGATTCCTGATTCATTTCTTGTGTAATCCATTCTGAATTCCTTATCGCCTCAATATGGGCCCTTCAAAATCTCCTATAACACATATAAATAGAAATGGTCAGTCAATGAAGTACTGACTATGTGCGTTCAAGAGGAAGGAAGGTTTTTAGCAAAAATTGGAGAAAGTGCACATATGGCAAATCAAAAGAAATATATAGACAAGCTAAAGGAAAATTGAAGGGTAAAATACCCATCCAAGGTGATGTTAAGAAGGAGTCTAAATGTTTTTTTCTATAAAATGAAAGGACACATGAAAAAGGATTGCAACAAATTTAAAGCTTGACTTGAAAAGAAAGGTAATCTTATTATTTTGTTATGAATCTAATATGATATGTGTTAGTAGTAATACATGGTAAATTGATTCTGGTTTTATGATCCATATTTCAAATACATTATAAGGCTTTCTAAGCCAAAAAATGGCAACAGGAAGTGAGCAATACATCTATTCAAGAAACAAGATGGGCTCACCAGTTAAGGCTATAGGAACTTGTAAGCTGGTTTTGAATTTTGGTTTTGTTTTTATTTTGGATAAGACCTTTATTGTACCAAATTTCTCCATAAACTTGATTTCTATTTCAAAACTTGTACCATTAGAATGTTCTTTTGAATTTTCAAACAATAAATTGAAGTTATTTTATAAATATAATCATGTTGGAAATGGTACAATTTATGATGGTCTTATCTGAATTTAGTTAAAGGACAATTCATTACATGAAACCATGCATACTTGCAATAGTATAGGTATAAATTGATGTGGATAAAAATTCCTCTATGTTATGGTATCGTAGACTTGGTCATATTTCAATAAAGAGAGTAAAAAGGTTGGTAAAGGAAGGATTATTAAATACTCTTGACTTTAATGACTTTGATACTTGTATAGACTGCATTAAAGGAAAACAAACTAACAAGACTAAGAAAGGTGCTAAGTGGAGTTCTACCTTGTTAGAATCATACATACAAATATATGTAGTTTAAACATGGACTCAAGTAGTTAGAAATAATTTATTATCTTTATTGACAATTACTCACAATATATATATCTCTATCTGCTTAATAATAAGAATGAAGCATTGGATGCCTTTTAGGTTTCAAAGCAGAAGTAGAAAAACAATATGGTAAACAAATTAAGATAGTGAGATCAGATAGAAGTGGCGAGTACTATAGTAGATACACTAAAGATGGGCAAGTACCTAATCCATTTGCAAAGTTTCTTTAAGAGCATGGGATTATTGTCCAGTACACTATGCCTGGTTCCCCAGACTAGAATGGTGTTATTGAAAGAAGGAACTGAACACTATTGGACGTGGTAGGGAGCATGCTCAGTAGCTCAAAGCATCCTAAGTTCTTATGGATTGAAGCCTTTAAGACAACTGTGTATATACTTAATCGAGTTCTAACTAAGGCCGTTGAAAAGACACCATTTGAGTTCATAAAAGGTTGAAAACCAAGTTTAAGACATATGCGCGTATGGGGATGCCTATCTAAAATGTATATTTACAATCCACAAGAGAATAAGCTATACCCAAGGACTATTAATGGCTACTTTATTGGGTATGCTGAAAGGTCTTAGGGATACGGGTTTTATTGTCTATCACATAACACTAGGATTATGGAGTCAAAAAATGGTAAGTTTCTTGAGAATGACTTGATCAATAAGAATGGTCAATCTTAGAACTTAGATTCTAATAATGATCAATTGAGAATTCAGGCTCCCACATCAAGTGGAAAATTAGTTATAATTCATAACCCCAAAGTGCAAACAAGTGTTGAAGAACCAATCATTAAGGAGCCACACACTACTCACCATGACCAAGTTGATTCGGTTGTACAACAACCACAAAATTTTGTTATGTAACCAATTGAGGAACATGCTCTCTAAGAGCATGTTAACTCAACATTAAGAAGATCAACTAGGATTAGGAGATCAGCAATTCCTAGTGATTATGTTGTATACCTATAAGAATTTGACTATAATATTAGAGCCAAAGATGATCCTAAAATGTTTTCACAAGTTATCAACTATAAAGAATCTTATTTGTGGCTTAATGCTATAAAGGATGAGATAGATTCTATGGCGTCTAACAGAGTCTGGGATCTTGTTGAGTTGCCTAGTAACTCAAAGGCCATTAATTGTAAATGGGTCTTTAAGACACAAAGAGACTCATTAGACAATAAGGAAACATTTTCTCCTGTATCAAAGAAGAATTCCCTTTGAATCATACTAGCATTGGTTGCCTATTTTGACTTAGAGTTACATTAGATGGATGTGAAAATAACATTCCTTAATGGGAATTTAGAGGAAGAGGTATATATGAAACAACCTAAAGGATTCTCCTCTAATACCAGTGAACATTTAGTTTGCAAGCTTAAGAAATTTATATATGGATTGAAACAAGCTTCCTGCCAATGGTACGTTAAGTTTCATGACATTATCTCCTCTTTTGGATTTGAGGAGAATGTCATGGATCAATGTATATATTAGAAGGTCAGTGAGAGTAAAATATGTTTCCATGTATTGTATGTGGATGACATATTACTTGCAACTGATGATAAAGGGTTTTTATATGAGGTGAAGTAGTTTCTCTTTAAGAACTTTGATATGAAAGATATAGGTGAGGCATCTTATGCCATTGGCATTAAGATTTATAGAGATAGAACTCAATGTATTTTGGATTTATCACAAAAAACCTATATCAACAAAGTCTTAGAAAGATTTCGGATGAAAGATTGCTCACAAAGTGTAGCACCTATTGTAAATGATGATAAATTCAATTTGAGCAAATGCCTAAAGAACAATTTAGAGAGAGAACATATGCATAACATTCCATATGCTTCAGAGGTTGGAAGCTTTATGTATGCTCAGGTTTGTACAAGACCAAACATTGCATTTGCAGTTGGAATGTTAGGCATATATCAAAATAATTTAGGGATGGATCACTGGAGAGTTGTAAAAAGGGTTATGAGGTATCTCAAAGGTACCAAAGATTACATGCTAATGTACAAGCGAATTGAAAACCATGAAGTAGTTAGCTATTCTGATTTGGATTTTGTTTATTGCATTAACTCACAAAAATCAACATCCGAGTATATTTTTATGCTTGCTGGTATAGTCATGTCTTGGAAGAGTGCAAAGCAGACTTTGACAGCTACTTTTACCATAAAAGCTGAGTTCGTGTCTTGTTTTGAAGCAACTTCTTAAGGTATATAGCTTAAGAGCTTTATTTCTGGTCTTAGAATTTTGGATTTTATCTCAAGGCCATTAAAAATATATTATGACAATTTAGTTTCAATTTTTTTGGCTAAGAACAATAAAAGTGGAAGTCAAAGCAAATACATCGACATTAACTACTTAGTTATTCAAGTGTCAAGGAAAATAAAATCTTCGTTGAACATATAAAAACTAAGTTAATGATTGTTGATCCCTTAACAAAAAGCATGCCACCTATAAAGTTTAAAGATCACGTAGTTGGAATGGGACTTGGTTCCATATTAAGTATATGATGTATATTATCATCACTTCTAATAAAGCTCTTATTCATTTCGGTTATTTTTCTCATTCTGTATGCACATTTATATTTAGATAATAAATAACATTAAGAGGACGCAGAATAAGCATAGGACTTATTCATTAAGTTTTAGTATAAAGGGAAAGTGATATACATTGTGATACACAGAAGGTAATATTCACTTATAAAGGAATTGCTACTGTGATTCTTGCATTCAACTTTTCTCTTTTGGAATATATATGATCAAGAATGTTGAAATCATTAAGTATAATGAACCAAGTGGGAGAATGTCATCCTCCTATATTATTGTCAACGTCGGCAACCCCTCCCATATTGATGTCAAATGTTAGCAGTCTTCATTGTTATGGTTAGCAACTACTACATGAGTATGGTCTATTTTGATAGGCTGATATCCTGCTATTGTGGATTTTCATCCTAAATCTACATGGTTTGCATGCATATTTCCTACCTATTTGTTATTGCAAATTGACCTTTGATGGAATGGTTAATTTAAGGTCTCCTATAAATTTGGGTCCCTAAGTCTAGTTTCTTACACCCTTCAGCTCACACACCATCATCAGAGAGTGAGAAACAAAGGCTTAGAAGCATCCATTTTTCGAGCTTAGTAGTTCTACCATTTACAGCATTTCGGTTCAATGGCAATGGCTAGATGTATGATTTCTTCCACATTATTCCCTTGTTCTAGACTAAGTTATTAGTCTATTTTACGTGTTAGGTTAGTTGATCAAAATCTCAGTCAAGCCCAACTTGGCCCAATTTGTACACCCCTACTATCAAATTCTCTCTTACATAGTCCTTTAATCTTGTTTGTAAAATATGAATTAAAGAGAAAAATAAGTACAAAGGTACAAGTAATACATTTGTTTAGCCTATAAAAAAATATTCAGTAACATGTGAATGAATACATTATGTCTAATTTTATATAAACTAATTTTCATTAATTCTTCACTATTTATTTTAGTTTTAATTAAAATAGTTCTTTTTTTAATTTTAGCTATTCATCGTCAATAAAAACAAAACAGTGCATCACGAAACATCGAATAAACAAATGCTCCAAAGTCTATAGTTTATTTTGACACACCAGGCATATATAGCCATAAATCTTTTTCTTCTTTTTTTTTTATAATCATTTTAGAGAGTAAGAATGCCAAATGAGTTGCTTACTCTTCAATATAACTTATTTGTGATCTATACAATATTAACGCAATTAAAATACCAATTCTAGCTTTTCTGAAATCTAGTGAAAGGAATTTACAAAAGCCAAAAGATTGATTGTTGTTGCTTAATGAAATATATTATCATATTCATCTCTTAAATATTTGAAACTGCTTCTGTGGGCCTAAAAGTGCTTTCCCATAAGCTGCAGGTAGTGAAAGGAGCTTCTTTGCTTTTCCAATATAAGCCCTTTTTGTTAAGTTATTGTAGTCATTGGCTTCAATGGCATCTAATATCTGCTTGTAGAGCAACAAGGAAGCCCACACTGGCCATCTGCTAGCTGAGTCCAGCTCTGCTACTCCTTTCTCTGCTTCATCAAAAAACATCCTTGCCCTTTTTATTTGTCCCTTCATGAAATTCTGCCACTTGTCGGTCACTTGGCCTCAAAAGATGTCTTCCTCAGATAGGCCGGCTTGTGCCAGCTCATCTTGTGGGAGGTATATTCTTCCTCTTCTAGCGCTGCATAATCAAGAATTAATAGGAAAGTGAGATAAGAGAGACCACATGATTTTATAATGCAAAAAAGTTGCTCTCTTGTTTCGAGTTTCAACATATATTATGAACTAGAATCAATTGGGATGAAATTGCTTTAAGGATGTCAAATGATGTTACGATTTAAAGTTTGTATATTATTAATTTTGCAATCAAGCATTAGCGTATGAAAGTAATTTTTCCTAAAAGTAAATAAATCAAATTAATTATAAATATACATATAAATTGAAAAAAAAAAATACTATTTTGGTCTTTGATTTATTATTAAATTGTCATTTTGATCATTAACCAATTTTATTTTCCAAAATGGTTTTCCACGATCACTTATTGAAAATTGACACTTTTAATTTTCTAATTGTTACTATATTTAATCCCCCGAGTTAAATCTCGTTAACCCATGTAGAAGGATCAAAAGTAACAATTATTAATCAATGAAAAACAATTTTGGAAAATAAAAATAATAATTCAATGATAAGTCAGATATTAAAATAATATTTTCTCATGTAAAAATATATTTAGCCCCCCACTTTTGATATCATTATTATATTTAGTCTCTCGAACTAAATCCTATTAAGTCATATGGAGCGATTAAAAGTGATAATTTTCAATTAATATAGAATGATTTGGAAAAATAGAATAAGTGAGGGGCCAAATTAATAATTCAATGATAAATCAGAGACCAAAATAATATTTTCTCCATATAAATTATAATAAAAATGATAAATCAAACGTGTGATCATCCTTACTTTTGAATGAATAAGGGCAAAGTTAAACTTTGCTTCCTTAAGCTAGTATTATTATTATGATCCATCACTCATTTTATTTTTTAAAATAATCTTTTATTGTCGCAAATTGAAAATTGTCACTTTTGATCACCTTACTTTTGGGATTGTTACTAAATTTAATCTCTTATTTTAAATTCCATTAATTTATGTGGAGGGACCAAAATGATAGTTCAATGATAAGGCAAAGACCAAAATGATATTTTCTCCATATAAATTATAATAAACATGATAAATCACACGTGTAATCTTGCTTTCTTTTGGATGAATAACAACAGCAAAGTTAAACTTTTCTTCCTTTCTTTTTCTTACTTATATATATATATATATATGAGAATGATGATGGAAATAATGAAAGAAGAGCATGAGCTTACTCTTCTCCAACATCTCTGAGTATGTTGGTGAGCTGATTTGCGATGCCAAGTGCCAAAGCAGCATTGTAAACGCTCTCAGCCGAAGCCTTAGAGTCAGGAGCAATCCCCATGACTGGCACACTCATCAGCCCCACCGTCCCTGCAACGTAGTTGCAGTACAGATACAGCTCGTCGAAGTTCTTGTATCTTGACTTTCTCAGGTCCAGCCTCATCCCCTCTATCATGTCCTTGAATGGCTACACACATTAATTTCACACTACTCTCAGTGAACACAATATAAGAGAGAGCGCGCGAGAGAGAAAAAAATTTATTATTTTGGTTCTTGATTTATCACTAAATTATTAGTTTGGCTCCTTGTTCATTTTATTTTTCAAAATGATCCCCATGAATTGGAAATTGTTACCTTTGGCCCCCCCAACTTTTGAGATTGTTGTCATACGTAGTTGCTCAAGCTAAGTGTCATCAACTCAAATGACAAGATCAAAAATGACAATTTCTAATGAATAAAAGACCATATTAGAAGAAAAAAAAAAAGTGTGAGGGACCAACAGAACAATTTAATGATAAATTAAAGACCAAAATAATATATGTGTGTGTGTTTGTATATATATATATATATATATATAAAGAGAGAGAGTTAAATATTATTTTGATATCTCGTTTATCAGTTTTTTTTATTTGGTTACTTATTAATTTTTATTCATTGTTTGGTCCCCCGTTAATTTAATAAACATTAGGATTTAGTACATTTTGTTCTTGGACTAAATATGTTAATTAATGTTTACATTAGTGAAGGACCGTAATAAGAATAATTTAATAATGAAATGACAAAATATGATAAAAGTATCAACTCATTCCCCCCACTTTTGTAGTCAGTGCCAATTTAGACCATTACAAATATATTTGACAAATTAGTCTCTCAAAAATCATATTTTATATAAAGTCAGTTCTTCACTAGTCCAAATGGAGGAATCAATTTTATATAAATTTAAATTTATAAAGAATTAATTTTGTACAAATTTAAATTTATGATAAACTAATCTATCATAATTAATTTATAATGACTAAATTATCGATGATGGATTTTGTACTTCTCTCAACAAACTAGTATTTTGCTATATATAGGGGTATAGTTAATGTAACCTGAATGTCCACAGGGAAGGTAGACACAGTATCAGAGAGGGCAGCATCGTACATATCATAAGGGCGACCTTCAAAGACATCACTTAGCCTTTGTTCCCACCTGTCTAAGGCCTTTGGAGTGATGTGTGAAGCGTTTGGTCCATCCACTAGTTCGTCTGTTCTTCGGCAACACACTGCAATTCACAAATTTTAAATGTTTATAATCACTTTTCAACTATGGACCACATGGGTGATTCATATTTCACAAGCCATTAATTGTAGCAAGTTGTTTGAAGGCAACCATACGTACCATAAATTGCCCATATAGCCTTTATTCTCTCTGGTGTCATCAGCTGTGTACCTGAAATTCGTATTTTTGAAGGGTTAATAAGGTCAATTCACACACACCATAACATAGGCTAACAATCGAAGGTTTGAATTGTCTAAGATAGGCTTGGTTTAACTACTAGGTTAACGCAGCTTGAGGTTTTTTTTTCTTTTGAAAAAAAAAAAACTAATTTTTTTTCTTTCTTCAGACAAAAGGAGATATATTATTACTCCCTCAACGATAGAATATTCAAGACTGCTAATAAAGAAGCGATTGGGGTGTAAACTGTCAATGAAAGCTCATCCAACTCAACATTTTAACTCTTTCCACCATCTGACAAACTCCAAAACAGACATTCTTGTTCTATGCACATGAACTTCAGAAAGTTTCATAGGAATTGGGAATCCGTGAAAATGTGAGAGAAAAGGCCAGAAGGGAAGAACAGAAACTTTGTCTGTGTCTTCTAAATTTCTTTTTTTAAATATTTTTGAAGAAATAGAGAGAAAATAGACTACGTGCACCAGTCTCATTCTTGTCTCACTATTTCTCCAAAATTTGTGAGAAAGAAATGTAGAAGATTCATTACCGAGGTAAAAGGTTTTGGCATACTCAGCACACAATTGGCCACACCGATCATAAGCTGCATTCAACAGATCTCCATCGGTGAAATCAGCTTCACTGTCATGATCTTTGTCCAAATGATCTAGGGTTTTCTTCTGCTGCTTCACCAAAGCCGCTTTCTTCAGCACCACCTCGTACACCCTCTCCTCCGACGATCTCGACGGGTCTGCAAACACACTCGAAAACGCAGAAACCACAGTTCTCTGCATAACCCTCCCACCACCACCACCACCACCTCCTCTAATTCCTCCCACCAGAGAATTAATGGCGTTCTCTTTGGGCCCACATGTCACCCAAAGAAGAACATGAGACATCTCTCAAGAAACTTGGCAATCAACTAACCCTCCTTCCTTCCTTCTTTCCTTCCTTCTTTCTTTCTTTCTTTCTTGTATTTACGGAGATGGAAGACAGAATTACGAGAGGGACCAAGAGAAGACGGGTCGAAAGAGTGTGAGTTTGTGGGAAGATAGGGAGAGAGTTGTGATTAGAAGAAAGTCTAAAAGGAAATACATGCATTAGATTTGACAGTCCTTGATGTACTGTTGAGAGGACTGTATAGCAGGCAATCCCTATTCCTATTTTTTAAATACATGCATGGCTGCTATATTATCAAAAAACTTCAAAAAACTTTTAAAGTAAATTTCAATATATTTCTAGTTTGTCCAGAGTTAATTATTTTTGTAGTTTATTAAATAATATGAATTTACAGCATTTTTTTAAAAATAATCTATGTAGATTACACAGTTCCTTAATGTAGACTGTCATATTAACTTTTTCAATTTTATAAATTTCAATAATTGAAAAATTACCAATTTCAATTGATATTCAATTTTAAATTGTGAATCATTAGATCTATGTGGTTTCTTAATGTAGACCATATGATCTGCGTATTTATTAAGAAATGCAAGAAATTAGGATTGTTTATTAAATTACCAGTTAATTATATTATAATATTTTCTTATATAAGATTTTACAAAACTAGCTACATGCGTGGACATTAAAATGATATAAAAAATTATTATTACATATTTGTTTCATTTATATGTTAAATATTTTTATAAGAGTAAAATGCATTATTGGTTCTTCACTCATTCTAAAATTTTTATTTTGATTTATTATTTATTATAATATGTAAAATAATTTTTCACTTACTGAATTATATTATACTAGATTTCTAACTTTTTTCTAAAGAAAATTTAGATTTAGTCGAAACCCTAAACCCAAAATGGATGGACTATATTAAGCATTTTTCGAAAATATGAAAAAACAAGTGTGATATTATTATAATAGGTGAAGAACTATTTTAAATATTATAATAATTGAGGGAGCAAAATAAAAAATTTGAAATAAGTGAGAAATTTAAAAAGTTAGTTTCTTTTTTTTATAGCATCTTGATGACTATATTAAAATTAAGTGAATGAATTTATGAACTTAAACTTAAAATATTAGCTTAATTTCAATAATAATATTAAAAGTTATAAAATTATTTCAAATAAAAGTAAAATATATTTTTAACAGTATAATTATTTATCAATTAAACTTTCACATTATTACAATAATTGACCCTTTATATTTTATACAACGATTTAAGTTTTGGCCTATAAAATTTAGTTTTATACAGCAAACGCAACATGTGGTGACTTTACTTATTCATTCACAACGTGTGAACAATTTAGCAATGAATGTTATTTCAATATTTCACATACATGCCATTGAAATAAGTGATTTAGTAGTTTAGTCCTTACTACTTTAACAATTGTACATAATGCAAAATACTTGGTTGCGTAATTTTTTATTTTAATGATGGTCGTTATTTTTGCTCGTAAGTTCAGTCGGATCTACTCGAACTTTTTAAGTGGAGCCAAATTTTTTGTTTTTGACTGATTAATTTTATTAGACAAACATTTACAAATTGAAGATTGCGTACTTCCATTGATTATTTATACACCTTACGAAATTAAACCATAAAATCTGTAGCACATCTTAAAAGCTACCACAAGCTTTTATACTTCATTCTAGTCAACATATCCCTCATCTTAAACTTCTCAGTCCAAGTTTACACAAGCTTGCTCAATTTTTTATGTTAGAATAATTGATTAATTTGTGGATTAATAGTAATGAATTGTTAGGTTAATTAATAGATTATACTTAAATAATATCAAATATTTAGTTATTTGTATTTGATATTGTTTAAATGGATGGGTCATATGATTGGATAACTTATTATAAATTAGGTTATCTATAAAACTAGATATATATTAGGAGAGGTTCCTACTCACTTCATCTAAAGCTAGTTAGGGTTTAATTTTTAAATACACTTTTTTACTGGTTATTTTAGGATATTCTGAGTTATAGCCTTTTCTCACTCCAAAGAGGGTATGTACATATCAATAGATTTCAGCATCAAATCTAATTATTTTATCTTCATTCTCCTTATTTTATTCTAACAATGCGGTCACTAAATCCACTTGCAAAAGTTAGTTAAGGGGATGAATTATATTAAATTAATTTTAAAGCATGACGGACCAAAATGAAGACAATAAGTTGATAGGGATCAATTTAAAAACTAATCTATACATGAATAACCAAAATAGAATTTTAGTTATTTCTTTCGCTCATTTAGCGCAACTAGTTTTGTTTCCGAAGAAATAAATCTTAGTTGGCATGCTGAAAGCTTCGTTTCCCACTTCATCAGAAATTCTCTTTTCTTCCCCCTGCCAACCTTATTGCATGAGACCATTAATTGGTTTAAGTACTTCTTATCAAAACCAAAATCTGAAAATATATCCATAAAACCAAAAAATGAATGGACCCAATAAGAAGCTTTCACACAAAAGAAAACGGAAACATGAAGTGCATCAACATGAGTAGATAAATATACACACATAAAGATTAACATGATGAACACTTTCCCAGAGATTGATTTCACAATCTTGATCATGCCCAATCAAATGAACATGAAATTATATTATATCAAAGATTAAGGTAATCCCAAGTCATGGGCTTAAACACATGACCAGCGTCTTCCTCTATCTTCTCTAATTGCATCTTCCGAAGATGCATGTACACCACCCAGTCACCGTTCTCGGCCGGGCTCGGCATCGGCATCACGTATCCGGCGTCTCCGCCCCACGGGAAATGGTACGACCCAAACACCGGCTTCCCCCACCCGAAATCCACCTTAGCTTGCGGGAACCTCTGCCCCGACGATATCACAAAAGCCGACCGGTCCTCTTCTTCTCTGCCGCCGCCGCTGCAATATATCCTCGACAACCCGGCGGCAGGACGGTGAGCCTCTACCCAATCTATGAGGCCCAGGAAATGCTCCTCCGTCACCGCCGCCTCCAGGAACTCGTGAACCTCACCCGCCACCCAACTCAACGGCTTCTCCGTCAGCTCCTCCACCGGCTTCGCGCCGAACGGTATCGAAATCACGTTTCCAAAATAAGAATCCATCAGCGACGCTTTCTCTTTGTCTCTGCCTTTGCTTAGCCTCTTCCTTCCGTCCACCACTATCCCCATTTTGGCAATGACCCTTTTGCTATTAGCACTGGCAGCAATTATCTTCCACATGAACGCAGAGAAAGACTCGAGCTTGGTTCGCTTTACCCTGTTGACGAGGACATTTGAGTCTGCGTTTGCAAGCGACTGTATGCGGTTAAGTTCGAGGGCTGTGATGTAGTAGATCCGACTGATGAGAGCGTTGGATGCGGATCCGGGTTCGGGTTTCTTCGGAGGAGGGAGATCGGAGAAGGGAATGTACATGCGGTGAAGAGAGGGGTGAATGGAACCTGGACGTCTTGGGCTGAGCAAAGATCGTCGAAAACATGGCTTAATGGGAAGAGTGGAGATTATGGGCTTATTGGGCTGGGCATTCTGGGCCCATGACACGAGGAACATGTTGGCTGAGTAGGCATCGGCTATGCGGTGATCAAAAGTGCATGCCACTACTAAACTACCACACTTGAGAAATGTTGCCTGCACAAAGTAGATTTGATAATTATCAATTAATGATTAATACATTACTATGAGTAATTTAATTATTTATAAGCGTCCTACTACTATTTGTGGTACCTAAACCGAACAATAAGTTGAACTAGCATCATTTTCATATATAGTTTAGGATTTTAATTCTATGTTATGCCACTGTTCAATTATTATCCCCAGATTTGAGGATTATTGTGCAAATATATCATTTTAGGAAGTCCTTCTCTTGTTTTAGCGATCACATAATAATTTTTGTTTACTTTTGATGAAGGTTACAAAATGAAATAAAACTATGGCGTGGTTCATAGCATGACATTCCTTTAAAAGAATTATACTTCATCTAAAATAGGGAAATTTTAATTTTATTTCTTATAGTTTTAATTAATTTTTAGTATTTATTGTTTAAAAATTTATAATTAAGTCCTTATTATTTAAATAATTTTTAATTTAATCTCTATTATTATATTTGTTTTTCTAATCAACATTATTTTATCATATATTCAATTGTAAAATTTTAAACTATTGAGAATAAATTAAATATCAAATAAAAGCTGAGAGTACAAATTTCTCAAAAAGGTCAATAATATATATATATAGAGAGAGAGAGAGAGAGAGAGAGAGAGAGAGAATCTTATTTTAGTGAGTGTATTCATAATTTTGAATATATTAGTGCACCTAATAATAATATAGGGATATAATTATAATAATTTCAACTCAAAAAATAGTAATATTATAATTATATTCTTAAATTATAACTAGATACACTAATGTACTCAAAATTATAAGTGCACTAAAAATTTTACCTTTTATTTTATACAAAATTAATATCTAATTCATCCAAATAGATGAACTAGTTTTGTATAAATTTAAAATTGTAAAGAACTAATTTATTATTCTTAATTGGTAAAAAATTAATTTATTACAAAATGTGAAAATGTAAAAGTAAACGACCAGGTTTTGATACTTTTCTTCACGCGTGTGTATCTCTCTCTCTACAAGTCTCTTGTCCAAAAATAAAGTACCCTTTGCAAAATGAATCAAAATTTCAAGAGAGTAATTTTTTTCGACTGTAGGAAAATTGCATAACTAAAGAAGATAAAGCCTATATGTCTGCGTTAATATATATATATATATATATATATATAAAGCGTGTGGGCCTGTAAATAATAAAAGTGCACGTAAATGTATATACAAATAGTCACGTAACAATATAAGCCAAACTGGTAATTTTATTATTTGAGTTTATGAATTTACAATTATATATTAAAAATATTAATTAACTCGATGTAAAGTTAGACTTAATATAAATTTGGATAAATTCGTGAATTGACTTAAACAAGTTATTTTGGTATAAAATTTTTACAATTTATTTTATCATAAATTTAAATATACATAAAAAAATAATAAAATTATATTTAATATATATTTATTTAAAAAATAAAATAAATATTATTTAATTATTTATATTAAATAATTATTTATGTATAATTATATTAAAATATTCATATTAAATATTACAAATTATAAAATATAAATAATTTTTGTTTAATTAAATCTAATTTAAATTGCATTTAAATAATTTAATAACTATTTATTAATAAGGTTTATATTAGAAGTCTGCGTTTGACAACCTTGATCCCATCTGAATTATCTATATGTACGTACATAAAAAGTAATAATATAACAGATGAATTCAACTATTTATAAAGAGTGATCATGGATCAAAATCACCTGAACGGCAAGCACGCCGCGTTTCTTCTTAGGAACAAGCTTGCCTTCGACGGACTCATCTGGGTTGTACAAGTTGAGGCATTTCAGCTCAACGTCAGCCACAGCTTCCGCGAAATCAACCCCCCGGTTATTGCAGAGTAGCTCGGGTTCGCCGGCGGAGTTGGTCACCAATTCGCCGGCGAAGGCGTAGAAAGAAACCAAAGCCTGAGCCAAGGCCTTCTTTAGAGCCCCCGCCAGAGCGGTGGGCTCGGCAGTAACAGTAGTGGTAGTGGTAATGGTATTGTTGTAACAAAAGAAGACGCCGACGTCCACCGACGGGAGAAGCAGGTCGAGGTTGGAGAGTGGGAGCCGGTGTTCTTGTGATGGCAACACCTCAGCCACCACATCCTCCTCTGTCACCGTTACTGCAAAGTTTGTGTCACCTTTCCCAGCTTCAGTACTACCCATATTTGGTTATATGGTTGTTTCTGAAAGCTTTTATGGCTCACAATAGTAGAGATGAATATACGGGGTTGTGAAGGAAAAAGTTCATAGTTGCGTGGATTTATATATAGTCGCCTGTATAGGTGAGTTGTAATTTTCAACTCATTAAATACATGGGTTAAATAAATTTGGTTCATTTAAATGAAATTAGAAATTAAAATTTATTAACTTTCAAATATTTCTTACTTAAATTAGAGGTTAACATTTTAACTAAATTTTGTTAATAATAATTCTAAAAGCAAAATTTATTTTTATTTAATATATGTAACTAAATATAAAAATTGCATTATTATTTAATATTTTTTACTTACTTATGTAATAAAATAAACTTTTCACTAATTTTTAATATTAATACTTTTTAAATAATTTTTTAAAATAAAGTCATACTATCAGAAAAAGACTGAACGTGCAATTTGCAGTTACGCTGTTAAAAAAATTAAAAAGAAACTTATAAACATTTTGAAAAAAATAACAGCGCAAGAAATGTATAATTAAATACTTTGCCAGTAATATTAGAGTCAAAAAAATCAGAAGAGTGTGTTGGATGAAATGACAACGTTGGAGTCCATGTTGGATGAAATGACAAGCTTGTCCAATGAAAAGTCACATGACATTGCCATTCGTACACGTACGACAAACTATTGGCGCGTGGGACCAATGGGGCATTGTGGGCAGGTGTTTGATTGGATAAGGCCTATTGTGGAATACAACTAGATAGATATTTGGGTGCCTTGTTGAAGTAGAAGGCAGACGCCACCCTTATGACGTAAGGATTAATAACACGTTTGATATTTGAAAAATTATTTTATTTAGCTTTTACTATTTTTTTATTTTTTTATTATCCTAGTTTCTTTTATTTATATCTTATTTATTATATACATTTGCATGTAATATATTTAAGAAAAATGAAATCGAACTGAGTTTTAGTTTAAAAGTTCTGACTAATGTTTGGTCGATATACATGATTGATATTTAAAAAAACTCTAGTAAGGATTCATATTGCAATTTATAATATTTATTAATACAAATATTTAAAGCCAACAGAAATGTGTAGCATATAATTTTTGTTGCACCGTTTCTTCCCTCAAAATATATTTAGTTGACAAGTTCTTTGTTCTTTTTTATCCATTGGTCATAATTTATTTGGTTCTATCACGTTTCAAGTTTCGCAATTAAAACATGACAAAAATATAACTTTATATGTAACTTTTAATTTTATTATATCCTCTAGTATTTCTCATAGAGCGAATACCCTTACATTCCTTCTTTCTTTCCTTCTTTCTTTCTTTTTTGTATTTCCGGAGATGGAAGACAGAATTACGAGAGGGACAAAGAGAAGATGGGTCGAAAGAGTGTGTGTTTGTGGGAAGATAGGGAGAGAGTTGTGATAAGAAAAAAGTGTAAAAGGAAATATCTGTGAGGAATATGCTGAGTTCTATCTTAACTAGACACTTGTGAATGTAGGGACGTTGGGCTTGCAGTAATCTAGAGCATGATCAACTTGTTTGTTTATATGTTCACCATCATGGTCCTTTTTCTCTCTCTCTCTCTTGCTTTTTTCTGTATTTGATGTTGGAATGGCTGCAATTTTATGTGCTGTCGTCCTAACTCGAATATTTGTTGTTTTGCTTTGTACGGTTGCAGTTGAGTGAGGTCATTGTCTTCTCCAGATTTTTTTGCAATGGTGTACACTGTATGAGTAGTACTTTTAAAAAGAACAACTTTGGTTGTTTAAAATAAATTTTAAAAATTCAATATGATTATTTATTCATTATCAAAGTTATTAAATTCGTGAATTTAAAAAAAATAATAAAAATAATAATAAACTTGTAACATATTTTATACAATAAAACATTATACAAATACAATTCAAATTGCTAAATTAAACCAAAATTATTCCTATTTTATAATCTATTATTATTATTATTGATATTCAAACTCGGAATTGGCCATAATTTATTTGGTTCTGTCACGTTTCAAGTTTCGCAATTAAAACATGTCAAAAATATAACTTTATATGTAACTTTTAATTTTATTATATCCTCTAGTATTTCTCATTGAGCGTATACCCTCACATTCCTTCGATTCAAACTATCAATTGAGTATTATTTTATCTTAATATCATATTTTCAAATTTGAGACCTAATAAATTCCTCAGCTACCTTATCTAATTCTTAATGAGAAATGGATTAACTTTTAGGTTGTCTGGAGTTTAAAGAATAATAAAATAAAGTAGTTATCAATAAAATGACATGGAATAATTTGAGTAAATATATTATTTGGGAGTTTTAATAAAAAAAATGAGACTCTTATAATTTTGTTTTAAAATTATAATAAAATGAATAGAATAGAATAACTCATTAATTATTTTTGTACAATATTACCTCTTATAACATAAACATACAATTAATAATTTTATTATTGCTTAATATATAATATAGAATACAATAATATTTTAAATTATTGAGTCAATTCCTCACATCCTTGATCTCTTAATTTAGAGAGACAAAAAAATAATATTTTAAATAATTATAAAAGATTTGAAAGCCTTATCAAATTATTCAATTCCTTATTTATAAAAAAATTTAAATATATATTTATTTTAATTTCATCATTCAATTCTTTGTTATTCCTCAACTAAATCCTTTATCCAAACAGAAGGACTACAGGTTCAGATTGATTGGTCTACTTTTGAACCACTTAAGCGAAATTTATTGTCTTACTTTTTCTTAACATGACCTATTTCCCTTATTAATATATTAAAATTATGATTGGTAGTGTCATGTTTAATTATGACTATGATGCGTGCATATGACAGAGAGAGCTAATAAACTCCTCAGGTACGATTCCCCTTGTTATGTGAAATTAGATGAGACAATAAACTCATAGAAATCCAAGTATTAACACATAATTGTCAAACTTTTCATTTCAATTCATCTTGCTTCTTTTTTTTCCCTTAATTTCAATTTATATAAGCCAAATCCAGTAGTACAATAAATTATACCCGTTCAGTAGATGTTTCTTGTTACTAAGAACAAATCACTGTCAATCCCTACTAGGCATCTGTATTCTCCTAATAATTTTTAACATCATCTTTATATCATATTCACATATGTAACCCAAAAAATTTATGTATCATGAAGTATGACATCATAATAAATAGAATTGTGCTAGAAAGTCTAACTTGTAATTAGGCATGCAAGGATGACCTAGCTAGATAGGTATATCTAGGCACAAGAGATTAAGTTATAATAACGTTGTTGTGATTCACGTTTCCTCAATTTTTGTTTTTTATAAACTTTATTTCTATATCATCAACGTTCTTTTCTAAAGTGTCTGTTAAATTTTTGCCTTTCCTTTAACATCTCAGATATTAGGACATATCATTAATTAATGCCAACGAATGCTCTTACATAAAGTGTCCTTTCAATCTTTTGTTTCCTTCTAAAAATATCTCTTTTAATGATCTCTTCTATAATTTTAGGATCTACTCGTCCTCTGTAAATATTTTCGTAGAGTAATGGTTGGGTTATAAATAATTCAAATATGTTACATCTAAACCTTTTTACTTTATAAATAAAAAAATATTTTGACCAAAATCAATTTAGTTATAGTATATTTTTTAGTAGAGGGGGAAACTGTGAAATTTTTTTAAATAAATAATAAGATCATTACAAAATTTACTATAATTATTAAGAGAAAATTTATGTTCCTATAATTTACATTAAATTTTAATTTGGTCCCTATATTTTATTTTTTAAATCACTCCTTACAATTTCTTGAAGTTGCATTTTAGTTCCTACTGTCATTCCATAAGTTATCATCATTTATAATTCGTTAACATGGCTCATAACAACTGACGTGGCATGCCTACTTGGATGAATAAAATGCCACGTGAGATGAGGGCATTGATCATCTTCTCCGGCTTCTTTGTCGTCATTATGTCCATCTTCATCTTCTACTTCCTTCCTAGGACAAAAGGCATACCAAGATGAGTATGAAAATGGTGTTGAAAGGGCGAAAGAGTGTGTAGGCTATAAAGAATGTGTAATTAGTTTTTTGGATTTTTTTTTTTTGGTTTGTGAGTTTTGGTAAAGCAAATTAAGTGTCAAATGTCCATTACACTATGAATTGAGTCTATAATTTAAGGGTTCTTGTTATATTATTGGTCATATTGGTGATATGTAGTTTTTAGACTTTTTTACTTCTTAGGTTATATTCAATTTCACAAAAGAATTTGTTCTTTTATGAGGTCTTGTTTGAGGAACTTTTTTATCCTATTGTTACAATAAAAAATAATTATCACCAATATCATTTACAGTAAAAGTTATTGCATCAATATGTTATATAAGTACATTTCTCTTACAAATATTTTTACAATCGCATTCAATGAATCCAAGCAATAAACAAATTATTTTTTAATGAAAAATTACTGATTGCATGGGACTTGTCCACGCAACCTATAAACTTTATGTCACGCAACCCATGACTTTTTTTTTTGAAAAATTTATAAAATTATAAGAATTTGAATTAAAATTATATGAAATTATAAAATTTTTATTTACTTATTAAAATAATAGTATGAAAATTAAATTTATACTAATAAAATCATTATAATTAATAGAATAGTATTAAAATTAAAAATTATAGTAAAAACAGTTTCGCAATATTGTTATAGCTATAAATTAATTCTAACAAAGTAATTAAAAAGTATATAATAATGAGTATTGATTGATGAATAGGTCAATTGTTAATAATTATTTATTTATATATAATCCATTATACTGAAATTAAATAACAAATAACTACACTATAGTTGGATCTCATTTACTATTAATAAAATAGTAAATTAATATTATTTTATTCATTTTTGTATGTCTTTTTACTAAGTATAATTATTTGTTTTATTTTTGCAGGCCGTTTATCTCATGTTTTATATTACAATGTTTAAATAATAAATAAAATTGTTAGTGTTTATGCGCATGTGATCATTTTGTGTGTCAGTAAAAATATTGACACAAATAATGAAACTCAATAATTCAAAAAAGAAAAACTATTTCAAGAAAAGCACAATAAATTGAAAAAGAAAGAATTTGCATGTTTTAGTTCATTTAGACACATGATCACGCTCTTCAACTTGAAAATTATCCTAATCACAACTCAGGATTTAATAACCAATTAAATTACTTATTTAGAGTTATTTAGTCAATCACTATAAAGTTTTCTTTTCCTTTGTTCAAAACAACAAAGGAAATTAGGAAAAGAAATCGAATCAACATACCACATCAAATGGCAACTTCCAATCGCATAATTTTTTCCTCTAATAGTGATTCTTGAAGAAAATTAATTCAAGATTTTTGAAACTTCATTATTCTATCACACATATCATGCAACTAAGAGGGGTGTGAAATTGGAGAACCAAACCTAGCAATTTCACATGGGAATTAGAGGGAAAATACTAAAAATTCATCCAAGAACCAAAACCCCAACTTAATTTCAAGAAATCTCACCAAAATCAAGTCCAATTTCAAATTTACACCACCAACATCTTGAAAAGAGAGATTTCAAAACGTAAAGTGCTTTTTTCAATCGTTTAACTTTATCTTCTTTACCTTGGACTATGTACCCTTGAGGTTGCTCCACATACACTTCTTCTTTAATTTCTCCATTCAAGAATGCAAACTTCAAATCAAATTGGTACACTTGAAGCTTTAGTTATGCTGCTAAAGCAATAACCATTCTTATAGTCTCCATGTAGACCATAAGAATGAAGGTCTCGTTGAAGTCAATACTAATTTATTGGGAATATTCTTTTGCCACGAGCCATGCATTGTACTTCTAGATAAATCTGTCTTCATTATACGATTTTGTAGACTTATTTTAGCCTAATGATATCTTTGCTTTAGGCTTTTGCACAAACTCCCATGTTTGATTCTTCTCAATCATCTTTATTAATGGTTTTTCTCCTTTTTCCTTGTTTTGTAGCTTTTTCAAATTTGTGTGGCTTATAAGAAAAGAATGCAACATTGCAAGTTTAATAAATATCTTGTAATGATCACATCTCTGTTGGAGGATATGAATCTGGTGACTAGCCATTTTGTCTTTAAGGTCGACTAGTGCTTAAGTCTGGGTCATCTCTTGCATTCTTTTAAGCTTCAAAAGGCTGAGTCCTATTAAGAGCTTCATCACTCCATTTCCAATTGGCATTTTCATTAAATATCACATCCATTGAAATAATGAAACGTCTCATATCAAGATTATAGATACGATAACCCTTGAATTGGTCATTGTAATTAATAAAGATACATTTTTCTCCTATCCTGTCTATTTTGTCTTTGCTTCATTTTTTGATGTGAGCATAAGCAATGCAATTAAAGACTTTAAAGTGATCAACTTTTGACTTTCACTTGAACCATGCTTCATATAGAGTTCTATTTGGAACAACTTTTGTGGGAGATTGGTTGAGAATATAATTAGTTGTGTTGACTGCTTTAGCCCAAAAAAACGTTGGTATATTTTTGCCTTGCAATGTTGCGTGAGCCATCTCAACAATAGTTCTTTTTTTCCTTTTCACAACACCATTCTATTGAGGTGTGTGTTGAACTGTGAGCTCTTTTTTTATGTCATGTTCTTTGTTGTACTTGACGAATCTATGATTAATAAATTCTCCCCCATGATCTGTTCTCAAGATTTTAAGAGAATGACCACTTTGGCTTTTTGCAAATACTTTGAACTAAGTGAAGTAGGAGAATGCATTTATTTTTTACTCAACAAAATAAACCCTAATCATGCGAGTATAATCATCAACAAAGAGCATAAAATATCTCTTACCACCAAGAGTAGGAGTTCTTGAAGGACCCCAAATATCTATATGCATTAACTCTAATGGGGCCTTAGCTCTTAAAGATGATTTTGGTAATGACAGTCTATACATTTTTCTAAAAATATATCCTTCACAAATTTTCTTTTCAAAAGGCACAGAAGGAAGCCCAAGCACCATTTTCATTCTATTTAATAATTCAAGGCCATTGAAATTTAAATAGTCATATCTCAAATGTCATAGTGTCGATTCATCAATGTTTTTACACTTCATGGCATATTTTTGCTCAAATGGCATAGTTAAAGGAAATATTTTATTAGGGGTTATTTTAATAGTAGTTATAAGTTGCCCCTTATTTTTATCAAATATTATACATTTATTATCATCAAAAATCAATTTGTAGCTTTTTTAAACCAACTGACTAACACTTAATAAATTTTGTTTGAGGCATAGAACATAGAAAACATCATTAATGTATTTTTGTTGGCCATTTTTTGTTTTCACAACAATAATGTCTTTGCCTTTACCTTATTGTATCTTTCCATCACCAAGTGTAACTTGGGATTTTATATTTTCATTAAGATTGACAAAGCAATTTTTGTTGCTTGCCACATGGTTTGAATAACCATTATCAAGATACCAAATATATCCCTTGATTCTTGGTGAAAAGAAAATGTTGAATAAAATAATTGACCAAATGATTGATATCTTTCTATGAAATTTGCTTCTTCTTCTTGCTAAAACAAATTTTTTTTTTTTCAAAATGAGTGTGCATTTTGCACTTTTTGCATTTGAATCAACAATAATTTGTATCATGATTATTTTTCTTGCAAAGATTGCAATAGGAGCTTGATTTTTCTTTACTCCCATGATTTTTGTAATTCCTTCTCCTCCTTCCACGATAATTAAATGATCCTCTATTTTGAAAATGTTAACCGTGATCATTCTTTTTATCTCCTTCATTTTTTGAAAAATGTACTTTGGATTGAAAGACTTGCTCTAATGGTTGCTCAAATCTTTACATACTCTCCTCATGTGCTTGGAGAGATCCCATTAGCTCCACTAAAGTAAGCTTTGATATATTCTTGGCTTCTTCAATCACTACCACCACATGATCAAATTTAACTCGAAGACTTCTCAATAATTTATAAATAATTTCCTTGTCTTTTATCGTGTCTCCATAACTTCAGATTGGATTAATGATGTAAGAGACACAAGAGAAGAATGGTTGAATATTTTCACCTTCCTTCATAATTAAAGTGTTAAAGTTTGTCCATAAGGATTGAAATTTGATAGCGATTACCTTTTTGAGCCCTTGTACTGGCTCTTTAAGATCTCCCTTGCCTCCTTGTTGTCTTAACATGCATAATGTGGGAAAGATCATGTTACTTACCCTATGCTGGATAAAGAGTATGGCTTTAGCATCCTTTTGCATGTTTTGCTTATACTCTTTTTGCTTTAGAGCTATCCACGTTGACTGCTCTTATGGGGTTGATTCCTAGAAACCTTCAACCAACATATCCCACAAGTCTTGTGAGATAAAAGATGTCATCATTTTTGTACTCCAAAAATTATGAGCATCTCCCTCAAATATGGGAATTGAAGCTTATGTATAATAGAAGACAAATAGAGAGGTAGAATTGGAGGCCATGAAAAATAATATGATGTACAAAAATAAGGCAATAACATGGCTGGGTTTAGCTAGGAATTTAGAACCAAAACTTTGATACCACTGATGGTTCTAAAATTAATAGACTATGGCCCACAGTTAGATTATTCAAGGTAGAGATATGGAAGGGAGAGAATGAGTGAAGCAGAAGGGTTTAATATATTTGTTTTATGTTATATTTCTTCTTTATCCATAAAATATATAGGCATTCAAGAAAACATTTATTTTATTTATTATACAAACATCATTCTACCATCATAATTGCATGTCTCCTAAGCCTCTTCATTTTGCTACCAACCGATTAGTTTAGGTCTGCACCTTTGCATATGGTAGCCACCAATATGGACTTTTTAGATTATAACTTTAATATCAGTTGCTCTTAAGGAAACCAAAAATGTGGAGAAACCAATCTGGTGAAGCCTCCTTCAATGATGGAAAGACCAGTGTTTTGGCATCAAAACTCGTCTACCACCGTATTTTTTTATATCATTTAGAGTCAAGCTCCACGTAGAAGAAGATAGAGTTCAGTTAAGAATGATAGCCTCGGGTTTTGCTGTCTAAAACAACGCTCAATATAATCTATTTTGCTGTCAAAATTGTCTCTCTTCTTTATTTTTATCTGAAGGTATCTCTCTCTCTTTCTCTATGATATCTCTTTCCTTTCTATTATTTAACCTTTCTAAACCTTTTCTCTTAGTATGCCTACTAATGCCTTTTAAAACAAAAACTTTTTAAAGAGAAAGAAGATTCTCCATGCAGTGAGAGTGGAATCTGGCTTGGGATCTCACATGGATGACACGGGGCTCAAGGACGAGGTACTTTCAATGATAACATTGTGATCTTTCCTCCATGGTTGTCCCAATTTTTCCATTTTCGTTTGCCATTGTACTTATTGGGAATTACATTTCATTTACAAATCATCCTGAGGGAAAACATTCTCTCTTTTATTTCCCATGATTTCTCTTTCATACTATTAGATAATATAGATAGGTCACTTTAATATGATGGGTTGCACTAATATTCTAGTTTGTGTTCTCAACTATTCAGTGTATGAGTGGAGCAACTTAGAGTAATTAGTCATATATATGCATAATTATGAGAATAATTCTGCAAAACTGTTAAACTAGATAAGAATAAGAAGCTTCTACCTTCTTTGTCAAGCTTTGGTTGTTATGTATAGAAGTCATCCTTCACTTTTTTTCTAGTTTCTTACTGCATTATTGTTTCTGTGTTGGTACTGCAGTTCTGTTCTCCCCATGCCATTTGAAAGGTGCAAAATGTAAAAAATATCTTGGCTTTAGGGAATCATTTATGTTAAAAGGTCCCCATTCGTTCTTTTTGTGTCAAATTTTTGTAATGTTTAATCAACCATCTATTGCTTCCATGCCAGCTTCTACATTTATTCCAATGTTGAGAAGTTCTTACACATTCAATGCTTTTACTTATCTTTCCAGTACATCTATACATGACAATTCCAGATGAGGAATCTATGACAAGTTAGTGAGATACAGTAGTCTTCAACTTTTGACTCTTTAGTGAGATACAGTAGTCTTCAACTTTTGACTCTTTGCTAATGAATTTTTCTTGTCACTTAACCTTTCTTAAGCATATGGACAATCTTATGAAGTGACCCTACGCGTGCCTCAGTTTTGCTTTGGTTAAAATAAACCGCAAATGTTTCAGTACTTTTCTCTGTCTAGCTAGTATTATTCAATATCTCAGTGATTGAACTGTTTAGTGACTTTTAGAGGGATTAAGGGATATCTGATGACAGGGTTATAATAAGACTAGAAAAACAGTTTGAAAATATGGCTTCCGATCATAATTTAGTAGATGGCAAATTGATGTATATTGTGAACTTGTACTCTAACTATCATGTGTATTTTTGACTTTATCACGTGCATTGCAATCGATACGACACTCATCGCAACAGCAATCTTGTGACAGTCAATTGCATGCGGTTGTGGACCACAATTCAAAACTTTTGTTCATCTTATTGCCTTTGTTACGAAGATAATAGTTTTTGGCCCATGATGTCGATAATATCATTGTGTGATTTTAATAATTATAAACATAATATTAAATATTGTAATTATTATTAATCATATAAAAATATTAATTAATAAATTTAGCTCAATTATTTTTTATATCACTTTTATCTAAAAAGTAATACATAACTTTACTGATAATATATATTACAAAAGCTTTTCACCTCCACTTTATTTCTATTAATAGTTAATATTCTACATAACATTTGTGTTTTTTAAAGTAAAATTACTTAATTAATTTTATAACTTTACTATTACATTAAGAATAAAATAACAATATCACGTTAGAATTTAACATTAATTTAGCTGCCTTTATTTTTATATTAAAAATAAAATTACAATCTCTTATATGCATAGTGTAAAATGTTAATTCTGTTGACAAAAAATAAATAGTACAAAAAGGTTTTGTAATTTATATTTATGCTAAAGAACCTAAGTGGTATTTATCCAATCACACCTCGTGAATTTAATTTATTCTAAATAGAATTGAAACTTTAGATCTTGATTATATCCACTGTACTGGAGCTCCAACTAAACTAACACACATCGTTATTGATGACTCTTAAATAATTAGTTGGAACTTCTCGGATAAGCTTCTAGTCAACAACAGCAATTTTTTTTTCTTTTGAACACTCACTTATTTTTGTTGTATTAATTTTTATAATATATCAGGCCAAAAAGATTATAATATATTAATTGTATTTTTAATGACAGTATTAGCTACGGAACATATATCTAATTAAGGACATTCTAAATACCCCCAAAAAAAAAACTGAGATTTAACGAGATAAATGCACTATATGAGTCAGATGGCGGAATCTTTTTTTTTTTTTTTTGGGGTGATATGTGAAATAGTATAATTTACTTATATAAAAAGATCCATGCTGATCTTAATCAATCACAAAAATAATATTGAAGAACCAATCTCTCCATTTCACTTTATATTATTTGTATTGGCACATGGATTTGTTGAGTTGCACAAAGGGGTATTCAATAGCAGTGTCCATCTCAGAAATACTCTGTTTGATGGTCTTTTCAATGGTATACTTCATAACTGTCAAACAAATTTTGTTAGGCTCATATCATTGTTTGTGATAAACTTTGTTAGCAGCACTAGACTCAACAATAAGATCTGCCGACTTTAGTTCTCTCATGGCCAAATCCTCTTTAGAGATAATTAGGTACATATCAAGGGACTCATACCAATCATTAAAGTTAGTCTCATTTAGAGTTTTCACCATAGACAATTGCTGGAACACAGAAGTTGATGCAACAAAAATAAGAAACATTAATTATGTCCCAGAAACATAATTATAAAATAAGGTTTCCTTCACAAAATTTAACTTATGCAATTGTATAACAAGATATTCATTATAATCCCACCTAAAGGTTCTGGTCTACAACAAATCAAGAAAGGATAACTCATGCGTACCACAGATTTGACCACAAAGAGAAATAACACTAAAATGCATCTACGGTTTCCATATCGATAAGATATAAGCAATTATGAAAGCATTAATTAAAAGAATGCTGCTAACCAGTCATAAATATACCTAATTCCCAAAAAATATATTAACATTATCACACTGTTAGGGTATGTCCATCATTAACATAATATACACACATTCTCTCTAGTAGACTTCTCATAATATTCAAACTCATCCTTAATAATAGTAGTTAAATTGTCTTTAAATGTAAGGAATGCAATAGCAAACATAGTATACGTTCATAAAAAGAAACACCATCATGATTGAGCCCACGATAGGCGAGCACACAATTAATAGGTGTATGTGACCCAAAAGTCACAATATATTCCATACAAAACTTATTATTTAAGACACATGCCTAAATTAGGAATAAAATCCAATAAACAATACAATAAAATTAATTTTTAATTTATTCACACATAATCAAGGAGTGAACTAAGTATGTTGTTTCTCACTATGTCTAGTCTGTACCGAAATTTTCATAGGTCAAAACACCTTAGCTACATACTATTTTAAGGCCATAAATTTTCAAGAAATTTTAGAACTCCTATTTCCAGGGCTTAAAAAATTTTGAAAAATCATCATAATTTAGAACAAGGTGAGTGGAGCAAAAATGTGGAGGTTTGGGACTCAGATGATTGACACGTGAGGCTCACACACCGTCACGCGTTTACCGATGTACATCTTCTTCATCCTTTATCAACCTACCAAATGACCCGACGAAACCTGAAATTCAACCTAAAAAATTACATCGTTTTATGCATCGAAATAGGCATCAAAATGATCACTAATTCATTATCTATGAATCCCCTATGGTGATTTTGACAGGAAAAGCGTTAGTTGGGATGAATCTTGTTTGAAAACTTAAGGGCTTCAAGCTCCTTTGAGCTCCAATGGCAAATCGTGATACTGAGAGATTTGGGGAGTGAAATTAGTTGAATTATGTTTGAAATAATCTCAAAGAAAATCCCTAAATTTATTTTGAGAAATGCAATCTATACTTTGATTTTGCTCGTACTTTTTTGGGTCATTTGGGCATTAATAGGTCGAAATTGTTCAGCTCTTTTTAGGCTTCATATTGGACATCATTTTATTTGAAATATTCAAATCTATAAAAGCTTTAACATTGTTTTCTGAAATTCTCGAAGAATTGTGATGAATTTTATTCAAAAAATAATCTAGGTTTAACTTGTTTTAGGCACATATTGGGATTGATGAAGTAAAACAGAAATTATGATAAAAATTTCATAAAACCAAGAAGCTCTAATACCATTTGAAGTCATGTAAAATTTACCATAATACATGAACACAGAATTGGGAGATATTAAGATATAAAGATCTGATATGATACTGAAAATGATGTAGTTCAGTTTTGCAAAGAGATGTTAACCCACAATACCCTAAAGAGAGTTCTCAGAGTAGGCAACCACCAGAAAGAGAGTTATTGTCATAATTGAATTAGGGCTTCCGTCAAAATCACTGATAGGGTTTTATTTTTATAGTAATAATGATTAATTATAATAATAATAAAATAAAACCCTCAGATATATATATTAAAATAGTTTCATATTTCATTATTTAAATAAAAGAAGCCCATTAACTCTTAATTAACAATTTGATTGGATAATTACTAATGCTCTTGGGTTGTAGGTTGGGGTCTCTGTCCAATGGACATGTGGATAATCCAACCCATCACTGATTACCCACAATGAATATAAACCTAATTCTTAGTTTATCAATTATAATATTAATTGCATAATTAGTCATCATAAGAAATTAATCTAATAACATAATTAATACTAATCCATATAATGTTAAAATATTATAACAATTCTATCATGTTTCAAGGGACAAAAATATAACTTTATATGTAACTTTTAACTTTGTTATATCCTCTAGTATTTTTCATTAAACATACCCTCACATTCCTTTAGTTCAAACAATCGATTGAGTATTATTTTATCTTAATATCATACTTTCAAATTTGAGTGCTAATGAATTCCTCAGCTACCTTATTTAATTTTTAATGAGAAAGGGATAAAACTTTTAAAAACTATGTGGTCAACTAGTCAATGATTGATTTGTCAACTTTAAAACTACTTAAGAGAAATTATTGTCCACTCTCACTCATTCCCCTTATTAATGTATTAAAATTATGATTGATGGTGTCATGTTTACACATGACACTGGCAATATGATTGGTGCAATGTGTGCATATGATAGTGAGAGCTCATAAACTCCTCTTGTACCTTAATGATTAGGCATAGAAGGGATGATCTAACTAGATAGGTATATCTAGGCACAAGAAAAGAGATTAAGTTATAATAAAGTTGCAGTGATTGTTATTTCCTCAACTTTTGTTTTTCTTAAACTTCTTTTTTTTATCATTAACTCTCTTCTTTAAAGTGTCATTTAAATCTTTTTTCCTATTTTAAAATATCAAAGATTAAGTCATATCATTAATTAATGCCAATGATGTGACATCCCTAAATACGAATCAAGTATATGCATACATATTCATACCCATAGATTATGACCACATGCACATGTAAAATAATGGGAAAAAGTATCTAAGAACTAAACTGAAAATTTTTATTTAAATTTCTCCTACACAAATATACTTAAAAATTAAGCAAGTATTATTTTAGCTTAAATCATGTGTGGACATTAAGAGATAACCCTAGAGATCATACTCATATCATTAAGACCAATAATATACAAATATAAATTTTAATCCTATGACCCACATACTAGGCCTATATTATTGCTAATGGATTTTAAGCCTATTATTCACTTAATTGGACTTTTGCTACAAGCCTTATTACCTAAGCCTAAACTTACAAATTTTAAACTATGGAATTTTAAATCTTTAAACATGACATGTGTTGGACCCACCACTATCATGGTGTCCCGTTGAAAATTTCCTAACATCACACATGCTCCTATGTAATACTATCTTTTCAAGATGTTATATTGGCTAACCAAATTCCAATCATGGTCACATCATTCTTCTACCTATATTCAAGGTTGTCTACACATTCCACTAAGACTTACATGAAAATGCTAACTTGTCTCCTCCATATCATTTTCCCATAAAATCATTTCAAAAAGTGCCCAATAACTAAACACCTCAAATGTCATAAACCCATCAATCTTCCAATAATTTAAATTGCACATTATTACCATCAAATTTCAACCAATCAAGTCTATTGTGTAATTCTAAGATCACTTTTTAAATCTTTGTGCTATACTTTTACATTATAAAATGCACTAGGTCAACTAGTGTCCAATCAATCATGCTTATATTATTCATGCAAGTAACACATATTCCTAGCCTACATGCATGCTCTTCTCGACCAAAAGGGGTTGTTTAACCCAATGGGATATTGTTTTTCCTAAATTGGGCATTAAGATCAACATTAAACAATTTAATATACTTACCTATCTCCTTTAGCTCATAGAATTGGCATTTAGCTCCTTAACTTGCCTCTTTTAGGTTTCCATCCCTGAAAACTCCAACTTGTCTTATCTTGTCATACATCTCAGCCAAAGGACTCCTTTGTCCTATCAAGATTCAATTTGACATATTCCATGCAACTACTCTAGGTTAAGGTGTGTCATATCCATTTCCATTACCTTTTTCCATTTCCAACAATAATAAGACCTATGACCTTAAGCTATTTCCCATGCTTAAACTAATTGTTTTATGGTTAACTTCTTCCTTCTTACATTCTCGGCCTAAGTGTATGAACACGTTAATTATATTTTTCCTAAGGCCAAATAACGTGCATTTGGCATGTTAGACTTGCTTAACATATCAATATATCGCCATTACTAATTTAGCCTAGGTTTAACGTGTAACTTTGCCCATTAAAACCTTAGGGTGGTCTTTGCCACATGGCTATCTTTAATTCATTTAGACAATTATTACATAAGATCAACTTAGCTATTCAATTAAGTACTAGAATCATACTATATTAGCTTCCATTGACCTAAATTAGCCTATATTCATGCTCAACCAACAAGAAATGATGAGAACAAATCATATCTTTGAAACACTTAAACATTCATTCCAACAACTAACATACTTCCCATGGGTTATACAAATAAAGTGAAGGAAGAGAATTCCAAAACAACATGTCTAGGGTTACATGAAGGAAAGAATAGGATTAATAAAATATAATTCAAAATTATCCTATCCTAATGGCAACCCACCACTAAACAAGATAAACTAGCCAAAATTTTCTCCTCCTTTTGCCATATTTCTTCACGGCCTATAGACAAGGGTAGTCGCCATTCTTGGCCACAACTCTTGCATGATGTAAGCTTCCTCAAGCACAAGGCTATTCACGGTTACCTCAGCTGCCATTGTTTCATCATCTAGACAAAACAACATCATAGTATATACAATCACAGCATGTGTATAACTTTGTATTAACCTAAACGTATCAAATATTGGCATTGTTTTCTGAAATCTAATAGAAAAAAGGGTGAGATTTCAACAAATCCCAGTAGATAAATAAGCATTCCAAATAATTAAAAAAGTACAATAATAAGTTAAACATCATTCATCAAGATATCATCACGAGAATATAAACAAACAAGGATGTCAATAACAAAGATCTATAAACACACGTCATGCATGACCGATTGCCCTAGGCAATCCATATCCTTAAACCACAAAGGGCCTCGTCCAGCAAGGGCCATATCCTCACACCATCAAGATGTTCCACCCACCAAGGGCCATGACCACACACCTCCAAGGTGCTTCACCCACCAAGAACCATAACCTTAATCTTGTACCAAGGAAAAAATCAAAGAATGGCTTAGATATCTACCTTAGTTTGTCTCAACCAAAGGTAAAATTTGTTGTTTCCAAATACTAAAAAAAAATAAAACAATGTGATAATTAATCAATAAACCTAGTTGGAAGATGGATGAAGATGAGAAGAATGGCGAATGTAATAGAATAACCCTAAGCTTACTTGCTTAGCACCTTTTTGACCACCACCACCTTCTCCTCCTCTTCACGCCGGCCACCACCACCTTTTCCTTCCCTTGGCCTCCCTCTTTCTCTTTCTTTCTAACTCTCTTGGCCTCTCTCTCTCTCTCCTCATCTTCTAGGGCTCCCCCTCTCTCTAAACAAGATCAAACTCATTAATTGCACAAATGGGTATTTATAGGATAAGAGGCTTGGCTTCCTTTCCAAGTCAAACTAACTTCTTTTCTAAGTTCATGCCAAGTGTCACCTATGTTTCCATGCATTGGTGCACTTGTTTCACATCACATGGCCTTACAATGATTGCTAATGATGACTAATGATGGCTAGCACATGTTCATTCTCTTTTTGACTAAATTCCAACTTGATCCCACACTTTTTGGTTTCTTTAAGGTTGAATTTACACTATATGCCCTTAAATAAGAAAGTGCACTTATCATCTAGGGGAATCTTCACTTTAATCCTTCCCATGATTATTTTCTACTCTATTGATCCTTATCTCCACTTTTCTAGGCCACTTTTCATTCATATCTCTTAAATTCACATTTTGCAATTTGGTCCCTAAAATATACTTTTCTATTTGCAATTAAGGACAACCTTCCATTTACCTTTCTTTTAAGATTACTATGTAGCCCTCATGCTTTGGGGATTCCTTTCTACACCTTAAAACTCCTTTATTTCACAAAAAGATCCCTAATAAAATTTATTATTTCAAGCTATACATAAAAAGTTACTCCGAGGTTATACTTTACCCTGACAATTTTTAAGTTAAAGACAAGGGAACTAAGTGTAAAAATTTATGATGTTACAAATGAACCCTATCCATTCAATTTTTTATTTGCTTCTAAAAATTTCTCCTTCGTAGAATGGTTGGGTCGTAAATAATTCAAATTTATTACATTTAATTTTTTATTTTATAAGCAAAATAATATTTTGACCAAAATCAATTTAGGTCCTGTTTGTTTCATGAAATCCCAAGGAATAGAAATGAGAATGAGCTTGAAAATGAGAATGAATTTTGATGGAAAGCAGTTTTAAGCACATGTATTGTGTTTGGTATGATATGGTAAAAAAGAATAGGAATGGAAAAGAAGATTAAATAAATGACAATACTGTCCTCATTATTAAAAATTTATCATTGTTAAAAATTAGTAAAAAATTAATATTTTATAAAACTAACATATTTTATTATTATTAAAAATTAATTATTTTATTTTGAAAGTTTAAAAAGTTATTATTACAAATTAATTATTATAATATTATTTTTTAATTTGTTATAGATTTTTTATTTTCTCCATCTCCCTTCACCGTTATCTTCTTCTCCATTCATCTTCATCGACACTGTTTACCTTCTCTATTGTCTCTGGCTCAATCATCTTATTCGTTCATCTTGTCAATAAAACACACGTTGATGAAGCAAAATCCAATGAAACATGGTGCTTAGATCATTCGGATATTTGAAGTAGAAATGACCTCAGCAACATATCTCCCTTCTCTTCCTAATCATAATGTCGACGTCTATTCCTTTATACTCCTTTCTCTCCAATGCCGACATCTCTTACTTGTTTTCTCTCTAATGGACAAAACACCAACAGAAGGGAGGAAGAAGGAGAAAAAACAAAAACTTCCTTGTCGGCCATGGATGTTAGAGAAATAGTAGAAAGACATGGAGGAGAATTTTATATTGCATAATTTGTATGAAAGGAATTAAAAGTAGAATTTTAGGGACTAAAATGAAAGAAAAAACATAATCTATGATAGAAACTATAGATTTAACATTTTTATGTCACAGAAATGAAATGTCAACAAAGCATTTAAATTAGACAATCAAATGATAGTGGTTTCCACATATTAAATGTGAATTTAACTAAAGTAGTTAGAATTTAATACGCAGGGCCTACATGTTTGAAAGATATACAGCGAGCATTTAATGAAACTAATTTCATGTAGGGCCCATAAGCAATTCGACAATGCAGGTTTTCTTTCATTTGAAGATTAAGAGAAAAGAAAAAAGAGAGAGAAACAGTGGGAGAAGCATTTTGTGGAACACTTAGACTTTGATTACGTAAGAGGTAGTCAATATTCTTATTTATAACTATATACTTGTTTAAAACTAGATTGTTAATATGCTTTGGTTTATCTTGCTATGTATTTACTTGGTTAGATTTGTTCATTTGTAAATTGGTCTAGGATAATTTCCAATTATAAATTGTACTCTTAAGATTTTAAACTCACCACAATGATGAATTGGCCAATATTTAGACATGATAATGATCGTGATGATGATGAATAAGATGAGGTAGTCATAAGTATGGGATTGTGATTACAAAAAAAACCAAATATGCATATATGCATTATGTTTCATAGCCTAGTTTAATGCTTTAGTTCTTGAAGTATGTATAATGATGATGGTGAGTGGTAGTATGGGAGATATGCTGATGGTTTTTAAAGACTCATTTGCAGATAAAGGAAAGCTCAGTTCATAAAAAGTTGTTGCAAAAGGTGAAAAAAGGAAAAACCTATTGAGAAAGGAAAGTAGAAAGAAAGACTTAGTGGATGTGTTGATAATGTTGGGAACGTTCAAAGGTAAGCATTATGATTTTAACAATCCTTGTGTGTTAATTGGGGATACTAGTAAAAGGGTGAGAGATTTTGCTAAATGGCTTAGTGGCTAGCTAAAAACAACCACTAGGTCCCTATGAGTTGCTTTTCATGTAACTATCAAGCCTTGGCGGTGGCACTGATAGGGAAAATTCTTTATAACATTTCTATCAAATATAAGCCCTCATTGGTGTTCCTGATGGAAACCAAGTTGAAAAGAAATAAGGCAGAGAAGTTAAGAGTGAAATCAAAATATTATAGCTCATGGTATGTTAATCTTGTTCGCAAAGGTGGTGGCCTAGCTCTTTAGTCGATGGAAGGGATATATTGTAATGTTGTTTATTCTTTAGCTAATGTTATTTATGTAGAGATTAAATGAGCTTGGGATAAAGAGCAGGGCTTTGTGTCTTTTTTCTATAGCCCTCCTATAAAGCAAAATAGGGAAAGGTTCTAGGTAATGCTAAAAGATTTGAATCTAGGAAAGGTGGTCCCTTAGCTTTGTAATGGGGACTTTAACAACTTAATGTTTAATTTTGAGAAAGAAAAAGGAAAGATAAAATCACAGCAAAGTCATATAGGCTTTCAAGATTTTGTTTGAATGTAAGCTTGTGGATTCAGAGCATAAAGGATATAAGGTTTCTTAGTTTAATAAGAGGATGAGGGAGCATATATGAAGGAGTGATTAGAAAGGGAAATTTTCAGCATTCTTTGGAGAGATCTGTTTGCTAGTGATAACACTAAGAAATTAAAGTTACTTAATATTTGTTCTTAATTTTCCTTATGCAATGGTGTGTTTCTAGCCTAAACAATAGACTAATGAAGAGCACTTTGCATGTAAATATAAGAAAGAATGATGCTTGGTGTGGTTTATTTTCATTTGTAGGTGAGATGAATATGAATTTCATAATGGTTATCAAATTTCATGACCTTACAGTGTTGTAGGTGAGAAGAATGTTTAGATTGCCTTATATATTTGTGAAATATAAGGTGTGTGTATGTGTGTATGCATGTATATATATATATATATATAATGATTGATCACTATGTACAAATTTCCATTTGAATGGAAATTTTTGATAGATGCCTTGTGATATGATTCTCCATAAAATTATGAAATTTCATTTGAGGCACATTGGCCAACTTTTATTAGAGTCATCCATTATTTAGATATTTTTTATTGAGAAATATTTTTATAATTATAGTGACATAAATATCTAAGCCACAATTAACTATAATTATTGAGAGATTGATAAAGTCTAAAATTTTTTCTTTTATTATTTTTTATGCATATTGGACTTCTATTGATTATTCTAGGTTCATTAAGCAAAACTAAGAAATGCTATCTAGAGACACAATTTAATTTGCCATTATATGGTAATCAAATTTTATAAAATTTCTTTGTTATATAACTGTGCATCCACATAGGGCTAATCATGAAAATGTTACAAAAATATAATATTTTATTTTAGTTATCTGATTACTTGAGATAGACTATACAAATAATGGATGTACCCTATCGATAAGACATGATTTGATATAGTCATGTTGATTGATTTGTGACATTGTTAACTTACTTAGTTGGCATTTTGGTATGTGTTACTTGATATCTTAAAATTTCTTGTATCCTATTAGTACATAAGTGTTAGAGATATCAGTTTTTCTATCCTTGATATGTCGTTAAGTTTTCTTGGTATATTGTAACATGAGACCCTTAAGCAAGATTAAAGTAAATTATTTTGTATCTATAATTACAGTAGGTGGATCTTAAAGAGAACTATTGTTTATGACTATGTTATATACATTTTCCATGTTTCCATCTGTCATCGTTATTGTAACTACCATGCTCATACAAATATCATCGGTTAAAACTCATAATGGGACCAATAGTGAGGACAATATGAATTGAATTTCTAGTTAAATATTTGTTTAATATCTTACTTATGACAATTAATTGAAATATGCCAAAGCTTATGAGACTAAGAAAATAAAATATTATTGCAATCTGTGCACTATAAAACCTCATATATGGATAAATAAGGTAATTGGATGTGATATTTTATTTCCTTACTATCATGATGTATTCCTTTGTAAATGATCCTAGATTAAATCCCTAGAGAGCTACTATGAAAGTTGTTATTGAACTATTACACCACCTAATTGGAATGTTCATGAAATTTAGAAGGCACACATGTTCCTTCTCTCAAGTGCATTTATTCAAGTAGGAGAGAGAAATATGTTGTTTAGATCTCTTGAGTCCTTAATGTAACAAAGAGAAAATTGAGATGGAAAGAAATTTCTCATTTTATTCTGCTATTAGTGGCTTGGTGTATGGTGAAGTAAACACTTGTACTACTATAGATTGGACTATAGCGTGCTCAATATATACTTGCGCAATTCTATTTTGGATTTTTAGTTACCTGCATAAATAGTTGTTTCATAATTACAAGGTTTTAGGAAATGCATATTCTAAATCCAAATAATTACTAATTATTAGTTACTCAAATTCATTAACATTCTTGGAACATAATGTTGATCTATTATTATTTTGTTTTACAATTAATTAATGTTATCCAAGTGGGAGATTGTTAGAATAATTAATGACTTATGGATTAGCGTTAATTAATTATTAGGAAAATTAATAAATTATATTTTAAATGATATCAATTAATTAATTATTGGTCTTTGACATAATCTAAATGTATTGAGTCATGTGATTTGATAGCTTGTTATAGGTTAGGTTATATATAAACCCATAATAGAATAGGCCCCAACTCAAAGCCCATTAAGCTAGTTACTTTATATATGGTAGCTAGGATTTCACTTTTAGAACAAAACCCTTTTGCCTACCTTTAGGTATCGTGAGTTGTAGTTCTTTCCTACCGCAAGAAGGCTACACATATGTCAATGGATTCTAGGTTAGATCTAATAATTTATTTCTAATCTCTCTTGAAATTTCTAACAAAAAAACTAAAAATGTAAAGAGGTTAAGATAGGCTTTTGGTTTAGTTGAATTTTTTTTACTCTGAAAAAATGGAATAGTAAATAGGAATGGTAGGCATTGGGAATGCAAGTGGTGACCAATAGATCTCTGTCATTGAGCTTTTGGGTATGTTGAAATATACAACTAATTAGGAGGTGGAGAATAAGATGAAGGAGAAGGGAAGAAGGGATAGAAGGTTTTTGGTTTATGTCCTTAAGAAAATACAGACTTAAGTGGGACAAAGTTCTTAGATGAAGATCAGTAAAGAAGCATAGAATGTTGCATGGAGAAGAGGCAAAAAGAAGGCATGAAATCATAATATATAACATTCATATTCTCAAAGAAAATTCAAATTAATAATCCCACATGAAACACCCTATACAAAACTATGGGCAAATAGGAACATTAAATGCTATCATTATAATCTTATGGTTGGATTGAGTAAGAATTGGCATTAGTAATGTCTTTGAGGTTGTGATCAACTAATAACTATATAAAATAGTGACCGTAGTTGATTCTTCATGCATATTTTTACATATTTATGATAAATTAATGAGAATACTAACATGTAATAAAATAATCTACTTAGTATGTTGGGATTCCATTCAAGCTAGTTTTCTCTTTTTTGGAAAAAAAACGTATTGATAGAGTTAAATTGTATATTGTCACATATTTACTATAAGCTTTTCTTTTCCTTGTCCATTCATTTCCTTATATATTGTGATAGCAAGAATTTTTTTTACTGCAAAATTTACATTATTTATATGTTGCATATAGTATATGTTGGAGAAAAGTACACTTTTAGTCCCTCACTGATCATAAAATTGCCATTTCAGTCCCTCACTCATTAAAATGCCCAAAATAGTCCCTCACTTATTGAAAAATGCCACACCTATTCCCCTACTTTTCAAAAAATAACCAAATTTAGTCTCCCTACCAAACTTAAGACTGTACATTAAATGGAAAAATTTGGTATTTTTTTTTAAAAGTAAGAGACGAAATGTGTCATTTTCCAATAAGTAAGGGACCAAAATGACAATTTTGTGATAAGTGAGGGACTAAAAGTATATTTTTCTTGTATATGTTGCCTTCATATTATAACCCCATATAAGAAACATGTACATGTTTAGCAACATATCTTTTGGTGGCCAAATTTTTAAGGTTGATGTTATGGATACCTAACTTTAACTTATTTAGTTATTAGAAAAATATAATTAAGCTCATTTATTAATGCTTTTTCGTTAAACCTTTCACATATGTAAGGAATAGTGTGGCATTAATTTTTTTGGTTCATGATACTCAATGTGTTGTGCAACAAGTGTATTGAAGATGACATCTCCAACAGTTGATTGGAAGCTATGGGTGGGTATGGCATTTGACAATATTGATGTAGCCTAACAATTTTTGGTAGAATATAGGGGAAAAGCTAGATTTAGAGTTAGGAAGAAGTATTCAAACAAGAACAAAGATAACATTGTTGCTTCTTGCAAATTTATTTGTCATAAAAATGGTCATTTGAAGCTAAATCAGATGTACTTTATGATTACCAACTAAAGAGCTCAGACACAAACTAAGTGTAAAGCAAGAATTGCATTGGTGGTAAAGAAAGGCAAATTTGTGATTCATGAGTTTTATACACACAATTGCCCTCTTTAACTTATGAAGACCCCACATGTGTTAGCCTCACAGCACAAGACATCTTAGGTGTAGGCATATGAGATTGACAAGGTAGAGGCCTCAAGATTACAACAAAGAACATTGTTTTAAATGAGCACATAAGCGAGTGGCAAAGCAAATCTTGGGTTTACTCAGTTAGATGCAAAAAAATCTACAATCAAAACAAGAACAAAGTATGATGTATTAGGAAGCTTTCTATCTCTTGCAATACTTCCAACGACGATTATTAAAGAATCTGTCCATTTATCATTGGTAACATATGGATATGGACGAACAAATCACTAATAAATTTTAGGTAGATGCAAAAATGGTTATAGACTATCGTTATTTTGGTCAAGTCATATACTTGGACACACCCTATTACACCAATAATGCAAATCGACTCTTGCCTTCTTTTTAGGGTTCTATTATTAACAAGGAGCAATCTTTTTTAGGTTGCCTAATTGTATGACGAAACTACTGAATCCTTCAAGTGGTTATTTCAAATATTAGAAGCACAAGGCTAACTAACACAAAAAGATATGGGCATCTATGTTTTAAAATGATAAAATTAACCTCTAAAGGGCTAGTTGTGAAAAATGGTACTTGCATGTCCAAAAAAAATATGGATCAATTATGCAAGCAACTAATGGAGGAACGCTTGTAGAAAGGCAGTTTAGGTGATACAACAACATTGATAAGTGAGGGTCCCAAACAAGTTCAATGGTTCAAGAAGAGAGAAGGACAAAAAAACAAACACACCATAAGAGTTGGGTGGAACTGTAATCTAACAAAAAGAGAAGTGCTCTATTCAAGTTTCGTGCATGCAACAATCAAAGGTATATTTTTTATACTTGAGTCAATTGTTAACTTGCCATCTGCACTTACAATGAATAAGCGATGATTTTTTTTTCCAAGTAGGATAATTAAGCATTAAGCCAAACGCAGCACAAAAATATCTTGTTCTACACCAGTAATAACTCCTTAATGCCCCCAGATAATTGACAATCAATTTGGTTTTACATGGTTCTTGATAGTAAGATCCTTATATATTACAAATAAAGTTTCAATGTTAATTACATTATGTTGTTGTTTGAAATGTGTTGGGGTGGTAAATTTTTTATTTATATTTTTGGAGCCACTAGAACATCCTATCCAACCAGCCCCTTGATGTGCGAAAGTTCACCCTTGATGCCCCTAAGTTTGTTAGTTATGTTCTTGGTGTGAATGACCAACACAGTATGTAGCTTATTAGCTTCTCTAGTCATTTTGTAATAATGGGCAATCAATTATAGATGAAATAGTCACAATACAAGCAAACTCATGCATTATTCTATTTAAATGTAAGGTACAAAGAATTTCCAAGTACAATGAGTACAATGAATTGCAAATTATAAAGTTCTACCCTATTAAAACATGTAAACACTTGTACAAAGAACAAAAAATTTAAATTGTTTACATATAAGACTATCTTAATACATTTGTCCCTATATGTTTGACACTCCTTCAATATAAAAAAAACAAACAAACTGCCAATGATTTGTAATGGTATGATCATGTATAAATAGATTTTACCGCAAATTCAACAAATCAGGTATGATCTTGCATAAACAAAATTGTTATGGTATGAGCGCAAACCAATTTCATAGCGCATTGTAGTTACTAAGGTAAAATTGCCTGCATAGAACACTAACTAAACTATATATCCAAATACAAATGAAACCTCAAACTTCTGCCTCTAATAAATTTACTTCATATAACTAATTACATCATTATTTTCAAATAACTTACTATGGTCTAATCACAACTAACTATGGCAAAAGCTCAATAAGCATACCAAATACAACATTATTTGTGCACAACTAATTTTCCCTATATTTTACTCAAAACCAATCTTTCTATGTCACTTTTTCTACAAATTGAAAAGCAGTACTTATTGGGTAGCATATCATTGGCTATTAAACTCAAAATCCAAATAACAACCCCTATAAATTATTTTTTCTAATCTATAGAATGGCAAGAAGAACTAAGAGCGTTCTAATAAGACAATGAATATGCAACTATTTGAAATATTTAATATCATGATATAATGGTGTTCCCATTTAAAGAAAATTTCTAACATTTGTTCATCTAATGAGGCTATGATTTGTCAACAAATGTTCAAACTTAAGTGTTAATTGAAAGTATAAAAAATATTTGTCCCATAAGTTAGTTAATCTCATTCAGTTAAGGGGCTTTTAAAAATGTTTAAGCAATTCATACAATATAAGAGGGAAATTTTAACATTATAAATTAAAACAAACACAAATACATACTAAGTAAAAAAAACACTTTAAGTGCTATTTGGGAGGGAGGGTGGGGGCAGAAAAACAAGACAACCTCCAAAAACTAGCTTGTTTTCTATACATATTTCCTTCATAGGTAGATATTGAAAATTTCAATTTACATATTTTCTACTTTCAATAGTTTTTCAATATTGATAATGTGAGAAACCATTATGCAAAGTGCATTTAAGGGATTTCTAGTTATTAATCTACAAAAACCTTAGCTATATTTGTGCATCAATTGAAGTTTTATCATCCATATGCATAATCCTGAGTTAAATAATGAATTTGAAGACAACTCAAATTCTCATTTTTTCAGAATGTTTTTCCAAGCACAAAGTGATTCTCAATGATTATTATTGCCAAAAGAATCATGGACAATGATTATACGAATTGTTCATTTATTAAAAGGTAGTCCCAATTCTCCATTTTCTTCTAATTAGAATTTTATCTATGTTTGAAGCTTAATCATCCAAAAGATTAATCATGGCAAATGAAAGTCATTAACTACATTAATAGTCCAGTAATGAAATCCTGGTACTAAGCATCCATTAATTAACAAAATTACATACATTATGTGTCTCTTGCTATATTGACATCTAACCAACAAAAGTTGCATCATTTGTGGAAAAGGTTTTCCCTTCCACTCTATGAGCAATTTAGGCCATCAATTTGACCTTCTTGCTATAACTGTGCATGAGCATTTAGCGCTCAGGAACATCAAGAATCTAAATTCAAGAATAAATAGTGCACATGCTTCTTACACTATGTTGTGAATCTATACTCACTTAAAGAGTGTTAAGGATTTGGCAACTCGCTAAGGTATACTGTCATGTGTCAAGCTATATAATGTTAGGCTATTGGTGTGTGTGCATGGTGTGTGAATTTGTCTTAATTGGAAATGCACATTATTTCTGTCTTAATTACTTTCCTTTTAGTAGTATATCATTAGTAGTTAAATATTTTAATTTATATAAATAATGGAATCGTCGCTATAAATGTTGGAATTTAATTATTAGACTTGGATAATACGAGCTTTCTCACAAAGTTGGTTAAATATATGGCCTAATAATGTAAATTTGACTTATGAAGTGATCTATTAAATACAATGATACATATTTTGAACTAACCATCCTTATTTCATCATAATATTTTAAAAGTTTTTGTTATAAATTTTATGTAAAATTAAAGAGAGATAAGAAAAAAGGGCAACCAAGATGGGAACATCAGGAATAGCTCAAAATAGGCTTTATGAAAAAAAAAATTATAAAGAATCATTATTGGTTCTAATAGGCTAAATGACATATCTACATAAAAGCACATTGTATATCTCAAAAATCATCCTTTCTAACTAACAACAGCTTGGCATTCAAATGAACCAAAAAAAAAAAACTCTAGGCTTGTATGACATTAGATAGTATAAAATATAATATGATTTATTTTTATCAAGAATTCAATATACACTATATTGAATAAACTTATATAGTTAATATTTTTTTATTATACTTCTCTTTTGGCCAACAATAGGGAAAACAAAACAATCAAAACCTACTAAATTCTTATAACCCCAAACACCCTAACCCCTTCCCCACTAAAGAAAGAATCCTCAATCAAAGTAGAAGTTAAACGGGGTGTGGAAGATGACTCTAAACCAAGCTATTCCTCTTATTTGAAGAAATTTGATGATGAGGTATAGAAGGTTGAGAAATGCTTAAGAAAGAAGTGTCAGGGATTCTTAGTATTTTTTTCAATAGAAGTCAAAGTAGAATAGGGAATAAATGAAATACCAGTTGTAAGATAATCCCTTAAAGTTATCCTACTGAGGTGAGTGGCTTACCCCATGAAAGAGAAATAAAGCTTGCTATTGATATAATACCTAGGGCGAGACCTATTTCCAAGGCACCTTATAGAATGGTACCCATAGAGTTAGTCGAACTCAAAAGGAAAATAAAAGAACTTTTGGAAATAGGATTTATTCATCCTAATGTCTCTCTATAGTGTGCTCTAGTTATCTTTGTGAAGAAGAAGGATAGGAGTTTAAGGTTATGTATTGATTGTAGGGAATTGAACAAGATAACCATAAAGAATAAGTACCCATTACTGAAAATTGATGGTCTCCTAAATCAGTTAATAAGATCTTTAGCGTTTTCTAAAATAAACCTAAGATCAAGGTATCATCAATTAAGAGTCAAAATTAAAGACATCCCTAAAACAGCTTTTAAAACGAGATATGGCCATTTTGAGTTCCTGGTTATGCCATTAGGATTGACTAATGCACTTGTTGTTTTTATGGATTACATTAATAAAATTTTCAAGCCGCACATAGATAAGTTTGTTATGGTCTTATTGATAATATTTTGATTTATTCAAAAAACCATGAAGAACATGAAAAGCATTTGTGAATAGTCCTAGAATATTTGAAAGAAAAGAAGTTATTTGCCAAACTTAGTAAATGTGAAGTTAAATTCTTAGGCCAAGTTATCTTTCAAGAAGGGATTGTAGTAAATCCCAGCAAAGTTAAAGTAATCTTAAATTGGGAGAGGCATAAAACAATTACTAAAATAAAAAGTTTCATAGGTTTGACAAGCTACTATAGAAGATTTATACATGACTTTTCTCAAATAGCTTTACTGTTAACTAGATTGACCAAAAAAGAATGACCATTTGTGTTGGATAGTGAATGTGAAAAGATAAGAAAGCTCAATCCTAAATATGTCAGTCCATTTGAAATCCTAACTAGAATTGGACCTGTGGCCTACCACCTAGCCTTACCTCCTAACAGCCTAAATACATGATGTATTCTATGTTTCCTAATTGAAAAAATATCAGTCTGATCCTTCACATATCATTAAATATGAAAATATTGCATTGCAAAATAATATATCTTTTGTTATGACACTGAATAGAATCATAGATAAGAATATTAAATAGCTCAAAAACAAAGCATTGTCTTTAGTAAAAGTGGTATGGAAGGGTCTAACACCTGAAGAAGCCACTTGGGAGATGGAATTTGAAATGAAGAAGTACCCCCACTTATTTGCTTAAGGTATGTTTAAATTTTGAGGTCAAAATTTTATTTAAGGGGGTAAATGCAACATCCCCAAATAATAACTTTCATTTAGTAATAGGTAAAAATTTGCCTTGTTAAGATGATAATTAAACCAATAAAAAATGGAAGGACCAAATTGAAAAGCTAAAAGGACTTCATGGAAAAGTTTTGGTATAAATTGAAGTAAAAGTATAATTTTTGCAAAGTTGCAAGGCATGTTGAAATTTAAATTTAACTATCAGACCATCCAAAAATCATGATTATGAAGTTTTATACAATTTTGGATTAGAACATACCACTAAAGGGGACCAAAGTGTAATGGAAGGGTAAAAAGTCTAATTTTCACCAAATAAATTTTCTATTAAATTTTTCCACCCACCTTTCACCTAAATGAGTGAAAAACGGACAGCTCACCATCTACACCATTATATGCAAGACCAAGGAATGAAAATAAGGTGCAAAAATGGTAGAGAAAATGGTAGAAGAGAGAGAAACATAAAAGTGGATTTTTCAAGGTTATTCCTCACTTTTTGGACTCATGGTAGAAGGAAAAGTTGTAAAGCTCACTTAAAGGTATCTAGTGATCCAAATATGTTCTCCTACAGTAGATTTTGGCCTAGATGCAATGAAGGATTTGGTGGATTCAAGTAGAGAAAAGTGAAGAAAACAAAAGGGTAAGCTTTCTTATATGAATTTCTTAAATAATTTGTAAAAATTTCAAGTTGAAATAGATCATCCATGGCTAAAACCATGAAGTTTCTGTTCTTTCTCACTATATTTGTAATCTAGAGACTTAGATGAACAACTATTTCTCATGACTACAGTGAAATTTTAGCTAGAAAGTGGAGAAGCAAAATGTAACCAAGTTGCCTAATTGGGTCTTTGATCTATTGGCACCTAGTAATGTAATAAGATATATTTCTAAGTAATTTACGATGCAAGTTAGAATTTTAAATGGCAAAGTATGGTCAAAGCATTTCAACTACTACTACTAATAATAATAATGAATCTTATGTATATACGGACTTGCCATTACCAAAAGTGCAATCAAGGATTGAGTTTAGAAAAGAGGTATTGCCATTTCAAGGAAAGTCAAGAAAGGAATTAGCATGAAGTAGCAAGTAGCTCCTTCTCTATTCCTCATATGCTATGTGTGTGCTTGTACTTAGTGATTGCATACTTGATAAGTTTTCATACTTTATATTGCTATGAGTTGATGAATGATGGTATAGTATCACATGTAGAGCCTTAGTGGCTCATAATTGATGTTATGTGTAATGACATATACGGTTTAGACATGGTAATCCTACCCCAATCATAATAATTAATGTGATGTGGTTATGACCTAGACTTAAAGATATCAACTCTAGCATGATCCCATGATATATGTTCATGTTATAATTATATGTGCATTACTTTGCTCACATGTGCCATAGTGTGTGGGGAATATGAAGTGAGCTAGGGGGACTTTTTTGTCTCATCCTGTCTCTAACTAACCATTTCAAGTAGATCTAGTAATGATTAGTAAATGGAAATAGTCTCTTAGATCTTTTAGAGGAGCAAAGTCAAAGAAACTTGGTTAGTTAGAAGCTATGATATTTTGATTTATATAGTAAGAATTCAAGAATCATGAATTCAAGGATCAAAGATGTATTTTGATATTTTATTTGTTTTAATTTACAAAATTAAATTGATCTCATTCCTTTGCATTCGTCATTTTCTCCCTTTTTAATTTTTTTTATATTTTAAAATTAGAAATTTTTTACAAATTTAAAATGGAGTGAAATTATTAAGGTAAAAGGTCTTTTAATATTTTTGGAATTTATGCTTTTTGGATTTTTTGAAATTAGAATTCTTTATTTTAATTTTCCAAAAGAAATAAAATTATTCAGGGGAAATATTTTTGGGCATTTTGGATCTATATTTTTTTATATTTTTTCAAATTAGTATTTTAATTTTAATTTTCCAAAGGGTTTTTGGTTTACAAATTACAAGCAAAATAAACATTCATTTAGGAGACTAACAAACTCATACAATGACTATTAAATTGAAAATTTTGAAAATAGATTATTACAGTGACATAGCAATTACTTTATTTTTGAATTCTTGAAAATCAAATATTAAATTTCAAAGCCTAAAAAGACTAGAGTCTCAATGACTTTAATCGGTTAATTTCTAAGTGTTTCAAAATACTAATGATCTGACACGTCGATCCTAAAAATGAATAAAATAAATGAATAAAAAAATAAATAAAAAGTTGCCATAAACTATTTTTGTATATTAAAATTATTTTTATTTATTCATTTATAAAACATCATGTATTAACTTTTAAAATCTAAAAAGACTAATTAAAGATTTTCCATGACCTCTGCTGGTTAATTAAAGGTCTTACATGCTTTTATTAGTTAATTTCAAGTATCTAAGGAGATTAAAATTCTCATACAATAACTTTAAACAAAATAAGAGCAAAATAAAAAATTTTATATCTTAAAAATTACTTTCATTTATTTAATTTTTACTTTTTAAAAAAAATTAATATTAATCTTCAAAGCCTATGGTGATTAAAAATCTCACATAACCTTTACCGATTAATTTTCAAGTATCTAAAGAGATTAACATTATTACACAACAACTTTTAACAAAACAAGGACAAATTAAATAATTTTATAACTTTGAAATTATTTTCATTTATTTAAGTTTTTGCATTTTTAAAAAATATGATGTGAGCCTTCGAAGCTTATGGAGATCAGGGATATCACTTGGCCTTTACTCATCAATTCTCAAGTCTCTAAAGAAACTAATGATCTCACACAATAATTATAAAAGTTAAACAAATAAACCAAGAATAAAATGAAAACAAAAATATTGCAAGCATAGGACTTTCGGGCGAGGTTTGCATGTGTAATTAACCATCACATTATTACAGAAAAGGAATGGAGAACTAAATAAACAATCAAACAAAAACAAAGAAGGAAAAAACAATAATTGCATCAGAATAAACTCCATTCGGTCTTCTTTTGATCTTCAAGCATGTGGTCCCTTACGTTTTCCATTTTACCACATACTCAAAATCCAACGTCATCAAGAAAGATATACATGATACATAAAAGCACTACTGCATCATATTTCCAATTGCCCTAACTCTCTCTTCATCCTCATTTGTTATTTTAATATTCCTCCTCATGTACCCAATTATTAAATAATTCAACACGTGAGTTCAGAAAATCAAATCATAGCATCCACACATCAGCAAAACACAAGAAAATTTGCCAATCCCTACAAAATCAAGCTTCCAAGTCTCGCCCTTGGCGGTCCGCCCGCCATTTAAGCCTTTTGAAGCTTAAAAAAGAGTAGTTTTAATTGTCTCTTGACACCAAAATATCCCAGAGCCATCTAGAAACTTGAATCACGCATCAAACCAAAGGAAAAATGCAATCTTGAGATGAAAACAAAACGAATCCAAAACACAATTCATTGGCTCCACCATTGAAGCTTTGAAAAGCTTCGAACAAGGGAGAAAACAATTAAGAAAATGTGTTTCTGGATTTGACAAAATCCTAGATCCATCTAAAGCTAAAGCATTCATCATTCCAAAAGGAAACATGATTTTAGTGTCCCTTTTTTCAAAAGATGTATATACATGAAACTATATACATAAATAACTAGATATGGATCATGAACCAAAGGCTCTAATAACAAGCCTTAGATATTTCAAGATAGAGATTAGAAATAAATTATTAGATCTAATCTAGTATCCATTGATGCATATGTAACCTTCTTGCTGTGATAAAGGACTACAACTAACAATATCTAAAGGTAGGCAAAAATGTTCTTTCCACTAGTAAAACCTTAACTAGTCTATATAGGCTAATCTACTTTAATAATAAGTTATGAGTTGGGATCTCTTTTAATATGTGTTTATAAATATCCTAACATATAACGAGCTATACAATCACATGACTAAATCTAATTAAATTATATAAAATACTAATAATTAATTATTTGATATCATTTAAAAGTATATTAGTTAATAATTAACTAATGCTTACCCATAAATTAATTAATTATTCTAACATTTTTTCCCCAAACAATGATAAGCAAACCTATCAAGTATCACTCATCAAGATAAAGCACATCAAAATAAATAAATCTTAAGGTTTTGTAACTTATTATAGAAGCTCCCAAATCAGTTAGCTAAGTTGAATTATGGGTTTGAAGCCCTACCCTTCTACAAAGAAAAGGGAACTTTCACGGCAAATCGAACGTTTTCTCAGCCAAATGACCTGGGTCGGTGCATCTTACTATAAAGAAGGACATAAATAAGAAAATAATGCACCCATAATACATAAATAACGCTGCCATACCGGTAACAATGACAATGTTATTTACTCTTGTTAAGGTGGAAGAATATATATCTATTGCTCCTAAGCAAACCTCAAATGCAGAGAAACCAATACGGGGACGCCTCCTTCAATGATGGAAAGACAAGTGTTTTGGCTCCAAAACTCATGTACCACCGTATTCTTCTATATTATTCAAAGTTGAGCTCCACGTAGAAGAAGACAGAGTTCAGTTAAGAATGACAGCCTCGTGTTTTGCTGTCCAAAATGACGCTCACTATAATCTATTTTGCTGGCGAAATCGTCTTTCTTCTTTATTTTTATCCGAAGGTATCTTTCTTATTCTCTATTACCTCTTTCTTTGCTGTTATTTTATGCCTTTCTGAACCTTTTTCTCTTAGTATGCCTACTTTTGCCTTTTTTAACAGAAAAAAAAAAATTTAAGAGAAAGAATATTCTCCATGCAGTGAAAAAGAAGAAGCTGGTTTGGGATCTCACATGGATGACAAGGGGCTCAAGGACGACGTACTTTCAATGATAATATTGTGATCTTTCCTACTTGGTTGTACCAATTAATATTCCATTTTCGTTTGTCTGTGTTGGTACTGCAGTTCTGTTCTCACCATGCCATTTGAAAGGTGCAAAATGTAAACATTGTCTTGGCTGTAGGGAATCATTTGTGTTAAAAAGTTCCCATTCGATCTTTCATCTTTCCCATATTATTGTGTCAATTTTATATAATTTTAAATCAACCATCTATTGCTTCCAGGCCAGCTTCTACATTTATTCCAAAGTAGATAAGTTCTTACACATTTGATGGTCAGTACTTTTATTTATCCTTTCAGCACATCTATACATGACAATTCCAGACTAGGAATCTATGAGAAGTTTGTGAGATACAGTCGTCTTCTACTATTGACTCTTTGCCAATGAATTTTTCTCGTAACTCAACCTTTCTTTAAGCATATAGACAATCTTATAAAGTGACACTACATGTGCTTCAGTTTTGCTTTAGCTAAAATAAACCACAAATGTTTCAGTACTTTTCTTTGTTTAGTATTATTCAATATCACAGTGATAGAATTGGTTAAGTGACTTTAGAGGGACCAAAGGATATCTAATGACTAGTACGAGTAGAAAAATAGTTTGAAAATATGGCTTCCAATCATAATTTAGTATAAGGCAAATTGATGTATATTGTTGACATTGTGCTCAAACTAGAGTAAAGTCAAACATGGCTTTAAGTTAGTTAGTTCATCTTTGGTAGTTCATCTCAAGGTTTTAAATTGTAGTTGTGATTGTGGAAGTAGTTACGTTGCAGTCACGATATGTATTTTTTACTTTACAATGCGCATTGCAACCTTTGTTATGAAGGTAGCTGTTTTTCGGCTGATCATGTTGATAATATGATTGTGTGATTTTAATAATTATAAATAAAATATTACATATTGTATTTATTATTAATTATATATAAATATTAATTAATAGATTTAGGTAAATTATTTTTTATATCACTTTTATCTAAAAACATAATACATAACTTTACTGATGATATATATATTGCCAAAAGCTTTCACTTCCACTATATTTTTTATTAACAAAGTTAACATTCTACATAATATTTGTGTTTCCTCAAAATAAAATTACTTAATCACTTTTGCGCCACATGCACAGTTTCAACATGGCCATGCTAGGAAAGCAAGGATGGGTTTGAGAAACACCACTTCCACTCTTTCCTACCAAGTACTCAAAGCCAAATATTTTTTTAGGGATGATTTGTTATATGCTCAGTTGGGTCCCAATCCGAGCTGTTCATGGAGGAGTGTTATTCTTCACTTAGCCTGTTGAAACTAGAAGCAATGTGGAGGAATGAGAATGGAGAAAATATAAGTATCTGGAGTGACCCCTGGATCGAGAGGGAAATTTCGTGGCTACTGACTTGAGGAGGAACAATTTGGGGGTGTCACGAGTTAAAGAACTGATTGAAGATGGGTATCAAAATTGGGACATTGAAAAAGTGAGAACTCTCTTTTCAACAGATGAAGGAGACATCATCCTCTAGATTCCGTTAAGCACTGTAAATAGGGAGGATAGAGTGATTTGGCATCACGATAAGAAAGGCATAATAGAAAGTGAAGAGTGGGTACCATGTCTTTTTTTCTCACTTTTTATCTAGTGCAGGTCAATATACTAATAGTCAGTGGAGGCGTATCTGGCATATGAGAATCCCACCAAAACTGAAGAATTTTATATGGAAAGCCAGCCATGGAGTGCTACCAGTAAAGAGGAACCTTGCTTTTAGAGGAGCCCGACTGATACAAAATGTCTGACGTGCAACCAGGATGAAGACATCTCCCACGCCCTTCTGCACTGCGAAATGGCCAAAGGAATAAGAAATAAATGGAGCCACGGACTGATTACCAGAACACAGAATCTACAAGAATGTATAGATTCCTTGAGCAGATATCCTTCAATAAAAGAGATCGAGGAGTTCACAGGACTCTGCTGGGCAATTTGGAACAACAGAAACAACCTGGTCTGGCGAAACAGGAGAACGGATAGTGGAATCCCCTTTCTTGCAGCTCCTAGACTTATAGAAGACTGGAAAAAGGCCAACTCAGATGATTTCTCACCTCCAACAAAGCGGACAGCAACACAACTCACTCTGATGACCCTCATAATTTCGAAGGATGGTCCTGGTACACAGATGGAGCTCTAAACGACCAGAAGAATAGTTCAGGCTATGGGATCGTGATAAGGAACACTGAAGGCAGGCTTATCATAGCTATATCAGGATTCATAAAAGGAAAGCGGCACCCTTCTATTTTGGAAGCTATCGGAATCAGAGAAGCGCTTTCCTGGATTAATATGAACCTACATTCAAAAGGGACCATTTACAAAGACGCCCAAGGGATTCTGAAGTCTATTTACGGGGAAGATAGAGATGACTCAGAGCTAGTCATCATTCTCCAGCACTGCAAGGATCTTCTTCAGCAGAACAACGAAGTTAGAATTAGAAGGATTAGCCGCTTATTAAATGTCGAAGCTCACAAGTTTGTTAAGGACTCTTTTAATCACACTTGCATCAAAGTGTGGGACGTTGCACCTCACTGCCTTTTATAATTATAATAAAGAGGATTTTATTATCCAAAAAAATAATTCTACTATTACATTAAAAATAAAATAACAATATCATGCTAGAAGTTAACATTAATTTATCTGCCTTTATTTCTATATTAAAAACAAAATTATAATCTCTTATATAGTGTAAAATGTTAATTTTGTTGACAAAAAATAAATAGTATCAGAAGTTTTTGTAATATATATCTATGTTAAAGAAACTAAATGGTATTTTTAAAACAAAAAAAATCATATATAATTTATCCAATTACACCTCGTTAATTTAAATATTTATTTTAAATAGAATTGAATCTTTAGATCTAGATTATATCCACTGGCCATCCAACTAAACTAACACAAACCGTTACTAATGACTCTTAAGTAATTAGTTGAAACTTATCGAACAAGCTTCTAATCCACAACAGTATCTTTTTATTTTTTAAATATTTATTTATTAATAAAATCTTTAGTACACTTATAATTTTAAGTGTATAGTACATTAATTATAATATAAAAATATAATTATAATATTAAAATTTTTTATATTGATATTATTACAAGTATATTTTAACATTATAAAAAATGGCACTTTACTTATTTTGTTGTATTAATTCTTATAACATATCAAGTTGAAAAATTATAATATATTATTTTTTTTAATGACAATTTTAGCTATGAAACATATACCTAATTAAGGGCATTCTAAATACCAAAAACAATCTGAGATTTAACGAGATAAATGCGCTATATGAGTCGAATGGCGGAATCTTTTTTCCTTTTTGGGTTATATGTCAAATGGTAAAATTTACTTATATAAAAAAGTTCCATGTTGATAAACTTTTATTTATTTCCTGAATTTATCTTAATCAATCACAAAAAATAATATAGAAGAACCACTCCCTCCATTTCACCTAATATCGTTCGTATTGGCACATGGATTTGTTGAGTCGCACAAAGCGTAATTCTAAACTACTTAAATAGATAAACAAAATTTGAACCTTAAATAACAAGCTAACACCTTCGTTAATTACTCTTAATTAATTAGTTACATGTAAATTTTCACACTAAAGAAAGACATAAACACAAGATTTGTATACATGACTTCTTTTGATTTGATATAATGAACCTGCAACGTACATCAATAACTAAGATAATCCCAAGTTAAGGGCCTAAATACATGAGGAGCCTCACACTCTATCTTCTCCAACTGCCCCTTCCGAAGGTGCATGTACACCACCCAGTCACCGTTCCCGGCCGGGCTTGGCATCGGCATCACATATCCAGCGTCGCCGCCCCACGGGAAATGATACGACCCAAACACCGGCTTCCCCCACCCGAAATCCACCTTAGCTTCCGGGAACCTCTGCCCGGACGAAACCACAAAAGCCGGCCCATCTTCTGCTTCTCCATCTGCGACGCCGCTGCCGCAGCATCCGCCGCAATATATCCTTGCCAACCCGGCTGCAGGGCGGTGAGCCTCAACCCAATCTATGAGGCTCAGGAAATGCTCCTCCGTCACTGCCGCCTCCAAGAACTCGTGAACCTCACCCGCCACCCAACTCAACGGCTTCTCAGTCAGCTCCTCCGCCGGCTTTCCTCCGAACGGTATTGAAAGCACGTTCCCAAAATACGAATCCAGAAGCGACGCTTTCTCTTTGTCGCCCCCATTGCTTAGCCTCTTCCTTCCGTCCACCACTATCCCCATTTTTGCAATAACCCTTTTGCTATCAGCACTAGCAGCAACCATCTTCCATAATAACGCACAGAAAGACTCAAGCTTGGTTCGTTTCACACCATTAATAGTAACCTCTGAGTTTGCAAGTGATTGAATGTGGTTAAGTTCGTCGGCAGTGATGTAGTAGATCCGACTGATAAGAGGGTCGGATTTGGGTCCGGGTTCGGGTTTCTTCGGAGGGGGGAGGTAAGAGAAGGGAACGTACATGTCGTGGAGGGAGGGGTGGATGCGACCGGGCCGTCGTGGGCTGAGCAGAGATCGCCGGAAACATGGCTGCCATGGAAGAGCGAGATCGTGGGAAGTGGAGATATTGGGCTTGTTGAGCTGGGCCATCTCAGCCCATGAGACGAGGAACATGTTGGATGAATGGGCATCGGCTATGCGGTGATCGAAAGTGCATGCCACTACTAAACCACCACACTTGAAGAATGTTGCCTGCATAAAGCAGATGTGATAATTAATTAATTACTATGATTATATTAATTGCTTATAAACGTTTTGTACTAATTGTAGTACCTAAACCAAACTATAAACCGTACGGACGGAAAATATCTCGCTTCAATTTGTTGTGAATTCTGGAATGGAACAACTGCCATCAACTACTTCGTGATCGTCATGCATTAGTTATTTATTCTAGCCAGCTATATATATACGTCCTCTGTTTAATTAAAATTATACATTTCTAGTTTCCTTCTGTTTAATTTCATGCTAGTTTTGTCATTTAAAACTCAAATTTTTTGTGTTCCTAAGCTAGCATCATTTTGACAGTGTAGGATTTTAATTCTACGTTATGCATTAGTCAATGGTTTTACCCAAATTTGAAGTTTATTTTGCAAATAAATCATTTTACAAAGTCCTTTCTCTTGTTTTAGTGATCATATGATTTGTTTTTTTTGTAACATCTTTGATGCTCTCACAATTTTAAGTACATCAGTGCACTTAATTATAATATAAGGATATAATTATAATATTATTATTTTTTGAATTGATATTATTACAATTATATTTTTATATTATAATTAGGTGCATTAGTACACTCAAAATTGTGAATACACTAAAAATGACATCATTTTTTTTACTTTTGATAAAGGTTAGAAAATAAATTAAACTATGTTCATAACATGAATTTAAAAAAAAAATCAAAAATTATACTTCATCTAATTTAAAATTTTGTCCTTAATGTTAAATAATTTATAATTAGGTCCTTATTATTTAAATAATTTATAATGTAATTCCTATCATCATATTTTTGTTAACATTTTTCCAGTTAATTTTACGTTATCATTTTATCATATGTTTTTATCTCTTATATATCTATATATATAGTGTCAAGACAGCATATAATTAGTTTCAATTATAACATTTAAATAAGTATCAACAAATTTTAACTATTTGGATTAAGTCATAATATTTTTAAACTTAAGGACTCAACTGTAAAATTCTAAACTATTGAGAATAAATTAAAAAAAAAATCAAATAAATCTATAGGAATTGAGAGCATAATTTTTTCAAAAAAAGGTAAATAGTTAAGAATCTGAGGATAGACTATATATATATATATATATATATATATTAGTTACTCACGAGAGGCTTAGTTAATTTGTGGAGAAAAAAAAAAACTTAAGTTTTTACGTACTTGCTCCGTTAATTTTTCACTTATTATTGAAAAAGCTGTACAAAATAAAATTTCCACTATACGAAAATAACACAATTAAAAAAAAATTAGAGAGTGATCACGCATCAAAGTCACCTGTACAGCAAGCACGCCATGTTTCTTCTTAGGAACAAGCTTGCCTTCAACGGACTCATCTGGGTTGTATAAGTCCAGGCATCTCAGCTCAACATCAGCCTCAGCTTCCACAAAATCAACCCCACGGTTGTTGCAGAGTAGCTCGGGTTCGCCCGCAGAGTTGGTCACCACCTCGCCGGCGAAGGCGTAGAAGGAAACCAAAGCCTGAGTCAACGCCTTCTTCAGAGCCCCCGCCAGAGCAGTGGGCTCGACGATAGTGGTAATGGGGGCAGTGGTAACAGTGATGGGTTTGTTGTAACAGAAGAAGACGCCGACGTCGACCGGCGGGAGAAGCAGGTCGAGGTTGGAGAGTGGGAGCCAGTGTTCCTGTAATGGCAACACCGCAGCCACCACCTCCTCCTTGGTAACTGTTACAGTGAAGTTTGTGTCACCTTTCCCAGCTTCAGTACTATCCATTTTGGTTATATGTTTACTTTCTTAAAGCAGAATAACAGAGATGAATATGCTGGGTTGTGAAGAAATTAGGTCGTACCTGCATGGATTTAAAGGCACCACACCAACGCGAGAGACAGAGAGAGAGAGAGAGAGAGAGAGAGGATGACTTAATAAAGTTGGAGTCAATGTTGGTTGGTCTGTTCCATGTTGTCTAGAAAATACTCCTATATAGGCGTCATCCAAGAAGTACGATGTGCAACATGATGTAACAATAAGTTGATGTATTTTAAACTAATGTATTGTATTTAAGTATATGTACCTCATAAAATTGTGGGTTAATTTTTTATAAAATCATTAGGAATATAAAAATTGTTGCAAGTTCTCGTGACGTTAAAGAATACGGATGAAAGAAATTTGTCCTGTGAGGAATCGCCACGCCTTGCCGGTCGTACAGGTATGATAGTTTGTGGCACAAATCCATCAAGCCCTACTATGTACTGTCAACTTTTTCATTTCTTTTTTTTTTTTTCACAGACAAAAATACAATTTTAACGACATTTTTTGCTAAGATATTAAATTGGTATTCTAAAAGATAAATAAGTAAATAGATTTGGTTTTTACGAAGACTCAATTAATTTTTGGACGATATATATTTTTTGAAGGATTCTATTATTAAATAATTATTTTAATATTTTTTATTTTTAAATAATTAAATTAATTTTAAATTCAAAAATAAAAGACTAAAATTATATTTTTTATTTTTAAAATTGAGAGTATATGAGAGCTGTTTATTATTATTATTTTAATATATATATTTTAATTTTAAAAATTATTATATATAAAAATTTTACATTTTAAAAAAAATTAATAATATTATTTTAAAAACTTTTTTAACAAAAAAAACAAAAACAAAATGCGGTCAATAACTATATTTTATTTTTTTGGACGACAGGATCATCCTGTATACAAAAGAAAATCAGCTTAAATTACTGGTGTGTGTTGTGATACTCTCGCAAGATTTGAAGATTTTTTTTAAATATAAAATTTAAGTATTTTAAAATAAGATATATTAATATTTTAGATTTTTTATACAAAATAATATTTTATAATAAAAAAAATTAAATTATACTGTAAAATGTTTAAACTGTCTGTAAAATATTAAAATTACTTTAAGCTTTTTTATTTTTAATAAAATATTATTCTGTTTAAAAAATATTTTAAAAAATCTTTAACTTTAGAACTCTAAATTTTTACCTGAGAAAGGAGGAGATCCGTGCTCCGGAAGGGACATTGTTGGGCAAGTGGTGGCAGTAGCTGAATCCATCGCACACTCGCGGGTTCGTGTGGTTCACATGACACTCTTTAATTTTACAGAGAGAAAAATATAATAATAAGTTTGTTTATTATTTTAAAATTAACAAAAAAATTAATAAAAATGAAATTCAAATGATTGAAAAGGATTGTGGATTACATTTGAGTTGAACATTTATAACCTTTTATTACGTTACTACAGTTAAAAATACTATTCACTGACACAATCTGTCGCAACAAATAATATTCCCTCATCCCATAAATGTACCTTTTTTTTTTTTTTTTGAGTTTTCCAATAGCCAGGATCCCTTAATATTTTTATTATTAGATTTAAACTATTAAATTTTAATTTAATAATTTAGCTATTTAAAAAAAAGTTTAAATATTTTATAATAATAAATTTAGACCAAAAATATAATATCAGAAAAATTTTGAAAGATCCCAAAAAATCATCTTACTCTTTTTTTCTAAAATATTCTAATTCTCAAAAGTTTTCTTTTTTAAAAAAACAGTGGAATCGCATGGTTTAATAACAAAAAGAATAGCGTTGCGTGATGCTTTCGATTTAGGAGGATAAAATACATAGTCCATAGTGTTCCCATGTGCGGCTGATACAGAATAAAATTGACAGACATGCACCTGTGAGACTGTGACCAATATTATCTTTTATTTTTCTACTTTTGCAAAACAAGGCGTCTCCAAGAGACAGAAAAGAGAGAGAGAGAGAGAGAGAGATATATATATATATATATATATTTGCTTCATTCAAAGCATCAATTTAGCATTTTTCTTTGTGCATGAAAAAATTCTTTTATCCAAGAAAAAGTAATTATTACTTTTTAGAGAAATAATGATGCTTTAATTAAAAGGGGCTTAACAAATTTAATTTCTATATATAATAGTTTTACGGAAAAAAATTAACAATATTTACATATAACCGTTGCTACCCATGTTTTAGCAAAGGTTTTAAAAACTGTTGCAAAAACTCAGCTCAATGACAATTATGGTTAATTAATCATTGTCAAGTCAGTTATTACAAAATTTGTGGTGATCATTAGTAAAGCAAGTTACACCAACTATTTTATTAGGACTTGAATTCTCTATATTGAATATTAAATATTTTTGAATCAATTTTTATCTAACAGTTAATACCTGAAATGCCAAGGAATTTGATTAGTGTATTTTGCCAATGAATAGCTAGTAAAAACCTTTCTTACACCTTTCACCACGCATGTTTTGGCAACGAAGTGTTTTAATTACCATAAAAGGCCCGATGGTTGAAACCGTTTCTAGAGCGACTAAAAAATTATACTTAAAATTACAGTTATAGTTATTAATTATATGATGCTATAGGTAGGATAGGATCCATTTTGAACTACTCCGCAAACAAGTAAACCTCCTCCAAGGCAACCTTTGTCATTAATTCTAATTCACACAGCAGATATCAATACATTTATTTAGAATTTTAGGGAATCTCAATTCATATATATGACCAATTAATTACACTTTTAATATCCAAATGATGACTAATATATAAATAATGTATCATCTCCTCTGTAACTTTTATACAGCATAAGATTTCTTTTACCTTGGAACATATGTAAATGTATATTTAAAATAACGTTAGGTCAACATAATTTTGAATTAATTTAATTTTTAAAATTAATTTTGTTTAAACATAATTTGTATCACTGTAATTTATATTTAAAAATTTTTTGTTTAAAAATTTATTTTTGTCATTTATTATATACTTTATTCAAAGCAAAAATATTTATTTTTTACTTTTGTGTAAACAAAAATTTAAAGAACAAAATTGATTTTTTTAAAAAATTAAATGTCAAATCAAATAATAATATTTAATTATAAAACAAACTTTAGTTTAAATATATAATAAATTTTTAAATCTTTCAAACATAAACCAAACACACTAATAGTCAACTATATCATGCACATAGAGAAAGGGTAATACAAAAGGAATGAAAAATATTTATGAAACATGCTTTCTACTTTCCTTTCACTCTCTCTTTGATCTGTTCATCTTTATTTAACTGTACATAATATAGTTGATTAAATATAATTGTAAAGGATATTCTTTCAATTTGTATAACACAATCCCATGCTAAATATAGAAGTTGCGTACACTTGAAGTAATTGTGGTTACAATACATTAATGATTAGTATATAGCAATTAAAGTGTGACTAATTAGTATGGATAGAGATTCCCTAAAATTCTCATTAAATGTATTGATATACGTACATTTGGTGAATGAGAATTGAAAAGCAAGTAGATATATCATGTGTAGGGTCTATTATTTACATGGGTTCTACACATATAAATATGATACCGGTATGACTTTACAATAATAACATGTATTTGCATTAAATATATAATTTTACAACTCAATATCAAATAATTGAGTTTTTTGAAAAAATTTATACATATTATAATTATAATACTTAATAGCAAATATAAATTTATATATATATATATATATGTGTGTGTGCGCACGCGCGAGCGCGCATGTATTATATATATGTAATATAAGTGGAGTAATTATATAACAAATTTGAGCCAAATGTCAAAAAAAAATTTCTAAATTTTGGTCTGACCCAAAAAATACTCATATACTTAATTCAATTTTTTTTTTTAAAAAAAAAAGGATTCCCCCTCATTGGACGTAATTGCGGAGGAAGTCCTCTCCAATCTGCTAGTAGTGTGTGTGTGTATATATATATATATATAACTAAAATAATTAAAAATAAAAAAAATAATGTATGTACATAAAAATTTTATAAATATTATTGTAAAATTAATGTAAAAAATGATCTCATACCAATTTCTAAATTATCTTATGAAATATTTTTCTTCTTGTTCTTATTCCCATTATGAAATTAAATTTATTGATTTATTCATATTTATTAAAGTGTTTAAATTTTAGCGTTTAAAATTGTCTTCAATAAATGTTAAGTATTTAGATCGTTTTACGTTTCTCTACAAATTTAAAACTAAGAAAAATAAAATATGTAAAAATTATTTATGTAGTGAGTCTTACTTTATATTTATAATAATCTAAAATATAAAAAAAATAACTTAAACTAAATATCAATTTCACATTTATATTCCAGTCTTCTTCCTTGATCAATATAAATCATAGTAACTTTCCTTTGTACCTCAGTATTTTGTGTTTACTATTTATTTCCTTTTCGTATATATATATATATATATATATATATATAAAGAAAAAAAAGAAAGAGTTACATCTATTAATGTATAAATATCATCAACTACAACTTTAAACACATCAATACTCTTTTAAACTTCAAAATTGAATGTAACCCATCAATTAATGTATTCTATCAAAAGTGCAATATAATGTGATTGCATTTTTTATTCAATTAAATAATATTATATAAAAAAATAAAAATATATATAATTTAGAGAATCCAAATCCTCAACTTAATTTAAAACACTTTATAAGTTTTATACTTTAAAAAATTCAAATCCTCAACTTGATTTAATTGCATAATTTTTTAATCTGACTCATGAATAATTATCAAATATATCAAATAATCAAATCTAAACTTAAAATACTCAAATAATATCTTCATACTTTAACAATCAAACTGAAAAATAGAAAAAAAAATCATTCATATACAATTATTGATTTTACCTAGCAAATTAATTAAATAAAACAATGCTCATGAATATCTCAAATTAAAATCTTTTTATTAATTTTAATATATCAATTTTTAATATTTATATAATACATAATATATATTTTAAAATATAATATTTTTATTTTATTTTTAATATATATTTATATATATTGAATGTGTCACATAAGGGATTATAAATTAAAAATAAATGTCGTCGTAAATGAAGACAAATCACATTGTACGATTAAGTATTTAAATATAATAATTTTGTTAGACTATGATTTTAAAAAATTAATTATTTTAATTATAATATATAGATAAAAAAACCTAACTATATATATAGAATGTTTGTTAAATATTTTCTATCATACCTCTCTACTTAGTATTAACTTTCGAACAAGATTGATGTTTCAATAAAACCTTTACTTTTCTTATATCCTCGTGTATTTCCCAGATATTTCCGATATATCGAGCATAAATTAGTAGTTAAACAATAAACATATATAATTTGAATTTTATAAACATGTCATAGTAGATAAATTTTTAGGCAATAAATTCCTCATCTACCTCATCTAATTCTCAATGTGAAACGGGTGAGACCTTTTATGACTACGGGGCCACTAATCAATGATGGATTTGTCAGCTTTCAACCACTTACTTAACCATTATCTTCTTGATGTGATTGTCATATCCTTTCTTATATTAAGTGGGAGTAATATGATTGGTGAGTCTAGTCAGCAATTACGCATACAAAATAAAAAGAGATCAATTTATAATAATTATTGTCCTTAACTTCATTTTATATCATTGACGCCAACAAACCCTTTTTATCTGAAGTGTCCTTTTACTTTATCGTTGTCTTTTAAATCCTATAGATTGAGTTAGAATGATGTTGTACTGATTGTCGTTTCCTCAAAGTTTATTTTCCTTAACTTCATTTCATACTCCGTAATTAATGCCAACAAGTCCTCTTATCTAAAGTGTCTTTTCAATCTTTTGTTTTCTTTAAAGTCTCAGATACTGAGCTAGAGACTAGGTTATAATAATGGTGTAGTGATGGTTGCGTCCTCAAGTTTTATTTTCCTTTATTTCATATCAATAATGCCAATAAGCCTTCTGTCTTTTCAATCTTTTGTTTTCATTTAATATTAAGATGGGTAGAGAATACTGGTTGGGCTGTAAATAATTTAAAAGTTCTTAAATTTAAAATTTTATTATTTTATAAACAAGAAAATATTTCGATCAAAATTAAATATTTAATTATAGTTTCTTTAGTGTTATGATGGAACTATGAAATTTTTTTAATAAAATATAAAATCATTAAAAACTTTACTAATATTATTTTATGTACAACTTTTATCTCTCTATTATCATTTTTTAAAATAAAAACATGATAGATGTAATGTTTTGATTATCAAAACGATTTGAATTTACCCAAAAAAAAAACAAAACAATCAATTGTATGTGATATTTTATTTTAATAACTTCATAAAAATATATTTTACATAATAAGGTTATCCTAAGTGCATCTTATATTAGCTTGTAGACATTCATGAGAATAAGTTATCCTACATGCTAATTTCAATATTTGAAATACTTAATGTGAAAAACCGGTTTAGCCTAATCCTTGAAATTACCTAATAAATTCTCCAACATCTTATATTATTATTATTATTATTGTGAGGAGGAGTGAGTATCCATTCGAGATTTAATATCTTGCAGGCAGTGTTGGAGGGACTAGATCAGACCGGTAAACCGGCCCAACCCAATTAGATTCCCCTAAAAGGGTCTACTCAAATGCTTGCAAAGCCCATAAGGCCCAAAAAAGCCCACATGACCCAGGTAATTGCCAAGTAGTCCTGCAGTTGTAAAGGTAAGCAGAACCTTCGGCTTGATGGATGTGACACTTCAAAACACTTTTATAGGTATTTGATCATGAACGAGTTGAAGCTGATTATCATTTAAAAATGTTCGTCTGATTCAATTAATTTGGCTAACAAAATAAAGTTTAAACAAAAAATTGATTAAAAAAGTTTCATTTGTAAGATGGATTCTAGGCTTTGTTAAAGTTCAACTTGAACCTAATAAAAAAATTGAATCAATATTTTTTAAATAAGTAAAAACTTATTATTTAAAAAAAAATTAGTATAAGATAACATTTTTATAAAAAAAATAAAAATAAAAACCTCTTATTTAAATAATTTATATCAATACAACAATTCATTTATATTTACAACTTCTTTATATATAATCTTATGTGTAATAAGAATAATTATGTATGTTATCTATCTAAATTTTTAAATAATAAATTGATTTAATCATTTTAAAAAAAATTTGATTGATATGATAGACCCAATCTAAAAAATATAAATAAAAATTAGAATAAAAAATTAATTAAAATACAGGCTTGAGTTTTTTTTAATTCAAATTCTAACTCAATTTTTAAAAATCCAACTTGATGATAAGGTTTACTCAAGAATTGGCTTTTGGCAAAGTTTAACAAGCAAAATAAATTTATTAAATTAGGTTTAACTCTTTGAAATTATACATTTTGTTCAATTCATTTTAGGAAAAAATCATATAGTTAGAAAATTGATAAATTTCTCCAGAGTAACTCATATTTTAAAAGTTGAACTTATTATAATTTATTTTGTTGAATTTTTATATTATTCAAAATATAATATTTTTCATTAATTAATTTAATTAATGACTCTGGAGCAAGTGATTTGGTGATTCAATATCTTTGCTAATTCATTTTTGATTTGATTTCATTGTTTAATTTAATTCATTTTTTCTTCTTTTTTTAAAAATCTAATGTGACTTGCCTTAGTGCTAGTTTCTCCCTAAGATACTACTGTACTTCATTTCAAAATTCAAAAGTCAATATATGTTTCTTTTTGTTATAAAACTAATGAAAAATAAATGAAAGAATAATAAACAAAATTGAGATAATAAATGAGAGAATTATTCTGATTCACTTTTTGATACATCATCGTTAGTCCATAATCTTATTTATAAACTTTTAGTCCATAAATATAGACATATAAATTATATTGACATAATTATAAATTAATTTACATAATTGATAATAATTTGAAAGTTATTAAGAATATGAACCCAAAGAGTTACTTTTAAAAGTTTATAGATATCTACTCAATTAAATGATTTATAACAATTTTTATATAATTAATTGAATCAAAACGTTTATTTACAAATCTGTAAATAAATTAAGCGCATATATAAGGGGAATTTTCTGCAATTAATCAAAAAATCTGTGACGCTTTTATTCATTCATCCCCAAAGTTGAATTTTCTACTATGAAAGAACTAAATCGAATATTGTGAATTAAGAGACTCTTTAAACATGATGACAATAGATCTCCCCAAAACATGGGAGATCAAAGCTCTAAAACACGTGTTTCGATTATTAGATCATTATACAAAACTTATAATTCTTTTAATAATAAAATAGGGGTCTACTATATTTATAGACAATGAAATTTATAAATTGGTTAAGGCCATTTGACGCACTATAATATAAGGTTTGACAATATAAGATTTATACCATAAATAGTTCGTATTGAGAGAGGGAGAACAAAATGATTCAGTGTTAATATATGTTTTCTTTTTTATTATTTATATAATTAGATCGAAGGCTTATTTACTAACATAATAATGGGATATATTAAGTAAAATTGAATGATATTGACTATATAGGCTTATTCAATATAGTAAGTACTGAATTTTTTTATAAAAATTAACTAAATTATAAAATCTTATATTATTTAATGTCATTCGAGCCTCTAAAAGAACTTTTTTTATTTGGTTCGTTTGAATGCCAAGCTATTATTAATTAGAAAAGATGATTTTTGAGATATGCAATGCTTTTAAACAGATCTTTTGTGTAGCCTAATAAACTCTGTAGATTCTGCATTAAAATCATTCACTTTTTTAATGCAAAATTTGTATTACTGTAGATAATCTGTACTTAGCCTAAATGAACTAACAAAAAGATTCTTCAAAATTTTTGTTATAAAGCTTATTTTGAGCTCTAGTGAATGTTCTTTGTATAATTAGATGGAAGGCTTGTTTACTAATATAGTAATAGGTTCTATTAAGTAAAATTGAATGATATTAACTATATAGGCTTATTCAATATACTAAATGCTGAATTCTTGATAAAGATAAACCGAATTATATAATTTTATACTATTTAATGTCACAAGTTTTTTTTTTTTTTTGGTTCGTTCGAATGCCAAGCTTTTGTTAATTAGAAAAGATGATTTTTGTGATATGCAACACTTTTAGAAAGCTTTATAGTGTATCCTAATAGACCTATAAATCATTTGCAATACTATAAATTCTGCATTAAAATGTCGTTGGATTAAGATCAAACATTTCACATTTTTAATACAAAATTTATATTACTGTAGATAATTTGTGCTTAGTTAGATAGGACTAACAAAATGATTTTTGTGTTATAAAACTTATTTTGAGCTCTAGTGGATGTCCCCATCCTAATTGCCTTCCTTTCCCCCCCCCCCCCCTTAATTTTACATAAAATTTATAACAAAAAACTTCTATAGTATTGTGAAAAATTGAGGTTAGTTATGTATCATTGTATTTTAATACACCACTTTATAAGTGAAATTTATATTATTGGCTCATATGTTTAATCAATTTTATCAGACTAGCTCCTATCATTCAGGTCTAATAATCAAATTCCAACATTTATAGCGATGGTTCAGTTATTTATATAAATTGAAATATTTGATTACCAATGACATATTACCATAGGGAATGCAATTAAGACAGAAATAATATGCATTTCCATTTTTTTAAATTTAAATATGCATTTCCAATTAAGACATACTCACACATCACACACACGCGCCCATGGTGAAACATAGTAAAACCTCGACACGTGTCAGAATATCCTAGCGAGTTGCCAAATTTTCAACGCTCCTCGAGTGGGCATAGACTAGTAGCACAGTGCGAGAAGCGTGTGCAGTATTCATTCCCTCGCTCGAGTTGGTTCAAATTTCAAAAACGACACTGCACCTCACTTCAGCTCTCTCTCTCACACACACTCACATACACTCGCTCTGTCTCTCTCACATTTTTCCGATTTCAAAGAAAAAAATTAAATAAGGAGGAAAAAGTTTGATTTGAGGCTTAGAAGACGAAATCTCCTCTTCTCCTCCATGATATGCCCATTGTTGAAGCGTGAGCTAGGGTTTCTCTTCCGATTTGTCCTTCGTTTCCTCCACCGATCATTTTCCAGAGCTATGGGTTGCTTCTTCGGTTGCTTCAGGATCAGAGACGATCGCCGCCTCCCCGCTGCCCAGCTTGTTTCTGAGTCTTCTCGTTCAAAATCTGTCGTAATGTTCTAGAATTTGATTCATCCCGCCAAGAATTGTCAATACAGCATAACCCTTATCTGCATTTTCTGTTTTTCTTTTGTTTCTCGAATCCACAATTTCTCTTGTTTCGTTGGTAGTTTCAAATTTGTTTAGGGTGTTTGTTAAAGAAGCGAAGTTTTTCTTGGTTGTGTTGTGGTTTTCCTTATTTATTCTTGTGTGTTAATCGAGAGAGTTGCAAAAGAAGATGCATGGTTTAAAGTTTCGAATAAATAAATTTTATTTAATTATTTATTGTTGTTCTGGGTTTTTAACAGGATGTTGTGGTATCTCGAAATCGTCTCTCTTCTTTATTTTTATCCGAAGGTTTGTCTCTTTTTCTCTATCATTTCTTTCCTTTCTGTAATTTTACCTTTCTGAACCTTTTCTCTTAGTATGCCTACTAATGCCTTTTGTTATTTGAAAAAAAAAACTTTTAAAAGAGAAAGAAGATTCTCCATGTAGTAATAAAGCAGAAGTTGGTTTGGGATCTCACATGTATGACAAGGGGCTCAAGGACGAGGTACTTTTAATGATAACATTGTGATCTTTCCTACGTGATAGGTTCTATCAATTTTTCCATTTTCGTTTGTCGTTGTACTTATTGGGCATTTCATTTCATTGACAAATCATCCTGAGGGAAAACGTTCTCTCCTTTATCGCCTGTGATTTTCTCTCTCATACTATTAGATATATAGATAGGTCACTTTAATCAGATGGGTTGCTCTAATTTTCTAGTTTGTGTTTCTCTCAGCTGTTCTGTTTATGAGTGGAGCAACTTAGAGTAATTAGTCATATATACCGTATAATTATGAGAAGAATTCTGAAAACTGTTAAACATGGTAAGAATCAGAGGCTTCTACCTTCTTTGTCTAGTTTCCATTGTTATAGAAGTCATCTTTCACTTTTTCCTAGTTTCTTACTGCATTATTGTTTCCGTGTTGGTACTGAAGTTCTTTTCTCACCATGCCATTTGAAAGGTGCAATTTGTAAAAATTGTCTTGGCTTTAAGTAATCATTTGTGTTAAAAAGTCCCCATTCGTTCTTTCATCTTTCCTAGTTTATTGTGTCAAGTTTTTATAATGATAAGTCAACCATCTATTACTTCCATGCTAGCTTCTACATTTATTCCAAAGTAGAGAAGTTCTTACATATTCAGTGCCTTTATTTATCTTGCCAGCACATCTATACATGACAATTCCAGACTAGGAATCTATGAAAAGTTTGTGAGATACAGTAGTCTGCTATTGACTCTTTGCCAAAGAATTTTTCTTATAACTCAACCTTTCTTTAAGTATATAGACAATCTTAGGAAGTGACACTACGCATGCCTCAGTTTTGCTTTGGTTAAAATAAACCACAAATGTTTCAGTACTTTTCTTATTTTTGTATTATTCAATATCACAGTGATAGAGATGATTAAGTGACTTTTAGAGGGACCAAAGGATATCTGATGACAGGGTTTCAGTAAGACGAGCAAAACAGTTTGAAAATATGGCTTCTGATGATGCTTTAGTAGATGGCTAATTTATGTATATAGTTGACCTTGTACTCTAACTAGAGTAAAGTCAGACATGGCTTTAAGTCAGCTGGTTCATCCTTGGTGGTTCATCTTATTGCCTTTGTTATGAAGTAACAGATTTTGGCTCATCATGATGTGTCATTGACTCACTGTGTGATTTTAATAATTATAAATAGTATAAAATATAAATATAATGTTAAATATTGTATTTATTATTAATTATATTATAAATATTAATTAATATAAAAATAATTGACTGCCAGTAATTTGCAGTTTGAGACACAACAATGTTACTAATATCTGAAACTAGACTCTTAAAACTTGTTCTCAGATTCATACAAATTGAAGTTGTTCAACAATGAGCTTTGCAACTCATTTTTATATGTAATAACAACATTTGCAAAATATTTTAGTGATTTTGGTATCTAAATAATTTGTTGATTTTATTTGGGTGGATTCAAAGTTATTATTGGATCATGACTTGAACATTGCTGATCTGATTACGTTTGGTATTTAAATAATTTGTTGATTTCATTTGGGTTGATTCAAATCTATCATTGTATCATGACTTGAACATTGCTGATCTGATTATGGAGTTAAAATCTTTTTGTAGGCCAAGTTTCTTAAAGCTTGTGGTACCTTAGCTGGGACCCCTACTGAAATTCAGAAAGCATCTGGGAAGCTGAAAGTGTCACCTTCTTGTGGGAAGGATTCAGGGTCTCCAAGGTTTCATTCTTGGCTTCCTAATGCGTCTGTCGAGAAACTGCAGCTGGGTGTTCAACCTTTTGACTGCCCAACTCCCTTAAATCTTTGCAAAGAATGGGGAAAAGGCATGGATTCCATACCAAGCAGGTTATCCATCTATTTGTGTTGCATAAACCCCCCTTTTTTTTATCATTTAGAATCATAAATAATAAATTTTTACAAGTGAGCTTGTAGTCAACTTTTCATAGGAGGCAGATCTTCCATTCCTTACAGTTGGCTTGTTAGGTTAGGAGGGTGACTGTGTTAAGAAATTGGCTGTGGCCATCACTACTGAAGAGGCTAAGATAATTAATTACTTCTTAAAGGTTGTCTCCTTCAAAATTGAGAAAATTTGATTTTGGGCCCTCTCCCCCCTTTTCATGTTTTATGGAGTTTCTTCTTATGGCACACGTATTTTTGTTATCCCTGGTCCTTTTCTGAAAAGTACAATGCACTTGATTAGATGACAAAATTAATTAATCTTGCAGTTGTATCTCCAATGCACAATCCACTCAAAATGACTTTGTTGACTCAACTGAAGGAAGTAGAGCAAGGAACCGTCATACTGAAGTTAAGACTTGTGATAATCGAACTGAAAAGAATGCAGCTTCAGTTTCTCTATCAGCCACCGACATTCAGCGGAAGAACAAGTCTGTACGTTTTGAATGCAATACTGACTTCTCTTCCTGTGGAAGTTCTTCTGAATTTGGTGGAAGTCATATGAATAAAGCAGAGTCACCAAGTAACCAAAGTGCACAAAAACCATCACCTTATCCAACCCCATTGAAACTATCTGATGAGATGCAAACACCTGGAACTGTTTACCCTGCAACATTAGAAGATTTTCCTCATGGTAAATGTCGAGTTAGGTCCCAGTTTGTGTATCCATTTTACAAACCAGGTGAGATTGTCTCTCAGTGTGAAGTGCTTGAGGAGCACGATTTTAACTCTGAACAAGATTCAGGTGATCAGAGATATTCTCTTGAGCAGCCTCAAAATGCAAATGCAACTTCTAAAATGGAAGGGTCAAAGCAAAATTCGCACAAAAATGAATCTATGGTGGGAGAAAGCTTATCTTCTTGGTTGAAGCCTGTGTCAGTCATTGAGGATGAGAGAAGGAAGAGACTGGAGACTGCTTATAGTCAGATCCCTCAGTTTCGCAAAACCCCTGCGGATAGGCCTATCATTGGAATGGTTGCAGCTCACTGGAATGAAGACGAGGAATCTGATATTCCTTCCGCCCCTAAGTGGTGGGATGGCAATGGCATACCAAATTCAACGAATAAGTACAAGGAAGTATGCCTTTTATCTTTATATGTGATGCAATAGATTAAAATCTAAAATACTGAAACTGATGAATGTGGCTTGTTATTCAGGATCAGAAAGTGAGTTGGCATGCAACACCGTTCGAAGAGAGGTTGGAGAAGGCGTTGTCTGAGGAGAGCTTTGTCTCTCAAAGGTATGCCTTGCTAACCATTGTTGGTTTTCCAAGAATGATGTCGTATAATCTTCTGGCTTGCATTTGGAGCCAGCCAGTTACCTAGAGAAGTTTCTGCTTGAACTCTATTCTCTTTTTGAAAGAAGGACAAAGAAAACAAAAAACTTGAATCTGGCAACTTGTGAAGATTAAAATTTTACAAGGTTATAGACAAATACTCGAGATTATGATACAAAAATATTTACAATTGGTCAATAATACCCCTTCAGATAAGTACGGTGTTACTAGACATCTTTATGTTCCCACTGATGTTCTTTAGTTAAATCTATTACTGTTTCTTTCACTAGCAGTTTCTATTAATTTAAGAACTCATTTTTTGTAGCAATATGATTTATTTTTTCCTCAACATTTAGTTCCAAATTTGTGTATTAATATCCTAGCATTTTGTTTGATCGTTTAACAGGAAGAATGTATGTGGAAAACCCATTGCTTTTGATGAGAATGAGGAAAGTGATACGGCTCTATCTCAAATGCAATCTTCAACCCGCCCACAGTCTGTGGTGTCATTTTGATAGACGTATTAGTTGCTTATTCCTTTGTGTTATATTTCACATAAGAGAATTATTTTAAGTGAATGGAGGCAAAATATGCTGATTGGTTTTGTACTAGCAGTTGAACGACCAATCCGATTATGAATACTCTTTTTCATTAGGCAGGCTACCAAGCAGCATGCCAGCTCTTGCATTGTACAAAAGTAATGAATTGAGTTAATGGGTATTGGGTTTTCGGAATTCTTGTTCCGTGCTTTGTTTTATTTCTTGGTATACAACTTCGGTACTTGGAAATGTTATTATTCCTAAGAAAAAATGTGTAATTTAAAGCATTTTTTAAATAAAATTATGATATGTAAACAAATTTATTGAAAGATATAAAAAATATTTATTTGTTATATTTTTATTTAAGAATTTCATATTGAGCTGTTAAAAGAATTTCGCTACATGATTATAGGATGATATACTCAAAGGAATGAAACCTGCTAATTCTTCAAGCTCTAGCAACTCTTCCAAGAGATTCTTTAAAAGTTATAAAATTATATTGGACTCCTAATGCAAGCTCATGCTGACACTTACCAGTGGATAATTATTTTAACGATGGTAATGGATGTACAGAGATTTAACAATAGAAAAAAGTCATCAGTATTTGAATTCTTTAATTTTATTTTAAAAATTAATTTTATAAATTTAAATCGTCTTTAAATAGTCTTCTATGCTCGTATACTATCAAGGCATGCATGTATCCATTAATGTGTTGTTGCCTTAAATATATTACGAGTAAATTAGACTTTCGAAAAATTATTTTAGTTATAGGAATTTCTCATTTATTTGGAAGATCTATATATCTCTTTTATAAAATTAAAAGATGTATTATAGTGACACTCCCTTTTTCTAAAAAAAAAAGAATTACAGTTGTATTATTTTGACCAAAGTGCTTTTATATATTATTTGTATAATATAAAAAAATATTGTATTAAAATTTTTTTAATATATAAAAATCAATTTTATATATTTAAAATAAATTAAATATATACTTCTTAATACAAATTAAATATTATTGAAGTAGAAGGTTAAAAAATAAATTATTTTATAAATTATATTATTAATGAAAGAAATCAATTGTATTTTTGAAAATATTTTAGTTCTATTTTAGTTTAGGAGAGTTGTATATATTTTTTAAAACTAAAACTCTTGTTTCTTACGTTGTTGATTTGTTGACGCCATCTAAGGGGAGTACCATTCTTGTCACTGTTCATAAAAAAAGCAACAATAAAAAATGGTTAAAAAAAAAAAAAGAGATTATGAATTCGCCCCTTAGGCAGAAATGAAAACACCAAGGTTTTCTTCCTTCATTCTTCCATACCCATTTTCCGGCACGCAGAAGACTCCCAAGTACTCATTCATATTTCATTATGGTAGTTTTCTAAAACTACCCCACAAAATTTCTGAAGCTATAGACTCCCACGCAGAAGGTCCCACATTGGTGCTCTCACATAATATTTGATTGCTAGTTAATATTTTTGGTTGAATCATAAGCTATATGTACCATACAAAATCTTTTGATTTGGTTGTCACAATATCAGTTGGAAGATTTTTTTTTATCTATAGCAAATCTCAAGTTAGTATTTGTTTATGAAAGTTTGATTGTTCAGTTTAACATTATGCCAACTTTAAATTTTTTTAATAATTTTTATTTAATGTTAAATTTCTTAACATGTATGTGTATGTGACAAAGTAAAACATCTCGACAATATTTAGTAAGGAAAAAATTGGAATTAAAAAATACAAACGTGGAAAGTATGAAGGAAATGTTAATATGTGAAATTATTAGGAAATGATAAGAATTTATTTTAAAATTTGTAAATACAAGAAAATGGAAGAAATAATTAAAAATTGAAAAAGATAAGGGAGAAAAGAATTCAAATGAGAATGCATTAAGAAAATTTAAAGATTTAGAAAATATAAGAAAAAAAAATTAGATGTTTGAAAATTATAAATACAATTTTATTCAATTAGATGTGAGAATATTATCCCAACTTCAAATTTTTGTTTGATTAGTTTTATTTAATGTTGAATTTCATGTATGTATGTGTGAAAATGTTAAACACCTTGGCGGTGAGAAAAAAAAATTCAAAATTATAAGAAAAATAAAAGAAATAAATTACAGATTACAGTATACAAAATGTGGAAAGCATGAAAAAAAATGTTATAATGTGAAATCATTAGGAAATGATAAGAAAATATTTAAAAAATTGTAAATACAAGAAAATGGGAAACAAATTAAAAATCAAAATATATGTGGGAAAAAAGAATTCAACTAAGTTGATAAATTAATGCATAATGAATAGAATATTTAATGATTCCAAAACTATAAGAAAGTAAAAATAATTAGATGTGTGAAGATTATAAATATAGTTTTATTTAATTATAAGTGAGAATATTATGTCAACTTTAAATTTTTGTTTGATCATTTTTATTTAATGTTAAAATTCATAACATTTATATATATACTTGAAATGTAAAACATTCTAACAATATGGGGTGAGAAATGAAAAAATCAAAAGTATAAGAAAGATGAAAAAGAGAAGTTATTAAATACAAAATATGGGAAAAAAAATGTGAAAATGTGAAATTATTAGTAAATGATAAGAAAGTATTTAAAAATTTGTAAATACAAGAAAGTGAAAAAAATAAAAAATAAAAAATATGTGGGAAAAAAATTCAAATGAGTTGATAAATTAATGCATAATGAAAAGAATATTTAATGAATCAGAAAATATAAAGAAATAAAAATAATTAGATATGTGAAAATCATAATTAAAGTATAAATATAACAGTAAAGTAAATAGAAAATTTAATGGAAATGGCAACACATAAACATAAAAATAAAAAAGAGTGAAGTTTAATAAGTAATAGTAACATAATGGTAAGAATATGTAAGAAAATAGAAAAACAAGAAGTGTTAGAATGATGAAAAAAATTAGATGGTTGAAAAATTAGAAATACAATGTTAATTCTGATACTGATATGATAAGTGTTAATTAAATTGAAGAAAGTAGACATACAAATGTTGAAAAAGAAGGAAAAAGATGAAGATACATGTGATACATGATGAAATGAAGAATTGGCAAAGGTATAATAGTTAATGAATAGGAAAATAAATTAATTGAAATTGAAAATTATAAAATAAAAGCACAATATTTATATTGCAAAAATAGAAAATGGGGAAATAAAGAAGTTTAGATTAAAAATGTAGTATAAAGAATATAAAATTTTATTGAAATATTGACGTACGAAAGTGTATGGTATTTGATAAGAGGTTAATGAGTGGATGGGAAGAGAATATATGTATATACGTAAAGGAAAAAATTTAGGAAACTGATGAAGACAATACATTTACATGTTGTATGGTGAAAATAATTAGAGTTAATGTTGAAATCACATTAAATGAATTAAAAGAGAAGGTTGGCTAGAAGCTACGCTAGGCCAAAATGGAGTTGTGTCTAAACTATTATATAGACATCCGTTATCCCTAAATCCAACACAATATAAGTCATGTCATCTAGAAGATGATGATGATATTCAACACGTATGGGACGCAAATGTAAGGTTTTCATTCTAATTGAATTGTTTAGAGGTGTACGCTCACATCACAACCAATGAACTTGTTCTCAGCATATCAAGTCCATTGATTGATGAGTATCCTTTATTCACACTATCGTCTAGTAACACAGTTTAGGGGGTTGTCATTGTAGCCCTACAATACAGCCTGTATATTGCAGCATTAAACTCATTTGCACCTGAAGTTGTATATGGTCATCAATGTATGTTGCATACTCTGTACAACATATAACATCCCAATACATCTCGTCCTGAAGTTGCTAGTGGTCAATCTTCATCCCCTCATGAGGCAAATGACATAATAGATGACATGGAATGAGAGGATGAGTATGATATTATTCTAGATTACTTTGAAATAGAGGATGGTGATAGGGCAATTTAGGATGATGGTCTAGATACAGTCCTTACAAAACTTATTAGTTGATATCAAGAATCGGTATCTTCTTTCTTTTCTAAAATTAATATTAAAGCCATAGAGGAAACTAAGCAAAATGAATTGGGTGATTATAATAATATAGTAGATAATCATGAGCTATGTGTTAGATTAAGGTACTCTAATAAGAAGTTATTATTACGCGCAATGAAGATGTACTTGGTTCGAGCACACCACACTATTTTGGTTCATTATTCATTAGCTGAATATGAAGAATATCGATGCCTTCACTTTGGTGAACAATGCTAGTAAAGGGTTAGAGCATGTCATAAGATTAGGGAGAACTATTGACAGATTACAAAGTATAATGACCCTTACACATACGTATTAGTGTCATTGTCTCAAAATCATCCAAAGCTTAATGTCAATGTGATATCATCATACATAATGGTAACAAAAAATCCAGAAGTGTCCATCTTAGAGGGTACACAGTAATTTTAGATATACAGTCACTTATAAGAAGATCTGGTTAGGGAAGCACCAAGTGATATTCATAGCTTTTAGAAATTGGGAAAGATCATACGTTTTACGACCATGATTGTTGGTTGCAATTGCCTACTTTAATCTTGGTTCTTATGACAAGTTTACCCATAAAGAATGCCCACAAGCTAGCTTCATATTAAAAGTAGTGAATATGAACTATCGTGTGTATTAGACATTTAAGCCAAGCATAGATGCATTTAACCATGTGAAGCCAATGGTCCAGATTAATGACACATTTCTACACTAAAAGTACAAATGAACCTTACTAATTGCCAATTCACAGGATAGGGATAGGAAAATGGTCCCTGTTGCATTTGTTGTCATTGAGGAGGAATTGTATGAGACTTGGACATAGTATCTATATAATTCCTACTAACCTATTGTTAAGGACAAGAAAGGGAATAGTTTGATATCTGATAGACATATAGGAATCATGGGGTCATTGCCAATCGTTGCATTGGTTGGCAATCACCTAATACCTACCATGTTTTTTTGCTTTAGGCACATGTGATGTAACCTGAAAATAACATTCAATATAACATGGTTGAAGAAGATGTTTATGAACACTAGTAAGTTTTGTATGCTATTAGAAAAATTATATAGACATTTATCTCCTAATTGAATGACATTCCACTTTGCTACACATGTTACCAATACAAGTGACATGTGGTTGACACAAAGTTAGACAAACTATGCCAACATCACTCTAAAAGACGCGTCGTTACTCTACTTACAATCACAACATGTTTCTCAAGCAATACGGATTAGGCATGTAAGCTGTCATTCCACCCAAAAAGCAAATTTTATATCGTTCGTATGTGTATTTAATGTATCTTTTAACATTCCATGTTTATATAGGTGGATTGCATTTTGAAGCCTTATCGAGTTAGGCATAGTGATTATCTTTTCGACTTCCTATTAGCCATTGAATTATATATTTAGTAGGCAGGTTTTTATGGCATTAGTCGACTTGGGCTATTTGATTTCAATGATGCACTTGTTTTGGCATTAGTTGAGCAGTGGTAATAGAAACATACACTTTCCACACGACACGGGGTGAGTGTACGATCACATTACAAGACATGGCAGTGCAGTTAGGGTTACCTTGCAATGGAATGCTTGTATCTGGATACACGAGCTTCGACTGGCCAACTATGTTTAAAGCTTTACTTAGAGTAACATCATTGTCAGAGTGTTTTGATAGATAATGATTAAGCATTACTTTGCTAGCCAAACACTTTGTACATCTACCAGATGATGTAGATGATGTAACCATATAATGATTCACACATGCAAACATCCTACAATTAATCGGTAGCTAACATATGTCGGATCGAACTAAACATTGAGTTATGTTGATGTATTTACCATCATTAGAGGATTTCCAGCCTGTAGGCCAATATATTTGAGGATCAACAGTCTTGGCATTTTTGTTGAGAGAGATGTGTTATGCTACAAACTACAAGGAGGTTAATATTGGTGATTGATTGCATTTGCTGCATTTGTGGACATGTGATTGTTTCCTTATGTTCACACACCAGCATGCCCCCTATTGCTTGATCCTCACTTAGATTTATATTCATTGAGTTCGCCATTAGGCTTTAGGTATAAGTACATTTCCTTGAGCTTTTTATCAAATCAACCATATGAAACAATTCTAATTGACCAATATTGGCTTATTTATGTAAGTGGAAGCATGTTAGGCAGCATCTTCACTCCCTACTACAAGGACCTTATTCAACCACCAGAGGATGATGAAGATGACAACACTACTACAGGATATTCCTCCGTGCTAGGTAGAGTGGTTGAGTCATCATCCTACTCCCAACCATAGATGTAAACATATTTAAGAGAAATTAGTGCTAGCCCATTTTCATTTCTACGCCCAACACAGTTTACTGATCTCAATGAAGTCGATTCATCATACTATGCACCCACATCACCTAGGTTTCCTTGCATCACACAAGAGTCATCATCAGACATTTGCCTAACACCACTACCTATGACATTTGGCTTTGGGTCTCTTATGACATTATTTTTTGATATGTTTGCATTCGATACAAAGTATGTTAGTGGGACTTTTGAATTTGGAAGCTCTTCTTATCAACAATAATTGGAGTTCTACACTTCACACTAGCTTATTCTTCCAATTCAATCACCATAGTGGGACTTGAGTTCCATACCAACCAGCTTTGAACACCGCCATGAGCTGCCTGTAGAAGATGAATGGGATGAAAATGTACACAGTCAAAAAGATCAACCACCATAGCAATGACCTCAACAGGTTATATGACAACCTCAGTATGGCAATATAACTCATTTTTTTAATAAATGATATTATTATCATCTACTTGCTCTATGTATTTTCAATTTTAAATTTCAAACCTCTGTATGCTCTATTTATTATCATTTTTCATTATTGAACTTCCCATTTCCTATTACCTTTTTTCTGTGTGCATATATTATATAATTAATAAAATATTAAATCCATATATCATAAATCTATTCATTGTTTTCACATATTCTAAAAATACACTTTGATTTCCCTTTCGTTCATACATTTTAACTTTTGTAATTAGATATATTAATCTTGACTTTATTCTATTTTTTTAAATGAAATATTCTATGATTAACATTTACAACATATATTCACTCAATTTTTAATGTTGTCTTTAAATTTTTAAAATTTATAATTAGATCATTATAATTTAAATGATTTATAAGATGGTATATAATTAGTTCAACTAAAAAAATATGTATTTTTAATGATTTCAACTACATTTTAAATATTGATAACTTTAAGTATTGGTAAATTAAGAGGGTTTAACTGCAAATTTTCTACATATAGGGACTGCATTGAAGATTAATTAGTTCCCACAAATTTTTTTTTTTTTTTTTGTGTTATCAACAAATCACGCTTGTCTATTCCCATGATACTTATACTTTTTAAAAAAAATTTGACCACATAATTGGACAAATAGAAGTACGTGAACGTTCTTCTGGTGTTCTGGAATTTATATTTGCTTACCATGTCGCGTGGATGATACTGTCGTGACTTGGAGATGTCAGTTAGGTTACGTGAATGCATTCCAAGAGAGTCAATAGACAAATTTGAACACGTTTGTTATCTCGTGATTTATTAATTTTTTTAAAAAAGAGACAATTTTAAACATCTAGATAAAAAGAAAAAAAACCCAAACAGAATGAGCAACATTAAATGTTTTGGTTGGAGCAGTACCTTAAAAAAAAAAAAAAAAAAACAACATATGTATATAGATTTAATAATAAATAAATAAATAAATAAATAAACAAGAGTTGAAAAAACAGAATAAAAAAAATAATATAAATTTAGGGTAGACGCTGGGGTACATTTCGGGGTGGGCGGGAACTGTTCGGAGAGGAAGAGGGTTTTCAGAGAAGAATGGGGATGAATGCTTTGAAGCGGCAATTACATGTGGATACGAAAACAATCCTGAGGGGATCATGATGTTCTCCATCTTATAGTTTTCAATCTGAATTTTCATTCTTGTGCTGCTCGCATTCTCCTCGTTCTCTTTTCCTTCTCTCTCTGCAGCTCCCATAGCTCACACCTTGGACCTCGTGATGATGCGCTTCATATCTGAAGGTTCTAATTTCCGCTTATTAATCTGATATTTTTTTCTTTTGTCAGTTTAGTCGTTCAGTAAATCGTACAAATGTGATTGGAATTTTGTGGTTTTTTGAATCTGACTTTTGAGACAACGAAACCTACCGGTATTTTGATGAATCGTGTGGTGGTACTCTGATTTGTTTGTTTGGTGCTTCGTGATTGATTTAGTTTTGCGTTAAAATGTTTCGATTATTTTTTCTGGGGTTTTGTTTGTATTTGTTTGAGTATTTTTCTGTCTGCTTTTATGTTCTAGGTACTTGATTAAGTTGTTTAGTAGAAAGAGTAGGTGAAAATCGAACACTATTAATGCAATTAAATGGGGATCTCATGTGGCATTGGTGAATCGAGGGTTGGATTGTGTTTCTAGTTAGACAAGCTAGAACAAAGAATAGAAGAAAGCATCTGAGGTTAGTAAGCGCGGAGGCCGGAGTGACGGATAGATCAGAAATGAAGATTGATATGTTCCTGTTGGGGTACGAGGCAGGTTATAAGGGAAGCATATGGTTTTTTTCACTAGATTTCTGCATCCTAAGATGAAAGGATGCACAATATGTAAATTAGGTGCGTTGATGTATACAGCAAGAACAGGGAGTGTCTGTCGGATTAAGACTGTTGAGCATAAGATGCCGTAGAAAGTGCAAGATATATGGGAGATGTATGCCTAATTTTTTGTTGCATATGATGGGAACTTGGAAGTTGAAGATTTTGATTGGAGCAGGTCTGTAGTAGAGAGGTTTTATTCCATGAAGTGTTCTGGTGATAAGTTATGAATGGATTTAATCATGACTTGGTCATTGATTTGTAAAAGAGTAAGTTCTAGTAGGGTTCTACTTCTAAGGAAACATTCTCATAATATCAGGCAAGTTTCTAGTACATGAAATTGAAGCTGAAAGGATTAGTCTGGACTTGGCCAAAAACAAGAAAGGGTAGAGAAACTAGTTCTGCTGCTTTTTCAACCTTACTGCTGGCATATTGAAAAGATGATTTTGAATCACTTTGAAACTAGTTGAGAAGAAGTTTGAATCATAGAAAACTTGTTGAATTCTATTAGTAAAACTGTATTCAACATGTGGGTAGAGGGCAAAATTCCATAGCTGATTTATGTGGTAATTGATGTAAAAGTACTGGGGAGTATTGAGGAGTGCATCTGAAAATTTTCCAGATTATGATAGTGATGAGGGAGGTGTACTTTACTGAACATATTGGAATGAATGTTCAAATGATTGACTTACCAAAAGGTAAATTTGTGAAAGGAAGGTAAATTTGTAAGAGTTAACGTTCTACAATAAAAAGCTGATGAAATATATATATATATACACACACACACACACACACACACATACACATATATGATAAGTAAGAATTCTAAACATGCATCATAAAATGGAGAAAAAGAAAAAATAACAAGTATTATGCCATGGCATATTTATAATTATATATAAATCAACATCTTATAGTCAATTAATGACTAACAAAACATCAAAATTATGTATTCAACTACCCCAAAGCTGCAGGCAGCTCCAATGTAAGCAGGGGCCATGGGGAAAGGAGAGAAAATGGAAGTATGGAGCTCAGATGACCTTTCCTGAAGATGGGTTGAGACTCCAGAGTCATGATCTTCTTTGCTGGTATTTTATAGCTCTGAATTATGGGTTCTGAAAGTGAGCCGCTTGTTTTCTGCAGCATGAGGAAGAAAGTACTATTTGTGGTTTTATTCTTGATATGATTGTAAAGACAGGTAAATTTACGTTAAATTTTACCACATGACTTTACTTTTACCTTTTATTATGAAAATAATGACAGTAAAACAAAGGGGAGCTATGCCAGTTTGAGGGTGAGCACATCTCCGCCCTCCCAAATTTTTTAAAACTTGCATGTATATAGTATTGAATTTTGATATTTTTAAAATTTTGAATTTACTATAATATCTATTGAACTCACTGAATTAGTACATATATTTCTCATTGTCTTCCTATTTTCATTCTCGTTTTCCATTTCCTCCTTGCTTTTCCCTTTATTTTTTTGTCCAAATTGCCCTTAGCTTTAGCTAGACAACGGAGGATTGATTGCTAAGAACTTGAGGGTTGGGATGAAGGCTTTAGCAAGCTCTCAATTGCTTTATATTCAATCTATGCATGCCTTTAATACATTTTTGTAAAAAGTGATTTTTACAATGACTGAGTAGAATAAACTAAAAGCAAGTATGCGTAGGGACTTTGAATTGGTTGGCTTTTCAGGATCAGGATGATGAGATAACTAAGGGGCCCTAGTGAAATAAATTTAAAGAATAATAGATATTGTAATGGCCTATGGCCTGTGAACGAGTTTTTTTAAATTTTCTTTCAGTCATTTTTTTTAATAAATTTAAAAGAAGAATGACTTATAAACCGATAATAGATATGAGCTTTATTTCTTCACTTTTTCATTATTTTTTTTTCTTATCTTTTCGAAATTTAAAAAGTTCTAATTCATGGGCTACACTTTATTTTACATTCCTCGTTATTTGATTAGTGTGTTTGAATTTATGCATGAATAATATGTCATATCTATGTTAAAAAAAAAAAGTGTCACCTAACTTGTATTGTTGAATCTGCTGAGACTAAAATGTTAAATGCTTTGATAATGATAGGTTCCAATATATGTAATTACAAGAAGTGAGAATATGTATATAGTTAAAAAAAATTAAGGAATCCTAATTCATGGCCTACGTTTTATTTTACATTTATCGTCTAGAATGTTTGAAATTATGTAGGAACTATAAAGTTCTATCTATGTAAAAGAAAATTGGCATGTAACCTGTACCAGTAGGTCTGCTAAGACTAAAATTGTGGGTACTTTGATTTGATGTTTTGAAATATCCAGTTACGTACTTTGAATGTATCTATAATCGACTTGCCGCCTCGTGGCTCGCTTCTAACGGTGCCATGCGCTCGCAGATGGCAACACGCATGTATACCGAAGAAGATTTTGTCCTGAAAGGACCAAACATATCAATGAAACCACGGACGTTCACTCATAAAACGTACTCGCGCGAGTAATAATGGGATAAAATCAAGCAAGAAAGTATGGCCCATGAGCCTAATCTAATGGCCTAAGTAAGAAAGAGACAAATTGAGGAGCATCACTCACAAGGAGAGTGGGTTGGTGTTGGTGTAAAGTTTGTGGAAAAACTAAGATATTCTGGTCTAAGGAGAGTGGGTTGGTGTTGGTATAAAGTTTGTGGAAAAACTAAGATATTCTGGTCTATGGAGAGTGCGTTGGTGTTGGTGTAAAGTTTGTTGATAGACTAAGATATTCTGGTCTGCATTTTTTGAAAGAAGAGTCATCATATTTATTATTTTTTTGTACTCAAAATCTGCTCGCTTGGCCAATTGGATTGACTTTGCTTGACCTCGGGAACTTTGGAGAGCAACCCCATGTCGGTAATCACTATAAGAACCAAGCATGAGTGTTCACTAAAACCTATGTGAGTTAGCTCCTAATTCTTTCTCATAGAAAACCATGGTGGTGAAGGTGTACGGCCCCTCCTGTGCTTCCACAAAACGTGTGCTTCTTTGTCTAATTGAGAAGGGCATTGAATTTGAGACTGTCCATGTTGATGTCAGTAAGGGAGAGCAGAAGGATCCCGAGTACCTCAAGTTACAGGTAAAGTTCTCTGTTTCCATTTTGGTTTTCTTTTTGATGCCCTAAGAAGAATGTAAACTGACATGTCATAGTAGTTTATTTCTGTATAACTTGAAGGTTTATGCTTAATTAATCAACAATAGGTTTCTGTATCTTCTGACTAATATACTTTGTTAACAATAAGCAGCCTTTTGGAGTAGTTCCTGTGACTCAAGAAGGAGACTATACCTTATATGGTTAGCCCTTTCCATGTTCTGCGCTCATTTTGTATTGATTTCTACATATTAATGGTCTCTTTCTATTCAATCCTATCTATCTGCAGAATCCAGGGCAATAATGAGATATTATGCAGAAAAATACAAGTCTCAGGGAGCTGAGTTGCTAGGGAAGACTATAGAAGAGAGAGGTCTTGTGGAACAATGGCTAGAAGTTGAAGCACAGAACTTTCACCCATTTGCGTACAACTTAGCCATTCATATCTTGTTTGCTTCAGTAATTGGGATCACTCCAGATCCGAAGGTGATTGAAGAGAGTGAAGCAAAGCTGGGGAAGGTGCTGGACATTTATGAGGAGAGGCTTTCAAAGAGCAAGTACTTAGCTGGAGATTTCTTCAGCCTCGCTGATATTAGCCACCTTCCTTTTACTGATTATGTGGTGAATAATATGGGGAAAGAGTATTTGATAAAGGAGAGGAAGTATGTGAGTGCCTGGTGGAGTGACATTAGCAACAGACCTTCATGGAAGAAAGTTCTGGAGCTCCACAGAACTTCTGTCTAGCTGCTATAAGACCAAGAAGTTATTATAAAGAATGTGTGTGGTTGGAATAAATCTATAATACCTTCAGGGTTTTTGTTATTATTTGTTTATGCTAAATCTGAGGTTCTTAATTAATTGTGCCGCTGAAACGCAATAGAACTATTCATGTACTTGGTCTTATATGCTGAATGTGAATGTAATTGGGTTGCCTGACTAGGACTAGTCGTTATACGTCATTATATATATATATATATATATATATATATATATATATATATATCTAGAGAGAGAGAGAGAGAGAGAGTTTTGCTGAAATTGTATGAATCGCTCTTCTATTTTTAAAAATATATATGCAGAACCTTACTTCAAACAAAATGTTATCAGATATTTTAGTTCAAATTAATTTTTCTGACTAAAAAGCTCTTCACGTTAAAATTTTTCGAGTTAAAAAAAAATATGTACTTAAATTATTAAAAGGTAAACTTTGCTTAGATTAATATTAATTACAGTAATTTAAAAAATATAAATTGGACTAAAATGTAAGATAACATTTTATTTTGAAAAAGGTCTCTGTATGTTTAAAAAATCTACAAAATTAAGATATATAAAGGTCCATGCAATTTATAAGTCATGTAATTTACTATAATTGTTATTATTAATTGCTTGCTAGGCCAATCTGGTTATAAAAGAGAATTCTTTATGTCAGATGGTGAGAAATGAATGATGCAGGTATATATTGAATACTCCTCCAAAACATGACAATTACACCAAATTTTCTTATCCTTGTGAAAAGTAAATGTTATTGAGGGGACAGAATCATTCAGAATTGTTACTTTAATTTATATATTGAGAAAAATGAGATTTTTAGTCTCCTTGAATAGTATATTTTATTTCGGGTCAATCGAATTACGGGAGCTATACTAATATTATCATATTTTCCTTTTCAATTTAAAATAAAGAATTGGCAAAATGTGACGTCCTCTTGTCCTCTTTTATTTTTTCTATTATATATTTTTTACATGTTTGGTAAAATTCATATAGAATAAATATGTAGAACTTATAATATTTAAGTGCACTAAAATACTATTTTGGTTTGTTACTTATTATTTAATTCTCAATTAGTCCCTCAATAATTTTCATTTTCAATTAGTCTATCTCTTATCAATTAATTCTCAATTTACTCCATTATTAATTTTAAAGTTAGTACATTTAGTCTTTTAATTTTATTTAAAAGAGAAGGATCATATTGAGAATGAATTAATAAGTGAGTAGACCCAATTGTTAGGCCAAACTTTTAAAAATTGGGTTTGAATTCAAGCTTGAAAAAGCCCAAACCTGTATTTTAATCAGACTTTTATCCATATTTTTTATGCCAGACTAATCAGGTTTTTTAAAGAACAATCAAATCAATTTCTTATTTAAGATTTGAGATAAATAACATAAATAATTGTTATTATTACATGTAAGATTATATATAGAGAAGTTGTAAATATAAATAAATTGTTATATTGACATAAATCCTTTAAATAAGAGGTTTTATTTTTTATTTATTTATCAAAATGTCACATTACACGAAGTTTTTCTTTATATAATAAGTTTTTACTAATTAAAAAAAGTATTTATTTAGGCTTTTCGGGCTTGGGCTGAGCTTTAAAAAAAGCTTGAGCATTGTCTGTTTTACAAATCAAACTTTTCTATTCAGGCTTTTTTGTTCGGGCTTCATTTTTTTTCAGGCCGAACTCATTGAATGAGGTAAACTTTTTAAGTTATGATTAGGTCCATAAGTTAGGGACCAAATTATAAATTAACTGATAAGTGGGAAACCAAAATAATGTTTTACTCTTTATAAGTGTAATTTTTGAAATATTGAAAAAATGAAACTTAAAGCAAGTCCTTGTGGGATTGAATACTTCAGTGCAGGTTTATCTGTTAGAATAATTTTTATTATTTTGTGGATGAGCATTAATCCTATTCTTAGATTAATTTCTTATGGTTAATGATTAAGCAATAATTATTGTTAGTCTAAATTAAGAATAAATTAGGTTTATGTTAATTGTGGATAATCAGTGATAGGTTAGATTATTCATCAATCCATTAGGTAGAGACCTTAACCTACAATCTAAGTTGATTAGTAATTATCCTATCAGGTTACTAATTGAGTTAATGATTAAGAAAAATTAATTGAGCTTATGTAAATAAGTCTTGTTAATGGACTTGTTTTATTGAAATTGTTTAAAACCTATTTTATTAATTAAAATATGGCAAAAGGGTTTCAAGATTATTAAGACTCTTTAGCTATGAGAGAAGACTTAATTTTTTGTGTCTCTTTTCTGTGCATACAACTCTTTTGAGTGAACTCAAGTTTTGTGGGTTGTAATTCCCACCAATTCTTCTACTTTGAAGATTTACTCTATGGTTGCTACTCCATCAAGTTAGATTATTTTATCCTTTTATATCTCCTATTCTAATCATACTAGATATGATATTGTTAGCAAATGGTATTAGAACATACTTAGAAATTTCGTTATTTCTTTTCCATAGGCTGTTCTATTGAAAGATTAATTTTGAAATTGTGTTGATTCATGTCTATTATTTCTTTTGACACATCTTGCATATGAGAACAAATGAAACTTTAACAAAACACATATCTCTTCTTCAATCAAGAACCCTATTCAAATTTTGTATTCAAATACTAAGAATCATGGAAAGATTTCTTGATATTACATTAGAGATTTCTTTTGCTCGTGTGTTTCAAACCTAATGGTGCCTTATTTTACCTGGTAAAACTTATAAAATCCTCAGCTTCCATTAAAACTCAATTCGTGCAAAACCCTAATTCTTTTTAATGAAATTTCTCTTATATGATTGTGTTTGGGTTGAAATTGTTTTTGGGGTTGGGTTGATCGTTGAAAGACTAAAAGATTGATACCTATCTCACTCCTTATAACTTCAAAAATAACTAGGTTAAAAATGGGTTAGAACTAACTTGAAAAACCCAGTTTCCGACATGGTTAGATGTACGAGAAGATGGACCCGCGTGTAGGCTTTGCCCTATGCGCAAACTTAGTGCGTGTAGGCATGTGTGCCTTATGCGCGGGTTTTTAAGTCCATAAACTTCTACATTTTAACTTCACATGCCATTTTTGTTTTTTTTTTGTTTGTGATTTTTCTAAAATTTTTTAAGCCCTGGAAATCAGAGTTTTGAAATTTCTTAAAGATTTAAGGCTTTAAAAAAGTATGCCATTGAGATATTTTGACATGAAGAAATTTGTGTACTGACTATACATAATGAGGAATAAAATATTGTGCTCACTCTCTCTAATAATGTATGGATAAATTAAAATGAATTTATTTACATTATATGGTGGGTTTTATTCCTAAATTAAGCAAGTGTCTTAAGGACTGAATTGTGTATGGAATTTGTCATAGACCTTTTAGGTCACTTACACCTAATGGTTGTGTGCTCACCTATCGTGGGCCCAACCATGATGGTGTTCCCTTTTTGAACAACCTATGTTGTGGTTATTATTCCATTCCTTTCTCCTTAGAGACACTTTATAGTAATTGTTAAGGATGAGTTGAATGTTACAAAAAGTCCACAAAGAGTGTATATTGTATTGGTAAAGGACATACTTTATCGGTGTGACATTGTTAGTATAATTTTGTGAACTAGGCCTATTTGTGACTTGTTAGCAGCATTCCTTTTATTGATGCTTGTATATATTTTTGTATCTTATCGATACAGAAACTGTGGATGCATTTTGTGTTGTTTCTCTTGATGGTTAAATTTCTAGTACACATGAATTTTCTTAGTTTATTACAATCCTTGACCATTAGGCTAGATGATAATAAATTAGTGAACTATATTTCTCAGGGTTTATCCAACAAGGCTGGAAATGAGAAACAAAAAGGAAAGAAATGTAATGACAAGGCTAATAACAATAAACCATTTGAACCCAAGAAAAGCAACCAAAATAATAAGGGTTAAAAGAAGAAACTATTTAAGGGTGAATGTCATTATTATAAGAAGTCTAATTATAAGCTTTTAGATTGTCTCAAGCTAAAGAATAACTGTGAGAAAGATGGAATCTCTCTTGATATTGCCCATTCTGCTCTAATTTATTTTGAACCCAATAGTTTTAAAATATCTTTAGGTTCTTGATAGTTGGATTTTGGAGCAACTGTTTATGTAACTAATTCCTTACAGGTATTCAAAGACAAAAAGAGCCCAAGTGGAAGGGAAAAGACTATCATAGGAGTAGAAGGAAATTCAACTCTAATAGATTGCATAGGAACTGTAGTTTGGAATTTGTATTTTGGACATTTTTGGTTTTGAATGATATTGCCTATGTACCTTATTCAAAAGAGGAATTTAGTTTCTAGATTTGTACTAAACTAACATGGATATTCATTTTGGACAGGAAATGGAAGAATTGATGTTTTCTTTAATTTTATTATTGTTGTAATTGCTAGTTTGATAAATGGATTATATTGCTTGAATATGAATGATAGTCCAAATTATTTCTTTAAGGCATAAATTAGTGCCATTGTTGGACACAAGCGCTGAAGAATTAATGAGGACTCTTTCATGTTATGGCATTGGCATTTGGGTCATATCTCCAAAGAGAGATATGATGCTTTTGTTAAGATAAAATCTAAGAAGGCCATCAAATGTATAAGATCATATAGAAGCGGTAAATATTATGGAAGGTATATTGAAATAGGTAGAAACCCTAAACAGTTTGCTCTATTCTTACATGGCTTGGAATTGAGGCTCAATATACTATGCCTGACACTCTACAACAAAATTAAGTTGTTAAAAGGTAAAATCGTACATTGATGGACATGGTTAGGAGCATTATCAGCCGCTCTTTACTGTCAAAGTTTCTGTAGGATGATGCCCTTAAGATAAAAGTTTATATCCTGAATCAAGTTCCTAGTAAATCAGTTAAAAAGATCTTATATGAACTTTTCATTAGTAAGGAGCCTAGTTTGAGGCACTTTCGTGTATGAGCTTGTAAAGCAAAGGTGAGACATTATAATTCTCAGTTCAAGAAATTTGATTTTAAGATTGTCAGTGGATTCATCATTGGGTCTTGTTCAAGAACCAGATGATGTATTGCCCCACTTACACTACCAAAGTCATTGAGTTTGATAAAGTATTCTCATTTGAGGATGACTTATATAGTGAGAGTCGTGTTACTGAGGCTATCAATATGCATAATTAGGATGCCATATTACCCTTGTCATTTTTGTCATCTCATCTATTTATTGTTTACACTAATAAAGATGACATTTTTGTTGAGAATCCAGCTAATCATGTTATGGAACCTTATATAATTGACGTGGAGGAACTAGTCATTGAATTGAGATGGCCACAGAGGATTTCTAGACCTGTAATTCCAGATGATTATATTTTATATTTGTAACAATTTGAGTTATATGTTATTGATGACACATATCTTCTTTTTTATGATAAAGCTATGTCTGTTCCTTACTCATTTGAGTAGTTAAATGCTATGAATGATAAAATTACTTCCTTGCATCGTGTTAATGTGTGAGAACTTGTTAAGTTAGATGGTGGATGTCAAAATAATATCTCTAAATGAAGACTTGCATGTGGATGTCCATATAAGACAGCCTAATGGATTTATTGGATTTGGAAAATGAACACTTAATATGTAAGTTAAATGGATCCATTTAAAGGGTTTAGGCAAGCTTGAAGGCAAGGGTATCTTAAATTTGATGAGCAATTCAGTGAACTTATTAAATAAGAATAAACAAATCACATTTTTCCATTTTGAGATGAAAGATTTACGTAAGGCTTCCTTTGTTTTAAGAATTCAAATTCACACTGTGATAAATCTGATGACATTCTTATTTTGTTTCAAGCAATATATAAAACATGCATTTTTGCACTCTTTTTGTTGCACATGTATAAAAAGGTGATAGGTTGTTTAAATCATTGTGTCCTAAAAAGATAGTGGAATGACTTTGATGGACAGAGTTCTATATATATCTATTGTTGTTAGCATGATGTAAGCCCAGTTGTGCACATGTTTGAACATCAATTTTTCTATTTGTATGTTTGGTAGAGATCTAAATGATCCTAGGTATAATTATTAGAAGGCTAAACAGATAGTTATAACATACCTTCATAGTACAAAGCATCATATGCTAAATTTCAGGAAATTTGAACCACTAGAAATATTGATAAATTTTATTTAAATGATGCAATATGAATTGATTGTAATTCTACTTGTGTATACATCTATATGATATTTTAGAAGAGTTGTTTGTTGAAATGTGGTAAATAGATGCTTACGACTACCTCGTCTATGAGTAATGGATTTATCGCTTATTTTGTAATGCCAATTGTCAAGAATAAGGTCAAGGAAATGAATTTTTATTGTGTACATATTTTGAGTTTTGACCATTTTGTTATGATAGTGACTTTATTATGTGCTTCTTTTAAAATTACAAGAATTTGAATTGCACTGAATTTTTTATGCTCAATTCTTATTTGTTAGAGAGAAGACATGTAAGTCTCATACTCATTGTGAACAATTTTTGGGTGATTCATTTACTAGATTAACCCATTAGAGTTTTTTTTTTTGGGAAATAATAACTTTTAGGTATATTGAAATGGGTTTTGGTTTAATGAGAGTCTGAGTTATGCTCTTAAAATGACACTTTGGCTTTTATAACATTTATTTCTCTATTGAAATCAAAGCTCTTGGTTACATCAAAATTTGAATATAATTCATAATTGGAATTTTGCTGGCATTTATAATATTATTGGATTAAATGTTCTTAAATCATGGTTTCATTGTTGGATTTTTCTTAATTAAAACTTGTGTGGCTCACATTTATGGTGAACATATGTTTATTGATTCAGTGACCAAAGACCAATCCATAAGAGTAATTCAAATCATATAACTCATATGGGTTATATTAATATTTGATGTAGCCTTGGTTTAGTAGGAGTATGAGTTGAGTCCTAAATGAACTTTTGTGATGTAATTTGACACCTGAATGTCATTTCACATTCTGTTCTATTCAAATATAGAAACTAATTTATGTTAATATTAACATTACTTGTTTCTCTATCGGATCCAGTAATCTTTGTATAGTTTCATTTTTAAATTTTGTATGGCTTAGTATGTACACACATTCTTGTGTTTATGTGAATATTAATTGCTTAATTCAGTTGCTTTTATTGATTGACTTAATAATTGATTAATATTATCTAAATAGGAGATTGTTAGAATAATCTTAATTATTTTGTGGATTAACATTAATCCTATTATTACTCATTAGATCAATATCTTGGGATTAATAATTAGGCAATTAATGTTATTAGTCTAAACCAATGATAGATTAGGTTCATGTTGATTGTAAGTAATAAGTGATAAGTTGGATTATCCATTAGTCCATTAGGTAAAGACCGCAACCTATAGTTTAATTTGATTAGTAATTGTCCTATTTGGTTACTAATTAAAAGTTGACAATTGAGAGAAATTAATTGTGCTCATGTAAATAGGTCTTGTTAATGGGCTTGTTTCATTAAAAGTATTGAAACCCTATTTTATTAATTAAAACATGGAAAATAGGTTTAAAGATTATTAAGACTTTTTAGCCATTCAAGAAGCCCTAATTTTTTGTGCTGTTCTTTTCTGTGCATACAACTATCTCTAGTGAACTAGGCACTACAGGAAAACACTAATTAGGAATAGATTTTTTCGTCTCTAATGGTGCCAAAATCTGTCCCCAACTTATCTATGACAAATTCTGAGACAAAAAAATTCATTCTAAAAAGTGAAGTTATAGATGGTCAGGGACGGAAAATAAAGTTTGTCCTTAAATGAAGAATATGACAATCTTGTTTAGGGGTTGAAACTTCGTCTTAATCCATCCCAATTTGGGACATGATTTTGTGAGAGAAAATATGTCCAAAATTAAGACGAAATTTAAGGAGAGAGCATCTTACCCTAAATTAGGGATGAAAATATTCCTTCTTAGATATTCATCCTAGATTGGAATAGAATTTTAGGTAGGAATTTTTTTCGTCCTTAATTTGGGATGAAATGTTCTTTACCAAAAGTCTGTCTCAATTTAGGACGGAATTACAAATCCATCCCTAATTTCGTCCCTAATTCATTATTATTTCGTAATTTTGGAAATTTGTTCGTCCCTGATCTATCCCTAATTCGTCCTTGGTTTGCAATCTAGAAATTTGTTCATCCCAAATCTATCCCTAATCCATTCCTAAATGTCATAGTCAGTTTCACATTTGTTCACCTAAATACTGATAACATAACAGACAACTAATGGACTAAAATATATAAGTAATTATAATTTTGATAATAAAGTACATATATAAAACTAATTCACAATAAAGTTGCACATCATAAAAATATCAAGCAAATCCAAATGTAATTATCAAAATGACTAAGTTTTTTTAAAGAACATTTAAAAAAGGACAATCTAATATGTGGGTAGATGATCAGAGGCTGGCAAGTCTACATTATTGGTCTTGTCTTCCTGAACATGTGGGAGCTGCATATGAGACCTTATTTCCTTAAACTTATGAACTAGTCTCTAAAAGACATCACCCTGCTGGGAAATAACATTTTCCTACTAAGAGATAGTGTCGTCAAGGTAAGCAGTGACAACATTTATATGTCACTACAATTCATCCTCAAAACCAAGTTGCAATTTTAACGAAGTAGTGGAGCAAGGAGTGAAACGAAATGCAACTATATCAGGTACCTCAGGCTTTAACCTGAAAATCCTACATTTCTTCTTCCTACCTTAAACAATTTTGAACTATAAGGTCGTCTCCTCACATTACATATAATTAACTAAATGATATATGAATAAGAAGCAGTTACCAACCTCCTTTTGTGCTCTAAAGTGGGAATGCTACCACCCTTGTGTAATGTCTCACCAGTAAGAGATGCTCTATTCCTTTTTGTAACCTCTCGCTTCTCTTTATAAGCATATGAATTCTATAATTCAATTAAGTGATTCATTATGTCCTCTGGGATTCATTTGGGCCTAATGTCTTTAGCCAAATCCTCACAAACTTTGCATATCAATGCCTAGAGTTGCTTCCCACACTTTTTAGCATATACCCATTAATGCATAAAGTAATCTTTTTATATTCAAAGACCAATTTAGATACTAGTTTTTCAGTTTTATATAAGTTTATAGGAACTTTGTTGTCTGAGGGCATTACCTTTCTAATGTATTGCATGATGTTGTTATAGCACTGCTCAGACATGTTATACTTAGACTTAATGCTTAGCATCTTTACTGTAGTTAAGAGTCTAGAGTGAGTAAAACACCATTCCTATAGAGAGGCTTGTGCAAAAACCAACATGTCATAGAATGCTTGAACATAATGATTTAATTCTTCTTTCACCATTTGAGTGGCGTTATCCCAAACAAACCACCCAGTTGCATCTATCACCATGGTTTCATATTGAATCAGGTGTTTACCACCTTTATCAGGTGCCATAAAGTGTTTACCATATGGTAAAACACCAGTGAAATCATACTAGGCAATTCTTCACCATGAGAATGGTAATAATTTGCCCTAAATCCTCATATGTATAGATGCACCTTTACCTCATCAAAAACTAGGTGGACCCTACATTTACACTTCAAAGAAAGGAACCTAATCAGTAATCACACCCTCGCTTGTGAATGCTGGCAATTTACATGTTCAATGAACTCATCAACATCCTTCTTAAACACGTTTGTAAAACTTATCCAACCAGGAAGTACTTTATTGTACATCCATGCTCTCCTTTCTATCATGTCCATATTTTCCACTAATATAACAAAATATTTAGTGTTTGTGGTTTATGTTTTAATGGATAATCTTCATCTAATAATACACTTTGTATAAATCTAAATCAAATTGAATACATCTTTAATTAAGGATATGTTTGAATAGAGGATAACGATTAAAACCAACTCTTGTTATCATTTACAAGAATTGAACCTTGTTAAGATATAGCTTAACATATACTTACGCAAGGTTTGAATACAATATGAAACAGATACTTACACAACTCTAACTTACGATGTAAAAGTAATAAACTAGCACAGTAAGTTCATGTAATTGCATAACACATTAACTTCCTTTTACCTAAAACATGATTAAAAAAATCCTTAATTTATCCTTAAACTATGGGAATGAATAAGCATTATGTAGCCACACTTACCCTTAAAACACACAAACAATAATAAACAACATATTATGAAATAAGAAAATAGAGAGACTCAAGATCAAATTCTTCTCATTCCTAAATTCTACAAATGCTTACCTTACCTACAGGTGAGTTATACTTCTCTATTTCCTTTCAACCTAAAACTTGAACAAAGAATAGAATTAACAAAATATGTAACACCAACCCAAATGTAAAATTATTGCATTATTAATATATCTTTAAACAAATGTATTCCACAAACCTGCACAGGTATTTCAAGCTTTGACCTTAGCACAACACTTTCCTTCCTCTCCCTTCTCCAACAACTATTAATAGAAGCGAACATGATACTATTAACAAACTAAGAAGAAACACAACATTAAAAGACCTATTACCCGCTCCCCAGCTTCACAATATGCAATCATGCAGGATATCACCAAAAGAAATTTAAAATCTGACACAATATCAAAACTTTTAAGAGAGTTTCGAAAACTAGGAGGCCAAATCCTCAAAATCTGACATAAATACTAAAAGGTAAATGATGAAGATTTACCGAGGAATCAAATTTGAAAGCGTAATTAGAACATGTAATTAAATATGATCACAAATTGGGAGAATAAATAAATTAACAATATGACATGACGAAGACGACATTATTGATCTGAGTATTGGTTGAGTCTAACAAGTTCAACCCACAATACCCAATATCGTTCCTCATAGTGTTTTGACGATAGAAAGAGAGTGACAGATTTAGTATATGAAAGCTAGGGCTTTAGTGTGTCATTTATAGGGTTTTATTTTAATAATATAATTAATCAATATTATTAAAATAAAATCTTCCAGAATCTTTAAAACAATTTCTTATTTAATTAATCAATCAAAATAAGCCTATTAAATCTCTCTCTGGGTAACAATCTCAAATTAGTAATCTGACGGGATAATTACTAATACTCTTGGGCTGTGGGTTGGGTTTCTGCCCAATTGGCTTGTGGATAATCGAACCCATCACCGATTATCCACATATTAAAATAAAACCTAGTCTATTCACAGTTTATAAATTATAACATTAATTGCCTGATTAAAATTAACAAGATACTAATCTAATAAAATAGTTAATACTAATCCATAAAATATTAAAATTATTCTAACAAGGCACATCACAATTTCAAAGAACCCTCACTGAATCATGCCCTGGACATTTCATTCGTGCCCCAGGATTCAAGAAAGATGAAGGGAGAGCTTCAAACTAGAAATAGGCCAGATTTAGGATGGAAATTGATGTAAGGTGGCAAAGATGCACTGATTTGAACGAAACCACAAGAGAATGGCAGAGAAATCTTCAGGCGCCCATGATTGTGCAACAACGTTCGTGAGAGAGGAAGGAGACATGTTTTGGAAGAGAAAGAAAGAAGTAAAGAGGTTATGAGACGCGTAGGGTTCTAGATTTTTTTAATTTTGATAAACAAAAATTAACTTTATTTTATAAAATTTCGAATTTAAATTTTATTTATTAAAAAAGGTTGAGACACTAAGATTTTAGATGAAAACCCATTATTATATGTTTAAATATTATATTATAAATATCTAGATATGATCTTTGAAAATGAATAAAAGTTAGTTTCAGAAAATTTTAAAATAATTTTAAAAATTATAATATTTTAAAATAAGCAAGTTAAAGATATAATCACAATTTAGTTATTTATTAAATGGTAAGTTATAAACTATATGATGTGTCACCTGATATCTCGTACTTTTATCGTATTTTTGAATTTATGTTTTTGTACACTTATCCACATATATATATATATATATATATATCTTTCTCTCTCTCTCTCTCTCTCTTTTAAGATTACATAATTTTTAAAAATTAATCTTTATTGATATATAAAAGTTTTAATTCTATGATAATTTAACCGATGAAGCTCTGAGTGTGGCTAGGGTTTGGGGCATTTAGGATAAATGTGAGAGGGAGAGATGAAAAGAGGAGGGAAGTACAAAATAAAATTAGGAGTTGTATTTAGAATAATAACTATAAATAAAATTAGATAGAATTGTGTAGATTTTAAATTGTATAAATAGATAAATATATTGATAGATAGTAGATAGATAGATGTTAATTTTGAAATTATTTTCAAGTAAAGATTAAAATTTATCTGCCTATCTCTCCATCTATATAATTTTAAATCTATCCACTTCAAAATATTCAAAATAATCATTTTTTTTAAAAGAAATAAAGATTTTAAAGAAAAAAAATCAAGATGATTGGTGGTGGGCAGGAGAGAGATTGAGAGATTGAATGAGCCACAAAAGGTGATGGCTAAGAGAAAAGAGAAAGAGAAGAAGAAGCAGATTAGGGTTTTCAAAAATTAGAAAATGAAAATTAGGTTTTCCACGTGAGAATATGAAAAATGGGAGGGAACTTATAAAGAGAGGGAGGGAGAGTGAAATTGTATGTTGGAGGGTATTGAAAATATTAATAAAGTTAAAAGTAAAAATTTAGAAAAAATATTAAAATATTTGTTATTAATATGTATTTTTTTTATTTTTTAACATATAAAAAATAAATTAATTGAATATATACAATTAAATTAAGTTAAAATGAGTAAGTTATTATTAATATTGTCATAATGAAATATTGGAGTGAAATATTTAATGCTGCTAGTAATGAAATATAATATTGAGAAATTTAGTTTACAAGTCATAGAGTGTTTTTTTGTTACTTAAAAAATAATTAGTAAAATATATTTCATTCACTCCTTTTACGTTCCAACTTTTGAGGCCGATGCCTGTGTTGTTTTTTTTTTCGTTAATTTTATATCTGATTAAGATTATATTTTTTTCATTAATTTAGCTTAATATTTGTTAGATGATAATATATATATATATATATATATATATTTGTGTGTAAAATATTTTTCATTCAGATTCCAAACAAATAAATTTAAACATAATTGAAAAGAATCTTTTAGATTTTCGAAGAATGAAGGGCAAAATAATTGATCATGAAATTTGTTGATTTCACAACTTTTATAATTCCAATTTTAATTAGTAATTGTTAACTAGTGATATTTTAAATTGCACTTAAATTTGAATAAAGTACCACTAACTCCTTAACCCTATTTACTTTTAACTTCAATGCAATTTAAGTAAGTAATTCAAATTAAACATTATTATATAATATACATTATGGGGGCCTTTGTAACTATAAGATTTGGGATGAAAGCCAACAAATTTTAATGAGGGCTTTTAGCCACAATTAATAGACATAGATAAAGAGAATGAATATTTGATTAAGATTTTTACACAATTAGTAATCATAGGTAGAGGTGGTATTATATAAGTTTATACGTTTAATTTTGGTTAATTTTACACATATAATATGACATATTATTGTATTATTAATTAAACCTCCATTGCATTAATTATATCTAATTGTATATATTATAAATAATTTTTTTTTTATTACAATAACATTGTGTCCTATTTGATCAGATCTATCATACCTTAAGATAAGGCCTTATCTTTCCACTTAGTTATAAGTTCATTATATATTAAATGAAAATATCTAATTCTATTAATACGTTTTATATACATATACATATACACACACACACACACACACACACACACACACATATATATATAAGGTCTTATAAAGAACATGTCATTAAACACAAAAATTCATTACAAATTATTATTTGTTTTTAAATATGATGAGTTTTTAAATTTTTAGCATATAAACAATGAAAGTTGAATGAGAATGATAAAAAAATATTAATAATACTAGTATTGAGAGATAATATATTTAGCATGTATTTATAAATATAAATATTATTTGAGGAAAATGAAATAAATAAATATTATAAGAAATAATATGAAAAGTAAAACTATTTATTTATTTAAATTTTTTAAAAAATAATTAGGGACGTATTTTTGCTTCTAAAAAATCTATTTATAAATAGGTTTAACTATTCCAAAATAATTAATTTTCATTTTGACTCATATTAGACATGGAATTAGGGATGAAAATTTTTAGTGGAAAAAATCTGTCCTTAAAAGTCCGTCCCAAAATCTTTTTCTAAAAAATAAAAAAGTAGCTTTGAGATGGAATTGAAACGGAACTAGGTGCGAATCTTTTGAGACAACATTATCCATGTCAAACATCCGTTATTTTTTAATTTTTTAAAAAATTGTGGGATAGATTTTTACGCAAATTTGTCACAGATTTGAGGTGAAATAAAATTTGTCTCTAATTTTTGTTCCTAAACTTGTGTTATCTTGTAGTGAGGTTTTATAATTTGTAGTTCTATCTCATTCAGGTCAAATTATTTTATCCTTTTATTTCTCCCAATGATATGATATTGTTAGCATATTCTTCTCATTCCTGAACTTAGTATTTGAATCAGTAAATGGCTTCCAGTGTATTAATACTGAATTAAAAACGAAGCTTCAATATTGTGCAACTCCCAAACTAAAGCAACTTCCATCAGTACGTCGATCCAGACTCATTTTTCACTCTCAAGCATTTAATTTTTCGCTTTTACGTATCGTGCTTCACATTTGAATAATTTCTATATAAATATTTTAGTCCATAAAATATATTTCTGTCCAAACTTGCCATGTAACTTCTATGACTCAGCCTAGTGCCCAAAAGAATAAAAAAAGACTAACACTCAATGAGAGCTTATAATTCTTGTTCGTCAGCATTTTTGTAATAATGTTTTTGGACTTTTGGGCTGTTTGATCTGGACTTTGCTTTGAATTTCGGAGCTTGCGAGTTGTGACTATATTTACAATTTTTTTTGGCCAACGACTATATTTAGAATTTTAGCAATGGTAGAAGTGTACCAAGAGAAGGGGACAAAATAAATTTAAGGAAATTAAATGAAGAAAACAAAGATCAACCAGAAAAAGTACCAAATCAGTTTTTTAAATTTTTATATTAAATGACAATTTGGTCTCCTTACATGTTAACTGTGATAAATTAATCTATCAAAAATTTTATTTTATGCAAAATCAGTCTCTCATTAATTCAAACGGAAAGACTAATTTTGTACAAATTTAAATTTGTAAAGGATTGATTTGTTATAATTAATTTATAAGAAACAAAATTGTCACAAAGTATAAAAATAGATGACCAAATTTATATTTTTCTCAAAGATCAATGAAGAACGCCTTCTCTTTCAACAGGCTCAACCAAGTACTTCCTCACCGGCCCAAAACAAATTTGTTCGTCTAACTTACTATCAACAATATCCCTAAATGTATTATGAATTAGACTCAGTAAATACCAATTCAATAACTTTGAGCTATGAGCATGATCAAAACAATGACCATATAATCATGATGTTTGTATACAAAAATAAAAGATCGACATAGTTCTCACCTTCCTAATGGCATAAAGTCTATATATATATATATATATATATATATATGCACTCAAGAACAGTGAATCCTCAGGCATATTTGACTACTTTTTCATTCACAGTTCATTTGGTACAAAAGAGGAATACTTAGCATTATTTTCCAAACTGGTTTTTTGAATTCGTTCTATATTTTTGAATCAATTTCAAATTGTTACCCTCATTGCATCAATATCGGATAGATCTGTTATTAAAAGCAAGGAAAATTTACTGGAGTGATCGAGATTTCTGGGACTATATGTAAGTTTAGAAACTTGAATAATTCTCTTAGATCAATATGGATTTGACATTAAAAATGGTGGTCAGAATTTGATCTTTGAATGACCAAAATAGGAAAAAAAAACTTCTGAAATGGTGTTAGGAGCACCCAGAAGAACAGAACAGATTCAGTGTAACGCCAAAAGAACACGAAACTTTTAGCATTAAAATAAAATATTATGATAAACCTCTCTCAAGGAATTTCAAAAAATTATAAATTAAAATACATAAATTATCTTTAAATGCATCTTTCCTCGCTCTGTTTACATCTTTGACACTCTTACTGGAACAAGGCAAAGAAAGACAAGACAGAAGCACCAATCAAGGAGCCAACGACGGGCAAGCTAGTTGCAGCGCCACTGCTCGTGCCGGGAGCCGGTGCCGGAGAAGAAACCTCGGCAGCCATTGCTGCACTCATGGAGGCAGCAGCGATGAGAACAGCGCAAGAAACCTTCTTCATGTCCATGACTAGCTAGGGTTGAGAGACCTGCTTCTTCGCTCTGAATTAATAAAAAACTGTGATTTTCTAGTATATGATTGCAGGCCTGAGGAGAATGAAGGTGGAGTTATGGATTTAAAGGGAAGAAGTTGCTGTTATTTTGGGAAAATACCACTTTTTGTGGTTGTGAATGGGTACGTGTATGGTTTTGCATGGTTTTAGCGTTTCGTAATACGTTTTGTGCTGTGTGAATTATAATAAATTGAAAATAACTAATTTGTAATTTTAGTTATATATGTTTTCATTGGAAAGATTATATTTTTCGTTAGTTTTATGTATTTAATTATTAATTTGATCCATATAACTTAAAAGGTTTTAATTGAATCCTTATAATTTACAAATATTTTGTCAGTTCTAAATATTAAAATTAATGTAATATTTTATTAAATTTTGGTGATATAATTAATTATACAGTATCTTAAAACAGATTGTAATATGTATGATTTATACATGTTATTAATAAAAAATAAAAATAACTAATAAAGTCAAATTAACTTATATATATGATAAAATATTGACAAAAAATAATAATAGGACTAAATTAATTTTTTTTAAAATTTAGGGACTTAATTATAAATTTATAAACTATATGTACTGAATTGAAAATTAAGTAAAATTATAAAGACCAAAAATATAATTTTTCTTATATTATTCAATAATTGGTTAAATATTAGATAGAAATGAAATTAACTCATAGTTCACAGGTTATATGTATTGGGTGAAAAATACATTCATTTTTTAAACGAATTATACAAAATATAACTTCATTACTCTATTTTGCAGGATTTAAGGTTATATTTAGGAGTCTAAGGGATGATGGAATAGAGTAGTTTTTAATGCAATCATATGGAATGAAATATAGTAGAATATAATAACTTGAATAGATATATTGTTTGTAAGTTTTAATAAAAAATAGAAATTGCATCTATTAATTTTGTTTAAAAGTTATAATAAAATGAATAAAATGAAATTATTCATTTTTTTTCTTTTCAATATTTCCCCTTGTAACACAAACACATGACTAATAATTTGTTATTGTTCAATATATAATGTTACGTAATTCTTCTATCTATATTTCTTTATTTTATTTACTAATTATCATATCTATATATTTTTTTATCTAATACATTTATTACAAATTATCTATGTGATTCAAAAATTTTAAAAGACAAACTTAAAAGCCAAAAAAAAAATTTGTTGACAAAAAAAATGAAACTAATCTATATTATAGATTCTTTCATTCTTTCCTTTTTATTTTGAAATTTTAAGTGAAAAAAAAAAAAAAAAGGCCATGACCATAATGATAAAAATTAGATAATATTATTAACAATTGGAATTTGATATATTGGTATAAGATAAGGATTACATTAGTAATTTAATTTCTTAGACTACTTTATTCGATCGTTGACCTTCTAATTTGGAGAGACACTAAAATTGAAGTTTTAGATGGTAATAAAGGGTTTTGATGTTCCTCTTTTATCATCCCTTTTCATCTTAAAAAATAAATCAAACACATTTTGATTATTTTATTTCTTATCACTCACTCCTCAACCATCAATTCAAACATAACTAGGAAATCTAATTTGACCAAAAAAGAAAGGGATCTAATTCACATGAAACTTACTCTACGTGAGACACAGGGCTTTTATGCTTTATTTTGTGGTCAAAAAATAAAAGGCTTGCTAGGAAACTTCCTTCAATGTTTAGAATAAAGTAAGGAAACTTCCATCATTTTTCAAAGGGAATGAATTTCCAAATACCCACTGTATTTGATAAAATTTTAATTGTTTGATAAAATTTTATTAGTTTATATTTTAAAAATTTATTCAAAATTATTTAATATTTACTAAAATTTGAACTATTAAATAAAAATTTAATAATTCAAATATCTTCAAATATAGAAAATTTAGTTTTTTAAATAATGAGAATTTAAATCCTTTATAAAGAGCGTTCCACTTGAAGTGCTTACGGCCCAACATCTGACAGCTGCGAACGAAAATACAAGATTATTAATACAAGATAGAATTTTTTTGGAAATATTAATCATTTGCTTCTTATAGTGTCATCGAGTTTTTAAATTAGTTCTCATATTTTATTTTATTTTTCTATTTGCTACTCATAATTTTATAAATTTGCAAAACACTCCTGCCGTTAATTTAAACACTAACACTGTCAAGGGTGTGACTGACGTGGCAAATCCATCTAGAGGTGAGCCAAACACTTTTTCCCTGTTCACTGTATCAAAACGCAAAGGACTAGACAAAGGCTGGAACACAATTGCCGATCGTTTAATGAATAGAGGAAGCAGATCGTGATTGAATGGACAATACCACTAAGGTAACTCCCAACAATACCTTCATAAGATTATTATTCCTTATTGAAAATTCAGAAACCTCAGTTTTCATCTAACTTCCCCCTCATTCCTTAGTTTCCAGGAGTTCATCATCTTCTTCCTTGCGTGAATGCACTACTTTAACTCTAGATTCACCATAAATGGCTCTATGTTAAAATGAAATTATACGCTCAAAAAGATTCATCATTCTTGTTTGCTGTGATATTGAACAGCCTCCTACATAGCCTTATAATCATGGCTCCAAATATGGCTGACACGGGATTAATTTTTTAAAAAAGATAAAAAAAAAAAAAAAGAAGTAGATATAGATAATCTTCAGTGCTGGTGGGATAAATGCAAATAAATGAGATAAATAAGGTTGTCGTTGTATACATCTAATCTTTTTTTTTTTTTTTTTGTTATTCTCTTCTCATGCATCTGTAAGTCAAATTAGAAGGGCAAAAGCAGAACAAAGCAAGAACAGCGTTGAAGGATAACTATGCAGACCATGAATTGTTAATCCATATTAGCTAATTTGCCATGAAATGGAGAACAGAGAAAGCAACAATAATCAAAAGAATGAAGCAAAAAGTGTAAATAACCCAAATTATAAAGGAAGTCAGTAATTACTTGGACTGATTGAAGCCTTTCTTCCACCGTCATGTCTTCCAAATCCTTCGAACATTGATTTACCATATTCACAACAGCATCCATAGGTTCCTTCGGAGCACAAGATCTCAAGACTCAAGCAATAATTTGGAGCAAACACAGTCTGTATTCTACTATTCCAGATGATATGGGAGAGAGAAGATGCCAAAAATTTTTCTCCGCATAACCCAATAGAACCGAAATCATTGTTGCCATGAAGCTTCGCAGGGCCATCTTGACAAGTACCTTGTCACTGACGACAATCGAGAACAAGTTTGATAAAGCTGAAACAAGTTGTCGAGAAAAGCGCAATGGCCGTTGAACTGTTCAGAGGGATGAACCTCCATGTGCGGCAAAAGAGCTGCCACGACCGGTACCTGGCGGCAACGGTGGGGATGACTGGAAACAGAGTGGCTCAGGCCAATTTAGAACATGGAGGCTGTAAAATTGCTTTGTGATTCAAAATTGGGTTCTGTGGAACGTCGAGGCTATGAAACTGCTCAACTAGTTTTAACTTTTTCTCGTCATCTTCTTCTAACGATTGTTGCGTTTGTGATCTGTTTCCTGCATCTGTTAACCTCTCAAGTGGTGTTTTTGCGTTTTGATAGAGTGAACCCAAAAAAAAAAAAAGTGTTTGGCATGGCATACATGTGGCGTGTACTTTCCACGTGGATATTTCATCTCAGTATGGATTTGTATATCAGCCACATCCTTAACAGTGTTAGTGGTTATATTAACGGTAGGGAGTGTTTTGTACATTTCTAAAACTATGAGGAGTAAATTAATAAAAAAAAAAAAAAAGAATAGGGACCAATTTAAAAATTTGATGAAAATATGAGGACCAAATGATGGTTTTTTTTTCTTGGAGTTTAAGCTCTGAAGTGTTCGATTATCTTGAGTTTGGTATTGAAGTAATATTTCATTATAATACACAAATCTCGAGAGTGTCTAATGACTGGAAAGTTCAAAACTCAAAAAGCTCAAGCATCTTCTATCAAATCCCAAATGCAAGTACCATTGGTTAAACAATTTGAAAAGAAAATATTTTCCAAATCGTTTTTTATTACAGTTATTTTTCTTGAAGAAAATTTAACTCCTTCTAAAAAAGAAAACAATTTTCACGTACTCCCCTTTGAAATTTGACTAAATTACGTATTATATTCTGGCTAAACCAAAAAAAAAAAAGTATCATTTGCCTCCGTTTACGTAAACCTTCTCTTCAATTTTTTCTCTATCCCAAACACGAAGGCTCACATTGATCAAGTCTATATCTCCATCAATTCCTATTTACCATCTTCGTATTTCTGCTTCCCAAACAGTATGTTTCTCAAATTGACACTACCAATGCAACTTTCGTTTGTCGTACTTGGGAGGTCTGCATGTTGTGAAAGACTAGGCATATTTAATTTTGGCCAAGTCAGCTTAGCTTAACGAAGGAAGTTTAGTACAGTTAGCGATGGATCCAAAGAAAAGTAAGATCCTTTAAATGTTTAAAATTATAATTTTTATATGTAATTCTACCTTATATTTATGATTTAGTATTTTAATTGATAAGAGTTAACTTCCTTAAAATATTTGTTTTTCTTGATTCAAATTTTTAATTTAAAGATTTTTGTTTCTTTTAAAATTATACCTTCTATTAGTAATGCCACGTAATATAGAAGTATTATATCTTCTATTAGTAATGCCACGTAAAATAGAAGTAGAAAGAGGAAGAATGACAGGTAGAGTAAGTGGATGGGGAAAATTAGAGCCTTCAATCCATCTGTACACTCTGGGCCTCGGTGAAAATAATCCTATTATTTGAAATTGTTATAAAAAAATAAACGTGTACAAAATGCTTTGTTTTTTTATAAGGCATTAACAAAGCTCTCAAAAGTAACTTAAAATTAAAAAAAAATACATGTAATTAAAAATATAAAAGAAATTAAAAGACTTAAAAATAAACGAACATGATATTCATTGGCAATTGAATTGGTGATGGGCTCTAAACAAATTTTTCAGAATGGAATAATGCATTGGAACATTTCAATTATACTGAAAGTTACCGTTTACTAAATGTTGGACCGTTAATTTAAAGATATGCTTGGGCTTATAGTGACTCTTCAGGTCGAAATACTCATCTAAAATCCATGTCAAATGTTAAGGGGATAGTAACGACAACAAATATCTGTGAATACAAGGGTAATCAGATAGATTAAAGTATGCTAAGGGTAAGTCTTCTCCGGATCCTGTACACTTTTATAAAAATTTAGTCTATTGAATCATACAGTTCATTTAATATAGATCGCTGGATTAAAAATTAATGACCGCATGCAATAAAAAACTTTAGTTTTTATCATGTGCAGCCATTATTTTTTATTATGGACCGATAAATTTGTAAAGTTCATTTATTTTAAGTTGTTTGGTCATATAGTTGTTAAAAAACTCTAGAAGATCCGTCTTGGTAAGTCTTCAAGAAAAAAGATAGTTGAAGGTAAAATGCACAATTTTCAAGTAGAGTTTTATTTTTTTTAAAAAAATGTATTTTGATCCCCTCACTAATATATATATATATATATATATATATATAAAAGTTACCACATTTAATTAGTCATTAATTTTAGTTAAATTTAGACTAAATAAATTAATTGAAAAATCAAATTGAAATTAAATTCATAAATAAAAAATTAAATTAAAAAAAATACACTTAATTAAAATTGAACTAATAAGTGAAATATCAAAATAGCTTATTATTCTTATTTTCTTGTGGCCTGCATTTATTTTTCGTTCAAATAGATATAATTAATTACAAGTTACACCGTGTGTGCATATGATTTTTGGACGATTTCTTTAACAAATTAGACTCACAATTTAACAAATTATATATATAAAAAGAAAATTCATTTGAACTTGTCTCGTAGGTCTATTGCCAAGTATGACCGTGGAAAACAAACAAGCTTTCATTAATGAAGGCATTTCTGTCAGCTTCGCATGGCTCAAACTTTTCCATAGCATTGATTCGGATTGTCTGCATTGAGAATTTAATTAAAAATTTAAATTTATTGTATTTAAAAATATTCAATTATTAAATTTTTATTAAATAATTTAAATTTTAATATATAAAAAATATTTTTAATAATTTTTTAAAATTTATATTATTAAATTTTATTTAACGATTCATATTCTATCAAATTCATGTATATTTTAATTTTTTTAATTTATCAAATCCAAATTTCTATTTTTGAAAGTTGTACTTTAAAGTACGTCGTATAAAGATGCTACACGCTGTTTTAATAGTCAATAATTAATGACCAAAAAAAAGTTGTGTATCTATAAAATTAATTTATCTGTGTTTAGATGTGAAAATTTCTATAATTATTTTAAGAATTTAGATGTAAATAATATGACATTTATTTTATTCCAAATTCACATAATCTATTTATTTAATTATTTATATTTATAAATATATGTATATAATATTAATCATCATAATATGTTATGGAAAAAAGTAAACGAAAAAATTCAAGTAATATATATATATATATATATTCTGACTTTTATATTATATTTTTTATTTGTCTTATCTTGTTATAATTTAATGTGAATAAAATTGATGTAATGGAGCCTTTATTTAAACAAATTCATTTTGGAAATCTTTACAAATAAATAGTTCATGATTCAGAGAGGAAGGATGAATTTTTTTTAATTAAATATAATCTTGAAGAAAAGATCACGAGAGAAGAAATTGAGAATCACGTTCATCAAAGATTTATGGCTTACATTTAATATATTTATTTATATTCATACACTTTTATGAGGAAAATAATTAGCGTAAACGTTCAAATAATTGGCATAATAGTAAAAGCAAATGTATGATGTGTAGCTATATTTTTTAATTCTAAATTTGTATATTTCTTGTATTTAGGCTGCAACCAATTATTTTATGAAATTTTCAAACATGAATTAAAATGTTAAAAAAATACGTATTTTTTAAAATACTTTAGAAGCTACATAATATTTTAATGCAGTCCTATAATACGTATTTTTGGAAACTTGAAGAGAATATTCTAAGAAATTATATTTAAGTAAAGTTCTTTTAGATGTATATATATTATTGGTTTTTTAAAGTAAAAATTTGACCAGTGAATGTTTTATCTTTCAAATTGAAGATCTTTTTTTTTGGGCCCAATTTTAAATTGAAGATCTAAACCATGTGTTAAAGTATTAATTCTCATAAATATATTTTTTTTCTTTTTATAAAAATTATACTAAAATCTTCTCACATTCAAAAACACTTAATTAATTGATTAACATTAAATTTAATACTGTTAATAATTTATTTATTATGAGCATCTAGCTTGTGGTCTTGTTGAATAACAGCACTATATGTAATTAGTATTCAGTTTCTAGAGAGCTTACGATCAAAAGTGACATCATCCATGAGTCATTCCCGGTGTTAGTTTATTTAACTTTGTATTTTGTCACTTATGATTATAAATTTAAGGGACCGTCCAAGCAATTGTTTGTACACTAGATGGGAATAAAGAAAAAATATTCAAAAAGCATTTCAAATTAGAAATATTTTTGGAGAAAAATGTAAGGATGTCATCATCATTGGAAATTGCTATGAAATTTAATTGGATAAAGTAGATGGAAATATAGACTCCATATGAGACTCATTTTTATCATTTTTGTAGTATACATTAAAAAGATGAATGAATATTCTTTTTTTAATTTGTCTTATAATATTATTTTCATATCATCGTTCAATTAAGTTGGATATTAAATATGACAATAAGGCATCAATCATTTTTGGTGAAGCATATTTAATATTGAAGATAAATTGTACAATTTGGTAACATTTTAGTTATTCAAATTAATATAAAACTAGTTTATTTCCCGGGTCTTAGAGAAATCAAGTTTGTTTTACTATATATATATATATATATATATATATATATATATATATTAATACATTTTAAATTAAAGGTATTTATAAGTGTCAATAAAAAAAATTAAATTTAGTAATATATTGTGATATAAAAAAATATAATAAATTAGAGAAAGTTCTCAAAATTAGTTATGTGATATTAGTTAGAGAGAAGTGATGACAATAAATTTATAGAGAGAGCACTATTATAAATTATTTAATCATGTATTATTTTTTTATTTTAATTTTAAATCATGTCAAGTTATATTTATAGTCTTTTATTAAAAAAATTGAAATAAAAATTAATTAATTAATTATTTTGACTCAAAACAATGTCTGAACTTCAAAGAATTTTCTATTTAAGAGGTGATTAATTAATTTATTAATTTTCTCTTACTCCAAAGAATTCATAGATTTCAAAGAATATATAATTCATTAATTTTTTTTGTTCAATTCAAAAAATGATTAAATTTTAAAAAAAAATCAATGTAAGAGATAATTAATTAATTTATTAATTAATTACTTTTTTTTTGGTAAACTATGAAAAATTTACTTACTTCAAAACAATTTTAATGCATATATAAAAATTATAAAAAGTTATAGCATAAAAAATTAAAAATTTAATCAAAGAGTCTTTTCGCCGGTCAAATGAAACTACTAAGAAAATGGAACTTCTAAGAAAGCGTATCTTACTTTTATATAATATATAAGAGATATTAATGTCTTTAAAGACTTGTTTGACTTTTCTCTTACGTATATTGATGAGAATTAACAAGTCTTCCGCGAACATACAACAGTCAAATGCAGTGCCCACTCTTAAAGACTTCTCTGCTGAAGTATGAAAGCTCAGACATTTCAAAAATTCTTATGTCATTGCTTTCTCACCTTCCATACCCTGTAAATCAAGCTTGTTTTATACATTAATTATAATATTACAATGATACATGCATTTTTTTATGATTATATATGTTTTCAATCAAACCATTTTTAATTCAATATTACATATAATATTGGTTATAATTATTACTAACTGAATTAATTATTTGCGAGCCTGAAGTAAACCAAGTATAAAATTTTTAAGTTTAATATGTTTAAAGATCCTAATATGTTAATCAAAGTCTTATTTAATTAATAATTAAATTCAATCTGAACTTTTGAGGATTTGAGTACTCTACCAATGGCTCAGTTCATTTCTATATGTAACTATTCTTAGGAGCATTTGGAGAGTCATATCCTAAATGCAGATTACACCAGATAAATACTGTGGAAGAGCACCATGAGAATTTGCTTCAAGAAAATCCTAAATATTATAATATATCATATGTAAGATATTTTGCATATAAAATATTAATTTACCAAATTTATCAGCTTTATAACCCACATCTTCAAGAAATCTCGTAATGGAAAATGGTTGACTTGACGTAGGAGTCAATTAGGTGGGCCAATAATCAGTTTTCACACTGATGCAAGAAAAATCACAAACATGAAATACTAATTAAGAAAATTAGTAACACATTACAGGAAGGTTCTAATTGGTGACTTTAATCAAGTATATATAGCATATGTTTCAGATTTGGGAGTACATAATAGAGAAGAGGGATATATAGAGCAATAATGGAAGTGCTGGGTGAGGTTAAAATTAGGTCAGATGAACATAAGAGTGAGGAAGAAGAAGCTATGCCTCCTGGGTTTAGATTTCACCCTACAGATGAAGAGCTTGTAGGGTATTATCTGCAGAGAAAGGTAGAGAAGAAGCCTCTTCGGATCGAACTCATCATGCAGATTAACATCTACGAATACGACCCTTGGGATCTTCCAAGTACGATTTGCTTAATGCTTCCTCGTTTATTTTTTTCTTTCTTTGATCTTTTGTACTGAAAGTCTGAAACATATATACAGTTCTACAGATAATTAATTAGGTTTTCCTTATGAGGCATAATCTGGTATGACATGCATGAGTTCTTGGATGAAACCAAGAGATCTAGCAGCTACATATAGCATAAGCTAAAAGAGAAGTACCTAAGTACTAAAACGTAAGAAGAAAAATAGAATGACACAGCTTAAAGCAAAATAGAATAATTTAATATTGAATAAAATGAGATGAGAATAATTTGTAGTTCACCCTAAAAAGTACTAATTAAACAATTCTTGAATGGATTAATTGATATTTTTTGAACTCTTGCAAACTTGCATGTGAAGACCTAGAGGCTCAAGTTTTCACCCATTAGGAAAGCAACTATAACTCTATTTTATATATTATATTTGAAAAAATTATACTTTTAGTTTGTATAATTTTATTTAATTTTTAATCATTTCAGTTTTTATAACGTAAAAATTTATAAATAAGTCCTTAAAATTGAAATAATTTTTAATTTAGTTACTATTTTTATATTTTTATCAATATTTTATCATATACATGACATCATTTCATTTTATTATCTTTTTTAATTTTTTTATTAGCGTAAATTTTATATATATATATATATATAGAATGTTAAGATAATATAGTTAGATATGTCAAGTCAATATTAACAAAATTTTAATTGTAAAAACTAAATTAAAACATTTGTAAACTATAAGAACTCAATTACAAGTTTTCAATAAACTATAAGGACTAACTTAAAAGTTGAATGAAACTATGAGGATTAAAAGTATAATTTTTCCATTATATTTTTTACGGTTTTTGATGTCAGATTATTCCATTTTTCTTGAAAAAAAAATGTTAATATTGAGAAGGGAGTAGCAACGTGGAGGGGGAAAAAGAAGGGTACTTCTTCTGCAGGAGAGGGAGAAAATACAGAAACAGCGAGAGGCCTAACAGGGTGACCTTGAGAGGCTCAGGCTTCTGGAAAGCCACTGGCATTGACAAACCTATTTATGGAGTTGCAGACTCAGACAGAGACACACGCGCACACACTCACATCATTGGCCTTAAGAAGTCCTTAGTCTATTACCGTGGAGCTGCTGGCAGAGCCTCCAAAACTGATTGGATGATGCATGAGTTTCGTCTTCCCCACAGAAACACTGCTCCACCACGCAATTCAGCTTCTGCCATTGATGGCCGTCTTCAAGAAGCTGTAAGTCAACTGCTTCATTCATGTTTTCCTTGGGGTAATGGTATATATAGAGTTTGATTTCTTAAAAATTTAAGATTTCAAGATATGAGTAAAGTAATCTTTATTGTTATTATACGAGTACAATGTAATTTTGACATGTTACTTTTAATCTTAAAATTAGTTTAGTCTTTTGTAAATAAAAATTATATAAAATTTTTAAAAAATAAAATTCTTAAAAAAATAATAGACTTTTAACGATTAAAATGATCATATCAAAGCATTAAATTAATTTACATTTTTATTTTTAAATATTATTTTAATATTTTTTATTTTTAAAAGATCAAGTAAATCGTAAAAAAAGGACTAAAATTACATTTTTCTTGTTAGTATACATATAAGTCTTGAGATAACTACAAAATTCATTTTTTGTATCCAGCATTCCTACTCTTGCTTGGGTTAACTTTTAAAGAGGTCCTTTGTTATTTGTTGTGTTGACCCAAGCATTTTAGATGTGGAGTAAAATCTAAACTATTTGTGTTCAATATATTGATATTTTAGATATTTGGTAAGGTCCATGATAACTGGAAGGCATAAAATGACTAATTCTATTTTAGATAGTATCTCTATCTACCTAAACAATTATGAGGGTTTCTATGTTTAGTTAACCTGTATATACAGTGTCTAACTATATATAATTAGCATAATTAATTTAATTGACTAAGTTTTCCTGGTACAACTTTTGAGCATTGGTAAAGCATATCTTTAATGAATTATACAGCAATTAATTCTGTCATTGTCACGGTCTTTTAACTGTATTAATTATATGAATATATTTCAGTCTTGTGTGGTCCTTATTTTATTGGCCTTTTGCCACCAGGTCAACTCTGTTGAAAAACCTGCTTCCTTATTATTAGACGTAATTGTGAGGACCGTGTCCCTTAAATTGCAATAGAAATCTCCTCTACTCCATGCATTTTCTTTAAGAAAAATATAATTTTGATTCTTTATTTTTAGTTAAATTACCAATTTGGTTCTCCAGAAAGTATTATAATGATTTTTCAAAGATGAAAAATGAACTTTTTGACCTTTTAAAAGGTCTAAATTAATACTTTTTAAAAGATTTTATTTTTTGAAGGAGCAATTTAATACTTTTTATTTTTGAAGAATCAAATAGATCTTAGGCTTAAAATTGAGGGACTAAAATTGTGTTTTTCTCTATTTTTCCTTAATAATAGAATTAGATACTTGTTTTAAGACATCAAAATCAACTCAATTGTATACCCATTTAAAAATATATATTTGTTTATATATTGGAAGAAATGTTTTTGTATAAACTAAATTATTTTAAATATTTATATCAGCTTCTTTGATATGATTAGTGCATACGAACAGAAGACGTAAATGAATAGAGTATATAAGAATCAAGAAGGGACTTCTCATCTATATTTTGTATCGAAGACTTTGACTCTACGTGTTTCACTGTTCTTGATGGTGGGTTTTTCCAGGAAGTGTGGACACTCTGCAAAATATTCAAACGAACCCCATCTTACAAAAAGTACACAGAAGCAGCCACCAAACCCAGTCCAGCTCATTCAACTTCTGAAACAATCAGCTTAGGATCTGACGTTAATGGCAAACCATGCCTCACTTTCAAAGACTCGCTGATCATTCAACAGACTGATGAAAGGAAGCAGATTATAAATAATATTGAAAAGGTTGAAGATGAAAGAAACCACTTGTTTCTGGGTCAATTAGCTCAATCTCCACCACCACTAGTGTCTTACCCTAGCTCTTGGAATTCTGGTGTGGTGGAGGAGGAGGAGGAGGATGTATTTGCAAATGGAAACTGGGATGAGCTACGACCTATGATTGAGTTAGCCATGGATTATTCATCCATCCAAAGCTTATTATGATTGTCAAGAGTTATATTTAGATTGATGTTTAGGACTTTTTGATCCTCAAACACCCAATTTTTCACTGGGTGGGAAACTTTGACATACTGATATACGGTAAATATAGAGGGCTACAGGTACTACATTACTTTCATTCGTCAATTTGATGCTTAATCTTGAATAATTTTCCTGGTTTTTATTTACTTGTCTTTTTGTTTTCTTGGTTTAAAACCAATTATTGACTTTAACATTGCTGAGTGAATTATCCTTTTCCATCATTTCCGTCTAATAATACATATATAAATGAATAGTGAATTACTTTTTTCCAAACATATAAGAATGTAGTGTTAAAAAAATTCAAGATTTTACTAGCAATACATTAAACATGATAATTTCAAGTTTTTATACATCATATACCCAAACATCTCTAAGTTTTCAAAGTCTTTTCAAGTTTAAAATTCTACTTACCCAATACTACATGATATTTTGATGTTTACTTTCAAGTTCAAGAAAAATATGACATAAAAAATTTTTACAACTCAACAATACATATGAATCTTCCCAAAAAAAAAAAAAAAAAATCAAAACAAAACAAAATCTCATATTACATTTTTATTAGTAAAAACAAACACTCAAATTACTTGACTCCTTCCAAATATATATAACGGAGCATCCCACCAGCCTAGGGAATAATAGCTTAATGAAGTCAAGCTGTAGTTTAAGGGTCAGCCTGTTCTGAGTTGCTACAGTTTTGCTTCACTGCGTTTACAGGCCAGCTAGTTAGTTGTATTTACCTGGTATTACTGTGGGCATGGTACTCTTGATTAGGGGCAGGCTATTACACAACTTGATTAGAGCACAGAGGAAATGAAATCAACTAGAGGTATACATTCTCACCCACCCAAATGGTATAACTACATTCCGTACAGGTAAAAAATTTTATATGATGTGTACTTGTGGATATCATCAGGGCTGATTAAAAGAGTTTGCCCCTTGTTCATTGTGATTTGTAGTACCAGGTTGGCCAACCACAGGTATATCCAAGCTGTTACCTTCAGTTTCAGATGCTACTTCCCTTACATCAGCTACCCTTGCCTCAGTTGCCTGAATATCACTCCATTCATTGTCTCTGAGAGGCCGAATGTTTACCTGTTCGGTCGCCATGTGGACTACACTCTCAGCTGGGACAGGGATGGTTCTAGAGATGCTTAGGCATGCTTTATCCACATTCTCCTCTGTTGGGTCAACATGCTTTGTATCCGAGCAAGACTCAGTCTTCTCAATAACTTGAGTTGCATGAATGTGTTGTCTGTCAACAGGAAAATTATGTTATATCAACTTTGCTAATTGACATAAATTACATCTGTTAGATATCAATGAGAGCATTATTGATGGATCATCGCTTGACAGTTTAAACTGAGTCAAAGAATCCTTGCTCTTCCCATTCTTCTAGTTAAATTGCAGTTCAAAGTATGGTGAATTTGTTTTATATATATATATATATATATATACACCTAATAGTTTAATCTTTTGAGATGAATTTGTTCACAACAATAGCTACTTAAATTTTAATTTTCATGACATGTATGCATTCCTAGCTGATGAACATTCCCAAGTGCAACTCAATGAACTCAGAGCACACAATAGAGCAGGCATAGTTTCATCTCATTTTGCAGTTTCAGTTATTCTATTGCACATATAACTTCCATCTTCGTTTTAGGATCATTAAAATTTAACGCACTCAATAAAATGAAGTGGTGACTGGTAGTTGGAAAAGAAAAGCAAGATGCTGAACCTAGTTAATGCAAATTTCATGCAAGGGCTAAAGAGGACAAGATGGCGGACCTTTGAAGTTGTGCTTTTAATACATTTACGTATGCAAGAAGTTCCTCCTTCTCTTTTAATGCTGCTGATTCTCTTTGTAAAGCCTCCTTTATCCTGGCCTCAGAATTTGTCTCTGCAACCCTAACCTTTTCTTCTGCTCTGACTACCGCTGCTTCTAAGATCACATCATGTTCCCTAGCTTTTGCCAGCTCTGATCGCCACATATTAGCCTCCTGAATAGCAGCATCTCTCAGTTTGATTGACTGGTCTCTTTCTTTGCTTAAGCCCATAATCTTCGCTTCAGACTCTTTTAGCTACATAAGTATTAAACACAAAATGGACACGAACACAATTTCAGTGCTTTTGATACTCATAATTCTAGCGGAGGGTTTATCATCCATATGTTACAGAAAGTCATTCAAATTTCCACCAGCCAAATCACTAACAGAGAAATCTCAATATACACCAGCATAGTGGCATACCTTCTGTCTGGACATCTGCAGCTGCTTCTCTAACTCTTTTTTCAAACGCTCAATTTCAACACATGCAATTTTCCTATGCTCATCCATAGTATAGGCTGCAGATGCTGCTGCCTCAGCTGCTTCAGCAGTCTCAGATAGTTTCTCTGCTATATCTTTTATTGTTGAATCACGTGCTCGAATGTCTCGAGCCAAATTCTGTAGCTCCTCATCCTTAACTCGTAGTGTTTCCTGTACATAAGGGTAGCACCATCAGAACCAACTCAAATGCTATAAAGAAAGACACATGAAGAACAAAACATCCATATACACAATTATTTTCAAAGTCAAAGTCAAAATACTCTTCTTGGTTTATATCCCCAATCCTCATTTCTTCCTCAACAGCTTCCCCACTATATTATTTTTCTTTCTGCTTACTCTGAGCAGCTCAAAATGCAGAGGAGTATCATAGACTATTCTAAGACGTAAAAATTCTAAAATTTTTCCTATCAAGGAATAATCCAAATATATGGTATTATTCTTTCATTAGATTATAATCACCATTCCACTTTCTGATTTTTAAGATACAATATCCTTTCCTTATTTCATCATTATTGATGTTCTAGTTTTTAACAATTATCATGCAATAAATTGTATCCTTCTCCCTTCTCTTAAATCCCCTATGAGCAGGAAACTTACAATCTGGTTGCAGGATGCAGGGCCTAAGTGAACAGACGAATTTAGAAAACCAATCACCAGACAGAAGGAGAAAAGAAAGTCAAAAGTGCAGTCAATTCTTTTAAAACAAAATATTACAAATCAATAAGCTATAAAAGAGGACTCCTCCAAGCAAAATGGAAAAAAAAAGAAAAAGAAGAAACCATACTAAACAAGATTAGCTAAAAAATGACAAATGTCACTCGGAGTTTCAAAAACAGCCTTTCGTGAAGAGGACTTCTGCAGTTAGTGGCTCTTACCATGATTAGAAGTTGAGTACATGGTAGTATACAACTAGCAGCAACTTTTTTTTTCTTTTGAGGACAATAAGTTGACATTTGGTTAAGGAAAGTCTATTATCTGCCAAATATTAAGCTGATCTGAGCAAAGAAAGGCAGTTCAGAAATTGCCGGCAAAACTAGTTGGCACTAACAGCCACTATTACTTAAGGAGAGAAGAGGCAAATGAAAGAGTAAGTTTACTATAGCTTGTGCAAGAGGAGTGGGGCAGCCACAGATCATCTTTGTCCTCAACGCACTGCTGCAAGGTTACCTCTTTCACTTTTTGGCATTCAGTAATGCAGGCCACAGCCATTATGAATGTCATGGAAGTGATAGGAATTGTTAGGAATATAGTGCCTATTAGTCCGATGTGGTACATTTGATTGGAGAGTTACAAGGGCCCCAAGGGGATGACTATCCCAGTGGACAGTTGAGTTGATAACTTATTTAGCTATTACACTAATTTTTGCCCCTTCATGTCTTTATCACTGAGATGTCACAATAAGCAAATTGAAAAAGCATATTAAAGAAATTAACAAAAAAATTTCTACTTAGTACATATGAATGTACGACACAATGGTATCTAAATGGCCTTGCCATCAACAAATAATTGAGAACCGGTAGATTTGGGGTAAAGTGCAAAGGAAGACCAGTTTTTAGAGGAAACTATAGGCTAAGCATATTAAGTTTGAAGTTAAGCTATAGCAACAAGCCTATAGAAGAGATGGAACTAAACAGGACTTCACTGTACATTCATAAGTGCTTAATCATTCATTGGAGCACAGAATAAAGTAGAAGAAACACTGACTCAACCATACCTTCATGATCGCTAAATCATCCATAGGACCATCAGTAATCTTATTTGTCATCATTCCCAGAGCATTTCGAAGAGAAATTTGCATTGCTGCTTCAATTTCTTTAGAACATTCCAAGGCCGTTGAATTGGCTGCAGCAACAACTGTTGCAACAGTTCCTAATTTCGCAGATCCGTTTCCACTTAGGGAATTCACAGCCTCCTTATGGGCTTTCAAAACCAACTGAGTTGCACTGATGTCAGAGGAGACAAAGATATAATTACAATTTACAAGTTAGACAAGAAAGTTTGTAACAGCAGCAGTCCTCACATAATACATATTAATTTTATTATAAAAGAAAGCAAGATTGCATGATAGAATATTAGATATAAAGAATATTAATATTAAAACTGAACAATTGCATGACATTAAGTTTTGTGACATTTTCTTTTCTTTTCCTTTTTCTGCAAGGTTTTAAGTGGGCACCAAATGAAAATTTCAACTAGTTTATGTCACGTAAGCATCACTGCAACTCCCATGTTGTTTTTGGATTAGGAAATTTGCTTCTTAACAGTTGACTAGAACACATTCATACCAGTCAGATAATTACAAACAAGACATGCTGCATTAACAATGGAGATTCACCAATATGATTAATCAGCACATACAAATGGCACTTTCATGAACAAACGCTTCCCGAAAAAATCCAGCCAGTACATTAATTGTAAAATTATCGACTAAAGCACAATTCTTTTGGGTTCAAGCACAATTATTCCTTCAGACATTCAAAAAATAATCTATTTCTCACAAAAAGAGGACCCCAGATAATCCTCTTCACTCCCCCAACCCCCCACCCTCTTTTTTTTCCTTTGCCCAAATTAAAGCTATTGCATTCTTGTGAGCTACTTTAGACAAAAATACTATTATGTTTTAGCACTTTTTAAAAGTCACATAACACACCAAAGCTGATTTTCATTCCTATCTCTGGAAATTCATCAGCTTCTTGGTTGGGTCTCCATTATAATGACTCAGAAAGGCAGCATTAAATCAATATATTCTTCATTTCAAGCAAAACTAGATATAGAGAACAAACAACCACCTATCATTAGTGGTATTTAGAGCTGTAAAGTCCATTAAACAACCATGTGACACTTTTCATATATATTGGGTACACAGATAGAAATGATAGAGAGAAAAGAAGCAGGAGACATAGGCTCAATGCAGTGGTGTCTAGAGAAGCAATCCATACTCATCTAAAGAGATAAGTTTCTTATAGAAAAATAATTACCTTTATATCACTTTAATGATAGAATCTTTAGCCGATATACACTATTGAGAAGCTTCATGAGGAAAAGACATAAAAAATCAGTATTGTTACCTTTTTTGTATTTAAAAGACAAGTACCTCCCAAAATTCCACCACGTTCCTCAACAAAACTAATTTTCTGTCCCAAATCTACTCTTACACAGTAAAATCCGCAAGGCACATACACATAAAAGTTTGAATATATTACACGTTAGTCAAAAGACATGACTTCACACTTCCAAGTGCAAAATCAAACTAAATTTAAAAGCGTCACTCCTGACTCTTAAGTTTAACCATTAATGGTTCAGTAATAACAGGAACAGCAGACTTAAAAGAACAGATGTGCACAGTGCACTCATTTATGATCCAATCTCACTACTGGAGCACCAAATTATGCTTGAAGAAAACATACATGTTCTACAATAAGAGACAAGACATTACCTTCCATGGCCCAACTCACCCGACTTACAAACAAACCCAAAAATTCCCTTCAATTTTACTCGATATGCAGTTTGCCCCTAAAATTTTTAATTGGTCAAATTAACCTCCATCATCTATCTGGTTGTGCAAATCAAGAACTCCATCACCCAGACGTTGAAAATTGACACAAACACGTAGTAAATTATCCCAACAACTTTTCAATTGGTGCATCTTATCCCCATCAATTGCCTCATTTCATTATCAGTTTGATTTGAATGGCTCAATGCCGGACATCTTAATATACACAATTAGATAGACAACAGTATAAGGGTAAATTGTACCTACTGAAATTGGGTCAAGGCACCCGTATGATAAAGTTAAAGGAAGTTTTCATGATTTAAACAAATGTTTACCAACCTTTCAAACACCAATTCCACAAAAAATATAAACTTTAATTAAACTAAGTGATATAATTAATCCAATGTTTGAAGTGACAGTAATATAATTTTCTCAAGCAGCATCTTGACAGGTCTCATAAATTAATAAAATTTAGAAACACAAGAAATTACCGTATGTCAGAATATCTTACACAACAAATTATGTTTAAAATAATAAATAACAGCCCATGAAACTTGGCACAGAGAGGAAAGAAATAATGGAGAAGAACAGGGGTAACATACTGTAAAGTTGACACCCATGCTCTAGCTGCACCAGGGGTTTCTGCACAAAGAAAGTAATCCTTTTTCTGTGGGGTCCCGATATCTAAAGAAGACGGTTAAGGACACAAGTAGAATAACATTCATTCAATTTTCAGCAATTGATTACTTTTAATGACAAAACTGATAAATATGACAAAGTGGATACAAATGCAGCAACCATCATACTTTGGCAGTCCGCTGTTTCACAAATTAAATGAGTAAGTAACATGTCAATAAATATTAAAATTCAACTGAAAGTTGTCAAGCAGGACGAAGTTGTAAACGTCATCCATACTGGAAGTTCACAGGAGATACAGTAATTGTGCTATTTGCATCAAATACAATTGTGCCCTTAACAGTTGGTTCATTTCTTCTTATCCTACAGCAAGAAAAACAGCATAAAGGTTGTTTCATCATAAGGTCTCACGAAATATAGACAAAGCAGCAGGAAAATTTATATGAACCTACTTGTATTCCATTTTCCCAGTTGTTGGGTCCAAAATAACCCAACGCTCATTCCATTTTCGTAGCTGTAAACACAAAAATATTTTGCATGAGCCAGCTAGCAATACAAAAATAAACAACTCATCATTTTCTGAAACCCTCAGCAAAAGAAAAGAGAAAAAATGCATACATTCTCCGAAAGAAAATAACATTTGCTATTCAAAGAATCATAACTCCAGAACATGCTGAAATTGTTAATTCATCACTATTAGTTATGTAGGTAAGAAAAACTACAACTTAGAGCTAAATTGCAAAGAAGAACAGAAACCCAGTGACGGGGGTAATAATGAAACATCATTCTCGAGTCCAATATCCACGTACCAATTGATCAAATTCGACAGTAACATATAGCCAACAATAAGAAATTAAATGGAGAAAGAATTAAATTACTGTTTCAGATCGCTTAAGAAGTGGTCCCTGCAACAAATTTTTACCAGAACCCGAAGCCAAGTGCCGCTTGATCTTGTCCAAATTATTCTCCGTATCCGCATCAGCTCTCTGTAACATTACAACTCAGCTGTATATTACAACCAAATCAAACACACAGAAAGAGCGAGAGAGAGAGAGAGCGAGAGAGAGGATGACTAACAACAGAGGCACCATTGGAAGCCATGTTTGCAGATCAAGAGTTGTCTTGTCTGAAGCTGAAACAGAAGGGTTTTGGGTATTATTTCTGAAACTTCGCATCTCCTTTTTTCTTTGTCTTTTTTTATGATTAATTAATGAAGAGAGTAAGAAAAATATAATTTTAAAATTGCAAAAAATGAAAAAGACCGGTAGGTTTGAGGTTTCTTCGTTGGACTTTCCGGTGAAAATTAAGATTATAGAATCGCTACAATTTTCTGAAAATAAATATTACTAGTTGTTATGAACGGGCCAGCCCAGCCCAAGCTTCATTGACCAACATTTTTTTTTTTGGATTAAACATTTTTATTAATTCTTTGACAAAAATAAACTTGTCTAAAAAACTTTTAAGGAAAAATATTTAATTGCCAGTTTTATTTGTTTGGTGTCCCATTTTTCAATAGGAGCATATGTAAAGAATTTTTTGATTAAGAAATCGATACTAAATTATAAAATATGTCAAAATATTATTTTCTATAATATAAGAATACTTAATAAATTACCCAAATTTCGTCTTATTCAATTTTTATCCATGTACTGTCGGGAAAACCAATATCACTGAGTATAAACAAGGTTGCATTCTTTACAATTATTGCAAATTCTACAATAATTATATGAACCATTTGATCCATACTTTAGTGGATCTTAGTTATTGGATTAAAATTTTAATCTTTGTACTAATTTCAATAACTTAATTTCAGAGCATAACAAAAATAGCCTAATAATAAGATTTTTCACGATTTCAAGTGATCTCATATTCAAATCCTAATAATAATAATTGAAAAAAATTTAACTTCAAATACAAAATGTTAGATTTTCTATAATCATAATTAATATTGACTATTATATTTTAATTACAAAAACCTATAGTAAGAAATACGTGTCAGAGTATAAACTATTCAATAACCATAAACTTGCTTGAATGAAAAAGATCTAACAGTCCTATCTAGATTGTATTGTTAAATTGCTGTGATCCGCAACGTACCGCGAAGGAACTTGAAGATTGTAACGTGTTTCTTAAAATTAACTTTCCGGCATAATTATAACTTAAAATGTTTGTCTGATATGATGAATTCAATTTAGAAGACATAAAATTTGAAGAAAAAAAAAGTGTTAGTTTATAAAATGAGTCGAGATTTTTTAAAAGTTCAATCTGAATCTAAAATGTTAGTATAAATTTTTTTTAAATGAACAAAATCTTATTATCTTAAAAAAAATTTAGTATAATATGATATTTTGATAAAAAAATAAAAATTAATATATCTTATTTAAATGATTTATATTAATAAAATAACTCATTTATATTTATAACTTCTCTATATATAATTTTACATATAATAATAACAATTATTTAATGTTATTTATCTTAAATCTGTAATGATTTGATTTAACCATAATTTACAAAAGTTCGATTGATCCACTCTAAAATATATAAATAAAAATTTAATTAAAATATGAGTTTGATTTTTCTTAAACTTAAATTCAAGCTTAATTTTTAAAACTTCAATCTAATGATCAGGTCTATTTGCCAACGTAATCTTGATCAATTTCTAATGTGTATTTGAAAATGTCCTTGTTATTAACCACTAAATTGAGATCACTAATTATTAGTAATATAATATTAATAGAATAAAAAATACTAATATAATAGAAATAGAATTGTCCTTTTTTATACTCTCCGATTTCATTGCTATTGGGAGCTTTATGCAATTGATTGGATCATATCAAATTATATAAATATCCATTCAACACGACGTAAGTTATCAAAAGCATCTCGAACATCCACCAAAGGGCGGAAAGTTGAGATCTTTCAAAAATTGGATTCCTATGCAACATAATCACATGGACAAGCTCACGCTACCTCGTCAATTTGAAATCTAACTTAGAATTTTTTTGGAAGGTATCGAAGAAGAATTGGAATGTAATAATATTGAGTTAAGGTTCTTTATTGATTCAAATGTTATAACTCCGAGTTTGGCATAGAGAAATTAAATTTTTTGTCGTTGGAAATAATCAGAAACTTCAATTTATCGAACTTCAACTCTACGGGACATGAAGCATTCGATCAGAATTAAACTGCTCATATTTGTTTAACTTTATGCCACGTAGTTCTATTGAAATTTGACTGGACGATACTATGATTTTTTAAATGACAAAAAAAAAGAATTTCTCTTTGTGGTTGAAATTAAGGGCATGTTTAATTATTAAAATTGATATAAAGGAAACGAAAATAAGAATGAGAATGAAAGTGGAGGTGAGAATGAGAATATTAAGTTATTGTTTGGTTATAAAAGAATGAAAATGTGCACGTCTTTCGATTAGTAGATTACATATGAGAATCAATTAAATAGTATACATATTTTATCATATTATCTTTTATCATAAAATTAAAAAAAAAGATAGATATTTCTTCAAAATATTAATTAATAATATAGTTATATATTAATAATAATTTTAATTAATAATATAATAATATATATTTAATAATTAATAATATTAATAATAAATTAAATTAAAATAATAAAATAATAATAATACTAATAAATGAAATAAATAAAAAATAATAATACATTAAAAAATGATTTAATAATAAATAATTAAAATAATAATTTAATAATAAATTAAGGTTTTAATGTATGATAAAAGTATTTTTGTTCAAAAATTATTATAAATAAGAACATTTTTGTCAAATATATTTTTATTTCTAAAAGACTAATATCATTTCATAACTTTAACTAGGAAGATAACACTTCTTTATATAAGAAAGAATAGGTTCTCTAGAGAATAAGCATGAGAACACAATCTATCAATCAAACGTGAAAATAAGAATGTCACCTATTCCTATTTCTATCTCTTTACTTTAATTCTAACATCCAAACAGAATTAGTGAAATAGGAACTTGATACCAACATATTAAAGAGAATCATTATTATGACTTTTCTAATTCGCTTGAAATACATGATACTATTTTACTACTAACAAAAATTATTTTTCTTGGATGGATTTTACATTCACTTATAATAATAAACTCATTATTCTTTTTTTAAATAATTTTATTTTTAATAAACTTGAAACTTTTTTCACTTAACTTTATACAGTGAATGTAACTTTAGAAATTAAAAAATGTTGAACTTGACTACAAAAGGTTAATATAAAAACAACAACCCGACTTAACTTGATGACTTCAAATACGAAATCAATGATAAAATCAAAATGAGTTTACTAAAGCTTGCCCGTGAGCATCCCTACTCAATAGTTTTCCAACAATACTCTATTATAACTATGGCACAACATTTGTTTGATGTAAACTTCATTCAAATTATGTTAAATGAATTATTCTTCCCAATCGAAATTCTTTATATATTCTTAGTACAAGAATATCACCTTCTCTAACCCGACGAAGCACTCTCAAGTAAGTTCCCAGCCTCAGCCCTCAGCCCCATTTATGTGATTTACATCATAAAGATATCTTTTATTTCTTTTAATTTTTAATTTACAGACAACTTTCACAAATAAACCATCCGCAATGTTTATTTCAGTTTTACTTATATTTTCTTCAGAAATGCACATTATAAGTTTTTTCTTATAAGTAACTAGAGATAAGGGGTGTTAAAATTTGACTAACATGCAAATTGCGTTACAATTCAATTAAAACATAATAGATGATAACTAAAAAGAATATATAATTTAATTTGAAAATAAGACAATAATTTGCAATAACTATACACAAGTCATGAAATAGAGATATATGCATACTTATCATGTTTTAATTAAGAACAACATAACAAATATATAAAGAATTGCATAAAAGTTTCACTGCATCAGAAATAAGTCAAACCTGGCTTTAATTTGGCCCCCAAAAAAAACCTGACTTTAAGAGGTAGTGCATAACTAAACTAAAATGAAATTTTTGCCAGACTAATCATAGATGACCATGTAAAGTGGATCTCACTAAAAAGAATATTAATACACTAGCATGTACATCCATGACTGGTTTGATCTGTCAAGACAGGTCTACTAAAAATTTTTCTTAATAACTTAGCATGGATTAATTATGCATACTAAGTCCAAAAGATTTTAATTATATCGTCGCTTGGCTACAATATTCTACAAATTGTGTCAACTCAACCACACCCCTCAACGACAACAATAAAAATAAAAAATAAATTTTTTGCATAACTTTGTTTATGACCAATCGATAACATCAAAAACACCTCAAACCCATTCTGCTTGGGGTAAAGATAGATAAACTATCATAACCTGTCCCAGCCAAATCCACAGCAGCAAAATAGCCATGCCTAGAGACATTCCTATTCCATGGTAAAAAATAGTAAAGACGTATAGCACCTCACAAGCTTCCGTGGCAGTTGAATGGAAGACCCACTGTTGGGTGACACACGTATCGGTTAGCTTACCTATCAAGAGAAAGCACAAAAAGAAAAGGAAAGTCATCGACTAGGAAATTGAAGGAGCAATGATCACACAGCATCCCCAGCATTTGGACCACTGATTAAAACTGATACACAAAATGAGGCCATCATTATATAGGTCATTATATAGTCAAATGCCTAACGTGATCAACACAATCATCAACAAATGCTTGACGTGATATATTGCACATCTAATTTACATGCATCATGGAGGTTCATGTGGTATAATATCAATCAAGAATTGCAAGTTCTTCTTCAGGTTGACGCCTGACATCTTAAAACTATACAATTCACTAAAGACAATTAGGCCTATTATAAATAAAATCTCTTTTTGGATATATGGTAGCAGATCCTCAAAGCACATGTCAAAGTTCTTTCGGTCGTCATCAAAATTATCCTCTTTGGGATGGAAACAATAGTTCTTACATTTTCATGCCAACCTACTTTCTTCTTTTATGGAAATTTTATAGGTAGCAACCAAAATTGTCCATGTCAGAGCAAGTACTAATCAAAGTTTGCAGAATTTGAAAACTTACAAAAGATGAATGGTAGAAGGACCAGATATGGCAGCAACTTTTTGTGCCCGGTGTGTTTCACGCTGGTAAAGCCCTTTCATTTCCTTTTTCATACGGCGTGCCTCTCGCCGATCCTCCTTCACAGCAGCCTAATAGAAGCATAAATATTCTTTTCATTAGAGTGGCAGTAGTGATGTAGGACATCAGAGAGAGAAGGGGAAGAGTGGGGAAAGATAATAGAAGAAGAAGAGAGAAGAGAGAGGTAATTAAGAGAGGAAATTAGGTTAACCCAATAATATTCAATCAAATAGTCTTTTAATAACAAAGTGCTTAGGCCTATTTATTGAGAGTCCTGTAATAAAACAAGATAATACAAAATCCTAACAAAAATCTAAATTCAAAATAATTCAAATAGATAATCCTAAAGTAATTCAAATTCAAATTTTTAGATTATTCAATCCTAATAGAATATCTAAATTCAAAATAATTCAAATTCCTAAATTTATCCTAACTAATTAAATCCTAAACAGATAATAAAATCTCTATATTTATTCTTAATAACTAAGTTACAAACAAATAATAAAATATTTCTTATCCCATTCTCCATTAAGTAGTACTAAAGACAGAAGACTTAAAAGTGAGTATCACACTTCAGGTAACAACTTCAGCCAGTAACTTCTCATTAAAAAGAAAGTAACTTCCTTTTTTAGTCCACAAGTTAAAACAATCACTCTTTCATAAATTGATACTTAACAATGACTGTATGATAGATGAAGTGGACTGTCAAAGAAGTAGCATACATGTAAAGGATGTGAAAATAAAATCAACAGGTACCTTCCTTTCTCTCTTCTCCTCCTTTGACTCTTGGCCATGCTGTTTTCCCTTGTACAGTTCAGTTTTCACGGTACTCATGGCTTTCACCTTTTCTGCAGCAGGTTTCCTACTACCAGGCAAGAAGTCCACAGGGAGTTTCTCTTTCCCTCTCAGGGATATTACATGACTAGAGGAACTCAAGGCTGCAGAAACGGTTTGAGCTAATTTCTTTTTCCTCGCTACTTCAGGAGCTCCAATTTTTCCAGGGTGATTATCTAAATTTGAGTACGTAGAAACAATTGTCTCACAATCCCAAACTTCTGATTCATCACTACTTTCCTCCACAACAACATCCTCATCTTCTTCATGTTCATTTTCATACTTCTCAGCATATTCCTTGCAAAGGCGGATTACATCAGCAGCAGAGTCATCTTGCTCTTCACTTTTCAGTGCCTCTTTATCCTTCATCAAATCTGCAGGAACCTTATAGTTGTCATCATTGAGCTCTAGGTCATCCACCACATGGTCATTAAGTGTAAGCTTGAGCTTCTCGGCAAGAGATTCATCTTCTTCAGCTCGATAATAATCATAATCATCATCATCATCATTGTCAATTCCATACTCTTGACGTTCAAGCTACAATATATATAATATAATGAGAGAGTATCATAAAGTAAAAGTGCAAAAGCAGTATATAGAGGTCATTATATAAAAGATAGAATGACGGTAAAGCCAATCACTAAAAGCATAACTCACTAAATCAAATTGTTCATCTAATAGACGACGAACTCTTGGCTTCTCATTGACACAGTTGGCACCAGCTACACCATTTGTGACACCATCCAGGGGCTCTAGATCATCGGCAACTTTGGAACTAGCAGAAGCATGCAGTACTTGAGCATGATTTCTATTTATAATAAATTCCTCAGTAGAATTCACCCCATTAGATATGGGCGACTTCTCTCCTTCAGGAAGATTTGCCTGAACAACAAAGTCCTCCTCCAAGTCTTCAACATCAGAGCCAAACCGTGACAAATCGCTGTCATCAAGCAATGCAGCCACTTCAGGATCCACACCTTTCTGAATCCTCACACTTGTAGTCTTGGATGCAACACTGCACATGGACTTTTCATTGAACTCTTCATGGACTTCAGAAATTTGTAATCGTGATGCATCATAAGCCTAATAGCATTATAAGAAAAGGAAAAAAAAAAAAAAAATTACTCATCTTCTGGCACATTACAGAACCAAAAAACAAAAATTCAAAACATTCAATTTATGCTCAATCTGGTCAAGAAGAAGAAATTAATCTTAAATTGAGGGGAACCCATATCACTGGCATTCAAATCAAATACCCAGTGACCAAAAATTCCTTAGTTGAAAGGAAATAAAAGAGAATTGCCTCTCCAGTGAGAACAACTAAATTTACTTCTATAGTTCTATTCCATCAATAGATGTCTAAAAAGTTTCAGGTTTTGAATTTTCCTCAAAATATTAGCTCAAATTCTACTTAACGTGACAAGGTTCCGGCTTTTGAGAGCGGGACACATAGGTCACTAAATAAATGCACTTGAAAGTGTCGTGCGTGCTATTCAATACGGCACAACTTTCACACTGATGGTTATTCACAGCTAAAATCCAAGAAGTAAACAACGTAGAATTATCAGAAAAGCAACCGACCTTTACATCACGAGGAACGTGATCAGCTTTAAACTTGGGATTGTGATAAAATGCTGAGCCACCGCCAGTATTCTTAATCTCTCTCAAATGGAGTAAGTAATTATACCCATCATCTGGAAAACCTAACTCCAGAATCTCCCTCCTCACATGCTCCGGCAGTGGCTGAGCACCCGTACCCGGATCCCCACTCCACCCCGGCATCGAGTTCCCGGGCACCCTGTCATCGTTCTCGTTGTCTTCATAGTCCTCAGACGCATCATCGAATATAGAATTGGGATCATCATCGCCGCCGCCATAGGGTTCCTCGGAGCCGACGAAGGTGGCGACAGAGACAGGGTTATTGTCGACGCGGACGAAGATGCGGTCGCTGCCGGGAGTTTCGTCGTAGCTGGGGTCGGAAGAGTCGCGTGCGAGTAATTGGAAAGTCGCTGACTTTTTCTTGTCGATGAACTTCTTCTTCTTACCCATGGAGCTACCACCGCGAGGATAAGGAGGCACTGATGTTGGTGTGTGACTGGTATTTCATAAACCCTAGATAAATCATAAGCCTTTTTTTTATTTAATGGCGAACAGGCGCAATCAAATAAATACTTTTCTTCAATAAATGGGAAAATTCTCAATTAGTCCTCACACTTCGCTTGAATTTGTAAATTGGTCTCTATACTCTATTTTTCTTTAAATTACTCCTTATTCTTTCATATTTTTCAATATATACCATCTAATATTTTGTGATGTGGCTTAGCTGGATTGCCTAAATGAAAGAGAAGATGATAATGGTCTTAAGTTGCCTCCCCTGTTTCTATGTGAGACTTTCTGATGTGTGGTGCCTCCCTACGCGTTTACTGTGTTTCTCACGTGCCCATCTGTAATTAACTATGGATGTGGCAAGATTTAATGAACTCAACTTGCTGGCATGGCACCTTTAAGTATATGTGTATATTCCATTTGCTTAGTCAACAAAACCTTAACGGTGTTATAACAGAAAGTTATGATAGGGACCAATCATCAAACTTTTGATACATATAAGGAGTGATTTACAAAAAAAACTATAGGGACTGATTAAAAATAAAGGTAGACTATGAGGACCAAATAATGAATTTTCCCAAGAATTTTTAAATAAAATAAGACAGAGATACTAAATCATGACTTAAAAAAAAAAATCCCAACAATACTCTGCCATGAGGTAATATGTTTAAAGTTTTTTATTGATATATACTAAATATAAAACTAATATTACTTATCTAATTATAAAAATTTAAAATTCAAAATAATTAAATTTTTTAACAATAGATTCACTAATCCAAAAATATTATTTTAATTTTTTACTTTTAAATTTAATTTCATTTTAATCCTCGATAAATTGAAAGAATTAAAATATGCCTTCAAATTTAGGATTTGATTTAAAATAGTATTCTTTAATGTCATTTAGAAAAGTCTTACTTTTGGTTAAATTTTGAAAAATAAAGAATCATTTTAAGTCTTTCAATTTGTGGAGAACCAAATTAAAATTAAATTAAAAATTAAAAAATTATTTTAAAATTTTCAATTTGTAAAAGATCCAAATGAAATAAAGTTCAAAAATAGAGGATGAAAATAATACTGTTCTCTAATTAAAATTTTTTAATTATTTTACTTAGTGGATGAAATTGCTTCTAAATTGAAACCTGGAATGGAAAAAAGGGAATATATTAACATTTGATGGTCGAACTTACTGAATCTTTGTTTAATTGTTTTTCAATCAAAATATTTAAAATAAAATTTTAAGTATATGTTATTTCGAACAATTCCTTAAGAGTAAAACAAATACTGTAAAACTTGTTTTTTTGCCAAACAAATACTGTAAAACTATATATATGAATTTTTTTTTCCCAATCAACCATAAAATTTTAAGATTAAATTATTTCTGATTTCTTACGGCTACACTCAATTTTTAACTTAAAATGGTTATACTTTTTATCTTTATAATTAAACAACTTGTAATTAGCACTTTATTGTTAAAATAATTTTTATTTTGGCTCCTGTCATAATATTTTCGTAAATATTTTATTATATATATGAGTTAATTTTATTTTATTATTTATTTTTATCCCTTTATCGTTATAAATCGTATATACATAAAGTGTTAATATAATATATAATTATATAATCAAAATTTAACGGAATACTGACATAAATTTAACAAGAGGGGTTACATTTTAAATTTGCAATTTGTAATGATTTAATTATAAATTTTTTTATATTATAAATGAAATTAAAAATTAAATAAAATTATAAGAATTGAAAATATGATTTTTCTTAATTTTACCTCTATAATTTAAAAATTTATAGCCAAATCTTTATAGTTTTAAAAATTTTAATTAATTCTTTATGGTCATACTTCCATCCATATTTTATTAAATTATTTTTAACGTGGCCAATTATATATCATCTTAATACTTTAAATATACATAATTTAAAACAAACTCATTTAATAGTATTTAGTTTAACATTTGAAAAATTTAAAAATTCATTTACACATTTAAATAAAAGTTCGCTCATCAAAGGTTTTCATCTGGTTTGGCGTTTAATTTTTTCTAAAATTAACTTTACGTTTCAAACTCTTATTTGCACATAAATATAATAAAAAAAATTATTTTTACGTTAAATAAATTGTATATATAACAAAAATTAATTTTTAAACAAAAGATTATACACATAAATCATAGTTATACAAAATTATATTAGATCAAAATTAATTTTAAAAATTAAGTTAAACTAAAATCACATTAATCTATAGTCAACTCAAACACATAAGTTAGTTAACCCAAATTATATTGCATATTATATGAGTTCATTTTATTTCTTTATTTTATGGTATAAATCATATATATCTACAGTATCACATGTCATATTGTTAGCCATGTAAATAAAATCTAACAGATTTTCAATGGTAGCTTAACAATAAGAACTGAATTAACAATTTAAAATTGATTTAATTACAAAATTTGAAATTACATGAATCAAATTAAAAATTAAATAAAATTATAAAAACCCCACGTACCATTTAACCACGAATTAATGTCAGTGTCACAGGAAGCAATTTGACATAACATTAAGGGCATGCACCCGTACATCGGTGCACAGTAAATTCTTAAAATACCATTGGCTTATTGTAATAGCATTTTTCATGAAATTCCTAGTGTTAACAGTAACATGTGTTCCTGGTGTAAAACAAAAGATCAAATAGTACGATGGCTTTTGCATTATTTAATGCATTACGTTTTAGGATAAAGGAAATAAAACACGGAATAAAGTGTTTTTTCATGCTTTTTAGTTAACATCAATGTCTGTCATGTACAGCAGATCACACAAATCGCAAATGAGCAGGATGAATAAACTGGATTAGCAACTTCAGGTCTCAGTGTGAAAATTTTCTTCCCAGGAAAGCGAAACTTGAAATATATTCATGGACCATAGTTCACTCACAATTATGAGATCCGCAAGTAAAAGCCAATTTTCGGTGCTTTAAATTGATTAAGCCCCCAAAAAACAATTCAAGACAAGGCAAAAGCTATATTATTAAACAGATGAATGCTCACAAAGGAGTTCCAGAGAACCAATTGTCAGAGACTAAGAAAGGCTGAAGAACCCATACCATTTCAAAAACAAAAGTGATAAACTGACTTGGGAAAGCGATTAAGCTTCTTTTCAATAACGAAAAATGCAGGAGCTTAAAGTAACACGATTAATAAAATATATGGCAATGCCCTAATGTAAGTTAAAACTTGAGCCCCACTCTGTCAAGTGATTACCATATAGCCACAAGTGGCACTGGATCCATTAAGGTCAAATTCTTGTAAAACACCAATTCCCACTAAGCAGCCAAAAGGAGGGAAGAAAAAAGATATAACATTCTAATTATGGATAATATGACACCAAGGTATCATTCACAATTGATTGTTAGACTCGTGAAATGCCAAATTCACCTCAAATATTCATTATTCTTCAATTTGGTTCAATAGGGTTGTATCCCTGGCATGACTTCACCGATTAAAAAGTCATTTATTTTTTTGTTGGCCATTGATTAACAAGTTAATTCAAGCTAGATGAATAACAGATTTCTCAACAAAATGCCAGAAGGCAGCAAAAATGTAGAAAACAATCTACTATTAGATCAACATACATGCGATTGCTAACTAGATATACAAGAATTAAGATTTTCGCAGGTAAAGCTTACTGCTGCTGCTTAACAACTAGGAATTTTTCTTTTATAAATTTTTGTTGGTCCTATCACCCAGCAGGATAGAAATCATACAGCATATGAACTTACAGACTTAATTGATGTAGAGGCCACACTCAGTTTCATTGCAATTAGATCGACCTGGCATATATCAACTTAAACCAGCCACTGAAATGAACCCCATGGCAGTGCACACCCTGAACGAAAGAAATATCAAGTAAAGCGTGATGAGACCCACTCCTAGTTTTCTGCTGGGATGCATGTCGTTGCGAGGCAAAACAACAAGTGCCCATAGCAGTGCTGAGATAAGAAATCCCATAGTGTAAAATAAACTATGGTCTTCAGGAACCATGTATGATTCAGGTTTCACTGACCAGGCCCCGAGCAGCATTGAAATCCCCAAACCAACAAGTGTGTTGAACATAGGCCCTGCATAGCATCCAGATAAAGCAATCTGAACTCCATCTTCTCCATTTATAGCTAATGCAACATTTGACATCAAATCCCCCATCGAATTCCCCCATGCCAATACAGTTAATCCCAGGACGGATGGATTAACCCCTAAAATTACACCAAATGACACCAAAAGAGCTACAAGCTCATTTGCTATTATGTAGAACCACACTATGCTCATGATAAATCCTCCAAGAACCCAGGGAATCAAAAACCTATGTGGCGGATAATCAGAAAATGTGTATTTATAGGCAAGAATACCAAGTGTGCATCCAACAACACCACCAATGCAATAGGAAAGTATAGCACTCAGATAACCCACATTATCTTGGGTGTTCCACAAAAAGGCAAGGAGAATTGGGGCCAGTGAAGCACTAGCCACAGCATATTTCTTTGACCATAATTCATCATTGACCAAGGGAATTGTTAGCCGTCTGGGAATTGTCAGTGGCATCTCCATCAATAAAAAAAGTTTTCCAACAGAGAAAGACGAACTGTTATTTTCCTCACTGCCATCACTCCATCCCCAGGGAGGCCTTTCATCATCCAACATATTAACTTTATTAGCCTGGTTCGAATAAATCGCCACATTGGAAGACCACATCCACTGTGGCAATGAAGGTGGGAGATGGGGAGGATCATTTTTGGTGTCTATGTCAAGCAAAGAGCTGTAAACAGAACATTCCTCTTCTGATCCAAGGGAGAACATACCTCCCTGGACAGGAAGCAATGGAGTGATAGCATCCAGTTTCAACCGCCGTGCATGTTTCCAAAATATCTCATTCGCAGCAACAGAAATTGCATAAACAAAGTAAATTGATACGAAAGCAATGGCTGCCCCAACACTCACCTTGCCGACAGCCAAAATCAACAACAGAGACAAAAGAGTGAATAGAAAGAAGCCAATATCCCTTATGAAGCATCTTCGATCAATTTGTATTCCTTTATCTGACACACATAGAGAAACAGTTCCAACAACAACACAAGTAACAAACAGAGCACCGCCTAACACGCTATTGAGTCCCACTTCACCTGTATCTGTACCGACAAAGGCAGCAATACTGGCAAACACGTCAGGTGCTCCATTCCCAAGTGGAAGGAGCACAACCCCAGCAACAGTTGGAGGAAATTTCAAGAGCCTTGACAGATGCTCAAGAGAAGGGCAAAAGAAGTCTGCTGCAGTGTTCCCCAATAGATAGAACAAAGCGGCTAGCCATATACCCAATACTAGGTAGCCAAGCACTCTAAAATTTTGACACGTACAATATAAGAACCTTATGTAATCAAGAAACCCTCCCGAATTACACTGTGGATTTGCCTTTAAGTATTCACATGGGCTGGCATAACCATCATGGTGGAACAATCCATTACAAGATCCAGCATTATTTACAGCTAAATTGTTGTCGTGAGGCTCATCAACTATACTTGAAGAGTTAAGGCCGATTTCAACTGTTCGACGGTGAATCACCGCTCTTGGAGGCAAATGATGATTTACCAAATATGCAGACTGCCTGAGAAGAGGGTTACGAATAACATCTTCCCGATTGTAAAAGAAGAAAAACAAAACCACGGCACAAAGGAAACTGAAAATTCCCCGAAAGCTTCTACGCCTTGAACCAAATAAGCCATTTAGCATCTTCGTTCCCAATCTTTGATTTTGAATATCTCAAAGACCATCCACAGTGCCGCCGAGCTCCAGATTACTCAAACCCAAAAATAGAATTAGCCTAGGGTTTCAATTTCTGGAAAACGAAACCCTGGACTGAGAATTGACGAAACTTGAAGCAAGATCCAATCAACAGAAAGTTTATTCCAAACACTAGCCCGGAATTATCGCGATGGAATCAAACAAAATTGGAGATTATCGAGAAAACGAAAAAGCAAGGGCCTTAAGCAAGAAGAGAAGTAGAGAATCAGAAAGGTACCTCAAACTTGCATCATCATCACTGAATATTGATTGGGTTTCTCTGATTATCGTATAATTGGTAGGTGTGTCATGTCGCGTCACGCGGTTCACATTTTCTTCATTTCTTGGTTGATTCTTCAACCTTTTCAATGGATCAAACCGAAAACCCGAGAAGGCGATAACCGGATTGGATTTGGCAAAAACCACAAACTGAAACTTGTACTAATTATATATCTGAATTTTTGTAAAAAAAATTATATACGGTTATTATCTAAGTTCTTACAATGAAATTAACTTTTTAAAGTATTGTTTTGAAAAAATTGTTGAATTATCTCCATTGCACTATTAAGAATAAAATTGCAATTTCATATAATAATTTAACACCAATTAAACTATTAGTGTTATATTAAAATTAAAAAAAGCCTCATGTTATTCTAAAAGTTAATTTCCTTGGCAGAAAAATAAATTGCAATGAATGTTTCTGCAATATATGTCTAAAGTTATATGAGTCCAAAACTAATTTTTGAAATTAAAAAACATTAAATATAATTTAGTCAAATCTTGAAAGAGTTACTATAATTTATTCTCTCCTTTATATATATATATATATATAATTCACATCTCAGTATAATATGATTCATTTTTTAAACAATTATTTTCTTTGTTTTGGTTAAAAAGATAATATAATACAAGCTATGATTAATTATCTAATATGCGTAGCAATTATCTTACCTCGACACATTTATAAAGCTAATCTCCCACTTAATTTATATCCATCCATTATCTTGTTCTTTTGAGAAGGTATTTGAAATTGAAATTAGAATTATTCATTTTGTTAATGATGTTAAGAAGTCACCTACAATTAATTTTGATGATAATCTTATTATATCAGTCCCATTAAGTAACTTCAAGGCGAATAGGGATATACATCAAAGTTCTTCAATAAAAGAATCCGTTGCTTACACATTAAGGGCATATATATTTTAATGTATCTTTCCATGCAATCACTAAAAATACTACCATACCTAGCCAGCTTAGTATTTCTCTTAATTTGTCTGAGTTGATTTTAATCTGTTTTATGTTCAAACCAATCCACATGATGTTTTCTAAATTGTAAAATTGACAAATTTTTTTATCTAAGTTATTAGTCACAACCATTGAAATCTCTCAAACCTACTCAATAACTACTCTATTAGGATTATGAAGATGATAGGAGGAGCTATATTTATTTGACGTGAGCAGATGCCCTTCTCAAATTTCTTTTAGTTAGATATATTTAGTATTAAGTTTTAATTTTATGTCCTCACTTAGTTAATATTTTTGAACCTATTGAAAACTTGAAACTATACAAATATCTTATATAATTGGATCATGTTATATTTTATTATCATATATTTTAATTTAAACTTATTAGACTCACATGTATATTATGTATAGTTTTATATTTAATATATGTATATATTTGGTGCACTTTTATAATAAGTAGTTTTATAATAATTAAGTACAATATAATTAAATTCAAATATGTCAATATATTATTTTAGTTAGACCTTAAAAATTATTTCTAAAGATATTATAAAATTATTATAATATTGTTAGATAAAATGCTCTTTCGAGTTATTTATTGAAATATTACGATATTGTTAAATGATGATATATTTTTAAAATATCTTTGTTACTCATTATATGAGTAATAGGTAAAATAATATTTGATACAAATACTTATTTACATTTAAACTTGCTTTTAAATTTAAGAAGGATAAAATAATAATATTGCTAATAAGCTAATCTCATTTAGTTGAATTAAAAAATTTTATAGGAAGAATTTTATATAAAAAATACATAAAATTATAATATACATTCTAAATAAAATATAAAAATTAAAAAAAATTTTGCCCTCTACTAACCTTGAGTCCTAGCTCTGCCATGGATAAGGATAATGAAAATTCTTTTAATCGAGAAGTTTATATCACACTCCTAACTATCGACATGTAGGACGAAATGAACCTTGCCTCATGAACAAAAAATAACCATACAAACTAACCAATTTGATCACAAAGTTAAATCAAGAAAACATTAAATTACATCAGTTTACCACTTGATGCAATTCATATAGATCAAACATAAGTATATAATTTGTTATATGACTTTCGTGTGGAAATTTCAACAAAGTCATTCTTGAAATATGGACTTCTTGAAATTTCTACTGCCAAAACTTGTGAATCAAAAAGGAAGAGAGCTCCGCTCTCATAAACAATATGATCAAACATCCTAATACAAATACAATACCACCACTAATCCCTACCTATGACAAGTGGTGTAACTAGAATAAAATATACATATATATATATATATATGTGTAAAACAATTGATGAAAACAACAAAAGAAATTCATCCTCGTCCTTGTGAACAAAGCAAAGCTCACCAATAGATGTCAGACTGGACTTTAAGTAGTTATTAGAGGTCTAAATCCTCGTTACTCTCTTAAAAACATAGAGAAAATATGAGTGAGTGACAAACACTTAGTGAGTAAATACCACTAACTATACTAGGAAGGGAACAAATGGGGTCAATAGAGTTTTTCACAATAAATTCTTCATTTCAAATAAACCATACGAAAATATATAAATTCAACTACTTACAATACCAGTGAAAAGTAAATTATACCACACAAAGAATACAACTTATTATCTTTTTTTTTTTTCATGGCAATTTAAGGTGCTTACAAAATGAGAAGAACAAGTAAACTTTTATATCATGATTGAAAAGATACAAGCAAAAAACATCTCAGAATAAACAATAAATCAATAATTAGATACTAGCAAGTGCTAACAATAAAAGTACAGTACAGTGATAAGTGGTGAGCAATATGTCTCACAGACAGCTAGTGAAGCGGCATAATGCCTCAGTACAGTAATACGGTTCATAGTGCACCATGGCTAACGCTTACAGCTATAGGGTACTGTGTATGACTTATTCCCAATAAAACATATTTTTGTTATAACAGTGCAAACCAATTTCAAATATTCATTTAGTAATTTGCCAAGTATCCAGAAAGTCATACAGTAATAAAAAATTAGGAAATCTCCAAAAGTCATGCAATAAACAATCCAGTTAGAAATTTCTAAAAACCTATATAGTAGCTAATTTTTAATACAAAAGTAAATCAAGTATGAGAACTCCTTTATAGCAAGATTTTTCCTGCGATCCCATTATGTGCAGTAAAATCCTTAAGGAGAAATCAATATATCATAGTATGTCTGTTCCTAAGGCACTGAATGTACAATGATGATTTAAAAATACAGAAAACATGCATAACTAGTAATATCTATTCACTTGAAGAGGAGTACATAAACCTTTTCCTAATAGTTTCCACAATCACTTGATCAAGATTGGCCTTATAACCTATATAATCAAACAACACACCCATAATTTCTAGTGCTAGAAAATATCCTATTTAATATTTAACCACTAGAGAGGTTTAATATATAAGAACCATAAAAATTGCCAAGCACATTGAACCTTCAACATGTGTTATCCAATGCAAACTTTAATCCAAGTTTAAGGTTCAAAACTACTGTTGCTATTGCCAACTTCCATCTAAATTCTACCTTAATTAGTCTAATTACATGCCTAAATAAATCTCAGAGAGGAACACCTGTAAGCCTCTTAAAAGACTCATTGTTGGTTTGATCATCAAGTGCACCAAATTGCTTAAGTAATGCAATTTTGAAAAGGTATCATCCCATGAGAATTAAGTATTAAAAACTAGTGTTAATTAACTTGACTGAAATAGAATGAATAAGAAGTAACAATATCAGGTATTGTATGAGATTTTAACTATATGACTAATCTAAACAAATGAAATTAACTAGTGAACTAGAAATAAAACTCAACAGCTAAGTAAAGAGGTAATAATAGAGAAAGATCAACAACTTCTAATCAAGAAAAGTGCTAGGATTGCTATTTTCCCCTTTATTTGCATTTTGCTTATTTTTGTTATAGCAATGTCATAACAACGTTGTAGCAAACATAGTGTTAACCCCAATAACAAATTTGCATAGAATGTTCTCCAAAATTGATATACTGACATTTTTAATTTGCAATTCAACACATTCTTTCGGGAACCTAAATCATGGAACTTTATTTTAAGCTTAATATTGAATAGGTTATGTGAGACAATTTATATATCACTATAAAGATGTAAATCCCAAATTTCTTGAACAACTCACACTAATCAAGCTAGATCCTATTTGAATTAAATTTTTCAGCACTAATTCAAGCTAATTTACTATTTATTAGTGGCCAATCAATAAATAGCATACTCATTCATAACAATCTTGATCAAACACTAATGCAATTCACTAAACATAATGTCAACGACTCAAAGCATTATGCAAATTCAAGTTCAAATAACAAACCTAGCCACCAAAGTTAGTTCGTGATAATAAAATTCAAAATGGTCTTTAAATTATTCATAGGCTAGTACAACTAAATAATGAAATTGATTGCCAAACTCTAGATCATCTGATTCCAATTAGTGTTTTGTCTTCACCTCTCTCAACTTGTTTTTCCTCTCTTATTGCTAATCTCCTTTTTGTTGCTATTAAAAAGCTGAAGAAGATCCCTCAGATCAAATATCAGCCTGGCCTCTGTACTTTCTTGCTTTTCTGCCTCCTATACGTCTTTCTTTACCTCCTTCTCTTACTCCTTTGTACCTCTTTTTCAATTAGGGTTCCATCAGCCTCCATTTAAAAGTCATGTGCCACTCGGCCTACTTCTCAAAAGCCCAAAACATGCTTTCTAATAATCAAAGTCAACATAGAATTTTGTCGTAACAATTGCCATAGCTTTGTTATGACAATAGATAAACATTTTTGCTTTAAGAACTCCATTTCCTTTTACCTACAAATGAATAATAACCACACCAAGCATCATTCTTTCTCAATTTTTTTTATGCAAATTACTTGTCTTATATCCTTTATTTAGGTTACTAAGTGACTTAAGATAGTGAAGTATCCCTCCTTAATAAACCTTCCAATTTTTTTTTTCTATTTTTTTTAGATACTTATCTTCACTTGGCTAACTTCTTAATACTAGGTTCTTTATCTCTTTACTTTAAAGGACTTTTCAAGTCAATTCTTGAAACTTAGGCTTTCACGACCTTCTAACCTTACTTAAACTCTCAAGGATTCAACTTAAACTGTGCAAATAATGGTTAGCACTCTACTAAAGGTTTAATAGATTCTACTAGCTATAATTGCAATTTACAAAAGCATGAGAATTTTATCAAGCAACAACATCATCATTGAATAACTCTCACCATGACAAACATTACAATAATGAAGATTCTTAAAATAACCCAAACACTAATTCCAATAGCTACTATGCATGCAAATAAACAAAGGAAAACAATAACTAGTTAGAATAACTTCAAAAGCAAAAACACCAAAGTTGGGCAGTGTCCTCATTGCCCATACAAAATTACTAGCACAAGGACAATGACATAAAAACACCAAAGCAATATACATAAGACATCAACAATAAAAAGAAAGAAAGGAAATACAAAATAGAAAGAAAAGTAAAGAGAAATAGCTTGACATGTGGTATTCCCTTTATCACACATACTACTACGTAAAACAAGCTTCCTAACTATTATGGGCTTTTGTTGCCAAGAATAAACTTATTTATGTCTACTTAACTGGCAATGAGAAGCAATGAAAGTAGGGCTGAGGAGGCACGATGGATAGGGAACAACTAGTTAGTAAGGTGAGCTTTGGTAGTGAGAACTCTATCACCCTCAACGCTGCATAGCTACTATAGACGAGTGGAAAAACATGTATATGACAACAAGATGAGTTACTAGAGTGTTGGTGACAAAGATGCTACTGGAAATAGAGAAAAGGGAAGGTTGTGAGCTATTATAATGGAAAGAGGTTGATTGAGATGCTATACGACAATGTCAATGGCTAAGATGTGTTGTAAAGGAGGTAAGCTAGGGCTCTAACTAAAACATGCATTTTGATTAAAAGCCCCCTTTCTTGTCATTTTTTTCCTTTACCGCAACCCTTGCCATAGCTTTGTCATGATAATGTCATAACAATTGGAATTGTTTTGTCATGATAATGTTGCAAGGTTGTCATGACAACTAGGCAATTTTTCTACATAATTATTTTACTTGCTGCATACTAATAAAGCATTATCCAAAGACTCCCAAAACTTTGAACCACTTCTCAAGTGATTCTTTGAGCCCCAAATTCACTTGAAGTTGAAATAAATCATTTAAAATGCCCCAAAACTTTGAATATGCCATTCTCTACAGATTAAATTTCCTAAACTCCTTTCATGGATCTTCATGCCTCTTTAGCTCTATATTCTTTGTATTGCAATATATAAACTAAAATACAAATAAATATAACACATAAATCACCTCTAACAAAAAGGAAAACATCACAACTTAAAAAAATATGTGAAAGTGAAATAACAAAAGAAATAACAACTGAAATAAACAAAATGTTCAAAAGTTCATCTTGGGTTGCCTCCCAATAGCACTTGCGTTTAAGTAAACAACCTAGCTTTCTTTTTCTTCATTTTCCTCAAGGTGGATGGAAGATTTCATCCTCTCTATGATAGCTCTTATGCAATGATTCACCCTTTAGCCATTCACCTTGAATGTTTTATGTATCCAACATCTAATTAATGATTGGGAGAGGAAAGTTATCATTTCTAGTGGCCTTGTTAATGTTTCTAAAATCCATGTAAATACACATTTTGGATTTGACCACTTAATTACTTTCATGTTCACTATCTCTTCCAAATTGACATTTAACCTTCTTTACTGCTCGATGGAGCCTTTCTCATTGTTCTCTAGAAGTATCTTATGCTTACAAAACAATGGATTGATACCCTTGATGTCAAAATTGGTCTACTTTATAGCATAATTGTAGTTTCTCAACACTGCAAGGAACTTCTTAACTTGATATCAGACAAATCAATAGTTATGATCACTTGACTAGTAGAATAATCTCCTGAACAAGTATACTTCAAATGAGAAGGAAGAGCTTTCAATTTAAGTACATGTGGCTATTCTATAGATGACTTAAGTGGCTAAAAATTCTTTAACAATAACTTTAAGGGCTTAAATATGTTGTTTTGCTTAATTGTTTTAGGATTGACTTCTAACCAAGCAAGTTAGTCTTCTTTACCATCTAAGCAGAGAAGTAAAGAGAATTCTAAAGAACCATCACAATAATCCTTTTGTGGCTTTTTAGCAACCAAAGAGTCAATTAGAGAAATAACTGCACATTATTTTATTTCATTTGGCATCTTCATGACTTTAAATACATTGAATGTTACTTGCTCTTCTTGTACTCTCATTGTCAATTGACCTTTCTGATAATCAATCAAACTTCTTCGTGTAGTAAGAAAAGGTCTTCCCAAAATAATAGGCATATCCCTATCTATTTCATAATCAAGAATGATGAAGCAAGTTAGGAAGATAAACTTGCCTACCTTCACTAGTACATCCTCAATCTTTCTATTAGCATAAGCAATAGATTTGTTAGCTAATTCAAGTGTTATAGTTGTTGATCTTACCTTCCCAATCATAAGTTTCTTGATGACAGATATGGGCATCAAATTAATTATTGACCCCAAATCACGTAGCGCCTTGCCAGCATATTGATTTCCAATTGAACAGGGAATTTCAAAGCTATTGAGATCTCTGAGCATGAGTGGGAGTTTGTTTTTCAAGATAACCCTACAACCTTCAGTCAATGCCATTGTTTCAAACTTTTTAAATCTTCTCTCCTTGGTTAAAATGTCTTTCATGAATTTAACATAATTGGCATTTGCTCTAATGCCTCAGCCAAGAGAATATTGATGTGCAATTACTTTAGCACATCTAGAAATTGAATTAAGCATCCTGTTTCTTTTTTCAAAATCTCTATGGAAAAGGAATGGGTTAGTTACTTTGTTGTAGTTTTTGCTGTGACTTCAGTATAACGTTCTCTTAAGTAATTTTTTTACCATGCTTTTCTTCTCCCAACTCTGAATTCTTTGAAGACTCATGTTTGCATTTTTGGATTAAAGTAGTCCCTGATTCATTTCCAAGCCTTTGTCGGTGTTTCCAACTCCTTTCCACTTCTAAGAGTGATTGCTTTGTAGTGCTCTTTCCTATCCCACCACTACCAAAAAAAAAAAAAAAAAGCTTTTTACCGTGGTTTTAGTGGTTTTTGCAAGGGTTTTGATTGTCGCAGAGTAGTTCTACGACGGTTAATGAAATCATCATAAAAACCACCATCACAAATGAAACAACGACGCTTTTTGTTAACCCTTGTAAGAGTCGTTGCCATGGCATGTTCTTGCGATGGTAAAAAAATCCTTGTTAAAGTCGTTGCAAACAAGCATTATTGCAATGGTAAAAAAAAGTGTCGCCATGTCATAGTTTTATGATATTTTTTTCAACTGTTGCAATTAGATGCCATTGCAACAAAAAATAAAAAAATGTCATAATGTCTTGTCTTTGCAACGGTTTATCTAAACTGTCACTAATGGTTCTATATTGTTTATGGTAGCAGTTTAAATCAACACTGATAAGTTTTTTTTTTCTAAAATATATTTTGCTTTTTATTTTTTATGTTAATTTTTTTTGTGAACCCATATCGTGTAAATATGATAAATTAATTACCAATAACAACAACCCAATCTGATACTCAAAGCCAACAAGGGCAATTAGATAATGAACTCCAAATAGAATTAGATATAAAGTCTAACATTAAATCATAATCAACTCTGAACATAATTAGATACTAAATGATTACAAATTCTTATAACAAACAATAGTTAATGGGTTTGGCAATTAATTTGTCAATGGGTTTACAATGCCTTACTCACTAGGTACTTAAAAATTGAAGATAAACTATGATAAGTAATAAACATAAGCATTTTCATTTGAAAATTGTAGACAAAATATAAAATTAAGATCGAGGCCTTTAAAAATGTTGTTTGCATCTATATCAGTCTTAGGCTTATATGTTATGCGGCTAAGTGAAGAAACCTTCAAATCAAAGCATTTATGGATGGCACATTCAGAACAGAAGAGGTTCCTCATTATTATAAATCGAACTTAGAGGACCAAACAAATTGTGAAGCTTATAACCTTCATACAAATGATTCATATGTCATAATTTAAATCAAATTAGCAAATTGTAATATTTGCATGACAAGATGACTAGTGATGAAAATATACCTTTCTCTGGGTTAGTCTAACAAACTTTACACAATGCAGGCCATAAAATTTAGTGATTAAAGTATTTTCAAAGGATAAAAAATGGTTGTAATAAGTTGGAAGCATTCTCAAGAGCACCTGTAAGAAAGATTCGACATAACAAAATAAGCAAAAACCTGGATTCCAATATTTACAAATTTTTTGAGAAACTAAACAACAGATATTCAAATTCAATTAATGCATAGATGAACACATACACATAAATCTAACTTTAGTAGGAAACCTGGATTGAACTTGAAGGCGATGAGAGGTTCTATTGAGTAAAAGCCTGAGTTGGGGACGTTTTAAAAGGGAAACCTTAGACATATTAGGGAGGAGAAGAGAGGCAGAGAGAGAAGAGGATGGATGACAACAAAGGGAGTGAGCATAGCTGCAACATCAGAGTAACTCTAATTCAAAGATGGAATTGGCTTAAACTACGCATAAGAGAGTTAGTCACTTTTCCTTGGTTTTGATTCTAAGCGTTGTCTCACTCACATGAGAAGAAGAAGAGAGAAGAACTAAAGTTTTAGTGATGAGAAGATAGAGTGAAAATGGACACATAACCAATGCAAGTGGGTGTGTGGTTCAAGTGCTTGGAGTTACTCTAACATTTATAATATTTCTTCTTTAACCGTGAATAACTCTTAAAGGTGCTCTTCAAGTTACAGTGATGCATAAAGAAGAAGATAGAGAAAAGGAGCCCTATATCTGAAATTTAAGTGGCCATTGCGACGATTATATGATAGTAATTTTCTTATTGTCGCATGGTTACAACCTTATGATAGTCATTCTTTGGCATCGTAAGGCCATGACCTTATGACAGTTGTTATTTGATCATCACAAGGTTATGACGTTACGATAGACTTTCTTTGACTATTACAAGGTTAAGACCTTAAGACGGTCTTTCTTTGACCGTTATAAAGTCAAAGCCTTACGACGGTCTTTCTATGACTTTCGTAATGGCATGACCTTACATCGATCATTATTTAATTGTTGCAAGGCCATAACCTTACGACTGTAATTTCTTGACCTTCGCAAGGCCATGACCTTACGATGATCATTTATTGACTGTCATAAGATTGTTCAGTGGGAGTATACTTAAAAAATGACCTTACGACAGTCTTTATAAAACCATCGTTAAGCCACTTCATTACAACAGTCGATTAATGACTGTCGTAATGTTAGTGTTTTTATGACAGCTCTATTGACTGTCGTAAGATTTTGTCTTTGCGACGGTCAAATATGACTGTTGCAAAAGTTTCGTTGTAATATCCATATTTTTTTATAGTGCTCCTAAGAGTCTTAGTGTTACTAGGCAATGAACCTTGAAGTTTATTTCATAGCTTATTAGCAAGTTAACCTATCTAATTCTTTAAATTCCTCAATAAAGCTACTTGGCTTTAAATCATTGCATCATTCTTAGCCATGTATTCCTTCAGTAGAGTTTCTAATGAACTAGATTGCTTCACTAGTTGAGATCTTGGTTGTTGCTGAAATCTTAGTAGATGAATTGGTCGACTTAGCATAGATAAACATTATGGCCTACACCTTGATTGGTCCATGAGAAGTTTGGATGTTACCTCCACCTTGGATTGCAAGTATTTAAGTAATGATAATTGTTATTATCAAAATTTCCCACATAACAAATTAATGTTGGATTAAAAGAACATTTCTAAAAGAGAAGAACTTTGCTATAGTACATATAACTAATATCCCTTTTAGCCTGAACTTGGTTAACATTTACTTCCATATGTGTGGTTTTGAACATATTCACCAAGGAAGACATTTGAGCTGTGAGAGCTATAACTGCATCTACCATATGTACTCTTGTTGCCTTCCTGTTGGCATTCCATCTTTTGGAGGCCACTAATAATTATTATATGGCATTATCTCATGTAACTCATAAGCCTTATTATAAGTCTTAGATAGAAGTAGAGGCAGCAAAACGGGTTTAATCCATTAGGTCGAGCCCGTGCAACCCACCTAAGAGAGGTGGGTTGGGTTGGGGGTTTCTTTTGAGAACTCGTTTAGTATACTTTTATCAACTCAACCTATTTAACCCGCGAGTTAAATGAGCTAACTTACAGGTTAAACGGGTTACCCTTTTTTTTTTTTTTTTAAATTTCACTCACTCAGTCTAACGCCCAGCCCACTACACTTTCCTATTTAAAAAAATATAAACCCTAATGTATGTGTTGTGTTGTCTTTATTATTTTGTAATTTGCCATATTTGAATATTCTGCTCATAATTATATTCTTATTATTAATGAATCATTGAATTATTGGATTACTCTACTTGTTTTAATTTGTTAAAACTTACTTTTTATTTAGTTATTTTATTTATTTATTTATATTGATTTAGAAATTGATTTATTAAACAAGACATGTGCTTAAAGAATGTCACATTTAAATTTTTATAATTTTTTAGTGAGTTAAATGGGTTGGCTTGTTTAACCCACCAGCTTAAGTGGGTCAGCCTATGATAACACTAGACATAAGTGTTCCTCTAATAGATGAATCCAAGATGGTCCTGGTAGAAGGACTCAAACCATTGTAGAAAGTCTCCATTTGAATCCAAATGAAGAATCCTATAATGATGACACTTTTTCAGTAACTCGTTAAAATGCTCCTAAGTTTTATAAAAGATTCACCATCCAACTACTTGAAAGTTGTAATTTCAATTTTGATTTGAGCATTCTATATTTTTAGTGAATATTTATGTAGGCTTAATATGAGCTTCATGACTACATGAAAAGACAGTTTACATGAGGTTATGTGATCTAAAGGGTCATAAGAGGGGATAGTTGCTTGGCCAAAGTCATGTATATACTCATATTATGAGATGCACATTAACTAAAGTTAATGCACTCTTGAAATTCATGGCATTTTTTAACATGAATGGGCATCTTATGGTGGTTGTATGCATGAATAGTCTTCAACTTATTGATATGAAATAATAGGTTTCATGAATATGAGAGAAAAGTGAAGAGTCATGACTCTTTGATGGGTTGAGTGCTAAAAGCTTTATATATAGGCTTTAGTCCCTCTTTTCACTTATCACCTAAGTTTGTATGATTCTCATCATCAAGAAAATATAATAGTGTGAGTAAGAAAAGAGAAGGCTAAGGTACTATCTTCTAACTATCATTTGCTCTTGTTGTGAAGGTCAAGTTTTGGGTTAATTCCATAGTTCAAAGTATTCATTTATTTTATTCCATGCTAAAGGTATTCTAATTTGTTTTCGCATAATGGTTTTTGTTAAAGTATTGTTGATAGCACATGAATTGTTGCCATTGCCAAAGATCTAAAGTTTAAAGTTATCTTATATGTGGTATTAGAGCAAGGTTGTAGCTTATGATTACAATTCTATAAAAGTCTATTTAGGTGATATATATGAAAAATTCTTGTTGATTGTTTTATTTTTTTGCTAAAGTAAAGCAAGACATATGCCATTGTTGGTAGAGTACACAAATGTTGAAGGTTATATATATAAAGTATTTATACCCAAAGGTGTAATTATTTTATGGCCATATTAAAGTTTCTTGACTTGCTTTTACCTACAAGTAATTAACATCTCCAATAAAAGTTGATAAAAAGAAAATAAAGGTTGTCAATTTATAATGAATTAATTGCATGTCATATTTTATCCTAAAGGATTTATATAATGATGTACTAGATTTCTCTTAAATTGATATATAGTAGTAATTAGAGTGAATCAATTGCATGTCATATGATACCCCAAAGGATTCGTATGATGATGTATTGGATTGCTTTTGCATTGTCACATAATGGTTTTAGTAATTCCAATTATGTTTTATGGCTTAAGTTCTTTCTCTAGGTTCTCTCTCAGGGCATATGTCTAACATTCCTGAATTGAATGACTCTAACTTTGTTGATTGGAAATAGCAATTGCTAATAACATTAGGAAGTTTAAACAAGGATTTGTACCTCTGAATGGATGAACCTGAAAAAAGCCAACTGGAACTAGTTCTTATGAGCTAAAGTCTAACTATAATAATTGGGAACAAACCAACCGTTTGAGCCTTATAATCATGAAAAGTAAGATTGCCAAGAATATTCACAAGTCCTTGGTGGACTCACCTAAAGCAAAAGATTTTTTGCCATCTTTGGAAGATTAATTCAATCTTTTAACAAGACATTAACATATATGCTCATAGGCTCCTTAACTACCAAAAAATATAATGGGATAACTGGTGCTTGTGAACACATAATAGAAATGTCAAACTTAGTTGAACAACTTAAATTTATGGACATGGCTATTTCTGAATCCTTCTGGTGCAATTCATTCTTAATTCTCTTCTTCCTCAATTTGGTCCATTTAAGATTAGTTATAACACACAAAAGGAAAAAAGGACCATAAATGAACTTATAACCATGTGTGTACAAGACAAGGAAAGATTATAAGAAGAAGAATTGCAACCATTTCAATCGGTTCACTTAGTATTACAAGACCATAAAGGGCAAAAATAAAGCAAATAAGCTACCAAGTCAAGGAAAATATGTTATAAAACATGATGGCATAAATAAAAGTTCTATAAAGTGCTTCTTTTATGAAAGAAGAGGTCACATGAAGAAAGACTACCTGAAATGTAAGAATTGATTTGAAAAGAAAGGTAATTCTCTTACCTATATATGTTTTGAAATCAATTCAATTGATGTTCCTTCTCATACTTGGTGGTTAGATTCTGGTGTCATGCTTTATGTATCTAGTTCTTTGTAGGGATTCCTTACAACCTGGACTCTAGAAAAGAATGAAAAGATCATTTTTATAGGAAATAAAGTACTAGCTATTCTTGAAGTCATTGGAGCCTATAAACTTGTCCTTAATATTGGTTGTTCCTTGGAGTTGAAAAACACCTAATATGTTCCTTCTCTTTCCAGAAATTTAGATTATGTTACTCTTCTGGATCAAGAAGGATATTGCTTTTAAATTTGCCAATGGAGCTTTGAAGATAAATAAAAATAACCTTTTGGTTGGAATTGGAATTTTGTTTGTTGGCTTATACAAAATTAACCTTGGCCCTTCATTCTCTTAATTTGTTTTGCTTTGAATTTAGATACATCAATTGGCATGAAAAGAACTATTCAAAATGAAACTTCATCTATGTTGTGGTATAAAAAATTAGGACACATCTCTAAAGAAATACTAGAAAGACTAGTCAAAGATGGTGTCATAGAAAATCTTGATTTTGCAAACTTTGGTACTTGTGTTGATTATATTAAGGGGAAACAAACTAAAAGTACCGAGAAAGTGCCACAAGAAATTCCACGTTGCTTGAAGTGATACATACAAACATATGTGGACCATTTTCTCGTTGTATAGGTGGTGAAAAATATTTTATCACCTTTATGACTTCTTATATTATAGTTACATTTATCTTCTTAAGGAAACATTTGATACACTTGTAAAGTTCAAAAATTTTAAAGCTGAAGTTGAAAATCAATTGGAAAAAAGGATAAAAGTTCTGAGATCTGATAGGGGTGGTGAATATTATGAAAAGTACAATGAAATTGGTCGTAATTTAAGGCCTTTTGCTAGATTCCTTTAAGAAAATTACATCGTGGATTAATTCACAATGCCTGGTACTCTTTAGTAGAATGGTATAGTTAAGAGACGTAACTGTACCTTGTTAGACATAACAAAATGTATAATGAGTAATTATACTCTACCTTTGTTTTTATAGGGAGAGGCAATTAAAATGGCGATGTATGTTTTAAATCATGTTATCATAAAGACTACCAAAAACTCCTTATGAGTTATGGGTAGGTAGGAAATCAAGTTTAAACCATCTTCGTATTTTAAGTTGCCCCGCAGATGCAAAACTTTATAATCCTTATGAAAAAAAGTTGGATCCTAAGATAATAAGTTGTTATTTTATTAGTTATCTTGAAAGGTCTAAAGGATACAAATTTTATTATCCTAATCATCATACTAGAACTATTGAAATTGGCATGGCAAAGTTCCTTGAAAATGGAATGAATCGTGGGAGTAATGAATTAAGAAAGGTTGCGTTATCTACAATTAAGGAATCAACTAGCTCTGATTCATTTATGTACCATTCTAATGAAATGTAAAGGAATCAAACAAGTATGGAGAAGCAACCTTCAAAGGAAAATAATGACCCTATTTTACATTTCATAAAAGAAAGTACACATAATGAAGAAAAAATGGTGCATCTAGAATCATTAAGGCAATCACAAAAAATGAGAAAAACAACTATTCTAAATGATTATGTTCTGTACTTAGAGGAACAAAACCTTGATATTAGTATTAAGGATGATCCAATAATGTTTTCACAAGCCATAAGAAGTTATGAGTCTAATGAATGGAAGTATGACATCAAAGAAGAAATGCCGTCAATGGAAAAGAATCAAGTTTAGGAATTTGTTGATTTACATAATGGAATTATTCTAATACAATGTAAATGGATTTTTAAAACCAAAAGAGACACTAATGGCAATATTGATCAATATAAGGCTAGACTTGTTGCTAAAGGATTCACTCAAAGAGAAGGGATTGATTACAATAAAACCTTCTCTCCAGTATTAAAGAAGGACTTGATTCGAATTCTTATAGTACTAGTAGCTTATTTTGATCTAAAGTTACATCAAATGGATGTGAAAATAACATTCTTGAATGGGAATCTAAAAGAAAAAATTTTCATGAAGCAACTAGAGGGTTTTGAGGAAAATAGAAATGAGCATTTAGTGTGTAAATTAAAGAAATCCATATATGGACTTAAACAAGCTTTCCATCAATGGTATTTAAAGCTTCATCATACTAGTCTTTGGAGTTAAAGCCAATAAGCATGATGATTGCATATATCTAAAGGTTATTGGGAGTAATTTTAACTTTTTCATTCTATATGTAGATGACATACTAATTGCTAGTAAGGATCATGGTCTATTACGTGAAACTAAGGTTTTTCTTTTAGACAATTTTGAGATGAAAGACATAGGAAATGCCCATTATGTTCTTGTTATTGAAATTCATCGTGACAGGTCAAAGTGATTGCTCAGTTTATTTCAAAAAACCTACTTTAATAAAATTCTTGAAAGATTTAACATAAAAAATTATTCACCAGGTCTAGCTCCCATCCTGAAAGGTAACAAATTGAGCTAAAGTCAAGGACCAAATAATAAACTTGAGCAAAAGGAAATGGAATCCATTCCGTATACCTATGAAATTGAAGCTTAATGTATATTCAAACTTGTACTAATCCTGATCTTAGCTATGTTGTGGGAATGCGTGGAAGAGATCAAAGTAATCTAGAAATAGATAATTGGAAAGCAGTGAAAAAGGTGTTGTATTTCCTTCAAGGTACAAAGAATTATATGCACACCTATAAATATTGTGATCCACATGAGGTGGTTGGCTATTGTGATATAGATTTTATGGGATGTGTTGACACATTGAAATCCACATCTAGATACATTTCCATATTAGCTAATGAACTATTTCATAGAAGAGTGTTAAACAAACTCTAACAACTTTTTTGACCATAGAGGCAGAATTTGTGGCATGTTATGAAGTCATTTCTCAAGCTATTTGGTTAAAACTTTATGTCTGGACTAAAAATTATTGATTCAATTTCAAGGCTCATTATAGTATTTTGTGACAATTTTGCTGTTATTTTCTTCTCTAGAACAACAAGTGTTCAAGTAAATCAAAACACATTGAATTAAAATATTTTGTTGTTCATGAAAAGGTATATAATAAGGAAGTGTCTATTAAACACATTGGTACCAAAATGATGGTTGCAAATCCCATGACTAAAAATGACACCTAAGCTTTATAAAGATCATGTATTAATTATGGGTCTAACTGATAGTATGTAATTTACACATTTTAGTTTTCTTTCCCTTTTGTTGATGTGCACATTATGTAAATCAAAGGGATAAATATTGTGCTTTGATATTATAGTAGACCATATACATGAATAGAAAAGATTAGTTCATGATAGATAGGAGCTTGTTTATGCCTTTCCACATTAAGAATTTTCTAGACAAGTGTATGTATTGTGATGCATAGAAGGGATTATATCTAAAGTGGATATAAAACTACTATGATCTATATAAGTTACAAATCTAGAAAATTGAAATTGATCATTAAAGTCTTGTGGTGGCCATGATCTCTTTAAATCCATTAGGGTTGAATAATTTCATGTGATCATTCGGCCAAGTGGGAGAATGTTAGATTTTTAGTGAATATTTATGTAGACTTAATGTGGCCTTCATGACCATATTCAAAGATATAGTCTATATGAAGGTTATGTGATCTAAAGGTTCATAAGAAGGGATAATTACTTGGCCAAAGTCATATACCTACTTGTATTATGAAATGCCCATTAACCAAAGTTAATGCACTTTTTGAAATTCTTGGCTGTTTTGTACATGAATGGACATCTTATGGTGGTTGTGTACATGAATGGTCTTCCACTTAATGATATGAAATAATGGGGTTCATGAATGTGAGAGGAAAATGAAGAGCCATGACTCTTTGATGGGTTAAGTCCTAAATGCTATATATATAGGCTCTTGGTCCTTCTTTTCACTCATCAACTAAGTTTATATGATTCTTATCATCAAGCAAATATAATAGTGTGAGTAAGAAAAGAGAAAGCTAAGGTGTTATCTTCTAACTATCATTTGCTCTTGTTGTAAATGTCAAGTTTAAGGTTACTTCTTATTTTATTCTATGCTAAAGGTATTCTAATTTGTTTCCACATAATGGTTTTTGTTAAAGTATTGTTGATAACATAGGAATTGTAGTCATAGCTAAAGATTTAAAGTTTAAAGTTTTCATACAAAGTAGTCTTGGTGGGAGGAAAGTATTACATTAAGAATTTTTCAACAAGTTTATTCCAATTAGCAATGGAATCCAGTAGAAGAGAATTTAACCGTGCTCTAGCTCTATAACGCAGTGAGTATGAAAACAATTTATGCCTGAAACCTTTCTGAGTCACACCAGTCTACTTGAATATGTCCCTAACTTCCATGAATAGCTTAAGATATATATGAGGATCTTCTATAAGTGAACCACTAAATTAACCCACTAATTAAAGCATTTGGAATACGACTAGCTTTAACTCAAAATTCTGAGCTTGAATATTGGGTTTCACTATACTTGGATTCAACCCAGCCAACATTGGTGTAGCATATTCTCTCATAGCTCAATCTTTGTCATCAATTGGAATAGCCTTGTGAAGTGGATTTACATTTTGCCTATTACCCTCTTGTTTAGCCATATTCCCAACTTAAGCTAAACTCTTTGTTCTCTTTTAGCTCTAAAAGTGCGATTAATCTTAGGATAAAGATGTAATTACTCATGATCTCTCTCTTGGTTCATACAACTAGATTATCAAACTTGCTCATACAAATACAAATGGAAACAAAAACTAAAGAAAAGAGAATTCAAGTCAATTTGAATGCTAATTTCTAATAATTCAATCCTTGGCAACAATGCCAAAAAGTTATTGGTCAAATTGGCAAGTGCATCAAATCGCTCATGTAATATAGTAATAAAAAAGAATTGTCCCACGAGGATTTAGCATTAAAAACTAGTGTTAATTAACTTGAATAAAATATAATGAATAAGAAGTAACAATATTAGGTCTTATATGAGATTTTAACTATATGATTAATCTAAACAAATGAAATTAACTAGTGAACTAGAAATAAAACCTCAACAGCTAAGTAAAGAGATAATAACCGAGAAAGATCAAAAACTTGTAATAAAGAAAAGCATTATGATTGCTATTTTCCCCTTTATTTGCATTATGCTTATTGTTGTCCTAGTAATATCATGAGAATGTTGTACCAAATGTAATGTTAACCCCAATAATAAGTTTGCATAGAATTTTCACTAAAATTGCTATGCTAACCTCTTTAGTTTGCAGATCAACACATTTCTATAGGAACCCAAATCATATAAGTCAAATTTAAGCCCAATATTGAATAAGTTATGTGAGACAACCTATATATTCATATATAAATGTAAATCCCCAAATTACTTGAAGAACTCACACTAATCAAGCTAGATCCCACTTGAAATGAAATTTTTAGCACTAATTCAAGCTAAGAATTCATAACAAGCCTGAATAAACCCTAATGTAATTCACTAAACATAATGTCAACAACTCAAAGCATTGTGTAAATTCAATTTCAAATAACAACTCTAGCCACCAAAGTTAGTTCATGATAATAAAACTCAAAATTGTCGTCAAGCAATCCATAGGCTAGTACAACTAAAAATCAGAATAAAGATCAATATAAATGAAATTGATTGCTAAACTCTAGATCCTCTGATTCCAATTAGTGTACTGCCTTCTCCTCTATCAACTTGTCCTCCCTCTCCTACTCCTAATCTACTCTTTGCTACTATCAAAAAGTTGAAGATGATCCCTTAGATCAGATATCAACCTAGCCTCTGTACTTTCATGCTTCTTTGCCTCCTATATGTCTTTCTCTGCCTCCTCTTTTCACTCCTTCGTACCACTTCTTCAATTAGGGTTCCATCAGCCTTCATTTAGAAGTCATGTGAAACTCAATCTACTTTTCACAAGCCCAAAATGTGCGTTTCAATAGTCTAAGTCAACATAGGATTTTGTCACAACAGTTGCCATAGCTTTGTCATGACAACGGATAAAAATATTGGTTTTGAGAACTCCACTTCCTTTTACATACAAATGAATAATAACCACTCCATGCATCATCCTTTCTTATTTTTTTTATGCAAATTACTCTTCCTAAGTCCTTTGTTCAAGCTAACAACTCATCCATGCATAATAAAGAAAATTAAAGACAAAGTCAAATAAAAACTAGAAAAGATTGACTTGAAAACAAGCATTTTCTTCATATATTTGATGCTCAATAACTCTAATTTCTTAGAGTTATCAGTCATCCAGTTTAAACTTAACTCATTTAAAGTTTAATCATTTAATAGAATTTTAAAACACCTTCACTAAGACTTCCTCATAACCTCTTCATGACCAAGGGTTATCCACTTCCACTAATGGCCTTGGAAGATTTCACTATCCCAACACAACACTAAACCATTGATTTAAATAATGTTTAACGTCATACAAATCTTCTTTAACATTTTCTTTATCATACCCTTTTTCTATATTCATGAATTGCTCAATCTCAACAACATAGCTTAGGAACTTAACTAATTAAGCTTAAAAATAAATCATTGAATTCAAATAATTATTCAAAGTCATTAACTCCAATAAAGGTTTCCATGTAACTTGCACCCCTTTCTAACAATGCAAATCAAGGTAAAATTGGAAAAAGTCCTTTAAACAACTTATTGCTCAAAACAAAAACTTTCAACAACCTAAATCCTTCCTCTTGAGGCTTATAGATGCTAGAGAAACTAAGAAATTTCAGATCTCATTACCCTACATGCTTGAACACATAGCCATATAAGGATATTTTCAAATTAGAGGCTAAATGATGAAATTAATCACTCTAAACAAGGGGAAATGGGTGTATTCTCACCAGGAGCTTGAAGACCCAACATAATTTGATGTAAATGTGCCAAAAACACACCCTATCAAACCTTATGTCGTCATTGTTGTTGCCAAGAAAGGGTTTCAAAATTTTAGAGTTAATTAGTGAAATTGATTAGCAAATCCGAGCAAGAAAGGGTTGAAATTTCATTTGGAAGAGAAGACTCATGAAGATTTCAAGAAAACTCACCCAAAATGCACTGATCTCTAGCCAAAAATTGCGTCTATTCGTCCGCAAAAACCCTAATGCCTGTTTGCTACCAAACATGCTAGAAAATGGATGAACGGTGGCTGGCAAAAACGTTGAGATGCTGAACGCTCAAGAAGGAATGAGCTTTTGGCAAGAGGGATGTGAAAATTTACAACTAGTTGAAAAGAAGAGAAAGGATTATGTAAGAGATGTGAGACATAATAGAGAAGAAGGGGATTCAAAGGGTAGTTTAGTAATTTCACTTGCAAGGGAAACATGACAAGGACTAAAAAAATTGGATTGGTTTCTAAGTTGTTGAACTTGGGATTCATACACAAGTGGGGGAGGATATGTAAGGAAGGCTTTGCCACTTGTGCTAGCCTCATTGTCAAGTTTTATATTGATTTATTTTATATTTCAGTCTCCTTTTGTTTTTTCTTTTTCTTTTTTTCCCCCATTTTCCTCTTATTTTAAATTTCTATTAGCAACAAATTCATTTCCATTGTTTTTCCTACTCAAAAATATTTGAAACAAAATTTCCTACTCCAAAATAAAATGTTTAATGGAATGATTTTTCATGAGTGTTACAATTTATTCCTTCATAAAATAAGCGTCAACATGCAACTGTAAAGACCTCATTCTAACTAGAAGCTAAAATGTGACCCATATTCACTTTCGGAATACCCCTGATCCAGTCTCAAATGCTAAGCCAAAAAAACTTAACATGCTTGGTGAGATTCAGAAACTTCTTGCAAAGTTTAGCTACTTTTGGACAAAGAACAGTATATATATATATATATATATAGGATAGCTTTTTTAGTTACTTACCATTAAAACAATTTAATTGGTTAGATAATGATGCAAAAAGTTGTGCATTATGATACTATAAATTTGGAAAAGTTGGCCATCGATGCCTTAGTGTGGAAAATATTGCATCATGATACTACAATTTGTCATTTTCCATATATTATATCTTTTTATAGATGTGACCATCCAATCTTCATGTACACGTGCATGTTTAACATACCACTAGTTTTTATCATATATAAATATTATTATATACTTTATAACATAATAAAATATGATAAATGAAATAAGTTAAAATAATTATTTTAACATTGACCAAAAAAATGATCATTTTAAAGTAACATTAATTAATTAAAAACCTTGTTGGTTCGGCTTATCCCCTAGAAATCAATTTGGGCTAAAATCCAAACAAAGTAAACTGATAACATCCCATTATCTGTTAAGATGGTAAGTTTCACTGAAATCCTTGCAAGTAAGTTCATGATATTCGCACAAAGAAAGGCCCCAAACACTAGAATTTTCTTCCTTGTGGCCATATAGAACACTTATATCTTGACTGGCGTGAACATAAATAAGAAGACCCAATCAACCTAGTCTTAACAACCTAGTCTCACAGGTTATATTGGGTTGAGTTATGGTAAATCAAGATATAAAATAAAAAAAATATTATTTTGTTCTTTAATTTTTAATTTTAATTTTATTTTGATCTTACATAAATTAAAAGTCTTAAAATAGTTATTTATTTTTTAACATAATCTCATTTGGTCCTCCATAAATTCAAGTTTTAAAATAATTATTTATTTTTTAAAATATAACTAAAAATAGTTCCCTGTTTTTTTAAATTTGACTCAAAACCTTCTCTAGTCTTATCTAGTGAAGAATTACTTTGAATTATATCTTTCTTTCATGCTCAATTATTGTCTTCCCTCTCATGCATGGTATTTCTCAATTCAGTCTTGTACTAATATGGGTGTGTTTATATTAGAGTTGGGTAAAAGTAGTTTCAAATCAAATTGATATTTAAAAAAATCAATTTTAATCAAAAATTATTTTTCATCACCGTAATTTATATTTAAAATATTCAAAATTAAATTTTGTCATTAATATAATTTTTCTAATATAAATGTAAATTGTGCAAACAAAAATTATATTTTCTCTCTAGCGTGAGATACAAAGAATGTTGTGACTTACGTGGTTTGTAGCATAATGTGAGATTAAAAGTCCCACATGGATCAGAAAAGGATTTGTTAAATAATTAAATAATGAGGCGTAACAAACGTTTAGCATAATTAAAGAGGCTGTTTGACACATGGTATATAAATATAAGTTTAAACAATGGATTATATTGTATAAGCTTATGTTGCTAACTCAAGCATTTATTACTAATTTTGTGTCCATATTATTAATCCTACGTCTTTTAACCTGATTAGAAATGATTGTATTAGGAATATTTAAAATTCTGCTTTTCACTCCAACCCATATATTTTTAAACTTAGTCCCCCATAAATTTTATTTTACTTTGGTCCCTTACAAATAAGATAATTTTCAATTTAATCCCTCATTATCTTCATAATTTAGTCCCTCACATAAATACATTTCTCTATTTGTCCCTCACAAATAAATTTTGTTATCAATAATATTTTAACAAATAAGTTAATTTAAAAAATATGAACACATAGAAATTTTTCTCAATTTGATCCTCAATTATAAGATATTATTTAATTTGATCTCTTGCAGAATTGTCTTCTCAATTTAGTTCTTTGTATAATTATCTTTTCAATTTAGCCCCTCACATATGTATATTTCTTCATTTGATCTCTCAAAAATAATATTGTTATCAATAATATCCTAAAAAAATAAATTAATTTTAAAAAAGATATGAAATAGATTATTAATAATTATTTTATTTGTGAGAAATCAAATTGAGAAATATCTAATATGTGAAAAACATTAAATGTGTATCGATATATTACTATTAGTATGAATGTGACTAAATGCCCAAAAAGTCAATTCCTTTTTTCTTTAGCAAGACATTTTTACCATAATAGTTAATTTTTATCATATTCAATGTTATATAATGTGTTATCATACTATTTTATGCAATACTTTTATATAGTGTGGCATCAAACACCACATATTATTAAATTTCTATCAAGTCTTATCTTATCATACTTTACCCTATCTGACATTATACTATTAAATCTTATCCTATCAAGTTTTATATTATGTCCCAAATGTATTTGGGCACTTAAAAGAATAACGTGGTTAATTGTGTCAATAAGCGGGGAAGCATATAACTTCTATTGCGAAAAATCTGGAGATGACCAAGTCAAACAGAAATGGAAAGGAACTTGCTCATGAACGCTTTTGTGATGAAAACATAATTGCAAGAATATAAGATTAGCTAAGTAGTTTTTTTCTATTTGAACGACTCAATTTTATTTTTATAAGGTTCGTGAGATTCAAAATTCGGTCAGTCTCTCTCACTCTTGTCTCTCTCCATACAGTGACAGTCTAATATACACAATATTAGCTAAGTATAAATATTTAAATAGTAAAAGTCAACAATTCTTCTCTTCACGTGCACAAATTTATAAAGGTAATAACATAATTTTGCAAAGTGAAATACCATCTTGTTTCTAAACTTATAAAGATGATAACACAATTTTACAAAGTGAAATACCATATTTTTCAATTTAGTTTTTTTTAAATTTTTTTGAAACTTGGTTTTCTACAAATAAGATATTTCTTAATTAAATCTCTCATAAAATTACTTTTACAAGTTAGTTCCATATATACAGACAATTCTCAATTTAATCCTACATATGTAAAATTGTTATTAATAATATCATTAAAATGTATTTTTTAAATCTTGAGGGACTAAATTGTAAAACATCCCTGACTAAATTGTAAAATATCCCTTAAGTGAGGAATCAAAATAAGATTTTACTCTAATTTTATATGAACCGAAAACTATAATCAAATCTACCTATCTATTAAACATAACATTTAGTGGCATTAATCTTATTTGGCCAACAATATTTTTTGGAACGTAAAATTTGGCCAAAAAAGTTAGTGGCAATTAAGTTGGCTTGGAACTTGGGTTTATGTAGGATACATTACAGACTATGCAGTTTAACGCTTTAACTCTTCATTCAGACAATTAAAGGACCTTGGGTTTTGAGGTTTTGAGGTTTTGTTTGTCTTTTCTCATTGGGCCTCTTGCCCCTTACCTTACCACAAATTAAAAAAATAAAAGAGAGTTAGTGGAATTGAAAATTTAATGCAAGTGAAATAGCATCTATCTTTACTTAGTTTTATGTATTTATGTACTATGAGCACAATTTTAAAAGTTAAATAGATATATATATATATATATATATATATATATGTATGTATGTATGTATGTATAATGTCATAATGTTTTGATATGCTAATAAGAAATGCAGTTAAAAAATTTTAGTAAGTTGGTATTGAGAAGATACAAATTGTAAACATTCTCACTAAATGTAGACTTAGTTATTATTGTGTATATTAATTTATATATATATATTGTACACAAACATAAACTAATATATTCGAAATTTATCACATTATAATCTTAAGTGTTAAAATTGAGTTAGTATAATGCCACCGAAAATCAGATTTAATAGATTTGAAAATCAAAGAATGAGTAAATTACATAGAAAATTTCTAAACTTTGTTAAAAATACACATACATCTCATTTATTTTTAAAGTATACATTTTAATTTAATTTTAAATTTTTTGACTAAATACCTTCCATTAAAAATATATAAGAAGCAGTTTTAGATAAAAAAAAATATTTACTTTTATGGAGAGTATTTTAGTTAAAAAAATTTACAATTGAACTAAAATATAGCACAATTTTTTATTTCAGGCAAAGTTGGTACATGTATTTAAAATGGAGAGGATGTTAGTGTAACTTCCGCAAAATTTTAGAGAAGTTTGTATAATATACCCTTGAAAATTTTCCCATTGTTTGTGTGATTTTTTAGGGGAATTAAATATTTATCTTCAGGTAACATTGTGTGTATATATTAATTTATATGAATATTGTATTAATATTAACATAAACTATTAAATTTAAATAATGTTAAATTACAAGCCTAATTGTGAATACTGCAATTTGTTCGAGAAATTTTAAAAATAACAATAATTAGGACAAAAACAAAGAAATTTCCAAAATATCAAAAATTCAAAAAATGAGTAAAATAAAAATAATTAGAAAAAAGAGAAAGCTACCAAAATATCAAAAATTTCAATAAATAAATAAGAGACAATAGAAAGTGAAAATATAAATCCTAAAATGTAAAAATTTCAAAAATCAAAGAGAATAAATAAAATTTGAAATAAGGATATTTTAATAAGAAAATTAAAAAAAGAGAGAAAACTCAAAAATAAAAATCAACCTACCATTTCTCCAAATGAATTAAAATTAAAATTAATTAAAAAGCAAAAAGCAGGGGAAAAAAAAAAAGAGAAATCAGAAAAACAAGAGCAAACGTGATCTGAGAGATAGAGACGAAAAGACCACCACCGGCACACGCCCAGGGCATAGAGGAAGGGAAATAATAAAATAAAGAAAATAAAATTGGGCTTTCTCAGAAAAACAGAATGCAAGACGTGGTGGCATGAGGGAGAATGGGGACCACACTTCTTTCCCTCGTCTTTGCTCGGGTAGAGTAGCTAGCAGAAAGGAGGATGAACTGGGGAGAAAGAGAAAGAGTAGTGGGGAAAGGCAACAAGAAAATGAAAAAAAAAAAAAAAAGGGAGAGGAGGCGCGATTTTTCTAGAGTGAGTTGTGAGAGAGCACGAGGAGGAGGCCATCAGGTTCTGTTAGAAAGAGCGAGTGCACGAGAGAAAAAAAGAGAGAAAAAGGACCAAGTGAGAAAGAAAGAATTCAGAGGATTGAAAGGAAGCAAGGAGAATAGCACATGGTAAGGTAATCGAACTTCACTGCAAAGCCTTCTTCCCTCTTTGCGCCATGCATTTCATCTCCGCTAGTGTGTGGAAGGACTTTATTATATAGCTTCATTGTCTTCCTTCCTATTTTTATTTTCCTCATGTTCAAATCTGAATCTGCGTTATGTTTTTTTTTTTAAAGGTAAGTTGTTTGTTGTTGTCATAAACTCTGTTTCTGGCATTCCCATTCTTTGTGTTGACAAAAGTCATTTGGATGGCTGCATTATTACCATCTTAGTGTGCTATAGATGTGGTTACAGTGCTTCTCTATTTTGCTGTCTTAAGGTTACTTAGTTTCTGCATAATCCCCTTCTCTTTTGCGATTGGGACTGGTGTTGAGGTTAATGTATGTTTTCTATTTTTGCTGCCATAGACTTCGAAGCTTATTATTGCCTATTTCATTCCCTTTTGCTGTTTGGAAAATAGATATCTGTTACTGTATATCTTTTCCTCTCGCTGCTATGTAACTTGAATTCCTTGCTTTACCCCTTATATCTTCACTATTTTAGATTGAGTTCTATATATCTTTGTTGCTGCATTATTTCCTTTTTCTGTCAAGGAGTTTGTTCGGTTCCCTTTTGCTTTCAGTGGCCGTCAAAATGTGCTGGATTCCTTGCTGCATCATTCACCTTCACTTTGTTATCAAGATTCATCCAAAGTTTGTTGCATAATTCATTCTCTTTTATTGTGATGTAGCCTGTATAATATTCCTCTCAAGAAAACAATAAAACAGTAGCTCTCTTACTGGAAAGGATCCAGAAGTGGAACTAAGATACAGCAAAATAAAGGAAAGAAACACTCAGAAAAGAAAAGACAACTCCCGATGAGCACCAGGCCTCCTCTAGCTTTCGAGAGGCTAGAGTCTCTCCTCACCACCACATACTAGCAAGCCCCTTCCCTCTGCCGAATACTCCCTATATAACTTCCTAACAGACTTTTTTCACACACCTCACACCACCTCAGAGAATCAAGTTAGTTACTCGCACTAGTGGCCTCCTGTGCCACCTTACTATTGGAGCCATTCCCATTACTACCCTCCTTCACCATGGGCTCTTACTTCTCCTAACATATATTCTAGAGGTATTAGGCCTCTTGGACCCATCATTACCCTCCCCTCGAAGCTTCACCTTGCCTCAAGGTGGGAATTATAAGTCAGAACTGGCTGTGTCTTTCCGATGAGATTGTGATTATGCCTTTTCCAGAAACCAAAACAAACATCGCCCAATCTCATATATAATATCCATACTCCTTTTGCTAAGTAATCCTCATTGAGCCATAACCAGCTAGCCACTCTACCAAAGTATGGTACCATTGGATTGAGGGAAAAGAGATACACCTCTGTGGTGACGTCTTTGGCCCATTTTGGATCACTCCACATCCCTACAATGCCATCATGCATGGTACCCTCGTAACAGCATCCAATTGGTCTATTAGACATATTCTGTAGATGTTTCATAAAGTGTTGATCAAGAAGATCTCTAAATTGTGACACATTTAAAAATAGAGGAATTATCTCCCACTTTAGCTCCATTTGCTTGCAGCCACCAGTTAACGATTCTACTAAAAATTCCAACATGCAGAATCAACTTAATTTCTCCAACATTAGTACTCAACTCCAAGAAATTGGTAGCAACAACGTTGCAAATTTTACCACTATTTTCACTACGACCTACAAGCAATTTGGAGGTCCTCAAGTGGAATAATGTTGTAGGCATACTAAGAGCTCCATTTACTATTGACATAGAATCTCTCATCAATAATTCACCTGCTAATAACCCAAATGTGGATGAAGCACAGATTTGTAGCCCACAACTTAACACCCTATTCGTCAAGATGCTTATCCAGCCCGGCACATTTGTAGCAGCTAAAACACCAGCAAAATCAATTTTACCCACTTCCTTTATAATGGATGAGTAACCCATAATAGTCCATTGTAAAATCCTGTCATTGTTTCTATAGGTCCTTTGAGGGAGTTTTCAATGCAGTCTCAATACGACTATTGCCCTTGTAGTGCAAATATAACCAAAACAATGGTGTGAATCATTAGTAAATATAAATCTAATAAACAAATGGTCACAAAGAAAACCCACAGCCAAACTTTTTGCTTGCAGACCAATTTTTGTAATGTTCATTCTTGACTGTGCACAAGGTTTCAACAAGGTCACCCAAACTAATGCTTTAGGTGTCTAGATGTGATCTAATCCACTTACCTTATGTTCTGCTATACTGTTAGAGTGTAATACAAAGAGGAAAACCCCTTTGGGTAGATGAGGTCGAGCAAGACGAATCAAAACTCTAAAACTTTTAGGATATAAAACTCTTTTACCCAAAACCTCAATAGAAACTTCAAATCCCCAAAACTTACCTGATTGATTGCTCGTTGCTCATTCTATTTGACTCTTAAGAAATGTGTCAAGGATTAGAACCTCATCAAAATGATTTAGGCTAATTAGTTGAATATAAGAGCAAAAAAGACTCAATGAAAAATCACCCAGAACATGCCCATCTTCATTTGTGTACTCTGAAACTTCTAATGATGGTTGTCTTCCCATATCAGTCACCCTAGCAACATCTGTACTACCACACCAAAAGGAACTATAATCTTGCTGATTGTTATCTTCCCCCTCTATTATGGCATAGAGGATACTTTCTTCTGAATCACCACTCCCCATTTCTATGAATATGGGCACCTCACACGGGTTATTGGATTTATCATTCTTGCCAACAAAGTGACGTATTAGGTAGATGAAAATATCGAACAGGTGTCCAAGAATAGTCTTTTTTGAAGAAACTGAAATGAGCTTTATTAGCTTGTGGTTTTGACTCATAATTGCAACCTTGGCTAATGTTCTATTCTTGTGATAGCGAGCCCTTGATTCCCTTCCATTTGCTACCCCTACCTCATGACAGACTGCTTGTACCACCTCTTGGTTAGCTCCATGTCTACATACCACGCTGCTAAAAGCTACTTCACCGACTTCCCCTTCTTTTGCCATAAATAATAGCACAGAAGATACTAGTTGAGATGATAGCAATTGCACCACTTCTTTTGTGGCATCAATTCAAATAATTGCAGGTGCTTTTTTTCCCTTTGTCTTCATTGATCTTTTCACCGTCCATTGGCCATAATTGACTTTGAAGGCTTCTAGTGTCATGGTTTATAACGTGTTTTTCCTCACCATTACAACATACTATGTTCCTTTCCTTCATTGCCTCTAATCCAGGCAAGTGTTGCATAAGTTCTTCTAATATCACAAAGAAAATGGCTAGGTTCATGTAATATATCGTACCTGATCTCCTTTTTGGATTGGTAGCAGTGTTGGGTTGTTTAGGTAGGCTAAAGGACTCTGGTGAATTGCGTACAATGGACTTTCTAAAATAAGGCCTAGTAAGTTTGTATTTCAGAAATTGTTTTGGCCCGCTTCCTTATTCGATTTTCTTTGCCTGCTCTAACATCTAATTCTTCACTAACCTTTTTAGACTAGAGTCCACAATGGTTCCTGCATCATAGATTGAGTTATCCCTTTCTCTACCTCTGAGCTCTTTCCTACTGCCATCTCCACGAGTCTCCCTAAGAACAATCATGGTGGGTGATTGGTTTTATTTATCTTAATCATCATCTCCTTTTGGCATTAGTAAAAACTAATGTTGCTGATTGTGATTCTAATAAGGCATCTCAAGTTTTTTAACATGTCCAAAAAAGAAGCATTGTTCTCTTGCTCCAACGGCCTCAGCTTCTATAAGTTTTTGAAAATCGCCCCCTTTTATAGTCAATGAAGGAGAAAATCTGCTTGTGAATGTCATTTGACCACCTTTGAATGGATCGATGACCTCTGAATTAGTTTTGTGAACTGGTAAACTTTCTTTCATCTTTTTATCAAGCTTATCTTCTTTCTTCTCTTTAATTTCAGTTGCCTCCATCAAACAGTCACTAGCCTCGATCTACTTTGTTTGAAGGTAGTTGACCACAAGCTTTTGTTTTTCCTCTGCTCGTCTCCAAGCTTGAATCTCAGAGAAATCTACTCTGAGCTCCATTAGCAGCAACTGAATAGATTTTCTTTCCTTTCTGTATGCTGTCAATTCCTCCCTAAGAACGGAAACACACTTATCTAATGATTGAACTTGTTCCTCTATTCTCCTACTAACTATCACCCCTTAAATCTGAACAACTATAATACCAAATTTGATGTAGCCTATATAATATTCCTCAGGAAAACAGCAAAATCATATCTCTCTTACTGGAAAAGATCCAAAAGTGGAACTAAGATACAACAAAATAAAGGAAAGAAACACTCAGAAAAGAAAAGACAACTTCAAGCGAGCACCAGGCCTTCTCTAGCTTTTGAAAGGGTATAGTCTTTCCTTACCCCCACATACTAACGTGTCCCTTCCCTCTGCCTAATACTCCTTATATAACTTCCTAATAGACTTTTTTCACACACCTCATGCCACCTCAGAGAATCAAGTTAGTTACTCGTATTAGTGCCTTCCTGTGCCACCTAACTATTGGAGTCATTCCCATTACTACCCTTTTTCACCATAGGCTCTTCTTCTAACATATATTCTAGACATATTGGGCCTCCTGGGCCCATCATATTGTTATGAAACTTAAAGCAAATCACTGTATTATCGTTATTCTTTCATTATCAAATTTAATGATGTATGTTTATTTGTTTTTGTGTCATAACGTATACTCTCACAGCTTGGTTTCATTGTTGTAGAGGAAGTAAGTTTCAATTCTACTATTTCATACCCCTCTTCTTTTGAATGCTATAGAGTCCATAAGGTCTTCACAATGTCTCACATTTGTCATGCTTTAGTTGAGATTTAATGAAAAGGCATCACAAAAAAAAGACTAGAGAGGACGAGCTAATAGAAGATTTATAAAGGACTAGTTTCATGCAAAGATTTAATAGAAAAGGCTGGGTGAGGGATAAGAGACTAAAGGGTGAGGATTATTTAAGGATTTTTTTTTTTATGGTTGATTATAGAGCTTAAATTTTGTGGGGAGGGTCCTGTGTGCTTTTATAATTTGGGTTTATCTTAATTGTGAGGTCTTATCTTGCATGTGTGATCTAATTGGGTTAATTGAAGCAAAATATTTTTATTGGTGTGATGAAAACTCATAATCGAATATTTTCTTTAGTGATGTATTAGGCTATTTAACAATTAGGTGTCTATGGAATAATATTAGAAATGAGGGAAGAGAGAATTAAAGTAACTTGAGAAGTGATGTAGTAACACCTTCATGTATCATGTTGTTCTTTTGTTTTGCAATTTGATTTAACTTTAGCTTGAAAAGATTTCATGTTATTGATGGGGTTGGATTTTGAGCCAATCACGATAAAGATGGAAAATGTGAGGGAATGCACATTTGAATATCAAAGGGAAGCTAAACAAGGTATATATTAATGTTATTTTTGTTATCTTTCATCCATTTCTTCTTGTTTAATTGGTTATTTAGCCTTCCATTCTTTTTTATGGATGTGAGGGTTGCATAGGAGCCTTATGCTTGCAATATTTTTTTTAAAAATGTGCCATGTAAGGTCCAATGCCTCCATAGGTACTCTCTTTTTGAATTCCTTTGCATGCGAGTTCCAACGATTCCATAGGCATATCCTTCAAACATTTACGTTTTTCTTAATGATAACGTTGTCGTGTAATACCATCTTCATAAGCACTTAATGAGATATTAATGTTGTTGTGTGAGACTAACATTATCATAAGTATCTAATAATTCATCATAGGGGTCATGTGAAATCCAACAACTCCATGGGTATATCCTACTACTGGTTGCACATATTTCAAATAATTTAGGTTCCAATGGCCCATTTTTTAATAGTTTACATTTTGAATAAGTTTTAAGTTCCAACGACCCATTATATGCGTTTTTCAAATAATCTAAATTTTAAAATAAAAGATATTTTCCTAATTTTTTTAAAAATAAAGCATGAATAAATCATGTTTGCAAAACTCTAAAAGAGTAGAGAAAATAAATAGAGAAAAAGAAGTGAGATTACACTGATTTCATAAACTAGAACTCATCAACCAAAACTCAAAATTATTTGTTTGTGAAAATGGATTTAATTTAAACTATTTTGCACTTTTCACAAAAATTAAAAGAAAAAATTAACCCTTTAACGTGCATTTGTAGATGAACTACATGGACTTTGATCCCTATCACAGGATACGTAGGCCCTAAACTCTCCTCCTATGTTAAATCTGCTTGTTGTAAATATCTAGTTTTTATTTAATTTTATTTTGTCTTCTTTGTTATTCTCACGAACATTTAAAATGGGTGATTTTCAAATAAATATGAGCAATTTTAAACAAATTAAAGGGTTAATTACTTTATTTTGCTAGACTAATTTAGGGTTATTGTCTTTACATATGAGTGTTGTAGGGTATCTAATACCTTTTCTACACTCAAATAGACCCTTGAACCCATTTTTAGTTTTGTAAACCACCCTTTTGTTTTTATTTAATTTTCTAAAATTTTCTAATTAAAAATTTTAGTTGTGACTAGTGAATTGACTTTCAAATTTCATTTTAAGAATCAATTTAAACTTTCTTTTTACCTATTTGTTGGGATGTCAGTTATGACAATTTGGCGACTCCATTAGGGATAGTTTAAGAGTCAAGCCTGTTTGGTTGGTTAAGCAAAGTGATATGACTTTTCTTTTATTTTTGTTTTGCCTATTTCTTTTGTTTTGATAGTCTATTTCTTTCTATGTTGCACATCAATTTATTTTCTTTGTTGTTTGTTGTGTAGTTTGTTTTTGAAATCAAATGGAAGGTTCGATTTTAGAGGAAACTTAGGTTCTTTTTTAGTACTCAGAGGTTTCTTTGAGGTTTTGTCCTTGGATTTCTTGGGGTTTTGAGATTTAGAAGTTAGACATGACGGTGCGAGATAAACGACGACTTGAGAATGAGAAGGGCATATGAGGACCGGAAGAGCTCTTTTAGTCACCGGTGACGACGAGCAGTGATGAACTCTGCTCCAATATGTCGATCTTCTTTTTTGTTGTATTTATAGGGATAATATAGTTAAAAATGAACATTGCCTAGCTCTTTCCCATATGTATTCTACTAATTAAACGAAGTAAAGAGAACTACATAGCCATCTCCATTGCTTTTTAACCAAATAACATTTGACAATCAAAACCTCTCATATTCTCATTTCTATATCCATTCTCATTCCCATTCCTATTGGGTTAATTCTAGTAACCAAAGAAGCCTTATGTGATAATACTATATATTATATATGCTAAAGTTTCGTCAAATAAAAAATATGTTTAGTTACAATTTCCCTTAACTTATTTTGGACCCATACATTTAGGTTAAGAACCATGAAAGTATACTCACGACAATAATTATTTGTGTAGTTGATAAAAGCATAATCACGATGACAATTTTTTTATCTTTTTTGGCGCAATCATTCCCAAACGTACAATGCAATTAGAGATATATTACACATAAGTTACACTGTGTTATATGTGTATAAAAGTTCAATTCTAAAATACAATCAAAATTTGCAAAATGTAAATATAAAACACATATATAGTGCACTGTAGTGTATACTAATAGAGCACAATAAATAATTCAATACTTAAATAAAAACCATAAACACATGTAATACCATCCATATTCCAAAGTTAAAAAGAAGTGCATGTAAATATGACTAAATGTGATTAAGTAGAACTGACAAAATAAAAGTAAGAAAAATAAGCTCACATAATAATAAAATAATTTCAACCACGAAATTTTTGCACCAACCAAAACCAAGCAATATATTACTAAACAAGTAATATCTTAAACATTGGAAATCGAAATCACATGACACGAAATTTTCTTAAAACTAGACAAAAAGAGGAAGAGAATGATACCAATTTCAAGTCAAAATTTATTTAGAGCACTTCCTAGTAATTCAGTCAAATATGAGCAATGACATTATCAATGAACAAAAAAATATTCTCAAAACACATGCACAATTAACTTAGCAAAGAGATTGAATTTGATTTAAAATTTTAATATGACAAATCAAATATCTTGTCCAAGACACCTAAATAAAATCATAATAAAATCATCACCAAATTTTTCTCAAGAAAATTCCTAACTTAAAAAACTATCTAAACTCATCATTTAATGCATTGTCTGACCAAATAACTAATTCTCATATCAAATCAACTCCTTTGAATTTTTTTTCTATGATAGAGACATCAAAAAATGTATCATACAAATTTTAAAAGCAAAATTCAAAACCAATTATTTCTAATAAATTTCTCAAACTTAGTCTTCAATATATGTTGAGCCTATTTATTGAAGACTTAAGATTTGAGGATAACAAACATTATATGAAAGTTTTTCAATGTAATACATATGTTCTAGATATTATTCAATATGTTATCATGTTTCCAGAACCTTTGTAAGTGATATTAAGCTTATAAAAGATGTTTAAAATCATCGCATAATTCATTTTGAGTCTTACAAGTTGAAAAAGATTGACTTTAGGAACTCTAAATGTTCTTAGTCGACTGGCAGTAGGCCAGCAGTTGACTAGCTCCTTATCAGTTAGTTGCTAGCTCTTGTCCCAATTGATTGGGATGTTTTAGAGAAGTCTGAGTTTGCTACCAACTTGAGTCTCAATGAACTTGAAGCTCTCTATGAGTCCCTAGTTGATTGGCTACTAACTAACAATCAACTAGCCACACCCAAGTTAAGCCCAGTTAACTGCTAGCCTTAGGACCAATTGATTGGGAGCTCTTTGTGAAAGACCAATCAACTGACCTTAAGTGAGTAGTTGACTGTCGGGGTCCATATTTAAATTTTTAAAGAGGGAAATGAGGACCAGTCAACTGGCTATGAGAAAACAATCAATTGAGCAGTGGCAGAGAAGTTATAATCGATTTACAATGGATATATTTTGAAATTCTTGACTTCCCTCTTACTCTCAATAGATCTATTGAACTTTTGGCTATATAAACATGACCTATGAACTCTGGATCAACAAGAAAAAATATTCAAGAGTGATTATATCATAAGTTTAATCATCTTATCATCTTTTTATTGTATTAGTGCTTAATTGTTTTATATACTCAGTTTCAAAGAGTTTATTCATCTATAATCCTTTCTTTCTTGTGAGAAAGAAGCTCAAGGATATTTCTTAAGCGAGTTAAGCAAAGAGTACTTAAGTTGACAAAGAGGTTTTCCTTGGAAATTGCTCAAGGAGATTCCTTAAGGAAAACAAGCAGAGATTGCTTGGGTTGAGGGGGGTTTTCCTTGGTTATATTCGAGGAGGTTCTTTGAAGGAGTCAAACAGTGAGTGATTGGGATTAGAAAGAGGTTCTTCTTGAGAATTTAGGGAGAGGTTCTCCTTGGGAATTGAGATAGTGAAAAATCCCAAGCGGTTGCTTGGAGACTGGACGTAGGCTTAGATAGAAGTTGAACTAGGATAAATCTCTATGTTCACTCTCCTTCCTTACCTTCTTTATATTTTGCATTTGTCATTTTCAAATTACATAGTTTACTTTGATTATTTTAAGTCTGAAAAACCTTTTCAAAGGATTTTAATTTTTGCAAATTTTATATAATACCTAACTCACCCCCTCTTCGGTGCTAACCTTGCTCAACAATATACAATTCCAATCATAGCCAGTTCATGAAAGAGAATGCTAGGAAAAAAAAAAAACTCTTTTGAAAGGATTATTCTTAATGATTTTTTTACTAAAGAAATTGCTGTAAAGCAACCAAAGGTAGGTTAGAGTGACCTCCTTAGTCTATGCTTCATGGTGTCCTTCATTCTTTCTTTGCAATTTTGATTGGCTAAGCATCACTCCTTTAAAAGGTTGGGTTTTACTTTCTTTGCTTGTCACCTACAAAAACTTAAAAAATTGCGAATGAAAAAAATTAAAATAACTTTAAACATAAGAGAAACTAATTAACTAAACACAAAACAGTACAAATTATCTTAAAATTTGCAAAAAGAATAAAAATAAAATGAAAACAAAGCTAACAACTAAAATATGCTTTCTTTTAAATTTTTAAAGTAGATCATTTTTTTTTTTTGCTATTGTAATGCCATGACCTTTAGAGATTGATAATTCATAGGGTCCTTTTAAGTTTGGCCGTCCTTAATTGAATTTTTTTCCTAAATTGTTGCTTCCTCCATGTATGCGCCCACCATGGATTTAGCACAATTAGGTCCATTTTCACATGTGCACATGTATAGCTTGACAACACATCACTATGTTGTCTCATTTGTATTATTGTCCAAAGTATAATAGCATTCATCAATAAAACATCATGCATTGAACACAATTAAAAAATAAAATAAAAGAATTAAGAATGCAACATACAATGCGAAATGTGATGTGACTTGAAATGCAATATGAGATACATAGACAAGGGAAAAAAAACTAATATAGAGGAAAGAGATATTTAAGTGGTACTTTTAACGATCATGGAAAAACAAGGAAATTATTAAAGACAATTCCATAATATCTTGAGCAAACTCTTTTAAATTACCACTACTTTGTTTTTTTCTTGGATGTTAAGTTAGGTGCCTTAATAAATAAAAAAGTCTAAGATACCAATATCAAAATTTGTGCACCAAATTTCTCAACAATCTAAACATAACTTGACAATACAACATGCTATATAGTCACTGAATTTTGTGTATAAAGTTATATAATTCATGGGGTTTTATACCACACAAAAAAATTACGAAAAAATTACACAACAGTTAGAACATATTAAAGATGTTCTTTACCAAATATGAGCTCAAAATTTGTATGATCACTTTTCAAAAAATTCAACGTGTTGGTTCTCAATTTCAATTTGCTGAAATAGGATAAAACAAAGCATGTACCAAAATAACCACTTTGCATTCCTAAACATAACCAAAAAATTAGCAGAATATTCACCAAGCTTCTACAAATTATGAACAATGTTTTGCACTAAATTTCATTGTCTTTTCACTACTTTTTTTTTTTTTTTCCTAGTTTGTGGACGACAAAGGGAAAAGGAAAATTTGCAAAGACCAAGTCTATTTGGCATTACATGTGGCATGTGTGTTTTACTTGAGCATTTCATTTCAATAAGAATTCGCCACATCAGCCACACTATGTCCGATGGCAGGAAGTGTTTATCAAAATTTTGAAACTATAAAAAATGATTTAAAAAAATTTAAAGGACCCATTTAAATAAATAAGTAAAAATATAAGGATTAAATAATTAATTTCCTCATTATTTTTAAATGTCTAATTTGTTATCCTATAACATATATGGTAATATTAAAGATTATATATACACTAAGATTTTGCCAACCACATAGACTAACTATATTTTTGTAGGTTCATATATAATTGTCTATTTCCTAACTAGAGGTTGTTAATGATGACTATTAGAACAGTCACAGAAACATTTAAAATTAAGTAATCAAAATAATTATATTTTGAATACTTAGTTGAACGTTGCTGGGGTGGCTAAAGAACTTCAATTTGAGTATAAGTTAAATGGAAACTAAAGAATTGATTATAATCTTATAATTAATATTTAGTTTGTGGGTGTAACCTTTAAATTCTTATCTTAACTAAAAAAGACCGAAAGAATATAATCGAAAAGGATTTTTAACATATTTTTATCTCAAATTTTTATTATGTTAGTAAAAAGTTTCACACAAATAGAATATATATATCTCACATACCCAAAACTACCATTTTCAGTGAGGTTACAAATAGATAATAATGACAATAATATCTTTTCCGGACGGCAATTTTGCAGTTTTTCTATCTGCGTCGCCATTTGTCCTCGTGGAAAGAATTTTTATTTTTATTTTTTACAGGATTGCAAATCTCCATAAGAACTTTAAATGTTTTTGAAAGAAAATTATAAAAAATTATAGTATTAATAAATATAAAAAATAACATTATAGAAAAATAAATTTAAAGTTAAAATTTTTTATTTATGTTATTCAATAAACTTTAATCAAATTTCCAAAAAAACTAAAAAAATTCAAAGAATAAATTCTAAACAAATCCTAAAAATTCAAAAAACTTAAAGATATTATAATTTCAATAAATTAAAAACGTCATGCTCAATTGTTCTTAACACTATTTTTTTCATGATAGTTGCACTTTCAATTTTTCGATTTTGTAAGATTATTCATGTTTTTTAAAATTTGAAGTTGTAATAAAATTTCTACTAATAATATATGTATATAAAAACTTGAAATATTTAAAAAAATTGTAAGAGATGAGAACCTATATACAGAAGAATGATTCCTATTCTTATTTTTAACTTACTTTTAAGGAGATTTTTTACCCATCTTTAATGTAGAGATTTGAATCAAAATTTTAAATTATTTATAATCATTAATTTAAAATTTTAAAAATTTTTAATTTTATACTTAATTTTAAATAAAAATTATTGAATTTTCTACCATAACTGATATGAATTATGGATTAAAAAAGAAATGACCGGATTCGGTTCCCATAACAAGGCACCCATGTCTCGTTTCATGACAAATGGGCAATATTTGGCCCTTTGAACGTTACGTCAACGAAATTTTCTTCAAGATGCTGCGTCGGTCTCATATAAAATTATATTTTGATTTGCTCTGCATCAACGAATGAAGTGGATAGACCTTAATCGTCAGCTCAACGTCAAATATCAATCCCTCCGAAAGAGCTCATCATCTTCTGGCTTATCTATCCTGACCCACACGGCACTCTTCCCAAATCAGCATATCATCATCCAATCATACTTCGCCACGTGTATTTCAAGACGTAGTTGCAGTTTTGCCACGTCTCTACCGGTGTCTGTAGCTCTACTCTATTAGTCGTGAGGACAGCGACGGCTAAAGACCAATGCAGAAGGGAACTATGGGAAAGGAAAGCGAGAACGCAGCTCCGGTGACAGTAACAACGGCCCACGGTGGTAGTAACGAGCCTGGGTTCAAGCTCATTGGGTTCAAGAACTTCGTCCGATCCAACCCAAAATCTGATCGATTCAAGGTGAAGCGTTTCCACCACGTGGAGTTCTGGTGCTCCGACGCCACCAACACCGCTCGCCGCTTCTCATGGGGTCTCGGCATGCCCCTTGTAGCAAAATCCGACCTTTCCACCGGCAACCTTACTCACGCCTCCTACCTCATCCGTTCCGGCGACCTCTCGTTCCTCTTCACTGCTCCTTACTCTCCGACCATCGCCGTCGCCGAGCACCTGGAACCCTCCGCCACGGCCTCTATCCCCTCCTTCGATCGCAATTCTTGCCTCGCCTTCTCTGCCTCCCACGGCCTAGCGGTTCGGGCCATTGCAGTTGAAGTCGAGAATGCAGAAATTGCTTTCAACACTAGCGTCGCCCATGGCGCCAAGCCATCGGCCTCCCCGATTCTCCTCGATAACCGATTCATTCTTGCCGAAGTTCTCCTCTACGGCGACGTCGTGTTGCGGTACATCAGCTACAATGACCCGTCTGGATCATCCGACCCGAACCCTAATCATTGGTTCCTCCCCAAATTCGAACCCGTGGAGGAGCTCTCGTCCTACCCGTTGTTGGATTTCGGGATCCGGCGGCTCGACCATGCCGTCGGTAACGTGCCGGAGCTAGCTCCGGCGGTAAACTATGTGAAAGGGTTTACTGGGTTTCACGAGTTCGCCGAGTTCACGGCGGAGGATGTGGGTACGAGCGAGAGTGGCTTGAACTCGGTGGTGTTAGCGAACAATGACGAAATGGTTTTGCTGCCATTAAACGAGCCAGTGTTTGGGACGAAGCGTAAGAGTCAAATACAGACGTATTTAGAGCACAATGAAGGAGCTGGGCTTCAACATCTAGCGCTAGTGAGTGAGGATATATTTAGGACTTTGAGGGAAATGAGGCAGCGAAGTGCAGTGGGTGGCTTCGAGTTCATGCCCTCGCCACCTCCGACGTATTACAAGAATTTGAAGAGTCGAGCTGGTGATGTACTGACGGATGAGCAGATTAAGCAGTGTGAGGAACTGGGGATTTTGGTTGATAGAGATGATCAAGGAACTTTGCTTCAAATTTTTACTAAGCCCATTGGAGATAGGTAATTGCTCGTACCCCTCTCTCTGTTTGTGAATACTATAGTATAGTGTTTCTGTGGTTCTGTATTGTATTGTATCCTGTCTAACATGATGCTTGTGATATATACAATATTTCCTTGGGAGAGAGAAAAATTGCATTAGCAAGGCAAGACTCTCTGGTCAACCAACATTTATTTAGGTTGTTGAATAGTTGGAGTTCTGATAAGAGAAATGATATTGATACTAACAAGATCTATGGAGTTTAAATGCAATTTCAAATGTTCTGTACGAGTATTGAATGAGTATTGGACTTTGAAATTTCAGTGGTTCATTGGGTTCTGTCTGGGATGTGCTTGACTGAGAACAAAACAGTGAGGAAGCGGGTTGAAGGAGGAGATAAGGGCCATTTCTGCATAGTCTCTCTTGTTAATATCTCCCATACCAACTTCATTCTTATCATCTAACCTTGTTATTTGTTAATTGTTAATTATCAATCTCTGTTGAACATCTAAGCCTCTGAACATTTTTATTGGAGGAAGATTCCATAACATCACCATGCTTTAAGTTACACGGTTTTTTCCTGTGTTGAATGGGCAGGCCAACCATTTTCATAGAGATAATTCAGAGAGTTGGGTGTATGCTCAAGGATGAGGAAGGGAAGGCATACCAAAAGGGTGGATGTGGAGGCTTTGGGAAAGGCAACTTCTCGGAGCTTTTCAAATCCATCGAAGAGTATGAGAAGACGCTGGAACTTAAAAGAGTTGCTGAACCAACCACTGCATGAAAGTACATAGTGACTTCTAGCTGAGGTATCCTGTTACTGCATTAGCAATTCGCTGAAGTGAGAAGATATCCTCATTTCTAGAAATGATATAATATCAATACACAGCTTACTTTGTAATTCTGCATCAAAAAACAATTGTTGTATACCTTACTATGTTTATCAAGGTATAAGAACTGCAATCTTTGCTATGTTTGTAAATAAACGAGGTCTGCACTAATGGATTGAATCGTAAGAGAGATTTAAGGATAGACAAATCTTTTGTGCTACTTAATTATAATTAATTTGCAACTTATGAGTAGAATAATTGATGCTGTAAATGCTATTTGTCTTAGGAATATATTCTGGTTGCGATTGTCACTAAAACCTTCTGCTTCTGATGATGGAAAGTGCTAACCTTGTAAAAGTTTTTTCTTGTTCCATGGTGTCTCTAGCCTTACATTTCAATGAACACAACTCGCCTTTATTTTTTCCTTCCATCTTTCTTTTAATTAAATAAATGGTAAACTATGTTACTGAATGCTTCGTAGTCTTGAGATTTTACATCCCTGAACAACTGGCTTGTGCCAATATTCAAGAGGTTCCTAATACAAAATAGCAACACAGGCAAAAACACTAGAATTGATAAAGTTGCTAGGAAAGGTAAAGAAAAGCAATGAAAGAATGCAGCACTGCCTGTGCGAGATGCTAATAATCTCCCAAAAGCTTTCCTTCGACACCCTGTTCCCAAAATCCACGTATTCTAAGAGCGGTACGTGTCCTGCCCAACTTTGGCCCGAAACCCTCAAACCTTTTCATACCAAACTTCATTCCTTGGTTTTCTAAAGTGAAGCTTGAATATTGAGGACCTACTAGCGTTCCATATGTTGACTTGTGACTGACTGATAGCTACCCAGGCGCAACAACTAATGTGAAAAAAGTTAATAGTAGAAACAGAATAAAAAGGGCACCAGCTGAGAGAGAGTGTATTTGTGTCTATCGTTTCTACTTCTAATTCAGCTACATAGCCTAGGGTTTGTTGATAGAGGAGAGTATAAAAAGATCATGTATGTTTCTGTAATGGAGTTTATCCTTTTCTCAAATGAAGGAACACTATCGTTATCTCTCTCTTTTGCATTTAATACTGTTCATTCCCTTTTTATGGTGCTATCACTGACGTTCATGTTGTTATAATTAATCTCAATTAAATTGGAGTCAAATATTGGTGGTATGGTGCCATGGCATTGAGGTTGTGGTCCATATATATATATATATATATATATATGGATGAGATGAAATCTTTAACTACTTATTTGTTGAACTTTAATTGATTAGTAACAGTTAGCGACTAGGGACCCATTTTATTGTTAGAATTGATACAATGAGAATGAGAATAAGAATAAAAATTGGAGTAAGAGTGGGAAAGAGAATATTAAAATGTTGTTTAGTTGGAAAAGAATGAGAATAGACATGTCTCTTTTTATTTCGTTTGGTTAATAGATTACACATAAGAATCAATTAAGTAGTGTATATATTTTATCATATTATCTTTTATCATAAAACAAAAAAAAAGAGGCAAATATCTCTTCGAATTATTAATTAATAATATAATTATATAATAATATATATTTAATAAATAATAATAAATTAAGTAAATAATAATAAATTAGGGTTTGGATGTATCACAAAGGTATTTTTGTTTGAAAATTATTATAAACGACAATACTTTTGTCAAATATATTTTCATTCTCAGAAGACTAATTTCATTCCATAGTTTTAGTTATGGAAAGAACTCTTTCTTATATGAGGGAGAGCAGATTTTCTAAGGAATAAAAATGAGGATTCAATCTGTTAACCAAACACAGGAATGGGAATGTCTCCCATTTCCATTCTCATTCTTTCGTCTTGATTCTAGCAACTAAACGGACTCTAGTATTTCTTGCGGCATGTCCTGTAGTTATGTGGTGACAAGGTCAGGATCAATGGGTTCTAACACCACATCTTGCATTAGAATGATACAAATGGAGCAAATTGCTGAGTTTGACCCATCCTGAAAATCTACTTTGAATCAAAGTTTTCAAGGAATAGAGGAAAGGAGGACCAATTTATATTGTTAATTTCCTTCCAGTGCTACTGTCTTTGTTGGTGAATATATCAACTTATATATATATTTTCTCTCTGCTGTTCAAGAGTCCATACAAAATACTGAGCAAGATCAAGAGGGTAGATGTAGTTCTATACGACAACACTCTACCCATTCACTCAGGCTGCAATGAAATAGACAAAATTAGGAGAACCGGACAGTTGTTCCTCTAATGAAGAAACAACTAAAAAAGAAAATAAGGTAGTAATGAGCAAGCCAATTATTGTCTATGCTACAGCTTACATATAACTGTTCTTGTCATCAAAAAGTTTCAAGATTATATCAAGTTGTATACTTTGGTGTTTTCTATACTTTAAGGAGGTGGTTGTTTGGCCTGAGGTTAATATGCGAGGATTAGGGGAAATGATTGGAAGACTCAGTTGTCCTCCCTTCACTGGGAGTTTCTTAAAATAGAGGAAGGGAAATTAGAGGATATCTGGTAACCTCTCAAACTTTCAACGGTCTGTTTTAGTTCCCAAGTTGGAGTTATGAGGGAATGCTATTGATCCGTTATAAGTTTATAACTTTGTTAATCTTCTTGAATTTCATTATAAACTCCCCAGAACATATTCTCCATAGAATTCAGACTCTCAGCTGTAGAAGTTCAGACATCTCTGTAGGTCTTTTCAGCATCATCAGTTGCAGCCACTGTATAAAGCTTCCGAATTTGATGCATGGAGAATTTTTCTCTGCAGATTGACTCATATAGAGTCAACTTCAAGACCTCTCTGCCTTTAAGCCTCTCTGCAGTTCAGATATAACTGCAGATTGATATCAATGGCGGAATTTGTTTCCTATATATATAGTTGGTCTTGTTATATTCTGGTGTATTTTCTCATGATCCTAGACTTGGTTGAAGGATGAAGAATGTTTAAGCCGAAGAACTAGAATTGCAGAATGATGAACCTCTTCTAATTTTAGTGAAAGTAAATTCATTCAATTGATTTATATGCTATTCCTCTGAAATTCTGGTACTGATAACTGACAAGGCATGGTAAGATATTTTCATTCTTTTTTATTGCATAAAATAATTAACTGTGAATTCACTCAAACTGTTTCTTCATACTCTGGGACTTGATTAGTCAAGATTATATGTAAATGATGTTAAACATATGAGAGCTAGTATGTAAGATTAAGACGCCATTTTTTTATGCTTACATTTGTGCACAAGGCTGTCAGAAAAAGAAGCAATGTTATTTGACTTCTTTTTGAGAGTATTTTAAGCTCGAACAATTCATGAAGAAACACATAGGCATAACACGTTGCATAATTAAGTTTAAACACTAAATCATTGAGAACACACATTTAACAAATACTATATCATGAACTCTGTTACTGATACAATTAAATTTTTGATCAATTCTTGATCTTCAAACTTGGTGCAAGTATAACCTATTGTTAGCCCAACATTACAAGCTAATAATAGGAAACAAAGACACTTTTAAAAAATAAAAAATACTAGTAATGATGAGATTTTGCTCATTAAGCAGATAAAATCCAGAGAAAAGCCATGAATGAAACAGTGTCAGAGAAACTTTGCAAGATGAGTTTGGATTAGATAATTTGAGACAATTTGACTAGTTCTCTCAGAGGGGTGAAAGGCATCCCAAAATACATATTTATTAGCATCAGTGCATGTAAATGGACTCTTTGGATCGCACAAGAATCCCATCTCAAATCTCCCAGTTCCACAGCATCCCACTCTTGCATCTTCAAAGCCTGCCCAATCAAACACCACACAATTTTCAGATTCATTTCACAGTTCTTGCATTTAATACCACTGACCTTGGCTCCACCTACTTTCTCATGCTATTGGTTGGTGTGTTCTCGATATTCGATAGTGAAAACTTCAACGTATGTTCATGAATATGGATATTAACTTTTTCAGAAAATTTAGACTCTTCATGGATTATCTTTGAAATGATATTTATGATCGAACCAGGGCTTGTATAATCAACTAATGAGAATTCTGGAGTACATGGAATGATGAGAAAGTTTATTATCTGGAACTCTTTATAAGATTTCTCATAGTCAAACAATCTATATAATTTAAAAGAATTAGTCAAGTGGATAAAGAAACATGTCATGTTTTAAAATGATTTTAGGTCAGATTTCTCATAGAAATCGTAGAGTAAAACATTAATTGTTTATAGAGTGAAGTATTATTTTGGTCACTTATTTATCAGATTATTTTTAATTTAGTAATTCACTTATTAATTAATTCTTTATTTTAATTTTTACTTATTAATTCATTATCAATTTAATCTCCTTAATCTAGATTAAATGGGTTAATATTCAAATTAATGTGGGGCCAAAAGTAGTAAAATTCTCATGGCTGAAAAATCAAATCGAAAATGAAAATAAATAAGAAATTAATTTGAGAACCAAATGGTAAGCGGAGGAATAGATTAAAAATTTGTAATTTCGTTTGTAAAAAATATAGGAATATGGTTCACATACCGAACCACTTGGAAAGAGTTAAAAGAAAGGTGAGCCATAGATGGGACTCTCACACGAGTGAAATTTTTTTTATCTCTAACTTAAAAGACTTAAAAGGCTTGCATATTAAAATTTTCTCTTCTTAATTTTTTGTTAATTTCAACAAAAAAAAAAAATAGATATAAAGTGAATGAGTTCATTGCTAAAATTAGTCTTAAATTTTTAAGTAAAGTTCATCACTTGAATGAATCTTATTCATTCTGTACTTATCTCTGTCTGAAATTGAAAAGCAGCATATTAATAAATTGTGCTATTCTAAAGTTCAAAACTGAATTTCTCAGCCAAAACCAAGACGGTAGAAAACTTGAGCAACAAAACAGATTAAAGGAGGTAAAACTTAGAACCATACCAAAGCGATCAGGCTGTGTGATAATCTGCAGTAACAAGTCATACGCATTTGCATCAATCACCTGAAACCCGGGAAGCTCCTCATTGAGCTTCGTCACCAACCCACCCAACTTGCCATTGAACTCCATGGCCACATCATTGTACTCCTCCACACAGCCATGGTAGTCCAGAATGTTGATGGACCTCTCCAAGGGCAGGCACCCCATTGGAGGGACCCCTGTGAGGGACACCTTCCTGACTCCAAGGTCATACAGCCCTCTCAGGAAGTTCTCTGCAAGACCTACCAGAAAATCCTCGTACTCCTCGACTGTGAACTGGAGCTGTCGTTCTGGTAACGTGTAGTAGTTCTCGAGGAAGTCGTTTGTTCCTATGCTGACTAGGTATAGAGCCTCGCTTATTATCTCGTTGGCCGCGGTGTTCCCCAGATGAAGCCTTAGCTTCTTCTGGTACTCCTTGTAGTACTCCACTTCTTTCCACAGTGGTATCACGTCCTGCCAAAATATACAAAAATCGTTTTAAAAATGCTTCGGAATCTATAAGCCACCGACACTTCAAAATATGAATTGTATTTGTATTTGCATATATGAATTTTTAGACAATATAAGGAGTAATTTTGTGGAGAGTTTCTCAAGAACTAAGCCTTTTCACTATTATATGCAGGTCGCCTTAATAATTTAAGAAGAAAAAAATTACATTGCTGAGAAGTTGAAATTTTTTATCTTTAGATGCATACGAAGATTTTACTAACTTGGAGTTCCACATCTTAGTGCATTGAATGATTTAAAAAATTCAAAATAGCTGGACTTCATCGTTAAATTATTTGTTACAATATTGGAAGTAAGAATCCCGATTTACATGAGCAAGCCTAATTTCTAATGAAATACAGATCTTAACTTATATAATTCCACTTTTTGAGAATCTCCTTATATTTATTCTTCCATCCAAACAAGGGATGGCTTCAAGGGCGAGGGAGGGTGCATGTTGTCTGTAGTATTAGATCTAAATCATGGTCTAGATATGTTACTGCAAAAAAAAAAAAAAAAATTATGAGAAATTTTTGGATCATTAGGTTTTAATTGAATTCTGCAAAATTTAATCTTTTAATTGATAAAACTGACCCTAATCCAATTTTAAATTAAATATTTCTACTCTATTAAAATCAAATTCTAAATCTCTCCTAATTTATTAGAACACATGAAACCTCAAATTTCGTTGTGTCCATATCTATGTCATGTCCCATGTAAGTCTCTATACTTCTTACTAATGCAGGTGTTTATTATATGCTGAAAGACAGACATGCCGAGACACGAAAGAAAAAGAAAAACGCATAGTATTCAGATGGAGGAAGTGTGAAGTAGAAGAAGAAGAAGTTACAGCGACATTAGAAGTGGCTTTATCATAACCAGTTCCAGCAGAGGCAAAGCAAACACCAAGAGCAAAGTCAGAGATATTATAAGCAGGATCCAAGTACGCGGGAACGGTGGGTCTGAGCCCGAAGGCCTCGGAGATGAAGTCAGGGGGGATTCTGCCATTGGAGAATCGCCCAGTGGGGAAGCCTCCGAAGAAGTCTCTCCCATAAGGCTCGAAGTTGCTTCTGGCTATGGTGGGGATGAAGTTGTTGTTCCCAGAATCCACAGATGAGTCTCCAAACACTATTATTGCTGGAACCTTCTTCTCATCACTGCTTCTTGAGATGCAGACTTGGGCTAACAGTATGATTTCAATGATGAAAACCCAGACAAGGGTACTATGGAGTTTTCCCATTCCAGTTGGTGTCTACAGATTGGTGCTCTTATGTACTCAGACTGAGAGCTCACAGGTTGGGACACATATATTGGTGTGATATATGGAGGAAGAAACTTTGTTCCTTTGGAGTAAAGCCCAGGTTCAGTTCAGGGTTAATGGACTCACAAGTTTTTTTTTTTTCCTTCTATGATTGGGTATATTTTGAATCTCATTTTGATTATGATTAACTCTTTGAACGAAAATTTAATACTCTAGATTTACCAAAAAATAAAATATAAAAGTATGCAATTATATTAATTTAATATAATTTATATTATAAAATTTTTATTTAAAGACCTGGTGTTCTTATTAGAACATGAAAAGATTTGAATTAAATTTGAAGAGCATACATATAATAATTATTAAATATATAATAATATTTTGTTATGTAATCACTTAAAATATAAACTTATTTCATATTAAGAACTTCTAAAAACATTGATTTAATTTTTTTTTCCAAAATAATAATAATAAATTAAAAATCATAATTTAATAATTAATAATAATAAATTAAAAATAAATAATTTATTAATAAATAATAATAAATCAAATAAATATAAATTAGAGTTTTGATATATCACAAGAGTATTTTTATTTAAAAATTATTATAAGTAGAAATACTTTTATCAAGTATAATTCATTTATAAGAAATCAATCTCATTTTATAGTTTTAGTAAGGAAAAAATTTCTCTCTTATATAAGAGAGAATAGACTTTTTAAAAAATAAAAATAAAGATTCAATCTATTAATTAAACATGAGAATAACATATCTTTCTATCCCTTCATCCTAGTTCTACCAACTAAACAGACTCCAAATATTTGATGGGATTGAAATAAAATTGAACTTTTTAATAATAATATGTTGTCAAAATTTTAAAGAGAATATTAATTAAAAGATGAGAATGAAGATATGTACTTTTAGAAAGAAATTGATATGATATGAAATGACAGTGAAATGACAAAGAGGGTAGCAGTTTCTATGGACGGAATTAGGTGGGAGTTTTAGCAATTAATTAGGATTATTAATGGCAGATTAGGTGCCAACCACAGGCATGCATGACTGAAATTAAAGAACCATAGATTATGTATGTTGAGAAAGAATTTTCAGGCGAAGAGTTGCATATCAATGATTTGACTTCCTGAGATGTTGGAAAAGAAATATTTTAGTTTGCTTTATTACGACATTCGTATTCCCTGTATCTATATGGTGTCAAAGTCTAATAGGGAATGATATTATCCGATAGAGACGTTCAAATGTACCTGAAAATGGATAATGGCATCAATTATCATGAGCTTGGATTTTCACCCAGTAACCAAAAAAATATAAAATTATAATATTTTATTAATATTAAATTAATAAAAAATTAATTTTTTATTCATATCCAGTAATTGAAAATTTTCTAATTACCGAAGAGGATCCATTCTACAATTATTATAGGTATAATGAATATATATATATAAAATATTTTGTTCCCCCACTTTATTGTAAAATTAGTTTTTCACTCACCTTATTTTTTATAATAATTTTTTATTAATTAAAAATTATTACTTTTAATCATTTATTCACTAAAAATTATCACTTTAATTTAGTTCCTCAATTTAAAAATAATTATTATATGTAATTTCTCAATATAAGTTCTATTTACTTGTATCAAAAGTGATTCTAATCGATAGGAAAATATTCAAAAAAAATTAAATAAGTAAAAACTAAAAATAAAAATTTAATAATAAATTAGAAATTAAAATAATATTATATATATATATATATATAGAAAATATATTAATGCATATACTATATTTTTGATAAATTACAATGTAAAAATATATAACTTCAAAAAATTATTATTGCACTTCATAGCATAAAGTAGGATCTAGTTTAATTATCTCAAATTTCTTTTTCTTTTTTGTTTTTTGTTGCACTTTAAAAGAGGACATCGCTAAGTCAAAGATGATTAGGTTGAACCATCGAACGGCAATGGAAGTTATGATTATGAGGTTGACACATTACCAAAATCTTTCGCAGTGAATTTAATTCCGTGGACCTCGTGTAGACGAGGGTATGGTTAAGCCATAGTCTCTAAAATAATAGAATTTCACCATATGCATGGGACAGCTATAAATGGGGACAGTTTTATGTGTACAGCTAATTTCCTCGAAAGCTTCTCACTGTATTTATTGGCATTTATGCAGGCATTCAATTCCTAAAACCACCAAAAACCTTGCTGCTTAAATACACAAATTATATATACATATATATATATATATATATAATATACACACGTAAAAAATTCTTTATAATAAATTAAGTTTTTCCTAAAAGAAAATATTTTAGGGAAGAGAATTCTCTAGTTATTTTGATGCAACTTCTATATTATCAGTGTTAGGGGGATAATCATTTCACATTTATATTTTAGAGTAAAAAAAATCTTCCTATATTACTTAAATATAAAATAAGCTGAGGAATATTATATATAATTTCTCATTATTTGGCATAATGTAGTATAATGTGCTGGCCAAAAAAATAATGTAGTATATTGTTGGATACAAATCGAAATGATAGATACTATGGAACGGAAATAATTAATATTCATAAAAATTAATAAAGCTAGACAGTGTAAGGACATTAGATTTTTTTTAATCAATTCACTTGCCCAAAATTTAAAAAAAAATTAAATATAAAATGATGTCGTACAATTTTGTAATACTTTGGTTGAACTTGACAGTATAGTACAAGGACCTTAGATGCCGCCCAATATTGACATTAATATTTTCGATACCGAATTTTTGTTAAATGTTCTTATTCCTTAGTTTTTTGTCCTTAAATTTTATTATTATTATTATTATTATTATTATAATGAATCACATTGAATTCAGTTGACACTTTTATATTGACGTAAGGGGTGAAGTTAAATGACCAGAAAAGTTGTCAGAACCAAAAATAAATTGGACCCGGATTTATGCAATTTGATGGGAAGAATTGTAGTTGGGATGTGTGCATACGATTTTATGAGAGAGGTAGCGAAGTGCTACGTGATAACTGGATTTGGACCGTTTTTCCTTTTCCCTTTTTCTTAGTATATTAGCGAGAAATTGACATTGTTTGAATAAGATTTGATGTTCGGTTTTATTGCTCATTTCATTTATGACCACCATTGAACAGTGAGCTAATTCTCTGGCTAAAATTCTCTGCACTGAAACTAGAACTTGGGTTAAAAAACAACTCATATATATTGTATTTAGTTGTAGTAGATTTAGGTGCATTTAAAGAAAAAAAAGAAAAGAAGAAAGAGAAAAATTAAAAAAAGAAATTCATTTTTGTCTCTTATTTCATTTTAAATTGATTACCTGTATTACTATAGGTCATGTTAGTAATTAAGAATTTTTTTGTTGGAATAAAAATTGAAATTAAGAATGGAATGGAATGGAATAATGAAAATAAAAAAATATGTTTGTATATATTGGAATAGGTTCAGAAAAAAGATTCTATGTTTAGTTTGAAAAATATTGGAAAGAAAAAGGAGAAAATGTCTAAAACACCCTTGGACAAAACATGATTAGATGAGCAGGGTCATACTAATAAGAGTGAACATGGGTTAAGCTGGGTCAAATTTTTGCAAGACCCATGACTCTGCTTAGATTTTGGCCCACTAGGTGACCAAGGGTTGGTTTGGGTTATACTAGGTTTATTTATTATTTTCTTTTAATTTTTATTTTATAGAAACAAAATTTTCATTAATAGAAACAATTTTGTTAAAGAAAAGAATGAAAAATATAAGATTTAAAATAAATAAAAAGTAGAATTAAAAAATTTGAAATGAAAAGTGATTAAAATCTAAAAAGAATTAATATATTAAAATTTTCTTATGGGAAAATTTGAAAGTTCTAAACAAAAAATCATCATTGCATCAAACATTCTATTATTACATGCATATGTGATTACAATTTTGATGACATAATTTTACAATTTCTTATAAAAAGCAACAAATGAACTCATCTTACTACAAGAATGAGAGAGACATCCATACATTTGGGATAAAGAAGGACTCAAACCCAACCTTTAAACTAAAGGGATAGAAGCGGGCTAACTTAGCTCACACAGGTTAGTTCATTTAGATTATGAATTAAACAAGTTAACCTTTATTTATATGTGTTGAAAACTTTAACTTGACCAACCAAAAAATTAATTGTTTTAATAAAACAAGAAAGCAAAAAATGTTAATTGCGTTAACAAGCATATGTTAAAATTCAAACAACTTTATAAAACAATTAAATTCAAATATTTGACACTCAAACAAGTTAAGTAATGAAATTCCTCAAATTTCTTCATCAAGTGCATTTGAATTTTGCCTTGAAGGGTTAGTTCATGTAACAAAAGTTTAAATATAATCTGAATTCTTAAAATTATTACAATTAGTGAACAAAAATGTCAAGTTAGGTGATTTGCATATCTAACTAGCAAGTTAAATGAGCCAAGTTAAATTTACCTTACTATATAAGTTTGTATGTAAATATGCAAATTTAAACCACCAAAATGGTGGGTTCCACTAGTTTTGAATGCACTACTTTGAACACGACCATAGTGCTATTCACTTTTTAGAACACAAGCTACAAAATCTTCAGTTGATATCTATTGCATAATGGACATTTCATTAGATTCATGTGCAATAATATTTTCCTATATTAACCATATCAATGAGGGAAGATTGACCAAAATATTGCTACGTGCAGTACTTTCAATCCTAAGACATAGTATATCCAAGTAAAACTTGTTAAACCATAAACCATGTACATAATTCGTAATCAAAATCTCATAAAGAACTTAAATCATAGTCAAAATATTACCAAGTACATGCTAATGCTATGTGCAGCACTTTCAATTCGATAGAATATTACCAAGTAAACACGTTGAACCAATAACTAATTTCAAGTATTACCAAATGATAATGGTTAAACACTTACATGAATAGTCATGCCCTTATAATTAGTGGAAGACACTTAGCGTGCTTTTGTGTGGCTATCCAAACTTTTGCCCACCTAATTGTGCAACCACACTCTAACTCTTACAATTTTCAAGAAAATTGTGACAAATATATATTAATAGCAAAGTTACAATACAATCATTAATGATTTGAGGTTACTATCTCCATCCTCTTTTGCATGAGAATCTTCAATACACTGGTGTGTGAAATTTTTTAGTTTTTTATCATATTTTTTTGGGTATTTTGCTAATTATTAAGAACCAAATAACTATAAGCCTAACCATAATGATAGTCCTAACAAGGGGGACTAGTTAATTCAACATGTATATCTTATCTAGATAAGGTTTCAAGCATTGAAAAATCACTAATAATCCACAATATTGCACGCATGTTGAACATCTAAATGTTGTAAGAATAAAAAGTTTTAACACTAACATTCCATAATACTTTCCATTCTTCTATGTTAGGTTGTAGATAAATGTCAAATGAAGTTTATTGAATACACATCTTGACTGGAAGATTATCTGGCATAGGTATCATTGATTAGACGCTATAACTAGTGCTTCACATGTAGAATGGATTGAACTCGTAGATGACAATCCAAGACATATATATTGAGGATTTGAAGTGAGCTAAGGAGTATCAATAGTCATTTAGGAAACCTGATTCAATATGAATTGTCTTAATTGCATAATTTAGAAATTGTGCTTTAAATTATTTGAGTAAACAATCTTACAAACTCTAGGTTGTTAGTTGATAACAAATACACATGTGACAATCTTGAATATATATATATATATATAAACCATATAATATCTGAATAATCCAAATGGTAGATGAATGAGCTTGGATGTATCACCTTGAATATGCTCTAGAAATGTAGGGGATTTAATCTTAACTTCATTTGGTGATGAATAAGTATTTAATTTTCCTTAATATTAAAACATGAGAAATCTTTGAATTGAATAATTTTTTTTTTGTTTTTTAGTTGATGTCTAAGTGAATTTTCAATAATATTTTTGCATTATAATTGATTGTAGATGGCCCAATCGATCATAACTGATAATCAATTATTGGCTATGTAAATTCTTGGTCTACGATAACATATGTTTCAACTATCCTATTATTTGTATAGTACAAACTTGTTTGTATGGTAGAAACCTGATATTATGAGCAAAACTATCACGTTACAAATATACACCGCTAACAAATAATAAAAAACTAAGAAATATATTGTTCTCAGAGAATTTCTAGTCTTAACTGATATAAATTACTAATACGTATATAGTTACCTGATCCAAGCAATCAATTTTTTAAGACAAAAGTAAAAAAACAACAATTAAGTCATTAAACATAAACTTTAGATGAGTTGCAACAAACGTGAAAGACTTCCCTAAAATTATGGCTTACTAAGGTACTTCAATTGCATTAAGGATCGCAAGTCCTATAAGTATATGTCTATCCTAAAGGCAAATTGAGTTAATTTAAACAAATTATTAACATCAAGCATGTGGTATATAGTTATGTGGCTAAACCTGGACTTCTTTTTCAAGAATTCTTAAATCCTTAAAATCCTAATTGGTGGCCAATCAACAAGGGAACAAATAAAAATCCAAACTGAATAAATCTATTCACATTGAAATTCAAGTAGAAAATTAACAAAAATTAACAATTTACATGCCAAGGGTTTATAATCCTAGAGAAATCAAGACTTAGCCTAGTATATCTATGATTACAATCTAATACAAATATGAAAACGTAAACAAAAGAAGAGAAATAGAAGAACTCTAGTTCCGAAGCTCTAATTAGTTTTCTCCCTTGAATCTCTTCTTGAAATGTCTTCCTTTAGTGGATCTTAGCCTTAGAACTCAATGTCTTAGCCTCATTTGCTTCGAAACATCCCCTTTTCTTGAAAAAGACCTTGAAATCCTTATATATTGCCCATTTTTTCATTGAAAGATGGATTTGCCCCTCATTAGTTGCATGGTCTCTTGGTTCAACTTGTATGTTTTGGCACTTAGGCGCCAACTCTTTTGAACTTTTGGAAATTCTAGCACCTGGCTATAACTTTGCACTCTAACACCAAATTTTAGTAAATTACCCTTCGTTAGAAAGGTCTAGAAGAGCTCTATGATTTTTCATGAAATTGATCTCCCAAATTCTAATGTCTAAAGAACCAAAAGCTATCTCAGACTTGGGGCATCTTGATGCCAATATACTCATTTTTTCTTTCCCAAGCCTAGGCATGATAGAAAACAACATAAATAACTTGTATTTGGCTAAAATATACATGAAAATAACTAAAAAAACATGGGTTAATACAATAACCTGAATCTAAACTAAAAGGCAAAGTTGTCTGATCTAACAAAAATTGACTTAAAAACAACACAATAATAATAAAATTACTCAATTATTTAGCATGAATGGAACGTAAATAGAGTCATCACCTGAAGACATGGCATATAATTTTTGGAAACCATTTCTTTTCTAATACAATAACAATAATATATAGGTATTCAACATTTTTTCTCAATTACATTCTAAATTTGGTACCTACAAGAGATATTTTTGAAGCTTTAATAAATTTCCTTGAGAATATGTAGAAAATAATGCATTGTAAAGAATAAAATTCGACCCTTGTGTTATAATACAATAGCTCTTCGTGAACTTTCAATTGGTATTGTACTACCTAATATAGTATTGATATTGACATCACCTAAATTACATGAAAAATATGTTTTTTTTTTTAATCTTTAGGTATGATATGTGTTGCAGCATTATCTATGAGACATATAACTTTATTATGAACCTCGTGTCCAACCAATGAGTTGGGATATCCATATTTATCATTAAAAGAAACAAAATATATTGTAAAAAATGTTGCACTTATACATAAAAAATATGAAAACTACATCAAAGTAAATACACTTTAAACACAACAAAAAAAAAAAAAAAAAACAACATAAGAAAAAAAAACACAAAATGTCAAATATCCTTATCATTTTCATTTTCAATTCGTCCATCGTAATTCTCAAAGTATTTAGCAACATCCAAGTGCTATATCATCAACATTAATGTAGCCATCATCATTGTATGCAAAGTTTGCCTTGATATTGCCATCTTGGTAAATAACATTTGTTTTGTCATCTTGGTAAATAACATTTGTTTTGTCATCTTGGTAAATAACATTTGTTTCTACACTATTATACTTCCTTTTGATGGAGGCTTGATATAGCTTAGCAAGATGACTAATGTACAATGGGTAAGTTAACAGTGTCTTTTCCATACTGCATTAACCATAATATTATTTTATTTTTTGGTCAATAAAAGTTATCAAAGTAAATTAATCATGAAAATTTTTTCGTTAGTCATAGGTAAGAGATGAGTGGATCAAAATGAGCGAGTAGTAAAAAGTCACTTTCAATATCTACATTTAAACGTTTGGCCAAATAAAATTAAAAAAAATCTCTACTTTAACCCTATCTTGTGGGTTGATGATTCTTGATGGTGAGGGATGGATATAGGATTTAATTCTAAGAGAGCAAAAATCTTCAAATCAAACATTTGAATTAAAGGGGACAAATTCTTACAATTTAAGGGGGTAAACTTTTATAAATTAAAAACTAAATAAAAAATATAAGATAAAATTACATATAAAAATTGAAATTTTAAAAATCTACCAGAAGCGACTGCCCCTCCTCGTGTCCCCCTTAAATCTATACTTATTGATAGCCAATAGAAAATATAGAATAAACAATGATAACTTAATGGAAATGTTAAAGATAAAGATGAGCATTTAAGAGAGACAAAGGAGCGATAAAAAATGGGCTAAATTTAGTTACAATTCTTTATACTTTTGTTATCAAATTTCTTAATAAAATTAAGCATGTGTGAAGAATTATTTTAAAAAATTTAATTATATAATATTGAGTTTAAAAAACTATAATTATATATAAAAAATACGATTTTTTAAATATTTGTAATTAGTTTCTAATTACTAACCAAGAAAATTAAATTTTTTATATAAAATATGACAATTGTATGATTTTATTCAACATTATAGGATGGCAATTATGTTAATGTCTTTGTAAATAAGTGTAGGAATTTTACAACTCATCACATGGTTAGATTTTACAATAAATTATTTAAACATATTATAGTTTTATTAAATTTGGAGGAGGATGTTGCCTTGATCTACTCATGCTTATGCTTACTTATTAAATTTTATAATCACTATGCTATTCCTTAATCATCTGCTTAAAACTGTGCTTTTGATTGATTATCATTTGTGGTATTCCATTTTGTTCATGCCAAAATGGTTAAAAAAAATGAAATGATTATATGCTTTGTTCTTCAATGCCTAGAAAAATTCTTTATATACATATTAAGGGGTAGATTTAATCAACATACAACATTTTCTTGTAATGTTTAACATAATCAATACGGAGAAATGTTGTGGAAAAAATAATTATGAAATATTTTAATTAAGTCAAAACTTGAAAATCATGGCCCAAAGTACTTTAAATGAAAGAAATATACAAAAAATGAAATTGTTCATGCCAAGCCCAAAAATGACTACATGGCCCAATAACCCACTTCTTCTTCTTAAACAGTATTGACTAACCCAACTGGCCCATATCAATGTTGCTTGACTGAATAGCTACAAAAAGGCTTGATGCTTACTTACACATTTTTGGAAACTGTGGCTGCCACCTTAGCAGATTGCTAACGTCAAATTCTTTTTTTTTTTTTTTTAGTGAGAGGTGTTTTCATGCTTACAGTCATCAAAATAAGTTTAATTTATTAGGTCAAATTAGGTTAATCTACCTAAAAGGTGGATTTAATTGTTATTTTTAGTTTATTTAACATAGTTGAATTAAATTAATTCTAGTCATTTGATTTATAAGTTAAATAAGTTAGTTTGGTGGATTGACATATCAGCTTACTTAAAAAGTTTTGTGATTTTTTTTAAAGTTTAATATTACATAATTTTAAAGTAGTATTTGATTTTATTTTTTTAAAATATTTAATATTTGATCAATCATTTGTCTTTAGGATTCTTTTTTATTTTTCCTTACAAATATTTTAAAATTTTTTGTGAAATTTTTTGTATTTAATATATAGAGAAAATTCTTGTTTTAGTAGTTTATTAATTACATTATAAAACCGATTTTTAATTTTCTATATTTTAGACCTAATTCTCAACGTCAAATAAATCCCATTATGGGGTCAAAAAGTAAAATTGCATTGTAAGAAAGTAACTCTTATCAAAATTTTGTGGTCAACCTCATAAAAAGAAAAAATATTTTTACATATCCACTCAACAAACTTATAACCAGGGGCACATTATTGTCCCTATAGACAAAATTACTGTTTTTTTATCCATAAGCATATGAATAAATACTACATTCTCTATAACAAAAATGATATATTGCCTCGTGAAATTGAATTTGTCAACAAGAAAGATCAGAAGGAGCGCACAACAACTGCACCTTCATCTTTGGTCTAATTGGAATTCATATGAAGGCTGAGCCCATAGCCTTGCAGAAAATATGGGCCCTATACAAGGTCCAATTGCTTGGAAATGTTTCCAACATCCCAAAGATTTAGACGCTAGCTGATGGTTATAATCACCTGTGTAAATATATCAAAGAACACATTATTCTTTTAGTAAGTATCCCAATTGCATCAACTTTTGATAAAAAAATAAATAATTTTAAGAAGGATACTTATAGTTATGTCAACTTACCAGCTTTGACTTGTTCTCTCAAGTTTGGAGTCTGAGATTGAGATGCTTCCAATGTCAGGAATGCAAGTAAACAGATGACGAAATCCCTGAAGTTTGAACTTCAATGTTGATAAATTGATGTATAAATCCCAAATCCTAAACCTTAAAGTAATGTATGACCATTCCATATGAAATAACAATAGTGATGTTGAATCATGTGTGTTATTTCTTGTCATTTGATTTTATACAAAGCGAACATTCAAATCTACTTGATCCAATTCACACTGCATCATAATATAATTGAGGTATTAACATGTAAGCTTCACATTTATTAATTTTTTATACTATTGTCTAACATGTCATAATATATACATGTAATAATCACTTATTGAAAAAAATGAGAATAAAAAATTACAAGAAAGAATCAAGCTTATTATTAAATGTAAAAGAAAAAAAAGGAATTAATCCTAGAAAGTATATATGCAAATTTAGAAGTTAATTTTGTTACATAAATGAAGGATATATACATTAAATGTGAGAATAAATCACTTCGCAATACCTCTACATAACAAATTGAAATTAAAAGTAATACAGATTCTAAAAGTTAAGCATTAAGTAAAGACTTACATATGCCTTTGTTACCTATAGAAATCACCGCTAAGAAATGAAAGTGCAGGAAGACCAACAAACTATATGAGGATGCTAAGGTTTCGCAGCTGTATGATTTTGCATATGCATATTTGGAGCAAATAGTAGGGTACAAAAAACATAAGATTTCAAAGAAAGTACTTGAAGTAGATGCTTGTGTCATACATTGAAGTTTTTTGTGCTTTATATAGAATGAGTAGGCAAGGCAGAGCATATAATGCTATAGTCATTTTCTGATACTCATATTTTAATCGGAATTTCAAGAAGAAGGAACAAGAAAACTAGACAAAAAATGTGAATGTGTTTCAGTTTCTTAGAACAAGTTGAGTGATGTCGTGAATGATGATAAAAGTGGTAGAAAGTGTTAATGGATGTCATGAAAAACGCTAAAAAGTTTCAAAAGAGACTTGTTCATGAATTTATATCTTGTACAAAAAAAGGTTGGAGAGGGGGGGGGGGGGGGGAGAATACGTTGTAATGACAAGGATAGACAAAGAAATAATGTTGTAATTGTCTTTAGAACTTATGCCCATTATTTTAGTAGAATTTTAGGAAGAGTGGACAAAAAATTAAACAAAAAAGGTGAATATGTTTCAGTTACTCAGAAGATGCTGGTGGATGGCATGAATGATATTGAATGCTGAAAAATACAAAAAAAATGGCAGGTTTATCCATAGATGACATAATTAGAGTTTCACATTAGAATTAAATATTTGATAATTTAATGTCCTTTATATAGAATGACTCGGGTAGACAAAGCATATAATGCTATAGTTACTCGGAATATGTTGTTTGTTGCTAGAAGCAGATGCATGTGTCATACATTGAAGTTCAATATCGTTTATATAGAATGACTAGGCTAGGCAAAGCATATAATGCTATTGTCATTTTTTGATTGATACCCACTTTTTCAGCAGAATTTCAAGAAGAAAGAACATGAGAATTAGACAATAAAACATGAATATGTATTAATTTTTCAGAACAAGTTGATGGATGACGTGAATGATGATAATAGTAGTTGAAAGTGTTGATGGATGACGTGAAGAATGCTAAAAAGTTCCAAAAGAGACTGGTTTATGAATGCATATCTTGAACAAAAAGAAACGGGAGAAATTGATAAGTAAAAAGAAAGTAGATGCTGGTGTCCTTCATTGTATTTCTATGTAATGACTAGGATAGACAAAGAAAATAATGTTGTAATTGTCTTTTGTACTTATCTCCATTCTCGTAGTGGAATTTTACGAAGAATGAACAATTTTTTTTTATATTTAAAAAAGCTGAACATGTTTCAGTTACTCTTTTGTACTAAAGGGTAGTGAATGCACCAAAAAAATAAAATAAAAATGGCAGTTCTATCCAATGAAATGGCTTTTTTCATATTTTACTTCCATTTTAGTATCAAACATGCTGCATATTTTAGCCCTTTAGCTTTAGAGAAATTTTATGTTAAATTGAAATTAAATGAATGGCTCCACCTATATAAAGCAAAAATCTAAAATGTGTTTCTAAAAGAATGTCAACAAATGTGAATCTATTTCAATTACTTGGAATAAGCCAATAGATGGTGGAAATGTTGATGAACAAGTAAAACATTTGGTTTGGGATGGGGCAGTGTTTATGTCATACCATAATATATAACATTATGTAAATAAGTTGTCTTAGTGTTCACAAAAAGTTGGAATCAATTAGAAGATAATAATGAAGAAAATTTGGTGAGAAGGCAACTAAATAGAAAATACAAATTTTGGTTGAAGAGATACTGTTTATATAATAAATTTGCCAATTTTGCAAATTCATAATTAGTTTTAGGAAGTTTCAAAAATTGTGAAAATTTTTTGGCAACTAAACTAATGTAATATCTACATTCCTACCAAATTTTAGTTCAACATTTGTTCATTTGTCACCTCAAATAAATCCATGATTATGACTATAGGAAATTATATAGAACTAGATTTTTATTACTGATATTTCATGCAAATATTGTGTAATTGGAATCCAAATGAAATGAAACTTTTTAGAATACTTCATTATATCTCAAGGACTTGAAAATAAAATATTATCCAAAAATTCATCCATTTAATCCCTTAAGTGTCACCAAACATCATGCTTATCAGAAAATTCTTTTGTATAATTCTCCATAATTTAGTCATGTAGAAATGATGCTACGTAAATATTTTAATGAAATATGATACAAATCAACTCTGATATATTGAGATTCAACCTACCAAATATCTTAATTTTTGGAGTCTCCAACTTAATTTTTCATATTTTCTCTTCTCCTATGAAATTACACTTTTTAAAAACTAAAACTTGACTAAATGAGTTTTAACATACCAAATTTTGGGTTTAATTCATACTTATGTTTCAAAAAGCCTTATATTACATATTAAAATTTGCTCAAACTCTTGGTTCATTTCTTCATGTACGTGGGAGTTAAAGCAGATACTAAGAAAGCCTCATAGGATCATTCATAACCTCATGGGATCATCATAGATGAGTCAAATATTAAAATTTTACATAAGCTACCTTTATATGCATTCACTTTACATAAAGCATAACTAAAGCTCCGTATGATAACATCAATATATCTTCATTGTTTCTTGGCTAGGTGTTATTTTAGGAGCTAAAGGCTCATTAAAATCAATAACTAACTATTACATATCACATATATTCTAAGTTACATAACAATGCATTTTCGATCATTAAATTCTTGTTATATACATCAAAAGTATAATAACTTTCAAACTAACTAAGCCTTTTTAGCTTGGCTCCTCTATAAGATTTGAGAGACAACCTCCTTTCGCTTATCCTTTCTAGATCCACGTACAATGATTAGTTAGAGATAGAATAGACAAAAAGTCTTAATAGTTTAATTCACATTCCACACACTTTTTGGTGCGCACGGAATGATGTTAGAGTTAATACCTTTGAGTTTGGTTTATGACCATATAGAATATGAGGAATAGAGAAGGAGCTACCTTTCTCCTTCAAGCTAATTCCTTTCTTAATTTCCCTTGTAATGACAATATCTCTTTTCTAAACTTAATCATTGATGACTCTTTTGACAATAGCACGTCCCTATACACATAGGATTCATTATTATTATTATTATTATGTTGTTGTTATTGTTATTTTAAATGCTTTGAGCATACTTACTTCTCTATGGAAAATTCCAAATTGTATCCTAAATTACTTAGGAATATGCCTTATTGCATTGCTAGGAGCCTACTAGATCAAGAAACCACTTAGCTAACATAGCTCCATTTTACTTCTCCACTTTTTAACTATAATTCCATCCTGGTCATGAATAGAAATTTGTTCAGCTATGTCTCTATATTACAAATATGGTGAAGAAGAGTTAGAGTGTCAAGGTCTTGGTCTTGGAGGATTTATTTCAACTTGAAATTCTTACAAAGTATTTAAGAAATTCATATAAGAAAGCTTACATTTTCTTTTGCTTCACTTTTCTCTTTTTAAGTTCACTAACTTCTTCATTGCATCTAGTTGAAGTGTACTAGAGGAGAAAATAATTTGATTGCTAGACAACTCTAAGTAAACTTTACAACTTTTCCTTTTATCATGAGTCCAAAAAGTGAGGAAATTACCTTAAAAATCCACTTTTATGTTTCTCTTTCTTCTTCCATTTTCTCTACCATTTTTGTACCTTATTTTCCTTCCTTGGTCATGCAACTAATGGAGAAGATGATGAGCTCTCCCTTTTTCTCTCATTTGACTGAAAAAGTAGGTCGTTAGGTGGAAAAATCTAATGGGAAAAATGATTTGGTGGAAATTGACACTTTACCCTTCCTTTACACTTTTTATTCCCATTATTAGTATTTCTAATCCAAAATTGTGTAAGATTTATGTTTGTCATTGTCTGCTTAATTTTTAATCTTTATCATTTGTGAAATCGTTATTATTCTTTATGAACTTAAAACCTTTCTCACTCAATATTAAGAAGTCATAGTATTTTCCAAAAAAAATTCAAATTAGGTGAGAAAAATAGCAATTGAAAAGAAATATATATATATATATATATATTTTAAAAAATTCACCTATGTACTCCGCGAATTATGATAAACTGGGAAGAACTAGGTCCCAAACTTCAAAAGATTGGCTTGGTTATAAAATTAGGCAGTTTCTCAAAGTCTAACGGAAACTCAACTTAACTTGTGTACTCCTTTAAATACATTCAAATTGGCTGCTGTCTACAAGAAGCCATTAAATTAATAGCAACTGTTTGATCAAATTTTTAAGTTGTTTTTAATTCATAGATCAAAGTATCAAAAACAATCTACTTCGGTTTCTAAACTTTTGTATTGTGAAACTGATAGAACTTCGGTGGTCTCATTATCAACTTTATATTGCTCTAATTGATACTTGTATGTATGGAAATTTCAATTGCTATTAGTATTATTATGTATGTTTATTAGTTGAAGTCTATTAAAGATACAAATAAAGAGAAATTAATAAGTTTAGCTATTACAATTAAAAAAATTAGACATAGAATTAGAGATGAATGGAGAAAAATCCAATTGTAAATCTGTTACAGAATGCATTCTATATCAAAGTCTTAGAAACAAAATCAAAGGCAGAATTATAGCAATCCACTGTCAATCTTGACGGATGAATTTTGTGTGCATGATTTATAAGCAACATCAGAGATAGAATGATAACAATCTGATTGTCTATTTGAGATGGGATAAGTTCCATATCTAAATTTAGACATGTAAGTAGAGACAAAATAAATAAATTAATTTTTTATTTGAGATGGAAACATTTTCGTATGTAAATAATATACACGTATATGAAAAAACTTTCACTACATATAATGCAAACAAGATAATGACTATTACAACAACTCGTTAAAAATAGTCCTTAGCATCAGTTTTAGTTGTGAAAAATGTCTGCCAAAACCCTTTTTTCTAATAAGTAATTTCACTAACAAGGAAGACGAGTTTATCATTAACCTCAACAGCTCACTTGGAAACAAGTATGTACGGCCCAGCCAATTCCTTCCTCGTAACATTTTTTGTGCACAATTTATATAGATTTTTACCACATGGAAAGACATAGTAAGCAATTAGATGGAGGAAGCGTGATAAAGAAGAAGAAGAAATAATTACAGTGACATTAGATGTGTCATTATCGTAACCAGTTCCAGTAGAGGCAAAGCAAACACCATGAGCAAAGTCAGAGATATTATAAGCAGGGTCCAAGTAAGCAGGAACAGTGGGTCTAAGACCGAAGGTCTCAGAGATGAACTCTGGAGGGATTCTGCCATTGGAGAATTGCCCAGTGGGGAAGCCATCGAATATCCTTATCATTTTCCTTCCCAATTCTTTCATCATAATTCTCGAAGTATTTAACTACATCCAAATGTGCTATGACTATGATATCATATTTAATATGGTAATCATCATTGTATACAAAGTTTGCTTGATAATTTCATGTTAAGTGGAATTTGTTTCTACATTATTCCACGTTCTTTTGATTGAGGTTTGATAAAGCTTAGCAAGATGATTAATCTACGAGAGGGACGTGACCAGTGACATTTCATACCACATCAATAATATCATTTCAGATTTTGGTTAATCAAAGTTATCAAAGTAAATTAATCCTGGAAAATTTTTCTTTAATCAATTATATATGGGTAAGAGATGAGAGGATCAATATGAGCAAGTGGGAAAAAGTCACTTTCAATATCTACACTTAAACGTTTGGCCATATAAAAATTATATATACTTTAATTCCATCTTGAAGGATGATGATCCTTGATGACCAATAGAGAATTAGAATAAAGAATGATAACTCAATGGACAGATTTGAGATAACGAGGAGCATTTAAGATTAAGAGAGAAAAAGGAGCAATAAAAAAGGGGACTAAATTTAGTTACTGTTTTTTTGTAATTTTGTTACCAAAATTTTTAATAAATTCAAGAAATTTAATTATATAATATTCAGTTGGAAAAACTATATTTTTATGAAAAAGACATGCAATTATTTATATATTTGTAATCAGTTCTCTCATTATTAACCAAAAAAAATTAAGTTCTTCAATTAAAATATGACAATTGTATGATTTATTTTATATAATACCATGGCAAGCATGTTAATGTTTTATGCAAATAAATGTATGATTTTTACAACTCATCACATGGTCAGATTTTTCAATAAATTATTTAAACATATTATAATTTTATTAAAGTTGGAGGAGAAGATTGCTTTGAACTACTCACGCTTATGCTTGTTTATCAACTTTGCTTATCACTAGGCTTCCTAAATCATGTGCTTAAAACTGTGCTTAAGATTGATTATCATAAATGTGCCAAAATGGGGAGAAAAATGAAATATATATGTGCTTTGTTATTCCAAGCCTTAAAAACTAGTGGCAGAGTCAGAAATATAACATGAGAGGGGCCGAAGACAAGATATTTGATATATCAAAAATAAAAATTATCACTATTATACTATATAATACCAATTTAATTTTTAATTAAGCAATATACATCACTCGAATATATCTAAAAGTCAATATTATCAAAATTTTGGGCCGGGAAGGGGGAGGGGGGGAAGCCATGGCATATGGAGGCCGCCTTACCTCTGCTACTGTTGAGAACATCTTTATGCACATAGTAAGGGGTAGTTTTGAACAACATACATCATTTTCTTATTATGTTTAATATTTAACATAATCAATGTGGGGAAATGTTGAGGAAAAACTAATTATGAAATATTTTAATTATGTCAAATTATAAGAAAATGAAGTACAAGTTATATATGTGGTGGCAAAACTTGAAAATCGTGGCCTAAAGTATTTCACATTAAAAATTTTTACAAAAATCCAATTTGTTCATGGAAAGCCAAAACATAAGTGGTAACCAATTGCCCACTTTTTCCCACTAAACAGTATTGACTAACCAACTGGGTAAATTACATAAGTGGGCAAAAATGTCATATGCATGGCAAGCCAAATATGTTAGATTTAGTTGAATTTTTAGCTTATCTAACATAAGTGAGTAAATTAAGTCAACTTACTTAATTTGTGATTTAAAAAGGCCAGTTTGGTGGATTGATAGGGTGACCCTCTTTAATTGATTTTGTATATTTTTTTCCTTTGTAAAAAGTTTAATATTAAATGATCTTAAGTAGCATTTTTCTTTGTTTAATATTTAAATATTAAATATTTGAACAACCATTGACAACATTAATAAAGCTTTGGTATTAGAATTAAATTTTTTACTTGATAATTGAATATTTTGATTTGAAATTTTTTTCATACAAATATTTTTGCAGTGTTTCTGTGAAATTTTTTTGTATTTAATATATAGTGAAAATCCTTGTTTTAGTTGTTTACTAATTACATTACAAAACTGATTTTTAATTTTCTATATTCTAGAACCGATTCTCAACATCAAATAAATCACACAACGTAAAATTGCATAGTAAGAAAGTAACTCTTGTCAAATTTTTTTTGCTCATCCACTTAAAATAAAGCTACTATCACATATCAACTCAACAAACTTATAAACAGGAGCACATTAATGCCACTATAGATAAAAGTATTGGTTTTTTTTTTTCTCCATAATCATATGATTAAATGCTACATTTTCTATTAGAAAAAAGATATATTGCCTCATGGAACTGAATTTGTCAACAAGAGAGATCAGAAGGAGCACACAACCTTCAACCCAAGCCCACCTTCATCTTCAGTCTAATTGGATTCATATGAAAGTTGAGCCCATAGCCTTACAGAAAATATGGGCCCTACACAAGTCCCAAATGCATGGAAGTGTTTTCAACATCCCAAAGATTTAGACGCCAGCTGGTGGTTATAACCACCTGTTTAAGTATATCAAAGAACACATTATTCTTTTAGTAAGTATCCCAATTGCATCAACTTTTGATGAAAAATAAATAATTTAAAGAAAGATAATTATAGTTATGTCAACTTACCAGCTTTGACTTGTTCTCTCAACTTTAAAGTGTCAGAGGGAGATGCTTCTAACATTAGGCATGTGAGTAAATAGATGATGAATTCAATGTTGATAAAGTGATGTATAAACCCCAACTCCTAAACTCTAAAGTCCATTCCATAAGAAATTGCAATAGTGATGCTGAATTTAGTGTGTTATTTTTTGTCATTTGATTTTATACAAAGCATATTAAATCCACTTGATCCAATTTACACTGTATTATACTATAATTGAGTTGTTAATATGTAAACATCACATTTATTAATTTTTATATTATTTTCTAACATGTCGTAATATATACTTGTAATAATCATATATTGAAAATAACAAGAATAAAAAATTATAAGAAAAAATAAAGTTCAGGATCAAATGTAAGAAAAAAGAAAAAAATTAATCCTTGAAAGTATATATGCAACTTCAGAAGTTAACTTTATGACATAAATGATGGATATATAAATTAAATATGAGAATAAATCACTTCGCAATATCTCTACATATATAACAAATTGAAATTAAGAATAATACAGAATCTAAAAGTTAAGCCATTAAATAAAGACTTACATATGCCTTTATCTCATATAGAAATCATAGCCAAGTAATGAATGGGCAAAAAGCCCAACAAATTGTATGAGGCTAAAGTTTCGCAAGGGTATCATTTTACATATGCATATTCTGAGCAGATTGAAGTGGAGAAAAAGATGAGTTCAAAGAAAGTACTAGAAGTAGATGCTTGTGTCATATTGAAGTTTTATGTGCTTTATATAGAATGACTAGGCTAGGCAAAGCATATAATGCTATAGTCATTTTTTGTATTGATACTCACAATTTCAGCAGATTTTCATGAAGAAAAAACAAGAAAATTAGACCAAAAACGTGAATATGTTTCAATTTCTTCGAACAAGTTGATGGATGGTGTGCTGATGATAAAAGTAGTAGAAACTAGAAAGTGTTGATGGGTGGCGTGAAGAATCCTAAAATAGAAATGGGAGAAAATGATGAGTAAAAAGAAAGTAGAATCCTGTGTCCTTCATTGTAGTTTAATGTAATGACTAGGGTAGGCAAAGCAAATAATGTTGTAATTGTCTATTTTACTGATGCCCTTCTTTTAGCAAAATTTTAGGAAGAATGGATAAAAAAATTAAACAAAAAGCATGAATATGTTTCAGTTACTCAAAATACGATGATGAAAGGCATGAAGGATAGGGACTGCAAAAAAAGAGAATATGGCTGGTTTATCCTTTAAAATAGCTTTTTTTTCACATTTTTCTTCCATTTTATTATCAAGCATGTTGCTTTTTTGAGCCCTTTAATTTTATAGAAATTTTATGTTAAAGTGAAATTGAATTAATGGCTCGACCTAGTCAAAAGTTAATATAAGGCAAAAATTGAAAATACGTTTCTAGAATAAGGTAAAAGTTAAGCACAAACCGTGAAAATATGTTTCAATTATATGGAATAAGCCAATAGATGGCAGGAATGTTGATGAACGTAGCAAAAATTTTGGTTTGGGCTCCGGGCTGTTTATGCCTAGAAATTTATTCTTTTTGTTTTATTTTGTTTTTTCTTTTACATTTTTTTTATCCAATAATACTACATAACAAGCTATTTATTGAGCCCTTTAGTTTAATAGAAAATGCTAAGTGAAAATGAATGAACGGATCTTCCAAACCAATTGCTAAATTAAGCGTAAATACATTTCAAGAAGTATGGACAAAGAAGTTAAACAAAAATAGCAAATGTGTTTTTTTAATTCAGAAGAAGGCCGATGGATGGCATGAAGGATGAATGATGCAGCAAAAAAGAGGCGTGTTTAACCTTTGAAATTGCCTTTTCCACATTTTTCTTTCATTTTCATTATCAAACAAGCTATATATTGATCCCTTTATTTCATTGAAATTTTATGATGAGGGAAAATGGATAAATGGCTCCACCTAATCAATTATTTATATAAGGCAACGAGCATGAATATGTTTGAAGGAGAGTGAGCAAAAAATTAAACCAAAAATGTGAATATGTGGAGAATTTGGGTTTAAAAACAATTCGTATATCTTGTATTTAGTTTGAGGTAAATTTAGGTGCATCTGAATAGAAAATGAAAAAACATAAGAGAAAAAAATTCATTTATGTTTCATCTTTTCTCATTTTAAATTGATTACTAGTATTACTGTGAAGAATTTATTTACGCTAAAAAATTATTAGTATTCTAAGATAGTAAGAATTAGGGTTTTTTTATATACATTTTAAATTTTGTTATATTTTGAGGAAAAAAAGAAAAAAGTAGTACATAAAAAAAGTCCCATGCACTTTTACTTTTTTTTGAAGATAATACTGAAATAATTTTTTCTTTCACGTACACACATCCAATGAAATTTGATTCAGCCTCTCCTTGTGTCACGTCTTAGATTCATTAGCTGTGACCTGCGCATAGACTAAATCATCTTAGCCCAGCCAACTTAAAATAATCTTTTTGTTTTTCACTTACATTTTCAAAAAAACATCAATGATAATCATTTGACATACTTTGAAATGTAATTCAACAATTTTACAATATATATTTGGTATAATAAGGAAATAGTCCATACAAGGCTTACAACACTTCACAAAATCCTAAACAAACATACATCTAGTAGCCATCACCTTGGAGTCAGATGTACACTGTGATTAACCCAAATTGACATACCAAAAATGCTAGATAGTAAAAAAATTCCTAGGGCAACTTCACTAGCATTTACTGATATGAAAAATATTAAAAAGAGAAGTGTAAGTCTACCACTGACTTAGTGAGTGAATAAATAACAAAGTAAGTGGAAAAGAAAATAATAAAGACCTTAGAATTTTTAACAAATAAGAAATTTCGATAATATAATTTTATATGAAGCAGCTATCAAGGAAAGAACCAAAATCATTGTACTAATATCCATTTACTAGATTTGTTTCAATAATTCATAATGTATTCATTTACTGGATATGTCTCAATAATTTTTATATGTATCCCTTCACTGGATACATATCAATATTTCATATCAGTATCCTTTCACTTGATACGTCTCAATATCTCATATTCGTATCTCTTTACTGGATACATCTCAATAATTTATACTCATATCCCTTTTACTGAATATGTCTTTAATAATTTATTTCAACAAGGTGCATTAAGGCTGTTACCCCTGCAAACGGCTATGGAGTTCTTACATGAATTCTCCTCCATCCTCTAAATTATAAAATTCATTGAAGAGTATAAATATATTTACTACCATAAAGTAATTTAAATAAAAATAATCTTAAAGATAAAATAAAATAAAGAGTAATTAAGAATGAAGTGACAATAATATAAAGGATTAAAATAAAATTTGCATTCAAATCACTTGAGAACCTACAAATCATTGGCATCTATGCCTTATTTGTTAGATATAGAAATCATAAATCCTGTACGAGTGTCTAGTCTTTTATTAATAATAATAATAATAATAATAATACTCTTGATAGTTTGGGATCCCCTTTATGTCTTAAAATTTATTGAATATTTAGTTTTTGTTTTTCTAAGTCCAAATTGATCTAGGGGCCTTTAACATGGTTTAATTCTAGAATGTTCCAAGCAAGAAATTATAATAACCCCATGTACCAATGAGATTCCACCACCATCATAAGCATGTTATATAGTAAATTTATTGTATAAAATAGATCAATACTCTTAAAAGACTAATTTAGAGAAAAGAATATATCTATATATAATCCATATAAAAATAAAGAAATTGAAAGTCGAATAAGAAAATAAAGACATTCAGTAAAATAGAAAATACTACTTTGTTAATTATACACTCACCGATAGGGATCAGTAGTAGAGATCCCCTATTTCTATAGCACAACTAGGATTAAAAAGGTCTCCGTAAAGCTACGTCACACACAAATATGAATGTTTCTTCGACCTCTTCTTCTAGTTTTGAATGTGAAAATTAAGAAATATTCATGCTATTTATAGAAAATTTCAAGTTACTATACATATTGCTATTTGCACTATTTGGCACTGTGCAAATAGTAACCATGCATTTTTAGCTGAAGTTTGCACAGTAATCATGCATTTTTGCTGACATTTACTATGCAAGTTACCATACAATAGTTAAAATTATACTTTACATCTCAAAAAATATTTTTCTTTTCATTTCCATCCCTAAAAATAGTTAAAATTATAATTTAGACCACAAATATTATTTTTTCCTTTCATTTTAGTCCATAAAATTGTATTTTATTTTTCTAATGTTATTCTTAAGATTTATATATTTTTGGGTTATTACACCTTGTTGCAAAAATTGAGGTCAATGATGAACTCGTCTTCCTTCGTAATTAAATTTCTAATAGAAAAAAGGGATTTGGCAGCATTTTTTTTTTCTGTAGTAACAACTATAATTAATGCCAATAATTTAGCAAAGGTTAAAATTTATGCTAATAATTTAGCAATTGTTGTAGTATTCGTTGTTAAACTAATGGCTTTAGACATAGTAGCAGTTGATGTCGCAATGGTGGTAGCAACATAATTGCTACCAATCTCGTTGCCCATTTGAGACTATTTTTAAGCAACAGGTGTAGCCTTTACTATTTTGCTTGCTTTATATGTAGTGAAAATTTATTTTATATGTGCGTGAGAAAGAATCTTCATATAATTATAACTAAACTTACTTTCAAATAGTAAATCAAGATTAGTTTGGAAGTAAAGGATCTAATGGTCAGTTAAAAGAGAATATAAAACAACTATAGAATTATAATATCATGGAGAACAAAGTCTTAACTTCAGATGATATTTGCAAAATCTACTAATGGTTTTGGTTGGAAATCTTTCGAGAATGGTCTGCTACGTTCATTGGGTTATAGTACACTTGCTTGACCAAATATCATTGTATTTGTAGGAGTTAATAACAATAAATACATTATAAATATTACCGTTGAGGTTTGGATCATGACAAGTATAAAGTACTTGACATTGAAAGTTCTAAATGAAAACCACCATTGCATCAAACTTTCTATTTTGTATGCATTTGTGATTACAATTTTGGTGACCAAAATTTTCAACTCCATATAGAAAGGTGCAAATGAACTCATCTTGCTATAAGAAGGAGAAAGAAATCCAAACACTTGGGATATATAAGGATTCAATCCCAATCTTCAAATTTGAGGGGTCAAAATGGGATACGTTAGCTCAAATAGGTTGGTCCACTATAGGTTATAAGTTAAACAAGTTGGTTAGTTTAACATTATATTTAGATTGGTTGAAAACTTCAACCTAGTTGACTAGAAAATTAATATTTTTAGAAAAAAGAGAAAGCAAAAAATGTTAATTGCAATAACAAGCACATGTTAAAGTCCAAGCAACTTTATAAAACAATTAAATTCAAGTATTTTGTTAGCTTGATTCTATACACGCAAGTGCACATGGTTACGATAAGAAATAAAGTGTGAGTAGGAAATCATTCCCTTATGGACCTAACATTAATTCTAGATGATACTACTATTAAACTTTTTACTCAGGCAAATAGATTAAATATATAATTGAATAACTAGAGAATAATGTAAAATTGAGTAAACTATCAATTAAATGAACTTAGACCTCTGACTTCACCTCAATGTGTAGTTATTTTGTCTTAACAGTTACTTCTTTATTGAGTTATGAATTAGTTTACTAACATAGGGATTTAACTGCTTATGTAATTCTGTCAAATCAACATAAACCTAACTGCTTCCCTTTGATTCCCTTTATTTCTATAAAAACTAACTAAGAAGACAATTGATATAAAGTGTTGTTGTTATGACACTTAAGAATGAGGATGTGATTGGCAAGGGAAATGAGGTAATTCTTGTCTTCGTAAGCCTATTAGACACCACCTAGAAATCAGATTACCTTTATACAAACAAAATTTATCAATAAGTGCAACTAATATGGAATATATACATACATACTAAAAGAATCAATTTAATCTCATGTAGATACTTTATATGCATATATACTAAAAGCAGTCAACTGATTACTTTGCCAACCTATTGCCAGGCCTTGTTTAGTCAAATGGGAGCTTTCTGTGAGTGAATAGTTGATTAGCTATTGAGATTGTTTTGATGATGACAAATATATGAAAAATATGAGTCACAAATAGATAGTAATTTGTGCTTAATTGATTAACTATTTAGACTAACTATTTGGTTTGCAAGTTGAATATATATTATGTGTAGGATGGTCCAAAGAAAGAAGAGTAAGCATTGAAGTAAAGAGAATGAAATATCAATACCATGCTCTACCTAAAGTGATAACAAGCAAGAAAAGTGTTTTAAGCTTTGGAGAAGCTAAAGATTAAAAGAGTTTAAAGCTTGGATGCATCAAGATAGCCAATGGATTATTTATCATAGGACAAGTGTTATTTTGTGAAATTCAATGATTTAGAATTGCAATTATTGGCTCTAGACATTTTGGTTCTTAAAATATAAGTTTGGACTTAAAAGATTGTGAGATATAAATTTTGCTTAAAATCATTTTTGACATTTGGTCACTATTTTATATATATCTCACAAACCATATGAAATATTGCTATAAAACGTATTTAATTAGAAACTAGAATCAAATAAATTTTCAATGATAGGTTATTTACTTAAAATAATGTTTAAATGAAAAAGCTATGAGCTTATGAAATTGAATGGTGAGATATAGATTTTGTATAAAATTGTATTCTGACCTTTGGACACTATTTTAATAATATCTCCAAAAATATATTGAGTTTTGATATGAAACTTATTTAATTGGAACATAGACTTAAAGAGCTTTCCAACCATAGGTCATGAACTTAAATTGGATTTAAAATGAGAAATGTATGATCATTTAAAGTTGGAATTGCGTTATTATAATGGACCAGTCAACTGGCCACCTATGGCAAGTCGACTGGTACACTCCAGAAAGTGAGTAGTCAACAGGTCAGTCTTAGATTTGAAATAACAATCATATTTTGATAGGCAGTCGACTGGTAAGACCCCGACAGTCAACTAGTTACTCCCAGAGATAGTTTTCTAAAGTAAATAATGGCTCTTTTAAGTGTGTAACGACTATATCTCAAATTGATGTATAATTATGCCGTTCTAAACATATTTTTGAGAAGAACCAAGAGCTAGAATGTGAGCCTTAACTTGTTATATCATCTTTGAGTGAGAAACAAAAATCATTGAGCCAAACCTTCAAATTCTCTTTCATTTGAGTTCTTAATGCCTCATTTGTATATTAACTTTTTTGAGTGAGGTTATTCTTTTGTATTCCTTTATTCTTTGAGAGAGAGAAGCTCAAGGGGGTTCCTTGAGGGAGTCAAGCAAGGGTGTGCTTGGGTTGAGAAGTAGGTTCCATTGTTTAAGTGTAAGGAAAAGGTTTTTCCTGGGAGTTGAAATTAAGGGAGAGGTTCTCCCTTATTGTTGTTGTAATTAATCGATTGAGATAGTGAAAAATCTCAAAAGGTTGCTTGGAGACTAGATGTAGACTTGGATAGGAGCTGAACCAGAATAAATCACTAAGTTAGCTTTCTCTATCCCTATACTCTTTATATTTTGAATTATCATATTTATGCTATGCATTTATTGTTATTACACTTAAAGTGTTCATAAATATATATATATATATATATATCTCAAGCATCCACATTAAGTTTCCATTGATTCATATAATTTTTGTTTTACAACATACTTATCTAAACATATTTCATAACAAGAATTTTTGTAAAGCAATTTTGAAAAGAAATAGAAATTCTATAAACACTCAATTCACCTCCTTTTGAGTGTTGGTTGCCTGGCCTAACACTAGCTACTAGCCAGCAGTCGACTAGTTACCTCCTGAGAAGTCCTTAATTTGCTAATAGCTTGAGCCTTGATTGATTGGCCACTCTCTGTGAGTGAGTAATTGACTGGCCACAAGCTAGTAGTAAACTGGTCACTTTCTGAGGGGCACCAGTGAGCTGCAAGCTTAAGCTTTGATTGACTGGGAGCTTTCTATAAGTGAGCAGTCGATTGGCCACTTGTCAGTAGTTGACTGGTCACACCCAGATCAAGCACCTGTTTGTTGCTTGCCTTGAGACCATCAACTAGGAGAACTGGCTAAAGGTGAGCAATTGACTGTTAGGGTCTAGAATTTGAAAATACTAAGAGGGAAAAAGGGAGTAGTCAACTGGTTAATGGCAAAGAAGTCATGATAACTTTATAACAGACATATTTTTAAATCTCTAACTTTCTACTCATTCCCAACGGATATATTGGATCTCAAGTTATATAAACTTGACCTATAGACTCTGAATCAACATGAAAAATATTCAAAAAGTGATTATATAATTAGGTTTTATCATCTTATTAACTATTTATCATATTAGTGCTTCATTGTATCATCTACTCTGTTTCAGAGAGTTTATTATTTGTAATTCTTTCTTTCATATGAGAGAGAAGCTCAAGGAGGTTCCTTGAAGGAGCTAAGCTGTGAGAGCTTGGAAATTAGGAGAGGTTCTTTTGGGTGTTGTATTGATTTATTGAGATAATAAAAAATCATAAAAGGTTGCTTGATGACTGGACGTAGGCTTGAGTAGAAGTTGAACTAGGATAAATCTTTGTGTCAACTCTTCTCCCTTACTCTTTTTACATTATGCTTTTATCTTTGATGTTTTACCTCAATTTGAAAAGAGCATTTTTCTGTAAAATTTTTATAAAACCCAGTTCACCTCCTCTTAGGTTCTAGCCTTACTCAAATCAAAGAACACATTATTCTTTTAGTAAGTATCCCAATTGCATCAACTTTTGATGAAAAGTAAATAACTTTATGAAAGACAATTATAGTTATGTCAACTTACTAGCTCTGTCTTGTTCTCTCAAGTTTGGAGTGCAAGAAAGAGATGCTTCTAATGTTAGGAATGTGAGTAAATAGATGATGAAATTCCTGAAGTTCAAACTTCAATGTTGATGAAGTGATGCTAAATCCCCAAACCTTAAACCTTAAATTGATGTCTGACCATTCCATACGAAATTGCAAAACTAATGTTGTATCTAGTGTGTTAATTCTTGTCATTTGATTTTATACAATACGAACATCAAATCCACTTGATTCAAACTACACTGCATCATAATATTATTTAGGTATTAAAATTTAAACTTCACATTTATTAATTTTTCATATTATTGTCTAACATGTCATATTATATACATGTAATAATCACTTATTGAAAAATTGAGAATAAAAAACTAAAAGAAAGAATCAAGCCTGGGATCAAATGTAAGAAAAAAAAAGAATTAATCCTAGAAAAGTATTTATGCAAATTTAGAATTTAATTTTATTACAAAAATGCATTATATGTAAGAATAATTCGTTTCCCAATACCTCTACGTAACAAATAGAAATTAAGAGTAATACAGATTCTAAAAGTTAAGCATTAAGTAAAGACTTACAGATGCCTTTATTTCATATAGAAATCACCGCCAAGAAATGAAAGTGCAAGAAGACCAACAAACTATATGAGGATGCTAAAGTTTTGCAGCAGTATGATATTGCATATGCATATTTTGAACAAATAGTAGTAGAGAAAAAAAATGAGATTTCAAAGAAAGTACTAGAAGTAGATGCTTGTGTCATACATTGAAATATTTTGTGCTTTATATAGAATGAGTAGGCTAGGCAAAGCTCATAATGCTATAGTCATTTTCTGACACTCAGATTTCAAGCAGAATTTTAGGAAGAAAGAACAAGAAAACTAGACAAAAAACGTGAATATGTTTCAGTTTCTTAGAACAAGTTGATGGATGGCGTGAATGATGATAAAAGTAGTAGAAAGTGTTGATGGATGGCCTGAAGAATGCTACAAAATTTCAAAAGAGAATGGTTTATGAATGCATATCATGAACAACTATATAGGGGAGAATACCTTGTAATGACTTGAATAGGCAAAGACATAATGTTGTAATTGTCTTTTGAACTTATGCCCATTCTTTTATCAGAATTTTAGGAAGAATGGTCAAAAAATTAAACTAAAAACGTGAATACGTTTCAATTACTCAGAAAATGCTGATGGATGGCATGAACGATAGTGGATGCTGAAAGAGAAAAAATGGGAGGTTTGTCCAACGACAACATGTTAAGAGTTTTGGCATTTAAATTAAGTATTTTAATTGATAATTTAATGTCCTTTATATAGAATGACTAGGCTAGGCACAGCATATAATGCTATAGTTACTCGGAATATGTTTCAGTTACTCAATATATGTTGCTAGAAGTATATGCATGTGTCATACATTGAAGTTGTGTCTTTTATATAGAATGACTTGGCTAGGCAAAGCATATAATGCTATAATCATTTTTTGATTGATACTCACATTTTCAGCATAATTTTAGAAAGAAAGAACACGAAAATTAGACGAGAAAACGTGAATATGTTAACATGAAAACTTCACAAACACTTGATGTAATCTACTCTGCATCACAATGTAATTGAATTAATAACATGAAAACTTCACAAACACTTGTTTTTATTTGGCACAATAACAATGATAGTAAAAGAATTACAAGAATTAGTCATGCAAGGGGATTAAATGTAAAAAAAAAAAAAACTTAGTTAATATATGCAAAATTGAAAATGAATTCATTATATATATTAAAAATATATACTTAAAATGTGAGAATAAATCACTTTACAAAGCACCTCTAATATATATATCGTCTGGAATTAAGAGTGTCTTAAATTCTGGAATTTAAGCTATTCAGCAAAGGCCTGCATAGGAAGATGGAAAAACAATGAACGTGTATAGCAAGAAATTGGAAGAATGCTGAAATGTTTCAAAAGGGAATGGTTTTATGCATGCCTACATTGAACAAAGGAGTAAAAGTAGAAAGCGAAGCATATGCTTATGTGTGCCCAACTTTGCAATTTGTTGTGTTTTATATAGAATGGCTATGATTGGCAAAGCACATAAAGATATAAACATTTTTTCGTTGTTGCCCGCTTTTTCCGTCGAGTTTCAGAAGAACGGACAAAATAGTAAAACAAAAAACGTGAACATATTTCAGTTATACTCGAAATAAGCTGATGGATGGTGTGAATGATAATAAATGTGGCAATATATAAGAGTGGTTTATCATAAAAAAATTCATATATAAGGAAACTAAATGAATTGCTCTACCTACCCAACTATTAAAAACAAGCCAATGGTTTTTGGCGAACTGTTGTCACAAGTCCATCAAAATACTTAAAATACTCAATATTATTGCACTATTTATGCTTAGTTTCAGTTTGATCTAATATTCATAATTGGATTATTGTGTCTGTGGAGAATTATCTTATATATTTAAACATATATATATATATATATATATTGTGATAATTCATATTTCAATAGTTAAGAGATTTATTTATATAAAATGAACAACAAGAGGTTGATTTTAATTAGTTTTTCATTTTGTTAACCTCAGATTAATTTATAAATAAGGGATCTGACATCAGAGGCTAAGACCAGTTCATGAAACAATAAATTTAAATCAAGAAAGTATTCGTATTGCAATTGAAGAGCCACTGTAAACCATAATTCTAGGAATGTCTATTACTATAGTTACAATTCATTTAAATTTGCATTTATTAATTAATGTATAGTTTACTTTCTTTTATTTTGCACATTTGAATGTGTAGATACAACAATGAAATACCCACCAATAATTAATAAGAGTTATAACTATAAAGAAAATAAGAAAAAAAATAAGAAAGAAGACGCTTGATTTGTTTTATTTTAGACAAACTTTAATATATAAAGAATTTACGTAAAGTGTTAAAACTGCCCAATAATAAAATAAAGCTCAAAGATTTTCTTGTTCGACCACATAAAGCATTATATAATTTTTAATTTGCAGTTGATATTACATTTCAAATTCTTTTGAAAAGAAAATGATCGTCACCTCGATGCTGCTTAAAAACTTGGGCCCTAGTCCTACAACGTTATATCATCATCCAACATGTCATAACGCATATATATTCGTTTGTAAGAAGGTGAAAATACTTTATTTTAATTTTCACTTTTGTTCTTTAACTTTATTTAGTTTTAATTTTATCCCAGAACTTTATCAATGGTTTCACATTCCTCTATTAATTTTATTTGGTTCCAATTCATTCCCATAACTATATCTAAGTTTCACTTGTGTCCCTTAAGTTTATTTTCTTCTAGTTTGGCGCTTAGTTATCAAAAACTACTCAGATATCATTTTTTCTCCTTCAATTTTTTTTCTCATTTTTCTGTATTTATATGAGTAATCCCTTGAAAGAAATTTCAATTTGGAGGTCTTATTCTTTGTCTTTTCATCTCATAGATTAAATAGTTTGAAACTTCTTTATTGAATTTTTTTTGTCTTTACTATCCTCATTTTTTATGCTACTAACTTAGCTAATTTATTTTCTAATAGTTTTAATGGTACGATCATGGATCACCATGACAATGGGCTCGAAGGAGTATGACGAAAGGATGAGGATCCCAGTGGGGCAGATTACAGGGTTGTGGGCGGCAATGAGATTAAAATTTTAATTTGCAATGCTATGTGGGCTATTTAGTGGAAGAGAAATTTTGTGGACTGATGTTTGAAGATGATTATGGGTCATCCAAGAGCATAATTTTTCAATTTGGTGGCGCTAGAGGAAAAATGTTCAGTAATGTTTTTAAAAAATTAGGGGCTAAATTGGAACAAAACAAAATTAAAGGACAAATGTGAAAGTTGATGTAAAGTTAAGAGACCAATTTGGAATCAAATAAATTGAAGGGATAATTAGGGGACCAAATTGGAAGCAAATGGAGGGAAACATTAGGAGTCCTCCTATAGTCAATATAGAATTAAAAGTACAATCATGAAATTTCATTACCATGCAAAATTGAAAATTGCCAACATCCACCAACACTTGGCAATAATATCCTATATTAGTGCTCCAATTCCAACATATATTAATAAATGTCAACCAAAACTTTTGAAAAAATAAAAAATACCTATTGGATAAAGGCTATCAAGGCAGTTAATTGTGGTTGTATCCTTTGCTCCGTCATTTCTTCTATCCCCTTTTCTCATCCTTGAGCATTCAACCTCAAAGCTTCTTTCAAATTTTGAGTAAGTTGTTCTATTAAGAAAGTGTGAAAAATTAGCGACCATCCACAATGAACAAAAGATTATTTGCAGTATTATTACGAATATAGCAAGCCTAAGAAGATATTTTTAAACATAAACAGGCAGAAAACTAGGAATAATATAAAAGGGATAAGGAATCAATTATGTATTGGGAGGATCATTTCATGATGTCAAAGATCAGTGATGAATATGCACGCATTCGCACACACACGAACATTGACTCTTAGTGTTAGGATCATTTGCATTTCAATAATGTTAATTCATTTTCAATATCATAGTGTAAATAATTTATTCAAGTTGAAAAGTACTGCTTTGTATGCAACAGGTATTGGGTCCCTCAATCAAAGTACGGTGAAAAAAATAATGAATAATAAAATGTTGGAAACAAAATATTGTCTAAGCTCTTAGAGATATTATATCATTTCAATTTTTTTGATAGTTTAATTAGATATTTCAAGTTTAAAAAATTTCCTATTCACTTGACGTAATTGACATATAAAATAAATCATTCATGTATGTGTATATATATATATTAGTAGCACCTCTTGAGAATTGTGTGAAAAATAGGTAGTCCACAAGCGATCGAGATTATTAAAGTAGGAAAAAAACAAAAGGTAGTAAAATGTTGGAAAGAATTAACAAATGAACCATATTCGAATTTAAAATTAAATATTCCAAGCCATTCAATTCAAAGAATAATTATTATTCAATTGAAGAGGTTAGTAGTTACCAAATAAAAGGAATACCAGAACATCTACTCTTCCTCAACATCTATGCTCATACATTCATATTCCATAGTGTAATTTAGTCAAAACCTTTTTGAAAGTACTCACCTCAAATGATGACAACAGTTCGTATATTCCACTGTGTTAATGAGAAAAAAAAAAAAAGAATCAACACGACAAAAGTAACACACATAATGCAAAAATAAAAACATGTACAGTTTAAAATATGGCATTGGAGGATTACTATCAAAATCACCAGCAAGCCAAGAAGCACATGGACATCTCTCCATTTTTCTGAGTGTCTGTGGTCTAGACAAGAGAGAATGAATCAGAAAATACCAAATACTTCGTTTTTACAGAGTGATAGAGTATATAAACCAGTAGCATTCAGAGAGCAACAGAAAATTTGACAATGAATCTCAAATTTATATAAAATATCTTACACCATTATAAAGTAATGATGATATGATAGTACATACACCTTGATAATGTTGAATATGATGCGTCTTCGAGGCATTAAAATTAAAAAAATCACCGGTATATACACCCTGATAATACAATTCAAGTTTGAGGATGGTATTAGTGACCGAAGAGAGAAACAACTCTAGTGCAAAACAAGGCCACCCCATTTTTCATCATTGAATAGTTACTTGAAATAAATCTAGAGTCAAAGTAAACCAACATGTTTCCACTAAAAATCAAATACTTTCTTCAGTATTGGGGCTTGACTAAAATATATACACATCTATGTTAGTTCATCATTAGTAACCAATAAAATGTAAAAGAACTTACCTAAACTTAACACTATACCCTTATGTGTGCTACTCAAAGCCTCAAGCAATCCAAAACTAAGAAAAGAATGCATACATCTATGAAAAGTAATTAAACCTCATGATATCGTTCTTCATTTTACTCACAAAATTACTAATACGCACAAGAAAAGAAATTCAAGCTATGATAACAAAGCATGGCCAAACATTGAATAATGCGAACACATCAAGTTTGAGAAATTCATTGAACCACGATTTCTTTATTAGCAACAGATTTTATGAACGTGGAATCTAAAATGTTAAAAGGCATGAAATAAGAATGAAATTACATAAGCATTTTGAAATATTTTGAAAAGAGAAAGCGGCTCGAAGAATTATGGTGCAATGAAATTATACATTGTTTAAGAAGCATATTTGAAATCAATGTTAAATCTAAATTAAAGTAACTCAAAACAATTATAGCATGCTATATAGTAACTTTGAATGTGAAAAAATTATCAGCCCTCATTAATGAATGCTAAACTAGATTTTCCTTGTCTCCAGACCTTGTAGCAAGGGGTGCCGAGGAATAATAAAGCACCACCAAAGAGTACACCGTTGCTTAGTTTTGTAGGACTTAATGAATGGTAAGACATGCTATATATGATTGTCATCAATTAGACATGAATTGACTTAAAAGTAACATTCATTGTAGATGGTAAAAAGGTAATTAAAAAAAGGCACTAAAGAGTGAAAATAGTACAAGAGTTCAAACACGTTTATATAAAAGGAAACATAGCAGTAAGATGGATCTAAGATTTAGCTTTGTTTATTTTATGTTCAGTGCATAGCTCTAAATACCAAGGAAAAAGGAACAATCAAAGCAAGGAAAGGGAATGAACAAAATACGTCACAGAAAAGAAAATGAAAATGAAGTTTCATCATGATATAAAATTTTCAATTAGCATTCTGCTACAAACAGTACATAGTCGTACCTCAAGCACAACATCTGAGTTTATATCTAAAATACAATACCCAGTTTTCAACAAGAAAGATTAGAATACAATACCCAATTGCAAAGAGGGAGAACATGAAGAAAGAGAAAATAATAACAGGCCATGTAAGAAATCAGAACTCTAAGGATTAAGAAATTATCCTATTTGAAAACCCAGAAACGCATTTAAATCCTAAACCCATATTCATAATATTCAAGCAAAAAGGCAAAAAGAAATCTAACTAATAATTCTTTACCAGTCTCATTGTTTCTCAATTTGCTCCAAATCATTCCTCCAAAATTTCAAGTCGAAAAAAGCACATTGCCATAAAAACCCATAGCTGGAGTTAAATGTAGGAGACCGAATAAAACCAATAAACAATGAAGGAAAATTTATCACAGTGATTCAATACCTTGAAAGTTTCCTGTTTAGGATCCCATGGCCATGCTGATAAAGGTGCATCAGAATATGTGAGAAAATGATATGGAAGCCGAAAGAAGGAAGGGAAAAAGTGCTCTCAATCTCAATGTGCTGCACAAAATTTTGCTCTCCCGCTCTCAATTCATCCTCTCGCTGCTCTCAACACCCTAGACTGGTGGTAAGGATGGGCTGGCGTTTTAGCCCATCCGTTCACTCACTTATTTATGAAGTTTATTACATTAAAAGTAAATAATAATAAAAACAAGTACTGGGCAAGTTTTAAATAGATGTTGAATATATTTAGAGACATTAATATTATAGTGTAAATTGAATTGAACGAAAAAAGTAAATAATATTAAAAACAAGTACTGGGCAGCTTTTAAATAGATATTGATATATTTAGAAAAATTAATATTATAATGTAATTTTTTTTGAACAAAAAAGAGCGCGTGATAAGTTCTAAATCTTTATTTATTAAAAAGGGATAAATAAGGTATGTATTTAACTGATATAATTTATGAATAAAAAATTTAATTCGTATTAAAATTATAATAATCAAAGTCCACAATGAAAAACAGGACGCTTAGTAACTAAGTTTAATTTTTTTTTTGTAGCTATTAAAATTAATGGTAAGATTAATTTTATAGCTTTGAAGAATTTTATTTTATTATAAGAATTATTATACATGTTATAAATTATATTTAATTTATATATTATGTAATTATGCACTTTATATAGTTATATTTTTGTATGTTATTATTTATTAATGTATTATACTCAAGAACTAGGAAGGACAATAAATAATAATTAAATAATCATGTAACAGATTATTAAATAATATATAGTATTAATAATTCAAAAAGTAAAATCGGTCCCACTTGACTATTTATGAAGTAATATTTATTAAAATACAAGTATGAAGCTTTAAAATTAAAATTATAATTATATTTGTATTCAAAGACTTGTGACTTGTCCATCAAGTTTTGACATAGAGAGATGAGTTAAAAAGAAAAAGCGTCAAGTTAAAGAATGTAAAAACATAAGTAGAAATAAATTTAATTTTTTAATGGACAGATATATTCACTTTTTATAGTTATTAAAATTTAATAGATAATACTTATCCAAAAAATATTTAATAGATAATAGTAGGCGGTTGGTATTGCAAACTTATGCATAAACTTAGGTGAAAAGATTAAAAGAAAGTATTAGATAAGTTTTAATATTTTACTTATGAAAAAGAGATAAATAAGATATGCATTGAACTTTCTATCAGTTCAAAAAAATTTAATTTATAATGAAACAATTGAAATATTACAATAATCAAATAACACAATAAAGGAAAGAACACTTTAAAACTAAATTAAAGTTATTTATTAAAATTTTTTCGTTATCTTGCTTTTTATATGTTATCATTAATGGTTATCGCTTTGAATACTAGTATATTTATATAATATATAATTATCTATTCATTTTCTATATTAATCGTAATATATTAATTTTATTTAGTATATTAAATTATTCTTGTAAAGACATTTTAAATTTTGTAATCAAGTAGTCAATTTAGAGTATAGATAAATAGATAATTATTAATTATATTTTTATATTACAAAAGCTTTGAAATTTACATATATTTATCAACTTGTTTAATTTCCTACTTCAAAATATTCAAAAGAAAAATTTTAAGATACTAGACGGGTGGATTTTGAAATGTATAGATTGATAATAAATAGTTAGATAGACAGATTGATAGTGTGAATTTTACAGCTATTTTTATAGAAAATTGAAATTTATCCATCTACCTCTTTATCTCTACACTTTGAAAAGCGATAGTTCTGATATGAAGGAAAAAAAATTAATAAAGATTGTTTTTTAACAGTGTCAAAATTTAAAAATTTACATTGCATTTTGACAAGTAATCCGACGCACTTAACAATTTAATGGGCACGTCAATTTATGTATAAGCTTAAATGAAAAAAAAAAAACTAGTACTGGATATGTTTAAATATTTTACTTATTATATACATTTAAAATTTTTAAAAATAATAAATTCAGAAGAAGAAATCTAGTAAGAAAGATGAACTAAAAAATATTTTAAATTATTTTTTCATCAAAATATAATCAATTATTACACTATTATACTAACTTCATTGTAAAGTATGTATTATATAAATGAATATCTATTAAAACTTAAGGTGGCAAATAAAAAATAGATAAAAACAAATTAGGGGCAAAGACAAATGAGAGAGGAGAAAAGAGGAGGGAACTCAAAAGTAATTTTAAATATAATTTTTAAGTGATGTACTTATCATATTTAAAAATAATTTCAAAGACAAGATTTTTATTTTAAATGTTTTAAACCATAGGCCCAAAAAAGAAACCCACATGCCAAACGACTACGCATTAGGCAATTTGGAATTTAGATACTCTCTGCAAAAAGACACGTGGACCCTTGATTGGTAGAAATACTTTTCCAGAAAAAAAAAAATTATCTAGTGTTGGTACATTTATGTAGTAGTCTTCAAAGTAAAAGATTATTACGTTTAATAACTAAAAAATATTATGGGTAAAGTGAGCTAACAGTATGTCCCTTCCACTCTAGTTACTAGAAGTAATATCACAAAAGACAACGAATCCCTTCCAGTTATTAGAAGTAACATCACAAAAGGTAACAAATCTATTGGCTCTAGCTCCGGTCCTAGTGGCTTTACCTTAGAGTGTTTTCATTGCCACTGTGAAGGTCATATTACATCTAGGTGCCCAATCTCCTAGACATGATAGTCATATACTAAACTTCATAAGATTCAAATGATAGGTTGTATGGACACAATAATGAATTGGCCACAATAAAGTACATTGATAAAAAAATCAATTTTTGTTGTAATAGAAAAAAAACAATTATTTTTCTCTTAAATAAACTCAGCCAAACCAAATAACAAAGTGCTAAAACTTCTCATGATTAAAAGTTGTTAAAATAAAAATTTGACTATAAAATTATATTTTTTATAAACTAAAATATTTTTATGCTGCTCTTAATGTTCAACTTTTAAAATAATAAGGAAAATTTATCTCAAATTATATAATAAAAATTCTAATTATGATAATCTCCTTAATTGTTCACATTCAGTAATGCACATAGGTCTCAACACCTGGGGTTACGTGAATGAGATTATATTATTAAGAGGACAATAACGACAGTGAGAGCAAGCGAGAATGACTGAGGGCTTAATTTGGGAAGGAACTTCCACGATATTGTACATTAAGGCCACACTAGAGCGAATGGTGTAGTCAAAATGGTAGATTATATACATATTAGTAAAAATCATATAGTTCTTGTGGTTTTGTTAGAGTCTATGATGTATACATACAAAAATACAATTGAGCAAATGGAGTAGTCAAAATTGTTGATTATGCACACATCAATAAAAATCATTAAAACTAGATCTGAGGCTGAATTAAAATTTATGTATAATGGGACCATGTACATTATTAGCCTAAGATTTTCTTAAATTTAATCAAGACTTAACTGATGTAAAGGAAAAAAGTTTAATAAAGTTTAAGGTAACACTTTATTTTAACAAGATATTTTAATGACACAATATTTAAATCGCAGATTTAGACTTAGTGACCCTAACCGACTCAAACTCTTTATTGGATGCTATTTGAAGTGTCACAATTATATATCTAAATGAATATTATTGTTCTATATTCATATTACAAGTTATATTATGCACATTATTCCTATATTTATATTTTTATGCCAAAATATCAAAATTAAATTTATAATTTATAATTATGTAATATCAAAATTAAATATACAATAAATAAATTTTTCTAATATTAGATATAATTTAACAATACTCACTTTCAAAAGTTAACTTTTAGTGGCAACTATAAAAACTCGTCGCTAAAAAACATCAACATTTAATAGCCATTTTTAATATTTGTTACTAAAAGTCTGACTTTAGGTGGTAATTTTAAAAAGTTACTACTGGAAGCTAACTTTCCGTTGCGACAACATATGATCCCCATTGAAAATGAAGAACTTTAGGTGACTACTTTTGAAAGTTGCCACCAGAGATTTCTTTTGGTGGCAACAATTTCGTCACCACCAAAAGTCTTAAAAATCTCCACTTGATACATAATGCCTTGGAGATGAATTTTTGGCAACAACTTCCAAAAGCTGCAATCAGAAGTATGATTTCAAGTGGCAATTTTCATAGTCGCCACTAATAATCAAACTTTCAATGGTGAATACGAAAGGTTGTTGCTAAAAGTTAGTACATTTTAGTGACAATTTTCTTTGGTCGCAATGGAACTTCTTAATTTACGTGGTGACTTTGTATAGTTGCCACCTAAAACTTAACTTTCGATGTCAACTTTTAGAAGTCGTGGCTGAAAATCTCACTTTTGGTTGTGACTTTTTCAATCGCCGTTGAAAGTCAAGCTTTTAGCGGCATGTAATGAATGTCGCTACTAAAAGTTAAATTTTTAATGGAACTTTTAAAGGTGCTGTTAAAAGTCATCACTAAAAGTATATATATATATTTTTTTTAGTGATATAGGAGTGATTTATCCCTAAAAATATCTTTTTCCACGTTTTACTTCCTTTTCATTGTTAAATATATAATTTGTTTATATTAAGCCTTTATGTCAAACAAATTTCTTATGTAAATTGGAACTAAATGAATGCCTTCACCTAACCTAAGATGGATCTAATATTTAATTCTAAGGGCGATGAAAGTCTTCAAATAAAAAATTTGAACCAAATGAGTCAAATTCTTTAAATCCAAGGGGTCAAGCCCTTATAAATTAAAAACCAAATCAAGAGTATAAAAAGCATACATATAAAAATTAAAATTATAAATATCCATGGAAGGTGACCGCACCTTGTGTCTCCCTTGGATCCATCCTAGCCTATGGCTAATATATAACAATATCCATGAACATAATTCAAGAAAAAAATTAATACAAAAATGTGAATATGTTTCACTTTGTAGGAATAAGTTGATGAATGGTGTGAATGATAATGAATGTAGTAAAAAATGGGAGGTCTATCCTTTCAAATTACTTTTTCCATATTTTCTTCTATTTTTACTATAAAATGCTATTTGCTAATCCCAGCCTTTAGTTTCATTGAAATTTCATATTAAGTGAAAGTGAATGAATGGCTCTGCCTAAGCAACTATTTAAAGCACGCCAATGGTTTTTGACGCTTTTAGATGGTGCCTTATATACCACTGGCACAAGTCCATCAAAATACTTAAAATGCTAAATATTATTACATCATTTATGCTTACTTCAAGTTTAATCTAAAATTCATAATTGGATAATTGTGTCTATGGATATTATATATATATATATATATATATATTTAAATATGTTATGAGAATTCATATTTCAATAGTTGATTTATTCATATAAAATAAACAAGAAGAGGATTATTTTTAGATTTTCATATTGATGGCCTAACTTTAATATCTAAGTAAATTGCGTGATAAGGTGGTAATATAAATGGCATAAAGTAGTAATTTTTTGTCGCCAAGTTTTTGGTTCACCCATGTCTAATCCTAGGATTTTTAGTATTTTAATTATTAGAAATGATTTTAAATTAAGTGATTTTTGGAAAATGGTATTTTAGTAATTTATGTATTAATCTTAGCCAAAATTATATCTACAAGAAACTAAATTAATAGGCCTAAATATTCTAACTTATAGGTTTTGTGAGCCAAAACCTCATTTTTGGAAAGAGTGTTTAATAGGTCATAGTTTTAGAAGAAAAGTTTTCAAGGAATTAGATATGGAAAGCTTTCCTATTTTTGTTTTTTAAGTGTTTTCAAATAAACGTCACAGTAAGACACATGGTTGAATAAGAATTAATTAAGATTTAGTTATGCTGATTTATCAATGATGCTAAGCTCTGTTACTTTGGAAGGCTAAAAGGAAAGTTAGATGCTGCCAAAGGAAAGAATTCAAAACAAGAGCAAAAAAGGGAAGTTTTAAGTAAGAAATTTAAGATTGGCTCCTATACGTTTCAGTCAATTTTTTGGCAGATTTTGAGTGATTAAAAACCCTATATGACGAGAAATTGTTAATGCGTTCAGGTTAGGATATGAGACCTTAAATGCATATTCCTTCACATTTGAAATGCAACAGTCAAGCCAGAGGAAAGAAAACCATCTGAAGAAAATCAGAGAACAGAAATACCACTTTTATATTGTAATATTCCGAAATTTTACATTTAATAATTCTATCTTAGAGAGGTAATTTTGTGAATATTTTCATAAGTTAGAGGGAAAAAGCAATTCAATAAAGGATAAATATAAAAATCTAATTAGTTGAAGAAATGAGAGATTAAAGAGAGCTCTTATATTAATTCAAGTAGTAAATTGCATGAATCCTAGGTTGATTCAAGTGGCTAAGCTTGATCTAAGCAACCATAAGGATATGAGTTTGAATCCCCATTGTGCATCATAGTAATTTTTTTCCTTGGCTGCCACGTGTTCTCTGAATAAGCAAAATTACTAAAATAGCCCCTTGAACCTTCTTCTTGTTGACACTCATGAGCAAACTCTCTCCATCATTTTTGAATTTATGCCTTTTTTAATCCTCGAATTGCACTGGTAACAAGTCTTCTATCCTCCTTCATTGTTGTCCACCATGTTGGTGGTCGGAGAAGGTGTAGTGAGAACATCCCTCCAATAATGCCCTACATTAGTCATGATTGGGAGAGGAATTCGAGCTCGATTATCCCCTTGAACCTTCTTCTTCCCGTTGACACTCATCAACAAACTCTTTCCTTTGTTTTCAAATTTTTTCTTTTCACCATCCTCGAATCACATCAGCAGCGAGTCCTCTATACTCCTTCACTACTATCCATCGTGCTGGTGGCCAGAGAAGGTGTAGTTTTTGGCGATGACATCCCTCCAATGAAGGCCTACATTAGTTGTAATTGGGAAAGGAATTTGAACTCGATTTGTGAGTTTCTCTTCTATTTTTGATTGGAGGATTTGCTCTTTTATAAATTTCAAACCATTCTCCCATGATTTCTAAGATTAGCTTCATGTTATATCAATAGAATTTGAAGTTTCCTTTTGGTTGTCCAAAGAACACGTGAACAATGAACATAATATGAAATTTGCATGATTTAGGTGATATTTCTTCAATATAAGTTAGGGCTTTCCTCTCATTATGTATTTTGTGCATTTCTCCTTTAATCCCAGCTATTGATTTCAAGTTTTGGCATCTAATTTTAGGATGAATTCATTTTGGGTAAGTTGTATGGATAGTAACCGAAAACACTTAAATTGGAGCATGATTTGAAGGGAATTCAAGGATCTTCTTTAAGGGTTTTAGTCATAAGTAAGTATCTATCACTCCTCAAGTGTTGATTTGATGATTAGATTGTTTAATTAAAAACCCATTTTTTCTTGGTAGGAGTTGAAGTGTGTCAAGTGAATATATAGAGATTTCTTAATTCTTTAGTGTCATTGGACCTGAAGGAGAAAAAGTTGAGTTATTGGAAATTATTGTTTGAAGTGGTAAGTCACTTGCCTAAACTTGTAAGAAGGAGATGAACTCCTAATGTAAACATGTAAGAGTTTATCTTGATTAATAAATAGTTATCAAAATATGTAATTTTATAGTTTAAATACTATATACATTAAAAAATTATTCAAATATAAATTCAAATTATACTTAATCTAACAAAAGCTATTCATATTTCATAATTTGTAATACTTAACATGAATATTTTAAGATAGTCACACATAAATAATTATTCAATATAACTGATTAAATAATATTTATTTTTATTTTTATTTTTTAATAAGTACATATTAAATGTAATTTTATTATTTTTTATGCTTTTTTAAACTTGTGATAAAATAAACTGAAATATCTTCATGGGAAATAAACTTGTTTATATCTCGTTTAATCTTAATTTTAAATTATTATATTGCTGACTTTACAAGTTAGTTGACACGTTAAAATTATAAATTCGGTAGACTCAGTAAGTTAACTTGCAAATATACTTGAGTTTGTACTATGTTTGAGTCTATATCGAGTAAACTAGTTTTCTTTATGTACAATCGTAAACTTATAAACTTGTATAATAAATTTGTGAGTTTGACAACAATGCTTATGAATGCATATATAAATTGAACAAACAGATATGGGAGAAAATAATTAGTTCAATGAAAGTAGAAGTATCAGCAGATGCACATTGTGTCCGCCATTGTGGTTTTATCTGCTTTATATAGAAAGATTAGAATAGGCAAACCAAATAAAGTTATAATTGTTTTTTGTTCTGGTGTGAATCTTTTGTAGCATATTAGTTTTAGGAAGAATGGACAAAAAATATAAATATGTTTCAGTTACGTTAAATATCAAGATTATGAATCCAGCAAAAAATGAGGGGGAGGGGAAGGATTGTTTTTTTCACAATTTTCTTCCATTTTCACTATGAAACAAAGCGGTTTATCAAGCCCTTAGCGTCATAGATATTTCATGCTAAATTTTAAAACAATATGAATATGTTTTAGTTTTTGGAAAGAAAAAAATTGATAGATTGTGTGAAAGAGGAGAATGCAGTAGAAAAGAAAGGTGTTTATCCGTAGAAATTGCCTTTTCGTACTTCTAATATTATATTAACCATCCAGTAAGTTGTTTATTCAGCCCTTCACTTTCATAGATATTTTATGTTATTAAGTGAAAGTGAATAAATGGCTCCACCCAACCAAATTCTAATATAAGACAAAAAGCATGAACATGTTTTTAGGATGAATGAACAAAAAAGTGAAACGAAAAACGCATATGTCTTCGGTTGTTCAAAATATAGCTTATGGATGATGATGAGTGCAGCAAAACATGGGGGTTTAGACCTTGAGTAAATATGGGCTTGGCCTTGTTTGATTGTTGCCTTCAAAAATAGTTTTTAGTTTTTAAAAGTAAGAGAATAAAATACATGTCTGGTAATGTGCCGCTTATTAATTGTTCTAAAAGAACTAAAAAACACAAAAATGATTTTAAGAATAAATAAAACAAGAATAATTTTTAGAGATTTTCCCTTGTTTCTTAAAATTATTTTCATTAATGGTAATATTGTAGTTTTGTAAAAAAGATATTTATGTGGGGTTGCAATTTAGACAGTCAGTAACTAGTCCGACTAAGTCACTTCTCTTTATTTTTATTAAAAAAATAACATTTTATGAAGAAAAATAACTTTTTAAAGAAAAAAGTGAAAAAAATTAAAATTAAAAATGGAAATAAAATTAAATGGAAAAAATTACAATTTGAATTGGCAAATAATTGAAATATAAAAATAATTAAATTTTTAAAGATTTGTCATAAATAAAATTTATTATAAATAAAATAAAATAAATATTTTGAAATAATACAATGTTGGGTTTTGAGTGAACTCTTTTTCCATTATGGCTAGATTGAAACACACACTCACACTCACATAATATTCCTATATATCGAATATGCAACACATACACGCAAGCACACATACATGCATCTACATACACAACTACAAGTTCATCTATAATAAATTTATTACATACACATATATATACATGTATGCATATGCACGTGCCATACACATATATACCAAACGTGTAACACACACAAATACGTATAACAAATATGTAACATAAATGTACATAAATACGTATGCACATGCCCATGCATACACAAGCACATTCACCTATATGCACAAATACAAATAAATTTATAATGAATTTGTTACATAAAAACACATTCATATGCATAAACATGAGCATGTGCACATGTACACATATATATCAAATATGTAATACACTCACATACATATAAAAATTATTTATTTTTAGTCCAAATAATAAAATTAGAATTACAATTTTATGTTTTAATTCTTACATGACCCAAACATAAATTTTAAAATTTTAAATTGATCACAATTCTAATGGAATTGGAATTGAGATTATAATTCTACATTATAATTCCCATTATTAGTACCAAACAGAGCCTTAGCATTTTCTAAACTTGTTTTTGATTTTTTTTCAAACTTTTGAATGTGTTTCAATTTTTTTTTTGAAGCCTGTTCTACAAAACAATTTCACAAAATTGTTCTAAAAACATAAAAACAAGCAATAGAATAAAAAAAACCCCCCATATCTCTACCCCCACTTGTGATAATATTCTTTGGTCTTCCTTCTACTCACATATGCAACCATGTCATCGGATTACATAATGGACTTTAGCTCTAAAAAGTCATCAATCACGTTTTGTTAACAGATGAATTGGATAGAAATTTAGAACTGGTGGAAGGAAGGACAAAGCTGGCCAATTGGACACAAAAGGAGAGACATCCTAATTGAGGGTTGGACGTCATTACACTCAAAAATTTTTTTGTGTAGATTTTTTTATAAAATGATTAAAAAAAAAGAAGTAAGTAGAAAAAGAGAAAATGAACTACACTCCCTAATCTTTGTATTTCTATATCTTTTAAAATTATAGAAAATTTACAGAAACAAAAAAAAAAGTTTACTATCTCTATTCTTTGTATTGATTGATTTTGATAGTGTCCAATATACCAAAAGCAAATGCGGCCATCTTTAATTGGAGTGTGACCAAACATTAATTAAAATATCAAAGATAATGATAAACCAAATCACTCCTAATTATTTTTTTATTCCTTGACTAATATAATCCACTTAACAAAATACTGTCACATTACAAAAGTGTCTTAAAAGTTGCAGTAAATAAGAAAACTGTGAACGATTAATTTCAATCTTTTTAACACTTAAAAACTTTGACTATTTTAAAATAATATATTATGAGTTAAGATAAGAACAAATATAGCCGTTTCAAGCAATAGTGTCCACCATTTTCAGTTTTTTGGTATAAGTCCATGGATGGCGTGAGGAACAACTATAGCAGTAGATAATGTGTCCCAGTAAGTTGATTTTTCTGATTTTTTTCTTTTTCATTTTCACCATCAAACGCGATGTTTTCCTTCAGGTCATTTTGTTTCAATTCATAAAAAAATATATCAACCTGTTTCGTAGGGAAATGAATGAGTGGCAATGACAAGGTTCAAACAATTTAGCAGCAATGTTATTACCACTCATGCTGAGATTATTAAGTTTTCAATGAATAAAAATAATTTATAAAATGAAGATATTGGCTTTTGTTTTCCATATTTCTGATCCAACCTTAATCTTCAAATAAATGGCATGATGAGATTGCAAAATAAAACTGTGCAATGCGGAAGTAAAACTCACTAAAATTTTTTGCTCATCCACATAAAAACACAATTACATATCATTTTACAAACTTGTCTGACATTTTCGTTTTAATCCTCCTATTGACAAAATTACATATATTTTATTGATAATTGAATGAATAATGAATACATTATCAATTAAATAAAAGGTAAATTTCTATGTGTGGAGTCAAGGTTGTCAACAGAAGAGCAATCTCAGGAAACAAAGCAGCAAAGACCAAAGTCTTAATTCAAACGGCATCTTATGGTGAACTAATCATGTCAAGGTTATAAATTGTGGTCCACATCCGCAATTGTGGCCACAATACTGCTGTTGTAGTGGGTGCCACATCGGCTGTAATACGCATTGCAAAGTTGAAATTATACATGGTTGCATTCACAACGCCCACAATTGTGAAAATCGTAATGCAACTGCATCCGCAACCCTTGACTCATGTCCGGGTTAGAATAGGAGAATTTCAAGGCCTTTAAACACATCACTTTCCCCTTCCCTCTGACTTTTCCGACATGAGACCTGGTTGCCATTCTTCTTTCTTTTGTCTCACTAGCTTCATATTTTCCGTTCGTTTTTAATGTTTAGAATGTGAGTAAAATAGATGATGAGATCCCTTGACACTGGAACTTTAATGAGGATAGAGTGATGCCTATCCATCCAATCTATATGTAACTGCAATGGTAAAGCCATGGATATAGCCAATTGATCTAATCCACTCTGCATCATGACACAATTGAATTATCAACATGAAAACTTCATAAATACTTGTTTTTATACTATCGTCTAGCATGTCATATAATGATATATAATTGCAGAACTCACCAACTCATAATGTAATTGCACATATTTGTACATTAATATAGGTTGAAACTAAGAAAAAATGTTGTGTTCACTTGCACAGACAGGGAAGTAACAAATATTCACCAATTAAAATATATAAGATCTCATTTTAATAACATTTATAACTTTCTTTACTCATCTTAATCAAGTGAAGAGAAGTAAACATTTTTGAATCCCGCAGCATCGAAGTTCATTCTTAAAAATCATGGCTACGTCAAGCATGATACTATTTTTGTTTTGGCATAATGGCTAATAAAGAATCAAACTCATAAATAATTGTAAGGAAAAAAAAATCCCCAAATAATATATGAAAATTTGAAAATGAATTTCTTCCACAGGATATATATATATATATAACATGAGAAAATAAATCTCTTCGTAAAATACCTCCAATAAACTGATTGAAATAACAGTGATGCTCAAGATTGGAAGAACGCTTCAATGTTCAAGTGGAGAATGGTTTAACAAATAGAATCATAGAAAGAAGAGAAGGTACGAGGGAAGTATCAGCTTGTCATGACCTCTGCAATTTTATGAGCATTATATAAAATGATCAGTACACACTTTTTTGTATTGTTGCCCACTTTTGCGGCAGATTTTCGGGAAGAATATGGACAAACAATGTTAACAAAAAATGTGAACATCTTTATGCTACAGAGGTCTTTTGTATTGTTGCCCACTTTTGCGGCAGACTTTCAGGAAGAATATGGGCAAACAATGTTAACAAAAAATGTGAACATGTTTATGCTACAGAGGTCTTTTGTACTGTTGCCCACTTTTGCAGCAGATTTTCAGGAAGAATATGGGCAAACAATGTTAACAAAAAATGTGAACATGTTTATGCTACTGAGGTCTCTTGTATTGTTGCCCACTTTTGCCGCAGATTTTCAGGAAGAATATGGGCAAACAACGTTAACAAAAAATGTGAACATGTTTATGCTACAGAGGTCTTTTGTATTGTTGCCCACTTTTGCCGCAGATTTTCAGGAAGAATATGGGCAAACAATGTTAACAAAAAATGTGAACAAGTTTATGCTACTGAGGTCTCTTGTATTGTTGCCCACTTTTGCCGCAGATTTTCAGGAAGAATATGGGCAAACAACGTTAACAAAAAATGTGAACATGTTTATGCTACGGAGGTCTTTTGTATTGTTGCCCACTTTTGCCGCAGATTTTCAGGAAGAATATGGACAAACAATGTTAACAAAAAATTCATGTTTATGCTACAGAGGTCTTTTGTATTGTTGCAGACTTTTGCAGCAGATTTTTAGGAAGAATATGGAGAAAAATGTGAACAAAAAACGTGAATGTTTCCGTTACTCAAAGTAAGTTGATGAATAGTGTGACTGTGAAATATAAGATAAAGCTCTTTTTAGTTACTCAATGTTTCCTGATATATGACTCCCCTTAGCCTATGACAAAAAGCGTGAATATATAATTCAAGACAAGTGATAGAGCTAAAATGTAATTATATTTCAGTTAGTACGAAAAGCTTAAGGAATGGTGTGAATGACAATTAATGCAGAAGATTAAATTTTAAAATAAGCAGCAAGTCTTTTTTTTTTTTTTTAAAAAAATTATTCATATTTTTTATCCAACTTTAATTTTCAAATAAGTTGCAAGATGAGATTGCAAAAGTGTGTAATAAAAAACTAAAAAGCTCACTGAATTGCACAGTCTCAAAAAATTGCCACTACGCATGCCCCAACTTCACAAGGAATAGCCACTCACGTGAAGACGGCAAAGCCTCCTCGTTTACAGATCATGAGACAGCTAGATGCTACCTAGTCTTCGTTTATATATTTTATATTCTATTGTTTTTTTTTTTTTATTGCTCTTTGGTGGGATTCTGTACTCCCACCTCAAACTCGTGTCACTTGCCTAGACGTTATTATGCACAAGAAAGAGCTTCTGGTGGGAGAGAACGCACTTTGTCTATTCTCACAAGAGGAGAATTTGAGGAACAATAGTGTCCGCAAAAATGATACAAAGAGAATGAAGAAGGTAAAGGTAACGAATTTCCAATAAACAATATAAAGGGTTATATTGAAGTAGGTGAATAATAGAGTGGCTAGTGACCCTGTATCAAATTTGTTAAGATAAAAAATGAAATCAAATCATTATCACGTGAGCTTCCATTATTTCAAACAATACAGAATTATGGTGAAGGTATCTCACTAAGAAATTCTGGTATCTTGAAGCAACACGATCCATGCCTATGCTGTTGGAGGTAAAACATTCTGGAAACTAAAAATTACTAGTTAATTCTCCCACCAAAATGCCTGTTGTCAATGTCTGTCTTTTACGTGCAGGTGAAGCCTAAAAAAGCAAGACAATATAAATTAATATAATAATAATAATAATAATAATAATAATAATAATAAGACACGATGATTTTAGTAAGATGTAATTTGCATTAACTTTTGAAGAAAAAATCATTTCAAAAACTATTTTCTAACAGGAAAAAAATGGCAAAGCCTCCAACCTTACCAGAATGAAGATGGACTCACCAATGTTCCAGCTCCACCAATGTTAGCTAGAAGAGACATACAAAAAAGTTTGTATACTTGCTAGGTTCTAGTTCTCTCCATTTTGGAACATGAGTTTGAGTTACTTTTAATGTTTAGAATGTGAGTAAAACATATGATTGAGACTCCTGAAATTTGAACTTTAATGTTAGTAAAGTATGTCTATCTAATCCACATGGAACTACAACAGTGATGTCATATCTAGTGTGCTATTTATTATTTGCTTTAATGTATTGCGAATATCAATGCCACTTGCTGTAGTCCACTCTGCATCATAATGTAATTGAATCAATAACATGAAAACTTCACAAACACTAGTTTTTATTTGGCACAATAACAACGATAATGAAAGAATTACCGTGAATAGTCATGCTAGGGGATGAAATGTAAAAGAAATATCCTTAGTCAATATTTACAAAATTGAAAATGAATTCATCATATATATTAAGGATATATACTTAAAATGAGAGAATAAATCACTTTGCAAAATATCTTTAATATGTATATCGTTTGGAATTAAGAGTGTTGCAAATTTTGGAGGTTAAGCTATTGAGCAAAGGCTTGCATAGGAAGATGAAAGAACCATGAAGGTGTAGCAAGAAATTGGAAGAATGATGAAATGTTTCAAAAGGGAATGGTTTTATGCATGCATATATCGAACAAAGATGGGAAAGTAGAAGGGGAAGAATATGCTTATCTGTGACCAGCTTTGCAATTTGTTGTGCTTTATTTAGAATGACTATGATCAGCAAAGCACATTGCCCACTTTTTCAGCAGAGTTTCAGAAGAATGGACAAAATAGTAAAACAAAAAACGTGAACATATGTCAGATATATACGAAATAAGCTTATGGATGGTGCGAATGATAATAAATTTAGCAATATATAGGAGCATTTTATTATAGAAAATTCATATTTAATGAAAGTAAATGAATGGCTCTGCCTGACCAACTATTAAAAACAAGCCAGTGGCTTTTGGCGCTTTTAGACTGTGTTGTACCGTTGGTACAAGTCCATCAAAATACTTAAAATGATCAATATTATTGCACCATTTAGGCTTACTTTGAGTTTCATCTAAAATTCATAATTAGATTATCGCGTCTATGGAGATTTATTTTATATATTTAAACATATATATCGTGATAATTCATATTTCAGTAGTTAAGTGATTTATTTATATAAAATAAACAACAACAGGTTGATTTTAATTAGTTTACATTTTGCTAACCATACATTAATATATATATATATATATATATATATATATATATAAGGGATCTTCAGATTCTTATAGTAACATCAGAGGCTAAGACTAGTTCATGAAACAATAAATTTAAATTAGGAAAGTTTTTGTATTGCAATTGAAGAGCCACAGTAAACCATATTTCTAGGAAAGTCACTAGCAATAGTTGCAATTCATTTAAATTTGCCTTTATTAATTAATTTGTAATTTTTTTTTTGTACGTTTTATTCTGTAGATAAGGCAATGAAATACTCACTAATAATTAATAGGAGTTACAACTATAAAGAAAATATGGATGAAAATAAGAAAGAAGAGGCTTGATTTGTTTTATTACAGACAGAACTTTAATATATAAAAAAATTGCGTCAAGTGTTAGAGCTAGAAGTGTCCAATAATAAATAAAGCTCAAAGATTTTCTTGTTCAACCACATAAAGCATTATATAATTTCCAATTTTTAGTAGACGATACATTTCAAATTCTTCTGAAAAGAAAAAGATAGTCATCTCGGAGCTGCTGAAAAACTTGGGTCGGAGCCCAACAACGTTATATCATCATCTAACATGTCATAATGACATATATATATATAAAGTTGTAATAAGGCGAAAATACTTTATTTTAACTTTCACTTTTGTTCAAAAATTTCATCTAGTTTTAATTTTGTCCCAGAACTTTCTCATTGGTTTCACTTTCCTCTTTTAATTTCATTTGGTTCCAATTTATTCCCTTAATTTCATTTTCTTCTAGCTTGGACTTTAATTTTCAAATGCTACTCAAATGCCATTTTTTTTCTCCTTCAATTTCTTTTTTTCCGTTTTCTACATTTATATGACTAAGCCCTTGAAATGTATAAATTTTAATTTGGAGGTCTTATTCTTTGTCTTTTAATCTCAGATTAAATAGTTTGATACTTCTTTGTTGAATATTTTTTATTTCTTTACTATCCTAATCTTTTACGCTACTAATCTAGTGAATTTATTTTGTAGTTGTCATAATGATATGGGCATGAATCCCCGTGGCAATGGGCTTGAAGGAGAACCACAAAGAGATCAGGATCCATTGGGGTCGATTACATGGATGTGGGTGACGAGACTAAAATTTTAATTTGCATAGCTGTGTGGGCTACTTGATGAAAGAGAGCTTTTGTCTGACTGTTGTTTGAGTTAATTATGGGCATTCCACGAGCATAATTTTTCAATTTGATGGAGCTAGAGGAAAAATGTTGAGTAATTTTTTTTCAAAATTAGGGGCTAAATTGGAACAAAACAAAACTAAAGTACAAAAGTGAAAGTTGATGTAAAATTAAGAGACCAAATGGAAACCAAATAAATTGAAGGGGCAATTAAGAGGCCAAATTTGAAGCAAATGGATGTTAAAGGATGAAAATGAAACATATGGTAATGTTTAAGGGACCAAATTGAATTTAAAAGAAGTTAAAAGACAAAAATGAAATCGTCATTGAAATTGCAGGACTTAACAAGTAACTACACACGTTTTAACTCTAATTATGTTTGATATAAACTTTATCAAATTGGTGACATATCTGTCATATTAGTAGGAAGCCAATGTAAATTCAGTAAGAAAGGTTATATGATCTCGTTTTAATAATTCTTTCTATAACTCTCCACTATATATATATATATATATGTATATATATATATATATATATGTATATATATATATATATATATGTATATATATATATATATATATGCATGTATGTATATGTATAGAAAGTGTTGATACAATATCATGATGGATATAAGCATATCAACAAAAGTGCTGTCGAGTAAATGATAGATTAAGAAAAAAAGTAAAATGTGAGACCAAAAAGCATTAATGACTAAATAATACATTTATTATGATTTTTTTTTTACTAAAAAGCTTTCTATATTAGGGTAATATTATGGAACTAATTTCAAAATCATTATATTTCATTAATAACTTTCTCAATCCCTACAAATTTGGCCTCAACATACATTGTAGATTGGTTATTAAGTTGTGATTTTCACATCCCAAAGAAGAGTTGTGATTGACGTGAAGGGTGAGGCATAACTCACCCCCGTGAACTAACAGAAAATCATACAATCTGATTAAAGTAATCACAGATTTCCATACAGAGTGTATGCAATCATACCAATCAGTTAAAAAATATAATCTATCAATTAACATATTTAATCTATAGAAAGTGAAGATAAAAATCTATTACATGATATGACTTTTGCATGGACATTTTGACAAAATCTCCCCTAAAATATGGATTTCTCGAAATATCAACAAACAATCACACATATCAAAAAATATAGAGAGCTTTGCTCTCAAAATGGTTCCCAGTCAAACAGTCCCATATATAATTTAAGTCACAAAACCCTACCTGTGATATATGGAGCCACTAGAGATCAATATATATTCTATATTTACAACAAAAGAATTTCTTGCCCTTGTGGACAATGCAGGGCTCACCAAAAGGAAATAATCCAGATGCTATACTGCGATGGAGGGTCTAGGCCCCACACTTCTACATGAAAATTAAGGAAATAAAGGTGAGTGATAATCATTTAGTGAGTAAATACCTTTACTATACTGAGAGGGGAACAGACAAGAGAGATAGAATATTTAACAATCATTTTAGTTCTATCTTAAAAGAGTATAACAACCCAAAGACTATAGTTATTGAAATCAAATAAAACATGAAGCATCTAATAAAAATTCCATGCTTTAAATCAATCAAAGACAGTTTACAAAAAACAAAAAAATAATAGAAAAATATTGACAACATTTATAAACTTTGGGTTTTCAATACATTATAGTGGAAAGACATCCCATAGAACTAAATAGTTGATCAGTAATCATATGCTAGTCATTACTAACATTAACTATACAGTTTAGTGATCAGTATTGAGCAAACTAGCTCACGAACAGTCAGTGGGACAACATTAATGCTTCCGTATAGTGAGACAATTCATGGTGCACCATGGCTAACGCTTACTATTGTTAGCTATAGGGTTCTGTATGAGATGAAATTTCTAGAAACAACTTCTTTCTCAACAGTGAAAATCATTACTAATATACTTAAATAGTAAAAATTTAGAATGAAATACATTATGGCTCCAATAAGAGATTCTAGGAATCAAACGGTATCTAAATCATTACTCACATCTAATGCAGTTGTAAATGCAACTTCACAATAAAATTCAATGAAATTTTGAAGCAATCAGAATAATTCTTTGGAAAGAATCAGACTATCTTAGGAAGCCTGTTCCAAAGACACTAGAGCGTATAGAAATACTAATTTACAAAGGGAAAATTTTAAAATATTGAAAACAAGTATAGTTGGTAATATCTGCTCACTTGAAGAAAATTATACCAAACTCTTCCTAACCTTGTTCACAATTGTCTTAGCCATCTATAATATTAAATAAAATGCTCTTAACCTATAATATTCATGAATAATTTTAACCAATTAACCCTTCTACCTACCTATTTATCTAGTTCTATATTCACCTTTAACCCATAGCTTCTTTAATTCTACTTGCCCCTCTTACCTTTCAAAATCTTAAGATATTAAATTTTTAGCCCACATTCTTTAATAATGCCCTAAAATGCTTATGGCCTTTAATTTTATTAATTTACTTCATTATGCACTTATTAAAATTCCAATAACCCAGCATCAATACCAATGTCACCATAGAGATTATTAAATTAAATTCCAAAACTCTTCATTCAACTTGCATTATTGTTTAATGCTATTTAATCAAGCCATATAAGGTCCCCCATTCAAATTTCTTCTCTTTTTCTCTATGAAAAATCTAGGAAAAATAAGGAAAAATTGGCAATTCAACATATAATTCAAAATAAAGCTTCCAATAATCTTAAATCACTTCCTAGATGCATAATAATATTTGAGAAGCCTAAAAATGTGATTTTCACCTCCTTCCAAGATTACACATACACCAATAATTTGAGGGTTTTCAATCTAGAAGCTAAAACTCACAATTGATAAGTGATTCCAAGGGAGAAGGATGCAGAATTTACCTAGGATATAAAGTTTTAACTTAATTTGAAGCAATCACCTTGGATTGAGCTCAATTTTGTCTCTTTTTCAAGTGAACAGTGCCACAAATTAAGGTTCTTCAATTTGAGGTTGTTTTATCATCAAATTGATTCATAATTAGTCTAGAGAGTTGGTCAAAATTCATCGAGAAACCGAATTCCTAAGCTAAATCAAAGTAAAACACACCTAAATTCATGAAATTTAAGCTAGGACTCAGCCACTGTTTGTTCACTTGATCTGTGATATTTCTAGACACTTGGAGGTCGGTGAAGGTCGTGCTCAGGCTAGTGATGGTGCGGTGATGTTAGATGTGCTCTGGCGGCCTTGAACAGTGATGGGAAATGCTCCAAACTTTAGCTGGCAATATGCACAGTAATGACATGTGAAGAAGAAGAATGGCGATAGAGTAAAAGCAGCCTGATGGCAAAATGACATAATTAGGGCATTTTAGTAATTTAATTGGGAATATTTTGCATTATCAGATCAAATTTTTTCTTGAAAATACTTTGTTTCCATACTCTGTTCAGTTAAAAGTGCTAGAAATGCACATGATAAGGCTTAAGTACCCACATTGGTTGCTATATTTGATGAAATTTTATAAACATTTATATTTAGTACTTTTTGAAGTTCCTTTTTAAATATTCTATTATCATGTAAATCTTATCCCTATCTCAAGTGAATTTTCTTCTCTTCATCAACTCTTAAAATAAATTATTTATTATTATTATTATTATTATTATTTATTTTTTCCCTTTGGGTATTACAATGATAAAATTGAAATGATTTGTGAATTAATAATATTTTTATGTTAACTAGTTACACGACATGAATTTTGAAATGCTCATGTTTAATGAATGCACCTTTCTTGAATAATTGTATATCCATTGTCGTAGCTAACCTTTCGGCAAAAGGAAATAAAAAGTTTAAATTGATTTCCAAAAACAAATATTGAAAATCAATTTGTTTGGAGTCGCCACCAAAATTTTTAACAGAAAACTTTGGAAAACCAATTTAAAATAAAAATAACAAGGCAAAATGATCTACAAAAACAGAGCAGGGTTCGGGAGTCTATTTGAGTGTGGGGATGGTGTTAGGCACTCCACAACACCCGTCCTTAAGGACAGTTACCTTAAACTAGTTAGTTGAAATAGAATATGACCTTAAATTTGTCTCAATTACCCTTTATCGACGCACATGGCCGTTAAATAGAGAAGATAAAAATGACAATAATAGAAGCAAATGAGTAGATATTTTCAAAGGGCAGACTTAACCTAGGATGAAAGCTTAGGGCCTACATACCCTACGATAGGGATCAAAGTCCACATAGTTCGACCTAAAAGGCGTGTCTATTGGTTGATGATAAATAATTTTTGTGATGAGAATAGGAAAGTTCAAATTAAATAGATTCTCATAAACAAAACTGGATTGGAGTTTGATGTGGGTATTTTAATTTACAACAATCTGACTAATCTCACTTTCCTGATCCCTTCATTTTCTCTCCTTTTAAATTTTTTTTGGTTTATTTTTAGGATTTTAATCTTCATTTTGAAATTTAAATGAAATTATTATAAAGAACAATCCTAATCATCTTGTAAATAATGTGATAAAAAAATATTTAATTAAGATATTTATTTTTGCATTATTATCATCATTGTTATCATTATTTTAAACAAGAATGTACTAATTTTCAGGATCTAAGGAGATTAAAATCTCACATGATTTCAAGCACTCGAGGAGAACAATATTCTCACGCAACGATTTAGTAAATGATAGAAAATATTTAATTAAAGTATTTATCTTTGCATTATTATTATTATTTTCAAAACAAATATATACTAGTTTTCGGAATTTGAGGAGATTAAAACCTCACATGACCCCAAGCCTTCAAGGAGAACAATATTCTCACGTGATGATGTCGTAAAGGATAGAAAATATTTAATTAAAGTATTTACCTTTGTGTTATTATTATTATTTCAAAACAAATATATATTAGTTTTCAGAATCTGAGGAGATAAAAATCTCACACGATTGTAAGCATTCGAGGAGAACAATATTCTCACACGATGATTTTCATAAATAATGGAAAATATTTAATTAAAGTATTTCTTACTATATTATTATTATTATTGTTGTTGTTTAAAACAAGTATGTATTGATTTTTTGGGATCTAAAAAGATTAAAATCTCATATGATCCTAAGTACTCAAGGAGAACAATATTCTCACACGATGATTTCGTAAATAATAGAAACATTTAATTAAAGTATTTATGTTTGCATTATTAGTATTTTTAAAGCTAATATGTACTAATTTTCGAGATCTAAGGAGATTAAAATCTCACTGGATCCCAAGAACTAAGGGAGATTGACGGTCTCACACGATAACCTTATTTTCTTTTTATTCTTTTGCTATAATAAATAAAGATAAAAAATAGATAAAGAATAAAAATATGATTCAAAACATATCATTTTTACCTACTAAAGTGATTTATCATGCCTCGACCCAAGGAGATTAAAATCTCACATGGGTTTTGCTAGTTAACTTCATAATGTTTGAAAAGACACGGAGTCCCACATGATTATTCTTAAAAAAGAAATGACAAATATAACAAAGGCGAAAGATAATCACTGACACTTTAAGGAAACAAAATAAAATAGAGATAAACTGATGCATTCCCCTTTCACCTACCATTTGTTTGTATATTATTTGTAATAATGATTTGATGAAGATGAAGATAAGCCAATGGAAATTAAAATAAAACAAAAAGAGGGAAAGGAAACTACAACAATACGACAAGGCCAAGAAGAAGGGCAAATTAAACAAACAAAAGAAACCAATGGTTAATAGACACATGCATAACATTTACAGTTTCCACGTGATAGGGAGAGGTCTAAAAATACACACACCACTAACGACACTTTCAACTAACTGTCAAACCTCTGCAAGAGCCATTCCTACTACTCTTATTCATGTATTATACCCTAACAACATAGTTCAGGTTCAACTATTTATATTACATGAATGATTTATTTCTCTGCTTTTTGTTCTGCCATAAGTTACTTCCTTTCGATTTCTTCTTTACATTAAATATCAACACAACTTCCACCATCCACACCTTTTGTTTGCCAAAAAAAAATAAATCATGCACCCATTAACTAACTATAAAGGTGAAAGTCTATCAACCGGATTACAGTTTTGTTTTGACAAAATTGCAAGCTTAAAGAGAGAACATGTGTCGCGGGTAAATTTTAACCTGAATCAAACCATTGGATTATCTATCTTGAGTTCCCTTAACTTATGTACAAAAAATAACACTGTAACCAGACTCAAAGCAAACAATTACAACCCTCAAACATGGAAAACACACATACAAGCCCTGAGCGAGAGGAGAGGGAAGGAGAGCTTCAATCAAAAAGAAAAAAATTGTGATGTTTCTATCCATGATTAACAAGAAGAAACACAGCAGAAATTGGGCATCTATTTGATAGCAATAGAATCGAATAGGTGCAGTGGCATGGTAGTCTAGACACTCTAAAGTTTCATACTATCTAAGGCTATATATGAAAGACTAAACCATGCATTCTAAACACATTCAGATGGAAGAATAATATAGCAAGGTACTGCATCATTTCATTTTTTTTTTTTATGTTATACGAATATCAAAAGGTGAACATGTGGCGGACAAAGTGGACAAATGGCATGATTAACATGCAATAATCAAAATGAAAAGTTCAAGTGACATGTAGCGAGACTTCCCTCCTTCACATTTCGAAAATGGAACTAAGATGTTTGGTGTTGTTGTCAATGGCCACCAAATGCTAAACACCTTAAAATGAAAGTAATATGAAGGTCAAAATGAGAGGAGTTCAACTAATGAGGCTCACTTTTCTCTTGGATCTTTTCCCAGTTTTGAACCTCCTTTCCTTGCTTTCTTCTAGCCTCTCTTAACGGTCCTAAAAGCCTTTATTTTCTGTTGTAATGCCTTTTCTTCATTCAGTACTTTCGGCTTCCACCCTCTCTCGTGCTCTGCTTCTATAATGTTCAAACAGGGATTAACACGCTCAGCTACTTCTTCCATCTTCCCTTGGCTTGGCACTCCTTTGTTTGCCCCTGTCAATGGTGCTTGGAACAGGTGAACTTTTCTGCTTCAACTTAATTTTTCCTCATTGGCTTCCGCTCAGCTTTTTGTTCCTTCTGTTTCTCTCCACTTCTCCCTCTTGGTTCCCTCAGTTTCTCCTTACTTCCTCTCAGTTCCTTTAGTTTTTCCAGCAGCCTCTCGATTTCTGCAGTTTTTCAGTAGCCTTTCGACCTCTCTTCTTTCTAGCACTCTTCTTTTTCTCCTTCAGCCTTGGCAGTCTTTCCCCTTTAGCTCTCACAGTTTTTCTCATAGTAGCTCTTTCCGTCCTCTTCCCTTCCAGCAGCTACCTTTTTTTTATTTTTTTTTTCAGCAAGCTCTTTAGTTCTCCCTTTAGTAGCTCTCGGTCTTACCTCTTAATCTGCCTCAGCTCTCCACCTCTCTAGCCATCATTGCTACCTTCCAACCTGTACCTAGGGGAGGCGTGTAATCCTCTCTCAGCTGCATGCCGTGCTTCTTACTACCCCTACGTCTTCTCTTCTTTTTTTTTGTTTTTGTTTTTTTGTTTTGGATTATTTATATTATACTATTTCCTTACTATTTGATTTTATCTTCATTTTAATTTTTTCTGATTTTAGTTATCATAATTATTTATCTTATTTTGGGATTGTTTATTTGTTTTTTTTGTTTTTCTATTTTTGGTGTTTATATTATTTTTCTCTTTTTATGATTTTTCATTATTAATTAGTAATATTTAAAAATATTAAGTAATTTTGAGTGAGGTGTTCACATCCATAAAGATTGAAAGTTTTAACATTTGTTCTTATTTAACTTAATCTTTTTTCAATAGTTTAGTGATTAAATTATAAAATAAATAGCAAGCTAGTTTTCATTTTCCTATATTTCTAACCCAATTTTAATCTTTAAATAAATTATCTGATGAGGTGGGACAATAAAACTGTGCAAATAGGAAGTAAAACCACCAAAAAAAATTTCTCATCCACATAATTATAAAGATATTATTATATATCAATTACACAAACTTGTCTGGTATCATTTTAATCTTTCTATTGAGAAAATTACTTGTATTTTCTTGATAGGTGTATGAATAAAGAATAAATCATCATTAAAGAAATGGTAAATTGCCTTGTGTGGTGCATTTGTCAACAAAAGAGCAACCTCATAAACAAACACAGCTGAATCTGAAGACAAAATTTAAGCAAGAATTGACAGAGAAGATCTCTCCTTTCCTTTAACTATCTGAGTTGTATGACTTGTTAGAAGATCTTTTTTCTTTTCTCTTTCAATTTAAAATTCTTTTCTTTCCTTTAATGTTTAAATGTGAGTAAAATAAATGAAGAGATCCCATGAAGTTTAAACTTCAATGTGGGTAAAGTGATGTGTCACACCCCAAACTTTCGAAGTGCAATTGGCACAGATATTGGGAATAACCCGTTCCTATAAGCCTAACACTATGTTTCTTGACCGATTATACTAATGTATAAATCATGTAATAATGTAAATTTACATAAATCTCAATACCATGTAGATTAACAATCATATATTTTTGTAGGAATTTTGGTACAGTCTCCTTTGTAACTGAGGCTTACCAAAATTACTACAAATATCTGCCCATAAACAACAAAATCCAGAAAAGATAGCTCAACTCTTAAATCATCTAGTAACTAATAAAACTATATCAAAATAGGGGAATGAGGAATCTGCTTGTGGTCATCCATACACATTTACATTTATTTACATTTTTGACAAATTACACTATTACAAAAGTATAAAACCCCAACAAAATAAGGAAGAAAATCCTCTGCAGTATCAATAGGGCTCTTCTAGCCCTCACGTTCAGAAAGTTGTTTTGGGTGGTAACCTGAAATTAAATAAAATATAAATGGGTAGCATTCCAGTAATAAAACCAATACAAATATCTTGGGGTATGTAGAGTTCTGTACAATATAATTTATAATAACTTCTCAAATATCTAATACTATACCTGTTGGCACCACCCTTTTAAAATGATCAGTTCTCTATGAATCAACATTTAAATCCTTACCATAATAAGTCATAAACATGCAATATAAAATAATGGCCATGGATTCATTTTCATGGAAATCAAGTCAGTCAAGGGTACACAACCCTTGATAAATAGATTTATTGGTTCATGATCCATCGCCCTTGGGAAACTTTGTCATCAATCAAGGGTACTTAGCCCTTTAGTAATTTAAATCAGACGGTTGTGAGGTACAAGCTCATTCTATTTAACACATCTAGTACTCACTTTTCATACAATCCTCTTTTTATGGTTTTTGCATGGCACTAGATACATGTCATAATTCAAGACTGTCTAGCAAGCTATTCCACTATATAATGATGTAAACGGTAAACAACACCATATAACATGTCATACTGTTGGAAGAGCTACCACTTACCTCATAGGTAAAGTATTCTAAATAACCTTGCCTCCTTTCTCTTAGTTATAAAATATTCCATAAAATAACCCCAATAAAACAAAAGTACAATTTCCTTAATCCACCATCACCAATACACATTAATTTAGGCTTATTCCAATGCCTTTTAACAAGTTCATAAATTGACAAGACTTACTAAAAGCAACCAAAATATCTACAATTCTCATACCAACCCATAATATCAACTCAACACGTATTTTAAATTAAGAAGAGTTTTCTTCCTTTAGTTCATATTATTTCCATAACCAAACTCATGTTTAAACCTCCTTATTTACTACTAAAAAATCATACCTTAGCCTTAGCTCATTTTCCTTAATTCCACCACGTGACTTGCTCAATTCTCATCACTTTAATTCACTTCCTTATGAACTTACTACTTATTCAATTATATCCTAATTTGTCATACATTAAATCTTCCTTTCACCTTTAACCAAACTTCTAGATGAACATCAATAACATATAACTTCAGAAAAATTAATCATATGCCTAAAATACCAGCTTTAACCATTAAATTCCAAAAGTTCACAATTCTAGGTTTAACCCCAAAAATTTGGAAAATTTTTGGTTTGGTCTCTAGGAGAGCTTACACTTAAAAGTCATAACTTTAAGCCTAAAAACATGATATTAATATAGAAATTTAAGGGGAAAAGGCCAAAATTCATTCTACCACCAAGATCTCCATGAAAAATCGAACAAAACTCACCAAAAAAATAATTGAAATTTTCCTCCTCTTGAATGCCAGCAAAGGACATCAGAAAAGGAGGTGCTATCATCGAAAACAGTAAGGCACAATGGTCAAAAACATGTCGTCAGTGACAGGGGACACTAGCTGGGAAGCTGAGGTGGTGGCAGAACAAAGACAAGGTAGAGAAGTTGAGAAGAGATGATGATGATTTTTGCAGAAAGTTGGATTACGAAGGAGAAAATTGCAATAAGGGTAATTTGGTCATTTTGTTACATGGACATATGGTAGCATCTAAAAAAGTTTAAGGGAGGAGGGAGCTGAATCTTGAACCCTTGCCATCAAGATCAATGTGCCAATGCCTTACCATTAAACCAAGGTTCTTATTTGATTAACAACCTACATCATGGACATTTATTCTTTTATTTTTTCTAAGAATAAAACTTACAAGTGTTACATGATGCCCATCCAATCTATATGAAACTGCAATAGTGAAGCCATATAGCCACTTGATTATCCACTCTACATCATGATACAATTGAATATTTAACTTGAAAACTTTACAAATTCTTATTTTTATACTATTGCCTAACATATCATATAATGATATACAATTCTAGAAATCACCAACTCAAAATGTAATGGCACACATTCGTTCATAAAACCTTATTTTGAATGTATATATATAGGAGAATAATAGCTTGAAAAGGAAAATAAGTGCTTGTGTTTAATTCTTGAACAGATAAGGAGGTAACAAATTTTCACCGATAAAAAAAATATAAGATTTCATTTGAATAACTTTTATAATTATCTTTACTCATCCTAAGTGCTGAGAAATCAAATTTTATGAATCCTATAGCATCAAACCTCTTTCTAAAAAATCATGGCTAAGTCTATTTATGATTTGGCATAATAATAGTCAGTCAAGGGTACACAACCCTTGGTAAATAGATTTATGATCTCTATATCTAACAAATAAGGTATAAATGCCAATGATCTGCAGGTTCTCAAGTGATTTGAATGCAAGTTCTTTTTTAATCCTTTATATTATTGTCACTTCATTCTTAATTACTCTTTATTTTATTCTATCTTCAGGATTATTTTTATTTAAATTACTTTATGGTACTAGATATAATTACACTATTCAACAAATTTTATAATTTAGAGGATGGAGGGGAATTCATGTAAGAACCCCGTAACCGTTAGCGGGGATAATCTCCTTGGTGTAACTTGTTGTAATGAATTATTAAAGACATATCTAGTAAAAAGGATGTGGGTATAAATTATTAAGACATATCTAGTGAAGTGATGCAAATGTGAGATATTGAGACGTATCCTGTGAAGGGATATAGATATGAAATATTGAGACGTATCTAGTGAAGGGATGCACATATGAAATATTGAGATGTAAGGGATACATTATGAATTATTAAAACATATTTGGTAAATGGATATGAGTATGATGATCTTAGTTCTTTCCTTAATACCCACTTCATATAAAATTATATTATCAAAACTTGCTATTTGTTAAAAATTCTATGGTCTCTATTATTTTCCTTTTCACTTGCTTTGTCATTTATTCATTCACTAAGTCAGTGGTAGACTTACACCTCTCTCTTTAATATTTTTTAGATCAATAAGTGCTAGTAAAGTTGCCCTGATAATTTTTTTATTGTCCAGACTTTTTGGTATGTCAATCTGGGTTAATCACAGTGTATGTTTAACTCCAAGGTGGTGGTTGCTAGATGTCTGTTTGTTTAGGATTTTATGAAGTGTTGTAAGCCTTTTGTGGGTTATTTCCTTATTATACCAATATATATATATATATATATATTAAGAAATTGTTGAATTACATTTCAAAGTGTGTCAAATGTTTATCATTGATATATTTTTTTTGAAAATGTAGGTGAAAAAAAAAGATTATTTTAGATTGGCTGGGTTAAGATGATTTAGCCTATGCACTAGCCACGGTAATGAATTTGGGACTTGACAACAAAGTCAAAATCAAAGCCACTTTGACCCATTGCATAAACTATATATGAATTTTTTGATAGGGACAAAAGAGGATAGAGGAAGGGAAAGAAGCAAAAGAATATAACCATATATAAAGCATTAAAAATTCTTAAATATTGAAGCTATGTCAAGTAATGCTCTCTTTCTAATTTGGCAAAATCATAATGGCAATTAAAAAAGTACAAGATAGAATCATACAGAGGATTAAGTCTAAGGGGAGGCAAAAGAAAGAAATTAGTCCTCAAAAGATATATGCAAATGCAAGATTGAATTTTTGAGCATATATGATGGGAATTTACATGAAATGAGAGAACAAGTTACTTTATAAAATGCTTCTAGTAAACTAATTGAAATTAAGAGTAATGCAAATTAAGAAATGACTTTTTCTCCTAAAGAATACACATTATAAGTAATGAACTTGTAAGAAGAGCAATAAACTATATATGAAGGTAGCGTGAAATTGGAAGAATATGCGTGAAACGGAGATTTGTTTATGAATGCATATCTTGAACAACTTTATTAAAACTACAATAGAGGACCCAAGCATCTATTTTTCCATAAACCTTCTTTGAACTCATCATTTTCTCCCCTATTTTCTTTTGTTCAAGATATGCATTCATAAACAACTTAAGCTGTTTCATGGCAACTTTATGCTAAGCTAAAGTAAATGAATGGCTCTAATTAAGCAAATGCTAACATAAGCTAAAGCATTAATATGATTAAAAAATGGACAGAAAAGCTACAAAAAAAATGAATACATTTTAGTTACATAGAATATGGTTAAATGGATGGCGTGAAACATGATGAGTGCAGCAGAAAAAGGGATGAAGGTTAGACCTTGAAATTATTTTTCAACCCTTTAGTTTCATAAAAAATTTATGTTGACATAGTAGTTCAAAAAAAAAAAAATACAAAATCATAGTAATTCAGAAAATAAAAAAATTATAACCAAATGCTTGAATATTCACAATAACAATAACAATAAAATTTTATCCAAATTCAAAAGTTTCATAATTTCTAGAGAATGCAGAAATGATGGAGATTTAAAATATCAAGAAACCTACCTATGGCACTTGAATATTCATTAAATTATTTTTGCAAGGAAAATATTTCAAAATCTAAACAAATATGTAGAATTAGCATCATGTACTCACTTGGCAGATAGACACCAAGGTTAGTCTAACTATCTAACGTCACCTTCACAAAAATTTTGAACTTCCAAAGGGAATTTCAAGACCCTATAATACCAAGAAAAATAGCTTTAATTCCTCCTTATTGAATCATCTTCGCATCAATCCATATATATGTCATTACTTTCTATTATTAGCTATCACATTACTTACTAAATTATCCCCATATAGACATTTGTTGACTCTGCTATTTCCTCCAGGTAAGTGTTTCTCTAATGTTTCTCATGGATGCAACCTATTCATTTTTTGTCATTCACAGTGAGGCAGTAGCTTAAGGAATAGGGGTGGTGGAATATATGTATATATATATATATAAAGACACACACATACATATGCAAATACATACATACATACTTTAATATAAAATACAATAAAAAAATATACATAGATATGCTCAAATGAAAGGAGCTAGGCAATCAGTCAAACTCGTAAGTTTAAGCAAAATTGTAGAGGGGGTGTAGACTCGTAACATAAAATCATAAGAGTTTACCTCTATTAATAAATAGCTATTAAGCATAATCAAATTTCAAAAATACAAATAAAAATACATACATATATACAAAAACTGTTATAAGAACCCAAATTATAGAATTAGGAAATGATAAAAAACTTATTAAGAAATATACTTGAATCATACAACTTTTAATTATAATTAATTAGGTAGAGATTGAGTCTAAAAAATTTTTAGAAAGCATTGAGATTAAATTTATTAAAAGAAAATTAAAGGCAGCTTTGCCATTATAATACTTACTAATATAGAAATTCAAAGTAATTAAAATTTAAAATAATAGTAATTTTAATAATAATAACAAAGTTAAAAATTTAGAGTAAATATTAAATACATATATATATTGTATCTTAAGCTATGCAAATAAAAAAAAATTAAAAAATTTGAAAGTAGAGTTAACTATTTAATCAAATGTAATACGTTATTTGCTATTAATTGCAAGTGGAATGTATTAGAGTCATAATAATGTAATTATATTTGTAATATAATTTTTTTATGTTTAATGGTTGAAATAATTGAGTTGAGCTTAAAGTTAGTTAATTTTTCTTAAAAATTGATTGGAATGTTAGATTATTCATTTTTGGGCCAAAAACTTTTTAAAAAAAATTAATTTAGTTGACTTTAGTCAAACTTAGCAAGTCTACCCGAGTTTGATCGATTCTATATGAGTTTGACCGATTTTATCCGAGTTTGACCAAGTCTACACCGAGTCTACTTCAATTCCAATTTTACGACTGTGTTAAATCCATTTCCTCACCCAAAAATGTAAAATCGGCGAGTTTAACGAGTTGACTCGCGATTTTGACAACTATAGTGCTAGGTGTATATAAATATTCTATTTTAGGGTTACTTGATTTAATTATTTAGCAATTGAGTTAAGAGAACCTGAGGAATTATTAATGAGTAAATATGTCTATGTCCAAAATAGTAGCAATAACTAAATTGTAGAGCTAAATTAGTAGGTAAGACAATGATGACAAGGATTTGAAAGTAATTGCACATTAATATTTTTATGTACTAGGTTAATTCTTTTAAGAAAAAAAGGAGTAAGTTGTTTGGCCAGCATGCTTACACCCCCGGATTGCCGGATAATTATAAAGGGAAGTATACTATAGGTGAAAAATTGAAGATTTGAAAATATTACTAAATATACATGCCTTTATAATAATCATAATCATAGAAGGAAGAATATTAGGGTGAGTATAAAAATGATCAGAAGAATAACTAAGCATATTACTATTATTTGAATAGGTGATATTTATTAAGGCAAACAAATTAATAATTAATTTTTTAAGTAAAATATTAGGCAAGATATCTATATGTTTGCACACTTCCAATGTAAAATGCAAGTTATATTTGACTTGTCATTATGTGTATAGTTGTAACATCCAGAAAATCCTTAATTAGGAATTTCTTTAGAAAATTAAGGAAAAATTTAGAAAAGTTAATCTCCAAGGATTAGGTTTTTTCATACAATTAGGAAAAATATTATTATATTAAATTTGCGAAATTACAAGAAATTCTAAAGAGTTCCATAAGAAAAAGTAATTAATAGAACTTTAGAAAAATCAGTATCATCATGGAGATTGTTTCATTTATCGAAATACTTAATAGCAATTTAAAAAATTTACAACATAGTTCTAGAAGATAGAAACTAATAAGGAAGTTATTAAGCTTGAAACAATAAGAAAGATTAAGGAAATTAGAGATTTAGAAATGAATTAATTACTCTAATATTTTTAAGCTAACAAAATGATTTCATAATGACTTGATATCTATGTTAATTTGAATAAGTGAAATACAAGAGGACAATTAGAAATTATAAGTTTTGTCAAATAAATTAATTATATTTTCCTAAGAAAAAGAATTCCTAACATTAGTATCGACCACCTAAGGGGATATAAGTATGTAGTATAATCAATCATACATGATAAGAAAGGATAGTATCACCATGAAGTTTATTGCCATAATATAAGTCTCTTATTTTAACACATAAGATTAAGTACATGGCTATAATTGGAAGAGTGCCAACCAAAGCTTAAAACTTAGTATAAATGGATTGTACTTGGAGGCTAATATAATTGGCACCAAATGGAAGAAACATGTTAATATATATATATATATATATAAAGTGACAGCCTAAGTAGGGAACATGCTAAGTGTTTCAATAGCATACCTAACACGAATATATTTATATTTATGTAGTGGCTAAATTGGTTAAAAGCAAAGATAGATGATATAGGGGGTATATCACTAGGGCTAAGTGGATAGATATGAGGTAACAATTCATTGTAGAAACATACTTGGAAAAAAATGAAGTAAAATATGATATAAAAATAGTTGGGTAGTGAGCAAGAAAACTCATGGTGTTGCTAGCAAGTTAGGAATCACTTATTGGCTTGGGAAAGAATTCAAGAGAATTTTTATGTGGTTGAACTTCACCAAGCTTAGCATGGAATTAAGACACTTGGCAACACAAGGGGAATGGTGACATTTACAAAGAAATAAGAATGAATAGAGATAGCAATGGAAATAAAGGATTCTTTCTTAAATTCAACACCGTTTACATAGTAAAGTTTAGTAAACAAAAGATGCAAACAAAAATATACACTTATTTGAGCTAAGGACTCTCCATATTCATAATCTTTCAAATATGTCTTAGCTTATTCCATTCTTCTCTATTTATAGGTCTCTGGCAGAGGCTACACTAATCCCAAGGCCTAACAAATTCCAATGACCTTTTCCCATATGTTGCCATATTGCTTTGCTCAGCATTGATATCCTCTTCATGCCTTAATTCCATCACATGGTCACTCATCCAGGTGGACCTTTCCTTGGTCTCTAACTCTTTTACTAGCCTGGGCCTTCTCCTCCTTTTGGACCTTCAGTTATTGGGTCTGGGTTTGACGAGTCTCTGCTATCAATGCTGGTCCCATGGATATCCACCTTGTCCTCTAGGTGAAATTGAGGAAATAATGTCTTGATTGTGGCAATATCTTTACACGCAACATTCTTAAATATGTGGCTTACCCATTGTATTAACATTTAATGCCCAATGCTTTAAGTGGTGTGAGCTCGACATCTATATTAAGTGGTATGTCAGAGTCTATTGAAGTAGTTAAGGGGACCTTAGTGAGCCTTCAAAAGTGAAACATGGAAAATGTTATGAATCTTGGCACCTTTAGGTAGTTGCACTATATATGCCCCATACCTTCTTTGGGATTGGAAAAAGACCAAATATCTCTTTGAAAGTTTAAAATTCTACATTCATGCTATGGACTATTGTTTGTACTTATAAAGTTTGAGCTATATAAGGTTGCCTTTAGTGAATGTCTTTTCATGTATCTTCTTATTTAGTTGTTTCTTCATTTGTCCCTGAGCTCTATTAAGGTTAGCTTTTAGGTCTTCTAAAATTTATTGTCATCCCTGCAATGAACTATAAACAACATGCACAAAAGACTCACTTGAATTATAAAAAGGAATGTGGGTTGGAGAAAAACCATAGACCATTTCATATGGTGTTTTACATATTGATGAATGATAATTGGTGTTGTAGGAGTACTCTACCCATGGAAGGTACTAGCTCTATTGATTGGGGCATGAGTGCATAAAATAGTGTAAATATTACTCCACATAATGGTTTACTACTTCTGTTTGACCATCACTTTAGGGATGGTTAGCTAAGCTAAAGTTCAACTTCATCCAATTGTATTTGAGTAATTGCTTCCAGAAAAGCTCTTAAAAATAGGATCATGATTAGAGATTAAGGTCTTTAGAAAGCCATACAGCTTAATTACTATAGTGATAAATAGTTCAACCACCCTTAGTTACAGTATTACTTGGTTTCAAAGCTCTAAAATGCACCATTTTAGACAATCTATCCATGACTACCAGGATAGTATAAAACCCTTGTGATGTGGGAAGTTGTGTGATAAAATCTAGGCTAAGGTCTTCCCATGGTCTTGTTAGGCTGGGTATAGGTTGTAACAAGCTTGATGGTTTTGATGTTGGAACCATGGTTTGCTGGCATGTGATGTAATTTGCTACATATATCTATATATCCTTCTTCATTTTCAACCAATGAAAGAGCTGGGAAATCCTTTTAAAGGTTTTTGGAAAACTTGCATGCCTACTAACAATGGAATCATAAGCTTCATGAAGGATCCTTTGTATCAACATGAAGCCTTTGCATCAGTATAGAGCTAAGGGCAATATAATATCTATTTTTATGTAATAGTGGCATGTTCCTTTGTGTAAATGACTTGGGTAATTTGCCTTCTTCGAGTAACTTGTATAGGCACTGCAATTCTGGGCCTGTTTGATTCTCGTTAAAGAGCTTATCCAAAAAAGGAATGGGTACTAGGGAGATTTTGAAACAATGCTCTATATGTTTATCATCCTTCCTTTGTCTCAAGTGTGCATCAACCACTCTATTGAGTTGCCCTGGTTTATACATGACGGTGTAATCAAAGCCCATGAGTTTGGAGAGGTAGTGGAACTGCTCTAGTGTTAGCATATTCTAGTTCATCAATTCTTTCAAGCTTCGATGGTTAGTACGATTGATCAAGTGGCAACCTAAGACGTAGTGTTGCCATTTTTTGATAGCTTACGAAATGGCATATAGCTATTTAACATAGATAGATGCTTATTGAAGGCATATAGTGAGCTTTTTACTGAAGTATGCTGCTATTTATTTTTGCTAAGTTAGTACTGCCCCTACACCAGTATTCAATGCATCAATTTCGATTTTGAATTAGATAGAAAAATTAGGTCAAGCAAGTACTAATGCCTCTGTCATCTTAGCCTTGAGGTTATTAAAAGCATCGTAAGCTTCCTTGGACCATCGGAACCCTCCTTTATTAGTAGTTGAGTTAATAGGCTTGCTATTGTTGCATAATTGCATACAAAACAATGATAATATCCCATTAAACCAAGAAAGCCTCTTAGCTGTCGAGTATTTTATGAAGTTGGCCAATCAATTATTGCCATAATCTTTGTGGGATTTGTGGACAGACCTTTTGTAGATACAATATGGCCTAAATATTTAATTGAAGATGGATAGAAGTGGCATTTACTCTGTTTAAGGAAAAATGAGTGTTTTACTAAGGTTTTAAAAACCATCTCTAGGTGAACTCTTTATGTTGCGACATTAGGGCTATATATTAAAATGTCATAAAACAAATAGCCATAAATTTTCTAAGGCAAGGCAGAAGAATGGTGTTCATATTAGCTTGGAATGTGGTTGTTGCATTCGTTAAACTGAACTGCATCCCTAAGAATTCATAATGACCCTGATGAGTGTGTGACTAAACCCTTGTCGTTAAGGTGTTAAAAGCTAATACCGGATATAAATATGCACTATAGTGAAGCAATTTGGGTCGTGTTCACTTCAAGGTGCCAAGTTTATTCCTAGATAATTTGAATGTAAAAATGTGTGAAGAAATGGGAAAAATCAGGGTTTTGTCTTTGTTTTTATCAATTGGATGGGGTTTGAATAAACTGCAACAAATTGAAATTGTTTTTGGCATTTTTGTTATAAAGTGAGATTGATAAAATAATTAGATTTAATACAAATGATGATGAAATGCTTGTCAAAGCTTTAATTTGGCCTTCCTAGCTTTTTAAAACATGAATGGGGGTTTCTTTAGAAAACTATTTTTACAAGTGGTTTGAAATTCCATTCAAACACTAGGTAAATTAAATGTTTTATGAAACCTTTAACTCAAGAGCTTACAACAACATTAACTACCCTCTTTAATGCACTAATGAGAGATCAATGTAAAGATGTGAAGACAACTTGAGCAACTTAAGTAAGTGCTACCAAGCTATTACAATCAATCATGAGATATCTTAGATTATACCAAACCCAATACTTCTATAATCAAATGTAGAAATAATCCTTATAAAACACATATCAAAACATGAATCTCAGAATCTAATCCACAATACAGAATTTACAACAATATAGTTCTACCTATTAGTGTAGTATCTAACCAAGATATAACGACTACAATAAGGAAATGATGGAAAAGATTAAGAAAAACTTTCTAGTTGATGCTCCAAGCTCAAACCTTATTTAAACTCCTTTAGGAAAGTGATGTTTAGCTGCTCATGGTGGAGAATAATGCTTCACTAAGCTCCAAATCACCAAGAATAGCCATGGAAAAGTAGAAAAATGATGGAAAGATGAGAAGATATGAGGAGAGAATGAAAAAGGATGAGTCTCTAAGTCTTATTTTCTCCTTGACAAATTGTTCTCTTTAGAAGGAACCTTAATGGCTAAAAAGAGGTAAGTTAGGTTGGGTTCTCGCAATTAGGTTCAAATTTGAATAAAAAATTTGTAGGTTGGGATGAGTTCATCGTGGTGAAAAATACAACAAGCATTCTTGGGCCACTTTTGCAATTTTTTAATTCTTCAGGTCCTTGATCGCAATTTCTTCTAGCTTACCTTTGACTTTGACTTACAATGCAAAAAATTGAGTATTGTAATATCCCATATTCTCTAATTTAATTAAAAAAATTACAATTTTACCCTTATAAAGTACATTTTACACAAAGTCACCTCTAATCCTAAATTACCATAAAATATTATCAAATCATGCATTTATGCTCAATAAATCTTATAAAATCCTATGAATTGACAATGAATGGTACGGTAAAAATGGGTAAGATTAGTGCGAAAGGTCGTCTTGTAGATATCTTTGTGATGCATTCATATTTAATGGTATTCAACCCTTAAGTCAAGTTTAGTGAATATAGTGGTGTTGTACAACTCACCAAGTAAATCATTGATAGATAGGATAGCAAATGTGTCCTTGATTGTGTTCTTGTAGAGGGCTTAGTAATCGACATGAAACCTCCAAGTACTATTTTTCTTTAACTAGCATTATTAGTGAAGAGAATAGGCTTTGACTTGGATAGATCATGCCAACTCTTAACATTTTTACCACTAATTTTTTAATCTCTGTTTTCTAATAGTTAGGGTAATGGTATGGCTAAACATTGACCGCTGTAGAATCCGAAGTGATATGAATTTTGTGGTTTTAATGTTAAAGTGTGGCAGTATGACAGGCTCCTGAAACAAAAATTGGTACTGAGATAAAGCTGCTAAAACGCTGGATGTAATATCAAGGAAGACTACTTCTCTATGTAGGCTTCATTAGTATCCTGCAGCAGAAATAAGTATGCAATATGGCTACTCATCTTTTTTAGCTGTCAAGGAGTTAAGAGGTCCAAGTTGAAGTGTTGTTCACCTTGTAGATGAATTAGTTCTCCTTCCAATTGAAAATTCATAGTTAGAGTTTCATAGTTCTTGGTTATTGGACCTAATATATGTAACCATGCACCTCCCAGAATGATATCAAGACCTTATAGTTCTACAATATATAAGCTAATGGTGAATGAAAAACTTTGAATGCGTAGAATCATGTTTAGACAGTGTGAGTTACAAATAAGAGAAGCCTCATTACCTTCTTTAGCAAAAAACTATTGGACTGGAATTGGTTCAAGAACTTATAAAGGATGGAATGCTTAATAAAGCTTTGAGTACTACCCCTATCCCCCAAAACTGTAGCCACTGACCCATTACAACTATTACTAAGTTTAATGGTATTAGTTGCTAGATGGCTTGCCTGAGCATGCAACATAATGAAATAAGTAGTGTCTTTTACTGGCTGTTCAGTGGCCTTGACCATGTCAAGTACTAGTGTAGTTTTGAGTTGCAAGAACTCCTTATTGTCTTGCTATTCAAGTAACAAATACATTTTAGACTCACATATATGCCCTATGGAGAATTTATCATCATAATAATAATAGAGCCCTCGTTTTGCTTTGATCTCTACTGGGCTTAGACGATGATACAGTGGTAGGTTGTTTTAGGTAGGGGTATTGGAGGTTAGTTTAGTAGTTAGTGGTGGTAAGGGTGGAAAAGAGTTTAAAAATCTAGGTGCATGCACAGATGATGAAGAAGGTGTAAGAAATGGGCGAGTTAGGTTTGATTTTATAGGTGACATGGGTTGGGTGAAGTGTAAATGTTTCTTTTCAATGAGTTTAGTAAGGGACATTGCATGAAAATATGTTATGGGTTGGGTAGCAATGAGTTCATGTCATATGTATTCTTTCATTCCTACTGTAAAAAAACCAATCAGCCATACAACAAATTACCCAATAATATGAGTGGAGATTTCTTCAAAATAATTTTGACAATTATCCACAGTAGAGGTCAATTTAGCCTATTTAAAAGCTGCCTTTGGGTCATCATATAAAGAACGCCCTAATCTCAATAAGAGTGCATCTAGGAAACCTTGCAAGGAGTGTTTAAAACCATTTCTGTGCATCCACTTATACCAACTGTAAGCAGGTCCAATCATATGGAGTGAAGAAAGAGGAATGCATTGTTCAAATGGTGTCCTATACATGGCAAAGAAATCTTGTATTTTAAAAATCCAGTCTTCAGCATCAAAACCATCAAAAGTAGGGATTTCAATTTTCATAGCTTTTAATAAGGATTTCTTTGAGTTGTTTTTAAAACTAGGGGTTGAGACGTTGGCCATAGATGTGGAAGGTGAACTTTGTGGTTGTCGCAATAACTTTTAGAGCATTACTTCTACATAGACATTATGGAATCAATTTGGGAGAGCCTCTAGTCTATTGGCTTCTAAAGCTCTTGGAGATCATCTTGTTTAGTTTTCAAAGTCTCCTCCAATCTAGCAAAACAGGTGTTGTCTGCCATTAGAGTTCACAAGAGTACCAAAATATAACATCTACAAAGGAATAAGAACGAATAGATACAACAATGGAAATAAAAGATTCTCTCTGAAGTTCAACACAGTCTACACATCAAAGTTCAGTAAACAAATGACATAAATGAAAATAGACCCTTATTAGAGCTAAGGATGCTCCATATTCATAATCTTTCAACTATGTCCTAGCCTATTCCATTCTTCTCTATTTATGGGTCTCTAGCTGAGCTACACTAATCCCGAGGCCTAATAAACACAAACAACCTTTTCTTGTTTACTAGCACATTGCTTTACTTAGCAATAATATCCTCATCATGCCTCAATTCCATCATATAGTCACTCATCCAGGCTAGACCTTTCCATGCTCTTTGACTCATTTGGTTTCCAAGGCCTTCTCCTCTATTTGGACCTTTAACTATTGGGTCTAGGCTTGATAAGTCTCTGCTATATAGTTAGAGTTATGGGGGTGATATGAGGTGGCGTTGATACAATGATGGAAGTTTTATGTTAATGGCCTTCATAATATTTGTCACTTGGTCGGTATGAGACATTGATGATATGTGTTTCAAACCTGAGACTAGGAATGATTCCTATTGATATTCCACAAGCATGGGACTGAAGTAATTCCCTTAGTAGCCTCATGTGTATGATTTACTTTTCAAATGTGATTTATTATCAGATATGATAAGTAAGGCTAGGAATGGAACTATTTTTGGTAAATTGCTTGCTAATTATTGAGACATAAAGTCTCACTTTTCTTTGAATCCATTTCTAGGTGAGCCAGGGCAGTATGCTAAAATACATTCAGCCAAAGAATAATCTACTACAATAAAGTTATCTGATGATTTAAAAGAAAACTGAAGGCTAGTTATGTCTAAGTTAAAGAATGGATTTGTATACTATATGAAATATATGGAATGTACTCTACAGTTGATGTAATTATTCTCCGTGGTTTGATATTAGTTATTAAAGATATGGTTCAAATAATTTAGACTTCAGATTAAAATTGAAATGTATAAGAAGAAATTTTTTAGCCAAGTCTTCCTAAACTTGTATAATTAAGTGCAATAATGCCCACGAATAGCTATACAAGGATGGGAATTTTAAAAGATAAATGACTAGTTGGTGAAAAATTTTATCCATGTACTGTTTAGTTTGTGCTTTGCCATTATATTAGCATTATTTAGTCATAGAGTTTTCACTCATCTTGTACTACTTACAAGGGTGAAATTATTTTAGCTTGTATTGTCCAACAAATTAGAGGCAAATGTGGCCAATTTGGGTGCCATCAGGATAAAATATCAAAGATAATGATATACCAAATCATTTATAAATGTATTTATCATTTATTAATATTATCAACTAAAGAAATTACAAATTACACTACCATGAAGTGCATTAAAGTTGTCTTGAAAATATTGAAAAAACTATTATCCATTGATTTTAAACAAGTTGTTTCTTTAAAGTCATTTTGTTTCATAAAAAAATTATATACTAAGGTATATTTTGTAGGAAAATGAATGAGCAGCCCCATTTAATAAATTGTTGATAAATGGCAATGTTTAAACAATAACAAGCCACTTTTATGTTTTGAACATTGAAATTTATTCTCAATTTAAATATATTGTGAGAATTCATATAAATTACACTATTACATATTAATTTTCTTTATAAAGACTAAACTATATATTGATTAAAGAAAAGATAAGTTATCTCACATGGAATCAAATTTGTCAATGAGGATGTGATCTTAAAAAATATAACAATGCAATAATAGAAGCATGGATCATCATGGCACTAGGATTAAAGGAGGACTACAAAGAATTGAGTTCTTTCACTTCTAGTGAGATGGGGCTAATTACAAGATTGCGGCTCAAAAGACTCAAATATAACTTATAAAACTATGTGGGTGACTTTCAACACATGACCTTTACCAATTTCTTTTACAATTTTTGATGTGGGACTTGTTACCTATTCCTTTTTCTTTTTCCTTTTAATTTTCCAATAGTATCTCTCTTTGTATTTCTTGTCCTTTCTCCCCTTTCAATTGATGTGGGCTTTGATCCTTCAACCTTAGCTAGAAGCAAGAGCCCAACAATGGCCTTCAAACCCTAAACTATAGATGTTCTTTACTATTATCTATGTACACTACAAAAATAATATGTCTAACCACAGTTGAATTAACCGTGACCTGTGGTTAAGCCATGTGGTTTAACCATGGTTAACATAAACTGTGCTTAAACACAATGGCCTTGCCATAGTTTATGTCCAAACCATGCATAGGTCTTCAATGTTGGCCTAACCACAGTTTTTTCAAATCATGCTTAAGCCACCAGATGGACCTAGCCACAGTTGGGTGAAAATGTGGCTAGGCCCCTAAAAAAAGGTTAGGCCAAATTTAAACCTGACTAGGCCATTTGTCAACTATTGCTAGGTCTTGGCCTAGCAACGGTTTAGGTTAACCCTGCCCCTATTTACCCATTTGATTTTCACTAAGGTTAGGCCCATTAAAAGTTTAACCTTACCCCTATTTACCCATTTGATTTTCACAGACTCATTTACATAGACCTGTGCCACACCATTTACCTTCCTTCCCTCCTTGTCCATGGTGCATGCTACAGTAATGAAGTCAAGCCACTGTAGGCGAGAACAGACACGTCGACAAGCATATAGATGCTAGCGACGTTGGTTGGCTTCGAAGGCTTGGATTTTTTGCTCCATTTTTTAGTTCCAAGTTAATATTCTTTCCCCTTTTTGCTTAAGATTTTACAAAATTTGTAGCTATGGTTTTAATGTTATGTTGTATGGATGTAAGTTTATTTTGTTGTATTATTGTAGTTTTTTCATATTTCATTATTATTGTTGGTTTTATTTTTTTCAATTTTATTATTATTTCAGGTTTTTTATTTTTAAATTATTGTGTTGTTTTTTCTAGTTCTGATTTTAATTAATTCAAATGTGATATACAATATTCTTATTTATTTTTGTTCTTGTATTTTGTTTCAGAGATAATACAAAATTCATTTTTAAGTGTTATTATTATTATTATTGTTATTGTTACTGTTATTATTATTATCTAATAAAAGTGTTTTTTAAACATTAATATTCCGTGTTTTTTGGTTTCTCATGAATATGAATTTTTCTTTATTTAAAATTAATATTATCTTACATGTTTCCTTTTATTTTAATTTTAGTCATGGTATGATTTTTATTAATACGTTTTATGTTTTATTATTAACATTGTTTTTTGAATATTGTTGCCCTTTTCCAATGTTTAGTTTAAGTTTCTTGAAATTAAATGAGTAGAATATTTAGATTAAATTAACTATTTGATATACGTGTTAAATTGATTTAGTATATATATATATAATGATTGCACTTTGTTATTGAGAAACATGATGATATGTAAGACATTCAAAATGAATATTCTTATACCCTTGTTGATTGATGAGAAATTGATATTGTTTCCCATGTTGTTTTATTTCTTTTGTTAGTCATTAGGAAATGGATAAGTCTTGGATTCTTAGGCCTTGAAATACTTTTGATAGTTAGAGCAATTAAATGGATTCTTCGACTTTGCATTTGCAAATAAGAGTGTTTAGGATAAAATAATATGCTCATATCCAAAATGTAGATATAAGAAATAGCAAGTTAGAGAAGTTATGCGGGACCAATTAATTATTAAACATTTTCCACAAAGATACACTTTTTTGGGTTAGGTATAAGGAAACAACTAATGAAGAATCTCATGAGGTAGAGCATCAAGGAAGGCCACAAGTTAGAGATGAATCAATTTGCAAAGATGACCTTATACATAACATGGTTTGTGATGCATTTGGGGTTCATAATGATAATGAAATTGTTTATGTTGTTGGTGATCTAACTTCAACATTAAACCAAACATTAAATAGTGGTGTGCAAGAATTTCAAGACTTGCTCATGGATGAATTACAAAATTTATACGATGGGTGTGAGAAGTACTTTAAGTTGTCCTTTTTGGTAAAATTGTATCACATCAAGTGTATTTGTGGAATAAGTAACAAAGCTATGTCAATGTTTCTTGAATTATTAGCTAATGCATTTGAACATGCCAAGATTCTACCATCTTTTTATGAGGCAAAGAAAATTATAAACAAATTAAGGCTTAACTACGAAAAAATTCATGTTTGTCCAAATGATTGCATGTTATACTAGGGGAAGGATAAAAATAAAGAAGTATGTAAGAAGTGCAATACCTTTACAAGGAAACTAAAAGGTAAGGGTAAAAGCAAACAATGTGACCGACAAAAGTACTTAGATACTTTCTGACTGAACCACGTCGCAAAGGGTCAAAATCAAACCGACTTAAATGCAATACAGGAATGCAATCCTGGAAGCCTTTATTTGGAATCTTAAGCTAAACTAAGCATTAAAAAAGCAATTGATAAAGGTTTTGTGTCAGAATTTTGAATTAAATGAATAAATGTATATGTAATTAAGGTAAATTTAAATGCAATAAAAATAAATCTAAGCTACTATTTGATATTTTATTTAAATTAAAATGAGTGAATAAAAAATGAATTGGAAATTATATAATAAATGATTTTGGAAATAGAGTGTTAGCTATCGTTGTTCAAATTAATATGTGAGTTAATTCTGCATTAAGTCTTAGGGAAAAACCTCAAGATACCACTTGAGTTTAGTGTTCTTACTTAGTAATTACTCCTATTAACATAGCTAGCAACCAATAATTAAGACACTACTTAAAAACCACTTAATATATGATTAAAATTGGGCAAAAGCAATTTGTTTCTCTTTTCAATTGATGCTCAAACGAGACAATTAAGTAAAAGGATACAATATTATATAATCTAATCATAAACATGATAGAAAATAATATCTCATAGCAATGTAAGAAGATAAGTCCATACAATCATCAAGATACTTCCAACCAATTAAAAATCACAATTCTCAATTCACAAAGATAATGTACCCAAAATCTATGTTTCACAATTGCATAAAAAAAATCTTAGGACTAGGAAATTAGTTACACAATCTAGAAATAAATTTGAGAAATTAAACTCCCCTTTGTAGCATTAGAACTCAAGTCTTCATCTCTTTCTCCAAGATGCCAAGCTCTAGCCACACATAGGAGAAGAATTCACCCTTAGCTTCAGTTCAACCATTGGGTAAGAGAGAAATTATCAAGGGAAGTTGAATGGGATTGGAAAAAAAATAGAGAGAATATAGGAGATGAATGATGGGATGGATAAATGTAAAATTAAGAAGAAGAAAGAATGAAGAAAAGAAAAGAGGTGTGTGGGAGAAGGAGAAGTGTGTACTCTTTTATAGGACAATGTGAGGGTAAAAGTAGGAGAGAGTGAGATTTGAAATTATTGGAATGATTGATGAAGAAAGCAAAATAAAATAAAGAAAGAATAATAATGATTAAAGTCAGAAAGGTGGGGAAAAGTGAGATATAGCGAGGTATGAGATTATTGCAATGATTGATAAAGATAACATAACAAAAAAGAAGGATAAAATAGAGAAAGAGTAATGATAATTAAAGTGAGATAAGATGGGAAAAAAAGGGGGATGAATAATTGAGAAAAATGAATGATTAGCATAAGGTGGAGAAAAAGTGAAAGAGAGTGGAATGTGAATTATTGAGAGAAATGATGATGATCGGGAGGAGATGATGAGATGATGAAGAAAAAAGATTAATGCGAAATTGGTGGTGACAATTAAGTTTAAGATGGGTCTTGGGTCATGGGTTAGATCATAGATGGATTTTGGGTCCATGGATTCTTGTATCTTGGATTTATGAACTCCTTCTTGCTTTTCTACAATTTTCCAAAGAGAACCTACTTGTAAAATAAGCCCAATGTAATACTATTTACTCAAAATTCCACAATTAAAGAGTAATCACAAAAAAAAAGAAGGAATTTAGCCTCTTCTTAAATCATATTATATCCAATCACTCTTGACCTAAATTTGTCATCATTAATGTATTTAAGTCTAACATCATATGATATGAACCCCAAAATAAACATAAAATAATATATAAATTAAAGACTTATTACTTTCTATTGAAGCGATGATTGCAAAGGTTGTTTATGTCATCTAAAATTGCTAAGCACATGAGATGACATGCATTGTATAAGAATAACGATGACATGATGAGACATCCAAATGATTCTGAGGCATGGAAGAGATTTGACCTATTGTATCCTCAATTTGCCTTAGATCCATGTAATGTACACTTAAGTTTGGCCACAGATAGGTTTAACCCTTTTAACAGTCTTAGTACTAGTTATAGCATCTAGCTAGTGGTGTTAATTTCTTACAATCTCCTACCTTGGATATGTATGAAACAAAGTTCGTTAATATTCTTAATGATTATTCCAAGGAAAAGAGCACCTGGAAATGATACAGATGTGTATCAGCAACCATTAATATATTAGTTGAAGGATTTATGGCATGTTGGAATTGAAACATATGATTCCTTCACCAATGAGGTATTTAATATGCGTACGGAACTAATGTGGACTATTAGTATTTTCCTAGGGTTAGAACTTTATCTAGGAAGAATATTCCCAACTGTAATTTAGACTACCCAGTTCGTCATCCCCATAGTCAGAAGTGATGTTTTATAGGTCATTATCATTATTTGAGCCCAAGGCATAAGTTTAGATTAAGCCCAAAATTGATTGATGGAAAGGAGGATGGAAGAAGTCCTCTAAAAGCAATTACTGTCTTATAAATCCTAAAGCAGCTTGAAAATGTTAATGTTATATTTGGAAAAGATGTTGAAGTTAAATTCTGTGGAAGAATTACTCAAGGAGTTGGTGTTAGTGATTGTGAGACTCAACAATGGCATAAGAAAGGTATGCTTTTCTGACTTCTATATTGAGGGAACCATTTATTACACCATAATCTAGATGTAATGCATATTAAGAAAAATGTATATGACAACATGCTTTTCACTTTGTTAAATGAGTCTGGGTATTCAAAAGACTATTTAAATGCATGAAAATACTTGTAAGAAATGAATATTAGGCCTGAACTTTGGCCTAATGTTAGTGGGAGATATTCTCCAACTCTATTCACCTTGGCAAATGCAAATAAGGATGTCTTTCTTCGGACTTTAAAGATATCACTATCTCATATTGCTATTCAAGTAACATTTCTAAGTGCATTGATTTAAGATTGCATAAAATTGAAGGTTTTAAAAGTCATAACTCCCATGTTCTGATGGAGCAACTTCTACTTATAGCAATGAGGACCACACTCTCAAAAGATGTGTGTGTAGTACTGATTGACTTGTGTGTATTTTTCAAAAATTTATATAATAAAGTCTTAAGTATGAATGAGCTTAACCAATTACAAGATAGGGTTATTCTTGCATTATGTCATTTGGAGATGTTATTCCCACATTCATTTTTCACTATCATGGTTCATTTGATTGTACACTTGGTTGAAGAAGCAAAGCTTAAAGGTTCAGTATAATATAGAAGGATGTACCTTATTGAAAGTCGTGACTAAACCATGGTTTTATGAAACTGTGGTTTGGACATACTTTAACCATGTTTGGTATTAATCATGGTTATAATCTGTCCTAACCATGATTTTACCTATGGTTGTTAAAAATCATGGTAAAGCCTTCTTCACACATATTTCTACTACGGTTCTAGCAAACGTGGGTAATGGTCTTAACCAAGGTTATAACCATGGTCAAATAACAAAAAACTATGGTTAAACCCTTTTTTTTAGTAGTGGTAAATATATCAAAGAGGTATCCAAGTTTGCATAAGATTTTGAAGAAAAAATAATTATATTCAAATATGTTCTTTTATGTATAGTTTTATATACATACTAGCCCTTTGCTTCTCCACTATGGAGCAAATCTAAGATGATTTTAATGTTTAGAATGTGTGTAAAGTAGATGATGAAGTCAATGAGGTTTGATTCTCAATGAGGGTAAAATGATGCCTATCCTATCTATATAGATTTGTCATAACGAAGCCATATATGTCCAGTGTGTTTTTATCATTAGCTTCAATGCAACACAATTATCAATGTCACTCAATTTGATCTATTTTACATCATGATATAATTGAATTATTTTTATAAAACCTTCATAAATTCTTATTTTTGTAGTATAAGATGTTATATAATGAAATACAGTTGTATTAATCACCAACTCACAATGTAATTGCAAGCATTTGTACCTAAAACTTTATGTTTATATATATATATATATATATATACATATATATAGGAGAATAAGAGCTTACAGAAAATGTTTGTGTTTACTTTTTGCACAAACAAGGAGGTAGAAAATTTTCACCAATGAAAAGACATATTTGTAACTATCTTTACTCATTATCTTAAGTGCAAAAAAGTTGTTGATTGAATGCATATAAGGTGCAATAACACACGCAAGTATACATGGTTAAACGAGTAATATAATGATGAAATGAATGTCGATCCCTCAGAGACTTAGTTCCAATTTTTACAGATAAACCTATTCTTAAGCTGTATAATTAGAAATTGATTGAGCAAATGTAAATAAAGCTTTAATTGTTGATTGGTCCAGAATTTTAACAAACAACCTATGATTCTGACACTTCACTGCATGCAGGTATGCTTCCTATTAGGATGATTACCTTGTTTCACTTGATGAATAGATTGTTAACCTAGGATTTTTACCTTTTCATATGCTTTTTTTGAATTCATACAAGCTAGGTTCTTTTCCCTTAATTCCTTATATGTCTATGGAAACTAGCTGAGATAAGACTCTTATAAATTCAAGACCTAAATATGGCTATCAAAGACAATTAAGTACTTTCATCATGACTACAAATCGCATTTATGCAAACAATGATTATATGCATCAAGTTTAAAAAGTTATGTAACCTTGTTAGGTTGACTTAATTTCTAACCTTTTCCCTAAGATGATCAAACTTAGAAAATAGTAACTGTAGGATGAATATAAACAATCATTCATTAAGTAAAACTAAAACAAACATTCAACAGAAAAGCATCCCTAATATGTACTCAGTCAAAATCCTAGGAACAAGCTACTTTAGCCTCTCATAGGCATTAGTACAGAATCAAATATGAAAAGAAAAGTATATAAAATACAAGAAGAAAAAGGAGAGGGAAGAATTCAAAGGAGGAATAACCCTATAAAGAGCCCTTCACTCTATAGTAAACCTTCTCCTCAGCAACTCTCAAATCAGAATTCTTCTTAAATGTTTCCCGTACTTCTGTAGCTTGATGCCTTTACTACTTACCCTTAGGACCTTATATATAGCCTTCAAAAACCCTAAAAGTGGAGTATGAGTCATGTATGGAGGCTTAAATCATCAATGCAAATTATAGTTTCTGACGATATGCCCAAGCGAGGCCCATCTGGTACCTAGGTGCTTAGTCTTTGGTTTTGGCACGAGCGCTAAGATATTGGCCGTTGGCACCATTTTCTGAGTTTGATTAGCACTTGGGTTTTGTCTTCATGGAGCTTGGGTGTGATGTGTATGGTTTTGATGCCTAGGCACTAATTTTTCCAATTTTTCCTGTAACAATGGTACATGGGTGCTAGTACTATGATGCCTGGGTGCCATCTTTCTGGGTTTAGTGTTTAGGTGCTGGCATTGTGGTGCCTGGGCGTCTTGATTCTAGCACCTGGGCATTGATTCTCAAACTTTCTATAACTGTGTCTGCTATTACCATTTCAGCTCCTTTTTCTAAAAGTAAACACTTAATTCTTTTCTCAACAGATGTCAAAGGAAACTTTCAAATTTTATATGAAATATGTGTAATTTTTATCTAGAATTGCAATGTTTGTTTAATTAATATTGCTTAGATAACTTTCTTTAGAGAGTTATCAAAAGGAAAAATTTATGAAGCAAGCAACATCAAATTTCCTTCGTAAAAATTGTGGCTAATTCAAGTGAGCATTTGCCACAATAATAATGAAAATTAAAGAATCACAAGAAAGAATCATGCTCTATAGTTTGGAGTTTCTATAAGGAAAAAAAAATAAAAAGGAAATTTATCCTCAAATAATAAAAGAAAATTTAAAAATAAATTATTTACAAATGATATGTGATGAGAGAAAAAATGACTTTGTAAAGTACCTTCAATAGATCAACTGAAATAATAGTGCTGGTGCAAACTCTGATTTCTAAAGGTTAAACTAGATAGTAAAGGCTTGCTTAATGTTTCAGAGGAGGAAAGATAGAAAGTAGAGAAAGTAGAAGGGAAACAGATGCTTGTGACCTATGCAATTTCATGTGCTTTATATAGAATGATTAGTATAGTCAAAACAAGTAAACTAATAGACCTTTTTATAATAATGTTCACCTTTTAAGTAGAGTTTCCAAAAGAATATGGACATAAAAGTTAAATAAGAAATGTAAATATGTTTTGTTACTTGGAATAAGCTTACAGATGGTGAGAAGGACAATGAATATTGTAGAGCAATTCATCCTTGAAATTACTTTTATTCACATTTTTCTTCCATATAATTATAGTATCAAACAAGTAGTTTGCGTTAACCCAATCAGTTTCAAAATTCTTTTTTATGTTAACTACGAGTGAATTAATGACTCCACTTAATCTACAACTAATTAATGTAAGACAAAAACTGTGACTTCAAGGCTAAAAGATGAAACAAAAATGTGATTATGTTTCAGTTACAGGAAATGAGGGATTAATGGTGTGAATGACGATTAATGAAAAAGAAAAATGTAAAAAAAAAAATTAATTTGTTTCCTATTACTGAAATTAAGGTAATGGATGGTGTGAAGAATAAAAAAGATCAATAATGTATAAAAGCGTTGTCCCTTGAAACTGCTCTTTTCACATTGTTCTTTCATTTACACTATCAAAAAAGTGGTTTTGTTTCATTTTCACCTCACATTAATATACTCAGTAAAAAACGTGAATATATATATACACACACACACACACATATATTTCAAGACCAAAAATAAAACTAAATTGTAAATGTACTTCACTACTAGGAACAAGTTAATGAATGGTGTGAATATTGATGATTAATGCCAAAGATTAAATTATAATATAAGCAACAAGAAAGGTATTTTTAATAAAAAAATTCACTTTTGTGATCCAACTTTAATCTTAAAATAATTTGCATGATGTGGTAGCAAAACTACGTAATAAGAAACTAAAAAGCTCACCAATTTTTTTTCTTTTTACCTTCCTCATAAAAATACTACTACATATCAACACAACAATCCTTTGGACAAAAATTTCATTTTTCTCGATAATCATATAACTTCGAAGGAGATTGATTTATTAATGCATATCTTCAACAAATAGATGGAGGAGAAAATGATGAGTTCAAAGAAAGTTGAAGGAAAAGAATATGCTCGTATCCACCATTGTAGTTTTATGTGCTTTTTATAAAAAGACCCAGGTAGGTAAAGCAAGTAAAGTTATAATTGTTAGTTTCAGGAAGGACGAACAATAAATTTAAACAAAAAAAGTAGATATGTTGAAGTTACTACAAATATGACGATGGATGGTGTAAGGGATAATAAATGCAGTAGCCAAAAACGGGGTTTTATACTATGAAATTGATTTTTTTCACAATTTTCTTCCATTCTTACAAGCAAACAAGTAGTTTATAGAGCCCCTTAGTGTCAACCAAAAAACATGAATATATTTCAGTTACTAGGAAAAAGTTCATAGATGGCGTGAAGAATAATTAATGCATTTGGAGCAAGGTTTTAAATTGCAGTTGTGGCTGTGGTTTCTGCAATTGCAGGTGTTGCAGAGGTTACAATGTAGGTTGCGGTCACTGTGGTCATGATTTTTTTAAAGAATTGCACAATATATCTAAAGATTATAAATAATCATTATAACTATAATAACATATCATATATAACATCTATAACAATTTAATAAATATATATTTTATATAAGCATATTAATATCAGTCCATAAACTTTTAGTTATTTGTCTATCACTACATTGTGTTTGGTAGTTTAGGGCTTAATCATGTAGCTCCTTAGCATTAAAGAATTATTTGTCAAAAATAATAAATAGGCATTCTTTTATATATATATACTGTTAAAATTATTATTATTTGCATACTTGGAAAAAAAAATATCATCATAAGTTAATTGATATATCTTTTCCTCATTTGTAATGTTACAGACTTACAGCTCCATGAATACTTTATATTATTCCATTAACTAAGTTGACAAAATTAATAATTACCAACTTAACAATTTTGAAAATTAAAAAAGTTTCCAAAATTTTGAACCTGACAACATTGTTGGAAAATTATGTGACTAATTTAATTTTAAACTATTGACATTAAATCAATTAAATATAATTGATAAACTTAGATAATTTACAAAAAAAAAAAATTCCAATATCTCTCTGTACCATTATGTTCTGTTAAGATAAAAGTTATGTCCAATAAAATTTATATTCAAATTTTATTTTTGTATTATATATTTGCGATTATTAAACGTAATTTATAATTTCATTCCCAAACTCCTATTTCCAAAAAGTCTTACTCAGCCGTTTTAACTTTTCACATCACACCTACCCCTTTCTCTCTCTCTTGAGTCTCTTTTTTCATTTGTCAATCTTTATTTTTCTGGCTTCTTAGTCTCTAGTCTTTTCTTCTAACATTTCCAACTCCCAGGTCCTAAACCCACCCAAACTCGAACCTCTGGGAAAAGACAAAGGTGATGAGAATACTTCAGGGGTAAAATTGGCATTGACCACTACCAATTAAAGGACCTGCTCTAAGTGCTCCCCAGATATTTTGATTGGTTTTGTTTTGTTGCTTTCTTCTTTGGGTTGCTCATTTGCTCCTCTACTTGTTTTAAAATAAGGATTTTTAATTCTTTTTTGGATTTAATGTTTAAAAACACATCAATATGGTGTTGCGGCCGCAATACTGTTCTATTTCAGCCATAACACCACAATGTCTCATTGCCATATCAACAATTGCAAGGTGATGTTGATGTGGCGTAAGTCGTATCTACAATATTGCTGTAATGCCCCAATAAATTTTAATTAGTGGAATATATATATGATCACTTAGTGAAATATAAGAAAACAAAAATTTTCAAGAAAATTTTTCTAAGGTATAACATTTTCTGAGGTGAAAATATATTATGGGATTAAGGTTGGCTTAGTAGTCAGGCTTCACTTGCATGGACTAAGAGGTTGAGGGTTTGAATCCTGACTTCCCCACTTCCCATGTTTTCTTAGGCGCTAACACTTGTCCATGGGATGCGAAATGATGAAATTGCCCTTGGTCTTATAACATCTTCTTTCCCTAAGAGCTTGAAGCAATCAGCCAATGGAAAGGATTTTTACATTATGCGTTCACCGAAGCTTCGATTTTTTCACGCTCATTGCGCACACCAAAATTGCAAAGCAAATTCAGCATAAGGAAGTGTTTTTCTTCAGTATTTCTATCATGGGTTTTGCTTTTGACATGAATTATGGCCTTTCCCCACTAATCCTGTGCTTTATAACTTGTTAACTGCCTTAGATTTTAGTTGCCTACGTTAAGGTTCCGATAAGGATACATGACGTGATTTCGTCCAATTGAGCTCGAATTGGTCAGTGAATTGTAAAATTTTGATATGCCTTGCTAGTTTCTCATAAATTTTGCCATTCCCTGCTTTTAATTTCAAGAAATTGAAGCTTAGGATGAAACCCAATTTAGACATGAATTTAGGGTTCTTGAGGGACCAAACTGAACTTTTTGAATTTGAGGCTTCAATCAGTAGCATTAAGGCAGTAATTGGAATAATTATAAGTTATTGTTTGGATAGGAAAGATGATTTAGTAATATTTCATAATTTTCCTTGAATTTTTTCAATTATGGAATGGCTCTAGGAAGGTTAAGGATGTGTAAAGAGTCTATGGTAAATGACTTATAGTCTAAGCAAGTTGGAGAATTTAATAATGGAAATTGGAGTAAGAGAATGAATAGGAATTGATAAATTTGTTATTACTTGATAATATGCTAAAGTGAAAATTCTTATTGGGTTATATTATTGAGACCTTGTTTCCTTGTGGTGGTAAGCTTCTTAGGAGTAGAGAGACTCTTAAGTGTTAAATCAAATGTTATAAGGAGATTATTTGCGATATGAGGTTAATGCCAAAACTGTTTAGGCAAAGAGAAAGAGAAATAATTCATTTCTTTTTCTGTTGGCATAGGAATTTATTAAGGGTGAGGTTGTCACCCATGTGAAGGAATTGGTTGCTTGTAATTAATGGCATCCAGGTGCGTAGATAGCACTCCCAACTCTTTTGTTTTATAGACTCCATTGTTTTTTTCTTTATTAGGAGATGTTTTACAATTACCATTATGATTTTATTAATTGGTATTGTAAATTCTTAGTAGATGGATTTTCTTGGCATGATTATATAATTATATCTTATATGGTTTGATAAAGACCTTTGAGAAATCTCATGCATATGGTTATGTATAACTACTAGATAAAATATTATTGAAATGCTAATTGATTTCATGTATGCCTATTTTATTTTTCTTAGCTTTGAAAGGACAAGTTAGGACACTAGCAGCTAACAATAGTTCTGTTAGCCCTTGGTGCACCTTGGAAAATACCTAACTAGTAGGGTTAATGAAGGTGCTAGCCTCGTGTGACAGCCATCACACGTGGACAGATGAATGATTACTTTTCGTGAGTTATGACCTCACGCTTGTTGGTTATTTACCCTCGAGGATTATGTGTCCTGGCTTGTTATGATTACCCTTGTGGGCTGTGTGCCACACCAGATATCTATAGACTAGTCCATGGTAGTCCTTCCCCTTACTAGATATTCAAGAATCTACTATTTTGTTTCTTTTTACTTTATAAGGCATCTTGACTTGGGTAATAAACATGTTTTACAATGTGCATCAAATAGCTTATTACTATTATTTATAAATTAAATATTATCTTAATCCATGCAAATCATGATCACACTTTTGATTGCAAATTATATATGTATATTATTTACTAATATTGGGATGCTATCTGCCAAAAAATTTGTTATCATAGATAGTGAAGCTGGTGAGATTCTGAATGAGCGAGGGAGTGACTGGAATCTCTTTGGGTGAGCCAGCTTAGATTTGCAGGGTTTAGCCCTATTTCATTTTGTTGTACATTACATTTTTAAGTTTTATGTATATATATATAGTTCTAGGTAGCTATTCTTTTGTTTGCTTTTGCGATGTATTCTAACCACATATAAGCTTTCCCTACTTTTGTATTTTGGTGTATTCTGTTTTAGTTCACTCTAGTGAGATCAGAGCTCTCGTTATGTAAACTTGTTGCTTAACAAGATTTTGTAGTAATTTCAGGATGTCCTATTTAATGGATAGACTCTGCTGAAATTTCTACAAAACTCCTTATGTTGTATATAAATTGCAAAGTTTACTTTGAATATGGTGCAAGATTAGAAAATGTTAGTGTGGTTAAATTTCCATCTAGTGTAGGCTTGAAGGTTTGGGAATTTCCTCGTTTCCTATTAGAACCCAGATTTGGAGGGGTGTGTGTATAACATAGGCGGCTTTTTTTTTTTCCTTTTGCATTTCTAGTTTAGTTTCACTATCAATTAAGTTGTTTATTGAGCCCTTCTCATAGAAAGTGTATGTTATAAAGTGAATGAATGGCTTCACTTAAGCAATTGTGCTTAAGCAATTGCTAATACAAGAAGAAATATGTGTAAAATATGTTAACAGATGATTGGACACAAGGCTAAACAAAAAATGTGAATATGCTTTAGTTACTTAGAATATGGTTAAATAGATGGTGTGAAAGGTGATGCGCGTAGCAGAAAATGGGGCGAGGGTCTCACCTTGAAAAAGTCTATTTCACATTTTCTTTCCATTTTTACCATTATATTTGTTATTTATTAGTTTCATATAATTTTTTTGTTAACAAAAACTGAATAAATGGCTTCACTAAACCAAATATTAAAGTAAGACAAAAAGAGTTTATATATTTAACAAATACTGGATAAAAAATAAACAAAAATGTGATTAAAAGCACTAAATGGCAAGAAGATGTTGATACATCTAAGATGACGATATGAGACCTAATATGCATATTCCTGGACATTTTAAATGCAACAAGCTTGCTACTAGCTTTATTGTAGGTGGGCAATCTGGATTAGCACTACTATGAGAAATGATTTAAACAACGTGCGGTGATCATCTTCTAGGGTTTGAAACTTATCCTAATGGCTTATTTGACGTTAATAATCAAAATGCAAAATCCAGGTTAGATGAAAATGGATAGAGTCAACTAACATTTACAAGGCTTTTGTTACACATGCTTAGCCTTCACCTTTAAATATGTTGTCAGTTTGAACATCAATATTGGGTGAAAATGCATTGATGGTAATGACATATTTAGGCTCTTTCTGATTCATTCTACAACAACATAATGTAATTTTGAGTTATTTAATATGAAACTTCAAAATTATTTATTCAAATATCATCATATAACATGTGATAACGTATATGTAATATGTTTGTAAGAATAACCAAGTAAAAAAAATTAAATGCACAGGCTTACTCAAGTTTTGTCTTTAACTTCATTGGATTAGTGATCAAGTATCAGTCATATTAGTGAGGAGCCAATGAAAATCCACTAAGAAAGGATGTAGGATCACATTAAATTTTTATAACTCTTCACAGAACTAGTACATAAAAATTTTTTGAAGAAAAAAAAAAAAAGAGGCTTGATCGGGCAATGGGAAAGAAGCAAAAGTAAAATCCAAACTCATTTCATTCTTGAAAGTTTAGGACAAGTGAAGTTAGATAGTAGGTTCTATACTAGCACAACAATAATAAGAATAAAAATTCGTAAGAAAGATTATTATCAAGATTAAAAGCATGGAAAAAGAAAAAAAATCCTAAAAAATACGCAATTTAAAAACTGATGAGATAGCTCATGTACATTAATTAATTTGCAATAAATTAAAATAATTTGTGAATTAATCAGCTTTATAGGTTAACTAGCCACACTTTAGCTAGATTTTTTATTGCTCTTTTTTTTAAATCTACTCTTTTTTAGCTAACCTAATTTGATTAGTTTGTTGACTAAATTATACAATAAATGGCAAGATGAGTGACTGGTTTTCATTTTCCCATATTTCTGATCCAACTTTAAACTTTAAATAAATTATATGATGAGGCAACAAAACTAAACTATGCAAAACGGGAGTAAAACTCACCATTTTTTTTTTGGCTCATCCACATAAAGATTACATAACAATTCCACAAATGTCTGGTATCATTTTAATCTTCCTATATATTGACAAAATTACATATATTTTCCTGGTGATTGTATGAATAAAGAATAAATCATGATTAAAGATATGGTAAGTTGCTCTGTGCAGAATCAAATTTGTCCACGAAAGGGCAATCTCGTGAAACAAAACAGCAAAGCCCCAAGTATTCATTCAAGCTAGATCTGCTAGAGATGATTTACTCAGCCAATTTTCAATTTTCCCTTTGCTTTTTCATGTTTGGAATGTGAGTAAATTAGAGGATGAGATCCCAGGAAGCTTGTACTTCAATGTAAGTTAAGTGATACCTATCCAATCTAAATGGAATTGCAACATTGCAAAAGCCATTTAGCCACTCCATTTGGTCCACTCTGTATCATGATAAAATTGAATTATTAACATGTTCACTTCACAAACAGTTAACATGTCATATGTTGATACATAGTTGCTGAAATCACCAACTCAAAATGTAATTGCACACATTGGTGCATTAAACTTTGTTATATATATAAGAGATTAATATAGCTTGAAACTAAAAAAATAATGTTGTGCATACTTCTTGCACAGACAAGGAAGTAAAAAATACTCACCAATAAAAAGATATAAGATCTCATTTTAATAACTACTACAACTTTCTTTAATCATCATAATCGAGCGGCTTCAAATTTCTTTCTTAAAAATCGTCAGTGTGTCTAATGTGATACTATTTTTGTTCTCGCATAATAATAATGACAGTTAAAGAATTACAGGAAAGAATCAAGCTCATGATTAATAGTAAGAAAAAGAGTTAATCCCTAAATAATATATGAAAATTTGGAAATGCATTTATTACAAAGGATATATCTATATATAGATATATATGTGTGTGTCTGTGTATATATATATATATTGAGAGAGTAAATCACGTCATAAAATACCTCCATTAAATTGATTGAAATAAGAGTGATGCTCAGGATTGGAAGAATGCTTAAATGTTTCACCAGTGAATGGTATATAGAGATAGAAAGAAAAGAAAGTAGAAAGGGAAGCAGAAGCTTGTCATGACCTCTGCAATTTTGTATGCTTTATAAAGAATGAGTAGTATAGTCAAAGCAAATAATGTTATACATGTTTTTTGTACTGTTGCCCTCTTTTGCACCAGATTTTTCGTAAGAATATGGACAAACAATGTTAACTAAAAAACGTGAACATGTTTGTGGTACAGAGGTTTTCTGCATTATCAGCGACCTTCAAAGGATATTCTTAAGAATTTGGACGAAAAATCTGAACCAAAAACGTGAATGTTTCTGTTACTCATAGTAAGTTGATAAAAAGGTGTGAAGAATAAGATAAAGCTCTTTTCAGTTACTTCATGTTTCCTAATATATGACTCCCCCTAGCCTATGACAAAAAGCGTGAACATATAATTCAAGAAAAAAAGATAAAACTAAAATATAATTATGTTTCAGTTAGCAGGAAAAGCTTGATGAATGATGTGAATGACAATTAATGCAGAAGATTAAATTATAAAATAAGCAGCAAGCAAGGTCTTTTTTTTTTTAATCATTCATTTTTTAGATCCAACTTTAATTTCTATATCATTAGCTTACATGTGATAACGTATATGTAATTACTTATTAACAATAATCCTTTGGATAACAATTACTTTTTCTTTCGACAATTATAACAATAAAAGCTAAACCATTGTGCGAAGAAAAGACAAATAGCCTCTAGTGGAATCAAATTTGTTAACAAGGGGGAGATCATCTCAAGAAGTAAATCAGTGCAGCTAAAAGGAATATTTTCTTAGAATTATGTTGACACATGAATTTGATGGAAATTTCTTCATATATGCATGGTCAGATTACAAATGAAGGTGGGGAGGCACTTACCATGACTAATGAAGCCAATGAGGAAAACCCACAATTCAAAAGCTTGTTTGTGGAAGTAGGGACTGTCTTGGAAGAGAAGGAAGAACAAAACAGCGGAATCCAGAGTCCTAATTGACATTTTTTGTTCCCTACTAAATGACTCCAGCTAGCATTGGCCACTAAGATGATGAGTTCTCATTACAAGTATGAGATACACATGAAGACCAACTCTCCAATGTCAGCTAGAAGAGATACACAAGAAGGGTTGCTCAACTTTAAGCTGTTGAAACTGGTGGTTCGGGCTATCTGTGAATTGTATCAAAGAACAGGTAATGTTTTTAGTATGTATTCTCATGTGCATCAGCTTCTGGAGGAAAAAATAATTTTCAAATTATTGTATATTCATTTATCCATAATTATGGAAACTTACTAGCCTCTTGTTCTCGTCGCTTTGGAGAATGAGTTTGAGATGCTTTTAATGTTTAGAATGTGAGTAAAACAGATGATGAGACTCCTATGGTTTGAATTTTTGTTGTTGGAAAATTCATGTCTATCCAATCCGTACTAAATGCAACAGCGATACCATATAGCATTTTATCATTTGCTTCAACACAAAGCGAATATGAATGCCACTTGCTCTGATACACTCTATCATAATATAATTGAATTAATAACATGAAAACTTCACAAATACTTGTTCTTATTTTGGCACACTAATAATGAAAATAAAAGAATTACAAAAATGAATCATGGTTAGGATCCAATGTAAAGGGAAAAAAATGAAATTAATCATCAAATAATATATGCAAAGTTGAAAATGAATTTATTACATATATTAAGGATATATACTTAAAATGAGAGAATAAGTAACTTTGCAAAATACCTCTAATATATAGTTTGGAATTAGGAGTGTTGCAAATTCTGGAGATTAAGCTATTGAGCAAAGCTTGCATAGGAAGATGAAAAAACCATGAAGGTGTAGCAAGAAATTGGAAGAATGCCAAAATGTTTCAAACAGAATGGCTTTATGCATGCATATATTGAACAAAGGGGAGAAAGTAGAAGGGGAAGCATATGCTTATGTGTGACCAGCTTTGCAATTTGTCGTGCTTTATATAGAATGACCACGAGGCAAAGTACATAAAGTTATAAACATTTTTCGCGTTGTTGTCTGCTTTTTCAGCAGAATTTCAGAAGAATGGACAAAACAGTAAAACAAAAAACGTGAACATATTTCAGTTATACTCAAAATAAGCTGATGGATGGTGTGAATGATAATTAAGCAATATATAGGAGTGGTTTATAAAAAAAAAAATTATTTTTAATGAAACTAAATGAATGGCTCTACCCAACCAACTATTAAAAACAAGCCAATGGTTTTTGGCACTTTTAGACTGTTCTGTACCATTGTCACAAGTCGTTCAAAATACTTGAAATGCTCAATTTTATTGTACCATTTATGCATACTGAGTTTGATCTAAAATTCATAATTGAATTGTTGTGTCTATAGAGATTTATTTTATATACTCAGACATATATATATATATATATATATATTGTGATAATTCATATTTCAATATTTAACTGATTTGTTTATGTAAAATAAACAAGAGGTTGATTTCAATTAGCTTTTCATTTTTCTAACCTCACAATAATATATAAATAAGGGATCTTCGAATTCATATAGTGGCATTAGAGGCTAAGACTAGTTCATGAAACAATAAATTTAATTAGGAAAGTATTTGTATTGCAATAGAAGAGCCATACCACTAAACCATAATTCTAATAAAGTCTCTGATTATAGTTACAATTCAATTAATTTAGCATTTATTTCAAAGTCATTATATTTCATTAATAACTTTCTTAATCCCTTCAAATTTGGTGAATGAATAATCTTTATATGTTAACTAGCCGCTCGACATGAAGTTTAAAAATGCTCTTCTTTAATGAATGAACCTTGCTTGAATAATTATAAAATAAATGCTCTTAGTAATTAAATTATAAAATAAGTAGGAAGTTGAGAGACTGGTTTTCATTTTCCTATATTTTGACCAACTATAATCATCAAATAAATTACTTGATGAGGTAGGAAAACAAAAAAGTGCCATTAGCAAGTAAAACCACCAAAATTTTTTCTCCTCCACATAATTATAAAGACACTATTATATATCAATGCCACAAACTTGTCTCGTATCATTTTAATCTTTTAACTGATAAAATTACATGTATTTTCCCGATAGGTGTATGAATAAAGAAAAAATCATGATTGAAGAAATGGTAAATTGCCTTGTGTGGTACATTTGTCAACAAAAGAGCAACCTCAAAAACAAAACAGCCGAATCCAAAGTCTTAATTTAAGCGAGATCAGATGGAAAAGATCTACTCTGTCTAGCTAAGAGTAGGAGAGTTTCTAGGCCTTCGATGAGTGGTGATAGGCAAACCATATCAAAAAAAAATTTTGGATGCATATATCTTATCATTCTACTCCTTTCTACTAAAATCCCTTCCATTATTACATTTAATTTTCTCCTAAACTCCTAAACATAGCTTAAGGAAGTTTTCTTCGTCACTTAAACCCATGACCTTCCCCTTTCCTTTGACTATCTGAGATGTAGGACTTGTTAGCTAATCTTTTTTCTTTTCTCTTTCAATTTAAAATTTTTCCTTTCCTTTAATGTTTAGAATGTGAGTAAAATAGATGAAGAGATCCCTTGAAGTTTAAACTTCATGGTGGGTAAAGTAATGCCCATCCAATCTATATGAAACTGCAACAGTGAAGCTATATAGCCACTCAATCAAATCCACTCTGCATCATGACAAAATTGAATTATTAACATGTTAACTTCACAAACACTTGTTTTAATAATATCATCCAACATGTCATATATTCATAAATAGTTGCAAAAATACCAACTCAAAATGTAATTGCACACATTTGTACATTAAACTTTGTTATATATATATATATATATATATATATAGGAGATAAATATAGCATGAAACTTCTAAAAAAATGTTGTGTTTACTTCTTGCACATACAAGGAAGTAACAAATACTCACAAGAAAAAGACATAGTTATTATAACTTTCTTTACTGATCTTAATCAAGTGCAAAGAAATAAATACTTTTTTAATCCCGTGGCATCAAATTTATTTTTTAAAAATTGGGGCTATGTCAAGTGTGATACTATGATTGTTTTGGCATAATAATAATGATTGTTAAAGAATAACAAAAAAGAGTCAAGCTCATGATTAAATGTAAGGAGAAGAGTTAATCCGAAAATAATAAATAAAATTTTGAAAATTTATTTATTACAATGAATATATATAATGAGAGAATAAATCACTTCGTAAATTACCTCCATTAAATCAATTGAAATAAGAGTGAATCTCGGGATTGGAAGAACGCTTAAAAGTTTCACCGGAGAAAGGTATATACAGATAGAAAGAAGAGAAAGTATAAGGTGAAGCAAAAGCTTGATTCATGACCGCTGCAATTTTGTGTGCTCTATATAGAATGATCGGTACACGCTTTTTGTACTGTTGCCCACTTTTGCAACAGATTTTTAGGAAGAATATGAACTAACAATGTTAACAAAAAATATAAACATATTTATGGTACAGTGATTTTTTGTATTGTCATTGACTTTTGTAGTAGATTTTTCGGAAGAATATGAACTAAAAAAATGAATGTTTCTATTACTTAAAAGTATGTTGATAAATGGTGTGAAGAATAAGATAAAGCTCTTTAGGTTACTCCATGTTTCCTAATATATGACTCCCCCTAGCCTATGGCAAATGATAAAGCTAAAATGTAATTAAGTTTTAGCTAGTAGGACAAGCTTGATGAATGGTGAATGACAATTAATGCTGAAGACTAAATTATAAAATAAGCAACAAGCAAGGTCTGTTTTTCTTTTCATTATTCATATTTTAGATCCATCATTAATTTTCAAATTAGTTGCGTGATGAGGTGGCAAAACTCTGTAATAAAAAACTAAAAAGCTATCTAAATTGTTCAGCCTCATAATATTGTCCCTACGCTTGCCCCAACTTCATAAGGCATAACTGCTCACATTAAGAAGACAAAGCCTCCTCGTTTACAGATCTTGAGACTGCTAGATGCTACCTAGAATTTGTTTATATATTTTATATTCTATAGTTTTTTATTGCCTTTTGGTGGGATTCTCTACTCTACCTCAAACTCATGTCTCTTGCTTAGACCTATTATGCAAATCATGTTTCTGAACAAGAAAGAGCTTTTGGTGGAGAGAACGCACTTTGTCTATACCCACAACAAAAGACACATGACCATATAAATTAATATAATAAAAGTAATAGTAGTAGTAATAATAATTATTATTATCATTATTATAATAATAATACAACCAAAATGATTTAAAATTCGAATTATTTTCATTTGAGCTAGGTTATTAAGCTAAAACGTAAGATTATTCTGACAGTTCAAATAGCTACAATCATGAACTTACTAGCCAGCAATATTCTCATATTTGTTACTTGTAATAGATGTTGGTGTTTGTGTAAATATATCAAATTAGACATGATGATTTTAGTAAGAAATAATTTGCATTAACTTTTGAATAAAGATCATTTGAAAAAACTATTTTCTAACAGAAAGAAGATAGTAAGGCCTACAACATTACGAGAATGAAGATGGACTCACCAATGTTCCAGCTCCTCCAATATCAGCTAAAAGTGATATACATAAAGGGTTGCATACTTACTAGCTTCTTGTTCTCTCTACTTTGGAACATGAGTCTGAGATGCTTTAAATGTTCAGAATGTGAGTAAAACAAATTATTGAGACTCCTGAAGTTTGAGCTTTAATGTTAGTAAAGTCATGTCTATCCAATCCATATGAAACTGCCAAAGTGATGCCATATCTATGCTTTTTATTTTATGCTTCAATACAAAGTGAATATCAATACCACTTGCTTTAGTCCACTCAGTGTTCCTAAAATTCAAACTCTTCATGCTGCATTTGCGTAACAGGGCAGCATCATTCATTTCCATCATTCACTTCACATATTTACAACACTATACAACGAAAATTGATTCACGGCAGCACAAGGTAACCATGACTAGGAACATGGAAGCTATGACTCTTATCAAGAAGCTTCTAAGATCACTAGATCAGGTGAATTAGCAGAGATTTTACCGCAATAAAAGTTCAATAAGTATGATAACAAGTTTACAACTGATGTTGAAGAGAAAGAATCATTAGACTAGAAAAATAGCGAGTCGTTTAAGGATGCCAATGACCAAAAGGGTTCAGATGGTGATGAGGTGATGAAAGTGAGGAGACAGGCGGCGGTGAAGGAGGTCAAAAGAAGAAAAAGAATAATAAGTAGAAGAACAAGGAGCAAAATGGTACCGTTTGTCGTAATGATTATGATGAAGGTGGTGAAGATAGTACAACAACTAAAGCATCACCTGTCATCACTCATCAGTATAGTTTCCATTGATCTCGTACTCACAAATGTACTATTCACCTCCTCGACCTCAACCAAATCAATTTGGGCTAAGCTATATCACGGCTTCTTCTTATCTTGCTCCTAATTCTATGCATTCTATTTATGCTATTGCTAACTACTCTTGCTTGCCGCCACCTCCTCCACCCCTTATAAAAAATATATGTGAAAAACAAAAAGGAAAGAAAATGAATAACCAGATATGAAAGAGGAGGCTGGAATTGAAACAAAATTTTGAGATTATTTACATCATTTCATAAATTCAATCCTCTTGCTCTTAAGGAAAAAGTTAAAATTGTAAACTCTCCATTCCATTAATTGGTAAAGATATGTTTTCAACATAGTGTTAAAAATAATGATTCGTAGTCCTTAATTTAAATTGAGTGATAAGAAATTGATCTTCTATATTTTTTCAATTAAATTATAATGTCAATATAAAATTGTAACAATCATATAGTTTATTTATGATTTAAACTATTTATTATAAGCTTTCACTTACCCTACTTAAAGTTATTCCCTCAAAGAATAATTATAACATATAAAGAGATATTAGTGTGATATATGAGCAGAAGAAATTGTAGCATATCACATTAAAAATCTAGATAGCGATATAGATTTGGTCAAAGTAACTTTATTACGACAAAGAAAGGTGAGGGATCATTTGCATCACCAATCTCACCAATAAACAAAGGTCTAAGTTTTGTATTACGCTTACACATGAATAAGAGAAAGCTATTTTCAATTACTCAATATTTCCTTATATATGACACCCCCAAGCCTATTCCAAAAAGTGAGAACATATAATTCAATACAAGAGATAGAACTAAAATGTAATTATGTTTCACTTACTAAGAAAAGCTTGATGATTAGTGTAAATGACAATTAACACAAAGATTAAATTATACAATAAGCAACAACCTATGTCTTTTGTCATGACCAAAGCCAATAGGACGTGATCGGCACAGGGAATAAGGTATTCTTCATTCCCGTAAACCTATCAAATATCACCAGATAGCAGAACATAACAATGTATAGACCCTAATTGTTTAAACATCAAGACTCATAACTCTGCATGCAATTATAAAAGAATTAGTTTAATCTCTGTGTAGAAAGTTTAGCAGAGTATCCTTGAACATGGACCTCCCGAAATCTCTATGTAGAAACTTATATTGGAGAGTTTTGCTTTCTCGTACATAATTATAACACAACCCACAAACCATGGTAATACTTCAAAACATTTAGCTTATATATAAAGGAACAACTAAGTCTAATTACAAAACAAGAAAACATTGCTCTAACAACAGGCTAGGCTCACCAAAAGAATAAAAACACCACATTTCCTACTTTGTAGGTAGGTGTTTTGGATCAGCACTGGAATTGAAATGGCGTAGTTTTTTTTCTGCATTGTTGATCATTGTAAATCTTTTAATCTATAGCTCCAATTGTCACAGGTAAGGAATTAGATTCTATATTTTTTTTTTATTTGAGATTGTCTGGCTATATTTATTTTATGACAATAGATCTCTCTTACCTTCTAATTTATAGGTTGTAGTTGCGGAAATTTTGGAGAGTCCACATTTCAAAGGAGACTCTGCCGAAATTTCCACACAAAAGCCAATTAATAAGTAGTATGCTCATGGATTGGCATAATATGGTAACATTCATTTGTGAGGCATTGTTGTTAAACTATTTAGGTTGTCTAACTTTTCTGGTTTGTGGAGACTAGGTTTATCTCGTTCTCCATGCCAATCACACTTCCTTAGTTAATGGTGTGACAGGGGAATCATAATCCCAAATCTTTCACTTCCAAAATTAGTCTAGAATGTTGTCCTCATTTGTTATTTTTATGTTTGCATATTAGTTTTCATTCATTACAATTTATTGTTGGCTTGATTTTGATTAAAGAGCTTATTTTAATACTTAGCAATTATCTTAGAGCCAAATCCTCATGGGAATGATACTCTACTTTCCATTATATTACTTGTGCAATATGTTTACTTGTGTGTATGCTTCCATAGCACAACATATATCAAACAAGACACGATATTTTTAGTAACACGTAATTTACATTAACTTTTGAAGAAAGAACAACTAAAGGGAGTATACGAATACCTAATAGCTTCTTATATTCTCACCATTAGAGCATGAGTATGAGATGCTTTTAATGCTTACATTGTGAGTAAAACGATTGATCATGAAGCTTGAACATGTTGATAAGATTGTGTCTCTCCAATCTATGTAACTACAACAACAATACCATATTTTCTAGGCTTTTGATCATTTCCTTCACTATAAAGTGAAGACCAAAGCCACTTTGATCCAATGCATAGAGTTTGTATGAACCTTTTTAAGAGGAGAAAGAGGCTAGAGGAAAGATTTGAAGCAAAAAATTAGGAATAATATATAAAGCAATGTTAAGGGAGGTACCTTTTCTATTTAAGCACAATAATAATGACAATATAAAATTACAGTAAATATCTTGAGAATTAAATCTAAGGAGGTGAAAAGAGGAAATTAGTCCTCAGAAGATACATCCAACTCAAATATTGAATTTTAAAACATATACGAAGGTTATTTACAATAAATGAGAGAATCAATTATTTTATAAAATGCCTCAATTAAAATAGTTGAAATTAAGAATAATGAAGTAATAAAGTATTGAAAAAGGCTTACAATTGACTCATGCTCTTATAGAACTAACAAACATCATATTTAAATATAGTGAGCGTAGAATAAGAGCAACAAATTCAATAAAAATCACAAGAAATTGGAAGAATATGAAAAAAGATTCCTGAAGAGACTACTAGTTTGTTTATGCATATATTGAATAAACAAATGGAGGATAAAATATGAGTTCAAAGAAACTGATAGGAAAACGAGATGCTTGTGTCCTCCATTACGTGCTTTACATAAAAAAGACTAGAATTGGCAAAACAAGGAAAGTTGTTACTTTTTTTTTTTATTTTTGTATTGATGCCCTTTTTCCAGCGGAGTTTCAAGAATAATAGATTAAAAATTTAAACAGAAAAAATGTAAATATGTTACTCAGGACAAGCTTAATGGTGTGAACGATAATAAATGCAGCAGAAAATGAAAATTTTCTCACATGAAATTGATTTTTTTTCACATTTTTCATCCAATTTCACTAACGCATAAGCAGTTTATCAAGCCCTATAATGTCAAGGAAAAATACATGAATATATTTAAGGTAGTTGGAAAAAGCTTATAGAAGATGTGAAGGATGATGAATGTAGTGGAAAAAAGACAGCTTGAATCCCCACGGACAGCTCTTTTTTTTTTAACATTTTTCGTCTAGTTTCACTATCAAATTGATTGTATATTAACACCGTTTCATAGAAACTTTATGTTAAGCTAAAGTGAATGAATGGCTAAACTTAAGCAATTGCTAAAATAAAATAAAATAAAAAGCATCAAAATGTTTTAGTTACTTAGAATATGGTCGGATAGATGGCGTGAAGGATGTTGAGTATATCTAAGAAAAACGAGTGTATATACCATAAACAGCTATTTCTTTTTTATTTTCACATTGTTCAACTACTTTCACGATCAATTAATTTGTTTATTGAACCCTTTTTCATTGAAACTTTATGTTAGGCTAGAGTGAATGAATGGCTCCACTTAAGCAATTGCTAATATATACAAGACAAAACGCATGAATATGTTTCAATAAGAATGGACAAAAATGCTAAATAAAAAACGTAAATATGTTTAAGTTTACTCAGAATATGGTTGAATGAATGGCGTGAATGATGTTGTGTGCAATAGCAAATGGGGTAAGGTTTACACCACGAAATTTTTTCTTTCACATTCTTTTTCAATTTTCACTTAATCAAATTTTAATATAAGCCAAAAAGAGTGAATATATTTGACTAAGAATGGATAAAAGATTAAATAAAATTTTGAATATGTTTTAGTTACTAGGAATAAGGTTGAAGGAAAATGTGAAGAGTGATAACCACCCTGCAAATTTTTTGGACGGGTGTGGAGAGAAATTTCCTAGATATTTTATAAAAATGAATAAATGGCTCCACTTTATGCCAATTGTTAATATAAAGCAATAACCACAAATATGTTTGGCGATGAATGGACCCAAAAAAACAAAAACAAAAAAAAGAAACACAAATATGTTTCAATCTCTTAGAATAAGTCAATGGATGGTGTGAAGGATATTAAATGTAGTGGAGAATGGGAACAACATCAAGGTTGTCAAACTCATAAAATTTAGATAAACTCATGAATAATCTAATTTATTACATATTATCCATAATTAACAATGATGAAATACTTTTTGAGTTTAAATTTAGATCAAAACTAATTGCTTAATGAAAATTAAATAATTTATAATTGTATTAATAATAATTTAACGCTAATCCATACTAAAATTAGTTAAATTTATTCAGCAATGTTGCCTCCGAAGTCCGAACAGAAACCAAAATTTAGTTTCAACAATACCAATGTTGGTAAGCATCTCTCTGATACATTTTGCATCACAAAGTAATTTGGAGTTAATTAATATGAAACTTCAAATTATTTATTATACAAGAATCACCAACTGAAAATGGTGGCAAGTAAACCAATAAAAATTACATAGAATATCATTTTAATAAATTTTTATAAACTCTTTTAACTAATCTAAGTACATATTGTACATATATTTCAGGAAAAAAAATTAAAAAAAGGAGGCATGGTGAGTGGATATATGAAAAAATATATTAATCCAGCGGCAACAAATTTGATATACTTCAAAGTTAAGGCTGTATCAAGTGAATTTGATGGCATATCAATAATGAGAACCAAAAAAAAAAAAGTTATAAGAGAGAATCATGCTCAGGATTCTCAGGATTCAATGAGAAGTGACGCATTGCATATTTATTCTGAACAAAGCTAAATTGGTTGATGAAAGTCTATGCATAATTATCATAAACAAAGCGGTTTGACTCCAAATTTCATCGTTTTTATTGATTTTTGGCTATTTTAATTATTTTCCAATTTTACATGTGTTTCCCTTTCATCCTTTTTTTGAATTTTATTCAAAATTTTCTTTTGAAAACATTTTTGTGATCGGATGTGCCTCTAATAAAATTTTGGATTATTAAAAACTTTTTTTCTGCTCGTATTTATCATGTCTTTTACGAGTTACAATAATACACACATGAACTCAATTAAATAGAAGCTTTAAGATTGACTTTCGGTGAACGAACTTGATCAAAATTATTAGAATGAAAAAAGAGAAGTGAAGTTCGTATTCATTGCTCCAATTTCTCTGTATCACTTTCACTCTATTCCTCTCCTAATTTATAAAATAATTTATATAAAACAATTTAGAAGGCCGATTTTGATAATGTCGAATGCACCAAAGATAATGATAATTTTTTGGCCAAAGATAATGATATTCCACATCACTCTGTTTATTCCTTTTTTAATATAAGTCACTAAACAATATACTGTTACAGTATGAAGTGTCGTAAAATTTGTTGTACATAATTTTAAAAATACTGTTAACCATTAATTTTATGTTTTTTAAAACTCAAAAACTTTGACTATTTTAAAAAAATATTGGGAACAATGATCTAGTCATTATATTTACATGAGTTTGTAATCTGGTTCCTATGCTTTAATTTTTAAATAAGTCTTTATTGTTTTAAAATTTTCAATTCAATACCCACCAATGTTGTTAAACTTACAATTCTACGCAGACTCAATAAGAGGTGGATATGTAACTTAAACTCGTAACATATAATTGTACAAGTTTACCTATATCTGTTATTAAATAGCTATTGAACATATCCATAACACAAAATCATATAAAATTTGATACAAATATATTTATTTTATAATCTATATCCATATTGCACACTTCTTATTCAAATCAATATACAAAATTTAATAAAAACAAATAACCATAATACATAATACAATCGTACTAATTCATTTAATATAACTAAGTCTAAAAAACAAATAAAAAAAATAAAAATCTTCAATTCCAGGATTATCATCACTTTCAGAGTCTTAGATCATTAGTTTCATCATCTACACCTATCTCATTCTCACCACTATTATTATCTTCTTCCTCATCCTGAAAATCATCATTTAAAATTCTTAATTTCAGATTAGCTATAGAGAAATCTTAATTACATAACTATTGCAACAAATGCCACACCTTGGTTGACTCATCAAACAATATACTTCTAATATCATTGACTACTTCGCCTAAAAAATATACACTAAGCAGTAGAGAAAAGCGATTTAACTGGTAATATTTTTAAAAGTATGTTTATTCTTTTCTACTTATTAATCATTTATCAACCTTTGATTTATTAATGACTGAAGAAAGTAACAGAGTTGCAGGGATGAAGAATGCATTCATGTAATGGCAAATATACAATAGAAGCCCAACTTGAGACAACAGCAAAGATGTAACAGCAAATGCATTTATGAAGAATATGTAACAAAGAAGCAAACTGTAATAGAAAACCCCAAATATTGATATATAATATATCCTAATCAGATACATCAGCAAATATATAATAGAAAATGCATTCAACATTGAATATACGTTTAATTGAAGAATATGGAACAGTGAAGCCAAAGTAAATGCATTCATGAAGAATACCGAACAATGAAACCAAAATGTAATAAAGAATCCCAGATATTGATACATAATAAGTCCCAAAACTCATTCTAACCAGCTTTTATTTAAAAATCACAACATAAATTAAAATACATAGAGTCACAACACAGATCACCAAATCACAGCATAAGCAAACGTGATTTGCAGAAGAAATTAAAGGAAAACACAATTACAAAACCACAACTCACATTCACATCTCACAAGTGGGAATCAAACATGTGCTTCGCCAACTGCAAAATGGAAGAAAGGAAGAGAGAATCAGAGACTTATGGATTGGATTGCAGTGGGTCCAGCAACTTTGTGGGAAGAACTCCAGCACGCCATCGATGATGCAACTGCGACTCCATAGCTGGTGAACGAATGACATCACTCCACCCGTAATCAGGTGAATAAAGCTGTTGGCCACTGTGTTGCATTTATGAGTGTGAGTGACAACTTGAGAGGCACCCTGTGGCTGAGTACATGATAGCTAGAATAAGAAAGAGTGCAACTTAGGTTAACTGAGGCTCTTTTTTTTTTTTTTGTTTGGGCTAAAGTATGTTTTTTGGGTTGGGCTTTATTAACGGTGTGTTAAACAAAAAAAATGGCTGGATTATTTTAGATTGAAAAAACTTAACCTTCTAAACTTGATTCACTCGTGCAAATTTGATGATTCTATCAATTTTGTATAAGTCACTAATGAGTCCAAGCAAGTTTATATCAATTCTAATTCTTTTATTGATTTAACTCAATCCCCACCTAATATCATTAAAATAGCGATTCTATCGTGTTGAATCGCAATTTTAATAACATTGGTCCCCACAATTAGGTAGGCTCTTAAGACTGTTAGTAAAATACTCATTTGGATTGTCATATCCCTAATCAGATGCAAACTCAACTTCAAATGAACTTAAAAATAAAAACTCTCAATCTCACTTAACCTAGCCCTTCAAGTTCTTCTTCTTCTCTATACACCTTATTTTCTCTCTCCTCTCCACCTTCACCGTTGTGACATGTACAGTATAACATTAATGGTGTTAAGAGCCAACCTAAAAGTGAGTCTTCAATTTGGGAGTAGAATTAGCTTTTGACTAGACACATGGGCAATTTAGATTAGCATCACTCTAATAGTGTTAAGAGCCCATCAAACGATAGGGATTAAAGTATAAATTATTGAAACAATAGGCATTGATTTTGAAAAAAATTAAAGTGCAGAGATTAATTTACAAAGTCATGTAAAATATAAGGACTAAATGATTACTTTTCCTGAGAATAAAAGTTAAGATATGAACAATTATAACTGTTTCTGCCTTTTTCAGATTCTTGGTATAAATCCACGGATGGCGTGAGGAGTAATTATTATAGCAATAGAAAATGGGTCTCCCGAAGTTGCATTTTTTAATTCGTTTTTTTTTTTTTTTCATTTTCATCATAGAACATTACATTCTCATAAAAAAACAATATTACATATCAATTCAACAAACTTGTTTGATTAATCCTCGTATTGACAAAATTACATATATTTTCTCAAGAACGGTATGAATAAAAAATAAATCATGATTAATGAAATGGTAAATTGCCTTGTGTGGAATCATATTTGTTAACAAAATAAAACCCTCATGAAACAAAGAAGGAAATCAAAGTCTTGATTAAAGTGGCGTCTAATGGAGATGATCTACTCGATCCAAGTTTGACCTAAAGTGTTTGAAGGCTTATTAACAAATGACCTTCCCCTTTCCTTTGAGTTTCTTGATGTTTGACCGGTTAGTAATTTCTTCTTCATTTTTCTTACAAATTTCAACTTTTCTTTTCATTTTTAATGTTCAGAATGTGAGTAAAATATATAGATGATGAGATCCCTTGAGATTTGAAATTCACTTAGGGTAAAGTGATGTCTATCCAATCTAAATGGAAGTACAACATTGAAACCATATATGTATAATGTACTGTTCATCATATAGTTCAACACAAAGCAAATATCAATGCCACACAATTTGATCCACAGTACGTCATGATACAATTGAATTATTAACATGAAAACTTCACAAATACTTGTTTTTATATTATTGTCTATCATGTCATATAACGATACGCGGTTGCACAAATCACTAGCACAAAATATTAATGCACACATTTAATATATATATATATATATATATATATATGGATGTTAATAGCTTAAAAAAATGTTTGTGTTTACTTCATGCACAGACATGGAGGTAAATAATTTTCACCAATAAAAAAAAAAAATCTTATTTTAATCTTTTATAATTATCATTAATCATCTTAATTAAGTGCAAAGAAGAACAAATTTATACATCCCACATCATCAAATTTCTTTAAAATTGTGGCTATGACGAATGAGATACTATTTTTATTTTGGCAGAATATACAGTAATGACAGTTAAAGACTCATAAGAAAGAATCATGCTCTGGATTAAATTCAAGAAAAAAGTAGAAATTAAACCCCAATGATATACAAAAAATTGAAAACGAATTTATTACAAATGATATATATTTATATATATTATGAGAGAATAAATCACTTTGTAAAATACCTCTAATAAATAGATTGAAATGACAACGATGCTCAGGATTCGAAGAATGCTTAAATGTTTCCATGAAGAATGGTTTATACATGTATATGCTGAACAGATTGAAAGAAGAGAAAGTAGAAGGGGAAGTAAATGCTTGTGACCTCTGCAATTTTGTGTGCTTTATTTAGATTGATTAGTATCGTCAAAGCAAATAAAGTTATACATGCTTTTTTGTATTGTTTCCTACTTTTGCAGCAAATTTTTAGTAAGAATATGAATAAGAATTATTGAACAAAAAGCATGAATATATTTCTATCTCTCAAAGTATGTTAATGGATAGTGTGAAGAATAATAAGGTATAATAATATATAGCCTATAAAGCAACTCTTTCCTTTTACTCAATGTTTCCTAATATATGACTCCCCCTAGCCCATAATGTTGATTGAATGTAAATAAGGTGCAATAACAAATGCAAGTATATGTGGTCAAACAAGTAATATAATGATGAAGTGAGTATCGATCCCTCAATGACTTGGTTTCAATTTTTACTGACGAACCTATTCTTAAGTTGTGTGATTAGAAATTGATTGAGTAAATGCAAATAAAACTTTAACTATTGATGCAGAATTTTAACAAACAACCTAGGATTCTGACCCTTCACCACATGTAGGTATGCTTATTGTTGTGATTATTACCTTGTTTCACTTGATGAATATACTATTAACCTAAGATTCTTAACTTCATATATGCTTCTTCGAATTCATACAAGCTGGGTTCTTTTCTCCTACTTCCCTATATGTCTTTGAAAACTACCTGAGATGAAACCGTTATAAATTCAAGACCTAAATGCAGTTATCAAAGACAACCAAGTACTTTCGTCTTGATTGTTATTTGCATTTATGCAAACAACGATTATATGCATCCAGTTCAAAATTTTAAGTAACTCCATAATCAGGCGTAGAAAATAATAATTGCAGGATGAATATAAACAATCATTTATTCAAGTAAAACTAAAATAATCATTCAGTAGAAAAGCATCCTTAACATGGGTTCAATAAAAATCCAAGGAACAGGCTACTTAGCCATTTATAAGCATTAGTATATAATCTAATATGTAAAGAAAAGCATAAAGAATACAAGAAGCAGAAGGAGAGGGAAGAGTTCAGAGGAGGAAAAACTCTATAAAGAGCCCCTCACTCTGTAGCAAACCCTTTCCTCAGTAGCTCACAAATCAAATCTCTTCTATAGTGTTTCTATTATTCTCCAGCTTAGTGTCCCTGGTGCATACCCTTAGGGACCTATTTATAGGCTTCAAAAACCCTAGAAGTGGAGTTTGGATTATGTATGGAGCCCTAAGTCATCAGTGCCAATTAGGGTTTTTGATGGCACAACTAGGCAAGGGCCACCTGGCACCCGAGTGCCACCTCTTTGGTTTTAGTGCCCAGGCGTAGGATTTTTTGTGCCCAGGTGCTAACTCTTTAAAATTTGTGCTCGGGCAATAGATTTCTAGTGCCTAGGCACTAGAATCTTCATGTTTCTCACTTTTCCTCCCTTCATTGCTATTGTTGTTTTAGCTCCATTTCCAGAAAATTCATCACAAAAATGCTTAAATCTTCACTTTATAATATATAGAAGTAAACATCCAAGTATAATGAATTTTCTTTGAAATCAATGGGATTTTATCTAAGATCTAAGTATTTCTACAATCAATATTGTTTTAGATAACTCTCTTTCTGAGAGTATCACATGACAAAAAGCATGAATATATAATTCATAATTAATGCAGAGTATTATTCAAATAAAAAATTATTGAAATAAGTTACATGATGAGGTAGCAAAACTATGTAATAAAAAACTAAAAAGCTCACTAAATTGTTCAGCCTCATGAAAACAAGTCACATATCAATACAACAGTCTAATATATGAAACTACAATAATATTACCATATTTTATGGGTTTTTAATCTTTTCCTTCAATATAAAGTGAAGATCAATGATACATTGATCCATTGCATGGGGTACATAAGAATTTTTTGAAAAGGAAAAAGTGGATCGAGGAAAGGGAAGAAGGAAAAAAATAGGAACCATGTATAAAGCATTAAAAGTTCTTAAATATCAAGGCTATGGCAAGTGAGGTACTCTTTCTATTTTGGCACAATAATAATAGCAATAAAAAATTACAAGAAATAAACATGGTGATGAATAAATCTAAGGACATGAAGAAAAAAAAAACAGAAATTAGTCCTTAAAGAAAGTTGAAATTGAGAGTAATGCATACTCTGTAGGATAATAAACTATTTAATAAATGCTCATAAATTGCTTTTTCTCCTATAGAATTGACATCATAAGTAGTGATGGCATACAAAGTGCAGCACACTATAGAAGGATGGCAACGAATTGGAAGAATATGAAAAAAAGTTTCCGAGGTGAAAGATATATGAATGAATTTCTAGAACAATAGATGGATGAGAAAATGATCAGTTCAAAAAAAGTTCATGGACAAGCATTGCTTGTGTCCCCCATTGTAGCTTTATATGCTTTATATAAAGAGACTAGGATTGGTTTGCCAATTTTATTAGCAGAGTTTCAAGAAGAATGGATAATAAATATTAACAAAAAATGTAAATATGTTGCGGTTACCATGAATAAGACATTGGATGGCGTAAAGGATAATAAATGCAATAGAAAATAGGGGTTTAATACCATATATGTAGTAGAAGGATAATGAATGCATCTGAAAAAGAGGCTGAGTATCCTAGAAATGTAAATTGGTCACATTTTTAAACAAGTTTTACTATCAATTAAGTTGGTTTTTAAGCCCTCATCGTAGAAACTTTATGTTAACCTAATGTAAATGAATGGCTTTGCTTAAGAAATTGGTAATACAAGACAAAATATGTTTCATGAAGAATGGACAAAAAAGCTAAACAAAACATGTGAATATGCTTTAGTTACTCAAAATATGTTTGCATAAATAGCATGAAGGATGTTTGGTGTAGCAAAATATGGAACGAGGGTTAGACATTGAAATTGCTTCTTTCAGAATTTCTTTTCATTTTCACTGTCAAACATATTATTTACTAAGCCTTTTAATTTCATATAAATTTTATATTAACAAAATTTGAATAAATAGCTTCACATAACCAAATATTAATGTAAAAAAAAAAGAGCGAATATATCTTACCAAGATGGGATAAAAAAAATTAAACAAAAAACATTATTAAAAACACTAATTGGGAAGATGTCGATGCATCAAGATGACAATTTGTGACCTAATATGTATATTTCTAGAAATTTGAAATGAAACAATCTTGCTTGAAGCTTCATTATAGAATGAAAATCATTTAAAGACAAATAGTGTCACGTCCCCAAAAATTGGAGAGGTGATCAACATAAAGAAAGACATAAATCTCATCATTGTAAGCCTAACGGAATAGACATAGGGGCCTCACAAGAGAATTGATTAATAGAACTTGAACAGATAGTTCAAATACTAAGTATATATGTATATATGTCAAAAGAATTAGTTTCATATCCCATGTAAAAATTCCGACAGAATCTCTTTTGAAATATGGAGCTCTCGAAACGTCATCAATAGGTAAATGATATACAAGATGAAAGAAAGCTCTACTCTCACCATAATGAATAATCAAACATCCATCATCATCTAAAATAGGGTGAGATCATACCTATATACTTGGGAGTGACAAGAGTACACACACACACACATAGGTGGGCGATCTGGATTAGCACTACTATTTGAAATGATTTGAAGTTTGAAAGGTTTGTGGAAATTCAATGAGCATATAATACCAATTACATGATGAAAGGCAGACTAGGCACAATAGAGTTTTTAACAAACTACTCATTCATCCTTAGAAACTTCACATGAACAAATGATAAAGATTCATTAATGTACTTGTAAAGGCCATTCAAAAATACTAAACATGTTAACTCTAATAATTTAATTATTTTTCCATGTTTTTAGGAGTTAAGCATGATTTTGTTTTGCTTTTATAAAATAAAAGTTGTTTAGGTCAAGTTTGAACAAAGTTTAGTAAATAGGTTTAAATAAGTTTTTATGCAGTTTTATTATTAAATGTTGCCTATATATTTAAAATTTTTTTATTAATTATGTTCATGTGTTTTGTAGGATTTAATTTGCTAATAAATGAAGCTTCAAAGTCCTAAAATCATTACCAAAAGAACCAAAGTCAAAACCCACAAAAAAGTACAATTTATCCATGAAAAGTTTTTTGGTCGTGATTGAAAATATCTAGTTTCGACTGAAACAGAGTCAATTGGCATTGAAGTCACGACTTGAATTTTCCAGTTGTGACCCCAGGAAAGGACAAAATCTCACAATGCCAAGGTTAAAACTTTCCAGTCATGGCACCTAATGTCATTTGGCACAAAACATTATGTTTTTGGCATATGCTTTTACGCTATAGGAGAAGATTCAAGGGCTATTGCATGGAGGCCAACTTTTGAACATTTTGGGGACAAAATGGCAAGGTTTTTTAGCTTCAAAGGCATGGAGAAAGCTTAAGTTCAGAGAAGATTTACCCTTCCTCCCTTGCTTTTCTTTGTATTTCTATACTCAATTGGCTTGTGCTTTGTTTTAAATGTTGATTTTTCTTGTATTCATGAGTTAAACTTGTTATTTTGGGATTATGGTGAACTCGAGTATGTAGTATACAACTCTTTTACTCTCTTTACATGAGATTAATTATATGATTTGTTTATTCAATGTTGTTATTGATGCTTGTAAGTGTTAAAACCATTAGATGATTTGGATAACCTAAATGAACTTGTGAAACAGATTCTAGGAATTGACCATGAAATGAGTGGTGTGAGTTCTTGAAACTTGTGATATTAAATGGATTGATTTGTTTGTAGGATAGGAATATACCTATCGGGCATACATAGTTATGTCTCGTTCTTGATTAAGCCTCTTAATCAATTGTATAAGGGATTATAGACTTGTACAAAGGGAATCTCCATAAGTATTTCTAAAGATGCTTATAGGTAATTAAGAGTCCTAGGCTAGCAATTTGTTTCCTTAACTACAATGCCAAAAAGGGTATATTTGAATTCTATGAAATATTAAGGTAAATCATAATCCTAAGCCTTTTAGTTCCCTAATTTGTCTGGGATTGTTTTCTCATTCATTATTTTTATGTTTTTAGTTTAGTTTTCCTACATTACAATTTATCTTTAACTTGATTTAGATTAAAGTGCGAATTTTAATGCTTAGCAATTTTTCTAGAGTCAAATCCGTGGGGGAATGATACTCTACTTATCATTATATTGCTTCTGCATACATATGCTTGTATATGCTTTCATTGCACAATAGAACACCATCTGAGAAATAAAATTAAAATTTATAATTCAATATACAATAAACAAATATTGAGCATAATGTAGGGAATATCAAATAGAACTATAAAAATATCATAAAAACAAAACTATCACTAGGCTAGTGCAATCAAAACAGAACAGATATCAAATATGAGAATCAAGCTTGGAATAATCAAAATATTGCCTTTAGCCTCAGTCAAATAAACAGAATTAGATATGATCCAATTGTATTGTTCGACACACGGGACTAGCATCACCTCTATATCTATAAGGTTCTATACTGGATGGATTCCCAACACTAATACTTTTGTGATTATAGAATCAAAGTATCTATAACATCATAAACAAATCATTCTTAACATTTGAACTAGTCATAGCAAATTTTCATTCCAAAAAATTAGCATAAGACAACCTGGTGATTCCAATGTGAATAAGATTTTGTCAAAATCCCAAAATTCCTAATATACCAATCATGCAAAAAGATTCAAAAATAAATAATTAGAGTTATCATAAATCCAAATTTAGAATAATTTAGAAATGCAAAATTAGTGCACTTTTGAATCAAAGAATTGTAGTAATTCATAAATTCAAAATTTGAGTAATTCATAAATCCTGAATTTGACTAATTCTTGCAATCATAACACTTGATCAAATCCCAAGGCACTTGAATATTTACTAAAATATTTTTGCAAGAGAAATATGTAAAAGAAGAAAAATTGCATAATTAGTATTATCTACTTACCTAGGGATGAACACTAAAGTTTATCTCTTATCACCCCATTCGCGGAATTACCAAATTATCAAAGGAAAACTCTAAGTCCCTATAATGAAAAGTATGACAACATTAATTCCTCAAGTTTGGGGAAATAATTTCCCTTAAATAATTTCTCTCCAAACCCTGCACCTAAACGACAATTAGGGAATTATATTCTGTCATTTTAGGCTAAACTATTTTTCCAATATTTCACTTAAAGGCCCAAAATGATATATAAAGTCTTATTTATTGTAACAAGTATCCTATAATAGTTAACAGTAATATGCTTAGTCTCTTGAGTACTTCCATCTTTTTCTAATTCATTCTTATTTTTGCTACTATTGGCCACATATTAATTTATCTGTAAAAATTATATATGTACCATAATTATGATGGCAACGAAGGCATGCCTATACTTAAGCATTATAAAGTAACTCAATTAAAACAAGTATTTCTATAAGCAACTTTTGTTATTATTTCCACAAGTAACTCAAATACATATATCCTTGTTCCTCGTTGAAATGGATGCTGGAGGATGGAGAAAAATGAATCAAGGAGGAGAAATGGCAGTGGACAGAGGCGGCTTGATTCAGACATGAGGGAGATGGATAGCAGGGTCATTTCACGCAAAATAAAAAGTTTAGACATGACATGCCAAGGGTTTGAAGTTAGGGTCAAATGTAAAGTTTTGTTAAAGCTTAGCCACATAACCTCCTTAAATCTCATAAATTATTTATAAAGATGAAAACTTTTAAGAAATACCCTTATTTAACAAACCTTATTGCAATAGTTTGTTAATTAAATTATAAAATAAATAGCAAAATGAGAGGCTCGTTTTTGGTTTTCTATATTTCTGACCAAATCTTCAGATATATTGCATGATAAGGTAACAACACAAAATTGTGCAATACAAAAGTAAAAATCACCAAATTTTCGCTCATCCTCATTAAATACTATTACATAGCATTTAAACAAACGTATCTGATGTAGTGTTAATCCTCCTATTGACAAAATTATGTATATTTTCTCGATAATGAATGGTAAATCTTCTTGTGTGGAATCAAATTTGTCAACAATAGAGTAATCTCAAGATACAAAATTCAAAGTCTTAATTTAAGCTGCATCAGACGAAGAGATTTTCTTGATACAAGTTAGAATAGGAGAGTTTTTAGGTCTTTCAACACATGACCTTCCCCTTTCCTTTGACTTCTAGGATGTGGGACCTAACAGCCATTCTCTTTCTTTTTTCTTTTGAATTTCAAGTTTACCTTTCTTTTTTAATGTTCGGAATGGGAGTAAAATAGATGATCAGATCCTCTAGAGTTTGAACTTCAATGTGGGTAAAGTGATGCCTATCCAATCCATATGAAACTGCAACCATGATGCCATGTTAACCTTGCGTGCCATGTATCAATTCCCTCAGCAGAAAGCCAATATCACTGCCACTTGATTTGATCTACTCAGCACCATGATAAAATTGTATTATTAGCATGTAATCTTCACAAATACTTGTTTCTATACTATTGTCTAACATGTCACATAATGATATACGATTATAAAAATCACCAACTCAAAATGTAATTGCACGCATTTGTAAATAAAACTTTTTGTTTGTGTTTACCTTCTTGCACGGAGGAGAAATTTATATATCCTGCAAGATCAAATTTCGTTCTTAAAAGCCGAGGCTATGCCAAGTGAGATACTTCTTTTGTTTTGGTGTAATAATATTGATAGATAAAGAATCACAAGAACAAGTTATTCGCAGGATTAAGTTAAGAGAAAAAGAAATGATCAAATAATATATGTAAATTTGAAAATGAATTAATTACAATGGATATATAGAAAAAATAAATCACTTCGTAAAATACCTCTAATAAACTGATTGAAATAACAATGATGCTCAGGATATGTAGAACGCTTAAATGTTTCAGTGGAGATTAATTTATACATTCATATATTCAGCGCGCAGAAAGAAGAGAAAGTATGAGGGGAAGCAAATGCCTATGACCATAGCAATTTTTTGTGCTTTTCTTGGAATGACTGATAGTCATAGAAAATAAAGTTCTAGGCATTTTCTCTATTGATGCCCACTTTTTCGGCATAATATGAGGAAGAACAAGAAAAAAATATCTAAACAAAACATGTGATTATGTTTTTGTTACTCAAAATAGGCAGATGGGTGGTGTGAAGAATAATAAGGTATGTGATATAGAGGATCGTTTTAGTCCTTGAAACTTCTCTTTTCACATTATGTTCTTCCTTCTTTTCTTAAAAACAGCTCCAGCTAGCCTCGACCAGCTAAATACACAAGACAAACAACGTGAACATATACTTCAAGGCAAAAAACAAAACAAAACTGTTAATATGTTTCAGTTACAAGCTAATATTTGATGAATAGTCAGAATAATAACTAATTCAGAAGATTAAATTATACAATAAGCAACAAGAAAGGTTTCCTTAAAAAATTATTCATATTTCAGATCCTACTTTAAATTCAGTAAGAAGCCAATGTAATTAAGTAAGAAAGGATAGATGATCTCGTTTTAATAATTTTTTTATAACTCTCCACTTATCATGCATAAGTAATACACACACACACACACACACACACACATATATAAGAGATAGATTTAAAAAAGCATAAAATGAAAAAAAAAAAAAAAAAAGTGTTCGCACAATTTCATGGTAGATATAAGCATAGCAACAAAAGGGGTGTCAAGTAAAGGATAGATTAAAAAAGGAAAAGTAAATTGTGAGAACAAATTTAAAAGTCATTATATTTCATTAATAACCACCTCAATTCCTTCAAATTCAGCCTCAATACCCTCATTGATAACCTTCTCCACTTATTATGATTTTTTTTCTACTAAAATGTAGCGAACATACTCTCGGTAGTTGTAAACTGTTTATTAAGTTGTGATAAACTTGACATGATTTGTGAATTAAAAATCATTATATGTTAAATCCGCTTGGCATGAATTTTAAAATGCTCTTCTTAAACGGATTCACCTTTATTGAATAATTGTGTCTTTAAAGATTGAAATTTTTAACGAATTCTCTTATTTAACTCAATCTATTTCAATAGTTTAGTGTTTAAACTATAATATAAATAGCAAGTTGAGGGACTAGTATTGATTTTTCAATATTTCTGACCCAACTTTAATCTTCAAATAAATTATCCGATGAGGCAGCAAAACAAAACTGAGCAATTAGGAAGTATAATCTCCAAAAAAAATTTCTCATCCACATAATTATGAAGACACAATTATATCAATTCCACAAACTAGTCTGGTATCATTTCAATCTTTCTATTGACAAAATTAAATGTATTTTCTCTTTAGGTGTATGAATAAAGAATAGATCATGATTAAAGAAATGGTAAATTGCTATGTGTGGCACATTTGTCAACAAATGAGCATCCACGAGAACAAATCAGGCAAATCCAAAGTCTTAGTTCTATTAATCATAGTTGTTAACTCGTTAAGTTGTGGAAAGCTGCAAAACTCAAAAATGGCGTCGAACTCGCGTGCAATAGGGCACCAAACAATTAACCACCAGGCCATGATGTATGTTCAATATTTATATATGACAAACATTATATATATACAAGTCGTTATTTTAATTTGGCAAAATAAGTAAAAATTTTTTTTGGTCCCTCACTTGTAGGGTATTTTTTAAAGTTAATCCCTTATAAAATTTATTTTTCACTTTAATCCCTCACAAGTAAGATATTATTTTAATTTAGTCTTTCATAGAATTTCTTTTCAATTTAGTCCCTCATATGAATATTTTTTAATTTCTTCCTTCACAAATAACATTATTATTAATAATACCCTTTCATATTTTTTTATAGTTTGAATTTTATTTTGGCTAAATGAATAAAATCTCTTTTGGTCTCTCACTAATATGTTATTTATTAATTTGATTCTTTATAAAATTATTTCTCATTTTAGTCCCTCAAATAAAATACTTCTCAATTGAGTCACTTATAGAATTTTTTTATCAATTTAGTCCCTTACATATAAATTTTTCTCAATTTATTAATAGAGGTAAACTTTTACGATTTTATATTATGATTTTACGTTACGAGTCTATACCCCCCTCACGATTCTACCTAGAATCGCAAGTTTGACAACCTTGCTATTAATGATTATTCTCCCTACCTTTATTAATAACCATTCTACTCAACTCCCTTTCATTATTAGCCATTCAATTTAATTCTCTCCTAAACACCCAAACATAGCCTAAGGAAGTTTTCTTGGTCACTTTAAACACATGACCTTCCCCTTTCCTTTGACTATCTGAGATGTAGGACTTGTTAGCTAATCTTTTTTCCTTCCTCTTTCAATTCTAAATTTATCCTTTCCTTTAATGTCTAGAATGTAAGTAAAATAGAAGGAGAGATCCCTTGAAGTTTGAACTTCAATGTGCGTGAAGTGATGCCCATCCAATCTATATGAAACTGTAACAGCGAAGCCATAATGTCACTCAATCCTATCCACTCTGCATCATAACACAATTGAATTATTAACATGAAAACTTTACAAATTCTTATTTTTATACTAATGTCTAATATGTCATATAATGACATACAATTCTAGAAATCAGCAACTCAAACTGTAATTGCACACATTTTTTTAACAAAACCTTTCGTTGTATGTATGTATGTATGTATGTATATAAAATACATAGGTGATTAACAACTTGAAAAGGAAAATAAATATTTAGGTTTACTTCTTGGACAAAGAGGTAAAAAATTTTCACCAATAAAAAGATCTAGGATGCCATTTTAATAACTTTTATAATTATCTGGACTCATCCTAAGTGCAAAGAAATCAAGGTTTATGAATCCCACAGCATCAAACTTCTTTCTAAAAAAATATGGCTATGTCTATATTTGTTTTGGCATAATAATAACGGCAGTTAATGAATCAGAAGAATCATGCTCAAGATTTATATGTAAATATAAAAGAAATTAATCCTCAAATAATATATGCAAATTATAAAATGAATTTACTACAAAAGGATATATAATGAGAGAATAAAATACCTAGAATAGACCGATTGAAATAAAAGTGGTGCAAGCAAAACTGTGCAATGCAGGAGTAAAGGCTCATGTAAGAAGATCAACAAAACTGTATAAGAAGAAATTCGAAGATTGCTAAAATGTTCAAGAGGAGAATGGTTTATACATTAATATGTTGAACAGATAGAAAGAAGTGAAAGTAGATGATTGTGAAACCTCTGCAATTTTATGTGCTTTATATAGAAAATGAAGAAGCAAAACTACGTAAACAAAAATGTGAATATGGACATTTTTTGTTTCAAGGCCCACAATTCCAGCATGATTAAAGGAAGCATATGGACGAAACTATGTAAATAAGAAATATGAATATGTTCTGTTGCTCAAAATTAGCCGATATGTAGGACCATTTTATCCCTTGAAGCTGGTCATTCATATTTCTCTTCCTTTTTGGAAATCAAAAAGTTGTTTTGTTTCTTAATGAATGACTTCACCTTGCCTATGACAAAAATTGTGAACATATTATTCAACACAAAAATGAAACTAAAATATAAATGTGTCAATTACTTAAGAATAAGTTGATGAATGGAGTAAATGATGAATAATGTAGAAGATTAAATCATAAAATAAGCAGCAAGAAATTTTTTAAAAAAAAAATTTATCTTTCAAATCCAACTTTAATCTGTAAAGAAATTGCATTATAGCAAAACTGTATAAGAAGAAACTAAAAGCTCGCCAAATTTTTAGTTCGTCAACTTACCCATATCTTAAAATTAATTTGGTCAGTAACCGAAATAGATTCAATTTTTTTGTTTGCATAGTTTCATACTCTTCCTCAAATTCTGCTAAAAATGTCGCCCTAAACATGAGTCAGCTTGAGTCAGAAACAGAAAAAGAGTTAGCTTTTGAAAAAAATTAACTTTTAAAAAAAAATTATAAGGAAGTATATTCATTTGTCTGTAAAACTATGAATACTTAGTAGCTTCCTATTTTCTCAGCTTTGGAGAATCTTGATGTGATGTTTTAACGCTTAAAATGAGAGAAAAATAGTTGATGAGATCTTGAAGTTTCAACTTCAATGTTGGTAAAATGTTGCTTGTCCAATCTATGAAATTGCAATAATAATGTCATATCTTGTGGGTTTTTTTTATCATTTCCTTCCATACAAAGTGAAGATTGAAACCACCTTGTCCCATTGCATAGAGAGTGTATGAATTTTTTGACGGGGACAAAATGGGCTAGAGGAAGGGGAGGAAGGAAAAACATAGGAACCGTATATAAATCATTGAAAATTCTTAAATACTGAGGTTATGTCAAGTGAGGCTCACTTTCTAATTTGGCAAAATGATAATGGCAATAAAAAAATTACAAGAAAGAATTATGTTGAAGATTAACTCTAAGGAGGGGCTAAACAAAGAAATTAGTCCTCAAAAGATATATGCAAATGCAAAATTGAAATTTAGAGCATATATGATGAGTATTTACATGAAATGAGAGAACAAGTTACTTTATAAAATGCTTCTAGTAAACTAATTACATTAAGAGTAATGTAAATTCTGTAGGATAATAAATTATTGAATAAATACTAAGAAATAACTTTTTCTCCTAAAGAATACACATCCTAAGTTGTGAACATGTAAGAAGAGCATCAAACTATATATGAAGATGGCATGAAATTGGAAGGATATAGTTGAAAAAGCTTCAATGGAGATTGGTTTATGAATGCATATCTTGAACAAAAAAAATAGGGGAGAAAATGATGTGTTCAAAGAATGATTATGGAAATGCAGATGCATGGGTCCTACATTGCAATTATATATGCTATATATAAAATGACTTGAATCGGCGAAGCTAGTTAAGTCATCAATGTTCTTTTGTATTGATGCCCATTTTATTAGAAGAGTTCCACGAAGAAAGGACAAAAAGTTTAAACACAAAACATGAAAATATGTCGTGGTTACTCTAAATAAGACGATGGTTGGCGTGAAGGTTAATAAATGCATTAGAAAATGGATGCATTATAACATTAATATGTTTGGTGTAGTTGGGAAAAGCTTATGGAAGGTGTGAAGGGTGATAAATGCAATGGAGAAAAGGGGTTGTGTATCCCCTAGAAATGGCTATTCTTTTCATATTTTTCTCTCAATTTCACTATCAAATAAGTTGTTTATTAAGCCATTTTCATTGCAACTTTATGCTAAGCTAAGGTGAATGAATTATGAATGGCTCCTCTTAAGCAAATGCTATCATAAGTTTAAAAGTGTTAATATGATTAAAGAATGGACGGAAAAGCTAAACAAAAAACGCACATACATTTTAGTTACTTGGAATATGGTGAAAAAGGGGCGAGGGTCAGACCTTGAAATTAATTTTCACATGTTCTTTTCATTCTCACAGTTAAAACAAGTAATTAATTAAGTCCTTTAGTTTCATAGAAATTTTTTGTTAACATAGTAGTTCAGAAAAAAAATCTGTAATGATAGTAATTCAAAAAATTAAAAAATTATAACCAAAGGCTTGAATATTGTGAATACCCTTAAAATTTTATCAAAATTTAAAATTTTATAATATTCAAAGTATGCAGAATGATGGAAAATTAAAATCTCAAGAAGTGTGCTTGTAATAATCATGGAAATTTCTATTTAATAATTTTATTTTTATCTTAGTGGGAAATTCTTTTTGTAGATATTTGCATTTATATGAGAAAAAAGGAGAAGGCTATATATATATATATATATATATTGGGCAAGGGTGAATAAGTGTACAAAAGAAAAACTTGGAAGCATTATATAAATTAAATCAAGGAAGATGAAACTTAAGAATGAGATTGGTACAAGTAGTTAAGCTTTATCCATGCAAACAAAAGAGCCTGAGTTCAAATCCCTCCATGTGAAGCAAACGATGAGTTCAAAGAAAGTTGAAGAGAAAACATATGCTTGTGTCCTCCATTATAGGTTTCTGTGCTTTATATAAAAAGACTAGGATAGGCAAAGAAAGTAAAGTTAAATTGTTTTTTGTATTGATACCCATTTCATTTAGCAAGGTTTCAAGACCAAGGGACAATAAATTTAAGAGAAAAATACCCTTTTGGTCATTCGTTTATCACAAAATTACTATTTTAGTTCCTCACTCATAGGAAAATATCATACTTAGTCTCTCACATTTTAAAAACTTATCAAATATAGTCCTTTTACCAAATTCTAGACCCTAAACGGACTAGATCTAGTTTTTTTTTAAAAAAAAAGTGGGGGATCAAGTGTGACAATTTCTATTGACTGAGGGGTCCATTTTGGACATTTTAATAAGTGAGGGACTAAAATAATAATTTTGTAATAAGTAAGATACCAACAAGTTATTTTACTAAAAAATTTAAACAAAATATATAAATATGATTTGGTTACTAGAAATAAGTCAATGAATGGCATGACAGATAATAAATGTAATAAAAAAAATGGGGGGTTTATCCCGTGAAATTGATTTATTTTCACATTTTTCTTCCATTTCTTGGACAAACAAGCAATTCTTTTAGCCCTTTGACATCAACGAAAAAACATTAATATGTTTAAGTTACTTGGGAAAACTAATGGGTGGCGTGATGGATGATGAATGTAGTGGAGAAAAGGTAGTGTGGATCCCTAGAAACAACCTCTTTTTCCCATTTTTTATCTAGTTTCACTTTCAAACAAGTTGTTTATTGCTCCCTTTTTCACAGATTTATGTTAAGCAAAAGTGAATGAATGGCTCCACTTAAGTAATTCCTAACACATATGACAAAAAGTGTGAATATGCTTCACGACGAATAGGCAAAAGAGCTAAACAATAATGAATATGTTCCCGTTACTCAGAACATGGTTGAATGGATGACGTGAAGGATGCAGAGTTCAAAAGAAAATGGGATGACAGTTAGACCATGAAATTGCTAGCATAAGACAAAAGGCGTGATTATGTTTCAAGACGAATAATAGACAATTGAGCTAAAAAAATAAACGTGAATATGTTTCAGTTACTCATAATATGGTTGAATGGATGGCATAAAGGATGCTGAGTACAACAGAAAATGGGGTAACAGTTAGAACTTAGAGCTAGAAATTGCTTCTTTGCATTTTCACTATTAAACAGGTTATTTCTTAAGCCCTTTAGTTTCATAGAAATTTTATGTTAACAAAAAGTGAATAAATGGCTTCACTTGACCAAATATTAATATAAGGCAAAAAGTGTGAACACTTTTTACGAAAATACGGATATAAAATTAAATAAAAAGTGAATATGTTTTAGTTACATGGAATAGGCTGAAAGAGGGTGTGAAGGACGCTAAATGCTCTCGATAATTTTTTCTCGTGGGGAGGGCTGGGAAGGGGGTTGAGGTTTATACCTTAAATTTTTTTTTTTGTTTCCTCTCCTTCATGTAGGATCACTTTTAAAACAAGCTACTTATTAAGCTGTATAATTTCTTGAAAACTTTAAGTTAAGTGAAAAGGAGATGGCTTCGCGTAACAAACTATTAATATAAGAAAAATAAACGTCAATGTCTTTCAAGATGAATGGACAAAAAATGTAAATATGTTTTAACTACTCGAAATATGGCTGAAGTATGAAAAATGATGAATGTAGCAGAAGTGGGAGTGTGTTTAGACCATAAAATATCATTTCCGAGTTTTCCTCCATTTTCACTGACAAATAGGCAATTGTTGAGTCCTCTAGCTAGTTTCCAAGAAATTTTATTAAAGTGATTATGCGGCTCCACTTTACCCATGTTTGTGGAGAATGAAAATTTTTAGTGACAACTCTTATTGTAGTACTTTATTGATTAAATTATATAAAAAAAAATTAGCAAGAACTCAATTTCATTTTTCAATATTTATGACCCATCTTGAGTCTTCAAGTAAATTGCATGAAGAGGTAGCATAACTGTGCAATAAGGAACTAAATCTTGTGCTCATTCTCAAAAACACAAACTGACAACATTACATTTTTTTTTCTCGATAATCATACAAATAAAGAATGAATCACATATTAAAGAAAAGATACAATGCTATATATGTGAAACCAAAATTGTCAACACAAAAGCAATATCCAGAAACAAAACAGTAGAGTCCAAAAGTATTCAATTCAAGTAGTATATGTAGTCAGAATAAGAGAACAGTTAGGATTTTCATGAGTGCAGAAAGACAAGTCATTTCCAAAACTTCTGAAGCAATTTTGTTGATTATTTTCAACACTCATCTGACCTTCTCCTTTCTTTTGAATTTTCGACGTGAGCCTTGTAAGCAACTTTTTTCCTCTTTTCCTCTTTTTTCCTCTTTTTTCTGTTTTCCAATAGCCTCTCTTTTTGTCTCCCTTTCCCTTTCGCCGCTTTGAACTCCCCAAACACTAGCCAAAGCCTTGCTTGTTAGACATGGGCCCACACATGTGAACCAAGAACACGAAAAAGTTTCCAACATCGTAACAATTGGCCACTCACAGGATGAGTTCTCATTACAAGTATGAGATGTATACATTCAAGCTTCTTGTTTTTTTCCACTTAGGACTGAGAGTCTTGGATGCTTTGAATGTTTAGAATGTGAGTAAAACACGTGATGAGACTGTTGAACTTTAATGTTAGTAAAGTCATGTCTATCCAATCCGTATGAAACTGCAATATTGATGCCATATTTAAGGTGCTTTTTGTCATTTCTTCAATACAAAGCGAATATGAATGCCACTCACTCAGATCCACCCTGCATCATAATAAATTGAATAAATAACATGAAAACTTCACAAATACTTATTTTTATATGGCACAATAACAATGATGGTAAAAGAAATACAAGAAATAATCATGCTCAGGATTAAATGTAAATAAAAATAAAATAAGTTAAACCTCAATTAATATATGGAAATTTGAAAATTAATTCAGTACATATATTAATGATATATACTTTAAATGAGAGAATAAATCACTTTACAAAATACCTGTCATAGATCATTTGAAATTAATAGACTTGCAAATTTTGGAGGTTAAGGTGTTGAGTAGCGCTAAAGAAAAGAAAAAAAAAAAAAAAAAAAAAAAAAACCTTGAAGGTATAGGACGAATGCTGAAATGTTTCTAAGGAGAATGGCTTTATGCGTGCATTTCTTCAACAAAGGGGAGAAAGTTGAAGGGTAAGCATACGTTTGTGACCACCTTCGCATTTTTTGTGTGCTTTATATAGAATGGCTATGATAGGCAAAGTAAATAAAGTTATAAACATTTTCAAGTTGATGCCCACTTTTTCAGTAAAGTTTCTGAAGAATGGACCAAAAAGCTAAATAAAAAACGTGAACTTGTTTCAATTACTCGAAACAAGTTGATGGACGGCGTGCATAGCAATATAAAGGAGTGGTTTATCCCTTGAAATGTCTCCTTTCACATTATACTTCCATTTTCATTGTCAAACAATTTGTTTATATTAAGCCTTTCAATTTCTTAAAAAAAAAAAAATCTTATGTAAACATTTTTTGAGTTGATGCCGGCTTTTTCAACAGAGCTTCAGAAGAATGGACAAAAAAGCTAAACAAAAAACTTGAACATGTTTTAGTTATGCAAAATAAGAGGCTTGAAGGATAATAAATGTAGCAATATATAGGAATAAGTTTACCTCCATTTTCACAATCAAACAATTTTTTAATACACTACAAATCTCCAATTTGTAGCTTTTACAAGTCGAAACCGATAGCTAATATAAGACAAAAACCGTGAACAAACTTCAACATTAAAAAATAACACAAATATGTTAATACGTTTAAGTTACTAGGAATAAGTTTACGAATGGTGTGAATGATGAAGAACGTAGTAGAAAATGGGGAGGTTTTTCCATTGAAATTACCTTTTTTCTTTCACATTTTTCTTCTATTTTAAGTATCAAATAAGCTGTTTGCTGATCCCACCCTTTAGTTTCATAGAAATTTCATATTGAGGGAAAGTGAATGAATAGCTTTGCCAAACCAACTCCTAATAGCATGCCAATGGTTTTGGACGCATTTAGACCGAGCATTATGTAATATTCTTGATATTTTTATTCTAAATACTATATTTTTTAAGTGAAATTATTATTCCTAAATGATATTATGAATTAGAAAAGTAAGGAAATAAATTTTGGGGCAAGCGTAAATTTTTATAATTGAGGAGTATTGAAATGGAAATTAAACAAGATCTAAATATCAACTAAAGTTGTATTATGTCAAAGCTTAAGGCTAGCAAAGGTGGTTGTTTCTAACTCCACATCTAAAGGTAAATTGGTTTGAACCTTCCCATTGGAAATCTCTATAACTTTTTAGATTTTTCCCACTTATGCCCTATAGAAATTTACCAAATTGTCCCTAATTGTATCAGATTCTGCATCAAGCTCATATTCTTCTCAGACACAACATTCATCATGCAAGGACTATATAACTTCAACCATGATTTCCTCTCATCCAATTTCTTGTCATTTGTGTATCGGTAGTGACCATGTGTCCTCGCCAGCTGATGATCATCCCATCAACGCTGTCAATTAGCTAGAAATAGCGAAGCTTGGCGAAGTCCTAAATTCACTATTTCAGTGTGTTTTGAGCGAAATTTGGTGCATTTTTCTTTTAATCTCCTTAGGGCTTCACTTATAGGTTGATGTTCACCTTGGAAATCACGATTTTGACTGCAGACAACCTGAAAACACCATTGACCATTCAGACTATCAAAAATTATGATTTTGCCCCCAGATCGCCGAAAATCACAATTTTGTCCCTAAGCAGCTAGAAACTCGTGATTTTCCATTTGGTCTATCAAAAATCATAGTTATGGCCCCAAACAATTGGAAATCACGATTTTGACCCCAGATAGCTTTAAATCGTCACTAACCTGTCAGACAATGAAAAATCACGATTTTGCCCCTAGATCATTGGAAATCAAAATTATATCCCTAAACTACCAAAAACTTGTAATTTTCCATCTGGTCCACTGGAAATCATAGTTATGGCCCCAAATAGTTGGAAATCATGATTTTGTCTCTCCAATTTTCATTGATCAATTTCATCTAATAAGCTCAAAATTATGAAACCCATTTCAACAATGTGTTCTTCATGATTTCTGGATACATTGATGTGATTTCGTGCTTTTCCTATGAAAATTCCATGGGGCTTTGTTCGTAAGGTGAACTTTAAAGCTTTATGTCTTGTTTTCCCTACTTAATATCATGAATTTGGCATTGAATTGCAAAACCCCAATTCTGTGCATTATAAGAATATGTGAATGCTTGACTTCAGGCTTGATACGATGTGAAATCATCAAATTGACTTAGGGCTTCATGTTCTTGGTGAGATTCAAACCTATCTCTCCTAATTTCAATGATCAATATAAAGTTTTGGCTATTGGATTCGAATATCACAATTTAGCTATTTGTGATCATACTTGTAGGGTGATGAAATCTAAAGGTTTTAGGCTCCTTTAGCATCATTGAGCATCTAAGGGAATGATTAAAGCTACCAAAAGTTTCCATTTTGAGTAGTAAGTTGATTTAAAAATTTTTCTTAATTTTCTTGAATTTTGAATTGATAAAAGGGATTTAAAAATCAATAATCTACATGCCAAGGGTCCACAATCCTAGAGAAATCAAGACTTAGCCTAATATATCCATGATTACAATCCAATACAAATATGAAAACATAATCAAAAGAAGAGAAATAGAAGAACTCTAGTTCCAAAGCTCTAATTAGTTTTCTCCCTTGAATCTCTTCTTGAAATGTCTTCCTTTAGTGGATCTTAGCCCTATAACTCAATGTCTTAGCCTCCTTTGCTTCAAAACATCCCCCTTCCTTGAAAAAGACCTTGTAATCCTTATATATTGGCCATTTTTTCATTGAAAGATGGATTTGCCCCTCATTAGTTGCATGGCCTCTTGGTTCAGTCTGCATGTTTTGGCACTTAAGTGCTAACTCTCTTGAACTTTTGGAAATTCTGGTGCCTGACTATAACTTTGCACTCCAACACCAAATTTTAGTAAATTACCCTTCGTTAGAAAGGTCTTGAAGAGCTCTATGATTTTCCATGAAATTGATCTCTCCAAATTCTGATGTCTAAAGGACCAAAAGCTATCTCAAACTTGGGGCACCTTGATGCCAATATACTCATTTTTTCCTTCCAAAGCCTATGCATGACAGAAAACAACCTAAATAACTTGTATTTGGCTAAAATATACACGCAAATAACCAAAATAACATGGGTTAATACAATAACTTGAATTTAAACTATCAAAGGCAAAGATGTCTCAGCTAACAAAAATTGACTTAAAAACAACACAACACAAAAAAATTACTCAATTATTTGGCATGAATGTAACGTAAATAGAGTTATCACCTGAAGAAATGGCATATAATTTTTTGGAAACCATTTCTTTCCTGATACAATAACAATAGTATATAGATATTCAATATTTTTTCTCATTTACATTCTAAATTTGGTACCGACAAGAGATATTTTTGAAGCTTTAATAAATTTCTTTGAGAATATGTAGAAAATAATGCATTATAAGGAATAAAATTCAACCCTTGTGTTATAATACAATAGCTCTTCCTAAACTTTCAATTGGTATTGTACTACCTAATATAGTATTGACATTGACATCACCTAAATTACATGAAAAATATGTTTTTTTTTTTTTTATCTTTAGGTATGGTATGTATTGCAGCATTATCTATGAGACATATAACTTTATTATGAACCTCGTGTCCAACCAATGAGTTGGGATATCCATATTTATGATTAAAAGAAACAAAATATATTGTAAAAAATGTTGCACTCATACATAAAATATAAGAAAAATACATTAAAGAAAATACACTTTAAACACACAAAAAAACAACATAACAAAAAAAAACAAAACAAAATGTCAAATATCCTTATCATTTTCTTTTTCAATTCGTCCGTCGTACTTCTCAAGGTATTTAGCAACATCCAATTGCTATATCATCAACGTTAATGTAGCCATCATCATTGTATGCAAAGTATGCCTTGATATTGTCATCTCGGTAAATAACATTTGTTTCTACACTATTATACTTCCTTTTGATGGAGGCTTGATAAAGCTTAGCAAGATGATTAATGTACAATGGGTAAGTGAACAGTGTCTTTCCATACTGCATTAACCATAATATTATTTTATTTTTTGGTTAATAAAAGTTATCAAAGTAAATTAATCATGAAAATTTTTTCGTTAGTCACTTATATATAGGTAAGAGACCAGTGGATCAAAATGAGCGAGTAGGAAAAAGTCACTTTCAATATCTACACTTAAACGTTTGGCCAAATAAAAAAAAAAAAAAGAATCTCTACTTTAACCCTATCTTGTAGGTTGATGATTCTTGATGGTGAGGGATGGATATAAGATTTAATTCTAAGAGAGCAAAAGTCTTTAAATCAGTGATTTGAATTAAGTGGGGATAGACTCTTACAATTTAAGGGAGGCTAGCCTTTATAAATTAAAAACTAAATAAAAAATATAAGATAAAATTACATATAAAAATAAAAATTTCAAAAATTTAAAGGAGACAACTACCCGTCCTTGTGTTCCCCTTAAATCTATACCTGTTGATCTATTCATGCTTCTGGTTACTTATTAAATTTTCTTATCACTATGCTACTCCTTAATCATATGCTTAAAACTGTGCTTTTGATTGATTATCATTTGTGGTATTCCATTTTGCTCATGCCAGAATCGTTAAAAAAATGAAATGATTATATGCTTTTTTCTTCAATGCCTAGAAAAATTCTTTATATACATATTAAAGGGGAGATTTAATCAACATACAACATTTTCTTATAATGTTTAACATAATCAATACGGGGAAATGTTGTGGAAAAATTAATTATGAAATATTTTAATTAAGTCAAAACTTGAAAATCATGGCCCAAACTATTTTTAATGAAAAAAATATACAGAAAATGAAATTGTGCATGCCAAGCCCAAAAATGACTACGTGGCCTAATAACCCACTTCGTCCCCCTAAACAGTATGGACTAACCCAACTAGCCCATATCAATGTTGCTTGACTGAATAGCTACAAAAAGGCTTGATGCTTGCTTACACATTTTTTAAAACTGTGGCTGCCACCATAGAAGATTGCTAAAGTCGACTTTTTTTTTTTTTTTTTAGTAAGACGTGTTTTCATGCTTATAGCCGTGAAAATAAGTTTAATTTATTAGGTCAAACTAGCTTAACCTACTTAAAAGGTGGATTTAATTGTAATTTTTAGCTTAATATAATTGAGTTAAATTAACTCTACTCACTTGATTTATGAGTTTAATAGGTTAGTTCGGTGGGTTAACATGTCAGTCTACTTATAAAGTTTTGTAATTTTTTTAAAGGTTTAATATTGTATAATTTTAAAGTAGAATTTGTTTTTATTTTGTTTTTAAATATTTAATATTTGATCAATCATTTGTCTTTAAGATTCTTTTTTATTTTTACTTACAAATATTTTAAATTTTTTTGTGAAATCTTTTGTATTTAATATATAGAGAAAATTCTTGTTTTAGTAGTTTATTAATTACATTATAAAATCGATTTTAATTTTCTATATTTTAGACCCAATTCTCAACATCAAATAAATCTCATTATGGGGTAGAAAAGTAAAATTGCAGTGTAAAAAAGTAACTCTTATCAAAATTTTTTGGTCAACCTCATAAAAAGAAAAAATATTTTTACATATCCACTCCACAAACTTATAACCAGGGGCACATTATTGCCCCTATAGACAAAATTACTGTTTTTTTATCCATAAGCATATGAATAAATACTACATTCTCTATAACAAAAATGATATATTGCCTCGTGAAATTTAATTTGTCAACAAGAAAGATCAGAAGGAGCGCACAACAACTGCACCTTCATCTTTGGTCTAATTGGAATTCATATGAAGGCTGAGCCCATAGCCTTGCAGAAAATATGGGCCCTATACAAGGCCCAATTGCTTGGAAATGTTTCCAACATCCCAAAGATTTAGACGCTAGCTGATGGTTATAATCACCTGTGTAAATATATCAAAGAACACATTATTCTTTTAGTAAGTATCCCAATTGCATCAACTTTTGATAAAAAAATAAATAATTTTAAGAAGGATACTTATAGTTATGTCAACTTACCAGCTTTGACTTGTTCTCTCAAGTTTGGAGTCTGAGATTGAGATGCTTCCAATGTTAGGAATGCAAGTAAATAGATGACGAAATCCTTGAAGTTTGAACTTCAATGTTGATAAATTGATGTATAAATCCCAAATCCTAAACCTTAAAGTAATGTATGACCATTCCATATGAAATAACAATAGTGATGCTGAATGATGTGTGTTATTTCTTGTCATTTGATTTTATACAAAGCGAACATTCAAATCTACTTGATCCAATTCACACTGCATCATAATATAATTGAGGTATTAACATGTAAGCTTCACATTTATTAATTTTTTATACTATTGTCTAACATGTCATAATATATACATGTAATAATCACTTATTGAAAAAAATGAGAATAAAAAATTACAAGAAAGAATCAAGCTTGGGATTAAATGTAAAAAAAAAAAAAGAAGGAATTAATCCTAGAAAGTATATATGCAAATTTAGAAGTTAATTTTGTTACATAAATGAAGGATATATACATTAAATGTGAGAATAAATCACTTCGCAATACCTCTACATAACTAATTGAAATTAAAAGTAATACAGATTCTAAAAGTTAAGCATTAAGTAAAGACTTACATATGCCTTGGTTACCTGTAGAAATCACCGCTAAGAAATGAAAGTGCAGGAAGACCAACAAACTATATGAGGATGCTAAAGTTTCGCAGCTGTATGATTTTGCATATGCATATTTGGAGCAAATAGTAGGGTACAAAAAACATAAGATTTCAAAGAAAGTACTTGAAGTAGATGCTTGTGTCATACATTGAAGTTTTTTGTGCTTTATATAGAATGAGTAGGCAAGGCAGAGCATATAATGCTATAGTCATTTTCTGATACTCACATTTTAATCGGAATTTCAAGAGGAAGGTACAAGAAAACTAGACAAAAAATGTGAATATGTTTCAGTTTCTTAGAACAAGTTGAGTGATGGCGTGAATGATGATAAAAGTGGTAGAAAGTGTTAATGGATGTCATGAAAAACGCTAAAAAGTTTCAAAAGAGACTTGTTCATGAATTTATATCTTGTACAAAAAAAGGTTGGAAGGGGGGGGGGGGGGGGAGAGAATACGTTGTAATGACAAGGATAGACAAAGAAATAATGTTATAATTGTCTTTTGAACTTATGCCCATTATTTTAGTAGAATTTTAGGAAGAGTGGACAAAAAATTAAACAAAAAAGGTGAATATGTTTCAGTTACTCAGAAGATGCTGGTGGATGGCATGAATGATATTGAGTGCTGAAAAATACAAAAAAAATGGCAGGTTTATCCATAGATGACATAATTAGAGTTTTCACATTAGAATTAAATATTTGATAATTTAATGTCCTTTATATAGAATGACTCGGGTAGACAAAGCATATAATGCTATAGTTACTCGGAATATGTTGTTTGTTGCTAGAAGCAGATGCATGTGTCATACATTGAAGTTCAATATCGTTTATATAGAATGACTAGGCTAGGCAAAGCATATAATGCTATTGTCATTTTTTGATTGATACCCACTTTTTCAGCAGAATTTCAAGAAGAAAGAACATGAGAATTAGACAATAAAACATGAATATGTATTAATTTTTCAGAACAAGTTGATGGATGACGTGAATGATGATAATAGTAGTTGAAAGTGTTGATGGATGACGTGAAGAATGCTAAAAAGTTCCAAAAGAGACTGGTTTATGAATGCATATCTTGAACAAAAAGAAACGGGAGAAATTGATAAGTAAAAAGAAAGTAGATGCTGGTGTCCTTCATTGTATTTCTATGTAATGACTAGGATAGACAAAGAAAATAATGTTGTAATTGTCTTTTGTACTTATCTCCATTCTCGTAGTGGAATTTTACGAAGAATGAACAAAATTTTTTTTTTTATTTAAAAAAGCTGAACATGTTTCAGTTACTCTTTTGTACTAAAGGGTAGTGAATGCACCAAAAAAATAAAAATAAAAATGGCAGGTCTATCCAATGAAATGGCTTTTTTCATATTTTACTTCCATTTTAGTATCAAACATGCTGCATATTTTAGCCCTTTAGCTTTAGAGAAATTTTATGTTAAATTGAAATTAAATGAATGGCTCCACCTATATAAAGCAAAAATCTAAAATGTGTTTCTAAAAGAATGTCAAGAAATGTGAATCTATTTCAATTACTTGGAATAAGCCAATAGATGGTGGAAATGTTGATGAACAAGTAAAACATTTGGTTTGGGATGGGGCAGTGTTTATGTCATACCATAATATATAACATTATGTAAATAAGTTGTCTTAGTGTTCACAAAAAGTTGGAATCAATTAGAAGATAATAATGAAGAAAATTTGGTGAGAAGGCAACTAAATAGGAAATACAAATTTTGGTTGAAGAGATACTGTTTATATAATAAATTTGCCAATTTTGCAAATTCATAATTAGTTTTAGGAAGTTTCAAAAATTGTGAAAATTTTTTGGCAACTAAACTAATGTAATATCTACATTCCTACCAAATTTTAGTTCAACATTTGTTCATTTGTCACCTCAAATAAATCCATGATTATGACTATAGGAAATTATATAGAACTAGATTTTTATTACATGCAAATATTGTGTAATTGGAATCCAAATGAAATGAAACTTTTTAGAATACTTCATTATATCTCAAGGACTTGAAAATAAAATATTATCCAAAAATTCATCCATTTAATCCCTTAAGTGTCACCAAACATCATGCTTATCAGAAAATTCTTCTGTATAATTCTCCATAATTTAGTCATGTAAAAATGATGCTACGTAAATATTTTAATGAAATATGATACAAATCAACTCTGATATATTGAGATTCAACCTACCAAATATCTTAATTTTTGGAGTCTGTCAACTTAATTTTTCATATTTTCTCTTCTCCTATGAAATTACACTTTTTAAAAACTAAAACTTGACTAAATGAGTTTTAACATACCAAATTTTGGGTTTAATTCATACTTATGTTTCAAAAAGCCTTATATTACATATTAAAATTTGCTCAAACTCTTGGTTCATTTCTTCATGTATGTGGGAGTTAAAGCAGATACTAAGAAAGCCTCATAGGATCATTCATAACCTCATGGGATCATCATAGATGAGTCAAATATTAAAATTTTACATAAGCTACCTTTATATGCATTCACTTTACATAAAGCATAACTAAAGCTCCGTATGATAACATCAATATATCTTCATTGTTTCTTGGCTAGGTGTTATTTTAGGAGCTAAAGGCTCATCAAAATCAATAACTAACTATTACATATCACATATATTCTAAGTTACATAACAATGCATTTTCGATCATTAAATTCTTGTTATATACATCAAAAGTATAATAACTTTCAAACTAACTAAGCCTTTTTAGCTTGGCTCCTCTATAAGATTTGAGAGACAACCTCCTTTCGCTTATCCTTTCTAGATCCACGTACAATGATTAGTTAGAGATAGAATAGACAAAAAGTCTTAATAGTTCAATTCACATTCCACACACTTTTTGGTGCGCACGGAATGATGTTAGAGTTAATACCTTTGAGTTTGGTTTATGACCACATAGAATATGAGGAATAGAGAAGGAGCTACCTTTCTCCTTCAAGCTAATTCCTTTCTTAATTTCCCTTGTAATGACAATATCTCTTTTCTAAACTTAATCATTGATGACTCTTTTGACAATAGCACGTCCCTATACACATAGGATTCATTATTATTATTATTATTATTATTGTTGTTGTTATTGTTATTTTAAATGCTTTGAGCATACTTACTTCTCTATGGAAAATTCCAAATTGTATCCTAAATTACTTAGGAATATGCCTTATTGCATTGCTAGGTGCCTACTAGATCAAGAAACCACTTAGCTAACATAGCTCTATTTTACTTCTCCACTTTTTAACTATAATTCCATCCTGGTCATGAATAGAAATTTGTTCAGTTATGTCTCTATATTACAAATATGGTGAAGAAGAGTTAGAGTGTCAAGGTCTTGGTCTTGGAGGATTTATTTCAACTTGAAATTCTTACAAAGTATTTAAGAAATTCATATAAGAAAGCTTACATTTTCTTTTGCTTCACTTTTCTCTTTTTAAGTTCACTAACTTCTTCACTGCATCTAGTTGAAGTGTACTAGAGGAGAAAATAATTTGATTGCTAGACAATTCTAAGTAAATTTTACAACTTTTCCTTTTATCATGAGTCCAAAAAGTGAGGAAATTACTTTAAAAATCCACTTTTATGTTTCTCTTTCTTCTTCCATTTTCTCTATCATTTTTGCACCTTATTTTCCTTCCTTGGTCATGCAACTAATGGAGAAGATGATGAGCTCTCCCTTTTTCTCTCATTTGACTGAAAAAGTAGGTCGTTAGGTGGAAAAATCTAATGGGAAAAATGATTTGGTGGAAATTGACACTTTACCCTTCCTTTACACTTTTTATTCCCATTATTAGTATTTCTAATCCAAAATTGTGTAAGATTTATGTTTGTCATTGTCTGCTTAATTTTTAATCTTTATCATTTGTGAAATCGTTATTATTCTTTATGAACTTAAAACCTTTCTCACTCAATATTAAGAAGTCATAGTATTTTCCAAAAAAAATTCAAATTAGGTGAGAAAAATAGCAATTGAAAAGAAATATATATATATATATATATATATTTTAAAAAATTCACCTATGTACTCCGCGAATTATGATAAACTGGGAAGAACTAGGTCCCAAACTTCAAAAGATTGGCTTGGTTATAAAATTAGGCAGTTTCTCAAAGTCTAACGGAAACTCAACTTAACTTGTGTACTCCTTTAAATACATTCAAATTGGCTGCTATCTACAAGAAGCCATTAAATTAATAGCAACTGTTTGATCAAATTTTTAAGTTGTTTTTAATTCATAGATCAAAGTATCAAAAACAATCTACTTCGGTTTCTAAACTTTTGTATTGTGAAACTGATAGAACTTCGGTGGTCTCATTATCAACTTTATATTGCTCTAATTGATACTTGTATGTATGGAAATTTCAATTGCTATTAGTATTATTATGTATGTTTATTAGTTGAAGTCTATTAAAGATACAAATAAAGAGAAATTAATAAGTTTAGCTATTACAATTAAAAAAATTAGACATAGAATTAGAGATGAATGGAGAAAAATCCAATTGTAAATCTGTTACAGAATGCATTCTATATCAAAGTCTTAGAAACAAAATCAAAGGCAGAATTATAGCAATCCACTGTCAATCTTGACGGATGAATTTTGTGTGCATGATTTATAAGCAACATCAGAGATAGAATGATAACAATCTGATTGTCTATTTGAGATGGGATAAGTTCCATATCTAAATTTAGACATGTAAGTAGAGACAAAATAAATTAATTAATTTTTTATTTGAGATGGAAACATTTTCGTATGTAAATAATATACACGTATATGAAAAAACTTTCACTACATATAATGCAAACAAGATAATGACTATTACAACAACTCGTTAAAAATAGTCCTTAGCATCAGTTTTAGTTGTGAAAAATGTCTGCCAAAACCCTTTTTTCTAATAGTAATTTCACTAACAAGGAAGACGAGTTTATCATTAACCTCAACAGCTTACTTGGAAACAAGTATGTACGGCCCAGCCAATTCCTTCCTCGTAACATTTTTTTGTGCACATTTTATATAGATTTTTACCACATGGAAAGACATAGTAAGCAATTAGATGGAGGAAGCGTGATAAAGAAGAAGAAGAAATAATTACAGTGACATTAGATGTGTCATTATCGTAACCAGTTCCAGTAGAGGCAAAGCAAACACCATGAGCAAAGTCAGAGATATTATAAGCAGGGTCCAAGTAAGCAGGAACAGTGGGTCTAAGACCGAAGCTCTCAGAGATGAACTCTGGAGGGATTCTGCCATTGGAGAATTGCCCAGTGGGGAAACCATCGAATATCCTTATCATTTTCCTTCCCAATTCTTTCATCATAATTCTCGAAGTATTTAACTACATCCAAATGTGCTATGACTATGATATCATATTTAATATGGTAATCATCATTGTATACAAAGTTTGCTTGATAATTTCATGTTAAGTGGAATTTGTTTCTACATTATTCCACGTTCTTTTGATTGAGGTTTGATAAACCTTAGCAAGATGATTAATCTACGAGAGGGACGTGACCAGTGACATTTCATACCACATCAATAATATCATTTCAGATTTTGGTTAATCAAAGTTATCAAAGTAAATTAATCCTGGAAAATTTTTCTTTAATCAATTATATATAGGTAAGAGATGAGAGGATCAATATGAGCAAGTGGGAAAAAGTCACTTTCAATATCTACACTTAAACGTTTGGCCATATAAAAATTATATATACTTTAATTCCATCTTGAAGGATGATGATCCTTGATGACCAATAGAGAATTAGAATAAACAATGATAACTCAATGGACAGTTTTGAGATAACGAGGAGCATTTAAGATTAAGAGAGAAAAAGGAGCAATAAAAAAGGGGACTAAATTTAGTTACTTTTTTTTTTTTTGTAATTTTGTTACCAAAATTTTTAATAAATTTAAGAAATTTAATTATATAATATTCAGTTGGAAAAACTATATTTTTATGAAAAAGACATGCAATTATTTGTATATTTGTAATCAGTTCTCTCATTATTAACCAAAAAAAAAAAAATTTAGTTCTTGAATTAAAAATGACAATTGTATGATTTATTTTATATAATACCATGGCAAGCATGTTAATGTTTTATGCAAATAAATGTATGATTTTTACAACTCATCACATGGTCAGATTTTTCAATAAATTATTTAAACATATTATAATTTTATTAAAGTTGGAGGAGAAGATTGCCTTGATCTACTCACGCTTATGCTTGTTTATCAACTTTGCTTGTCACTAGGCTTCCTAAATCATGTGCTTAAAACCGTGCTTATGATTGATTATCATAAATGTGCCAAAATGGGGAGAAAAATGAAATGATTATGTGCTTTGTTATTCCAAGCCTTAAAAACTAGTGGCAGAGCCAGAAATATAACATGAGAGGGGCAGAAGACAAAATATTTGATATATCAAAAATAAAAATTATCGCTATTATACTATATAATACCAATTTAATTTTCAATTAAGTAATATACATCACTCGAATATATCTAAAAGTCAATATTATCAAAATTTTGGCCCGGGAAGGGGGAGGGAAGGGGGGGGGGGGGGGGAAGCCCTGGTATATGGAGGCCGCCTTACCTCTGCTACTGTTGAGAACATCTTTATGCACATAGTAAGGGGCAGTTTAGAACAACACACTACATTTTCTTATTATGTTTAATATTTAACATAATCAATGTGGGGAAATGTTGAGGAAAAACTAATTATGAAATATTTTAATTATGTCAAATTATAAGAAAATGAATTACAAGTTATATATGTGGTGGCAAAACTTGAAAATCGAGGCCCAAAGTATTTCACATTAAAATTTTTTACATAAATCCAATTTGTTCATGGAAAGCCAAAACATAAGTGGGTAACCAATTGCCCACTTTTTCCCACTAAACAGTATTGACTAACCAACTGGGCAAATTAACATAAGTGGGCAAAATTGTCATATGCATGGCAAGCCAAAAATGTTAGATTTAGTTGAAATTTTTAGCTTATCTAACATAAGTGAGTAAATTAAATCAACTTCCTTAATTTGTGATTTAAAAAGGCCAGTTTGGTGGATTGATAGGGTGACCCTCTTTAATTGATTTTGTATATTTTTTTCCTTTGTAAAAAGTTTAATATTAAATAATCTTAAGTAGCATTTTTCTTTGTTTAATAATTAAATATTAAATATTTGAACAACCATTGACAACATTAATAAAGCTTTGGTATTAGAATTAAATTTTTTACTTGATAATTGAATATTTTGATTTGAAATTTTTTTCATACAAATATTTTTTGTGTGTTTCTGTGAAATTTTTTTGTATTTAATATATAGTGAAAATCCTTGTTTTAGTTGTTTACTAATTACATTACAAAACTGATTTTTAATTTTCTATATTCTAGAACCGATTCTCAACATCAAATAAATCACACAATGTAAAATTGCATAGTAAGAAAGCAACTCTTGTCAAATTTTTTTTGCTCATCCACATAAAATAAAGCTACTAGCACATATCAACTCAACAAACTTATAAACAGGGGCACATTAATGCCACTATAGATAAAATTATTGGTTTTTTTTTTCTCCATAATCATATGATTAAATGCTACATTTTCTATTAGAAAAAAGATATATTGCCTCATGGAACTGAATTTGTCAACAAGAGAGATCAGAAGGAGCACACAACCTTCAACCCAAGCCCACCTTCATCTTCAGTCTAATTGGATTCATATGAAAGTTGAGCCCATAGCCTTACAGAAAATATGGGCCCTACACAAGTCCCAAATGCATGGAAGTGTTTTCAACATCCCAAAGATTTAGACGCCAGCTGGTGGTTATAACCACCTGTTTAAGTATATCAAAGAACACATTATTCTTTTAGTAAGTATCCCAATTGCATCAACTTTTGATGAAAAATAAATAATTTTAAGAAAGATAATTATAGTTATGTCAACTTACCAGCTTTGACTTGTTCTCTCAACTTTAAAGTGTCAGAGGGAGATGCTTCTAATATTAGGCATGTGAGTAAATAGATGATGAATTCAATGTTGATAAAGTGATGTATAAACCCCAACTCCTAAACTCTAAAGTCCATTCCATAAGAAATTGCAATAGTGATGCTGAATTTAGTGTGTTCTTTTTTGTCATTTGATTTTATACAAAGCAGATCAAATCCACTTGATCCAATTTACACTGTATTATACTATAATTGAGGTGTTAATATGTAAACATCACATTTATTAATTTTTATATTATTGTCTAACATGTCGTAATATATACTTGTAATAATCATATATTGAAAATAACAAGAATAAAAAATTATAAGAAAAAATAAAGTTCGGGATCAAATGTAAGAAAAAAGAAAAAAATTAATCCTTGAAAGTATATATGCAACTTCAGAAGTTAACTTTATGACATAAATGATGGATATATAAATTAAATATGAGAATAAATCACTTCGCAATATCTCTACATATATAACAAATTGAAATTAAGAATAATACAGAATCTAAAAGTTAAGCCATTAAATAAAGACTTACATATGCCTGTATCTCGTATAGAAATCACAGCCAAGTAATGAATGGGCAAAAAGCCCAACAAATTGTATGAGGCTAAAGTTTCGCAAGGGTATTATTTTACATATGCATATTCTGAGCAGATTGAAGTGGAGAAAAAGATGAGTTCAAAGAAAGCACTAGAAGTAGATGCTTGTGTCATATTGAAGTTTTATGTGCTTTATATAGAATGACTAGGCTAGGCAAAGCATATAATGCTATAGTCATTTTTTGTATTGATACTCACAATTTCAGCAGATTTTCATGAAGAAAAAACAAGAAAATTAGACCAAAAACGTGAATATGTTTCAATTTCTTCGAACAAGTCGATGGATGGTGTGCGTGATGATAAAAGTAGTAGAAACTAGAAAGTGTTGATGGGTGGCGTGAAGAATCCTAAAATAGAGATGGGAGAAAATGATGAGTAAAAAGAAAGTAGAATCCTGTGTCCTTCATTGTAGTTTAATGTAATGACTAGGGTAGGCAAAGCAAATAATGTTGTAATTGTCTTTTTTACTGATGCCCATTCTTTTAGCAAAATTTTAGGAAGAATGGATAAAAAAATTAAACAAAAAGCATCAATACGTTTCAGTTACTCAAAATACGATGATGAAAGGCATGAAGGATAGGGACTGCAAAAAAAGAGAATATGGCTGGTTTATCCTTTAAAATAGCTTTTTTTTTTCACATTTTTCTTCCATTTTATTATCAAGCATGTTGCTTTTTTGAGCCCTTTAATTTTATAGAAATTTTATGTTAAAGTGAAATTGAATTAATGGCTCGACCTAGTTAAAAGTTAATATAAGGCAAAAATTGAAAATACGTTTCTAGAATAAGGTAAAAGTTAAACACAAACCGTGAAAATATGTTTCAATTATATGGAATAAGCCAATAGATGGCAGGAATGTTGATGAACGTAGCAAAAATTTTGGTTTGGGCTCCGGGCTGTTTATGCCTAGAAATTTATTCTTTTTGTTTTATTTTGTTTTTTCTCTTACATTTTTTATCCAATAATACTACAGAACAAGCTATTTATTGAGCCCTTTAGTTTAATAGAAAATGCTAAGTGAAAATGAATGAACGGATCTTCCAAACCAATTGCTAAATTAAGCGTAAATACATTTCAAGAAGTATGGACAAAGAAGTTAAACAAAAATAGCAAATGTGTTTTTTTAATTCAGAAGAAGGCCGATGGATGGCATGAAGGATGAATGATGCAGCAAAAAAGAGGAGTGTTTAACCTTTGAAATTGCCTTTTCCACATTTTTCTTTCATTTTCATTATCAAACAAGCTATATATTGATCCCTTTATTTCATTGAAATTTTATGATGAGGGAAAATGGATAAATGGCTCCACCTAATCAATTATTTATATAAGGCAACGAGCATGAATATGTTTGAAGGAGAGTGAGCAAAAAATTAAACAAAAAATGTGAATATGTGGAGAATTTTGGGTTTAAAAACAATTCGTATATCTTGTATTTAGTTTGAGGTAAATTTAGGTGCATCTGAATAGAAAATGAAAAAACATAAGAGAAAAAAATTCATTTCTGTTTCATCTTTTCTCATTTTAAATTGATTACTAGTATTACTGTGAAGAATTTATTTATGCTAAAAAATTATTAGTATTCTAAGATAGTAAGAATTAGGATTTTTTTATATACATTTTAAATTTTGTTATATTTTGAGGAAAAAAGAAAAAAGTAGTACATAAAAAAAGTCCCACACACTTTTACTTTTTTTGAAGATAATACTGAAATAATTTTTTCTTTCGCGTACGCACATCCAATGAAATTTGATTCAGTCTTTCCTTGTGTCACGTCTTAGATTCATTGGCTGTGACCGACGCATAGACTAAATCATCTTAGCCCAGCCAGCTTAAAATAATCTTTTTGTTTTTCACTTACATTTTCAAAAAAACATCAATGATAATCATTTCACATACTTTGAAATGTAATTCAACAATTTCACAATATATATTTGGTATAATAAGGAAATAGTCCATGCAAGGCTTACAACACTTCACAAAATCCTAAACAAACACACATCTAGTAGCCACCACCTTGGAGTCAGATGTACACTGTGATTAACCCAGATTGACATACCAAAAATGCTGGATAGTAAAAAAATTCCCAGGGCAACTTCACTGCCATTTACTGATATGAAAAATATTAAAAAGAGAAATTTAAGTCTACCACTGACTTAGTGAGTGAATAAATAACAAAGTAAGTGGAAAAGAAAATGATAATGACCTTAGAATTTTTAACAAACAAGAAATTTCGATAATATAATTTTATATGAAGCAGCTATCAAGGAAAGAACCAAGATCATTGTACTCATATCCATTTACTAGATTTGTTTCAATAATTCATAATGTATTCCTTTACTGGATACGTCTCAATAATTTTTATATGTATCCCTTCACTGGATACATCTCAATATTTTATATCAGTATCCTTTCACTTGATATGTCTCAATATCTCATATTCGTATCTCTTTACTGGATACGTCTCAATAATTTATACTCATATCCCTTTTACTGAATATGTCTTTAATAATTTATTTTAACAAGGTGCACCAAGGCTGTTACCCCTGGCTATGGGGTTCTTACATGAATTCTCCTCCATTCTCTAAATTATAAAATTCATTAAAGAGTATAAATATATTTACTACCATAAAGTAATTTAAATAAAAATAATCCTAAAGATAAAATAAAATAAAGAGTAATTAAGAATGAAGTGACAATAATATAAAGGATTAAAATAAAATTTGCATTCAAATCACTTAGAGAACCTACAAATCATTGGCATCTATGCCTTATTTGTCAGATATAGAAATCATAAATCCTGTACGAGTGTCTAGTCTTTTAATAATAATAATAATAATACTCTTGATAGTTTGGGATCCCCTTTATGTCTTAAAATTTATTGAATATTTAATTTTCGCTTTTCTAAGTCCAAATTGATCTAGCGGCCTTTAACATGGTTCAATTCTAGAATGTTCCAAGCAAGAAATTATAATAACCCCATGTACCAATGAGATTTCACCACCATCATGAGCATGTTATGTAGTAAATTTGTTGTATAAAATATATCAATACTCTTAAAAGAATAATTTAGAGAAAAGAATATATCTATATATAATCCATATAAAAATAAAGAAATTGAAAGTCGAATAAGAAAATAAAGACATTCAGTAAAATAGAAAATACTACTTTGTTAATTATACACTCATCGATAGGGATCAATAGTAGAGATCCCCTATTTTTATAGCATAACCCGGATTAAAAAGGTCTCCGTAAAGCTATGTCACACACAAATATGAATGCTCCTACGACCTCTCCTTCTAGTTTTGAATGTGAAAATTAAGAAATATTCATACTATTTATAGAAAATTTCAAGTTACTATACATATTGCTATTTGCACTATTTGGCACTGTGCAAATAGTAACCATGCATTTTCAGTTGAAGTTTGCACAGTAATCATGCGTTTTTGCTAACATTTATTATGCAAGTTACCATACAATAGTTAAAATTACACTTTACATCTCAAAAAATATTTTTCTTTTCATTTCCATCCTTAAAAATAATTAAATTATAATTTAGACCATAAATATTATTTTTTATTTCATTTTAGTCCATAAAATTGTATTTTATTTTTCTAATGTTATTCTTAAGATTTATATATTTTTGGGTTATTACACCTTGTTGCAAAAATTGAGGTCAATGATGAACTCGTCTTCCTTCGTAATTAAATTTCTAATAGAAAAAAGGGTTTTGGCACCATTCTTTTTTTTCTTTAGTAACAACTATAATTAATACCAATAATTTAGCAAAGGTTAAAATTTATGCTAATAATTTAGCAATTGTTGTAGTATTTGTTGTTAAACTAATGGCTTTAGACATAGTAGCAGTTGATGTTGCAATGGTGGTAGCAACATAATTGCTACCAATCTCGTTGCCCATTTGAGACTATTTTTAAGCAACAGGTGTAGCCTTTACTATTTTGCTTGCATTATATGTAGTGAAAATTTATTTTATATGTGCGTGAGAAAGAATCTTCATATAATTATAACTAAACTTACATTCAAATAGTAAATCAAGATTAGTTTAGAAGTAAAGGATCTAGTCAGTTAAAAGAGAATATAAAACAACTATAGAATTATAATATCATGGAGAACAAAGTCTTAACTTCAGATGATATTTGTAAAATCTACTAATGGTTTTGGTTGGAAATCTTTCGAGAATGGTCCGTTACGTACATTGGGTTACAGTACACTTGCTTGACCAAATATCATTGTATTTGTAGGAGTTAATAACAATAAATACATTATAAATATTACCATTAAGGTTTGGATCATGACAAGTATAAAGTACTTGATATTGAAAGTTCTAAATGAAAACCACCATTGCATCAAACTTTCTATTTTGTATGCATTTGTGATAATAATTTTGGTGACCAAAATTTTCAACTCCATATAGAAAGGTGCAAATGAACTCATCTTGCTATAAGAGGGAGAAAGAAATCCAAACACTTGGGATATATAAGGATTCAATCCCAATCTTCAAATTTAAGGGGTCAAAATGGGATACGTTAGCTCAAATAGGTTGGTCCACTATAGGTTATAAGTTAAACAAGTAGGTTAGTTTAACATTATATTTAGATTGGTTGAAAACTTCAATCTAGCTAACTAGAAAATTAATATTTTTAGAAAAATGAGAAAGCAAAAAATGTTAATTGCAATAACAAGCACATGTTAAAGTCCAAGCAACTTTATAAAACAATTAAATTCAAGTATTTTGTTGGCTTGATTCTATACACGCAAGTGCACATGGTCGCGATAAGAAATAAAGTGAGTACAAAATCATTCCCATATGGACCTAACATTAATTCTAGATGATACTACTATAAAACTTTTTACTCAAGCAAATAGATTGAATATATAATTGAATAACTAGAGAATAATGCAAAATTGAGTAAACTATCAATTAAATGAACCTAGGCCTCTGACTTCACCTCAATGTGTAGTTATTTTGTCTTGACAGTTACTTCTTTATTGAGTTATGAATTAGTTTACTAACATAGGGATTCAACTGCTTATGTAGTTCTATCAAATCAACATAAATCTAACTGCTTCCCTTTGATTCCCTTTATTTCTATAAAAACTAACTAAGAAGACAATTGATATAAAGTGTTGTTGTTATGACACTTAAGAATGAGGATGTGATCGGCAAGGGAAATGAGGTAATTCTTGTCCTCGTAAGCCTATTAGACACCACCTAGAAATCAAATTACCTTTATACAAACAAAATTTATCAATAAGTGCAACTAATATAGAATATATACATACATACTAAAAGAATCAATTTAATTTCATGTAGATGCTTTATATGCATATAAACTAAAAGCAATCAACTGATTACTTTGCCAACCTACTGCTAGGCCTGGTTTAGTCGAATGGGAGCTTTCTGTGAGTGAACAGTTGATTAGCTATTGAGATTTTTTTGATGATGACAAATATATGAAAAATATGAGTCACAAATAGATAGTAATTTGTGTTTAATTGATTAACTATTTAGACTAACTATTTGGTCTGCAAGTTGAATATATATTATGTGTAGGATGGTCCAAAGAAAGAGGAGTAAGCATTGAAGTAAAGAGAATGAAATATCAATACCATGCTCTACCTAAAGTGATAACAAGCAAGAAAAGTGTTTTAAGCTTTGGAGAAGCTAAAGATTAAAAGAGTTTGAAGCTTGGATGCATTAAGATAGCCAATGGATTATTTATCATAGGACAAGTGTTATTTTGTGAAATTCAATGATTTAGAATTGCAATTATTGGCTCAAGATATTTTGGTTCTTAAAATATAAGTTTGGACTTAAAAGATAGTTACATATAAATTTTGCTTAAAATAGTTTTTGACCTTTGGTCAGTATTTTATGTATATCTCACAAACCATATGAAATATTGCTATAAAACATATTTAATTAGAAACTAGAATCAAATAAATTTTCAATGATGGGTTATTTACTTAAAATAATGTTTAAATGAAAAAGCTATGACCTTATGAAATTGAATGGTGAGATATGGATTTTGTATAAAATTGTATTCTGACCTTTGGACACTATTTTAATAATATCTCCAAAAATATATTAAGTTTTGATATGAAACTTATATAATTGGAACATAGACTTAAAGAGCTTTCCAACCATAGGTCATGAACTTAAATTGGATTTAAAATAAGAAAGGTATGACCATTTAAAGTAGGAACTGCATTACTATAATTGACCAGTCACCTGGCCACCTGTGGCAAATCAATTGGTACACTCCAAAAAGTGAGTAGTCCATAGGTCAGTCTTAGATTTGAAACAACAATCATATTTTGACAGGCAGTCGACTGGTAAGACCCCGACAGTCAACTAGTTACTCCCAAAGATAGTTTTCTAAAGTAAATAATGGCTCTTTTGAGTGTGTAACAACTATATCTCAAATTGATATATAATTATGCCGTTCTAAACATATTTTTGAGAAGAACCAAGAGCTAGAATATGAGCCTTAACTTGTTATATCACCTTTGAGTGAGAAACAAAAATCATTGAGTCAAACCTTCAAATTCTCTATCATTTGAGTTCTTAATGCCTCATTTGTATATTAAATTTTTTTAATGAGGTTATTCTTTTGTAGTCCTTTCTTCTTTGAGAGAGAGAAGCTCAAGGGGGTTCCTTGAGGGAGTCAAGCAAGGGTGTTCTTGGGTTGAGGGGTAGGTTCCCTTGTTTAAGTGTAAGGAAAAGGTTTTTCCTGGGAGTTGAGATTAAGGGAGAGGTTCTCCCTTATTGTTGTTGTAATTGATTGATTGAGATAGTGAAAATCTCAAAAGGTTGCTTGGAGACTAGATGTAGGCTTGGATAGGAGTCGAACCAGAATAAATCACTAAGTTAGCTTTCTCTATCCCTATACTTTTTATATTTTGAATTACCATATTTATGCTCTGCATTTATTGTTATTACACTTAAAGTGTTCATAAAAAAAATATATATATATATCAAGCATCCACATTAAGTTTCCATTGATTCATATAATTTTTGTTTTACAACATACTTATCCAAACATATTTCATAACAAGAATTTTTGTAAAGCAATTTTGAAAAGAAATAGAAATTCTATAAACACTCAATTCACCTCCTTTTGAGTGTTGGTTGCCTAGCCTAACACTAGCTACTAGCCAGCAGTCGACTAATTACCTCCTGAGAAGTCCTTAATCTGCTAATAGCTTGAGCCTTGATTGATTGGCCACTCTTTGTGAGTGAGCAGTTGACTGGCCACAAGTAAGCAGTAAACGGGTCACTTTCTGAGGGGCACCAGTGAGCTGCAAGCTTAAGCTCTAATTGACTAGGAGCTTTCTGTAAGTGAGCAGTCGATTGGCCACTTGTCAGTAGTTGACTGGTCATACCCAGATCAAGCACTTGTCTGTTGCTTGCCTTGAGACCATCAATTAGGAGTTCTCTATGAGTGACTAGTCAACTGGCTAAAGGTGAGCAGTTGACTGTTAGGGTCTAGAATTTGAAAATACTAAGAGGGAAAAAGGGAGCAGTCGGCTGGTCAATGGCAAAGAAGTCATGATAACTTTATAACAGACATATTTTGAAATCTCTAACTTTCTACTCATTCCCAACGGATATATTAGATCTCAAGCTATATAAACTTAACCTATGAACTTTGAATCAACATGAAAAATATTCAAAAGTGATTACATAATTAGGTTCTATCATCTTATCAGCTATTTATCATATTAGTGCTTCATTGTATCATCTACTCTGTTTCATACAATTTATTATCTGTAATTCTTTCTTTCACATGAGAGAGAAGCTCAAGGAGGTTCTTTGAAGGAGCTAAGCTGTGAGAGCTTGGAAATTAGGAGAGGTTCTTTTGGGTGTTGTATTGATTTATTGAGAAAAATCACAAAAGATTGCTTGATGACTGGACGTAGGCTTGAGTAGAAGTTGAACCAGGATAAATCTTTGTGTCAACTCTTCTCCCTTACTCTTTTTACATTATGCTTTTATCTTTGATTGTTTTACCTCAAATTGAAAAGAGCATTTTTCTGTAAAATTTTTATAAAACCCAATTCACCTCCTCTTAGGTTCTAGCTTTACTCAAATCAAAGAACACATTATTCTTTTAGTAAGTATCCCAATTGCATCAACTTTTGATGAAAAGTAAATAACTTTATGAAAGACAATTATAGTTATGTCAACTTACTAGCTCTGTCTTGTTCTCTCAAATTTGGAGTGCAAGAAAGAGATGCTTCTAATGTTAGGAATGTGAGTAAATAGATGATGAAATTCTTGAAGTTCAAACTTCAATGTTGATGAAGTGATGCTAAATCCCCAAACCTTAAACCTTAAAGTGATGTCTGACCATTCCATACGAAATTGCAAAACTGATGTTCTATCTAGTGTGTTAATTCTTGTCATTTGATTTTATACAATGCGAAACATCAAATCCACTTGATTCAAACTACACTGCATCATAATATTATTTAGGTATTAAAATTTAAATTTCACATTTATTAATTTTTCATATTATTGTCTAACATGTCATATTATATACAGGTAAAAATCACTTATTGAAAAATTGAGAATAAAAAACTACAAGAAAGAATCAAGCCTGGGATCAAATGTAAGAAAAAAAAGAATTAATCCTAGAAAAGTATATATGCAAATTTAGAAGTTAATTTTATTACAAAAATGCATTATATGTAAGAATAAATCGTTTCCCAATACCTCTAAGTAACAAATAGAAATTAAGAGTAATACAGATTCTAAAAGTTAAGCATTAAGTAAAGACTTACAGATGCCTTTATTTCATGTAGAAATCACCGCCAAGAAATGAAAGTGCAAGAAGACCAACAAACTATATGAGGATGCTAAAGTTTTGCAGCAGTATGATTTTGCATATGCTTATTTTGAGCAAATAGTAGTCGAGAAAAAAATGAGATTTCAAAGAAAGTACTTGAAGTAGATGCATGTGTCATACATTGAAATATTTTGTGCTTTATATAGAATGAGTAGGTTAGGCAAAGCTCATAATGCTATAGTCATTTTCTGACACTCAGATTTCAAGCAGAATTTTAGGAAGAAAGAACAAGAAAACTAGACAAAAAACGTGAATATGTTTCAGTTTCTTAGAACAAGTTGATGGATGGCGCGAATGATGATAAAAGTAGTAGAAAGTGTTGATGGATGGCCTGAAAAATGCTACAAAATTTCAAAAGAGAATGGTTTATGAATGCATATCATGAACAACTACATAGGGGAGAATACCTTGTAATGACTTGAATAGGCAAAGACATAATGTTGTAATTGTCTTTTGAACTTATGCCCATTCTTTTATCAGAATTTTAGGAAGAATGGTCAAAAAATTAAACTAAAAACGTGAATACGTTTCAATTACTCAGAAAATGCTGATGGATGGCATGAACGATAGTGGATGCTGAAAGAGAAAAAAAGGGAGGTTTGTCCAACGACAACATGTTAAGAGTTTTGGCATTTAAATTAAGTATTTGAATTGATAATTTAATGTCCATTATATAGAATGACTAGGCTAGGCACAACATATAATGCTATAGTTACTCGGAATATGTTTCAGTTACTCAATATATGTTGCTAGAAGTATATGCATGTGTCATACATTGAAGTTCTGTCTTTTATATAGAATGACTCGGCTAGGCAAAGCATATAATGCTATAATCATTTTTTGATTGATACTCACATTTTCAGCATAATTTTAGAAAGAAAGAACATGAAAATTAGACGAGAAAACGTGAATATGTTAACATGAAAACTTCACAAACACTTGATGTAATCTACTCTGCATCACAATGTAATTGAATTAATAACATGAAAACTTCATAAACACTTGTTTGTATTTGGCACAATAACAATGATAGTAAAAGAATTACAAGAATTAGTCATGCAAGGGGATTAAATGTAAAAAAAAAAAAAAAACTTAGTTAATATATGCAAAATTGAAAATGAATTCATCATATATATTAAAAATATATACTTAAAATGTGAGAATAAATCACTTTACAAAGCACCTCTAATATATATATCGTCTGGAATTAAGAGTGTTGCAAATTCTGGAATTTAAGCTATTCAGCAAAGGCCTGCATAGGAAGATGGAAAAACCGTGAACGTGTATAGCAAGAAATTGGAAGAATGCTGAAATGTTTCAAAAGGGAATGGTTTTATGCATGCCTATATTGAACATAGGGGTAAAGGTAGAAAGCGAAGCATATACTTATGTGTGCCCAACTTTGCAATTTGTTGTGTTTTATATAGAATGGCTATGATTGGCAAAGCACATAAAGATATAAACATTTTTTCGTTGTTGCCCGCTTTTTCCGTCGAGTTTCAGAAGAACGGACAAAATAGTAAAACAAAAAACGTGAACATATTTCAGTTATACTAGAAATAAGCTGATGGATGGTGTGAATGATAATAAATGTGGCAATATATAAGAGTGGTTTATCATAAAAAATTCATATATAAGGAAACTAAATGAATTGCTCTACCTACCCCACTATTAAAAACAAGCCAATGGTTTTTGGCGAACTGTTGTCACAAGTCCATCAAAATACTTAAAATACTCAATATTATTGCACTATTTATGCTTAGTTTCAGTTTGATCTAAAATTCATAATTGGATTATTGTGTCTGTGGAGAATTATCTTATATATTTAAACATATATATATATATATATATTGTGATAATTCATATTTCAATAGTTAAGAGATTTATTTATATAAAATGAACAACAAGAGGTTGATTTTAATTAGTTTTTCATTTTGTTAACCTCAGATTAATTTATAAATAAGGGATCTGACATCAGAGGCTAAGACCAGTTCATGAAACAATAAATTTAAATCAAGAAAGTATTCGTATTGCAATTGAAGAGCCACTGTAAACCATAATTCTAGGAATGTCTCTTACTATAGTTACAATTCATTTAAATTTGCATTTACTAATTAATTTGTAGTTTACTTTCTTTTATTTTGCACATTTGAATGTGTAGATACAACAATGAAATACCCACTAATAATTAATAAGAGTTATAACTATAAAGAAAATAAGAAAAAAAATAAGAAAGAAGACGCTTGATTTGTTTTATTTTGGACAAACTTTAATATATAAAGAATTTACGTAAAGTGTTAAAAGTGCCCAATAATAAAATAAAGCTCAAAGATTTTCTTGTTCGACCACATAAAGCATTATATAATTTTTAATTTGCAGTTGATATTACATTTCAAATTCTTTTGAAAAGAAAATGATCGTCACCTTGATGCTGCTTAAAAACTTGGGCCCTAGTCCTACAACGTTATATCATCATCCAACATGTCATAACGCATATATATTCGTTTGTAAGAAGGTGAAAATACTTTATTTTAATTTTCACTTTTGTTCTTTAACTTTATTTAGTTTTAATTTTATCCCAGAACTTTATCAATGGTTTCACATTCCTCTATTAATTTTATTTGGTTCCAATTCATTCCCATAACTATATCTAAGTTTCACTTGTGTCCCTTAAGTTTATTTTCTTCTAGTTTGGCGCTTAGTTATCAAAAACTACTCAAATATCATTTTTTCTCCTTCAATTTTTTTTTTCTCATTTTTCTGTATTTATATGAGTAATCCCTTGAAAGAAATTTTAATTTGGAGGTCTTATTCTTTGTCTTTTCATCTCATAGATTAAATAGTTTGAAACTTCTTTATTGAATTTTTTTTGTCTTTACTATCCTCATTTTTTATGCTACTAACTTAGCTAATTTATTTTCTAATAGTTTTAATGGTACGATCATGGATCACCATTACAATGGGCTTGAAGGAGTATGACGAAGAGATGAGGATCCCAGTGGGGCTGATTACAAGGTTGTGGGCGGCAATGAGATTAAAATTTTAATTTGCAATGCTATGTGGGCTATTTAGTGGAAGAGAAATTTTGTGGACTGATGTTTGAAGATGATTATGGGTCATCCAAGAGCATAATTTTTCAATTTGGTGGCGCTAGAGGAAAAATGTTCAGTAATGTTTTTAAAAAATTAGGGGCTAAATTGGAACAAAACAAAATTAAAGGACAAATGTGAAAGTTGATGTAAAGTTAAGAGACCAATTTGGAATCAAATAAATTGAAGGGATAATTAGGGGACCAAATTGGAAGCAAATGAAGGGAAACATTAGGAGTCCTCCTTTAGTCAATATAGAATTAAAAGTACAATCATGAAATTTCATTACCATGCAAAATTGAAAATTGCCAACATCCACCAACACTTAGCAATAATATCCAATATTAATGCTCTAATTCCAACATATATCAATAAATGTCAACCAAAACTTCTGAAAAAATAAAAAATAACTATTGGATAAAGGCTATCAAGGCAGTTAATTGTGGTTGTATCCTTTGCTCCGTCATTTCTTCTATCCCCTTTTCTCATCCTTGAGCATTCAACCTCAAAGCTTCTTTCAAATTTTGAGTAAGTTGTTCTAGTAAGAAAGTGTGAAAAATTAGCGACCATCCACAATGAACAAAAGATTATTTGCAGTATTATTACGAATATAGCAAGCCTAAGAAGATATTTTTAAACATAAACAGGCAGAAAACTAGGAATAATATAAAAGGGATAAGGAATCAATTATGTATTGGGAGGATCATTTCATGATGTCAAAGATCAGTGATGAATATGCACGCATTCGCACACACATGAACATTGACTCTTAGTGTTAGGATCATTTGCATTTCAATAATGTTAATTCATTTTCAATATCATAGTGTAAATAATTTATTCAAGTTGAAAAGTACTGCTTTGTATGCAACAGGTATTGGGTCCCTCAATCAAAGTACGGTGAAAAAAATAATGAATAATAAAATGTTGGAAACAAAATATTGTCTAAGCTCTTAGAGATATTATATCATTTCAATTTTTTTGATAGTTTAATTAGATATTTCAAGTTTAAAAAATTTCCTATTCACTTGACGTAATTGACATATAAAATAAATCATTCATGTATGTGTATATATATATATTAGTAGCACCTCTTGAGAATTGTGTGAAAAATAGGTAGTCCACAGGCGATCGAGATTATTAAAGTAGGAAAAAAACAAAAGGTAGTAAAATGTTGGAAAGAATTAACAAATGAACCATATTCGAATTTAAAATTAAATATTCCAAGCCATTCAATTTAAAGAATAATTATTATTCAATTGAAGGGGTTAGTAGTTACCAAATAAAAGGAATACCAGAACATCTACACTTCCTCAACATCTATGCTCATACATTCATATTCCGAAATTTTACATTTAATAATTCTATCTTGGAGAGGTAATTTTGTGAATATTTACATAAGTTAGAGGGAAAAAGCAATTCAATAAAGGAAAAATATAAAAATCCATTTAGTTGAAGAAATGGGAGATTAAAGAGAGCTCTTATATTAATTCAAGTAGTAAATTGCATGAATCCTAAGTTGATTCAAGTGGCTAAGCTTGATCTAAGCAACCATAAGGATATGAGTTTGAATCCTCATTGTGCATCATAGTAATTTTTTTCCTTGGCTGCCACGTGTTCTCTGAGTAAGCAAAATTACTAAAATACCCCCTTGAACCTTCTTCTTGTTGACACTCATGAGCAAACTCTCTCCATCATTTTTGAATTTATGCCTTTTTTAATCCTTGAATCACACTAGTAACAAGTCTTCTATCCTCCTTCATTGTTGTCCACCATGTTGGTGGTCGGAGAAGGTGTAGTGAGAACATCCCTCCAATAATGCCCTACATTAGTCATGATTGGGAGAGGAATTCGAGCTCGATTATCCCCTTGAACCTTCTTCTTCCTGTTGACACTCATCAACAAACTCTTTCCTTTGTTTTCAAATTTTTTCTTTTCACCATCCTCGAATCACACCAGCAACGAGTCCTTTATACTCCTTCACTACTATCCATCGTGCTGGTGGCCAGAGAAGGTGTAGTTTTTGGCGATGACATCCCTCCAATGAAGGCCTACATTATTTGTAATTGGGAAAGGAATTTGAACTCGATTTGTGAGTTTCTCTTCTATTTTTGATTGGAGGATTTGCTATTTTATAAATTTCAAACCGTTCTCCCATGATTTCTAAGATTAGCTTCATGTTATATCAACAGAATTTGAAGTTTCCTTTTGGTTGTCCAAAGAACGCGTGAACAATGAACATAATCTGAAATTTGCATGATTTAGGTGATATTTCTTCAATATAAGTTAGGGCTTTCCTCTCATTATGTATTTTGTGCATTTCTCCTTTAATCCCAGCTATTGATTTCAAGTTTTGGCATCTAATTTTAGGATGAATTCATTTTGGGTAAGTTGTATGGATAGTAACCGAAAACACTTAAATTGGAGCATGATTTGAAGGGAATTCAAGGATCTTCTTTAAGGGTTTTAGTCATAAGTAAGTAGCTATCACTCCTCAAGTGTTGATTTGACGATTGAATTGTTTAATTAAAAACCCATTTTTTCTTGGTAGAAGTTGAAGAGTGTCAAGTGAATATATGGAGATTTCTTAATTCTTTAGTGTCATTGGACCTGAAGGAGAAAAAGTTGAGCTATTGGAAATTATTGTTTGAAGTGGTAAGTCACTTGCCTAAACTTGTAAGAAGGAGATGAACTCCTAACGTAAACATGTAAGAGTTTATCTTGATTAATAAATAGTTATCAAAATATGTAATTTTATAGTTTAAATACTATATACATTAAAAAATTATTCAAATGTAAATTCAAATTATACTTAATCTAACAAAAGCTATTCATATTTCATAATTTGTAATACTTAACATGAATATTTTAAGATAGTCACACATAAATAATTATTCAATATAACTGATTAAATAACATTTATTTTTATTTTTATTTTTTAATAAGTACATATTAAATGTAATTTTATTATTTTTTATGCTTTTTTAAACTTGTGATAAAATAAACTGAAATATCTTCATGGGAAATAAACTTGTTTATATCTCGTTTAATCTTAATTTTAAATTATTATATTGCTGACTTTACAAGTTAGTTGACACGTTAAAATTATAAACTCGGTAGACTTAGTAAGTTAACTTGCAAGTATACCTGAGTTTGTACTATGTTTGAGTCTATATCGAATAAACTAGTTTTCTTTATGTACAATCGTAAACTTGTAAACTTATATAATAAATTTGTGAGTTTGACAACAATGCTTATGAATGCATATATAAATTGAACAAACAGATATGGGAGAAAATAATTAGTTCAATGAAAGTAGAAGTATCAGTAGATGCACTTTGTGTCCTCCATTGTGGTTTTATCTGCTTTATATAGAAAGATTAGAATAGGCAAACCAAATAAAGTTATAATTGTTTTTTGTTCTGGTGTGAATCTTTTTTAGCATATTAGTTTTAGGAAGAATGGACAAAAAATATAAATATGTTTCAGTTACGTTAAATATCAAGATTATGAATCCAGCCAAAAATGAGGGGGAGGGGAAGGATTGTTTTTTTCACATTTTTCTTCCATTTTCACTATGAAACAAAGCGGTTTATCAAGCCCTTAGCGTCATAGATATTTCATGCTAAATTTTAAAACAATATGAATATGTTTTAGTTTTTGGAAAGAAAAAAATTGATAGATTGTGTGAAAGAGGAGAATGCAGCAGAAAAGAAAGGTGTTTATCCGTAGAACTTGCCTTTTCGTACTTCTAATATTATATTAACCATCCAGTAAGTTGTTTATTCAGCCCTTCACTTTTATAGATATTTTATGTTATTAAGTGAAAGTGAATAAATGGCTCCACCCAACCAAATTCTAATATAAGACAAAAAGCATGAACATGTTTTTAGGATAAATGAACAAAAAAGTGAAACGAAAAACGCATATGTCTTCGGTTGTTCAAAATATAGCTTATGGATGATGATGAGTGCAGCAAAACATGGGGGTTTAGACCTTGAGTAAATATGGGCTTGGCCTTGTTTGATTGTTGCCTTCCAAAATAGTTTTTAGTTTTTAAAAGTAAGAGAATAAAATACAAGTCTGGTAATGTGCCGCTTATTAATTGTTCTAAAAGAACTAAAAAACACAAAAATGATTTTAAGAATAAATAAAACAAGAATAATTTTTAGAGATTTTCCCTTGTTTCTTAAAATTATTTTCATTAATGGTAATATTGTAGTTTTGTAAAATAGATATTTATGTGGGGTTGCAATTTAGACAGTCAGTAACTAGTCCGACTAAGTCGCTTCTCTTTATTTTTATTAAAAAAATAACATTTTAGGAAGAAAAATAACTTTTTAAAGAAAAAAGTGAAAAAAATTAAGATTCAAAATGGAAATAAAATTAAATGAAAAAAATTACAATTTGAATTGGCAAATAATTGAAATATAAAAATAATTAAATTTTTAAAGATTTGTCATAAATAAAATTTATTATAAATAAAATAAAATAAATATTTTGAAATAATACAATGTTAGGTTTTGAGTGAACCCTTTTTCCATTATGGCTAGATTGAAACACACACTCGCACTCGCATAATATTCCTATATATCGAATATGCAACACATACACGCAAGCACACATACATGCATCTACATATACAACTACAAGTTCATCTATAATAAATTTATTACATACACATATATATACATGTATGCATATGTACGTGCCACACACATATATACTGAACGTGTAACACACACAAATACATATAACAAATATGTAACATAAATGCACATAAATACGTACGCACATGCCCATGCATACATAAGCACATTCACCTATATGCACAAATACAAATAAATTTATAATGAATTTGTTACATAAACACACATTCATATGCATAAACATGAGCATGTGCACATGTACACATATATATCAAATATGTAATACACTCACATACATATAAAAAATATTTATTTTTAGTCCAAATAATAAAATTAGAATTACAATTTTATGTTTTAATTCTTACATGACCCAAACATAAATTTTAAAATTCTAAATTGATTACAATTCTAATGGAATTGGAATTGGAATTGAGATTATAATTCTACATTATAATTCCCATTATTAGTACCAAACAGAGCCTTAGCATTTTCTAAACTTGTTTTTGAATTTTTTTTCAAACTTTTGAATGTGTTTCAATTTTTTTTTTTGAAGCCTGTTCTACAAAACAATTTCACAAAATTGTTCTAAAAACATAAAAACAAGCAATAGAATAAAAAAACCCCCATATCTCTACCCCCACATGTGATAATATTCTTTGGTTTTCCTTCTACTCACATATGCAACCATGTAATCGGATTACATAATGGACTTTAGCTCTAAAAAGTCATCAATCACGTTTCGTTAACAGATGAATTGGATAGAAATTTAGAACTGGTGGAAGGAAGGACAAAGCTGGCCAATTGGACACAAAAGGAGAGACATCCTAATTGAGGGTTGGACGTCATTACACTCAAAAATTTTTTTGTGTAGATTTTTTTATAAAATGATTAAAAAAAAGAAGTAAGTAGAAAAAGAGAAAATGAACTACACTCCCTAATCTTTGTATTTCTATATCTTTTAAAATTATAGAAAATTTACAGAAACAAAAAAAAAAAAGTTTACTATCTCTATTCTTTGTATTGATTGATTTTGATAGTGTCCAATATACCAAAAGCAAATGCGGCCATCTTTAATTGGAGTGTGACCAAACATTAATTAAAATATCAAAGATAATGATAAACCAAATCACTCCTAATTATTTTTTTATTCCTTGACTAATATAATCCACTTAACAAAATACTGTCACATTACAAAAGTGTCTTAAAAGTTGCAGTAAATAAGAAAACTGTGAACGATTAATTTTAATCTTTTTAACACTTAAAAACTTTGACTATTTTAAAATAATATATTATGAGTTAAGATAAGAACAAATATAGCCGTTTCAAGCAATAGTGTCCACCATTTTCAGTTTTTTGGTATAAGTCCACGGATGGCGTGAGGAACAACTATAGCAGTAGAAAATGTGTCCCAGGAAGTTGATTTTTCTGATTTTTTTCTTTTTCATTTTCACCATCAAACGTGATGCTTTCCTTCAGGTCATTTTGTTTCAATTCATAAAAAAATATATCAACCTGCTTCGTAGGGAAATGAATGAGTGGCAATGACAAGATTCAAACAATTTAGCAGCAATGTTATTACCACTCATGCTGAGATTATTAAGTTTTCAATGAATAGAAATAATTTATAAAATGAAGATATTGGCTTTTGTTTCCCATATTTCTGATCCAACCTTAATCTTCAAATAAATTGCATGATGAGATTGCAAAATAAAACTGTGCAATGCGGAAGTAAAACTCACTAAAATTTTTTGCTCATCCACATAAAAACACAATTACATATCATTTTACAAACTTGTCTGACATTTTCGTTTTAATCCTCCTATTGACAAAATTACATATATTTTATTGATAATTGAATGAATAATGAATACAGTATCAATTAAATAAAAGGTAAATTTCCATGTGTGGAGTCAAGGTTGTCAACAGAAGAGCAATCTCAGGAAACAAAGCAGCAAAGACCAAAGTCTTAATTCAAACGGCATCTTATGGTGAACTACTCATGTCATGGTTATAAATTGTGGTACACAACCGCAATTGTGGCCGCAATACTGCTGTTGTAGTGGGTGCCACATCGGCTGTAATACGCATTGCAAAGTTGAAATTATACATGGTTGCATTCACAACGCCCACAGTTGTGAAAATCGTAATGCAACTGCATCCGCAACCCTTGACTCATGTCCGGGTTAGAATAGGAGAATTTCAAGGCCTTTAAACACATCACTTTCCCCTTCCCTCTGACTTTTCCGACATGAGAGCTGGTTGCCATTCTTCTTTCTTTTGTCTCACGAGCTTCATATTTTCCGTTCGTTTTTAATGTTTAGAATGTGAGTAAAATAGATGATGAGATCCCTTGACACTTGAACTTTAATGAGGATAGAGTGATGCCTGTCCATCCAATCTATATGTAACTGCAATGGTAAAGCCATGGATATAGCCAATTGATCTAATCGACTCTGCATCATGACACAATTGAATTATCAACATGAAAACTTCATAAATACTTGTTTTTATACTATCGTCTAGCATGTCATATAATGATATATGATTGCAGAACTCACCAACTAAAAATGTAATTGCACATATTTGTACATTAATATAGGTTGAAACTAAGAAAAAATGTTGTGTTCACTTGCACAGACAGGGAAGTAACAAATATTCACCAATTAAAATATGTAAGATCTCATTTTAGTAACATTTATAACTTTCTTTACTCATCTTAATCAAGTGAAGAGAAGTAAACATTTTTGAATCCCGCAGCACCAAAGTTCATTCTTAAAAATCATGGCTACGTCAAGCATGATACTATTTTTGTTTTGGCATAATGGCTAATAAAGAATCAAACTCATAAATAATTGTAAGGAAAAAAAAAATCCCCAAATAATATATGAAAATTTGAAAATGAATTTCTTCCACAGGATATATATATATATAACATGAGAAAATAAATCTCTTCGTAAAATACCTCCAATAAACTGATTGAAATAACAGTGATGCTCAAGATTGGATGAACGCTTCAATGTTTAAGTGGAGGATGGTTTAACAAATAGAATCATAGAAAGAAGAGAAGGTACAAGGGAAGCATCAGCTTGTCATGGCCTCTGCAATTTTGTGAGCATTATATAAAAGGATCAGTACACACTTTTTTGTATTGTTGCCCACTTTTGCGGCTGATTTTCAGGAAGAATATGCGCAAACAATGTTAACAAAAAATGTGAACATGTTTATGCTACAGAGGTCTTTTGTACTGTTGCCCACTTTTGCAGCAGATTTTCAGGAAGAATATGGGCAAACAATGTTAACAAAAAATGTGAACATGTTTATGCTACAGAGGTCTTTTGTATTGTTGCCCACTTTTGCAGCAGATTTTCAGGAAGAATATGGGCAAACAATGTTATCAAAAAATGTGAACATGTTTATGCTACGGAGGTCTTTTGTATTGTTGCCCACTTTTGCGGCAGATTTTCAGGAAGAATATGCGCGAACAATGTTAACAAAAACTGTGAAACATGTTTATGCTACAGAGGTCTTTTGTATTGTTGCACACTTCTGCAGCAGATTTTTAGGAAGAATATGGAGAAAAAATGTGAACAAAAAACGTAAATGTTTCCGTTACTCAAAGTAAGTTGATGAATAGTGTGACTGTGAAATATAAGATAAAGCTCTTTTTAGTTACTCAATGTTTCCTGATATATGACTCCCCTTAGCCTATGACAAAAAGCGTGAATATATAATTCAAGACAAGGGATAGAGCTAAAATGTAATTATATTTCAGTTAGTACGAAAAGCTTAAGGAATGGTGTGAATGACAATTAATGCAGAAGATTAAATTTTAAAATAAGCAGCAAGTCTTTTTTTTTTTTTTTTAAATTATTCATATTTTTTATCCAACTTTAATTTTCAAATAAGTTGCAAGATGAGATTGCAAAAGTGTGTAATAAAATACTAAAAAGCTCACTGAATTGCACAGCCTCAAAAAATTGCCACTACGCATGCCCCAACTTCACAAGGCATAGCCACTCACGTGAAGACGGCAAAGCCTCCTCGTTTACAGATCATGAGACAGCTAGATGCTACCTAGTCTTCGTTTATATATTTTATATTCTATTATTTTTTTTATTGCTCTTTGGTGGGATTCTCTACTCCCACCTCAAACTCATGTCACTTGCCTCGACGTTATTATGCACAAGAAAGAGCTTCTGGTGGGAGAGAACGCACTTTGTCTATTCTCACAAGAGGAGAATTTGAGGAACAATAGTGTCCGCAAAAATGATACAAAGAGAATGAAGAAGGTAAAGGTAACGAATTTCCAATAAACAATATAAAAGGTTATATTGAAGTAGTTGAATAATAGAGTGGCTAGTGACCCTGTATCAAATCTGTTAAGATAAAAAATGAAATCAAATCATTATCACGTGAGCTTCCATTATTTCAAACAATACAGAATTATGGTGAAGGTATCTCACTAAGAAATTCTGATATCTTGAAGCAACACGATCCATGCCTATGCTGTTGGAGGTAAAACATTCTGGAAACTAAAAATTACTAGTGAATTCTCCCACCAAAATGCATGTTGTCAATATCTGTCTTTTACGTGCAGGTGAAGCCTAAAAAAGCAAGACAACATAAATTAATATAACAATAATAATAATAATAATAAGACACGATGATTTTAGTAAGGTGTAATTTGCGTTAACTTTTGAAGAAAAAATCATTTCAAAAACTATTTTCTAACAGGAAAAAAATGGCAAAGCCTCCAACTTTACCAGAATGAAGATGGACTCACCAATGTTCCAGCTCCACCAATGTTAGCTAGAAGAGATATACAAAAAAGTTTGTATACTTGCTAGGTTCTAGTTCTCTCCATTTTGGAACATGAGTTTGAGTTACTTTTAATGTTTAGAATGTGAGTAAAACATATGACTGAGACTCCTGAAGTTTGAACTTTAATGTTAGTAAAGTATGTCCATCTAATCCACATGGAACTACGACAGTGATGTCATATCTAGTGTGCTATTTCTTATTTGCTTTAATGTATAGCGAATATCAATGCCACTTGCTGTAATCCACTCTGCATCATAATGTAATTAAATCAATAACATGAAAACTTCACAAACACTAGTTTTTATTTGGCACAATAACAACGATATTGAAAGAATTACCGTAAATAGTCATGCTAGGGGATGAAATGTAAAAGAAATATCCTTAGTCAATATTTACAAAATTGAAAATGAATTCATCATATATATTAAGGATATATACTTAAAATGAGAGAATAAATCACTTTGCAAAATATCTTTAATATGTATATCGTTTGGAATTAAGAGTGTTGCAAATTTTGGAGGTTAAGCTATTGAGTAAAGGCTTGCATAGGAAGATGAAAGAACCATGAAGGTGTAGCAAGAAATTGGAAGAATGATGAAATGTTTCAAAAGTGAATGGGTTTTATGCGTGCATATATCGAACAAAGATGGGAAAGTAGAAGGGGAAGAATATGCTTATCTGTGACCAGCTTTGCAATTTGTTGTGCTTTATTTAGAATGACTATGATCAGCAAAGCACGTTGCCCACTTTTTCAGCAGAGTTTCAGAAGAATGGACAAAATAGTAAAACAAAAAACGTGAACATATGTCAGATATATACGAAATAAGCTTATGGATGGTGCAAATGATAATAAATGTAGCAATATATAGGAGCACTTTATTATAAAAAATTCATATTTAATGAAAGTAAATGAATGGCTCTGCCTGACCAACTATTAAAAACAAGCCAGTGGCTTTTGGCGCTTTTTGACTGTGTTGTACCGTTGGTACAAGTCCATCAAAATACTTAAAATGATCAATATTATTGCACCATATAGGCTTACTTTGAGTTTCATCTAAAATTCATAATTAGATTATCGCGTCTATGGAGATTTATTTTTTATATTTAAACATATATATCGTGATAATTCATATTTCAATAGTTAAGTGATTTATTTATATAAAATAAACAACCACAGGTTGATTTTAATTAGTTTACATTTTGCTAACCATACGTTAATATATATATATATATATATATATATGAGGGATCTTCAGATTCTTATAGTAACATCAGAGGCTAAGACTAGTTCATGAAACAAAAAATTTAAATTAGGAAAGTTTTTGTATTGCAATTGAAGAGCCACAGTAAACCATAATTCTAGGAAAGTCACTGGCAATAGTTGCAATTCATTTAAATTTGCCTTTATCAATTAATTTGCAATTTTCTTTCTTTTTTTTTGGTACGTTTTATTCTGTAGATAAAGCAATGAAATACTCACTAATAATTAATAGGAGTTACAACTATAAAGAAAATATGGATGAAAATAAGAAAGAGGCTTGATTTGTTTTATTACAGACAGAACTTTAATATATAAAAAAATTGCGTCAAGTGTTAGAGCTAGAAGTGTCCAATAATAAATAAAGCTCAAAGATTTTCTTGTTCAACCACATAAAGCATTATATAATTTCCAATTTTTAGTAGACTATACATTTCAAATTCTTCTGAAAAGAAAAAGATAGTCATCTCGGAGCTGCTGAAGAACTTGGGTCGTAGCCCAACAACGTTATATCATCATCTAACATGTCATAATGACATATATATATATATATATATATACTAAGTTGTAATAAGGCGAAAATACTTTATTTTAACTTTCACTTTTGTTCTTTAATTTCATCTAGTTTTAATTTTGTCCCAGAACTTTCTCATTGGTTTCACTTTTCTCTTTTAATTTCATTTGGTTCCAATTTATTCCCTAAATTTTATCTAAGTTTTGCTTTTGTCCCTTAATTTCATTTTCTTCTAGCTTGGACCTTAATTTTCAAATGCTACTCAAATGCCATTTTTTTCTCCTTCAATTTCTGTTTTTCAGTTTTCTACATTTATATGAGTAAGCCCTTGAAATGTAGAAATTTTAATTTGGAGGTCTTATTCTTTGTTTTTTTATCTCATAGATTAAATAGTTTGATACTTCTTTGTTGAATATTTTTTATTTCTTTACTATCCTAATCTTTTACGCTACTAACCTAGTGAACTTATTTTCTAGTTGTCATAATGATACGGGCATGGATCCCCATGACAATGGGCTTGAAGGAGAACCACGAAGAGATGGGGATCCATTGGGGTCGATTACATGGATGTGGGTGACGAGACTGAAATTTTAATTTGCATAGCTGTGTGGGCTACTTGGTGAAAGAGAGCTTTTGTCGACTGTTGTTTGAGTTAATTATGGGCATTCCATGAGCATAATTTTTCAATTTGATGGAGCTAGAGGAAAAATGTTGAGTAATTTTTTTCAAAATTAGGGGCTAAATTGGAACAAAACAAAACTAAAGTACAAAAGTGAAAGTTGATGTAAAATTAAGAGACCAAATTGAAACCAAATAAATTGAAGGGGCAATTAAGAGGCCAAATTGGAAGTAAATGGATGTTAAAGGATGAAAATGAAACATATGGTAATGTTTAAGGTACCAAATTGAATTTAAAAGAAGTTAAAAGACAAAAATGAAATCTCCATTGAAATTGCAGGACTAAACAAGTAACTACACACGTTATAACTCTAATTATGTTTGATATAAACTTTATCAAATTGGTGACATATCTGTCATATTAGTAGGAAGCCAATGTAAATTCAGTAAGAAAGGTTATATGATCTCGTTTTAATAATTCTTTTTATAACTCTCCACTATATATATATGCAAGTAAGTATATGTATTGAAAGTGTTGATACAATATCATGATGGATATAAGCATATCAACAAAAGTGCTGTCGAGTAAATGATAGATTAAGAAAAAAAGTAAAATGTGAGGAAAAAAGCATTAATGACTAAATAATGCATTTATTATGATTTTTTTTACTAAAAAGCTTTCTATTTCTTAGGGTAATATTATGGAACTAATTTTAAAATCATTATATTTCATTAATAACTTTCTCAATCCCTACAAATTTGGCCTCAACATACATTGTAGACTGTTTATTAAGTTGTGATTTTCACATCCCATACAAGAGTTGTGATTGGAATGAAGGGTAAGGCATAACTCACCCCCGTGAACTAATAGAAAATCATACAATCTGATTAAAGTAATCACAGATTTCCATACAAAGTGTATGTAGTCATACCAATCAGTTAAAAAATATAATCTATCAGTTAACATATTTAATCTATAGAAAGTGAAGATAAATATCTATTACATGATGTGACTTTTGTATGGACATTTTGACAAAATCTCCCCTAAAATATGGACTTCTCGAAATATCAGCAAATAGTCACATATATAAAAAAATATAGAGAGCTTTGCTCTCAAAATGGTTCCCAGTCAAATAGTCCCATATATAATTTAACTCACAAAACCCTTCCTATGATATATAAAGCCACTAGAGATCAATATATATTCTATATTTACAACAAAAGAATTTCTTGCCCTTGCGGACAATACAGGGCTCACCAAAAGGAAATAATCCTGACGCTATACTGTGAAGGAGGGTCTAGGCTCCACATTGCTACATGAAAATGTAGAGAAATAATGGTGAGTGATAATCACTTAGTGAGTAAATACCTTTACTATATTGAGAGGGGAACAGACAAAAGAGATAGAATATTTAACAATCATTTTAGTTCTATCTTAAAAGAGTATAACAACCTAAAGACTATAGTTGTTGAAATCAAATAAAACATGAAGCATCTAATAAAAATTCCATGCTTTAGATCAATCAAAGATAGTTTACGAAAAAACAAAAAAATAATAGAAAAATATTGACAACATTTATAAACTTTGGGTTTTTAATACATTACAGTGGAAAGACATCCCGCAAAACCAAATAGTTGATCAGTAATCATATGCTAGCCATTACTAACATTAACTATATAGTATAGTGATCAGTATTGAGCAAATTGGCTCACGAACAGTCAGTGGAACAACATCAATGCCTCCGTATAGTGATACAATTCATGGTGCACCATGGCTAACACTTACTGTTGTTAGCTATAGGGTTCTGTATGAGATAAAATTTCCAAAAACAACTTCTTTCTCAACAGTGAAAATCATTACTAATATACTTAAACAGTAAAACTTTAGAATGAAATACATTATGGCTCCAATAAGAGATTTTAGGAATCAAACGGTATCTAAATCATTACTCAGATTTAACGCAGTTGTAAATGGAATTTCACAATAAAATTCAATGAAATTTTAAAGCAATTAGAATAATTCTCTGGAAAGAATCAGGCTATCTTAGGAAGCTTGTTCCAAAGACACTAGAGCGTATAGAAATACTAATTTACAAAGGGAAAATTTTGAAATATTGAAAACAAGTATAGTTGGTAATATATGCTTAGTTGAAGAAAATTATACCAGACTCTTCCTAACCTTGTTTACAATTGTCTTAGCCACCTATAACATTAAATAAAATGCTCTTAACCTATAATATTCATGAATACTTTTAACCAATTAACCCTTCTACCTACCTATTTATCTAGTTCTATATTCACCTTTGACCCATAGCTTCTTCAATTTTACTTGCCCCTCTTACCTCTCAAAATCTTAAGATATTAAATTTTTAGCCCACATTCTTTAATAATACCCTAAAATGCTTATGGCCTTTAATTTTATTAATCTACTTCATTATGCACTTATTAAAATTCCAATAACCCAGTATCAATACCAATGTCACCATAGAGATTATTAAATTAAATTCCAAAATTCTTCATTCAACTTGCATTATTGTTTAATGCTATTTAATCAAGCCATATAAGGTCCCCCATTCATATTTCCTCTCTTTTTCTCTATGAAAAATCTAGAAAAAATAAGGAAAAATTAGCAATTCAACATATAATTCAAAATAAAACTTCCAATAATCTTAAATCACTTCCTAGATGCATAATAATATTTGAGAAGCCTAAAAATGTGATTTTCACCTCCTTGCAAGATTATACATACACTAATAATTTGGGGGTTTTCAATCTAGAAGCTAAAACTCACAATTGATAAGTGATTCCAAGGAAGAAGGATGCGAAATTTACCTAGGATATAAAGTTTTAACTTAATTTGAAGCAATCACCCTGGATTGAGCTCAATTTTGCCTCTTTTTCAAGTGAACAATGCCACAAATTAAGGTTCTTCAATTTGAGGTTGTTTTTTTTTATCAAATTGATTGGTAATTAGGCTAGAGAGTTGGTCAAAATTCATTGAGAAACTGAATTCCTAAGCTAAATCAAAGTAAAACACAGCTAAATTCATGAAATTTAAGTTAGAACTCAGCCACTGTTTGTTTGCTAGATCCATGATATTTCTAGACACCTGGAGGTTGGTGAAGGTTGTGCTCAGGCTAATGATGGTGCGGTGATGTTAGATGTGCTATGGCAGCCTTGAACAGTGATGGAAAATGCTCCAAACTTTAGCTGGTGATATGCACAGTAATGACATGCGAAGAAGAAGAATGGCGAGGGAGTAAGAGCAGCCTGATGGCAAAATGACATAATTAGGGCATTTTGGTAATTTAATTAGGAATATTTTGCATTATCAGATCAAATTTTTTCTTGAAAATACTTGGTTTCCATACTTTGTTCAGTTAAAAGTGCTAGAAATGCACATGATAAGGCTTAAGTACCCACATTGGTTGCTGTATCTGATAAAATTTTATCAACATTTATATTTAGTACTTTTTGAAGTTCCTTTTTAAGTATTCTATTATCATGTAAATCTTACCCCTATCTCAAGTGAATTTTCTTCTCTTCATCAACTTTTAAAATAAAATAAATTATTTATTATTATTATTATTTATTTTTTCCCTTTGGGTATTACAGTGATAAAATTGAAATGATTTGTGAATTAATAATCTTTTTATGTTAACTAGCTACACGACATGAATTTTGAAATACTCTTGTTTAATGAATGCTCCTTTCTAGAATAATTGTATATCCATTGTCATAACCGACCTTTCAGTGAAAGGAAATAAAAAGTTTAAATTGATTCCCAAAAACAAATCTTGAAAATCAATTTGTTTGGAGTCGCCACCAAAATTTTTAATGGAAAACTTTGGAAAACCAACTTAAAATAAAAATAACAAGGCAAAATGATCTGCGAAAACAGAGAGGGGTTTGAGAGTCTATTTGAGTGTGGGGAAGGTGTTAGGCACTCCACAACACCCATCCTTAAGGATAGTTACCTTAAACTAGTTAGTTGAAATAGAATATGACCTTAAATTTATCTCAATTACCCTTTATCGATGCACATGCCTGTTAAATAGAGAAGATAAAAATGACAATAATAGAAGCAAACGAGTAGATATTTACAAAGGGCAAACTTGACCTAGGATGAAAGCCTAGGGCCTACGTACCCTACGATAGGGATCAAAGTCCATGTAGTTTGACCTAAAAGGCGTGTTTATTGGTTGATGATAAATAATTTTTGTGATGAGAACAGGAGAGTTCAAATTAAACTGATTCTCATAAACAAAACAAGATTGGAGTTTGATGTGGGTATTTTAATTTACAACAATTTGATTAATCTCGCTTTCTTGATCCCTTAATTTTCTCTCCTTTTAAATATTTTTTGTTTATTTTTGGGATTTTAATCATCATTTTGAAATTTAAATGAAATTATTATAAAGAACGATCCTAATCATCTTGTAAATAATGTGATAAAATAAATATTAAATTAAGATATTTATTTTTGCATTATTATCATCATTGTTATCATTATTTTAAACAAGTATGTACTAATTTTCAGGATCTACGGAGATTAAAATCTCACATGATCTCAAGCACTCAAGGAGAACAATATTCTTATGCGACAATTTAGTAAATGATAGAAAATATTTAATTAAAGTATTTATCTTTGCATTATTATTATTATTTTCAAAACAAATATATACTAGTTTTCGGAATCTAAGGAGATTAAAATCTCACATAACCCCAAGCCTTCAAGGAGAACAATATTCTCACGTGATGATGTCGTAAATGATAGAAAATATTTAATTAAAGTATTTACCTTTGCGTTATTATTATTATTTCAAAACAAATATATACTAGTTTTTGGAATCTGAGGAGATAAAAATCTCACATGATCGTAAGCATTCGAGAATAACAATATTCTCACATGATGATTTTCATAAATAATAGAAAATATTTAATTAAAGTATTTCTTATTATATTATTATTATTATTATTTTTATTTAAAACAAGTATGTATTGATTTTTTGGGATCTAAAGATATTAAAATCTCACATGATCCTAAGCACTCAAGGAGAACAATATTCTCATACGATAATTTTGTAAATAATAGAAACATTTAATTAAAGTATTTATGTTTGCATTATTAGTATTTTTAAAGCCAATATGTACTAATTTTTGGGATCTAAGGAGATTAAAATCTCATATGATCCCAAGCACTCGAGGAGACTGACGATCTCACACGATAACTTTTTTTTTTCTTTTATTCTTTTGCTTTAATAAATAAAGATAAAAAATAGACAAAGAATAAAAATATGATTTAAAACATATCATTTTCACCTACTAAAGTGATTTATCATGCCTCGGCCCAAGGAGATTGAAATCTCACATGGGTTTTGCCAGTTAACTTCATAATGTCTGAAGAGACACGGAGTCCCACACAATTATTCTTAAAAAAAAAAAATGACAATTATAACAAAGGCAAAAGATAATCACTGACACTTCAAGAAAACAAAATAAAATAGAGATAAACTGATGCATTCCCCTTTCACCTACCATTTGTTCGTATATTATTTGTAATCATGATTTGATGAAGATGAAGATAAGCTAATGGAAATTAAATAAAATAAAAAGAGGGAAAGGAAACTACAACAATACGACAAGGCCAAGAAAAAGGGCAAATTAAACAAACAAAAGAAACCAATGGCTAATGGACACATGCATAACATTTACAGTTTCCACGTGACAGGGAGAGGTTTAAAAATACACACACCACAAACGATACTTTCAACTAACTGCCACACCCCTGCAAGAGCCACTCCTACTATTATACCCTAACAACATAGTTCACATTTAGCTATTTATATTATATGAATGATTTATTTCTCTGCTTTTTGTTCTATCATAAGTTACTTCCTTTTGGTTTCTTATTTACGCTAAATATCAACACGGCTTCCACCATCCACACCTTTTGTTTGCCAAAAAAATTAAATCACGCACCCATTAACTAACTATAAAGGTGAGAGTCTATCAACTTGATTACAGTTTGGTTTTAATAGAATTGCAAGCTCAAAGAAAGAACATGTGTCGCGGGTAAATTTTAACCTGAATCAAACCACTGGATTATCTATCTTGAGTTCCTTTAACTTATGTATAAAAAATAACACTGTAACCAGACTCAAAGCAAACAATTACAGCCCTCAAACATGGAGAATGCATACACAAGCCCTGAGTGAAAGGAGAGGGAAGGATAGCTTCAATCAAAAAGAAAAAATCTGTGATGTTTCTATCCATTATTAACAAGAAGAAACACAGCAAAAACTGGGCATCTATTTGATAGCAGTAGAATCGAATAGGTGTAGTGGCATGGCAGTCCAAACACTCTGAAGTTTCATACTATCTAAGGCTATATATAAAGACTTAACCATGCATTCTAAACACATTCAGATGGAAGAATAATATAGCAAGGTACTGCATCATTTCATTTTTTTTTTTTTATGTTATACGAATATCAAAAGGTGAACATGTGGCGGACCAAGTGGACAAATGGTGTGATTAGCATGAAATAATCAAAATGAAAAGTTCAAGTGACATGTAGCGAGACTTCCCTCCTTCACGTTTCGAAAATGGAACTAAGATGTTTGGTGTTGTTGTCAATGGCCACCAAATGCTAAACACCTTAAAATGAAAGTAATATGAAGGTCAAAATGAGAGGAGTTCAGCTAATGAGGCTCACCTTTCTCCTTGGATCTTTTCTCAGTTTTGAACCTCCTTTCCTTGCTTTCTTCTAGCCTCTCCCCACAGTCCCAAGAACCTTTGTTTTCTGCTATGATGCCTTTTTTTCGTTCAGTACTCTTTTGGCTTCCACCCTCTCTCGTGCTTTGTTTCTATAATGTTCAAATAGGGATTAACATGCTCAGCTACTTTTTCCCTCTTCCCTCGGCTTGGCACTCTTTTGTTTGCCCCTGTAAATGGTGCTTGGAACAGGGGAGCTTTTCTACTTCAGCTCAGCTTTTCCTCCTTGGCTTCAGCTCAGCTTTTCGTTCCTTTAGTTTCTCCCCACTTCTCCTTCTTAGTTCCCTTAGTTTCTCCTTACTTCCTTTCAGTTCCTTCAGTTTTTCTAGCAGCCTCTCAGTTTCTGCAGTTTTTCAGTAGCCTTTCGACCTCTTTTCTCTCAAGCACTCTTCTTCTCCTCCAACCTTGGTAGCCTCTCGGTTTCTCCTCCAGCCTTGGTAGTCTCTCCCCTTTAGCTCTCACGGTTTTTCTCATAGTAGCTCTCTCCGTCCTCTTCCCTTCCAACAGCTCCCTTTTTTTTTTTTTTTTTTTCCTTTCAGCAAGCTTTTTAGTTCTCCCTTTAGCAGCTCTCGGTCTTGCCTCTTAATCTCCCTCCGCTCTCCACCTCTCTAGCCATCATTGCTACCTTCCAGCCTGCACCTAGGGGAGGCATGTAATCCTCCTTCAGCTGCATGCTGTGCTTCTTGCTACCCCTACGTCTTCTCTTCTTTTTTTGTTTTTTTTTTCTTGTTTTGGATTATTTATATTATATTATTTCCTTACTATTTGATTTTATCTTCATTTTAATTTTTTCTAATTTTAGTTATTATCATTATTTATCTTATTTTGGGATTGTTTGTTTGTTTGTTTTTCCTATTTTTGGTCTTTATTTATTTTTCTCTTTTTATGATTTTTCATTATTAGTTAGTAATATTTAAAAATATTAAGTAATTTTGAGTGAGGTGTTCACATCCATAAAGATTGAAAGTTTTAACATTTGTTCTTATTTAACTTAATCTTTTTTCAATAGTTTAGTGATTAAATTATAAAATAAATAGCAAGTTGGTTTTCATTTTCCTATATTTTTTACCTAATTTTAATCTTTAAATAAATTATCTGATGAGGTGGGACAATAAAACTGTGCAAATAGGAAGTAAAACCACCAAAAAAAATTTCTCATCCACATAATTATAAAGACATTATTATATATCAATTCCACAAACTTGTCTGGTATCATTTTAATCTTTCTATTGAGAAAATTACTTGTATTTTCTTGATAGGTGTATGAATAAAGAATAAATCACTATTAAAGAAATGGTAAATTGCCTTGTGTGGTACATTTGTCAACAAAAGAGCAACCTTAAAAACAAACACAGCTGAATCTGAAGACAAAATTTAAGCGAGATTTGACAGAGAAGATCTCCCCTTTCTTTTAATTATCTGAGATGTATGACTTGTTAGTTGATCTTTTTTCTGTTCTCTTTCAATTTAAAATTCTTTTCTTTCCTTTAATGTTTAAATGTGAGTAAAATAGATGAAGAGATCCCTTGAAGTTTAAACTTCAATGTGGGAAAAGTGATGTGTCACACCCTAAACTTTCGAAGTGCAACTGGCACAGATATTGGGAATAACCCATTCCTGTATGCCTAACACTATGTTTCTTGATCGATTATACTAATGTATAAATCATGCAATAATGTAAATTTACAGAAATCTTAATACTGTGCAGATTAACAATCATATATTTTTGTAGGAATTTCGGCAGAGTCTCCTTTGTAACTGAGGCTTCCCAAAATTATTACATATATCTGCCCATAAACAACAAAATCTAGAAAAGAGAGTTCAACTCTCAGATCATCTAGTAACTAATAAAAATATATCAAAATAAGAGAACAAGGAATCTGCTTGTGGTCATCCATACACATTTACATTTATTTACATTTTTGACAAATTACACTGTTACAAAAGTATAAAACCCTAACAAAATAAGGAAGAAAATCCTCTGCAGTATCAATAGGGCTCTTCTAGCCCTCACGTTCAGGAAGTTATTTTGGTTAGAGTTCTATGCAATATAATTCATAACAACTTGTCAAATATCTAATACTATACTTATTGGCATCACCCTTTTAAAATGACCAGTTCTCTGTGAATCAACATTTACATCCTTACCATAATAAGTCATAAACATGCAATATAAAATAATGGCCATGGATTCATTTCCATGGAAATCAAGTCAGTCAAGGTTACACAACCCTTGGTAAATAGATTTATTGGTTAATGATCTATCGCCCTCGGGAAACTTTGTCATCATTCAAGGGTACTTAGCCTTTTAGTAATTTAAATCAAACGGTTGTGAGGAACAAGCTCACTCTATTTAACACATCTAGTACTCACTTTTCATACAATCCTTTTTTTATGGTTTTTGCATGGCATTAGATACATGTCATAATTCAAGACTAATCAAGTCTAGCAAACTATTCCATTATATAATGATGTAAATAGTAAACAACACCATATAACATGTCCTACTGTTGGAAGAGCTACCACTTACCTCGTGGGTAAAGTATTCTAAATAACCTTGCCTCCTTTCTCTTGGTTATAAAATATTCCACAAGATAACCCCAATAACACAAAAGTACAATTTCCTTAATCCACCATCACCAATACACATTAATTTAGGCTTATTCCAATGCCTTTTAAAAAGCTCATAAATTGACAAGACTTACTAAAAGCAACCAAAATATCTACAATTCTTATACCAACCCATAATATCAACTCAACACATATTTTAAATTAAGAAGAGTTTTCTTCCTTTAGTTCATATTATTTCCATAACCAAACTCATGTTTAAACCTCCTTATTTACCACTAAAAAATATACCTTAGCCTTAGCTCATTTTCCTTGATTCCACTACATGACATGCTCAATTCTCATCACTTTAATTCACTTCCTTATGAACTTACTAATTATTCAATTATATCCCAATTTGTCATACATTTAATCATCCTTTCACTTTTAACCAAACTTCTAGATGAACATCAATAACATATAGCTTTAGAAAAGTTAATCATATGCCTAAAATACCAACTTTAACCATTAAATTCCAAAAGTTCACAATTCTAGGTTTAACCCCAAAAATTTGGAAAATTTTTGGTTTGGTCTTTAGGAGAGCTAGCACTTAAAACTTAGAACTTTAAGCCTAAAAACATGATATTAATATAGAAATTTAAGGGGAAAAGGTTGAAATTCATTCTACCACCAACATTTCCATGAAAAATCAAACAAAACTCACAAAAAAAAATTGTTGAAATTTTCCTCCTCTTGATTGCCAGCAGAGGACATCAGAAAAGGAGGTGCTGTCATAAAAAACAGCAAGGCACAACGGTAAAAAACACATCGTCAATGATGGAGGACATTGGTTGGGAAGCTGAGGTGGTGGCGGAACAGAGACAAGGTAGAGAAGTTGAGAAGAGATGATGATGATTTTTGCAAAAGGTTGGATTAGGAAGGAGAAAATTGCAATAAGGGTAATTTGGTCATTTTGTTTTGTGGACACATGGTAGCATTTAAAAAAGTCTAAGGGAGGAGGGAGCTGAATCTTGAACCCTTGCCATCAAGATCAATGTGCCAATGCCTTACCATTAAATGAAGGTTCTTATTTGATTAACAACCTATATCATGGACATTTGTTCTTTTATTTTTTCTAAGAATAAAACTTACAAGTGTTAGATGATGCCCATCCAATTTATATGAAACTGCGATAGCGAAGCCATCTAGCCACTTGATTCGATCCACTCTACATCATGATACAATTGAATTATTAACTTGAAAACTTTACAAATTCTTCTTTTTATACTATTGTCTAACATATCATATAATGATATACAATTCTAGAAATCACCAACTCAAAATGTAATTGCACACATTCGTTCATAAAACCTTATTTTGAATGTATATATAGGAGAATAATAGCTTGAAAAGGAAAATAAATGGTTGTGTTTAATTCTTGAACAGATAAGGAGGTAACAAATTTTCACCACGAAAAAAATATAAGATTTCATTTGAATAACTTTTATAATTATCTTTACTCATCCTCAGTGCAGAGAAATCAAATTTTATGAATCCTATAACATCAAACTTCTTTCTAAAAAATCATGGCTATGTCTATTTATGATTTGGCAAAATAATAGTGACAGTTAAAGTATCACAAGAAAGAATCATGCTCAACATTTAGATGTAAAGATAAAAGAAATTAATCCTCAAATAATATATGCAAATTATAAAATGAATTTATTACAAAAGGATCTATAATGAGAGTATAAAATACCTTAAATAGACTGATTGAAATAAAAGTGGTGCATAAAGAAGTAGTAGAATCATTCAATCCAACATTTTACAATTAAAAAGTAATTTTAAAAATTCTAACAATTTAACCCCTTTTAAATATTATTTTTACGCAATTACCCTAGAACAAATTATCACAATTAATGTATTTAAACCCAACAAAATATGATAAGAACCTAAAATAAGATATAAAATATTATATAAAATAGAGACTTATCAAGTAGCAAAATTGTTTAATAAGAAATTGAAAAACTCTCCCAAGTCATAAAATTCATTTGGTGAGCTTTTTAGTTTCTTCTTACCTAGTTTTGCTATCATGCAATTGCTTTGAAGATTAAAGTTGAATTTGAAAGATGATTTTTTTTTAAAACCTTTTTTTGTTGCTTATTTTATGATTCAATCTTCTACATTAATCATCATTCACACCATTCATCAACCTAATCCTAAGTAACTACACATATTTACATTTTGGTTTTCTTCTTTTGTCTTGAAGTATATGTTCACTTTTTTAGTCATAGGCTAGGTGGAGACATTCAGTAGGAAATAAAACAACTTTTGATAGTAAAAAAGGAAGAGAAATGTGAAAAAGCAACTTCAAGGGTTAAAACGCTCTTATATATTGTTACATTTTTTAATCTTCACTCCTTCCATCAGCTAATTTTGAGTAACAGAAACATATTCACTTCTTTTGTTTACATAGTTTTGTCCCTATGCCACTCATGTGAACTGAGTCAGCTTGAATCAGAAATAGGAAAAGGGTAGCTTAACTTTGGAGCACATTTGGATTAGCTTTTGAAAAAAAAATTAACTTAAAAAAAATAAGGATGAATATTCATTTGTTTGTATAATTATGAATACCTTATAGCTTTCTATTTTTTTAACTTTGGAACATGTGTATGAGATGCTTTTAATGTATAGAATGTGAGTAAATTAATTGATGAGATTTTGAAGTTTGAACTTCATTGTTGTTAAAATGGTGCATGTCCACTCTATGAAATTGCAATAATGCCATATTTTGTGGTTTTTTTTTCTATTATCATTTCCTTCAATACAAATGTAATAACCTAAAAATATATAAATTTTAAGAATAACATTAGAAAAATAAAATACAATTTTATGGACTAAAACGAAAGGTGAAAATAGTATTTAGGGTCCAAATTATAATTTTAACTATTTTAGGGACTAAAATGAAAGAAAAATATTTTTTGAGATATAAAATATAATTTGAACCATTGCATAGTAACTTGCATCATAAATGTTGACAAAAATGTGTGCTTAGTATGCCAATTGCAGCTAAAAACGCGTGGTTACTATTTGTATAGTACCAAATAGTAACATGCATTGTAAATGTTGACAAAAATGTGTGCTTAGTATGCAAATTGCAGCTAAAAATGCATGGTTACTATTTGTATAGTACCAAATAGCAACTTGCATAGTAACTTGAAATTTTTTATAAATAACATGAACATTTATTAATTTTTACATTCAAAACTAGAAGGAGAGGTTGAAGGAGCATTCATATTTGTGTGAGAGGTAGTTTTCCAGAGACCTTTTTAATCTAAGCTGTGCTATAGAAATAGGGGATTTCCATTATTGATCCCTATCGGTGAGTGCATAATTAACAAAGTAGTATTTTTCATTTTACCGAACGTCTTTATTTTCTTATTAAACTTTTAATTTCTTTATTTTTATATGGATTATATATAGATATATATTTTTCACTAAACTAGTCTCTTAAGAGTATTGATCTATTTTATATAACAAATTTACTACATATTATGCTCATAATGGTGGTGAAATCCCATTCAATAGATTGAGTAAAATTAAGACACTAAAATGAAATTTTATAGTACCTTTATGGAGCCTTATGGACTTTGTACAAGTAAGACTATGGCAAGCAATGCCGCCTAAATGACTAATTTAAATTTTATGAGTTCCTTAGCAAAGCAATTTATCCCATAACTCCTGAGATCTATACCAGGATTAAACCATCTAAATGGTCACTGGTACATTGGGTTATTATAATTTCTTGCTAGGAACATTCTAGAAACGAACCATGTTAAAAGCTCCTGGATCAATTTGGACTTAGAACAGCAGAAACTAAATATTCAGTAAATTTTAAGACATAAAGGAGATTCCAAACTATCAAAAGTATTAAAATTATTATTATTATTATTAAAAGACTAGACACTCATACAAGATTTATGATCTCTATATTTGACAAATAAGGCATAAATGCCAATGATCTGCAGGTTCTCAAGTGATCTGAATGCAAGTTCTATTTTAATCCTTTATATTATTGTCACTTCATTCTTAATTACTCTTTATTTTATTCTATCTTCATGATTATTTTTATTTAAATTACTTTATGGTACTAGATATAATTACACTATTCAATGAATTTTATAATTTAGAGGATGGAGGGGAATTCATGTAAGAACCCCGTAGCCGTTAGCGAGGGTAATAGCCTTGGTGTACCTTGTTGAAATAAATTATTAAAGACATATCTAGTAAAAAGGATATGGTTATAAATGATTAAGACGTATCTAGTGAAGGGATGCGAATGTGAGATATTCAGACGTATCCTATGAAGGGATATAGATATGAAATATTAAGACGTATCTAGTGAAGGGATGCACATATGAAATATCGAGACGTAAGGGATACATTATGAATTATTAAAACATATTTGGTAAATGGATATAAGTACGATGATCTTAGTTCTTTCCTTAATACCTACTTCATATAAAATTATATTATCAAAACTTGCTATTTGTTAAAAATTTTATGGTCTCTATTATTTTCCTTTTCACTTGCTTTGTCATTTATTCATTCACTAAGTCAGTGGTAAACTTACACCTCTCTCTTTAATATTTTTTAGATCAATAAGTGCTAGTAAAGTTGCCCAAGGAATTTTTTTATTGTCCAAACTTTTTGGTATGTCAATCTAGGTAAATCGTATGTTTGACTCCAAGGTGGTGGTTGCTAGATGTCTATTTGTTTAGGATTTTATGAAGTGTTGTAAGCCTTTTGTGGGTTATTTCCTTATTATACCAAATATATATATTGAGAAATTGTTGAATTACATTTCAAAGTGTGTCAAATGTTTATCATTGATATATTTTTTTTGAAAATTTAGGTGAAAAAAAAAGATTATTTTAGATTGACTGGGCTAAGATGATTTAGCCTATGCACCAATCACGATAATGAATTTGGGACTTGACAACAAAGTCAAGATCAAAGCCACTTTGACCCATTGCATAAACTATATATGAATTTCTTGACAGGGACAAAAAATGATAGAGGAAGGGAAAGAAGCAAAAGAATATAACCATATATAAAGCATTAAAAATTCTTAAATATTGAAGCTATGTCAAGTGATGCTCTCTTTCTAATTTGGCAAAATAATAATGGCAATTAAAAAAGTACAAGATAGAATCATGCAGAGGATTAAGTCTAAGGGGAGGCAAAAGAAAGAAATTAGTCCTCAAAAGATATTTGCAAATGCAAGATTGAATTTTTGAGCATATATGATGGGAATTTACATGAAATGATAGAACAAGTTACTTTATAAAATGCTTCTAGTAAACTAATTGAAATTAAGAGTAATGCAAATTTTGTGCTATAATAAATTATTGAATGAATGCGAAGAAATGACTTTTTCTCTTAAAGAATACACATCATAAGTAATGAACTTGTAAGAAGAGCAATAAACTATATATGAAGGTAGCATGAAATTGGAAGAATATGCGTGAAACAGAGATTTGTTTATGAATGCATATCTTGAACAAAAGAAAATAGGGGAGAAAATGATGAGTTCAAAGAAGGTTTATGGAAAAATAGATGCTTGGATCCTCCGTTGTAGTTTTATGTGCTATATATAAAAAGACTCAAATAGGCAAAGCAAGTTATTATTGTTCTTTGTATTGATGCCCATTTTACTAGCAGAGTTTCAGGAAAAAAGGACAACATTTTGAAACAAAAACATGAAAATATGTTGCAATTATTGTAAATAAGACAATGGATGGCATGAAGGATAATAAATGCAGTAAAAAATGGATGCTTTATCCCATGAATATGTTTGGTGTAGTTGGAAAAAGCTTATGGATGGCATGAAGGATGATGAACGCAGTGGAGAAAAAGGTTTTGTACCCCTCAGAAGTGGCTGTTCTTTTCCACATTTTTCTCCTAGTTTCATTATCGAATAAGTTGTTTATTAAGCCATTTCATGGCAACTTTATGCTAAGCTAAAGTAAATGAATGGCTCTAATTAAGCAAATGCTAACATAAGCTAAAGCATTAATATGATTCAAGAATGGACAGAAAAGCTACAAAAAAAATGAATACATTTTAGTTACATAGAATATGGTCAAATGGATGGCGTGAAACATGATGAGTGCAGTAGAAAAAGGGGTGAAGGTTAGACCTTGAAATTGTTTTTCAACCCTTTAGTTTCATAAAAATTTATGTTCACATAGTAGTTCCCAAAAAAAAAAAAAACAAAATCATAGTAATTTAGAAAATAAAAAAAATTATAACCAAATGCTTGAATATTCACAATAACAATAACAATAAAATTTTATCAAAATTCAAAAGTTTCATAATTTCTAGAGTATGTAGAAACAATGGAGATTTAAAATATCAAGAAACCTACCTAAGGCACTTGAATATTCATTAAATTATTTTTGCAAGGAAAATATTTGAAATCTAAAAAAATATGCATAATTAGCATCATGTACTCACTTAGCAGATAGACACCAAGGTTACTCTAACTGTCTAACGTCACCTTCACAAAAATTTTGAACTTCCAAAGGGAATTTCAAGACCCTATAATGCCAAGCAAAATAGCTTTAATTCCTCCTTAATGAATCATCTTCGCATCAACCCATATATATGTCATTACTTTCTATTATTAGCCTATCGCATTACTTACTAAATTATCCCCATATAGACATTTGTCAACTCTGCTATTTCCTCTAGGTAAGTGTTTCTCTAATGCTTCTCATGGATGCAACCTATTCATTTTCTGTCATTCACAGTGTGGTAGTAGCTTAAGGAATAAGGGTGGTAGAATATATATATATATATATATATATAGACACACATACATATGCAAATACATACATACATACTTTAATATAAAATACAATAAAAAATATGCATAGACATGCTCAAATGAAAGGAGCTAGGCAATGTTGTCAAACTTGTAAGTTTAGGCAGAATCGTAGAGGGGGTGTAAACTCGTAACGTAAAATCGTAAGAGTTTACCTCTAATAATAAATAGCTATTAAGCATAGTCAAATTTCAAAAATACAAATAAAAATACATACATATATACAAAAACTATTATAAGAACCCAAATTATAGAACTAGGAAATGATAAAAAAATTATTAAGAAATATACTTGAATCATACAACTTTTAATTATAATTAATTAGGTAGAGATTGAGTTTAAAAGGTTTTTAGAAAGCATTGAGATTAAATTTATTAAAAGAATTAACGGCAAGCTTTGCCATTATAATACTTACTAATATAGAAATTCAAAGTAATTAAAATTTAAAATAATAGTAATTTTAATAGTAATAATAAAGTAAAAAAGTTAGAGTAAATATTAAATACATATATATATATATATATTGTATCTTAAGCTATGCAATTAAAAAAAATTTTAAAAATTCGAAAGTATAGTTAACTATTTAATCAAATGTAATACGTTATTTGCTATTAATTGCAAGTAGAATGTATTAGAGTCATAATAATGTAATTATATTTGTAATATAATTTTTTTTATGTTTAATGGTTGAAATAATTGAGTTGAGCTTAAAGTTAGTTAATTTTTCTTTAAAAAATTGATTGGAATGTTAGATTATTCATTTTTAGGCCAAAAACTTTTTTAGAAAAATTAATTTAGTTGACATTGGTCAAACTTAGCAAGTCTACCCGAGTTTGACCGATTTTATTTGAGTTTGACCAAGTCTACACCAAGTCTACTTCGATTCCAATTTTACGACTGAGTTAAATCCATTTCCTCACCTAAAAACGTAGAATCGGTGAGTTTAACGAGTTGACTCGCGATTTTGACAGCTATAGTGCTAGGTGTATATAAATCTTCTATTTTGGGGTTACTTGATTTAATTATTTGGCAATTAAGTTAAGAGACCCTAAGGAATTATTAATGAGTAAATATGTCTATGTCCAAAATAGTAGCAATAACTAAATTGTAGAGCTAAATTAATAGGTAAGACAGTGATGACAAGGATTTGAAAGTAATTGCACATTAATAATTTTATGTACTAGGATAATTCTTTTAAGAAAAAAAGGAGTAAGTTGTTTCGCCAGCATGCTTACACCCCCAGATTGCCAAATAATTATAAAGGGAAGTAAACTATAGGTGAAAAATTGAAGATTTGAAAATATTACTAAATATACATGCCTTTATAATAATCATAGTCATAGAAGAAAGAATATTAGGGTGAGTATAAATATGATCAGAAGAATAACTAAGCATATTACTATTATTTGAATAGGTGATATTTACGAGGGCAAATAAATTAATAATTAATTTTTTAAGTAAAATATTGGGCAAGATATCTATATGTTTGCACACTTCCAATGTAAAATGCAAGTTATATTTGACTTGTCATTATGTGTATAGTTGTAACATCCTAAAAATCCTCAATTAGGAATTTCTTTGGAAAATTAAGGAAAAATTTAGAAAAGTTAATCTCCAAGGATTAGGTTTTTTCATAAAATTAGGAAAAATATTATTATATTAAATTTTAGAAATTACTAGAAATTCTAAAGAGTTCCATAAGAAAAAGTAATTAATAGAACTTTAGAAAAATCAGTATCATCATTGAGAAAGTTTCACTTATCGAAATATTTAATAACAATTTAAAAAATTTACAACATAGTTCTAGAAGATAGAAACTAATAATGAAGTTATTAAGCTTGAAACAATAAGAAAGATTAAGGAAATTAGAGATTTATAAATGAATTAATTACTCTGATATTTTTAAGCTAACAAAATGATTTCATAATGACTTGATATCTATAATAATTTGAATAAGTGAAATACAAGAGGACAATTAGAAATTATAAGTTTTGTCAAATTAATTAATTATATTTTCCTAAGAAAAATAATTACTAACATTAGTATTGGCCACCTAAGAGGATATAAATATCTAGTATAATCAAACATACATGATAAGAAAGGATAGTATCACCATGAAGTTTATTGCCATAATATAAGTCTCTTATTTTAACACATAAGATTAAGTACATGGCTATAAGAGGAAGAGTGCCAACCAAAGCTTAAAACTTAGTATAAATGGATTCTACTTGGAGGCTAATATAATTGGCACCAAATTGAAGAAACACATTAATATATATATATATATATATATTTGTATAAAGTGACAGCCTAAGTAGGGAACATGCTAAGTGTTTCAATAGCATACCTAACACGAATATATTTATATTTATGTAGTGGCTAAATTGGTTAAAAGCAAAGATAGATGATATTGGGGGTATATCACTAGGGCTAAGTGGATAGATATGAGGCAACAATTCATTGTAAAAACATACTTGGAAAAAAAATGTAGTAAAATATGATATAAAAATAGTTGGGTAGTGAGCTAGAAAACACATGGTGTTACTAGCAAGTTAGGAATCACTTATTGGCTTGGGAAAGAATTCAAGAGAAGTTTTATGTGGTTGAACTTCACCAAGCTTAGCATGGAATTAAGACACTTGGCAACACAGAGGGAATGATGACATTTACAAAGGAATAAGAATGAATAGAGATAGCAATGGAAATAAAGGATTCTTTCTTAAATCCAACGCCATCTACATAGTAAAGTTCAGTAAACAAGAGATGCAAACAAAAATAGACCCTTATTTGAGCTAAGGACTCTCCATATTCATAATCTTTCAAATATGTCCTAGCCTATTCCATTCTTCTCTACTTATGGGTCTCTAGCAGAGGCTACACTAATCTCGAGGCCAAACAAATTCCAATGACCTTTTCCCGTATGCTGCCATGTTGCTTTGCTAAGCATTGATATCCTTTTCATGCCTTAATTCTATCACATGGTCACTCATCCAGGTGGACCCATCCTTGGTTTCTGATTCTTTTGCTAACCTGGGCCTTCTCCTTTTTTTGGACCTTCAGTTATTGGGTTTGGGTTTGATGAGTCTCTACTATCAATGTTGGTCATATGGATATCCACCTTGTCCTCTAGGTGAAATTGAGGAAATAATGTCTTGATCGTGACAATATCTTTACACGCAACATTCTTAAATATGTGGCTTGCCCATTGTATTAATATTTAATAGCCAATGCTTTAAGTGGTGTGAGCTCAACATCTGTATTAAGTGGTATGTCAGAGTCTATTGAAGTAGTCAAGGGGACCTTGGTGATTCTTCAAAAGTGAAACATGGAAGATTTTGTGAATCTTGGCACCTGTAGGTAGTTGCACTGTATATGCCACTACCCCTACCTTCTTTGGGATTAGAAAAGGACAAAATATCTCTTTGAAAGTTTAAAATTCTATGTTTATGTTATGGACTGTTGTTTATACTTATAGAGTTTGAGCTATATAAGGTTGCCTTTAGTGAATGTCTTTTCTTGTATCTTCTTATTTGGTTGTTTCTTCATTTGTCCCTGAGGTTCATTAAGGTTAGCCTTTAGGTCTTCTAAAATTTACTGTTGTCCCTACAATGAACTATAAACAACATGCATAAAAGACTCACCTGAATTATAAAAAGGAATGTGGGTTGGAGAAAAACCATAGACCACTTCATATGGTGTTTTGCCTATCGATGAATCATAATTAGTGTTGTAGGAGTACTCTACCCATGGAAGGTACTAGCTCTATTGATTGGGGCATGAGTGCACAAAATAGTGTAAATATTACTCCACATAATGGTTTACTACTTCTGTTTGACCATCACTTTGGGGATGGTTGGCTAAGCTAAAGTTCAACTTCATCCCATTGTATTTGAGCAATTGCTTCCAGAAAAGCTTTTAAAAATAGGATCATGATTAGATATTAAGGTCTTTAGAAAGCTATACAGCTTAATTACTATAGTGATAAAAGGTCAACCACCCTTAGTTATAGTATTACTTGGTTTCAAAGCTCTAAAATGCACCATTTTAGACAATCTATCCACGACTACCAGGATAGTATAAAACCCTTGTGATGTGGGAAGTTGTGTGATAAAATCTAGGCTAAGGTCTTCCCATGGTCTTGTTAGGCTGGGTAAAGGTTGTAACAAGCTTGATGGTTTTGATGTTGGAACCATGGTTTACTGGCATGTGATGTAATTTGCTACATGTATCAATATATCTTTCTTCATTTCAACGAATGAAAGAGCTGGGAAATCCTTTTAAAGGTTTTTAGAAAACCTGCATGCCTACTAACAATGGAATCGTAAGCTTCATGAAGGATACTTTGTATCAGCATGGAGCCTTTGCATCAGTATAGAGCCAGGGGCAATATAATATCTATCTTTATGTAATAGTGGCTTGTTCCTTTGTGTAAATGACTTGGGTAATTTGCCTTCTTCGAGTAACTTGTGCAGGCACTGCAATTATGGGCTTGTTTGATTCTCGTTAAGGAGCTTATCCAAAAAAGGAATAGGTCCTAAGGAGATTCAGAAATAATGCTCTATATGTTTATCGTCCTCCTTTTGTCTCAAGTGTGCATCGACCACTCTATTGAGTTGCCCTAGTTTATGACAGTGTAATCAAAGCCCATGAGTTTGGAGAGGTAGTGGAACTGCTCTAGTGTTTGCACATTCTGGTTCATCAATTCTTTCAAGCTTCGATGGTTAGTATGATTGATGAAGTGGCATCCTAAGAGGTAGTGTTGCCATTTTTTGATAGCTTATGGAATGGCATATAGCTATTTAACATAGACAAATGCTTGTTGAAGGCATATAGTGAGCTTTTTACTGAAGTATGCTACTATTTATTTTTGCTAAGTTAGTACTGCCCCTACACCAGTATTCTATGCATCAATTTCGATTTCGAATTGGATAGAAAAATTAGGTCAGGCAAGTATTAATGCCTCTATCATCTTAGCCTTGAGGTTATTAAAAGCATCGTAAGCTTCCTTGGACCATTGGAACCCTCCTTTATTAGTAGTTGAGTTAATAGGCTTGCTATTGTTGCATAATTACATACAAAACAACGATAATATCCTGTTAAACCAAGAAAGCCTCTTAGCTGTCGAGTATTTTATGAAGTTGGCCAATCAATTGTTGCCATAATCTTTGTGGGATTTGTGGACAGACCTTATGTAGATACAATATGGCCTAAATATTTAATTGAAGATTGATAGAAGTGGCATTTACTCTATTTAAGGAAAAATGAGTGTTTTGCTAAGGTTTTAAAAACCATGTCCAGGTGATCTCTTTGTGTTGTGACATTAGGGCTATATATTAAATGTCATAAAAAAAAAATAGCCATAAGTTTTCTAAGGTAAGGTAGAAGAATGGTGTTCATATTAGCTTGGAATATGGCTGATGCATTTGTTAAACTGAACAACATCCCTAAGAATTCATAATGACCCTGATGAGTGTGTGACTAAACCCTTGTCGTTAAGGTGTTAAAAGCTAATACCGGATATAAATATGCACTATAGTGGTGCAATTTGGGTCGTGTTCACTTCAAGGAGCCTAGTTTATTCCTAGATAATTTGAATGCAAAAATGTGTGAAGAAATGGGAAAAATCAAGGTTTTGTCTTTGTTTTTATCAATTGGATGGGGTTGGAATAAAATGCAACAAACTGAAATTGTTTTTGGCATTTTTGTTATAAAGTGAAGATTGCTAAAATAATTAGATTTAATACAAATGATGATGAAATGCTTGTCAAAGCTTTAATTTGGCCTTCCTAGCTTCTTCAAACATAAATAGGGGTTTCTTTAGAAAACTATTTCTACATGTGGTTTGAAATTCCATTCAAACACTAGGTAAATTAATTTTTTATGAAACCTTTAATCCAAGAGCTTACAACAACATTAACTACCCTCTTTAATGCACTAATGGGAGATCAATGCAAAGATGTGAAGACAACTTGAGCAACTTAAGTAAGTGCTACCCAGCTATTACAATCAATCATGAGATATATTAGATTATACCAAACCCAATACTTCTATAATCAAATGTAGAAATAATCCTTACAAAACACATATCAAAACATGAATCTCAGAATCTAATACACAATACAGAATTTACAACAATATAGTTCTGCCTATTAGTGTAGTCAAAATGATCTAACCAAGATATAATGACTACAAGAAGGAAATGATGAAAAAGATTAAGAAAAACTTTCTAGTTGATACTCCAAGCTCAAACCTTATTTAAACTCCTTTAGGAAAGTGATGTTTAGCTGCTCATGGTGGAGAATAATGCTTCACTAAGCTCCAAATCACCAAGAATAGCCATGGAAGAGTAGAAAAAATAATGGAAAGATGAGAAGATATGAGGAGAGAATGAAAAAGGATGAGTCTCTAAGTCTTATTTTCTCCTTGACAAATTGTTCTCTTTAGAAGGAACCTTAATGGCTAAAAAGAGGTGAGTTAGGTTGGGTCCTCGCAGTTAAGTTCAAATTTGAATAAAAAATTTGTAGGCTGGGATGAGTTCATCGTGGTGAAAAACACAACAAGCATTCTTGGGCCACTTTTACAATTTTTTAATTTTTCAAGTCCTTGATTGCAATTTCTTCTAGCTTGCCTTTGACTTTGACCTACAATGCAAAAAATTGAGTATTGTAATATCCTATATTCTCCAATTTAATTAAAGAAATTACAATTTTACCCTTACAAAGTACATTTTACACGAAGTCACCTCTAATCCCAAATTACCATAAAATATTATCAAATCATTCATTTAAGCTCAATAAATCTTATAAAATCTCATGAATTGACATTGAATGGTATGGTAAAAATAGGTAAGATTAGTGTAAATGGTCGTCTTGTAGATATCTTCGTCATGCATTCATATTTGATGGTATCTAGCCCTTAAGTCAAGTTTAGTGAATATAGTGGTGTTGTACAACTCATCAAGTAGATTATTGATAGATGGGATAGAAAATGTGTCCTTGATTGTGTTCTTATCGACATGAAACCTGCAAGTACTGTTTTTCTTTAACTAGCAGTATTGGTGAAGAGAAGGGACTCGAACTTGGACAGATCATGCTAACTCTTAACATTTCTGCCACTAATTTTTTAATCTTTGTTTTCTAATAGTTAGAGTAATGGTATGGCTAAACATTGACCACTGTAGAATCTGAAGTGATATGAATTCTGTGGTTTTGATGTTAAAGTATGGCAGTGTGATAGGCTCCTAAAATAAAAAGTGGTACTGAGATGAAGCTGCTAAAATGCTAGATGTAATATCAAGGAAGACTACTTCTCTATGTAGGCTTCATTATTATCCTGCAGCTGAAATAAGTATGCAATGTGGCTACTCATCATTTTTAGCTGTCAAGGAGTTAAGAGGTCCAAGTTGAAGTGTTGTTCACCTTGTAGATGAATTAGTTCTCCTTCCAATTGAAAATTCATAGTTACAGTTTCATAATTCATGGTTAGTGGACCCAATATATATAACCATGCACCTCCCAGAATGATATCAAGACCTTCTAGTTCTAGAATATACAAGCTAACGGTGAATGAAAAACTTTGAATATGTAGAATCACGTTTAGACAATGTGAGTTGTAAATAAGTGAAGCCTTATTACCTACTTTAGCTAAAAACTATTGGACTGGAATTGGTTCAAGCTATAACTTGTAAAGAATGGAATGCTTAATAAAGCTTTGAGTACTACCCCTATCCCCCAAAACTGTAGCCACTGACCTATTACAACTGTCGCTAAGTTTAATGGTATTAGTTGCTAGATGGCTTGCTTGAGCATGCAACGTAATGAAATAAGTAGTGTCTTTTGCTGGCTATTCAGTGGCCTCGACCTTGTCAAGTACTAGTGTAGTTTTGAGTTGCAATAACTCCTTAATGTCTTGCTATTCAAGTAACAAATACATTTTAGACTTACATATATGCCCCATGGAGAATTTATAATCACAATAATAACAGAGCCCTCATTTTGCTTTGATCTCTACTGGGCTTAGACAATGATACAGTGGTAGGTTGTTTTAGGTAGGGGTATTGGAGGTTAGTTTAGTAGTTGGTAGTGGTAAAGGTGGAAAAGAGTTTAAAAATCTAGGTGCATACACAGATGATGAAGAAGGTGTAAGAAATGGGCGAGTTGGGTTTGATTTTATAGGTGACATGGGTTGGGTGAAGTGTAAATGTTTCTTTTCAATGAGTTTAGTAAGGGACATTGCATGAAAATATGTTATGGGTTGGGCAGCAATGAGTTCATGTCATATGTGTTCTTTCATTTCCACTGTAAAAAAACCAATCAGCCATACATCAAATTACCTAATAATATGAGTGGAGATTTCTTCAAAATGATTTTGACAATTATCCACGGTAGAGGTCAATTGAGCCTCTTTAAGAGCTGCCTTTGGGTCATCACATAAAGAATGCCCTAATCTCAATAAGAGTGCATCTAGGAAACCTTGTCAGGAGTGTTTAAAACCATTTCTGTGCATCCACTTATACCAACTGTAAGCAGGTCCAATCATATGGAGTGAAGAAAGAGGAATGCATTGTTCAAATGGTGTCCTATACATGGAAAAGAAATCTTGTATTTTAAAAATCCAGTCTTCAACATCAGAACCATCAAAAGTAGGGATTTCAATTTTCATAACTTTTAATAAGGATTTCTTTGAGTTGTTTTTAAAACTTGGGGTTGAGACGTTGGCCATAGATGTGGAAGGTGAACCTTGTGGTTGTCCCAATAAATTTTAGAGCATTACTTCTACATAGACATTATGGACTCAATTTAGGAGAGCCTCTAGTCTATTAGCTTCTAAAGCTCTTGGAGATCATCTTGTTTAGTTTCAAAGTCTCTTCCAATCTAGCAAAACAGGTGTTGTCTGCCATTAGAGTTCAACGAGAGCACCAAAATATAACATCTGCAAAGGAATAAGAACAAATAGATACAACAATGGAAATAAAAAATTCTCTCTAAAATTCAACACAGTCTACACATCAAAAGTTTAGTAAACAAAAGACACAAATGAAAATAGACCCTTATTGGAGCTAAGGATGCTCCATATTCATAATCTTTCAACTATGTCCTAGCCTATTCCATTCTTCTCTATTTATGGGTCTCTAGCAGAGCTACACTAATCTTGTGGCCTAACAAACACAAACAACCTTTTCTTGTTTACTGCCATATTGCTTTGCTTAGCACTAATATCTTTATCATGCCTCAATTCCATCATATAGTCACTCATCTAGGCTGGACCTTTCCATGCTCTTTGACTCATTTGGTTTCTTAGGCCTTCTCCTCTATTTGGACCTTCAGCTATTGGGTCTAGGCTTGATGAGTCTCTGCTATATAGTTAGAGTTATGGGGGGTGATATGAGGGGGTGTTGATACAATGATGGAAGTTTTATGTTAATGGCCTTCATAATATTTATCTCTTGGTCGGTATGAGACATTGATGAGATGTGTTTCAAACTTGAGACTAGGAATGATTCCTATTAATATTCCACATGTATGGGACTAAAGTAATTCCCTTAGTAGCCTCATGTGTATGATTTACTTTTCAAATGTGATTTATTATCATATATGATAAGTAAGGCTAGGAATGGAACTATTTTTGGTAAATTGCTTGCTAATTATTGAGACATAAAGTCTCACTTTTCTTTGAATCCATTTCTAGGTGAGCCAGGGCAATATGCTAAAATACATTTAGCCAAAGAATAATCTACTACAATACAATTATCTAATGATTTAAAAGAAAACTGAAGGCTAGTTATGTCAAGTTAAAGAATGGATTTGTATACTATATGAAATATATGGAATGTACTCTACACTTGATGTAATTATTCTCTGTGGTTTGATATTAGTAATTAAAGATATGGTTCAAATAATTTAGACTTCAGATTAAAATTGAAATGTATAAGAAGAAAATTTTGAACCAAGTCTTCCTAAACTTGTATAATTAGGTGCAATAATGCTCACAAAAAGCTATACAAGAATGGAATTTTAAAAGATAAATGACTAGTTGGTGAAAAATTTTATCCATGTACTGTTTAGTTTGTGCTTTGTCATTTAATTAGCATTATTTAGCCAGAGTGTTTTCACTCATCTTGTACTACTTACAAGGGTGAAATTATTTCAGCTTGTATTGTCCAACATATTAGAGGCAAATACAGCCAAAATGGGTGCCATTAAGATAAAATATCAAAGATAATGATATACCAAATCATTTATAAATGTATTTATCATTTATTAATATTATCAACTTAAGAAATTACAAATTACACTACCATGAAGTGCATTGAAGTTGTTATGAAAATATTGAAAAAAATTATTATCCATTGATTTTAAACAAGTTGTTTCTTTAAAGTCATTTTGTTTCATAAAAAAATTATATACTAGGGTATACTTTGTAGGAAAATGAATGAGTAGCCCCATTTAATAAATTGTTGATAAATGGCAATGTTTAAACAATAACAAGCCACTTGTATGTTGTGAACATTGAAATTTATTCTCAATTTAGATATATTGTGAGAATTCATATAAATTACACTATTACATATCAAATTTCTTTATAAAGACTAAACTATATATTGATTAAAGAAAAGATAAGTTATCTCACATGGAATCAAATTTGTCAATGAGGGTGTGATCTTAAAAAGTATAACAATGCAATAATAGAAGCATGGATCATCATGGCACTAGGATTAGAGTAGGACTACAAAGAATTAAGTTTTTTCACTTTTAGTGAGATGGGGCTAATTACAAGATTGCAGCGCAAAAGACTTAAATATAACTTATAAAACTATGTGGGTGACTCTCAACTCATGACCTTTCTGAATTTCTTTTACAATTTTTGATGTGGGACTTGTTACCTATTCCTTTTTCTTTTTCCTTTCAATTTTCCAATAGTATCTCTCTTTGTATTTCTTGTCCTTTCTCCCCTTTCAATTGATGTGGGCTTTGATCCTTCAACCTTAGTTAGAAGCAAGAGCCCAACAATGGCCTTTAAACCCTAAACTATAGATGTTCTTTACTATTATCTATGTACACTACAAAAATAGTGTCTCTAACCACATTTGAATTAACTGTGGTTAAACCGTGGCTTAACCATGATTATTAAACCTGTGGTTAAGCCATGTAGTTTAACCATGGTTAACATAAACTGTGCTTAAACACAATGGCCTTGCCATAGTTTACAAAAATCATGGCAAGGCTGGCTTAACTTACCATTGGCCACTCATTAAAGTGGCCCAACCACAATTTGTAGAAATGTGGTTGGGCCTTTAATGTTAGCCTAACCACAATTTTTGAAACCATGGCTAGGCCTCTAAAAAAAAGTGGCTATTAGGCCACTTTTTATTATGGTCCAGCCATAGTTTATGTCCAAACCATGCTTAGGTCTTCAATGTTGGCCTAACCACGGTTTTTTTAAATCATGCTTAAGCCACCAGATGGACCGAGCCATAGTTGGGTAAAAATATGGCTAGGCCCCTAAAAAAAGGTTAGGCCAAATTTAAACCTGACTAGGCCATTTGTTAACTATTGCTAGGTCTTGGCCTAGCAATGGTTTGGGATAACCCTACCCCTATTTACCCATTTGATTTTCATTGAGGTTAGGCCCATTAAAAGTTTAACCCTACCCCCATTTACCCATTTGATTTTCACAGACTCATTTGCATAGACCTGTGTCATGCCACTTGTCTTCCCTTCCTCCTTGTCCATGGTGCATGCTACAGTAGTGAAGTCAACCCACTATAGGCGAGAACAAACATGTCGACAAGCATATAGACGCTAGCGACATTGGTTGACTTTGAAGGCTTGGATTTTTTGCTACATTTTTTAGTTCCAAGTTAATATTCTTTCCCCATTTTGCTTAAGATTTTACAAAATTTGTAGCTATGGTTTTAATGTTATGTTGTATGGATGTAAGTTTATTTTGTTGTATTATTGTAGTTTTTTTAGATTTCATTATTATTATTGGTTTTATTTTTTTCAATTTTATTATTATTTCATGTTTTTTATTTTAAAATTAGTGTGTTGTTTTTTCTAGTTCTGATTTTAATTAATTCAAATGTGATATACAATATTCTTATTTATTTTTGTTCTTGTATTTTGTTTTAGAGATAATAAAAAATTCATTTTTTAGTGTTATTATTATTATTGTTATTATTTTTTTTATTATTGTTATTATTATTATCTATTAAAAGTGTTTTTTAAACATTAATATTCTGTGTTTTTTTATTTCTCATGAATATGAATTTTCTTGATTTAAAATTAATATTATCCTACATGTTTCCTTTTATTTTAATTTTAGTCATGGTATGATTTTTATTAATACGTTTTATATTTTATTATTAACATTGTTTTTTGAATATTGTTACACTTTTCTAATGTTTAGTTTAAGTTTCTTGAAATTAAATGAGCAGAATATTTAGATTAAATTAACCATTTAATATATGTGTTAAATTGATTTAGTATATATATATATATATATATAATGATTGAACTTTGTTATTGAGAAACATGTTGATATGTAAGACATTCAAAATGAATATTCTTATACCTTTGTTGATTGATGAGAAATTGATATTGTTTCCCATGTTGTTTTTTTTTTCTTTTGTTAGTCATTAGGAAATGGATAAGTCTTGGATTCTTAGGCCTCGAAATACTCTTGAATATTTAGAGCGATTAAATGGATTCTTCAACTTTGCATTTGCAAATAAGAGTGTTTAGGATAAAATAATATGCTCATATCCAAAATGTAGATTTAAGAAATAGCAAGTTAGAGAAGTTATACGAGACCAATTAATTATTAAACATTTTCCACAATGATACACTTTTTTGGGTTAGGTATAAGGAAACAACTAATGAAGAATCTCATGAGGTAGAACATCAAGGAAGGCCACAAGCTAGAGATGAATCAATTTGCAGGAATGACCTTATACATAACATGGTTTGTGATGCATTTGGGGTTCATAATGATAATGAAATTGTTAATGTTGTTAGTGGTCTAACTTCAACATTAAACCAAACATTAAATAGTGGAGTGCAAGAATTTCAAGACTTGCTCATGGATGAATTACAAAATTTATACAATTGTGATAAGTACTTTAAGTTGTCCTTTTTGGTAAAATTATATCACACCAAGTGTATTTGTGGAATAAGTAACAAAGCTATGTTAATGTTTCTTGAATTATTAGCTAATGCATTTGAACATGCCAAGATTCCACCATCTTTTTATGAGGCAAAGAAAATTATAAACAAATTAGGGCTTAACTACGAAAAAATTCATGTTTGTCCACATGATTGCATGTTATACTAGGGCAAGGATAAAAATAGAGAAGTATGTAAGAAGTGCAATACCTTTACATGGAAACTAAAAGGTAAGGGTAAAAGCAAACAACACGATCGACAAAAGTACTTAGATACTTTCTGACCGAACCATGTCGCAAAGGGTCAAAATCAAACCAACTTAAATGCAATATAGGAATGCAATCTTGGAAGCCTTTATTTGGAATCTTAAGCTAAACTAAGCATTAAAAAAGCAATTGATAAAGGTTTTGTGTTGGAATTTTGAATAAAATGAATAAATGTATATGTAATTAAGGTAAATTTAAATGCAATAAAAATAAATCTAAGCTACTATTTGATATTTTATTTTAATTAAAATGAGTGAATAAAAAATGAATTGGAAATTATATAATAAATGCTTTTGGAAATAGAGTGTTAGCTATCGTTGTTCAAATTAATATGTGAGTTAATTCTACATTAAGTCTTAGGGAAAAACCTCAAGATACCACTTGAGTCTAGTGTTCTTACTTAGTAATTGCTCTTATTAACATAGCTAGCAACCAATAATTAAGACACTACTTAAAAACCACTTAATGTATGATTAAAATTGGGCAAAAGCAATTTGTTCCTCTTTTCAATTGATGCTCGAACGAAACAATTAAATAAAAGCATACAAGATTATATAATCTAATCATAAACATGATAGAAAATAATATCTCATAGCAATGTAAGAAGATAAGTCCATACAATCATCAAGATACTTCCAACCAATTAAAAATCACAATTCTCAATTCACAAAGATAATGTACCCAAAATCTATGTTTCACAATTGCATAAAAAATCTTACAACTAGGAATTTAGTTACACAATCTATAAATAAAATTGAGAAATTAAACTCCTCTTTGTAGCATTGGAACTCAAGTCTTCATCTCCTTCTCCAAGATGCCAAGCTCTAACCACACATAGGAGAAGACTTCACCCTTAGCTTCAGTTCAACCATTAGGTAAGAGAGAAATTATCAAGGGAAGTTGAATGGGATTGGAAAAAAATAGAGAGAATATGGGAGATGAATGATGGGATGGATAAGTGTAAAATTAAGAAGAAGAATGAATGAAGAAAAGAAAAGAGATGTGTGGGAGAAGGAGAAGTGTGTACTCTTTTATAGGACAATGTGAGGGCAAAAGTAGGAAAGAGTGAGATTTGGAATTATTGGAATGATTGATGAAGATAGCAGAATAAAATAAAGAAAGAATAATAATGATTAAAGTGAGAAAGGTGGGAAAAAGTGAGATATAGTGAGGTATGAGATTATTGGAATGATTGATAAAGATAACATAACAAAAAAGGAGGATAAAATGGAGAAAGAGTAATGATAATTAAAGTGAGATAAGGTGGGAAAAAAAGTGGGATGAATAATTGAGAAAAATGAATGATTAGCATAAGGTGGAGAAAAAGTGAAAGAGAGTGGAATGTGATTATTGAGAGAAATGATGATGATCAGGTGGAGATGATGAGATGATGAAGAAAAAATATTAATGCGAAATTGGTGGTAACAATTAAGTTTAAGATGGGTCTTGGGTCATGGGTTAGATCATAGATGGATTTTGGGTCCATGGATTCTTGTATCTTGGATTTTTTAACTCGTTCTTGCTTTTCTACAATTTTCCAAAGAGAACCTACTACGTAAAATAAACCCAATGTAATACTATTTACTCCAAAATTCCACAATTAAAGAGTAATCACAAAAAAAAAAGAAAGGAATTTAGCCTATTTTTAAATCATATTATATCCAATCACTCTTGACCTAAATTTGTCATCATTAACGCATTTAAGTCTAACATCATATGATATGAACCCCAAAATAAACATAAAATAATATATAAATTAAGGACTTATTACTTTCCATTGAAGCGATAATTGCAAAGGTTGTTTATGTCATCTAAAATTGCTGAGCACATGAGATGACATGTATTGTATAAGAACAACATTGACATGATGAGACATCTAAATGATTTTGAGGCTTGGAAGAGATTTGACCTATTGTATCCTCAATTTGCCTTAGATCCACGTAATGTACGCTTAAGTTTGGCCACAGATAGGTTTAACCTTTTTAACAATTTGAGTACAAGTTATAGCATCTAGTTAGTGGTGTTAATTTCTTACAATCTCTTGCCTTGGATATGTATGAAACAAAGTTCTTTAATATTCTTAATGATTATTCTAGGGAAAAGAGCACCTGGAAATGATACAGATGTGTATCAGCAACCATTAATATATAAGTTAAAGGATTTATGGCATGTTGGAATTGAAACATATGATTCCTTCACTAATGAGGTATTTAATATGTGTACGACACTAATGTGGACTATTAGTATTTTCCTAGGCTTAGAACTTTATCTGGGAAGAATATTCCCAACCGTAATTTAGACTACCCAGTTCGCCATCCCCATAGTCGGAAGTGATGTTTTATGGGTCATTATCATTATTTGAGCCTAAGGCATAAGTTTAGATTAAGCCCAAAATTGATTGATGGAAAGGAGGATGGGAGAAGTCCTCCAAAAGCAATTACTATCTTAGAAATCCTAAAGCAGCATGAAAATGTTAATGTTATATTTGGAAAAGATGTTGAAGTTAAAGTCTGTGGAAGAATTACTCAAGGAGTTAGTGTTAGTGATGGTGAGACTCAACAATGGCGTAAGAAAGGTATGCTTTTCTGACTTCCATATTGAGGGAACCATTTATTACACCATAATCTAGATGTAATGCATATTGAGAAAAATGTATGTTACCACATGCTTTTCACTTTGTTAAATGAGTTTGGGTATTCAAAAGGCTATTTAAATGCATGAAAATACTTGCAAGAAATAAATATTAGGCCTGAACTTTGGCCTAATGATAGTGGAAGGTATTCTCCAACTTTATTCACCTTGACAAATGCAAATAAGGATGTCTTTCTTAGGACTTTAAAGAATATCACTATCTTATATGGCTATTCAAGTAACATTTCTAAGTGCATTGATTTAAGATTGCATAAAATTGAAAGGTTTAAAAGTCATAACTCCCATGTCTTGATGGAGCAACTTCTACCTATAGCAATGAGGACCACACTCTCAAAAGAAGTGTGTGTAGTACTGATTGACTTGTGTGTATTTTTCAAAAAATTATATAATGAAGTCTTAAGTATGAATGAGCTTAACCAACTACAAGATAGGTTATTCTTGCGTTATGTCATTTGGAGATGTTATTCTCACATTCATTTTTCACTATCATGGTTCATTTGATTGTAGACTTGGTTGAAGAAGCAAAGCTTAGAGGTCCAGTATAATATAGAAGGATGTACCTTATTGAAAGTCATGACTTAACCATGGTTTTATGAAACTGTGGTTTTGACATACTTTAACCATGTTTGGTATTAATCATGGTTAAAATCTGTCCTAACCATGATTTTAACTATGGTTGTTAAAAATCATGGTAAAGCCTTCTCCACACATATTTCTACTACAGTTCTAGGAAACGTGGTTAATGGTCTTAACCAAGGTTATAACCATGGTCAAATATCAAAAAACCATGGTTAAACCCTTTTTTTTAGTAGTAGTAAATATATCAAAGAAGTATCCAAGTTTGCATAAGATTTTGAAGAAAAAATAATTATATGCAAGTATATTCTTTTATGTAGAGTTTTGTATACTTACTAGCCCTTTGCTTCTCCACTATGGAGCAAATCTAAGATGATTTTAATGTTTAGAATGTGTGTAAAGTAGATGATGAAGTCAATGAGGTTTGATCCTCAATTAGGGTAAAGTGATGCTTATCCTACCTATATAGATTTTTCATAACAAAGCCATATATGTCCAGTGTGTTTTTATCATTAGCTTCAATGCAACACAATTATCAATGTCACTCAATTTGATCTATTCTACATCATGATATAATTGAATTATTTTTATAAAACCTTCACAAATACTTATTTATGTAGTATAAGATGTTATATAATGAAATACAGTTGTATTAATCACCAACTCACAATGTAATTGCAAGCATTTGTACCTAAAACTTTATGTTTATATATATATATATATATATATATATAGGAGAATAAGAGCTTAAAGAAAATGTTTGTGTTTACTTTTTGCACAAACAAGGAGGTAGAAAACTTTCACCAATGAGAAGACATATTTGTAACTATCTTTACTCATCATCCTAAGTGCAGAAAAGTTGTTGATTGAATGCATATAAGGTGCAATAACACACACAAGTATACATGGTTAAACAAGTAATATAATGATGAAATGAATGTCAATCTCTCAGAGACTTGGTTCCAATTTTTACTTATAAACCTATTCTTAAGCTGTATGATTAAAAATTGATTAAGCAAATGTAAATAAAGCATTAATTGTTGATTGGTCCATAATTTTAACAAATAGTGTATGATTCTAACGCTTCACTGCATGCAGGTATGCTTCCTGTTAGGATTATTACCTTGTTTCACTTGATGAATAGACTATTAACCTAGGATTTTTACCTTCTCATATGCTTTTTTCGAATTCATACAAGCAAGGTTCTTTTCCCTTAATTCCTTATATGTCTATGGAAACTAGCTGAGATAAGACCCTTATAAATTCAAGACATAAATATGGCTATCAAAGACAATTAAGTACATTCATCATGACTACAAATCGCATTTATGCAAACAATGATTATATGCATCAAGTTTAAAAAGTTATGTAACCTTGTTAGGTTAACTTAATTTCTAAACTTTTCCCTAAGATGATCAGACTTAGAAAATAGTAATTGTAGGATGAATATAAATAATCATTCATTAAGTAAAACTGAAACAAACATTCAACAGAGAAGCATCCCTAATATGTGCTCAGTTAAAATCCTAGGAACAAGCTACTTTAGCCTCTCATAGGCATTAGTACAGAATCAAATATGAAAAGAAAAGTACATAGAATACAAGAAGAAAAAGGAGAGGGAAGAGTTCAAAGGAGGAATAACCCTATAAAGAGCCCTTCACTCAATAGTAAGCCTTCTCCTCAGCAACTCTCAAATCAGAACTCTTCTCAAATGTTTCCCATACTTCTTTAGCTTGATGCCTTTATTGCTTACCTTTAGGACCTTATATATAGCCTTCAAAAACCCTAAAAGTGGAGTATGAGTCGTGTATGGAGGCTTAAATCATCGGTGTAAATTATAGTTTCTGACGATATGCCCAAGCGAGGCCCATCTGGTACCTAGGTGCTTGGTCTCTGGTTTTGGCACCCGGGCACTGAGATATTGGCCCCTGGCGCCATTTTCTAAGTTTGATTAGCACTTGGGTTTTGTCTTCATGGAGCTTGGTTGTGATGTGTATGGTTTTGATGCCTAGGCGCTAATTTTTCCAATTTTTCTAGTAACAATGGCACATGGGTGCTAGTACTATGGTGCCTGGGTGCCATCTTTCTGAGTTTAGTGTTTAGGTGTTGGCATTGTGGGGCCTAGGTGCCTTGATTCTAGCTCCTAGGCACTGTTTCTCAAACTTTCTATAATTGTGTCTGCTATTACTATTTCGGCTCCTTTTTTCTAAAAGTAAACACTTAATTCTTTTCTCAACAGATGTCAAAGGAAACTTTCAAATTTTATATGAAATATGTGTAATTTTTATCCAGAATTGCAATGTTTGTTTAATTAATATTGCTTAGATAACTTTCTTTAGAGAGTTATCAAAAGTAAAAATTTATGAAGCAAGCAACATCAAATTTCCTTCGTAAAAATTGTGGCTAATTCAAGTGAGCATTTGCCACAATAATAATGAAAATTAAAGAATCACAAGAAAGAATCATGCTCTATAGTTTGGAGTTTCTATAAGGAAAAAAAAAAGGAAATTTATCCTCAAATAATAAAAGAAAATTAAAAAATAAATTATTTACAAACGATATATGATGAGAGAAAAAATCACTTTGTAAAGTACCTCCAATAGACCAATTGAAATAATAGTGCTGGTGCAAACTCTGATTTCTGAAGGTTAAACTATATAGTAAAGGCTTGCTTAATGTTTCAGAGGAGGAAAGATAGAAAGTAGAGAAAGCAGAAGGGAAACAGATGCTTGTGACCTATGCAATTTCATGTGTTTTATATAGAATGATTAGTATAGTCAAAACAAGTAAACTAATAGACCTTTTTGTAATAATGTCCACCTTTTAAGTAGAGTTTCCAGAAGAATATGGACATAAAAGTTAAATAAGAAATGTAAATATGTTTTGTTACTTGGAATAAGCTTACGGATGGTGAGAAGGATAATGAATATTGTAGAGCAATTCATCCTTGAAACTGCTTTTATTCACATTTTTCTTCCATATAATTATAGTATCAAACAAGTAGTTTGTGTTAACCCAATTAGTTTCAAAATTCTTTTTTATGTTAACTACGAGTGAATTACTGACTCCACTTAATCTGCAACTAATTAATGTAAGACAAAAACTGTGACTTCAAGACTAAAAGATGAAACAAAAATGTGATTATGTTTCAGTTACAGGAAATGAGGGATTAATGGTGTGAATGATGATTAATGAAAAAGAAAAATGTAAAAAAAAAAATTAATTTGTTTCCTGTTACTGAAATTAAGGTAATGGATGGTGTGAAGAATAAAAAACATCAATACTGTATAGAAGCGCTGTCCCTTGAAACTGCTCTTTTCACTTTGTTCTTTCATTTACACTATCAAAAAAGTGGTTTTGTTTCATTTTCACCTCACGTTAATATACTCAGTAAAAAACGTGAATATACACACACACACACACACCTCACGTTAATATACTCAGTAAAAAACGTGAATACACACACACACACATATTTCAAGACCAAAAATAAAACTAAATTGTAAAGATACTTCACTACTAGGAACAAGTTAATGAATGGTGTGAACATTGATGATTAATGCCGAAGATTAAATTATAATATAAGCAACAAGAAAGGTATTTTTAATAAAAAAAAATTCACTTTTGTGATCCAAATTTAATCTTAAAATAATTTGCATGATGTGGTAGCAAAACTACGTAATAAGAAACTAAAAAGCTCACCAATTTTTATTTTTTTTTACCATCCTCATAAAAATACTACTACATATCAACACAACAATCCTTTGGACAAAAATTTCATTTTTCTCGATAATCATATAACTTGGAAGGAGATTGATTTATTAATGCATATCTTGAACAAATAGATGGAGGAGAAAACGATGAGTTCAAAGAAAGTTCAAGGAAAAGAATATGCACGTGTCCATCATTGTAGTTTTTATGTGCTTTTTATAAAAAGACCCAGGTAGGTAAAGCAAGTAAAGTTATAATTGTTAGTTTTAGGAAGAACGAACAATAAATTTAAACAAAGAAGTATATATGTTGAAGTTACTACAAATATGACGATGGATGGTGTGAGGGATAATAAATGCAGTAGCAAAAAAGGGGGTTTTATACTACGAAATGGATTTTTTTCACAATTTTCTTGCATTCTTACAAGCAAACAAGTAGTTTATAGAGCCCCTTAGTGTTAACCAAAAAACATGAATATATTTCAGTTACTAGGAAAAAGTTCATAGATGGCGTGAAGAATAATGAATGCATTTGGAGCAAGGTTTTAAATTGCGGTTGCGGCTGCAGTTGCGGTTGCAATTTCTGCAATTGCAGGTGTTGCAGAGGTTACAATGTGTGTTGCGATCACTACAATCGTGATTTTTTAAAAAAAATTGCACAATATATCTAAAGATTATAAATAATCATTATAACTATAATAACATATCATATATAACATCTATAACAATTTAATAAGTATATATTTTATATAAGCATATTAATATCAGTCCATAAACTTTTAGTTATTTGTCCATCGCTACATTGTGTTTGGTAGTTTAGAGCTTAATCATGTAGCTCCTTAGCATTAAAGAATTATTTGTCAAAAATAATAAATAGGCATTCTTTTATATATATATATATATATATATATATATAGTGTTAAAATTATTATTATTTGCATACTTGGAAAAAAAAAATATCACCATAAGTTAATTGATATATCTTTTCCTCTTTTGTAATGTTACAGACTTACTGCTCCATGAATACTTTCTATTATTCCATTAACTAAGTTGACAAAATTAATAATTACCAACTTAACAATTTTGAAAATTAAAAAAGTTTCCAAAATTTTGAACCTGACAACATTGTTGGAAAATTATGCGACTAATTTAATTTTAAATTATTGACATTAAATTAATTAAATATAATTGATAAACTTAGATAATTTACAAAAAATAAAAATTCCAATATCTCTCTGTACCATTGTGTTCTGTTAAGATAAAAGTTATGTCCAATAAAATTTATATTCATATTTTATTTTTGTATTATATATTTGCGACGATTAAATATAATTTATAATTTCATTCCTAAATTCCTATTTCCAAAAAAGTCTTACTCAGTCGTTTTAACTTTTCACATCACACCTACCCCTTTCTCTCTCTCGAGTCACTTTTTTCATTTGTCAATCTTTTTTTTTTTCTGGCTTCTTCGTCAATTTGATCTCCTTCTGGTTTGCTTTCCTCTTAGTCTCTATTCTTTTCTTCTAACATTTCCAACTCCCAGGTCCTAAACCCACCTAAACTTGAACCTCCGGGAAAAGACAAAGATGATGAGAATACTTCAGGGGTAGAATTGGCATTGACCACCACCAGTTAAGGGACCTTCTCTAAGTGCTCTCCAGATATTTTGATTGGTTTTGTTTTGTTGCTTTCTTCTTTTTGTTGCTCATTTGCTCCTCTACTTGTTTTAAAATTAGGATTTTTAATTCCTTTTTGGATTTAATGTTTAAAAACGCATCAATATGGTGTTGCGGCCGCAATACTGTTCCGTTGCGACCGCAACACCACAATGTCTCACTACCATATCTACAATTGCAGGGTGATGCTGATATGGTGTAAGTCGTATCTGCAATATTGCTATAATGCCCCAATAAATTTTAATTAATGGAATATATATATATATATATATATATGATCACTTAGTGAAATATAAGAAAACAGAAATTTTCAAGAAAATTTTTCTAAGGTATAACATTTTCTGAGGTGAAAATATATCATGGGATTGAGGTTAGCTTAGTAGTCAGGCTTCACTTGCGTGGACTGAGGGGTTAAGGGTCTTAGGTGTTAACACTTGTCCATGGGATGTGAAATGATGAAATTGCCCATGGTCTTATAACATCTTCTTTCCCTAAGAGCTTGAAGTAGTCAGCCAATGGAGAGGATTTTTACATTGTGCGTTCACCGGAGCTTTAATTTTTTCACGCTCATTGCGCACACCAAAATTGCGAAGCAAATTTAGTGTAAGGAAGTGTTTTTCTTCAGTATTTCTATCATGGGTTTTGCTCCTGACATGAATTATGGCCTTTCCCCACTAATCCTGTGCTCTATAACTTGTTAACTGCCTTAGATTTTAGCTGCCTACATTAGGGTTCCGATAAGGATACATGACACGATTTCGTCCAATTGAGCTCGAATTGGTATGTGAATTGTAAAATTTCGATATGTCTTGCTAGTTTCTCATAAATTTCGGCCATTCCCTACTTTTAATTTCAAGAAATTTAAGCTTAGGATGAAACCCAATTTAGATGTGAATTTAGGGTTCTTGAGGGACCAAACTAAACTTTTTGAATTTAAGGCTTCAATCAGTAGCATTAAGGCAGTAATTGGAATAATTAGAAGTTATTGTTTGGATAGGAAAGATGATTTAGTAATATTTCAAAATTTTCCTTGAATTTTTTCATTTATGGAATGGCTCTATGAAGGTTAAGGATGTGTAAAGAGTCTATGGTAAATGACTTATAGTCTAAGCAAGTTAGAGAATTTAATAATGGACATTGGAGTAAGAGAATGAATAGGAATTGATAAATTTGTTATTACTTGATAATATGCTAAAGTGAAAATTCTTATTGGGTTATATTATTGAGACCTTGTTTCCTTGTAGTGGTAAGCTTCTTAGGAGTAGAGAGACTCTTAACTGTTAAATAAAATGTTATAAGGAGATTACTTGCGACATGAGCTTAATGCCAGAACTATTTAAGCAAAGAGAAAGAAAAATAATTCATTTCTTTTTCTGTTGGCATAGGAATTTATTAGGGATGAGGTTGTCACCCATGTGAAGGAATTGGTTGCTTGTAATTAATAGCATCTAAGTGCGTAGATAGCACTCCCAACTCTTTTGTTTTATAGACTCCATTTTTTTTTTCTTTATTAGGAGATGTTTTACAATTACCATTATGATTGTATTAATTGGTATTGTAAATTCTTAGTAGATGGATTTTCTTGGCATGATTATATAATTATATCTTATATGGTTTGATAAAGACCTTTGAGAAATCTCATGCATATGGTTATGTATAACTGCTAGATAAAATATTATTGAAATGCTAATTGATTTCATGTATGCCTATTTTATTTTTCTTAGCTTTGAAAGAACAAGTTAGGACACTAGCAGCCAACAATAGTTCTGTTAGCCCTTGGTGCACCTTGGAAAATACCTAGCTAGTAGGGTTAATAAAGGTGCTAGCCTCGTATGACAGCCATCACATGTGGACAGATGAATGATTACTTTTCGTGAGTTATGACCTCACGCTTGTTGGTTGTTTACCCTCAAGGATTATGTGTCCTTGCTTGTTATGATTACCCTTGTGGGCTGTGTACCACACCGGATATCTATAGACTACTCCATGGTAGTCCTTCCCCTTACTAGATATTCAAGAATCTACTATTTCGTTTCTTTTTACTTTATAAGGCATCTTGACTTGGGCAATAAACAATAAACATGTTTTACAATGTGCATCAAATAGCTTATTACTATTATTTATAAATTAAATGTTATCTTAATCCATACAAATCATTATCACACTTTTGATTGCAAATTATATATGTATATTATTTACTAATATTGGGATGCTATTTGCCAGAAAATTTGTTATCTTAGATAGTGAAGCTAGTGAGATTCTGAATGAGCGAGGGAGTGACTGGAATCTTTTTGGGTGAGCCAGCTTGGATTTACAAGGTTTAGCCCTATTTCATTTTGTTGTACATTACATTTTTAAGTTATATATATATATATATATATAGTTCTAGGTAACTATTCTTTTGTTTGCTTTTGCAATGTATTCTAACCACATATAAGCTTTCCCTACTTTTGTATTTTGGTGTATTCTATTTTGGTTCACTCTGATGAGATCAGAGCTCTCGTTATGTAAACTTGTTGCTTAACAGGATTTGGTAGTAATTTCGGGATGTCCTATTTAATGGGTAGGCTCTGCCGAAATTTCTACAAAACTCATTATGTTGTATATAAACTGCATACCCTTATGAAAAGAGCAAAGTATACTTTGAATATGGTGTAAGATTGGAAAATGTTGGTGTGGTTAAATTTCCATCTAGTGTAAGCTTGAAGGTTTGGGAATTTCCTCGTTTCCTTTTAGAACCCTGACTTGGAGGGGTGTGTGTATAACATAGGCGGCTTTTTTTTTTCCTTTTACATTTCTAGTTTAGTTTCACTATCAATTAAGTTGTTTATTGAGCCTTTTTCATAGAAAGTTTATGTTATAAAGTGAATGAATGGCTTCACTTAAGCAATTGTGCTTAAGCAATTGCTAATACAAGAAGAAATATGTGTAAAATATGTTAATAGATGATTGGACACAAGGCTAAACAAAAAATGTGAATATGCTTTAGTTACTTAGAATATGGTCAAATAGATGGTGTGAAAGGTGCTGTGCGTAGCAGAAAATGGGGCGAGGGTCTGACCTTGAAACAGTCTATTTCACATTTTCTTTCCATTTTTACCATTATATTTGTTATTTATTAGTTTCATATAATTTTTTTGTTAACAAAAACTGAATAAATGGCTTCACTAAACCAAATATTAAAGTAAGACAAGAAGAGTTTATATATTTAACAAATAATGGATAAAAAATAAACAAAAATGTGATTAAAAGCACTAAATGGCAAGAAGATGTTGATACATCTAAGATGAAGATATGAGACCTAATATGCATATTCCTGGACATTTTAAATGCGATAAGTTTGCTACTAGCTTTATTGTAGGTGGGCAATCTGGTTTAGCACTACTATGAGAAATGATTTAAACATCGTGCGGTGATCTTCTTCTAGGGTTTGAAACTTATCCTAATGGCTCATTTGATGTTAATAATCAAAATGCAAAATCCAGGTTAGATGAAAATGGATAGAGTCAACTAACATTTACAAGGCTTTTGTTACACATGCTTAGCCTTCACCTTTTAATATGTTGTCAGTTTGAACATCAACATTGGTGAAAATGCATTGATGGTAATGACATATTTTGCCTCTTTCTGATCCATTCTACAACATAATGTAATTTTGAGTTATTTAATATGAAACTTCAAAATTATTTATTCAAATATCATCATATAACATGTGATAACGTATATGTAATATGTTTGTAAGAATAACCAAGTAAAAAAAATTAAATGCACAGTCTTTACTCAAATTTTGTCTTATATGTTAACTTCATTGGATTAGTGATCAAGTATCAGTCATATTAGTGAGGAGCCAATGAAAATTCACTAAGAAAGGATGTAGGATCACATTAAATTTTTATAACTCTTCACAGAACTAATACATAAAAATTTTTTGAAGAGAAAAAAAAAAAGAGGCTTGATTGGGCAATGGGAAAGAAGCAAAAGTAAAATCCAAACTCATTTCATTCTTGAAAGTTTAGGACAAGTGAAGTTAGATAGTAGGTTCTATACTAGCACAACAATAATAAGAATAAAAATTTGTAAGAAAGATTATTATCAAGATTAAAAGCATGGAAAAAGAAAAAAAATCCTAAAAAATATGCAATTTAAAAACTGATGAGATAGCTCATGTACATTAATTAATTTGCAATAAATTAAAATAATTTGTGAATTAATCATCTTTATAGGTTAACTAGCCACACTTTAGCTAGATTTTTTATTGCTCTTTTTTTTAAATCTACTCTTTTTTAGCTAACCTAATTTGATTAGTTTGTTGACTAAATTATACAATAAATGGCAAGATGAGTGACTGGTTTTCATTTTCCCATATTTCTGACCCAACTTTAAACTTTAAATAAATTATATGATGAGGCAACAAAACTAAACTATGCAAGACGGGAGTAAAACTCACCATTTTTTTTTTTTTGGCTCATCCACATAAAGATTACATAACAATTCCACAAATGTCTGGTATCATTTTAATCCTCCTATATATTGACAAAATTACATATATTTTCCTGATGATTGTATGAATAAAGAATAAATCATGATTAAAGATATGGTAAGTTGCTCTGTGCAGAATCAAATTTGTCCACGAAAGAGCAATCTCGTGAAACAAAACAGCAAAGCCCTAAGTATTCATTCAAGCTAGATCTGCTAGAGATGATTTACTCAGCCAATTTTCAATTTTCCCTTTGCTTTTTCATGTTTGGAATGTGAGTAAATTAGAGGATGAGATCCCAGAAAGCTTGAACTTCAATGTCAGTTAAGTGATGCCTATCCAATCTAAATGGAACTGCAACATTGCAAAAGCCATTTAGCCACTCCATTTGGTCCACTCTGTATCATGATAAAATTGAATTATTAACATGTTCACTTCACAAACAGTTAACATGTCATATGTTGATACATAGTTGCTGAAATCACCAACTCAAAATGTAATTGCACACATTTGTGCATAACTTTGTTATATATATAAGAGATTAATATAGCTTGAAACTAAAAAAATAATGTTGTGCATACTTCTTGCACAGACAAGGAAGTAAAAAATACTCATCAATAAAAAGATATAAGATCTCATTTTAATAACTACTACAACTTTCTTTAATCATCATAATCGAGCGGCATCAAATTTCTTTCTTAAAAATCGTCACTGTGTCTAGTGTGATACTATTTTTGTTCTCGCATAATAATAATGACAGTTAAAGAAGTACAGGAAAGAATCAAGCTCATGATTAAATGTAAGGAAAAGAGTTAATCCCTAAATAATATATGAAAATTTGAAAATGCATTTATTACAAAGGATATATCTATATATAGATATATATGTGTATATATAGATATATATGTGTGTGTGTGTATATATATATATATATATTGAGAGAGTAAATCACGTCATAAAATACCTCCATTAAATCGATTGAAATAAGAGTGATGCTAAGGATTGGAAGAATGCTTAAATGTTTCACCAGTGAATGGTATATAGAGATAGAAAGAAAAGAAAGTAGAAAGGGAAGCAGAAGCTTGTCATGACCTCTGCAATTTTGTATGCTTTATAAAGAATGAGTAGTATAGTCAAAGCAAATAATGTTATACATGTTTTTTGTACTGTTGCCCTCTTTTGCACCAGATTTTTAGTAAGAATATGGACAAACAATGTTAACTAAAAAACGTGAACATGTTTGTGGTACAGAGGTTTTTTGTATTATCGGCGACCTTCGCAGGATATTCTTAAGAAGAATTTGGACGAAAAATCTGAACCAAAAACGTGAATGTTTCTGTTACTCATAGTAAGTTGATGAATGGTGTGAAGAATAAGATAAAGCTCTTTTCAGTTACTTCATGTTTCCTAATATATGACTCCCCCTAGCCTATGACAAAAAGCGTGAACACATAATTCAAGAAAAAAAGATAAAACTAAAATATAATTATGTTTCAGTTAGTAGGGAAAGCTGGATGAATGATGTGAATGACAATTAATGCAGAAGATTAAATTATAAAATAAGCAGCAAGCAAGGTCTTTTTTTTTTTTTTTCAATCATTCATTTTTTAGATCCAACTTTAATTTCTATATCATTAGCTTACATGTGATAACGTATATGTAATTACTTATTAACAATAATCCTTTGGATAACAATTACTTTTTCTTTCGACAATTATAACAATAAAAGCTAAACCATTGTTCGAAGAAAAGACAAATAGCCTCTAGTGGAATCAAATTTGTTAACAAGGGGGAGATCATCTCAAGAAGTAAATCAGTGCAGCTAAAAGGAATATTTTCTTAGAATTATGTTGACACATGAATTTGATGGAAATTTCTTCACATATGCATGGTCAGATTACAACTGAAGGTGTGGAGGCACTTACCATGACTAATGAAGCCAATGAGGAAAACCCACAATTCAAAAGCTTTTTTGTGGAAGTAGGGACTGTCTTGGAAGAGAAGGAAGAACAAAACAGCGGAATCCAGAGTCCTAATTGACATTTTTTGTTCCCTACTAAATGACTCCAGCTAGCCTTGGCCACTAAGATGATGAGTTCTCATTACAAGTATGAGATACACATGAAGACCAACTCTCCAATGTCAGCTAGAAGAGATACACAAGAAGGGTTGCTCAACTTTAAGCTGTTGAAACTGGTGGTTCGTGCTATCTGTGAATTGTATCAAAGAACAGGTAATGTTTTTAGTATGTATTCTCATGTGCATCAGCTTCTGGAGGAAAAAATAATTTTCAAATTATTGTATATTCATTTATCCATAATTATGGAAACTTACTAGCCTCTTGTTCTCGCCGCTTTGGAGCATGAGTTTGAGATGCTTTTAATGTTTAGAATGTGAGTAAAACAGATGATGAGACTCCTGTGGCTTGAATTTTTTTTGTTGGAAAATTCATGTCTATCCAATCCGTACTAAATGCAACAGCGATACCATATAGCTTTTTATCATTTGCTTCAATACAAAGCGAATATGAATGCCACTTGCTCTGGTCCACTCTGTATCATAATATAATTGAATTAATAACATGAAAACTTCACAAATACTTGTTCTTATTTTGGCACACTAATAATGAAAATAAAAGAATTACAAAAATGAATCATGGTTAGGATCCAATGTAAAGGGAAAAAAATGAAATTAATCATCAAATAATATATGCAAAGTTGAAAATGAATTTATTTCATATATTAAGGATATATACTTAAAATGAGAGAATAAGTAACTTTGCAAAATACCTCTAATATATAGTTTGGAATTAGGAGTGTTGCAAATTCTGGAGATTAAGCTATTGAGCAAAGCTTGCATAGGAAGATGAAAAAACCATGAAGGTGTAGCAAGAAATTGGAAGAATGCCAAAATGTTTCAAAAGGAATGGTTTTATGCATGCATATATTGAACAATGGGGAGAAATTAGAAGGGGAAGCATATGCTTATGTGTGACCAGCTTTGCAATTTGTCGTGCTTTATATAGAATGACCACGAGGCAAAGCACATAAAGTTATAAACATTTTTCGCGTTGTTGTCTGCTTTTTCAGCAGAATTTCAGAAGAATGGACAAAACAGTAAAACAAAAAACGTGAACATATTTCAGTTATACTCAAAATAAGCTGATGGATGGTGTGAATGATAATTAAGCAATATATAGGAGTGCTTTATAATTAAAAAAATTATTTTTAATGAAACTAAATGAATGGCTCTACCCAACCAACTATTAAAAACAAGCCAATGGTTTTTATTGTACCATTGTCACAAGTCGTTCAAAATACTTAAAATGCTCAATTTTATTGTACCATTTATGCATACTTTGAGTTTGATCTAAAATTCATAATTGAATTGTTTTGTCTATAGAGATTTATTTTATATACTTAGACATATATATATATATATATATTGTGATAATTCATATTTCAATATCGAACTGATTTGTTTATGTAAAATAAACAACAAGAGGTTGATTTCAATTAGCTTTTCATTTTTCTAACCTGACAATAATATATAAACAAGGGATCATCGAATTCATATAGTGGCATTAGAGGCTAAGACTAGTTCATGAAACAATAAATTTAATTAGGAAAGTATTTGTATTGTAATAGAAGAGCCACACTAGTAAACCATAATTCTAATAAAGTCTCTGACTGTAGTTACAATTCATTTAATTTAGCATTTATTTCAAAGTCATTAGATTTCATTAATAACTTTCTTAATCCCTTCAAATTTGGTGAATGAATAATCTTTATTTGTTAACTAACCGCTCGACATGAAGTTTAAAAATGCTCTTCTTTAATGAATGAACCTTGCTTGAATAATTATAAAATAAATGCTCTTATTTTTAACAAATGTTCTTATTTAAATCAATCATTTTTCAATAGTTTAGTAATTAAATTATAAAATAAGTAGGAAGTTGAGAGACTGGTTTTCATTTTCCTATATTTTTGACCAACTATAATCATCAAATAAATTACTTGATGAGGTAGGAAAACAAAACAGTGCCATTAGCAAGTAAAACCACCAAAAAATTTTCTCCTCCACATAATTATAAAGACACTATTATATATCAATGCCACAAACTTGTCTCGTATCATTTTAATCTTTTAACTGATAAAATTACATGTATTTTCCCGATAGATGTATGAATAAAGAAAAAATCATGATTAAAGAAATGGTAAATTGCCTTGTATTGTACATTTGTCAACAAAAGAGCAACCTCAAAAACAAAACAGCCGAATGCAAAGTCTTAATTTAAGCGAGATCAGATGGAAAAGATCTACTCAGTCTAACTAAGAGTAGGAGAGTTTCTAGGCCTTCGATGAGTGGTGATAGACAAACCATATCAAAAAAAAATTTGGACACATATATCTTATCATTCTACTTCTTTCTACTAAAATCCCTTCTATTATTAACAATTTCATTTAATTTTCTCCTAAACTCCTAAACATAGCTTAAGGAAGCTTTCTTCGTCACTTAAACCAATGACCTTCCCCTTTCCTTTGACTTTCTGAGATGTAGGACATGTTAGCTAATCTTTTTTCTTTTCTCTTTCAATTTAAATTTTTTCCTTTCCTTTAATGTTTAGAATGTGAGTAAAATAGATGAAGAGATCCCTTGAAGTTTAAACTTCATGGTGGGTAAAGCAATGCCCATCCAATCTATATGAAACTGCAACAGAGAAGCCATATAGCCACTCAATCAAATCCACTCTGCATCATGACAAAATTGAATTATTAACATGTTAACTTCACAAACACTTGTTTTAATAATATCATCTAACATGTCATATATTCATAAATAGTTGCAAAAATCACCAACTCAAAATGTAATTGCACACATTTGTACATTAAACTTTGTTATATATATGTATATATATAGGAGACAAATATAGCATGAAACTTTTAAAAAAATGTTGTGCTTACTTCTTGCACATACAAGTAACAAATACTCACCAAGAAAAAGACATAGTTATTATAACTTTCTTTACTGATCTTAATCAAGTGCAAAGAAATAAATACTTTTTTAATCCCGTGGCATCAAATATATTTTTTAAAAATCGGGGCTATGTTAAGTGTGATACTATTATTGTTTCGGCATAATAATAATGATTGTTAAAGAATAACAAAAAAAGAGTCAAGCTCATGATTCAATGTAAGGAGAAGAGTTAATCCGAAAATAATAAATAAAATTTTGAAAATGAATTTATTACAATGAATATATATAATGAGTTATGAGAGAATAAATCACTTCGTAAATTACCTCCATTAAATCAATTGAAATAAGAGTGAAGCTCGGGATTGGAAGAACGCTTAAAAGTTTCACCGGAGAACGGTAAATACAGATAGAAAGAAGAGAAAGTATAAGGTGAAGCAAAAGCTTGATTCATGACCGCTGCAATTTTGTGTGCTTTATATAGAATGATCGGTACACGCTTTTTGTACTGTTGCCACTTTTGCAACAGATTTTCAGGAAGAATATGAACTAACAATGTTAACAAAAAACATAAACATATTTATGGTACAGTGATTTTTTGTATTGTCGCTGACTTTTGTAGCAGAATTTTAGGAAGAATATGAACTAAAAACATGAATGTTTCTATTACTTGTAAGTATGTTGATAATTGGTGTGAAGAATAAGATAAAGCTCTTTAGGTTACTCCATGTTTCCTAATGTATGACTCCCCCTAGCCTATGACAAATGATAAAGCTAAAATGTAATTATGTTTTAGCTAGTAGGAAAAGCTTGATGAATGGTGAATGACAATTAATGCTGAAGACTAAATTATAAAATAAGCAACAAGCAAGGTCTGTTTTTCTTTTCATTATTCATATTTTAGATCCATCATTAATTTTCAAATTACTTGCGTGATGAGGTGGCAAAACTCTGTAATAAAACACTAAAAAGCTATCTAAATTGTTCAGCCTCATAATATTGTCCCTACGCTTGCCCCAACTTCATAAGGCATAACTGCTCACATTAAGAAGACAAAGCCTCCTCGTTTACAGATCTTGAGACTGCTAGATGCTACCTAGAATTTGTTTATATATTTTATATTCTATAGTTTTTTATTGCCTTTTGGTGGGATTCTCTATTCTACCTCAAACTCATGTCTCTTGCTTAGACCTATTATGCAAATCATGTTTCTGAACACGAAAGAGCTTTGGGTGGTGAGAACGCACTTTGTCTATACCCACAACAAAAGACACATGACCATATAAATTAATATAATAAAAGTAATAGTAGTAGTAGTAGTAGTAATAATTAGTATTATCATTATTATAATAATAATACAACCAAAATGATTTAAAATTTGAATTATTTTCATTTGAGCTAAGTTATTAAGCTAAAACGTAAGATTATTCTGACAGTTCAAATAGCTACAATCATGAACTTACTAGCCAACAATATTCTCATATTTGTTACTTGTCATAGATGTTGGTGTTTGTGTAAATATATCAAATTAGACATGATGATTTTAGTAAGACATAATTTGCATTAACTTTTGAATAAAGATCATTTGAAAAAACTATTTTCTAACAGAAAGAAGATAGTAAAGCCTACAACATTACGAGAATGAAGATGGACTCACCAATGTTCCAGCTCCTACAATATCAGCTAAAAGTGATATACAAAAAGGGTTGCATACTTACTAGCTTCTTGTTCTCTATACTTTGGAACATGAGTCTGAGATGCTTTAAATGTTCAGAATGTGAGTAAAACAAATTATTGAGACTCCTGAAGTTTGAGCTTTAATGTTAGTAAAGTTATGTCTATCCAATCCATATGAAACTGCCAAAGTGATGCCATATCTATGCTTTTTATTTTATGCTTCAATACAAAGTGAATATCAATACCACTTGCTGTAGTCCACTCAGTGTTCCTAAAATTCAAACTCTGCATGCTGCATTTGCGTAACAGGGCAGCATCATTCATTTCCATCATTCACTTCACATATTTACAACACTATACAACGAAAATTGATTCACGGCAGCACAAGGTAACCATGACTAGGAACATGGAAGCTATGACTCTTATCATGAAGCTTCTAAGATCACTAGATCAGGTGAATTAGCAGAGATTTTACCACAATAAAAGTTCAATAAGTATGATGACAAGTTTACAAAATCATGGTGATGTTGAAGAGAAAGAATCATTAGACTAGAAAAATAGCGAGTCATTTAAGGATGACAATGACCAAAAGGGTTCAGATGGTGATGAGGTGATGAAAGTGAGGAGACAGGCGGCGGTGAAGGAGGTCAAAAGAAGAAAAAGAATAATAAGTAGAAGAACAATGAGCAAAATGGTACTGTTTGTCCTAATGATTATGATGAAGGTGGTGAAGATAGTTCAACAACTAAAGCATCACCTGTCATCACTCATCAGTATAGTTTCCATTGATCTCGTACTCACAAATGTACTATTCACCTCCTCGACCTCAACCAAATCAATTTGGGCTAAGCTATATCACGGCTTCTTCCTATCTTGCTCCTAATTCTTGCTAACTACTCTTGCTTGCCGCCACCTCCTCCACCCCTTATAAAAAATATATGTGAAAAACGAAAAGGAAAGAAAATGAATAACTAGATATGAAAGAGAAGGCTGGAATTGAAACAAAATTTTGAGATTATTTACTTCATTTCATAAATTAAATCCTTTTGCTCTTAAGGAAAAAGTTAAAATTGTAAACTCTCCATTCCATTAATTGGTAAAGATATGTTTTCAACATAGTGTTAAAAATAATGATTCGTAGTCCTTGATTTAAATTGAGTGATAAGAAATTGATCTTTTATATTTTTTCAATTAAATTATAATGTCAATATAAAATTGTAACAATCATATAGTTTATTTATGATTTAAACTCTTTATTATAAGCTTTCACTTACCCTACTTAAAGTTATTCCCTCAAAGAATAATTATAACATAAAAAGAGATATTAGTGTGATATATGAGCAGAAGAAGTTGTAGCATATCACATTAAAAATCTAGATAGCGATATAGTTTTGGTCAAAGTAACTTTATTACAACAAAGAAAGGTGAGAGATCATTTGCATCACCAATCTCACCGATAAACAAAGGTCTAAGTTTTGTATTACGCTGACACAAGAATATCACCAATAATCTCTGTGTAAAAAGTTTAGCAGAGTATCCCTAAACATGGACCTCCTGAAATCTGTGTAGAAACTCATATTGGAGAGTTTCGCTCTCATACATAATTATAACACAACCCACAACCATGATAATACTTCAAAACAATTAGCCTATATACAAGGGAGCAACTAAGTCTAATTACAAAATAAGAAAACATTGCTCTAACAATAGGCTAGACTCACCAAAAGAATAAAAACACCATATTTCCTACTTTGTAGGTAGGTGTTTTGGATCAGTGCTGGAATCGAAATGGTGTAGTTTTTTTTGTGCGTTGTTGATTATTGTAAATCTTGTAATCTAGTAGCTCCAATTGTCACAGGCAAGGAATTAGATTCTATATATTTTTTTTTATTTGAGATTGTCTGGCTATACTTATTTTATGACAACAGAGCTCTCATACCTTCTAATTTACAGGTTGTAGTTATGGAAATTTTGGAAAGTCCATATTTCAAAGGAGACTCAGCCAAAATTTCTACATAAAAGCCAATTGGTAAATAGTATGCTCATGGATTGGCATAATATGGTAACATTCATTTGTGAGGCATTGTTGTTAAACTATTTAGGTTATCTAACTTTTCTAGTTTGTGGAGGCTTGGTTTATCTTGTTCTCCATGCCAATCACACTTCCTTAGTTAATAGTGTGACAAATAGGGCATATTGGATTTCTATGAAATTCTAGGGGAATCATAATCCCAAATCTTTCACCTCCAAAATTAGTCTAGAATGTTGTCCTCATTTGTTATTTTTATGTTTGCATATTAGTTTTCATTCATTACAATATATTGTTGGCTTGATTTTGATTAAGGAGCTTATTTTAATACTTAGCAATTATTTTAGAGCCAAATCCTCATGGGAATGATACTCCACTTTTGATTATATTACTTGTACGATATATTTACTTGTGTGTATGCTTCCGTAGAACAACATATATCAAACAAGACATGATATTTTTAGTAACACGTAATTTACATTAAGTTTTGAAGAAAAAACAACTAAAGGGAGTATATGAACACCTAATAGCTTCCTATATTCTCACCATTAGAGCATGAGTATGAGATGCTTTTAATGCTTACATTGTGAGTAAAACGATTGATCATGAAGCTTGAACATGTTGATAAGATTGTGTATCTCCAATCTATGTAACTACAACAATAATGCCATATTTTATAGGCTTTTGATCATTTCCTTCACTATAAAGTGAAGACCAAAGCCACTTTGATCCAATGCATAGAGTTTGTATGAACCTTTTTAAGAGGAGAAAGAGGCTAGAGGAAAGATTTGAAGCAAAAAATTAGGAATCATATATAAAGCATTAAAAGTTCTTACTATTGAGGCTATGTTAGTTGAGGTACCTTTTCTATTGTCATTATTATTGTGCTTAAATAGAAAAGAGGAAATTAGTCCTCAGAAGATACATCCAACTCCAATATTGAATTTTAAAAAGATATACGAAGGTTATTTACAATAAATGAAAGAATCAATTATTTTATAAAATGCCTCAATTAAAATAGTTGAAATTAAGAATAATGAAGTAATAAAGTATTGAAAAAGGCTTACAATTGACTCATGCTCTTATAGAACTAACAAACATCATATTTAAATATAGTGAGCGTAGAATAAGAGCAACAAATTCAATAAAGATAGCAAGAAATTGGAAGGATATGAAAAAAGATTCCTGAAGAGACTACTAGTTTGTTTATGCATATATTGAATAAACAAATGGAGGATAAAATATGAGTTCAAAGAAACTGGTTGGAAAACGAGATGCTTGTGTCCTCCATTACGTGCTTTATATAAAAAAGACTAGAATTGGCAAAACAAGGAAAGTTGTTACTTTTTTTTCTTTTTTGTATTGATGCCCTTTTTCCAGCGGAGTTTCAAGAATAATAGATTAAAAATTTAAACAGGAAAAATGTAAATATGTTACTCAGGACAAGCTTAATGGTGTGAACGATAGTAAATGCAGCAGAAAATGAAGATTTTCTCACATGAAATTGATTTTTTTTCACATTCTTCATCCACTTTCACTAACGCATAAGCAGTTTATCAAGCCCTATAATGTCAAGAAAAAATACATGAATGTGTTTAAGGTAGTTGGTAAAAGCTTATAGAAGGCGTGAAGGATGATGAATGTAGTGGAAAAAAGACAGCTTGAATCCCCACGGACAGCTCTTTTTTTTTTAACATTTTTCGTCTAGTTTCACTATCAAATTGATTTTATATTAACACCTTTTCATAGAAACTTTATGTTAAGCTAAAGTGAATGAATGGCTAAACTTAAGCAATTGCTAAAATAAAATAAAAAGCATCAAAATGTTTCAGTTACTTAGAATATGGTCGGATAGATGGCGTGAAGGATGTTGAGTGTATCAAAGAAAAACGAGTGTATATACCATAAACAGCTATTTCTTTTCTTTTTTTTCTCGCATTGTTCAACTACTTTCACTATCAATTAATTTGTTTATTGAACCCTATTTCATAGAAAATTTATGTTAGGCTAGAGTGAATGAATGGCTCCACTTAAGCAATTGCTAATATATACAAGACAAAACGCATGAATATATTTTTCAATAAGAATGGACAAAAATGCTAAATAAAAAACGTAAATATGTTTAAGTTTACTCAGAATATGGTTGAATGAATGGCGTGAATGATGTTGTGTGCAATAGCAAATGGGGTAAGGTTTACACCACGAAAATTTTTCTTCCACATTCTTTTTCAATTTTCACTTAATCAAATTTTAATACAAGCCAAAAAGAGCGAATATATTTGACTAAGAATGGATAAAATATTAAATAAAATTTTGAATATGTTTTAGTAACTAGGAATAAGGTTGAAGGAAAATGTGAAGAGTGATAACCACCCTGCAAATTTTTTGGACGGGTGTGGAGAGAAATTTCCTAGATATTTTATCAAAATGAATAAATGGCTCCACTTTATGCCAATTGTTAATATAAAGCAATAACCACAAATATGTTTGGCGATGAATGGACCCAAGAAAAGAAAAGAAAAAAAGAAACACAAATATGTTTCAATCTCTTAGAATAAGTCAATGGATGGTGTGAAGGATATTAAATGTAGTGGAGAATGGGAACAATATCAAGGTTGTCAAACTCATAAAATTTAGATAAACTTGTGAATAATCTAATTTATTACATATTATCCATAATTAACAATGATGAAATACTTTTTGAGTTTAAATTTAGATCAAAACTAATTGCTTGATGAAAATTAAATAATTTATAATGTATTAATAATAAATTAATGCTAATCCATACTAAAATTAGTTAAATTTATTCAGCAATGTTGCCTCCGAAGTCCGAACACCAGTAAAAACCAAAATTTAGTTTCAACAATACCAATGTTGGTAAGCATCTCTCTGATAGATTTTGCATCACAAAGTAATTTGGAGTTAATTAATATGAAACTTCAAATTATTTATTATACAAGAATCACCAACTGAAAATGGTGGCAAGCAAGGTTGTCAAACTCACGAGTTTAGGTAAAATCGTTTGAGGGAGGTAAACTCGTAACGTAGAATCGTAAGAATTTACCTATAATTAAAAAATAATTATTAAAACATATAATTATATAATTAAAATCAATATTTTTAAATTTAGACTAATAACTAAAACTACTAAATGCAATGATTAATAGTTTATTAGTTTGATTATAGTTGAATAAGTGATAATTAAATATAGATATTTTTTAAAATTTTATATATTTAAATCTAAATATAATAACTACTAATAATCAAATACTAGTAATTTTAAATTTGAATTAAAATGATTTATAGAGTAATAAATATAATTATTAAAGATTACCTTATCAAAATATGTCAAAAGATAATAACAGATAAATTTTCAAGTCATGACTAATAAAAAATTCAAAATAAAATTTCTATAAAAAAAGTCAATAATAAATATATATAATACATTACAAATGATAAACATGAAGTTTTTATTAGTTATGTGGTAATAGGTGATGAACTTATTCTAAGTGTTTGGGTTTAAGTATATGAAGATGTTTTCTTTTAAACTAAGAAAATAAAGTCCAAATATATATAATACAATACATATATATAGCAAATGGTAATGTTGGCTCAGCGGAAACGTGCAATTTCGCTGCTAGGATGTCATGGGTTCGAGTCTTGGAAGCTGTTCTGTTTTTTCATTTTTTTTTTTTCGGAAAACAATGATACTGAGTCAACTCGTCCGAGTTTGGACGAGTTAAGAACCAAGTTTGACCGATTTTGACCGAGTTAATCACCGAGTCAAAGCGAGTTTGAGCTGGTTCCGAGTCAGAGACCGAGTTAGCTCGAAATACTTACCTAAAAACGCAAACTTACATTGGTGGCAAGTAAACCAATAAAAATTACATAGAATATCATTTTAATAAATTTTTATAAACTCTTTTAACTAATCTAAGTACATATAGTACATATATTTAAGAAAAAAAAAAGAAGAAGAAGGCATGGTGAATGGAAAAGATGAAAAAATATATTAATCCAGCGGCAACAAATATGATATAGTTCAAAGTTAAGCCTGTATCAAGTGAATTTGATGGCATATCAATAATGAGAACAAAAAAAAAAAAAAGTTATAAGAGAGAATCATGCTCAGGATTCTCAGGATTCAATGAGAAGTGACGCATTGCATATTTATTCTGAACAAAGCTAAATTGGTTGATAAAAGTCTATGCATAATTATCATAAACAAAGCGGTTTGACTCCAAATTTCATCGTTTTTATTGATTTTTGGCTATTTTAATTATTTTCCAAATTTACATGTGTTTCCCTTTCAGCATTTTTTTGAATTTTATTCAAAATTTTCTTTTGAAAACATTTTTGTGGTCGGATGTGCCTCTAATAAAATTTTGGATGATTAAAAACTTTTTTCCTGCTCGTATTTATCATGTCTTTTACGAGTTACAATAATACACACATGAACTCAATTAAATAGAAGCTTTAAGATTGACTTTCGGTGAACGAACTTGATCAAAATTATTAGAATGAAAAAAGAGAAGTGAATTTCGTATTCATTGCTCCAATTTCTCTGTATGATTTTCACTCTATTCCTCTCCTAATTTATAAAATAATTTATATAAAAAAATTTAGAAGGCCGATTTTGATAATGTCCAATATACCAAAGATAATGATAATTTTTTGGCCAAAGATAATGATATTCCACATCACTCTGTTTATTCCTTTTTTAATATAATTCACTAAACAATATATTGTTACAGTATGAAGTGTCGTAAAATTTGTTGGAAATAATTTTTAAAATACTGTTAACCATTAATTTTATGTTTTTTAAAACTCAAAAACTTGGACTATTTAAAAAAATATTGGGAACAATTATGATCTATTCATTATACTTTACATGAGTTTGTAATCTGGTTCCTATGCTTTAATTTTTAAATAAGTCTTTATTGTTTTATAATTTTTAATTCAATACCTACCAATGTTGTCAAACTTACGATTCTATACAGACTCAAGAAGAGGTGGACTTGTAACAAAAACTCGTAATATAGAATTGTAAAAGTTTATCTATATCTGTTATTAAATAGCTATTGAACATATTCATAACACAATCATAAAAATTTCATACATGTGTATTTATTTTATATTCTATAATTCATATTGCACACATCTTATTTAAATCAATATACAAAATTCGATAAAACCAAATAATCCTTAATACATAATACAATTGTACTAATTCATTTAATATAATTAAGTCTAAAAAACAAATAATAAAACAATAAAAATCTTCAATTTCAGGATTATCATCACTTTCAGAATCTTAGATCATTAGCATCATCATCTACACCTATCTCATTTTCACCACTATTATTATCTTCTTCCTCATCCAAAAAATCATCATTCAAAAATCTTAATTTCAGATTAGCTATAGAGAAATCTTAATTACATAACTATTGCAACAAATGCCACACCTTGGTAGACTCATCAAACAATATACTTCTAATATCATTGACTACTTCCCCTAAAAAATATACACTAAGCAGTAGAGAAAAGCGATTTAACTGGTAATATTTTTAAAAGTATGATTATTCTTTTCTGCTTATTAATCATTTATCATCCTTTGATTTATTAATGACTGAAGAAAGTAACAGAGTTGCATTGATGAAGAATGCATTCATGTAATGGCAAATATACAATAGAAGCCCAACTTGAGACATCAGCAAAGATGTAACATCAAATGCATTTATGAAGAATATCTAACAAAGAAGCAAACTGTAATAGAAAACCCCAAATATTGATATATAATATATCCTAATAAGATACATCAGCAAATATATAATAGCAAATGCATTCAACATTGAATATACGTTTAATTGAAGAATATGGAACAATGAAGCCAAAGTAAATGCATTCATGAAGAATACCTAACAATTAAACCAAAATGTAATAAAGAATCCCAGCTATTGACATATAATAAATCCCAAAACTCATTTTAACCAGCTTTTATTTAAAAATCACAACATAAATTAAAATACATAGAGTCACAATACAGATCACCAAATCACAGCATAAGCAAACGTGATTTGCAGAAGAAATTAAAGGAAAACACAATTACAAAACCACAACTCACATTCACATCTCACAAGTGGGAATCAGACATGTGCTTCGCCAACTGCAAAATGGAAGAAAGGAAGAGAGAATCAGAGACTCATAGATTGGATTGCAGTGAGTCCAGCAACTTTGTGGGAAGAACTCCAGCACGCCATTGATGAAGCACCTGCGACTCCATAGGTGGTGAACGAATGACATCACTCTACTCGTAATCAGGTGAATAAAGCTGTTGGGCACTGTGTTGCATTTTTGAGTGAGTGACAACTTAAGAGGCACCCTGTGGCTGAGTACATGATAGCTAGAATAAGAAAAAGTGCAACTTAGGTTAACAGAGGCTTTTTTTTTTTTTTGGGCTAAAGTATGTTTTTGGGTTGGACTTCATTAATGGTGTGTTAAACAAAAAAAATGGCTGGTATATTTTAGGCTGAAAAAACTTAACCTTCTAAACTTGGTTCACTCGTACAAACTTGACAATTCTATCAATTTTGTATAAGTCACTAATGAGTCCAAGCAAGTTTGTATTGATTCTGATTCTTTCATTGATTTAACTCAAAATCTCCACCTAATATCATTAAATTAACGATTCTACTGTGTTAAATCGCAATTTTGATAATATTGGTCCCCACAATTAGGTAGACTCTTAAGACTGTTAGTGAAATACTCATTTGGATTGTCATATCCCTAATCAGATGCCAACTCAACTTCAAATGAACTCTAAAAATAAAAACTCAGTCTCACTTAACCTAGCCCTTCAAGCTCTTCTTCTCTATCCACCCTATTTTCTCTCTCCTCTCCACCTTCACCGTTGTGACATGTACAGTATTACATTAATGGTGTTAAGAGCTAACCTAAAAGTGAATCTTCAATTTGGGAGTAGAATTAGCTTTTGACTAGACACATGGGCAATTTAGATTAGCATCACTCTAATAGTGTTAAGAGCCCATCGAACAATAGGGATTAAAGTATAAATTATTGAAACAATAGGCATTGATTTTGAAAAAAAATTAAAGTGCAGAGATCAATTTACAAAGCCATGTAAAATATAGAGACTAAATGATTACTTTTCCCAAGAATAAAAGTTAAGATATGAACAATTATAACTGTTTATAGCATTAATGTCTGCCTTTTTCAGATTCTTGGTATAAATCAATGGATGGCGTGAGGAGTAATTATTATAGCAATAGAAAATGGGTCTCCCGAAGTTGTATTTTTTAATTCTTTTTTTTTTTTGTTTTCTCATTTTCATCATAGAACCTTACATTCTCATAAAAAACAATATTACATATCAATTCAACAAACTTGTTTGATTAATCCTCGTATTGACAAAATTACATATATTTTCTCAAGAACGGTATGAATAAAAAATAAATCATGTTTAATGAAATGGTAAATTGCCTTGTGTGGAATCATATTTGTTAACAAAATAGAACCCTCATGAAACAAAGTAGGAGTACAAAGTCTTGATTAAAGTGGTATCTAATGGAGATGATCTACTCGATCCAAGTTTGACCCAAAGTGTTTGAAGGCTTATTAACAAATGACCTTCCCCTTTCCTTTGAGTTTCTTGATGTTTGACCTGTTAGTAATTTCTTCTTCATTTTTCTTACAAATTTCAACTTTTCTTTTCATTTTTAATGTTTAGAATGTGAGTAAAATATATAGATGATGAGATCCCTTGAGATTTGAAATTCACTTAGGGTAAAGTGATGCCTATCCAATCTAAATGGAAGTACAACACTGAAACCATATATGTATAATGTACTGTTCATCATTTAGTTCAACACAAGGCAAATATCAATGCCACACAGTCTGATCCACACTACGTCATGATACAATTGAATTATTAACATGAAAACTTCACAAGTACTTGTTTTTATATTATTGTCTATGATGTCATATAACGATATACGGTTGCACAAATCACAAGCACAAAATATTAATGCACACATTTAATATAATATATATATATATATATATACAATGTAATCAAACTCGCGAGTCAACTCGGTTGACTCGCCGAGTTTGCGTTTTTAGGTAAACATTTCGAGTCAACTCGGTCTCTGACTCGGAACCAGCTCAGAATCGCTTTGACTCGGTGATTAACTCGGTCAAACTCGGTCAAAATCGGTCAAACTCGGTTCTTAACTCGTCCCAACTCGGACGAGTTGACTCAGTATCATTGTTTTCCAAAAAACAAAAAAAAAACAGAACCAAATTGCACGTTTCCGCTGAGCCAACGTTATCATTCGTTATATATGTGTGTTGTATTATATATATTTGGACTTTATTTTCTTAGTTTAAAAGAAAACATCTCCATATACTTAAACCCAAACATTTAGAATAAGTTCATCACCTATTACCACATAACCAATAAAAACTTTATGTTTATCATTTGTAATGTATTATATATATTTATTATTGACTTTTTTTTATAGAAATTTTATTTTGAATTTTTTATTAGTCATGACTTGAAAAGTTATCTGTTATTATCTTTTGACATATTTTGATAAGATAATCTTTAATAATTATATTTATTACTCTATAAATCATTTTAATTCAAATTTAAAATTACTAGTATTTGATTATTAGTAGTTATTATATTTAGATTTAAATATATAAAATTTTAAAAAATATCTATATTTAATTATCACTTATTCAACTATAATCAAACTAATAAACTATTAATCATTGCATTCAGTAGTTTTAGTTATTAGTCTAAATTTAAAAATATTGATTTTAATTATATAATTATATGTTTTAATAATTTTTTTTTAATTATAGGTAAACTCTTACGATTCTACGTTACGAGTTTACCTCCCTCAAACGATTTTACCTAAACTCGCGAGTTTGACAACCTTGTATATATATATATATGGATGTCAATAGCTTAAAAAAATGTTTGTGTTTATTTCATGCACAGACATGAAGGTAAATAATTTTCACCAATTAAAAAATAAAAAATCTTATTTTAATCTTTTATAATTATCATTAATCATCTTAATTAAGTGCAAAGAAGAACAAATTTATACATCCCACATCATCAAATTTCTTTCTTAAAAATTGTGGCTATGACGAATGAGATACTATTTTTATTTTGGCAGAATATACAGTAATGACAGTTAAAGACTCATAAGAAAGAATCATGCTCTGGATTAAATTCAAGAAAAAAGTAGAAATTAAACCCCAATGATATACAAAAAATTGAAAATGAATTTATTACAAATGATATATATTTATATATATTATGAGAGAATAAATCACTTTGTAAAATACCTCTAATAAATAGATTGAAATGACACCGATGCTCAGGATTCAAAGAAAGCTTAAATGTTTCCATGAAGAATGATTTATACATGTATATGCGGAACAGATTGAAAGAAGAGAAAGTAGAAGGGGAAGTAAATGCTTGGGATCTTTGCAATTTTGTGTGCTTTATATAGATTGATTAGTGTCGTCAAAGCAAATAAAGTTATACATGCTTTTTTGTATTGTTTCCTACTTTTGCAACAGGTTTTAGTAAGAATATGAATAAGAATTATTGAACAAAAAGCATGAATATATTTCTATCTCTCAAAGTATGTTAATGGATAGTGTGAAGAATAATAAGGTATAATAATATATAGGCTATAAAGCAACTCTTTCCTTTTACTCAATGTTTCCTAATATATGACTCCCCCTAGCCTGTGATGTTGATTGAATGCAAATAAGGTACAATAACAAATGCAAGTATATGTGGTCAAACAAGTAATATAATAATGAAGTGAGTATCGATCCCTCAATAACTTGGTTCCAATTTTTACTGACAAACTTATTCTTAAGTTGTGTGATCAGATAATGCAAATAAAACTTTAACTATTAATTGATGCAAAATTTTAACAAACAACCTAGGATTCTGACCCTTCATCACATGTAGGTATGCTTATTGTTGTGATTATTACCTTGTTTCACTTGATGAATATATTGTTAAACTAAGATTCTTACGTTCTTATATGCTTCTTTGAATTCATACAAGCTGAGTTCTTTTCCCCTACTTCCCAATATGTCTATGGAAACTAGTTGAGATGAAACCGTTATAAATTCAAGACCTAAATGCAGTTATCAAAGACAACCAAGTACTTTCGTCTTGATTGTTATTTGCATTTATGCAAACAATGATTATATGCATCCAGTTCAAAATTTTAAGTAACCCAGTTAGGTTGACCTAATTTTTAGCCTTTTTCCTAAGATGATCAGACTTAGAAAATAATAATTGCAGGATGAATATAAACAATCATCCATTCAAGTAAAACTAAAATAATCATTCAATAGAAAAGAATCCCTAACATGGGTTTAGTAAAAATCCTGGGACTAGGCTACTTAGCCATTTATAGGCATTAGTATATAATCCAATATGTAAAGAAAAGCATAAAGAATACAAGAAGCAGAAGGAGAGGGAAGAGTTCAGAGGAGGAACAACTCTATAAAGAGCCCCTCACTCTGTAGCAAACCCTCTCCTCAGTAGCTCACAAATCAAATCTCTTCTATAGTGTTTCCATTCTTCTCCAGCTTAGTGTCCCTGGTCCATACCCTTAGGGACCTATTTATAGGCTTCAAAAAACCTAGAAGTGGAGTTTGGGTTATGTATAGAGCCTTAAGTCATCAGTGCCAATTAGGGTTTTTGACAGCACAACTAGGCAAGGGCCACCTGGCAGCTGGGTGCCACCTCTCTAGTTTTGGCACTCAGGCATAGGATATTTTGTGCCCAGGTGCTAACTCTCCAGAATTGGTGCTCAGGCAATAGATTTCTGGTGTCTGGGCATTGGAATCTTCATGTTTCTCACTTTTCCTCCCTTCATTGCTATTGTTGTTTCAATTCCATTTCCAGAAAATTCATCACAAAAATGCTTAAATCTTCACTTTATAATATATAGAAGTAAACATCCAAGTATAATGAATTTTCTTTTAAATCAATCGGATTTTATCTAAAATCTAAGTGTTTCTACAATCAATATTGTTTTAGATAACTTTCATTCTAAGAGTATCACATGACAAAAAGCGAAACATATAATTCATAATTAATGCAGAGTATTATTCAAATAAAAAATTATTAGATCCCATGATCCTGAATTGATCTTACCTGGGATTGCAAATCCCAAGTAAATAAGTTACGTGATGAGGTAGCAAAACTATGTAATAAGAAACTAAAAAGCTCACTAAATTGTTTAGCCTCATGAAAACAATGTTACATATCAATACAACAGTCTAATATATGAAATTGCAATAATATTACCATATTTGATGGGTTTTTAATCTTTTCCTTCAATATAAAGTGAAGATCAATGATACATTGATCCATTGCATAGGCTACATAAGAATTTTTTGAAAAGGAAAAAGAGGATTGAGGAAAGGGAAGAAGGAAAAAAAATAGGAACCATGTATAAAGCATTAAAAGTTCTTAAATATCAAGGCTATGGCAAGTGAGGTACTCTTTCTATTTTGGCACAATAATAATGGCAATAAAAATTTACAAGAAATAATCATGGTGATGAATAAATCTAAGGACATGAAAAGAAAAAAACAGAAATTAGTCCTCAAAGAAAGTTGAAATTGAGAGTAATGCATACTCTGTAGGATAATAAACTATTTAATAAATGCTCATAAATGGCTTTTTCTCCTATAGAATTGACATCATAAGTAGTGATGGCAGACAAAGTGTAGCACACTATAGGAAGATGGCAACGAATTGGAAGAATATGAAAAAAAAGTTTCCGAGGTGAAAGAAATAAGAAGGAATTTCTAGAACAATATATGGATGAGAAATGATCAGTTCAAAAAAAGTTCATGGACAGGCATTGCTTGTGTCCTTCATTGTAGCTTTATATGCTTTATATAAAGAGACTAGGATTGGTTTGCCAATTTTATTAGCAGAGTTTCAAGAAGAATGGATAATAAATATTAACAAAAAATGTAAATATGTTGCGGTTACCATGAATAAGACAATGGATGGCATAAAAGATAATAAATGCAATAGAAAATAGGGGTTTAATACCATATATGCAGTAGAAGGATAATGAATGCATCTGAAAAAGAGGTTGAGTATCCTAGAAATGTAAATAGGTCGCATTTTTCATCAAGTTTTACTATCAATTAAGTTGTTTTTTAAGCCCTCATCGTAGAAACTTTATGTTAACCTAATGTAAATGAATGGCTTTGCTTAAGAAATTGGTAATACAAGACAAAATATGTTTCATGAAGAATGGACAAAAAAGCTAAACAAAACATGTGAATATGCTTTTAGTTACTCAAAATATGTTTGAATAAATAGCATGAAGGATGTTTGGTGTAGCAAAATATGGAACGAGGGTTAGACATTGAAATTGCTTCTTTCACAATTTCTTTTCATTTTCACTATCAAACATATTATTTACTAAGCCCTTTAATTTCATATAAATTTTATGTTAACAAAATTTGAATAAATAGCTTCACATAACCAAATATTAATGTAAAGAAAAAAGAGCAAATATATCTGACCAAGATGGGATAAAAAAATTAAACAAAAATGGTGATTTAAAACACTAATTGGGAAGAAGATGTTGATGCATCAAGATGACAATTTGTGACCTAATATGTATATTTCTAGAAATTTGAAATGAAACAATCTTGCTTGAAGCTTCATTATAGAATGAAAATCATTTAAAGACAAATAGTGTCACGTTCCCAAAAATTGGAGAGGTGATCGACATAAAGAAAGACGTAAATCTCATCATTGTAAGCCTAACGGAATAGACTTAGGGACCTCACAAGAGAATTGATTAATAGAACTTGAATAGATAGTTCAAATACTAAGTATATATGTATATATGTCAAAAGAATTAGTTTCATATCCCATGTAAAAATTCCGACAGTCTCTTTTGAAATATGGAGGTCTCAAAACGTCATCAATAGGTAAATGATATACAAGATGAAAGAAAGCTCCACTCTCACCATAATGAATAATCAAACATCCATCATCATCTAAAATAGGGTGAGATCATACCTATGTACTTGGGAATGACAAGAGTACACACACATACATAGGTGGGCAATATTGATTAGCACTACTATTTGAAATGATTTGAAGTTCACAAGTTTTGTGGAAATTCAATGAGCATATAATACCAATTACATGACAAAGGGCAGACTAGGCACAATAGAGTTTTTAACAAACTACTCATTCATCCTTGGAAACTTCACGTGAACAAATGATAAAGATTCATTAATGTACTTGTAAAGGCCATTCAAAAATACTAAACATGTTAACTCTAATAATTTAATTATTTTTCCATGTTTTTAGGAGTTAAGTATAATTTCGTTTTGCTTTTATAAAATAAAAGTTGTTTAGGTCTAGTTTGAACAAAGTTTAGTAAATAGGTTTAAATAAGTTTTTATGCAGTTTTATTATTAAATGTTGCCTATATATTTAAAAATTTTTTATTAATTATGTTCATGTGTTTTGTAGGATTTAATTTGCTAATAAATGAAGCTTCAAAGTCGTAAAATCATTACCAAAAGAACCAAAGTCAAAACCCACAAAAAAGTACAATTTAGCCAAGAAAAGGTTTTTGGTCGTGATTGAAAATATCTAGTTTCGACTGAAATAGAGTCAATTGGCACTGAAGTCACGACTTGAATTTTCTAGTTGCGACCCCATGAAAGGACAAAACCTCAGAACGCCAAGGTTAAAACTTTCCAGTCATGGCACCTAATGTCATTTTGCACAAAACATTATGTTTTTGGCATATGCTTTTACGCTATAAGAGGGAGATTCAAGGGCTATTGCATGGAGGCCAACTTCTGAACATTTTGGGACAAAATGGCAAGGTTTTTTAGCTTCAAAGGCATGGAGAAAGCTTAGGTTCAGAGAAGATTCACCATTCTTCCCTTGCTTTTCTTTGTATTTCTATACTCAATTGGCTTGTGCTCTATTTTAGATGTTGATTTTTCTTGTATTCATGAGTTAAACTTGTTATTTTGGGATTATGGTGAACTTGAGTATGTAGTATACAACTTTTTTACTCTCTTTACATGAAATTAATTGTATGATTTGTTTTTTCAATGTTGTTATTGATGCTTGTAAGTGTTAAAACCATTAGATGATTTGGATAACCTAAATGAACTTGTGAAACAGATTTTAATAATTGACCATGAAATGAGTGGTGTGAGTTCTTGAAACTTGTGATATTAAATGGATTGATTTGCTTGTAGGATAGGAATATACCTATCGAGCTTACATAGTTATGACTTGTTCTTGATTAAATCTTTTAATCAATTGTATAAGGTATTATGGACTTGTACAAAGGGAATCTCTATAAGTATTTCTGAAGATGCTTATAGGTAATTAAGAGTCCTAGGCTAGCAATTTGTTTCCTTAGTTGCAATGCCAAAAAGGGTATATTTGAATTCTATGAAATATTAAGGTAAATCATAATCCTAAGCCTTTTAGTTCCCTAATTAGTCTAGGATTGTTTTCTCATTTGTTATTTTTATATTTTTAGTTTAGTTTTCCTACATTACAATTTATCTTTAGCTTGATTTAGATTAAAGTACCAATTTTAATGCTTAGCAATTTTTTTAGTGTCAAATCCATGGGGGAACGATACTCTACTTATCATTATGTTGCTTGTGCATACATATGCTTGTGTGTATGCTTTCATTGCACAATAGAACACCATCTGAGAAATAAAATTAAAATTTATAATTCAATATACAATAATATATAAAGTTTTATTTATTGTAATAAGTATCCTATAATAGTTAACAGTAATATGCTTAGTCTCTTGAGTACTTCCATCTTTTTCTAATTCATTCTTATTTTTGCTACTATTGGCCACATATTAATTTATCTGTAAAATTTATTTATTTACCATAATTATGATGACAACGAAGGCATGCCTATACTTAAGAATTATAAAGTAACTCAATTAAAACAAGTATTTCTATAAGCAACTTTTGTTATTATTTCCACAAGTAACTCAAATACATATACCCTTGTTCCTAGGTGAAAAGGATGCTGGAGGATGGAGAAAAATGAATCAAGAAGGAGAAATGGCAGTGGACGGAGGCGGCTTGATTCAGACATGAGAGAGATGGATAGCAGGGTCATTTCACGCAAAATAAAAAGTTTAGACATGACATGCCAAGGGTTTGAAGTTAGGGTCAGATGTAAAGCTTTGTTAAAGCTTAGCCACTTAACCACCTTAAATCTCATAAATTATTTATAAAGATGAAAACTTTTAAGAAATACCCTTATTTAACAAACCTTATTGCAATAGTTTGTTAATTAAATTATAAAATAAATAGCAAAATGAGAGGCTCGTTTTTGGTTTTCTATATTTCTGACCAAATTTTCAGATATATTGCATGATAAGGTAACAACACAAAATTGTGCAATACAGAAGAAAAAATCACCAAATTTTCGCTCATCCTCATAAAATACTATTACATATCATTTAAACAAACGTGTCTGATGTAGTTTTAATCCTCCTATTGACAAAATTATGTATATTTTCTCGATAATGAATGGTAAATCTTCTTGTGTGGAATCAAATTTGTCAACAATAGAGTAATCTCAAGATACAAAATTCAAAGTCTTAATTTAAGCTGCATCAGACGAAGAGAATTTCTTGATACAAGTTAGGATAGGAGAGTTTTTAGGTCTTTCAACACATGACCTTCCCCTTTCCTTTGACTTTTAGGATGTGGGACCTAACAGCCATGCTCTTTCTTTTTTCTTTTGAATTTCAAGTTTACCTTTCTTTTTTAATGTTCGGAATGGGAGTAAAATAGATGATCTGATCCTCTAGAGTTTGAACTTCAATGTGGGTAAAGTGATGCCTATCCAATCCATATGAAACTGCAACCATGATGCCATGTTAATCTTGTGTGCCATGTATCAATTCCCTCAACAGAAAGCCAATATCACTGCCACTTGATTTGATCTACTCAACACCATGATAAAATTGCATTATTAGCATGTAATCTTCACAAATACTTGTTTCTATACTATTGTCTAACATGTCACTTAATGATATACGATTATAAAAATCACCAACTCAAAATGTAATTGCACGCATTTGTAAATAAAATTTTTTGTTTGTGTTTACCTTCTTGCACGGAGGAGAAATTTATATATCCCGCAAGATCAAATTTCGTTCTTAAAAGCCGAGGCTATGCCAAGTGAGATACTTCTTTTGTTTTGGTGTAATAATATTGATAGATAAAGAATCACAAGAACAAGTTATTCGCAGGATTAAGTTAAGAGAAAAAGAAATTAATGATCAAATAATATATGTAAATTTGAAAATGAATTAATTACAATGGATATATAGAAAAAATAAATCACTTCGTAAAATACCTCTAATAAACTGATTGAAATAACAATGATGCTCAGGATATGTAGAACGCTTAAATGTTTCAGTGGAGATTAATTTATACATTCATATATTCAACGCGCAGAAAGAAGAGAAAGTATAAGGGGAAGCAAATGCCTGTGACCATATCAATTTTTTGTGCTTTTCTTGCAATGACTGATAGTCATAGAAAATAAAGTTCTAGGCATTTTCTGTATTGATGCCCACTTTTTCGGCATAATATGAGAAAGAACAAGGAAAAAAATATCTAAACAAAACATGTGATTATGTTTTTGTTACTCAAAATAGGCAGATGGGTGGTGTGAAGAATAATAAGGTATGTGATATAGAGGATCGTTTTAGTCCTTGAAACTTCTCTTTTCACATTATGTTCTTCCTTCTTTTCTTAAAAACAGCTCCAGCTAGCCTCGACCAGCTAAATACACAAGACAAACAACGTGAACATATACTTCAAGGCAAAAAACAAAACAAAACTGTAAACATGTTTCAGTTACAAGCTAATATTTGATGAATAGTCAGAATAATAACTAATGCAGAAGATTAAATTATAAAATAAGCAACAAGAAAGGTTTCTTTAAAAAATTATTCATATTTCAGATCCTATTTTAAATTCAGTAAGAAGCCAATGTAATTCAGTAAGAAAGGATATATGATACTCGTTTTAATAATTTTTTTATAACTCTCCACTTATCATGCATAAGTAATACACACACACACACACACACACACATATATATATATATAAGAGATAGATTTTAAAAAGCAAAAAATGAAAAAAAGAAAAAAAAAGTGTTCGCACAATTTCATGGTAGATATAAGCATAGCAACAAAAGTGGTGTCAAGTAACGGATAGATTAAAAAAGGAAAAGTAAATTGTGAGAACAAATTTAAAAGTCATTATATTTCATTAATAACCAGCTCAATTCCTTCAAATTCAGCCTCAATACCCTCATTGATAACCTTCTCCACTTATTATGATTTTTTTTTTTACTAAAATGTAGCGAACATACTCTCGGTAGTTGTAAACTGTTTATTAAGTTGTGATAAACTTGACATGATTTGTGAATTAAAAATCATTATATGTTAAATCCGCTTGGCATGAATTTTAAAATGCTCTTCTTAAACGGATTCACCTTTCTTGAATAATTGTGTCTTTAAAGATTGAAATTTCTAACGAATTCACTTATTTAACTCAATCAATTTCAATAGTTTAGTGTTTAAACTATAATATAAATTGCAAGTTGAGGGACTAGTATTGATTTTTCAATATTTCTGACCCAACTTTAATCTTCAAATAAATTATCCGATGAGGCAGCAAAACAAAACTGAGCAATTAGGAAGTATAATCACCAAAAAAATTTTCTCATCCACATAATTATAAAGACACAATTATATCAATTCCACAAACTAGTCTGATATCATTTCAATCTTTCTATTGACAAAATTACATGTATTTTCTCTTTAGGTGTATGAATAAAGAATAGATCATGATTAAAGAAATAGTAAATTGCTATGTGTGGCACATTTGTCAACAAATGAGCATCCACGAGAGCAAATCAGGCGAATCCAAAGTCTTAGTTCTATTAATGATTATTCTCCCTACCTTTATTAATAACCATTCTACTCAACTCCCTTTCATTATTAGCCATTCAATTTAATTCTCTCCTAAACACCCAAACATAGCCTAAGGAAGTTTTCTTGGCCACTTTAAACACATGACCTTCCCCTTTCCTTTGACTATCTGAGATGTAGGACTTGTTAGCTAATCTTTTTTCCTTTCTCTTTCAATTCTAAATTTTTCCTTTCCTTTAATGTCTAGAATGTGAGTAAAATAGAAGGAGAGATCCCTTGAAGTTTAAACTTCAATGTGCGTGAAGTGATGCCCATACAATCTATATGAAACTGTAACAGCGAAGCCATAATGCCACTCAATCCGATCCACTCTGCATCATAATACAATTGAATTATTAACATGAAAACTTTACAAATTCTTATTTTTATACTAATGTCTAATATGTCATATAATGACATACAATTCTAGAAATCAGCAACTCAAACTGTAATTGCACACATTTTTTTAACAAAACCTTTTGTTGTATGTATGTATGTATATAAAATACATAGGTGATTAAACTTAAAAAGGAAAATAAATATTTAGGTTTACTTCTTGGACAAAGAGGTAAAAAAATTTCACCAATAAAAAGATCTATGATGCCATTTTAATAACCTTTATAATTATCTTGACTCATCCTAAGTGCGAAGAAATCAAAGTTTATGAATCCCACAGCATCAAACTTCTTTCTAAAAAAATATGGCTATTCTATATTTGTTTTGGCATAATAATAACGGCAGTTAATGAATCAGAAGAATCATGCCCAAGATTTATATGTAAATATAAAAGAAATTAATCCTCAAATAATATATGCAAATTATAAAATGAATTTACTACAAAAGGATATATAATGAGAGAATAAAATACCTAGAATAGACCGAAATAAAAGTGGTGCAAGCAAAACTGTGCAATGCAGAAGTAAAGGCTCATGTAAGAAGATCAACAAAACTGTATAGGAAGAAATTTGAAGATTGCTAAAATGTTCAAGAGGAGAATGGTTTATACATTAATATGTTGAACAGATAGAAAGAAGTGAAAGCAGATGATTGTGAAACCTCTGCAATTTTATGTGCTTTATATAGAAAATGAAGAAGCAAAACTACGCAAACAAAAATGTGAATATAGACATTTTTTGTTTCAAAGCCCACAATTCCAGCATGATTAAAGGAAGCATATGCACAAAACTATGTAAATAAGAAATATGAATATGTTCTGTTGCTCAAAATTAGCCGATATGTAGGACCGTTTTATCCCTTGAAGCTGGTCGTTCACATTTCTCTTCCTTTTTGGCAATCAAAAAGTTGTTTTGTTTCCTAATGAATGACTTCACCTTGCCTATGACAAAAATCTTAAACATATTATTCAACACAAAAATGAAACTAAAATATAAATGTGTCAATTACTTAAGAATAAGTTGATGAATGGAGTAAATGATGAATAATGTAGAAGATTAAATCATAAAATAGGCAGCAAGAAAAATTTTTTTAAAAAAATTCATCTTTCAAATCCAACTTTAATCTGTAAAGAAATTGCATTATAGCAAAACTGGATAAGAAGAAACTAAAAGCTTGCCAAATTTTTTGTTCGTCAACTTACCCAAATCTTAAAATTAATTTGGTGAGTAACCGAAATAGATTCAATATTTTTGTTTGCATAGTTTCATATTCTTCCTCAAATTCTGCTAAAAATGTCGCCCTAAACATGAGTCAGCTTGAGTCAGAAACAGAAAAAGAGTTAGCTTTTGAAAAAAATTAACTTTTAAAAAAAATTATAAGGAAGTATATTCATTTGTCAGTAAAACTATGAATACTTACTAGCTTCCTATTTTCTCAGCTTTGGAGAAAGTTTATGAGATGTTTTAATGCGTAAAATGAGAGAAAAATAGTTGATGAGATCTTGAAGTTTCAACTTCAATGTTGTTAAAATGTTGCTTGTCCAATCTATGAAATTGCAATAATAATGTCATATCTTGTGGCTTTTTTTTATCATTTCTTTCCATACAAAGTGAAGATTGAAACCACCTTGTTCCATTGCGTAGAGAGTGTATGAATTTTTTGACGGGGACAAAATGGGCTAGAGGAAGGGGAGGAAGGAAAAAAATAGGAACCATATATAAAGCATTGAAAATTCTTAAATACTGAGCCTATGTCAAGTGAGGCTCACTTTCTAATTTGGCAAAATGATAGTGGCAATCAAAAAATTACAAGAAAGAATTATGTTGAAGATTAACTCTATGGAGGGGCAAAACAAAGAAATTAGTCCTCAAAAGATATATGCAAATGCAAAATTGAAATTTAGAGCATATATGATGAGTATTTACATGAAATGAGAGAACAAGTTACTTTATAAAATGCTTCTAGTAAACTAATTGAATTAAGAGTAATGTAAATTCTGTAGGATAATAAATTATTGAATAAATGCTAAGAAATAACTTTTTCTCCTAAAGAATACACATCCTAAGTTGTGAACATGTAAGAAGAGCATCAAACTATATATGAAGATGGCATGAAATTGGAAGCAAGGTTGTTAAACTCGCGAGTTTAGATAAACTTATAAGAGAGAGGTAAACTCGTAACATAGACTCAACTTAAAATCGTAAGAGTTTGCCTCGATTAATAAATAGTTATCAAAATATGTAATTTTATAGTTTAAATACTATATACATTAAAAAATTATTCAAATATAATTCAAATTATGCTTAATCAAACAAAAGCTATTCATATTTCATAATTTGTAATACTCAACATAAATATTTTAAGATGCTTATACATAAATAATTATTCAATATAACTAATTAAATAATATTTGTTTTTATTTTATTTAATAAGTACATATTAAATGTAATTTTATTATTTTTTATGCATATTCAAACTTGTAATAAAATAAATTGTAAAGACTTTATGAAAAATAAGTTTGTCTATATCTTATTTAGTTTTAAGTTTAAATTATTATGTTGTTGACTTTACAAGCTAGTTGACACGTTAAAATTGTAAACTCGGTAGACTCGGTAAATCTACTCGTAAGTTTACCTGAGTTTGTACTAAGTCTGAGTTTACAACGAGTTAACTCATTTTCTTTATGTACAATCATAAACTCATAAAATTGGATAATAAACTCACGAGTTTGACAACTATGATTAGAAGGATATAGTTGAAAAAGCTTCAATGGAGACTGGTTTATGAATGCATATCTTGAACCAAAAAAATAGGGGAGAAAATGATGTGATCAAAGAATGTTTATGGAAATGCAGATGCATGGGTCCTACATTGCAATTATATGTGCTATATATAAAATGACTTGAATCGGCGAAGCAAGTTAAGTAATCAATGCTCTTTTGTATTGATGCCCATTTTGTTAGCAGAGTTTCAAGAAGAAAGGACAAAAAGTTTAAACAAAAAACATGAAAATATGTTGTGGTTACTCTAAATAAGACGATGGTTGGCGTGATGGTTAATAAATGCATTAGAAAATGGATGCATTATAACATTAATATGTTTGGTGTAGTTGGGAAAAACTTGTAATTTTCCGTCTGGTCCACTAGAAATCTTAGTTATGGCCCCAAATAGTTGGAAATCATGATTTTGTCTCCCCAATTTTCATCGATCAATTTCATCTAATAAGCTCAAAATTGTGAAACCCATTTCAACAATGTGTTCTTCATGATTTTTGGATACATTGGTGTGATTTCGTGCTTTTCATATGAAAATTCCATGGGGCTTTGTTTGTAAGGTGAACTTTGAAGCTTTATGTCTTGTTTTCCCTACTCAATATCATGAATTTGGCATTGAATTGCAAAACCCCAATTCTGTGCATTATAAGAATATGTGAATGCTTGACTTCAGGCTTGATACGATGTGAAATCATCAAATTGACTTGGGGCTTCATGTTCTTGGTGAGATTCAAACCTATCTCTCCTAATTTCAATGATCAATATAAAGTTTTGGCTATTGGATTCGAATATCACAATTTAGCTATTTGTGATCATACTTGTAGGGTGATGAAATCTGAAGGTTTTAGGCTCCTTTAGCATCATTGAGCATCTAAGGGAATGATTAAAGCTACCAAAAGTTTCCATTTTGAGTAGTAAGTTGATTTAAAAATTCTTCTTAATTTTCTTGAATTTTGAATTGATAAAAAGGATTTAAAAATCAATAATCTGCATGCCAAAGGTCCACAATCCTAGAGAAATCAAGACTTAGCCTAATATATCCATGATTACAATCCAATACAAATATGAAAACATAATCAAAAGAAGAAAAATAGAAGAACTCTAGTTCCGAAGCTCTAATTAGTTTTCTCCCTTGAATCTCTTCTTGAAATGTCTTCCTTTAGTGGATCGTAGCCCTATAACTCAGTGTCTTAGCCTCCTTTGCTTCAAAACATCCCCCTTTCTTGAAAAGACCTTGAAATCCTTATATATTGGCCATTTTTTCATTGAAAGATGGATTTGCCCCTCATTAGTTGCATGGCCTCTCGGTTCAGTCTGCATGTTTTGGCACTTAGGCGCCAACTCTCTTAAACTTTTGGAAATTATGGTGCCTAGCTATAACTTTGCACTCCAACACCAAATTTTAGTAAATTACCCTTTGTTAGAAAGGTCTTGAAGAGCTTTATGATTTTCCATGAAATTGATCTCTCCAAATTTTGATGTCTAAAGGACCAAAAGCTATCTCAAACTTGGGGCACCTTGATGCCAATATACTTATTTTTTCCTTCCAAAGCCTATGCATGACAGAAAACAACCTAAATAACTTGTATTTGGCTAAAATATACACGCAAATAACCAAAGTAACATGGGTTAATACAATAACTTGAATTTAAACTATCAAAGGCAAAGATGTCTCAGCTAACAAAAATTGACTTAAAAACAACACAACACAAAAAAAATTACTCAATTATTTGACATGAATGTAACGTAAATAGAGTTATCACTTGAAGACATGGCATATAATTTTTTGGAAACCATTTCTTTCCTAATACAATAACAATAGTATATAGATATTCAACATTTTTTCTCATTTACATTCTAAATTTGGTACCTACAAGAGATATTTTTGAAGCTTTAATAAATTTCTTTGAGAATATGTAGAAAATAATGCATTATAAAGGATAAAATTCGACCCTTGTGTTATAATACAATAGCTCTTCCTAAACTTTCAATTGGTATTGTACTACTTAATATAGTATTGACATTGACATCACCTAAATTACATGAAAAATATGTTTTTTTTTTTTAATCTTTAGGTATGGTATGTGTTGCAGCATTATCTATGAGACATATAACTTCATTATGAACCTCGTGTCCAACCAATGAGTTGGGATATCCATATTTATGATTAAAAGAAACAAAATATATTGTAAAAAATGTTGCACTCATACATAAAACATATGAAAAATACATTAAAGAAAATACACTTTAAACACACAAAAAAAAAAAAAAAACAACATAACCAAAAAACAAAACAAAATGTCAAATATCCTTATCATTTTCATTTTCAATTCGTCCGTCGTACTTCTCAAGGTATTCAGCAACATCCAAGTGCTGTATCATCAACATTAATGTAGCCATCATCATTGTATGCAAAGTTTGCCTTGACATTGTCATCTCGGTAAACAACATTTGTTTCTACACTATTATACTTCCTTTTGATGGAGGCTTGATAAAGCTTAGCAAGATGATTAATGTACAATGGGTAAGTGAACAGTGTCTTCCATACTGCATTAACCATAATATTATTTTATTTTTTGGTTAATAAAAGTTATCAAAGAAAATTAATCATGAAATTTTTTTTGTTAGTCACTTATATGTAGGTAAGAGACCAGTGGATCAAAAGGAGCGAGTAGGAAAAAGTCACTTTCAATATCTACACTTAAACGTTTGGCCAAATATATATATGTAAAAAAAAAAAGAATCTCTACTTTAACCCTATCTTGTAGGTTGATGATTCTTGATGGTGAGGGATGGATATAAGATTTAATTATTAGAGAGCGAAAGTCTTTAAATCAATGATTTGAATTAAGGGGGGACAGATTCTTACAATTTAAGGGAGGCTAGCTTTTATAAATTAAAAACTAAATAAAAAATATAAAATAAAATTACATATAAAAATTAAAATTTTAAAAATTTAAAGGAGACAACTACCCCTCCTCGTGTTCCCCTTAAATCTATACCTGTTGATCTACTCATGCTTCTGCTTACTTATTAAATTTTCTTATCACTATGCTATTCCTTAATCATATGCTTAAAACTGTGCTTTTGATTAATTATCATTTGTGGTATTCCATTTTGCTCATGCCAGAATCGTTAAAAAAATGAAATGATTATATGCTTTGTTCTTCAATGCCTAGAAAAATTCTTTATATACATATTAAGGGGGAGATTTAATCAACATACACCATTTTCTTATAATGTTTAACATAATCAATACGGGGAAATGTTGTGGAAAAATTAATTATGAAATATTTTAATTAAGTCAAAACTTGAAAATCGTGGCCCAAAGTATTTTTAATGAAAAAAATAAACAAAAACTGAAATTGTGCATGCCAAGCCCAAAAATGACTACTTGGCCTAATAACCCACTTCGTTCCCCTAAACAGTATGGACTGACCCAACTAGCCCATATCAATGTTGCTTGACTGAATAGCTACGAAAAGGTTTGATGCTTGCTTACAGATTTGTGAAAACTGTGGCTGCCACCATAGAAGATTGCTAAAGTCAACTTTTTTTTTTTTTCAGGAAAACGTGTTTTTATGCTTATAGCCGTCAAAATAAGTTTAATTTATTAGATCAAAACTAGCTTAACCTACTTAAAAGGTGGATTTAATTGTAATTTTTAGTTTATTTAACATAATTGAGTTAAATTAACTTTACTCACTTGATTTATGAGTTTATTAAGTTAGCTCGGTGGGTTAATATGTCAATCTAATAAAGTTTTGTGATTTTTTCAAAGGTTTAATATTGCATAATTTTAAAGTAGTATTTGTTTTTATTTTGTCTTTAAATATTCAATATTTGATCAATCATTTGTCTTTAAGATTCTTTTTTATTTTTCCTTACAAATATTTTAAATTTTTTTGTGAAATCTTTTGTATTTAATATATGGAGAAAATTCTTGTTTTAGTAGTTTATTAATTACATTATAAAATCGATTTTAATTTTCTATATTTTAGACCCAATTCTCAACATCAAATAAATCTCATTATGGGGTAGAAAAGTAAAATTGCATTGTAAGAAAGTAACTCTTATCAAAAATTTTTGGTCAACCTCATAAAAAGAAAAAATATTTTTACATATCCACTCAACAAACTTATAACCAGGGGCACATTATTGCCCCTATAGACAAAATTACTGTTTTTTTGTCCATAAGCATATGAATAAATACTACATTCTCTATAACAAAAATGGTATATTGCCTCGTGAAATTTAATTTGTCAACAAGAAAGATCAGAAGGAGCGTACAACAAGGGCACCTTCATCTTTGGTCTAATTGGAATTCATATGAAGGCTGAGCCCATAGCCTTGCAGAAAATATGGGCCCTATACAAGGCCCAATTGCATGGAAATGTTTCCAACATCCCAAAGATTTAGACGCTAGCTGGTGGTTATAATCACCTGTGTAAATATAGCAAAGAACACATTATTCTTTTCGTAAGTATCCCAATTGTATCAACTTTTGATAAATAAATAAATAATGTTAAGAAAGATACTTATAGTTATGTCAACTTACCAGCTTTGACTTGTTCTCTCAAGTTTGGAGTGTGAGAATGAGATGCTTCTAATGTTAGGAATGTAAGTAAACAGATGATGAAATCCCTTAAGTTTGAACTTCAATGTTGGTAAATTGATGTATAAATCCCAAATCCTAAACCTTAAAGTAATGTATGACCATTCCATATGAAATAACAATAGTGATGCTAAATCATGTGTGTTATTTCTTGTCAATTGATTTTATACAAAGCGAACATTCAAATCTACTTGATCCAAACTACATTGCATCATAATATAATTGAGGTATTAACATGTAAGCTTCACGTTTATTAATTTTTTATACTATTGTCTAACATGTCATAATATATACATGTAATAATCACTTATTGAAAAAAAATGAGAATAAAAATTACAAGAAAGAATCAAGCTTGGGATTAAATGTAAAAGAAAAAAAAGGAATTAATCCTATAAAGTATATATGCAAATTTAGAAGTTAATTTTGTTACATAAATGAAGGATATATACATTAAAGGTGAGAATAAATCACTTCGCAATACCTCTACATAACAAATTGAAATTAAGAGTAATACAGATTCTAAAAGTTAAGCAAGACTTACATATGCCTTTGTTTCATATAGAAATCACCGCTAAGAAATGAAAGTGCAGGAAGACCAAGAAACTATAAGAGGATGCTAAAGTTTTGCAGCTATATGATTTTGCATATGCATATTTGGAGCAAATAGTAGGGTAGAAAAAACATGAGATTTCAAAGAAAGTACTTGAAGTAGATGCTTGTGTCATACATTGAAGTTTTTTGTGCTTTTAATAGAATGAGTAGGCAGAGCATATAAAGCTATAGTCATTTTCTGATACTCACATTTTAAGCAGAATTTCAAGAAGGAACAAGAAAACTAGACAAAAAATGTGAATATGTTTCAGTTTCTTAGAACAAGTTGAGTGATGGCGTGAATGATGATAAAAGTAGTAGAAAGTGTTAATGGATGTCATGAAAAATGCTAAAAAGTTTCAAAAGAGACTTGTTCATGAATGTATATCTTGAGCAAAAAAAGGTTGGGGGGGGGGGGGGGGGGAAGAATATGTTGTAATGACAAGGATAGACAAAGAAATAATGTTGCAACTGTCTTTTGAACTGATGCCCATTATTTTAGCAGAATTTTAGGAAGAGTGGACAAAAAATTAAACAAAAAACGTGAATATGTTTCAGTTACTCAGAAGATGCTGGTGGATGGCATGAATGATATTGAATGCCGAAAAAAAAAAAAAATGGCAGGTTTATCCATAGACGACATAATTAGAGTTTTCACATTAGAATTAAATATTTGATAATATAATGTCCTTTATATAGAATGACTCAGCTAGACAAAGCATATAATGCCATAGTTACTCGGAATATGTTATTTGTTGCTAGAAGTAGATGCATGTGTCATACATTGAAGTTCAATGTCCTTCATAAAGAATGACTAGGCTAGGCAAAGCATATAATGCTATAGTCATTTTTTTTATTAATACCCACTTTTTCAGCAGAATTTCAAGAAGAAAGAACATGAAAATTAGACAAAAAAACGTGAATATGTATTAATTTTTCAGAACAAGTTGATGGATGGCGTGAATGATGATAATGGTAGTTGAAAGTGTTGATGGATGACATGAAGAATGCTAAAAAGTCCCAAAAGAGACTGGTTTACGAATGCATATCATGAACAAAAAGAAAGGGGAGAAATTGATAAGTAAAAAGAAAGTAGATACCGGTGTCCTTCATTGTAGTTCTATGTCATGACTAGGGTAGGCAAAGAAAATAATGTTGTAATTGTCTTTTGTACTTATCTCCATTCTCTTGTGGAATTTTAGGAAGAATGAACAAAAATGTTTTTTTTTAAAAGCTGAATATGTTTCAATTACTCTTTTGTACTAAAGGGTAGTGAATGCAGAAGTCTATCCAATGAAATAGCTTTTTCATATTTTACTTCCATTTTAGTATCAAACATGCTGCATATTTAGAGAAATTTTATGTTAAATTGAAATTAAATGAATGGCTCCACCTATATAAGGCAAAAATCTAAAATGTGTTTCTAAAAGAATGTCAAGAAATGTGAATCAGTTTCAATTGCTTCGAATAAGCCAATAGATGGCTGAAATGTTGATGAACAAGCAAAACATTTGGTTTGGGATGGGGCAGTGTTATGTCATACCATAATACAAACATCATGTAAGTAAGTTGTCATAGTGTTCACAAAAAATTGGAGTCAATTAAATGATAATAATGAAGAAAATTTGGTGGGAAGGCAGCAAAATAAGAAATACAAAATTTAGTTGGAGAGGTACTGTTTATGTGGTAAAATTGCCAATTTTGAAAACTTATAATTAGTTCTAGGAAGTTCCAAAAAATTGTGAAATTTTTCTGGCAACTACAAATGTAATATCTATATTCCTACCAAATTTAAGTTCAACATTGTTTCATTTGTCACCTCAAATAATCCATGATTGTGGCTATATGGAATTATGTAGAATCAAATTTTTATTATTGATATTTCATGCAAAAATTACGTAATTGGAATCCAAATGAAATGAAACTTTTTAGAATATTTCATTAATACCTCTGGGACTTGAAAATAAGATATTATCAAAAAATTCATTCATTTAATCCCTTTAGTGTCACCAAACATCATACCTCTCAGAAAATTCTTCTGCTTAATTCTCCATAATTTAGGCATGTAGAAAGGCTACTACCTAACTTAGTATTTAATGAAATATGATACAAATCAAATTTGATATATTGAGATTCAACCTACCAAATATTTTAATTTTTGGAGTCAATCAACTTAATTTTTCATATTTTCTCTTTTCCTATGAAATTATACTTTTTTAAAACTAAAACTTAACTAAATAAGTTTCAACATACCAAATTTTGAGCTTTGGCTCATCCATTCATACTTATGCTCCAAGAGTCTTCTATTACATATTAAAATTTGCTCGAACTCTTGGTTCACTTCTTCATGGATGTGAGAGTTAAAGCAAATACTAAAAAAGCCTTGCTCTATATCATCATTTTTATTCATGAGCTATATATATATATATATATATACACATATATTCCTTATTCTAACACATTCATAACCTCATGGGATCATCATAGATGAGTCAAATATTTACATAGGATACCTTGATATGCATTCATTTTACATAAAGCATAGTTAAAGCTCCATACAATAACATCAATATATCTTCATTCTTTCTTGGCTAGGTGTTATTCTAGGAGCTAAAGGATCATCAAAATCAATAACTAATTGTTAAATCTCACATATATTCTTATTTACACAACAATATACATCTTCGATTATTAAATTCTTGTCATATACAACAAAAGTATCATGACTTCCAAACTAACTAAGCTTCTTTAGCTTGGCTCCTCTATAAGATCTGAGAGGCAACCTCCTTTCGTTTATCCTTTCTAGATCCACGTATAATGATTAGTTAGAGATAGGATAGACAAAAAAGTCCTAATAGTTCAATTCACATTCCATACACTATGGCACCCATGGAATGATGCTAGAGTTGACACCTTTGAGTTTGGTTCATTACCATATAGAATATGAGGAATAAAAAAAGGGCTACCTTTCTCTTTCAAATTAGTTCCTTTCTTGATTTCCTTTGCAATGACACTATTTTTTTTCTAAACATAATCTTTGATAGCTCTTTTGGCAATAACAAGTCCCTATACACATAAGATTCATTATTATTATTATTATTATTATTATTGTTATTGTTATTGTTATTTTAAATGCTTTGAGCATACTTACTTCTCCATGTAAAATTCCAAATTGTATCATAAATTTCTAAGGAATATGCCTTATTACATTACTAGGTGCCTATTAGATCAAGAGCCCACTTAGGCAACATAACTCCATTTTGCTTCTCCACTTTCTAACTATAATTTCACTTAGGTCATGAAGCAAAATTTGTTCACCTATGTCTCTAGATTACAAATATTGGTAAGAAAGAGCAAAAGCTTTAAGGTCTTGGTCATGGAGGATCTATTTCAACTTGAAATTCTTACAAAATATTTAAAAAATTCATATAAAAAAACTTACTTTTTCTTTTACTTCACCTTTCTCTTCTTAAGTTCACTAACTTCTTCATTGCATCTAGGTCATAGTGTACTAGAGGAGAAAATAATTTGATTCCTAGACAAATCTAAAAGAGCTCTACAACTTTTCCTTCTACTATAAGTTTAAAAAGTGAGGAAATTACCTCAAAAAATCCACTTTTTTGTTTCTCTTTCTTCTTTTATTTTCTTCACTATTTTTACACCTTATTTTCCTTCCTCAGTCATGCAATTAATGTAGAAGATGATGAGCTCTCCCTTTTCCTCTCATTTGACTAAAAAACGTAGATGGTTAGGTGGAAAAATCTTAAGGGAAAAATGATTTGGTGGAAATTGACACCTTACCATTCCTTTACATTTTTTATTCCCTTTATTAGTATTTCTAATCCAAAACTGTGTAAGATTTATGTTTGTCATTGTCTGCTTAATTTTTAATCTTTATCATTTGTGAAATTGTTATTATTCTTTATGAACTTAAAACCTTTCTCACTCAATATCAAGAAGTCATAGTATTTTCCAAAAAAAATATTCAACTTAGGTGAGAAAAATAACAATTGAAAAGAAATATATATATATATATATATATATTTAAAAAATTCACCTATGTACTCCGCGAATTATGATAAACTGGGAAGAACTAGGTCCCAAACTTAAAACATTAGCTTCGTTATAAAATTAGGCTGTTTCTCAAAGTCCAACGGAAACTCAACTTAACTTGTGTACTCCTTTAAATAAATTCAAATTGGGTGCTATCTACAAGAAGCCATTAAATTAATAGCAACTGTTTGATCAAATTTTTAAGTCTTTTTTAATTCATAGATCAAAGTTTCAAAAACAATCTATTTCGGTTTCTAAACTTTTGTATTGCGGAACTGATAGAACTTCGGTAGTCTCATTATCAACTTTATATTGCTCTAATTGATACTTGTATGTATGGAAATTTCAATTGCTATTAGTATTATTATGAATGTTTATTTATTAGTTGAAGTCTAGTAAAGATAGAAATGAGGAGAAATTAGTAAGTTTAGCTATTGAAATTTAAAAAATTAGACATAGAATTAGAGATGAATGGAGAAAAATCCAATTGTAAATCTGTTACAGAATGCATTCTACATCAAAGTCTTAGAAACAAAATCAAAGGCAGAATTATAGCAATCCATCTGTCAATCTATACGGATGAATTTTGTGCGCATGATTTAGAAGCATCATTAGAGATAGAATGATAACAATCTGATTGTCTATTTGAGATGGGATAAGTTCCATATCTAAATTTAGACATGAAAGTAGAGACAAAATAAATAAATTAATTTTTTTATTTGAGATGGAAACATTTTCGTATGTAAATAATATACTCGTATATGAAAAAAATTTCACTACATATAATGCAAACATGATAATGACTATTACAATAACTCGTTAAAAATAGTCCTTAGCATCAGTTTTAGTTGTGAAAATTGGCTGCCAAAACCCTTTTTTCTAATATTAATTTCACTAACAAGGAAGACGAGTTTATCATTAACCTCAACAGCGTACTTGGAAACAAGTATGTACGGCCCAGCCAATTCCTTCCTCTTTGTTCGTAACATTTTTTGTGCACATTTTATATAGATTTTTACCACATCGAAAGACACAGTAAGCAATTAGATGGAGGAAGCGTGATGAAGAAGAAGAGGAAATAATTACAGTGACATTAGATGTGTCATTATCATAACCAGTTCCAGTAGAGGCAAAGCAAACACCATGAGCAAAGTCCGAGATATTATAAGCAGGGTCCAAGTAAGCAGGAACAGTGGGTCTAAGACCGAAGGTCTCAGAGATGAACTCTGGAGGGATTCTGCTGTTGGAGAATTGCCCAGTGGGGATGCCATCGAATATCCTTATCATTTTCCTTCCCAATTCTTTCACCATAATTCTCGAAGTATTTAACTACATCCAAATGTGCTATGACTGTGATATCATATTTAATATGGTAATCATCATTGTATGCAAAGTTTGCCTTGATAATTTCATGTTAAGTGAAATTTGTTTCTACATTATTCCACTTTCTTTTGATTTAGGTTTGATAAAGCTTAGCAAGATGATTAATCTACGAGTGGGACGTGACCAGTGACTTTTCATACCACATCAATAATATCATTTCCGATTTTGGTTAATAAAAGTTATCAAAGTAAATTAATCCTGAAAAATTTTTCTTTAATCAATTATATATAGGTAAGACCGTAAGAGATGAGAGGATCAATATGAGCAGGTGGGAAAAAGTCACTTTGAATATCTACACTTAAACGTTTGGCCATATAAAAATTATCTATACTTTAATTCCATCTTGAAGGATGATGATCCTTGATGAACAATAGAGAATTAGAATAACCAATGATAACTCAATGGACAGATTTGAGATAACGAGGAGCATTTAAGATTGAGAGAGAAAAAGGAGCAATAAAAAAGGGGACTAAATTTAGTTACTGTTTTTTTTGTAATTTTGTTACCAAAATTTTTAATAAATTTAAGAAATTTAATTATATAATATTCAGTTGGAAAAACTATATTTTTAGGAAAAAGACGTGCAATTATTTATATATTTGTAATCAGTTCTCTCATTATTAACCAAAAAAAATTAAGTTCTTCAATTAAAATATGACAATTGTATGATTTATTTGATATAATACCATGGCAAGCATGTTAATGTTTTATGCAAATAAATGTATGATTTTTACAACTCATCACATGGTCAGATTTTTCAATAAATTATTCAAACATATTATAATTTTATTAAAGTTGGAGGAGAAGATTGCCTTGATCTACTCACGCTTATGCTTGCTTATCAACTTTGCTTATCACTAGGCTTCCTAAATCATGTGCTTAAAGCTGTGCTTATGATTGTTTATCATAAATGTGCCAAAATGGGGAGAAAAATGAAATGATTATGTGCTTTGTTATTCCATGCCTTAAAAACTAGTGGCAGAGCCAGAAATATAACATGAGAGGGGCCGAAGACAAGATATTTGATATATCAAAAATAAAAATTATCACTATTATACTATATAATACCAATTTAATATTTAATTAAGTAATATACATTACTCGAATATATCTTAAAGTCAATATTATCAAAATTTTGGCCCACGAGGGGGGGGGGGGGGGGGGGGAAGCCATGGTATATGGAGGCCCCCTTACCTCTGCTACTGTTGAAAACTTCTTTATGCACATAGTAAGGGGTAGTTTTGAACAACACACAACATTTTCTTAATATGTTTAATATTTAACATAATCAATGTGGGGAAATGTTGAGGAAAAACTAATTATGAAATATTTTAATTGTCACATTATAAGAAAGTGAATTACAAGTTATATATGTGGTGGCAAAACTTGAAAATCGAGGCCCAAAGTATTTCACATTAAAAATTTTTACAAAAATCCAAATTGTTCATGGAAAGCCAAAAATGACTATATGGCCCAATTGCCCACTTCCTCCTCCTAAACAGTATTGACTAACCAACTGGGTAAATTAACATAAGTGGGCAAATATGTCATATGCATGGCAAGCCAAAAATGTTAGATTTAGTTGAAATTTTTAGCTCAACTAACATAAGTGAGTAAATTAAGTCGACTTACTTAATTTGTGATTTATACAGGCCAACTTGGTGGATTAATAGAGTGACCCTCTTAATTGATTTTGTATATTTTTTTCCTTTGTAAAAGGTTTAATATTAAATAATCTTAAGTAGCATTTGTCTTTGTTTAATATTTAAATATTAAATATTTGAACAACCATTGACAACATTAATAAAGCTTTGGTATTAGAATTAATTTTTTGACTTGATAATTGAATATTTTGATTTGGAATTTTTTCATACAAATATTTTTTCAGTGTTTCTGTGAAATTTTTTTATATTTAATATATAGTGAAAATCCTTGTTTTAGTTGTTTACTAATTACATTACAAAACTGATTTTAAATTTTCTATATTCTAGACCCGATTCTTAACATCAAATAAATCACACAATGTAAAATTGCATAGTAAGAAAGTAACTCTTGTCAAATTTTTTTTGCTCATCCACATAAAATAAAGCTATTATCACATATCAACTCAACAAACTTATAAACAGGGGCACATTAATGCCACTATAGATAAAATTATTGGTTTTTTTTCTCCATAATCATATGATTAAATGCTACATTTTCTATTAGAAAAAAGATATATTGCCTCATGGAACTGAATTTGTCAACAAGAGTGATCAGAAGGAGCACACAACCTTCAACCCAAGCCCACCTTCATCTTCAGTCTAATTGGATTCATATGAAGGTTGAGCCCATAGCCTTACAGAAAATATGGGCCCTACACAAGTCCCAAATGCATGGAAGTGTTTTCAACATCCCAAAGATTTAGACGCCAGCTGGTGGTTATAACCACCTGTTTAAGTATATCAAAGAACACATTATTCTTTTAGTATGTATCCCAATTGCATCAACTTTTGATGAAAAATAAATAATTTTAAGAAAGATAATTACAGTTATGTCAACTTACCAGCTTTGACTTATTCTCTCAACTTTAAAGTGTCAGAGGGAGATGCTTCTAATATTAGGAATGTGAGTAAATAGATGATGAAATCTCTTAAGTTTGAACTTCAATGTTGATAAAGTGATGTATAAACCCCAACCCCTAAACTTTAAAGTCCATTCCACAAGAAATTGCAATAGTGATGCTGAATCTAGTGCATTATTTTTTGTCATTTGATTTTATACAAAGCATATCAAATCCACTTGATCTGATTTACACTGCATCATAATATAATTGAGGTGTTAACATGTAAACATCACATTTATTAATTTTTATATTATTGTCTAACATGTCGTAATATATACTTGTAATAATAATATATTGAAAATAACAAGAATAAAACATTATAAGAAAAAATAAAGTTCGGGATCAAATGTAAGAAAAAAGAAAGAAATTAATCCTTGAAAAGTATATATGCAACTTCAGAAGTTAACTTTATGACATAAATGATGGATATATAAATTAAATATGAGAATAAATCACTTCGCAATACCTCTACATATATAACAAATTGAAATTAAGAATAATACAGAATATAAAAGTTAAGCCATTAAATGAAGACTTACATATGCCTTTATCTCATATAGAAATCACAGCCAAGTAATGAATGGGCAAGAAGCCCAACAAATTGTATGAGGCTGCTAAAGTTTCGCAAGGGTATCATTTTACATATGCATATTCTGAGCAGATTGAAGTGGAGAAAAAGATGAGTTCAAAGAAAGTACTAGAAATAGATGCTTGTGTCATATTGAAGTTTTATGTGCTTTATATAGAATGACTAGGCTAGGCAAAGCATATAATGCTATAGTCATTTTTTGTATTGATACTCACAATTTCAGCAGATTTTCATGAAGAAAAAACAAGAAAATTAGACCAAAAACGTGAATATGTTTCAATTTCTTCGAACAAGTTGATGGATGGTGTGCGTGATGATAAAAGTAGTAGAAACTAGAAAGTGTTGATGGGTGGCGTGAAGAATCCTAAAATAGAAATGGGAGAAAATGATGAGTAAAAAGAAACTAGAATCCTGTGTCCTTCATTGTAGTTTAATGTAATGACTAAGGTAGGCAAAACAAATAATGTTGTAATTGTCTTTTTTACTGATGCCCATTCTTTTAGCAGAATTTTAGGAAGAATGGACAAAAAAATTAAACAAAAAGCATGAATATGTTTCAGTTACTCAAAATACGATGATGAAAGGCATGAAGGATAGGGACTGCAAAAAAAGAGAATATGGCTGGTTTATCCTTTAAAATAGCATTTTTTCACATTTTCCTTCCATTTTAGTATGAAGCATGTTGCTTATTTGAGCCCTTTAATTTTATAGAAATTTTATGTTAAAGTGAAATTGAATTAATGGCTCGACCTAGTTAAAAGTTAATATAAGGCAAAAATTGAAAATAAGTTTCAAGAATAAGGTAAAAGTTAAGCACAAACTGTGAAAATATGTTTCAATTATATGGAATAAGCCAATAGATGGCAGGAATGTTGATGAACGTAGCAAAAATTTTGGTTTGGCCTGCGGGCTGTTTATGCCTAGAAATTTCTTCTTTTTGTTTTATTTTGTTTTTTCTTTTACATTTTTGATCCAATAATACTACAGAACAAGCTATTTATTGAGCCCTTTAGTTTAATAGAAAATGCTAAGTGAAAATGAATGAACGGATCTTCCAAACCAATTGCTAAATTAAGAGTAAATACATTTCAAGAAGTATGGACAAAGAAGTTAAACAAAAATAGCAAATGTGTTTTTGTAATTCAGAAGAAGGCCGATGGATGGCATGAAGGATGAACGAAGCAGCAAAAAAGAGGGGTGTTTAACCTTTGAAATTGCCTTTTTCACATTTTTCTTTCATTTTCATTATCAAACAAGCAATATATTGATCCCTTTATTTCATTGAAATTTTATGATGAGGGAAAATGGATAAATGGCTTCACCTAATCAATTATTTATATAAGGTAACGAGCTTGCATATGTTTGAAGGAGAGTGAGCAAAAAATTAAACCAAACATGTGAATATGTGGAGAATTTGGGTTAAAAAACAATTCGTATATCTTGTATTTAGTTGGAGGTAAATTTAGGTGCATTTGAATAGAAAATGAAAAAACAAAAGAGAAAAAAATTCATTTCTGTTTCATCTTTTCTCATTTTAAATTGATTACTAGTATTACTGTGAATAATTTATTTACGCTAAAAAATTTTTAGTATTATAAGATCGTAAGAATTAGGATGTTTTTATATACAGTTTAAATGTTGTTATATTTTGAGAAAAAAAAAAGTAGTACATAAAAAAAGTCCCACAAACAATTTTACTTTTTTGAAGATAATACTAAAATAATTTTTTCTTTTGCGTACGCACATCCAATGAAATTTGATTCCGTCTTTCCTTGTGTCACGTCCCAGATTCATTGGTCGTGATTGGCACATAGGATAAATCATCTCAGTCTAGCCAGCCTAATATAATCTTTTTGTTTTTCACTTAAATTTTCAAAAAAAGATCAATGATAAACATTTGACACACTTTGAAATGTAATTCAACAATTTCACAATATATATTTGATATAATAAAAAAAATAGGCCACACAAAGCTTACAACACTTCACAAAATCCCAAACAAATAGACATATAGTAGCCACCATGGAGTCAGACGTACACTGTGATTAACCCAAATTGACATAACAGAAAGTCTGGACAGTAAGAAAATTCCCAGAGCAACTTCACTAGCACTTACTGATATGAAAAATATTAAAAAGAGAAGTGTAAGTCTACCACTGACTTAGTGAATAAATAGATAACAAAGTAAGTGAAAAGGAAAATAATAGAGACCTTAGAATTTTTAACAAACAACAAGTTTCGATAATATAATTTTATATGAAGCGAGTATCAAGGAAAGAACCAAGACCATCATACTTATATCCATTTACTAGATTTGATTCAATAATTCATAATATATCTTTTTACCGGATACGTCTCAATTAGTCTTATATGTATCCCTTCATTAGATACATTTCAATGTTTTATATCTGTATCCTTTCAATGGATGCGTCTCAATATTTCATATCCATATCTCTTCACTGGATATGTCTTAATAATTTATACTCGTATCCCTTTTACTAGATAAGTCTTTAATAATTCATTTCAATATGGTGCACTAAGGCCGTTACCCCTACAAACGACTATGGGGTTCTTACATGAATTCCCCTCCATCCTCTAAATTATAAAATTCTTTGAAGAGTGTAAATATATTTACTACCATAAAGTAATTTTAAATAAAAATATTCCTAAAGATAAAATAAAATAAAGAGTAATTAAGAATGAAGTGACATAATATAAATGATCAAAATAAAATTTGCATTCAGATCACTTGAGTGCAAATCATTGGCATCTATGCCTTATTTGTCAGATATAGAAATCATAAATCATGTATGAGTGTCTAGTCTTTTAAAAATAATAATAATAATAATAATACTCTTGATAGTTTGGAATCCCTTTTATGTTTTAAAATTTATTGAATATTTAGTTTTCGCTTTTCTAAGTCCAAGTTGATCTAAAAGCCTTTAACATCGTTCGGTTCTAGAATGTTCCTAGCAAGAAATTATAATAACCCCATGTACTAGTGACCATTTAGATAGTATAATCCTGCCATAGATCTCAAGAGTTATGGGATAAATTGCTTGGCTAAGGGACTCATAAAATTTAAATTAGTCATTTAGGCGGCATAACCTGCCATAGTCTTACTTGTACAAGGTCCATAAGGCTCCATAAAGGTACTATTAAATTTCATTTTAGTGTTTCAATTTTACTCAATCTATTGAATGAGATTCCACCACTATCATGAGCATAATATGTAGTAAATTTGTTGTATAAAATATATCAATACTCTTAAAAGACTAATTTAGAGAAAAAAAAATATCTATATATAATCCATATAAAAATAAAGAAATTGAAAATTGAATAAGAAAATAAAGATGTTCAATAAAATGGAAAATACTATGTTAATTATGGACTCACCGATAGGGATCAGTAGTAGAGATCTTTTATTCCTACAGCATAACCTAGATTAAAAAGGTCTTCGTAAAGCTACCTCACACATAAACATGAATGCTCATTCGACCATTCCTTCTAGTTTTGAATGTGAAAATTAAGAAATATTAGTACTATTTATAAAAAATTTCAAGTTATTATGCAAGTTACTATTTGCACTATTTGGCACTGTGCAGATAGTAACCACGCATTTTCAGCCAAAGTTTGCATAGTAACCATGTGTTTTTGTCGACATTTACTATGCAAGTTACTATGCAATGGTTAAAATTATATTTTGCATCTAAGAAAATATTTTTATTTTCATTTTAGTCCTTAAAAATAGTTAAAGTTATAATTTGGACCACAAATACTATTTTCTCCTTTCATTTTAGTCCATAAAATTGTATTTTATTTTTCTAATGTTATGTTTAAGATTTATATATTTTTGGGTTATTACACCTAGTTGCAAAAATTGAGTTCAATGATGAACTTGTCTTCCTTCGTAATTAAATTTCTAATAGAGAAAAGGGTTTGGCAGCATTCTTTTTTTCTTTAGTAACGACTATAATTGATGCTAATAATTTAGCAAAGGTTAAAATTTATGCTAATAATTTAGCAATTTAGCAATTGTTGTAGTATTTGTTGTTAAACTAATGGCTTTAGACATTGTAGCGGTTTATGTCACAATGGTGGTAGCAACACAATTGCTACCAATCTTGTTGCCCATTTGAGACTATTTTTAAGCAACAGGTGTAGCCTTTACTATTTTGTTTGCATTATATGTAGTGTAAATTTATTTTATATGTGTGTGTGAGAGAGAATCTTCATATAATTATAACTAAACTTACTTTCAAATAGTAAATCAAGATTAGTTTGGAAGTAAAAGATCTAATGGTTAGTTAAAAGAAAATATAAAACAACTATAGAATTATAATATCATGGAGAACAAAGTCTTAACTTCAGATGATATTTGTAAAATCTACTAATGTTTTTAGTTGGAAATCCTTGGAGAATGGTCAACTACGTACACTGAGTTAGAGTACACTTGCTTGACCAAATATCATTGTATTTGTAGGTGTTAATAACAATAAATACATTATAAATATTACCTTGAGGTTTAAATCATGACAAGTATAGAGTACTTGACACTGAAAGTTCTAAACGAAAACCACCATTGCATTAAACTATCTATTTTGTATATGCATTTGTGATTACAATTTTGGTGACCAAAATTTTTGACTCTGTATAGAAAGGTGCAAATGAACTTATCTTGCTATAAGAAGGAGAAAGACATCCAAACACTTGGGATATATAAGGATTCAATCCCAATCTTCAAATTTGAGGGGTCAAAATGGGTTACGTTAGCTCACATAGGTTGGTCCACTATAGGTTATGAGTTAAACAAGTTAGTTAGTTTAACATTATTTTAGATTGGTTGAAAACTTCAACCTAGCTGACTAGAAAATTAATATTTTTGGAAAAAAGAGAAAGCAAAAAATGTTAACTGCAATAACAAGCACATGTTAAAGTCCAAGCAACTTTATAAAACAATTAAATTCAAATATTTTGTTCACTTGATTCTATACACGCAAGTGCACATGATTGCGATAAGAAATAATGTGTGAGTAGGAAATCATTCCCACAAGGACATAACATTAATTCTAGACTGATACTACTATTAAACTTTTTACTCAGGCAAATAAATTAAATATATAATTGAATAACTAGACAATAATGCAAAATTAAGTAAACTATTAATTAAATGAACCTAGGCCTCTGACTTCACCTTAATGTGTAGTTATTTTGCCTTGACAGTTACTTTTTTATTGAGTTATGAATTAGTTTACTAACCTAGGGATTCAATTGCTTATATAGGTCTGTCAAATCAACATAAACCTAATTGCTTTCACTTGATTCCCTTTATTTCTATAAAAATTGACTAAGAAAACAATTGATATAAAGTGCTGCTGTTATGACCCTTACAAATGAGGATGTGACCGGTAAGGGAAATGAGGTAATTCTCATCCTTGTAAGCCTATCAGACACCACCTAGAAATTAGATTACCTTTATACAAACAAAAATTTATCAATAAGTGCAACTAATATAGAATATATACATACATACTAAAAGAATCAATTTAATCTCGTGTAGATGCTTTATATGCATATATACTAAAAGTAGCCAATTGACCACTTTGCCAACCAACTGTCAGGCCTTGTCTAGTTGAATGAGAGCTTTCTTTGAGTGAACAGTTGACTGGCTATTGAGATTGTTTTGATGATGACAAATATATGAAAAATATGAGTCACAAATATGATAGTAATTTGTGCTTAATTGATTAACTATTTAGACTAACTATTTTGTCTGCAAGTTGAATATCTATTATGTGTAGGATGCTCCAAAGAAAGAAGAGTGAGTATTGAAGTAAAGAGAATGAAATATCAATACCATGCTCTACCCAAAGTGATAGCAAGCAAGAAAAGTGTTCTAAGCTTTGAAGAAGCTAAAGATTAAAAGAGTTTGAAGCTTGGATGCATCAAGATAGCTAATGGATTATTAATCATAGGATAAGTGTTATTTTGTGAAATTCAATGATTTAGAATTGTATTTATTAGCTTAAGATATTTTGGTTCTTAAAACATAAGTTTGGACTTAAAAGATAGAGAGATATAAATTTTGCTTAAAATCGTTTTTGACCTTTGACCACTACTTTACGTATATCTCACAAACCATATGGGATATTGCTATAAACCTTATTTAATTAGAACGTATAATCAAAGAACTTTCCAATGATAGGTTATTCACTTAAAACAATATTCAAATGAAAAAGCTATGACCTTATGAAATTGAGTGGCAAGATATGAATTCTATATAAAATTGTATTATGACCTTTAGACATTATTTTAATCATATCTCTAAAAATATATTGATTTTTTATATGAAACTTATTTCATTGGAACATAGACTTAAAAAGCTTTCCAACCATAGGTCATGAACTTAAATTAGATTTAAAATGAGAAAGGTATGACCATTTAAAGTTAGAACTGTGTTACTGTAAGTGACCAGTTAACTGGCCACCTATGGCAAGTCGACTGGTATAGTCCAGAAAGTGGGCAGTCAATAGGTTAGTCCCAGATTTGAAATAACAGCCATATTTTGATGGACAGTTGATTGGTGAGCCCTTAGCAGTCAACTAATTACTCATAGAGACAACTTTCTAAAGTAAATAATGGCTCTTTTGAGTGTGTAATGACTATATCTCAAATTGATTTATAATTATGTCATTCCAAACATATTTTTGAGAAGAACCAAGAGCTAGAATGTGAACCTTAACTTGTTATATCATCTTTAAGTGAGAAACAATGATCATTGAGCCAAACCTTCAAATTCTCTATCATTTGAGTTCTTAATGCTTCATTTGTATGTCAACTTTTTTGAGTGAGGTTATTCTTTTGTATTCCTTTCGTCTTTGAGAGAGAGAAGCTCAAGGGAGTTCCTTGAGGGAGTCAAGCAAGGGTGTGCTTGGGTTGAGGGGTAGGTTCCCCTATTTAAGTGTAAGGCAGAGGTTTTTCCTAGGAGTTGAGATTAAGGGAGAGGTTCTCCCTTGTTGTTGTTGTAATTGATTGATTGATTGAGATAGTGAAAAATCCCAAGAGGTTGCTTGGAGACTGGATGTAGGCTTGGATTGGAGCTGAACTAGGATAAATTACTAAGTTAGCTTTCTTTATCCCTATACTCTTTTATTTTGAATTATCATATCTATGCTCTGTACTTATTGTAATTGCACCTGAAGTGTTCATACATATATATATATATATATATATCAAGCATCCACATTAAGTTTCCATTGATTCATATAATTTTTTTTTTACAACATACTCATCCAAACATATTTCATAACAAGTATTTTTGTAAAGCAATTTTGAAAAGAAATGAAATTCTATAAACACCCAATTCACCCTCTTTTGAGTGTTGGTTGCTTGGCTTAACACTGGCCACTAGCTAACAATCGACTGGTCACCTCCTAAGAAGTCCTTAGTCTACTAACAGCTTGAGCCTTTATTGACTGGTCCCAAGGTAGTAGTAAACTGGTTACCTTCTGAGAGGCACCAGTCAGCTACAAGCTTAAGCTTTGATTGACTGGGAGCTTTCTGTAAGTGAGTTATCAATTGGCCACTTGTTAGCAGTCGACTAGTCACACCCAGAACAAGCACTAATTTGCTACTAGCCTTGAGACCATCGAATGGAAGCTCTCTGTGAGTGACTAGTCGACTGGTTAAAGGTGAGCAGTCGACTGTTAGGGTCTTGAATTTGAAAATAGTAAGAGGGAAAAAAGGAGCAGTCGACTAGTCGATGACAAAGAAGTTATGATAACTTTATAACAGACATATTTTGAAATCTCTGACTTTCCACTCATTCCCAACGGATATATTGGATCTCAATCTATATAAACTTGACCTACAGACTCTGGATCAACATGAAAAATATTCAAGAGTGATTATATAATTAGTTTCTATTATCTTATCAACTTTTTATCATATTAGTGCTTCATTGTATCATTTACTTTGTTTTAGAGAGTTGAATGTCTATAATTCTTTCCTTCATCTGAGAGAGAAGTTCAAGGAGGTTCCTTGAAGGAGTCAAACTGTGAGAGCTTAGGAATTATGAGAGGTTCTTTTGGGTGTTGTATTGATTTATTGAGATAATGAAAAATCCTAAAAGGTTACTTGGGGACTGCATGTATACTTGGGTAGAAACTGAACCAGGATAAATCTTTGTATTAACTCTTCTCCCTTACTCTCTTTACATTCTACATTTATCTTTGATTGTTTTACCGCAATTTCAAAAGAGCATTTTCCTGTAAAAGTTTTTTTAAAACCCAGTTTGCTCTTGGGTTATAGCCTTACTCAAATTAAAGAACACATTATTCTTTTAGTAAGTATCCCAATTGCATCAACTTTTGATGAAAAATAAATAATTTTATGAAAGACAATTATAGTTATGTCAACTTACCAGCTCTGACTTGTTCTCTCAAGTTTGGAGTGCAAGAAAGAGATGCTTCTAATGTTAGGAATATGAGTAAATAGATGATGAAATTCCTGAAGTTAGAACTTCAATGTTGATGAAGTGATGCTAAATGCCCAAACCTTAAACCATAAAGTGATGTCTGACCATTCCATATGAAAATGCAAAACCGATGTTGTATCTAGTGTGTTAATTCTTGTCATTTGATTTTATACAATGCGAACATCAAATCCACTTGATTCAAACTACACTGCATCATAATATTATTTAGGTATTAACATTTAAACTTCACATTTATTAATTTTTCATATTATTGTCTAACATGTCATATTATATACATGTAATAATCACTCATTGAAAAATTGAGAATAAAAACCTACAAGAAAGAATCAAGCCTGGGATCAAATGTAAGAAAAAAAAAGAATTAATCCTAGAAAAGTATATATGCAAATTTAGAAGTTAATTTTATTACAAAAATGCACTATATGTAAGAATAAATCGCTTCCTAATACCTCTATGTAACAAATTGAAATTAAGAGTAATACAAATTCTAAAAGTTAAGCATTAAGTAAAGACTTACAGATGCCTTTATTTCAAGTAGAAATCACCGCCAATAAATGAAAGTGCAAAAAGACTAACAAACTATATGAGGATGCTAAAGTTTTGCAGCAGTATAATTTTGCATATGCATATTTTGAGCAATTAGTAGTAGAGGAAAAAAATGAGATTTCAAAGAAAGTACTAGGAGTAAATGCTTGTGTCATACATTGATGTTTTTTGTGCTTTATATAGAATGAGTAGGCTAGACAAAGCTTATAATGCTATCATCATTTTCTGACCCTCAGATTTCAAGCAGAATTTTAAGAAAGAACAAGAAAACTAGACAAAAAATGCGAATATGTTTCAGTTTCTTAGAACAAGTTGATGGATGGCACGAATGATGATAGAGTAGTAGAAAGTCTTGATGGGTGGCCTGAGGAATGCTATAAAATTTCAAAAGAGAATGGTTTATAAATGCATATCATGAACAACTATATAGGGGAGAATACCTTGTAATGACTAGAATAGGCAAAGAAATAATGTTGTAATTGTCTTTTGAACTTATGCCTATTCTTTTATCAGAATTTTAGGAAGAATGGTAAAAAAATTAAACTAAAAATGTGAATATGTTTATGAAGGGAATAAATGAACATAACTATAGATTCAGAGTAGGAGACTTACATTGATCTCCTAATTGCAAAAGCTTATTGATCCCTAGTTGGGATCACTGATCGAATGAAATACCTATAGTTTATTGGGTGTATTTCGGGTTTTCACAACGTAAATCCCCTCTCGAATGTGACTGCAGAATACTCACAGGTATTCTACTAAGAGTTTCTCAAGTCTCTCTTTTTTAGTGAGTTGTTTACCGTATGGTAGTCTAGCCCTATTTATAGAAGGCTAGCTAGGGTTAGGGTTTAGTAGTAATTCTTGTAATTAATATTTTACCCTTATTTAATGAGCACCCCATATGGGTAGACTTGGTATAATATCTTAATAAATTAATACCCTAAACATTATACGATATTTTAATATCTCCCACTCATACATAATGGGAGTGCTCCTACGCTCTGAACCCAAATAACATATTCTCGGTAAATCAAGAGAACATTTTCTCTTTATAGACTGTAGTCGTTCATACAAGGAAAGTAGGCCATGCGATTAGCATACTATAAGAGTATCAATGCTATACATTAGTTATGAATATATAGCCTCTCGTAAAAAAACACACCTGCATGTAGATCATAAGAATCACATTCAGATATCTCTCAATGATCTCATCTATCATAATATATTGTATTCACAATTATGACACACAAGTCATGACTGGTATACCAGTGAATACAAAATAATGAGATTCTCTTTATGATCTTCCTTTTCTCACAATCCTATCAACACAAACTTAGCTCATTTTTCTAGACATGTCTTGCCAGACTGAATCATTACTTATAGTCCTTGGGCAATACACTAAGATAGCAAACACCAAGCTGTATCTCAAGTACCTGATCAAAGCCTAAAGGTACAAATATAGAGCCATCGGAAAGGCTTAAGGGTCTCACACAATCATGAGTTGAGATTGCACTCATGTTAACCCATATAGTCAGTATTTGCATACATGGTATGAAACATGTGCTACAACATTCCGCCTTTTCCCATGAAGTGTATGTCTATTTCATAAATACTACTGTACATATGATATTTTAGACACCATAAATCTAAATTTAAGTTCCTAGATCTACGTATTGTCTTAAACTCACATTTGGCAACTAAGGTAGACTAGAAATGATGAATTTATTTCATCAAATCAATTTTAATGACCCTATATCATCAATCAAATGACTTATATGATTTTAAGTATAGTTGCTCTCAAATTATCCTCTTGATAATTTCTCTTAAAATCTTGTCTCATCTCCAATGTCACAAAGACATTGAGGCAGGCACCTGTGTGAGAAGGCTAACCCTTTTGTCTACCTGACATACTCAATAATAAATAAGAATGTACACAACATAAAAATATGTAAGTATGGAAATCAAACTTTTATTGGTTATTAAAGAACATCAAAACATCGCTATTTGTGAACAATGGTAAAAATAAAAATACAAATGAAGTATGCTAAAATTCCTTGAAATCCTAAAGAACGTGTCTTATAAACACATCTTTAGAAATCAGCTTAGTTAGCAAATTTGCCAGCATTTCATGTATGGACACATACTTCATGTTCACAATCTTGTGTGTAACCATGTCCCTCACATAATGATACTTGATATCTGTGTGCTTGGTTTTGCAATGGTATTTTGGATCCTTGATGTATGCAATCATAGCCTTACTGTTGCAGTACATTAACACTGGTTCAGTGTTTTCTGCTTTGCACAACAGTTGATCCAAGAACCTCTTCAACTAAATAGCCTCCTGGGCTATTGAAGATAGGGCCACAAACTCAGCCTCCAATCATAGACAAGGATACATAGGATTGTTTCTTACTACTCAATGATATAGCACCATCACTGAGAAAGAAATGTATCCAGAGGTAGACTTTCGCTCATTTAAGTCCCTTCCATGATCAACATCGGTGTATCCTTCCAATTATAAATCTCTGCTGCCTTGATAGTAGAGCGCATAATCAATAGTCCCCTTCGGATATCTTAAGATCCTTTTTACAGCTTCCTAATGTTTAGGACCTGGGTCAGTTTTATATCTACTCACCAAGCCAACTGCTTGACAGATATCAGGTCTAGTACACATCATACCGTACATTAGACAATCGATCACATTCCTATATGGAGTTCAACTCATACACTCTCTTTCTATGGCAGTCTTAGAATGCATTTCGACACTCGAGGTTCGATTTGTACTGATAGGAGTGTTAGCAGGGTTACAACTTTCCATATTAAAACATTCCAACACCTTTTTGATGTAATTCTCTTACGAGAGATACAAGTGTTTCTTAGAATGATTTCTTGAAATCTTAACTCCAAGAATGTATGCAGCTTCACCCATATCTTTTATCTTAAAGCGAGATGACAACCAGGTCTTTACCTCACTGATTAGCTATACTTGTTGTCGTAACCGACCTTTCGGTAGAATAAAATAAAAAGCGTTTAAATTGATTCCCAAAATTGAATCTTGAAAATTAATTTATTTGGAGTCGCCACCAAAATTTTTAATGGAAAACTTTGGAAAACCAATTTAAAACAAAAAGAAAAGGCAAGATGGTCTGCGAAAACAAAGATGAGTTCAGGAGTCTGTTTGAGTGTGGGGAAGGTGTTAGGCACCCCACAACACCCATCCATAAGGACAGTTACCTTAAACTAGTCAACTGAAATAGAATATGGCTTTTAAATTTACCTCAATTACCCTTTTATCGACATGCAAGCCTGTTAACAGAGGAGACAAAACAACAAGAATGACGGCAAACAGATGGATATTTACAAAAGGTGGACTTGACCTAAGATGAAAGCCTAGGGCCTACGTACCCCATGATAGGGATCAAAGTCCACGTAGTTCGACCCAAAAGGCGTGTCTGTTGGTTGGTGATTTATAGTTTTTGTGATGAGAACAGGAGTTCAAATTAAATAAGTTTTTGTAAACAAAACAGGATTGGAATTTGGATTTGTGTGTTTTAATATATAGCAACCTAAGTAATCTAGCTCTCTTGATCTCTTCATTTTTCAACCTTTTAAGTTTTTTTTGTTTTTGGAATTTTAATCTTTATTTTGAAATTTAAATGAAATGATTACAGAATGAGATTTTTGGGATTTTGGGAAGTTTATATTCTATTTTATTTCTTTTGGAATTTGAAATGTAATTATAATGAAAGGAATATTTTTGAGTTTTTTAATTTATTTAATTTTTGGATTTTGGTTTTTTGTTTCACTTATTTTTTATTTTTTTATTTCCTTTTTTAAAATCAGGATTGAAATTAGAACAAAATATAACAGAAAGCCATTTTTGGAATTTTTGAACGTGGCATTCTAATTTGTTAAATTTATAAAACCCTGACTTTATTTATTTTGTAAATAATTCAATTAAAATATTCGTTTTTGCATCATTATTATTTTATCTATTTACCATCATTCTTATTATTTATCTTTCAAACAAGTATGTGCTAAATTTCGAGGTCTAAAGAGATTAAAATCTCACACGACCCCAAGTATTTGATGAGAACTATATTCTCATAAATAACGGGAAATATTTAATTAAAATGAATATTTGATTATGATTGTTTTTTTTAATTATTATTATTAGATAGAGGTGTATTAATTTTAGGGAACTAAGGAAGTTAAAACCTCACATATTCCCATGCAATCGAAGAAAACCGACTCCTCACATAATAGTTTCAAAAATGATGAAAAATATTTAATTAAAGTCAATATTTAAGTATTATTATTTTTAAAACAAATGTGCTAATTTTTAAAAGATCTAAGGAGATTAAAATCTCACATGATCTCATGCAATCGAGGAGAACCAAATTCTCACACGATAATTTCATAAATAATGGAAAGTATTTAATTAAGTCAATATTAAATTATTATTATTTTTAAAATAAATTTGCTAATTTTTAAGAGATCTAAGGAGATTAAAATCTCACATGATCTCATGCAATCGAGGGGAACCGAGTTCTCACACGATAATTTCATAAATAAGGGAAGGTATTTAATTAAGTCAATATTCAATTGTTATTATTTTTAAAACAAATGTGCTAATTTTTAAGAGATCTAAGGAGATTAAAATCTCATATGATCTCATGCAATCGAGGAGGACAAAATCCTCACACGATAATTTCATAAAACTTTACCCATGGGACCAAGATTAGTCTTACATTGACATAAAAATAAATAAATAAAAATAAATTAGAATGCCAAAATTGAAGTAGAGTTACTAGGCATGCATGCACGTAACGTTGCTTACCTCTCCAAATTTCCCTTGCAACAAAGTCCAATATGTATTGGTTGTCCCTCGAAGCATTCATTGCAAATTCTTCTATCTCTTCTATGTACCCTTTTTCCTTGAAGCAGTTAACCTTAACCTTCTATTTTGAAAGTTGATTACCATCTCCCTAGCAATCTTCGTTATCTTTTCTAGATCATCTCTTCCCTATCTGTTATGTCTTCACCAAACATAACATGTGCAGCACAGCGTCCACCATGAGCCATCGCCATTTGCATTTTTAAATACCTAAAGATTGCATAACCTTGGTCTACCATATCTTCTCAAGGGTAGAACACAGATGTGGCAGTTTCCTTGCCACCAAGAAGCCGTGTTTTCCCATCTGTGGTGTGAACTTCAGAGACTCCAAGTGACTTGAAACAATGGGCGAGCTTCATAGTTGCCGAAGCATAGGTGATAGGACACGTGAAAGGTATGGGGAACAAAAAGAAAGCAAAGGAGCGAAGAGAAAAGAGGATGCAAGAGATATCGATTCTTAGGACCATTCCCTATTCTGATCACCAGAGGTGGTGGTCCAAGGAAACAGTTGCTGTGGTTACTGGTAGAAACAGAGGTATTAGATTTGAGATTTGTAGACAACTTGCTAGACATGGATTGACTGTTATATTGACGTCAAGAGATGCAAGTGATGGTTGTGAATCAGCTAAGGCCTTGCAAGAAGGTGGTCTTGGTGTGGTTTCACATCAACTAGATGTATTAGATTCTTCATCCATCAACTATTTTGTTGAATGGTTGCAGGACAAATATGGTGGTTTTCATATTCTGGTAAACAACGCTGGAGTTAATTTCAATCTTGGGTTTGATAACTTTGTTGAAAATGCCTGTAAAGTTATTGCAACAAATTATTATGGTGTTAAGAGTATGACTGAAGCTATGATCCCATTGGTGAAGCCTATGGCTGCTGTTGTTCGTATTGTAAATGTGAGCTCACGTCTAGGTAGACTGAATGGTAGACGAAATAGAGTCGGCGATATTGCTTTGAGGGAGCAACTAAGTAATGAGGAATCCCTTTCAAAGGAACTGATTGACAGGACCGAGTCGAACAGGGACCGGAACCTGGCGAGTCGGATTGACACGAGCCAAGAACAGTAGCGTCCATGCTTCAACGAAAATTCTGAAGAAAGCAAAACAAAGACTAAAATCTTAAGATGCAGAAAGCGATAACGAAATTCTGAACAGAGATATGCTTTCCTCTTTGTCTCTCTTGAGTCTTTCTGGTTTTGTTTCTCTCTCTACAGGAACGAAAGTCTTTATATGCAGAAAAACAAGTTTGAGCTTCTTTCTCTCTCCCTCTCTCTTCAGCCTACCGTTTCTCCTTGGTTTGTTTTTTTTTTTTTTTGTCCGTGACTCCTCCTCTATCCGTTTCTTCTCCTTCAACTCACTACCCCTCAGTGTCTCCTCTTTTCCTTCTGAGCTGTTTTAATGAAGACTTCATGCCTCCTCATTAAACTGCAAAATGTGTTCTATAGTTCTTCTATTCTTCTTCTTACGAGGTTCTCTGCTTCTTCTCACTATAACAGGGAAGAACAGAGCAACTTCATGGAGGGCCATATTCCTCTCCTTTGGTTCTCTCTTACTTAGCCCCTTCTCCCTCTAGTTATTCCCATGTTTTTCATTTTCTTTCTCTGCACTCTCAACCTCTGGCTACGCCACCCCTCTGGCCACTGTTTCTCAAGCTCCCTTCTTCCTCGGTTTGGTCTCTTCTCTTTCTTCCTCAACTCAGTCTCCCTCAGTCCATCTCTCTCTTGCAGAAGAAGAAGAAAACCCAAGAAGAGTGAGAGTGTGAAGGGTCAGGAGGGAGGAACCAGAGAGCTTCGGTCTCTCTCCCTTTTTTCTGGTTTCTGCTTCAATTTTTTCTTCCCCCTACTCTCTCTCAGTTTTTGCTTCCTTTTTTCCTTCAGTCCATAACCTTTCTTCAGCTCATACTCACTCCTTTCCTCCCTTTCTCTCTTTGTCTCCCTTTTTCAGTTTGTGGCTCCGTTTTTGCTTGTGCTGTCTCTTTCTCCTTTTTCTACTGGCAGCTATTGTTAGAGCAACAACCATTAGGGAGCTGGAGATTCAGAGGAACCCATGCCAATAGTGCTTCAGAAGCCTTTTTAAAAAGCACATTGTTGTCCCTTTTTCCAGTGATAAGTGGCAGCCTTCTCATTTTTTTTTTATTATTATTACTATTATTGTTAATTAATTTTTATTTTTTTTGATTTTTTTGATTTTTGATTTTTGATTTGTAATATATTTTGTGTTTTTATATTTCTTTATTAATTTTTTCTTTGATTTATTATAATTATTTTAATTAGCTAATTTTATTTTTTTGAATTTTGAGTTTATTTAATTATCTCCCATTCTTTATTTTAAATTCCAAATTGTCCCCCAATTGAAAATATCATTTGAATTTTTGACATTTTTAATTTTCCTATGTTCTTAATTATTAATTAATTGGTGTTTCCATTAATTAAATAATTAAGTGATTAGGGATGGGGTGTTCACACTTGTCCTTAGATCTTTTGGTATATACACAATTGTCTTCACTCATCATAGTGAAACCACTAAAGAAGACTGCTTTGTGAAAACAAATATACCATTGCCTTAAAGATTGTTTAAGGCCATAGATTGACTTCAAAAGTCTATAAACCTTTTCTTCGTGGCCCTTTTTAATGAAACCCTCAGTTTATTCCTTATAAATTTCTTCATTTAATTCTCTATTGAGAAAGGCAGTCTTTACATCCATCTGATGTAATTCAAGATCTAGATAAGCCACTATAGCTAGAAGTAAGCAAATAGAGGTAAATCGTACAACAGGAGAAAAAGTCTCCTCATAGTCAATTCCTTCATACTGTGTATACCCCTTTGCTACTAGTCAAGCCTTAAATTTTTCAATTGTACCATTGGCTCTTTTCTTAATTTTGAGAACCCACTTGTTTCCAATAGCCTTGCATCCCTCTGAAAGATCAACAAGTTCCCAAACATTGTTGACTCTCATAGACCTCATTTTTTCTTCCATAGCTTTAGTCTATTTATCCTTAGAAAGGGATAAGAGAGCCTTTTTCAAATTTCTTGGCTCATCTTCATTTTGCTGGAGCATTGTAAAAAGTTCACCACCATCAATCTCATATCGACGATAATAAGTCTTTTTATATGAACCATGTCTCAGTTGTGATTCATTAAATCTTGTTTCATTGTTCCCATTTGGATCAATATTGCTCCCATTTGGATCTAGAACGTTGGTCTCACTCCTACCTGGAATGATATCCATTTGGTCACTCCTACTTGGAGTAACTGGCTCAGGAACACTTTCATTCGCATTAAATGATGAAAAAGGTTGTTTATGAGAAACTAATTCATCATCTGCTATAATCCTCCCATTTGAATAAAGTGGTCCTAGTGCGTTCTGATCCTCTATCTCAAATAAGGATAAGTCTTGACCTGCCTCACCCTTCTTAGGATATTCATTATCTAAGAATATGACATCCCTAGATTTGAATTCAGTCATGCTCCCACTGTCCTGCTAACCTTTAAACACATAACCTTTTGAGGTTTTTAAGTATCTAATAAAGATACTTTTCTTTCCTCTCGGGCTCAATTTCCCATACTTATGAGAGGAATCATATGTATAAGTAGCACATCCCCAGGGTTTCATAACACTTAGGTCAGGCTTTCGTCCAGTCCATAACTCATATGGAGTGGTTGCAACTGATTTCTTAGACACACGGTTAAGTACATAGGCTGCAGACATCAATGCATCACCTTATTAGGTGATTGGCAAATTAGCCTATGCCATCATAAACCTAACCATCTCAACGAGTGTTCTATTCCTTCTTTTCACAACACCATTTTCTTGTGGAGTACTTGGAATAGTCAACTGATGAACTATCCCTTTTTCATCACATAATTCATTAAATTGAACTGACAAATATTCTCGGCCTCGATTGGTTTGAAAAGCCTTAATTTTCTTGTCTAATTGATTCTCAACTAAGTTCATATAGTTTTTGAAGCAACTCAATGCTTCTGACTTATGAGAAATCAAATAGACATAACTAAAACAAGGATAATCATCAATGAATGTGATGAAATAATTCACTTCGTGCTGGGTCCTGACATTCATAGGCCTGCAGATGTTAGAATGAACTAACTGCAGTGGAAAATTGACTCTAGTTGCTTTATCGAAGGGTTTTCTTGTAGATTTTCCTGCTAGACAAGACTCACACGTAGACAAATCTACACATTTCAATGCCAGGAAGCAAACCCTCTTTTGCTAACCATTGCATTCTTTTTTAGCTAATATGACCAAGTCTAGCATGCCATATATTTATATCGTGATCATAATCATACGTAGAGGCAAACATGGAAAAACTAACACTATTATTAATGTTACATTTGTCATCCAAATCCATAGAAATAAAACCTTCAATTACATAACCAAAACCATAAAAAATTATGTCATTACTTAATTTAACACAATTGTCATGAAAATACAAATCATAGCCTAGCTTAAGTAAAACCAAAACTAAAATAACATCCCAACGAATTTGAGGCACAAAATGGACATCATGTAAGATTAGGTCTCAACCACCATGCAGGACTAACTTACATGTTCTGATCCCTTTGACAACAACCTTAGTGTTGTTACCCATATATGTCTAAAATGCTCCATAAGGAACTCGTTGGAAGTCAAAAAAGGCATCACGATCACGCGCTATGTGATTCGTGGCTCCTGAGTCTACAATCCACACAGGACAAGATTCAGTAAGCATAATTGAGCTAGAAACACAAAGTTCTCTAGCATAAGTAGTGTTGATTACCTTTTCGAAAGGCTAAGGGCAATCACTCGCATAATGTCCCTTCTTTTGGCAATTGAAGCACTTAACCTTTGCCATATTCACCTTTCACTCCTTCTTTTTGCCTTACTGATTAGTCTTTGGTTTTTTCTTAGGTTGAGCTGGTTCTTTGTTCTTTCCCTAGCTCTTTCTCTTTGAACCATGTCTTTCACCTGAAGTTGCCATGTGCAACTTAGGTATCGGCTTGGCTAACTCAAGCCTTTCTTCCTCAAGTTTAAGGTGTCCCTGGACATCTTCCAGAGTCGTGATTCTGTCATTATGAGTGAAATGCATCTTCATATGCTCCCACGAACTAGGCAAAGAGTGAATCATAGCTTGGATCTGCTATTCCTCCTCATTTGATCATTTTAGCTCAGTGATCATATTTGACATAAGCCTCAAATGTTTCCTCATTGAATGTTCTGACCGTTTTTTATATGAGTCAAATTTGATCATTAGAGAACACAATTTTGATACGAACATAGTTTTGAACCTCATTCTCAAAGCATTCCAAAGGCCCATGGCACTTTGGTGGTCCTTGAACTCCCTTAGGATGTCATCATCTATAGTGCTCAGCAACGTAATGTAAATAGTGAAATTCTTTTTCTTCCAAGCGTCATAAGCTTCATGGTCCCACCTATGTTGGGCCATGTTTCTAGCTTTTGGCTCTTCCTTGACATTATTAAGAGTCTCAAGAGCCCCTTGCTCTTCCAAGAGATACTGGACTTTCATACTCCAGATCTCATAATTATCACCATTTAGCTTCAACCCCTTGTTAAGCTCAGCAACAATACTTTTGGAAACTGTATTCATTCTTTACATAAAAAGAAAGACAAACTTGAATCAAGATCATATAATTAAAAACACACAAGGTTTAATGTTCTCCATGCTTACAAATTATGACACTATGTATCGTATGATTAAGCTAATTAATTCATACATGACTCGGAGTCGAAAGAGCACGAAGTGCCAATCATCATCCTAAGGTTGTATGCAAGTTGTAAGTTAACGAAATCAAAACACAACTAAGTGTCCTTATCATGCTACAAACAAATTTTCAATCATGATTTTTCAAATGCTAAACAAATTAACATTTGTTAACTAATGTGTTAAACTAATCAACATATTAATAAATCAATTATATGATGCTAAACTAATTAACATTCATTAAATAAGCATGTTAAACTAATTAACATATTTAAATGCATAATGTCAAGCTAATTAACATTATATGTCTAAATTTTCTATTGGAAGAAAATTAAAAAGGTGTTAAACTAATTAACATAATGACAAGTAATCACATATTACTTGACTGAAATTTATTGGGATATAAAAATTTAATTTTTCACCAAAAATTAATTGGATTTATTTAGGGCTAAAATATAAATACGTAATTTATATTTTTGAACATATCTAGATGTTCATTAATTAGGGATTTAACAATTAAGCCTTTAATTATTATTTTGGATGGGCCACATGCCTAATTAAAAAAAAAAGGCCCAACTAAAAAAAAAAAGAACTCTCTGATAGGCTCAAATCTTCTTTAAGGTTAGCTGAGGGTTAGGTTGCTAGCAACCATTATCACCGGCGGCATGAAGGTTAGCTATGGGAGACTTTCATCGTCGACGAAAGAGATGATTGTTCGAAAAAAATTCATTCAATTTTTTTTTTAATTTTAATTAGCCCCAAATAAAATATGATCCTAATAAAGTATATAATTGATCAGAAAACTAGCCTATTGCTGTGATACCAATGAAGTTTGATTTCCATGCTTACATATCATTATTTGAATGTTATGTACATTCTTATTTATTATTGAGTATGTCGGGTAGACAAAAAGGTTAGTCTTCTCACACAGGTGACCACCTCAATGTCTTTATGACATTGGAGATGAGACATGATTTTAAGTGAAATTATCAAGAGGATAATTTGAGAGCAACTATACTTAAAATCATATAAGTCGCTTGATTGAGGACATAGGGTCATTAAAATTGATTTGATGAAATAAGTTTATCATTTCTAGTCTATCTTAGTTGCCGAATGTGAGTTCAAGACATTGTAGATCTAGGAACTCAATTTTAGACTTGTGGTGTCTAAAATATCATTTGTACAGCATTATTTGTGAAATAGACATACACTCGATAGGAAAAGGAGGAATGTTGTAGCACATGTTTCATACCATGTGTGCAAATGGTGACCATATGAGTTAACATGAGTGCGATCTCAACTCATGATTATGTGAGACCCTTGAGCCTTTGCACTAGCTTTATATTTGTACCTTTAGACTTTGATCAGGTACTTGAGTAATGATTCAATCTAGTAGGACATGTCTAGAAAAATGAACTAAGTTTGTGTTGATAGGATCGTGAGAAGAGGAAGATCTTAAAGAGAATCTCATTATTCTGTATTCATCGGTATACTAGTTATGACTTATGTGTCATGATTGTGAATAAAAGATATTATGATAGATGAGATCATTGAGAGATATCTGAATGTGATTCTTATGATCTAGGGTGTATGCATACTTTATGATCTACATGTAGGTTTGTTTTTAACGAGAGGCTATGTCGTAACCAACCTTTCAAGGAAATAAAAATAAGCGTTTAAAGTGATTCCTAAAAATGAATCTTGAAAATCAATTTATTTGGAGTCGCCATCAAAATTTTTAACGGAAAACTTTGGGAAACCAATTTGAAATAAAAATAAAATGGCAATATGGTCTGCAAAATCAGAGATGAGTTTGGGAGTCTATTTGAGTGTGGCGAAGGTGTTAGGCACCCCACAACACCTGTCTGTATGGATGATTACTATCGTAACCGACCTTTTGGCAGAATAAAATAAAAGTAGTTTAAATTGATTCCCAAAAACGAATATTGAAAATCAATTTATTTGGAGTCGCTACCAAAATTTTTAACGGAAAACTTTGGAAAACCCATTTAAATAAAAAAGAAAAAGGCAACATGGTCTGCGAAATCAGAGATGAGTTCGGGGAGTCTATTTGAGTGTGGGGAAGGTGTTAGGCACCCCACAACACCCGTCCATGAGGACGGTTACCTTAAACTAGTCAATTGAAATAGAATATGGCCTTAATTTTATCTCAATTACCCTTTATTAACATGCATGCCCATTAAACAGAGAAGACAAAAACGATAATAGTGGAAACAAATAGATAGATATTTACAAAGGCGGACTTGATCTAGGATGAAAACCTAGGGCCTACGTGCCTTGTGATAGGGATCAAAGTCCACGTAGTTCAACCTAGAAGGCGTGTGTCGTAATCGACCTTTCGACGGAATGGAACAAAATAGTTTAAAACCGATTCCCAAAAATGGAATTTTGAAAATCAATTTATTTGGAGTCACCACCAAAATTTTTAATGGAAAACTTTGGAAAACCAATTTAAAACAAAACGAAAAAGGCGAAATGGTCTGCGAAATCAGAGATGAGTTTGGGAGTCTATTTGAGTGTGGGAAAGGTGTTAGGCACCCCACAACACCCGCCCATAAGGACGGTTACCTTAAACTAGTCAGTTGAAATAGAATATGGCCTTTAATTAATCTAAATTACCCTTTTATTGACATGGATGCATGTTAGACATAGGAGACAGAAAAGCGAGAATGCATACAAACAGATAGATATTTACAAAGGGCAGACTTGACCTAGGATGAGAGCCTAAAGCCTACGTACCTTGCGATAGGGATCAAAGTCCACGTAGTTCGACCAAAAGGCATGTTTTGTGGGTTGGTGGTTTTTGATTTGTGATGAAAATAAGAGGATTTTAATTAAAACAGATCATTGTAAACAAAACGGGATTGGAATTTGGTTTGTATATTTTAATTTACTACAATCTGATTAACCTTGTTCTCCTGACCTCTTCACATTTTCTCTTTTAAATTTTTTTGTCAATTTTATTATTATTATTATTTTTTGAGTTTTGGGAGTTTATATTTTAGGAGTTAATGCATAATTTATAATGAAATGAATATATATTTTTTTTATGAATTTTTGAATTTATGGTTGGTAAATATTGATTATTATTATTATTAATTATTGGTAAATAATTTAATTCAAGTGCTATTATTTATTTGTGTATCTGTTTATTTTTGAACGAATATATGCTAATTTTTGGGTTCTATGGAGATTAAAATCCCACACGAGCCCGGGAAGTCGAGGAGAGAAAAGTATTCTCACACGATTCATTTTGTATAAATATTTAATCAAAATTAATATTTAATTATTGTCCATTTATTAATTTTTTGTATTGTTATTATTATTATTAATATTATTATTATTTCTGAATTAATTATAGGGATTTAAGGAGATTAGAACCTCACATAATCCCATGCAATCGAGGAGAACGATATTCTCACACGATAATTTTGTAAATAATGGGAAATGTTTAATTAACGCAAATCTTTTAATTATTTATTATTTATTATTCTTTTTAAAAAAAAAAAAAACAAAGGTATGCTAACTTCAGAGATCTAAGGAGATTAAAAATCTCACACGATCCCAAGTAATCGAGGAGAACAATATTCTCACACGATAATTTTGCAAATAATGGGAAATATTTAATTAGAATGAATACTTAATTATGATTGTTTGTATTATTATTATTATTATTATTATTATTATTAGATAGAGGTATATTGATTTTAGGGAACTAAGGAAATTAAAATCTCACATATTCCCATGCAATCGAAGAGAACCGAATCCTTACACAATAGTGTCAAAAATAATGAAAAACATTTAATTAAAGTCAATATTTAATTATTCTTATTTTTAAAACAAATGTGCTAATTTTAAAAAAAAATCTAGGGAGATTAAAATCTCACATGATCTCATGCAATCGAGGAGGACAAAATCCTCACACGCTAATTTCATAAATAATGGAAAATATTTAATTAAGTCAATATTGAATTATTATTTTTAAAACAAATGTGCTAATTTAAATAAAGATCTAAGGAGATTAAAATCTCACGCGACCCCAAGCACTCGAGGAGAACAATATTCCCACACAAAGATTTTTTTAAAACCTTACTTATGGTACCAAGATATAAGAAAATGAATAAATGAAGCAAACAATAAATAATAACTAAAGACCAAACCGACCAAAAAAAAAAGAACACAAGGCACTATGCATGAACAGTAAACGCAATTTGGACGTGGAGAGAGAGAACAGTGTGTGCATGCAACTCACCCATGACGCTGTTACACGGCATTGCTTTAGCTTCTCATTTGAAGTGTTGCGTTGACAGCTTGCGGATTTTGGATGCTCTCTTTGGTCCTCTCATCCTTGGCCTTGCATCAAATGTTTGGTGTCTTTATTGCATGTTGTTACTTGTGGATTCTTCTCGTCCCATTCCTTGTATTCATGATTGATACTGTTTGGTGTGAATACGAGCAGAATCAGTTTCAGGATCCTTGTGAAACATGGCTCTAAAACTCAAGTGATTATTGATAAAATATTTCTCCTCCTTGGTCCCTTGATAGTTTCCTTTGAAACTAACATGAAACCCATGTTCGTATGTGGTTGATTGATCTCCATCCCTTCTCTGTCTGTGGCTTTTCGCTTCTTCGTGGTTTTCAGCTCAACCCTTCTTTGTTCCTGCACATATTTTTTGTTTTTTGTTTTTTGGGCTCTCCCCCTCGTTTTGCTTCAGGTTCTCACTATCTCCACCTCTGTTTCTTGTATGCTCAAGCAGGGGTACATCAAATCCTTCGTGCCTCCTCGATAATTTCATTTCTTCATCAACACTCCCATCATCATGTTCCTCAAAAGATTGTTTTCTGTGATGGCTCGATGCCCTTCCTTGTCTGTCCAAATCACCTCTCATGCTTCTGTACATTAGGAGATGGCTCTTGACGTGAGAAATAGTGAGGCCTTTGACATCCATCATTTGAAGAACAAGCTTAGGTGTGGCCTTGTGATGATCTCCAAGGGTGTCAATGCCGTGAATAAAGCAACGAGAAAGTTCAGGAGTCCATTGTAAATGAGGGACCTTCGATCTTATATACTGTCTTGCTAATCCTTCCCTTCCGTAACTATCTATTCTCTCTCTCTTCAATGTTTCAAAATCCTTCACTTTCTTCCTCCAAAATCTTCTTGAAGACGCTATTCGTTACCTTAACTCTCCAACCTCTTTGATTATATATATATATATATATATAAAACATATAGCAAACAGAAACACAGGAAGGTGAGAGAAAGGGGTGAGATAGAATCGAAGTGAGAGAAGAGGGGAAATCAGGAGCAAAAAGGATAAGACCAAGATATGAGAGGGAGTGGGTTCTGTAAATGGAGGAGTATTCTCTTTTTCCTGGACAAGCCCTTGATGTTTCACCCAAAGTTTGTTCATTTCAGTGAACTTCAGGAGTACAAACTCTATAGCATCCATTACAGAGTCAGCACCCTGTTCTGTATCTCTTCTCTGCGCATCTCTCAATCTGCCCAATCTCTCACTTCTGCAGCATCCATTACAGAGTCAGCACCCCGTTCTGTATCTCTTCTCTGCGCATCTCTCAATCTGCCTAATCTCTCACTTCTACAGCATCCTCTTTATCCTATCGCTCTTTCCATTATTTTTCATTGAGCTGTGCCCATGCCCCCTAACCATCAACGTAGGCGTGTTCTTCCTTCACTACGTCAACTCTCCCTCTGTTTTTTGTTTCTGTTCTCACTATTCTCTTTTTCTCTCAGACTCGGTTCTCTTTCAGTCTCACCCCAGTGCTTCTCGGTCTATCCCTGTTCTCAGCAAGCGAAACATGGGTGTTTTTTTTTATGCCCAAATGCTTCCTTCAGCTTCGTTCCCCCAGTCCCCTCCTCAAGCTCCCTGTTTTGCCAAGATGAAGGCATCCTTCTCTTCCCTTCTCCTCTTCTTTTCTGCTTCCTTTTGCTTTTTTTTTTCCTTTCTCTTTTTTGCTTCAGTTTCTTTTCCGTTCTCTCCCTCGTTTTCAGCTCCCCCTCTCCTTTTTGGTCTGTGAACGAGTTGCCCCTTGCCTCCTATTCAGTCTCTGCACGAGCTGCCCCTGCCTCTTTTTCAGTTTGTGAACGAGCTGCCCCTCTCCCATGCTTTCTATTTTTCATTTCTTTTTGCTTTTTTCTCTTCTCTCTCCCACGAGCTTCTCCCTACACCACCAGCATCCTTTTGTTTTTTGCCTTCCTTTTTCAGCTTTTTCTTCATTTTCTGATCCATCCTTGACGCTTGTTTTCCCTTTTTAAATTTAATTTTTATTATTATTACTATTATTTTTAATTAATTTTTATTTTTGATTTTTTGATTTTTGCTTTGTAATATATTTTATATCTTTATATTTCTTTATTATCTTTCTTTGATTTATTATAATTATTTTAATTAGCTAATTTTTTTGAATTTTGAGTTATCTCCCATTCTTTATTTTTAATTCTAAATTGTCCCCCAATTGAAAATATCATTTGAAGTTTTGACATTTTTAATTTTCCCATGTTCTTAATTATTAATTAATTGGTGTTTCCATTAATTAAATAATTAAGTGATTAGGGATGGGGTGTTCACAGCATGTCTGTTGGTTGGTGATTTATAATTTTTGTGATGAGAATAGGAGGGTTTAAATTAAATAGATTTTCATAAACAAAATGGAATCAGGATTTGGTTTGTGTTTTAATTTACGACAATCTGATTAATCTAGCCCTCTTGACCTCTTCATTTTTCTCTCTTTTTAAATTTTTTGTTTATTTTTGGAATTTTAAATCTTTATTTTGAAATTTAAATGAAGTGATTACGAAATGAGATTTTTAGGATTTTGGGAAGTTTATGTTTTATTCTATTTCTTATGGAATTTGAAATGTAATTATAATGAAAGGAATATATTTGAGTTTTTTTAATTTATTTAATTTTTTGGATTTTGGTTTTTTTTTTTTACTTATTTTTTTATTATTAATTTTTTAAAATCAGGATTGGTTGTTAACATTAGAACAAAATTATAACAGAAAGCCATTTTTGGAATTTTTTCGAATTTATAAACTTTTTGGATTTTTCTAATTTTTGCAATTGAGATTTAATTAGCAGGAACTTTAATTAATTTATATATATATATATATATACATATATGCATATTTATTAATTAGAATTTATTCTGAACTTTAAACTATGATGGAAGAATATTTTTGTGATTTTGAGGTTATGATTTTTGTATATTTTATTAAAATTGAAATTTATTCGAAACTTAAAGTAAATGAAAAATCTTCTTAGGATTTTTAGCTACATAATAAGTAGGACCAACTTCCTTATTTTCAACTAATTCATCCTAATACTTTAAATCTTAAATTAATTTTTTTTTGGAACCTGAGGAGATTCAAAGTCTCACACGGTCTCTACTAATTAACCTTTGGATGCCTGGGGAGACAAATGATCTCACACAAGAACCCAAAATATGAAATAAACCATTTGAAAATTCTTGGGACTTTATTTTTACTTTTTTTTTTAAGGGTTTTGAAATCAGAATTCTGCTAGTCTTATTTTAATAGGATCGATTTCTCCAAAGCCTACGAAGACCCAAGCCTCACGTGGCATTTTATTAATTAAACTTTATAAAACCCTGACTTATTTATTTTGTAAATAATTCAATTAAAATATTCATTTTTGCAGTATTATTATTTTATCTATTTATCATTATTATTATTACTTATCTTTTAAACAAGTATGTACAAAGTTTCGGGGTCTAAAAAGATTAAAATCCCACACGACCCCAAGCACTCGAGAAGAATAATATTCTCACAAGATGATTTTGTAAATGATAGAAAATATTTAATTAAAGTAAGTACTTAATTATTATTATTTTTAAAGCAAATATGTATTAATTTTAGGGATCTAAGGAGATTAAAATCTCACGCGATCTCATGTAGTCAAGGAGAACAATATTCTCACACGATGACTTCTTGAAAACCTTACTTGCAATACCAAAATAATAATAATAATAATTACAATATTAATGCACCAAAAAGGCAAAAGCAAAACCAAAATAAAAAATAAAAAAATGGAAGCTAGACGTACAGTACGTGAACAACTCACTATTCACCATGCAAAGCAAACTGAGACCATCTTTTATCGTGGCAGAACTGTGGTGAGGGCGTCTTCCCTATCTCTGCTATTGCTGCCCATTGTCATTGTTATCACCAACAAGACAACGAACTTGGCTCGAGAGTGCTTTTCACGTATGCCATTGGAAGCTTCTTGGTATCAGCAGGTTGACAAGGTTTTCCATCTATCTTTGTAGACATTTTTTCTTCATAGCAAGACAAAACTGAGTGCACTGCATTCTCCATCATTGGCTCTCCTCCTTTGCAAGGATGTTCGAATAATTGATCTGTTAGCAGTTGGCTAGAGGTACTTTCAGCAAGGTGAAGTCCTTCATAATCAAATTGCTCCAAATGGCTTAAAATGCATGACCCACGCTTGACTTCCAGAACTAGGAGGCTTGTTTCCAATGGCAAGACATACTCGTTTTAGATGCCCTTGATGATACGATCAAGTGTCATCATAGGAAGACCAACTTCTGATATTGTCTTGGTTCGCCAACTCTCAAACCACTGAAGCCTCACACATTCTTGGTTTTTTATTTTTTATTTTATATAAAATTCAGAAGAAGTCAGATCCTCAAAATAGTTTCCTGAGGTTACTGCAGTAGATTCAGGGCCTAAGTTAATCCATTAAGTGCAGCTGCAATAGCACATCCATTGGTTGGACTCATAGGAGATGGAGGTTCAGACTGCTGTAGGATCCAAACAAAAATTCTTTGCTCAAGATATTGTTGCGTGCCAGTATTTCAACAGATTTCGGTAGGGTGGCATCTGATTTTATCTCAACCACTTTATTTGTAGGAGCAGAAGGGAGAGTAGACACCGGGATGCTTTCAAAGCAAGCATTGAGCTTCTCGTTAGAACTTAACTGTGGCTCTTTAGCATTCCACAAATCCTCTACTCGCATACCCAGCGTCACCTCAGGGCTTCACAAACTCCCTCTCATGGCCACTATAACTCATTCTGTCTCTCTCTCTCTCTCTCGGCTCGTTACCTCCTCTGTTCACCCCTGTCAATGATACTCAGAACAGGGGAGCTCATTTCCTTCTTAGTTTCTGCTTCTGCTTCTCCCTCTCTCTCCTCTCTCGGTTTCTGCTTCTGCTTCTCGGTTTCTATCCTCTCCTCTCTCGGTTTTTGCTTCAGTTCATCGCTATCGCTCCCATTTTTCTCCTTGGCTTCAGCTCATATCCTCTCTACTTCTCTCTCTCTTTTCTGAGTTGTTGCCTGGAGACTTCACGCCCCCCCCCTTTCTCGGTTTCTGCTTCCGCTTCTCCCTCCCTCTCCTCTCTCAGTTTCTGCTTCAGTTTGTTGCTGTCGCTCCCATTTTTCTCCTTGGCTTCTTGCCCCCTCCTTTTGCTGTGTTTCCTCTTCACTCTCCTTTTCAGTCTGCACAACGAGTTGCCCCTACCTCCAGATGTGGTGCTGCTCCTGTCCTTGTTGTTGGAGCAGCCACTTCCTTCCTTTCTCTGCTGCCCCAGAGTCGCTTTTCTCCTCCCCAACAGCAGTGCTTTTTCCCCTTTTTGCAGCTTTTTCTCGCATCACATGTCTACTCTCCTCTTACTAGCTTTTTCCCATTTTCTTTTTATTACACTATTATGATTAATATTTTTGAATTCTTGACTTTTAATTTTTATGTTTCCTTATGTATATATTCTTTTATTTTTTATAGTTTTGCTTTGATTTATTATAATTTTTTTTAATTAGCTAATTATATATATATATATATTGTTTTGAGTTTATTTAATTGTCCTCCATTACTTAATTCCAAATTGTCCTCTTTTTGAAGTTTTGTCATTTTTTAATTTTCCTATTTGCTTAATTATTAATTAATTGGTGTTTTCATTAATTAAATAATTAAGTGATTAGGGATGGGGTGTTCACAATTACCTTAAACCAGTCAATTGAAATAGAATATAGCTTTTAAATTCATCTCAATTACCCTTTTATCGACATGCATGCCTGTTAAACAAAGGAGACAAAACAACAAGAATGAAAGCAAACAGATAGATATTTACAAAGGGTGGACTTGACCAAGGATGAAAGCCTATGGCCTACGTACCCTACGATGCAGATCAAAGTCCACATAGTTCGACCAAAAAGGCATCTTTATTGTTTGATGGTTCAAAAATTTTGTGATGAGAATAAGAAGGTTTAAATTAAACAGATTTTTGTAAACAAAATGGAATTGGGATTTGGTTTGTATATTTTAATTCACGACAACCTGATTAATCTAGCCCTCCTAACCTCAACATGTTTTTAATTTTGTTTGATTTTGGAATCTTAATCCTTATTTTGAAATTTAAACGAAATGATTATAAAGAATGAATTTAATCACTTTGTGAAAAAAAAATTAATTAAGATATTTATTTTTACATTATTATCATTATTGTTATCATTATTTTAAAATGAGTATGTACTAATTTCGGGGATCTAAGGAGATTAAAATCTCACATGATCCTAATCACCCGAGGAGAATAATATTCTCACTCGGTGATTTTCGTAAATTAAAGTAAATATTTAATTATTATTTTTTTTAAACAAATGTATACTAACTTTAGGGATCTAAGGAGATTAAAATATCACGTAATCTCATGCAATTGAGTAGAACAATATTCTCACATGATAATTTCGCAGATAATGGAAAATATTTAATTAAGGTGAATATTTAATTATTATTACCTTTTTTTTTAAAGAAAATGTACTAATTTTAGGGATCTAAAGAGATTAAAATCTCACATTATCCAAATCATCCGAGGAGAACAATATTCTCACTCGGTGATTTTCATAAATTAGAGTAAATATTTGATTATTATTATTTTTAAACAAATGTATGCTAATTTTAGGGATCTAAGGAGATTAAAATCTCACATGATCCCAATCACCCGAGGAGAATAATATTCTCACTCGATGATTTTCATAAATTAAAGTAAAATTTTTAAGTATTATTATTTTTAAACAAATGTATACTAACTTTAGGGATCTAAGGAGATTAAAAAAATCACATAATCTCATGCAATCGAGGAGAATATTCTCACATGATAATTTTGAAGAAAATGGAAAATATTTAATTAAGGTAAATATTTAATTATTATTATTATTATTTTGTATTATTATTATTTATAGCAAGTATGTATTAATTTTTAATTTTTTTCTCTGGGATCTAAGGAGATCAGAATCTCACACGGTCCTAAAATACCCGAAGAGAATAATGTTCTCACTCGATGACTTTCTTAGAACTTTGTTTATAAAGTTAAAAATTAATCTCGTATTGACACAAAGATAATAGTAATATATATACACCTATATGCATCTATATGTATACATATATATATATATATAGAGAGAGAGAGAGAGACACACACACACACATGTAATAATACATATAAGCATGATAGAAAAGGAGAGCAAGCTTCAAGAAAACAGGGAAGCATATATCTATATATTCCCACACACACACACACACACACACACATATATATATATATATATACATCTACATACATATATATATATATATATATAAACTCATATGTGATATATATGTGAGTATGGTATGAGAGGTAAAGAGCTTCAGGAAGCATGAATTCATATACCCACACGTATATATATATATATATATACATCCACATACATATATATATATATATGTGTATAAACAGATGCATAATATATATGTAAGAAGAGAGCAAGCTTCAGGAAAACATGGAAAGTTATATCCTTTCTTTCTCACTCTCCTCCATGGCACCAGAGAAAAATCTGCAGTAGTTATCAATATATATATATCTTCATACATCTATATATACACATATATACACACACACATATATACATGTATACAACGATGGAAGGAGAGAACAAACATGCATCATGAAAGATCAAGACTCCCCACATCATATACATGCACTCATATTTGTTTTCACATATATATAGATATATATATATATATATATCTATCTATATACACACCATATATATATATATACATCTACCTATATATATATATAGACACACATATAATGTATATGATCCTGATGGAAAAGGAAAGCAAGCATTAGCCGAGAGTGAAGAACTTAGAAGCACGCTAGCACATAGGTAAGAAGCAAGCAGATAAATGAATAAGATTACTAAAGTTTAGCGGTGTTTTCTTGTCAAGGTCAGATCCCTTACCAGCTACCCTTTAACGGAAAACCATAAGAGAATAAGAGCAATGCCAACGTCCCTCTTTCTTTTCTCCTTCACGGCTGCTTTTAGCTCAGGCTATTTATCTCTGTTCGCCCCTGTTCACGTTGCTCAGAATAGGGGAGGATGTTCTCAGTTGCTCACCTGTCATTGCAGCTCAGCCTAGCTAATTTTGCTTCCCGGTTCTAGCTTAGTTCAGCTTGTTTTGCTTCTCGGTTCTAACTCGATTTAGCTTGTCACTGTTGTAGCTTGGTTTCTCCTCTTTCAGCCACTCTCCAGACTTCCTCTCTTGGTTTCTCTTCCATAGCAGCTCTAGCCTTCCTCTCTCGGTTTCTCTTCTATAACAGCTCTACTCTTCTATCTTGGTTCTCCCTCATAGCAACTCTCCTCCTCTCTCTTTGTCTCTTTACCTCCTCCTCTCTTTATCTTGTTCACGTTGCCTCCACTGCCATCATTGATTTCCCTGTGCTATCTGTCACTTCCTCAGAGCTACGACAACTTGCACAAAGAGGCGGCCATAGCGTTGGCAGAGCAGTATCCACTTGCAGCCACTGTCAAAATGAGCTAGAATCATGTTTTGCCAATATGTATTATATGTGTTTGGTATTTGATTTAATTTATTTCAAATTTGACCCCTTTTTCTTCCTTTTTTTTTATTGTTATTATTATTATTATATTTTATTTATTTATTTTTGTCATCATCACCATTAATATTTACTTTTGGATTTTTCCTATTTTTGTGTCTATTAAGATTTTTAATTTTGATTTGTTATTATTATTATTAATTAATTTTTAAATTTTGTTTTTTTCTTAAAGTTCTCCCATTATTTATTTTGAATTTTAAATTGCCTTTACTTAAAAATGTCATTTGAGCCTCTGTCATTTTTATTTTCCTTATTTGCTTAATTATTAATTAATTAGCGAATCCATTAATTAAATGATTAAGTAACTAGAGATGGGGTGTTCACAGTTACCCCTCTTTGCTTATCTCTTAAGTTAGGGAAGCAAAAGTTATGAAGAGATGACCCAACATAAGAGCAAGCAAAGATGTGAACACACCATTCCTCACGCTGAGGGAAAACCAGTAAAAGGGGATCTTATGTAAATCTAGGTCCGAATGGGACAATAAGTTGTCTACTCATGATGCAAGAATTTTGAAAGAAAATTGCCTGGACACGATGCAGGACTTTGTCAGAAAAGTAAATTGCCCTGGACACGATACAAGACTTTTGACAGAAATGTAAATTGCCCTGGACACGATGCAAGACTTTTGACAGAAATGTAAAATTGCCCTAGACATGATGCAGGATTTTTTACAGAAATGTAAAGTTGCCCTGGACATGAAGTAGGGATTTTTGACAGAAATGTAAATTGCCCTGGACATGATGCAGGACTTTTGCAGAAATGTAAAGTTGCCTGAACACGATGCAGGACTTTTGACAGAAATGTAAATTGCCTGGACACGATGTAGGGCTTTTGACAGAAATGTAAATTGCCTGGACACGATGTAGGGCTTTTGACATAAATGTAAATTGCCTTGACATGATGCAGGACTTTTGACAAAAATGTAAATTGCCTGGACGCGATGTAGGAACTTTGACAAAAATGTAAATTGCCTAGACACGATGCAGGACTTTTGACAGAAATGTAAATTGCTTGGACACGATGCAGGACTTTTGACAGAAATGTAAATTGCCTGGACACGATGCAGGACTTTAACATAAATGTAGATTGCCTTGGACATGATGCAAGACTTTTTGAAAGAAAATTGCCTAGACACGATGCAGGACTTTTACGTTGATTTGAAGAGAAGTATTCACCTTGTATGGAATATGCTATCATGCAGTGCAATACATGCACCTATGAGAGATACATACCATCATGCTCAGACTGTAGCATGATTTGACCACTTGCTAAGCTTGTCATCTTTATGACCATGGTGTTCTTTAGGTGTGAATAGATTAAAATTCAACCAAGATTTTGCCCTTAACATTTAAATCGTTATCTCATGAATACTCCAAGATCAATTTTCTTGAATCAATAAAAATACTTTTACCAAGGAGGGGTGTGACTCTTTTGGAAGCACCTCTTGGACATTCATGAGATGTGATATAACACGTGTTTATGGGCAAAATGCATGGTGCATGTGTTTTTCATTTCTTTGAAACATCAATTTTGCACGTGTGGTAGATGCACGAGCTAGATATATGATGAATGTGGAGAACCACGTATGCATGAGACATGCAAGTTTTTGAAGGATAATGAAAATTTTGTTTACTTTGATACATTTCCTAAATGATGCTTATACTCTAAGCGTTAGAAATAAGAGAACGCTACGTGAATGTAGACTTTCTACCTTATACTTTGGAAACTGGAGGGGTAACATATTAAGTCATAGTTTGTGCTGGTTGGAAAGAAAGCCATATTGCTCGGAGTGAAAGAATTGTCTACCTAAGCTTCTCTTGTTGTGACTTTTAACTCATCGTTTCAACAGCCGATGGTCCCCATAACTTTATCCTTTTGGGTCAACATCTGGTAAACTTAATTTCCTTTCCTTATGCTAGACCAGGGGACGTTGAAAATGCTTCAATCTCTTTTTACAAAGTAACCCGGTGACAAAAACAGAAATGCCTAGACGTGTATATGTTTCACATTTTAAGTTTCATCCCAATAATTGCGTGAAAGCACTTATTTAAAAAATCATGGGTGTTTCTAAAATGCGTATCATTAGATAATATTTTGAACGATTTCATTCACTTGAATATTTATTTTGCATATTGATTGAATGGAGTAATTATAAAGGCGATACGATTTTGTATAAAGAAGAATAGTAATAAGAAGCAAGTCTCTTAAATGAGTAAGCGACTTTTGTAAATAGATCATGTGGTCTAAAGGAAAATAAGTGATAGATTGGATACAAATGTAAAGGAGAGCCAAAATGGCAACTGGGATGGCTTTGACTTTCAGCTCCAAGTGACACTAGTTGCTTGAACCTGGTGTTGCCTCGGATACACATATTTTGAACTGGTTAATGAAGACAATCTCTAAGGATCCTTCCAAGCGAGAAATTTAATCCTGTGTAGCTTCGCTTCATTCATCATCTATTGCCCTAACTTTTCCTTAAGCTGCCTTTTCAGGTTTTCGACTTAACGGGCCCCAATTGTAAAATCTTCTTTCTTTCTTTTTCTTCTTTTTTCTTTTTTTTACTTTTGTCGTTCCCATTTTTAAGTAAAGTATTTCTTTACTGTATTTGAGTTAACCGGTCTTTCGAGCTTTCTCCCATCCAAATCAGCAAGGACCAACGCACCTCTGGAGAATGCTCGTATCACCACATATGAACCTTCATATGAAGGTGCCCATTTGCCTCTATTATCCTCTAGATTTGGGAGGACCTTTTTTAGAACCAACTCCCCTGGTTCAAATTCTCCAAGATGAATCTTTTGATTGATGGCCCTTACCGTCCTTTTCTGGTATAATTGCCCATGACACATAGCTACTAGCTGCTTTTCTTCGATCATATTCAACTGCTCGTATTGTGTCCTTACCCACTCATTCTCCTATAAGTTAGATTCTATCAACACTCAGAGAGAGGGGATCTCAACCTCAATTGGGGTGACCACCTCCATACCATATACTAAAGAGTAAGGAGTTGCCCCTGTGGATGTATGTATTGTTGTGTGATACCTATGGAGAGCATATGGGATCATCTCGTACCAGTCTAAGTGATAGTCATCTTACTAATGATCTTTTTTATGTTCTTATTTTTTACCTCGACTGCCCCATTCATTTGTGGCCGATAGGGTGCAAAATTATGATGCTTAATCTTAAATTGCTCGCATAACTTCTTAATGTTAGCTCCATTTAGGTTGAGGGCATTATTAGTGATGATCCTTTTCGGTATACCATATCGGCATATAATGTTTGATTTCAAATATCGAAGGAAGACCCTTTGGGTAATATTAGAGAAGGAGCACACCTCTGTCCATTTTGTGAAGTAGTCAATGACTACTAAAATGAATCGGTGTCCATTAGACGCCTTTGGATTGATGGGACCAATCACTTTGATTCCCCATATCGAGAATGCCATGGTGCCACCAGGTTGTGTAGGGGTTGTGGTGGAGCATTGATCCTAATGGCGTATATTTGACATTTATGACATCTCTTCACATAGTCGATGCAATCTTTCTCCATGGTTAACTAAAAGTACCCACATATTTGAATTTGCCTAGTCATGGTGTGGCCGTTAGCATGAGTTCCACACATCCCTTCGTGAATTTCTATCATTATCCTTCGTGCTTTTGATGTATCTACGCATTTGAGCAAAGTGTTATCCCATGATCTTTTATACAACACTTCTCCCCTAAGGAAGAAACTCATTGCCAATTGACGAATGGTTTTATGGTCATTCTTAAATGCCTCAATCGGATATTGCTGACTTTGGACATAGTTCTTTATGTCATGGAACCACGGTTGCCCATCGCTTTCTTCCTCCACATTTAGGCAATGAGTTGGGGTATCCCGGGTCTCAATCTACACTGGTAGCATGTTAACTCCACAATCTAGCTTGATCATTATGGCGAGGGTAGCCAATGTATCAGCAAATTGATTTTTGTCATGAGTCAGATGTGTGAAGTTTATCTCCTCAAACTTTGACATCAATTCTGTTAGGTACCTTTAGTATGGTATCAGTTTGGGATCTTTGGTTTGCCATTCTCCCATTACCTGATAAATTACGAGGGCTGAATCTCTAAACACATCAAGATATTTGACACCTAATTCTAAGGCAACTTGCAGGCCATTGACACAAGCCTCATATTCTACCACATTATTTGTGCAGTCAAAACTGAGCTTGATTGCCACTGGATACTGTTTACCTTTGAGCGATGTTATCACAGCCCTTAATCCACTACCATGTACATTGGTAGCCCCATTAAAATACATTGTCCACTTGACCTCCTTTGGTTCATCTTCTTCCACTGTCAGGATATCCTCATTCGGGAACTGGAAATCCAGTGGTTGGTATTCATCCAAAGGACTAGCTGCCAAATGCTCGACTATAATGCTCCCTTTGACTGATTTGCTGGTCATATACTTTATGTCATATTCTGAGAGTATCACCTGCCACTTTAAGACTCTTCCTGATACATGAGGACTCTAAAAAATGTATTTGATTGGAACCATCCTGGAGATCAGCCATGTGACATGATATAGCATGTACTGCCTCAGTCTCTTTGTGGTCCACACAAGGCCACAATAGGTCTTTTCAATTAAAGGATATTATGACTCAATTTATTAAACTTTTGGCTTAGTTAATAAATTACTTGTTCCTTTTTTTCTGACTCATCATGTTGTCCTAACACAGTACCTATGGACCCCGGTCGGATCGTCAGATAAAGGATAAAGGGCTGCCCTAGTGTAGGTGGTACCAAGACAGGGGGATTCAAGAGGTATTATTTTATTCTATCAAACGCCCACTGACAAGCCTCGTCCCATTCCCCTGGTTGATTATTGCGCAATAATTTGAATATTGGTTCGCAAGTGGCAGTTAGGTTTGCAATGAACCTAGCTATGTAATTCAAACGTCCCAAGAAACTTCTAACTTCTGTTTCCGTACTTGGTGGTGGCATGTCACGAATGGCCTTAATTTTATTGGGGTCCACTTCTATTCCCTACTTACTAACGATGAACCCCAAAAGTTTCCCCGATGTGGCCCTGAATACACACTTACTAGGATTCAAACGGAGTTTGTACTTCCGCAGTCTTTCAAAGAGCTTTCGCAACACAGCCACATGACTTTCCCCTTCGGCTGACTTAGCGACCATGTCATCCACATATACCTCTACTTCTTTACGCATCAAGTCATGAAACAGGACTACCATCGCGTGTTGATAGGGGCTCTGGCATTTTTAAGCTCAAAAGGCATTACCTTCTAACAGAAAGTCCCCTATTGAGTGATGAAAGTAGTTTTCTCTTTATCATTGGGGTGCATGGGAATTTGATTGTAGCCAAAATATCCATCCATGAAGGAGAATTTGAAGCTTTTTGCTGTATTATCAACTAGAACATCAATGTGAGGTAAAGGAAAGTCATCTTTTGGGCTAGCCCGATTTAAGTCTCTATAATCGATGCACATTCTCACTCACCCATCTTTCTTTAGTACGGGGATATGTTCGTGACCCATTGAGGGTATTTAGCAACTTCTAGAAAACTAGCCTCCCATTGCTTCATTACTTCCTCCTTGATTTTGAGGGACATTTCTGGGCTTATCCTTCTTAATTTTTGTTTCTTAGGCACCACATTAGGGTACAAAGGTATTTTGTGGGTAGCAATTTTAGGATCTATTCTTGTCATATCCTGATACGACCATATAAACACATCCATATATTCCTTAAACAAATTGATCATCTCTTCCCTTTCTGGATTATCCCACTATTTTTAACTCCTTTTTGTCATTCTCGATCCCCATATTAATTACTTCGGTGATTTCTTTACGCAGAGTGATTCCCTTTTCTGCAGATTCTATTATTTTAGCAAAGGTTTGAGATAACTCATCATTATTATCTATTTCTAAGTTGTTTGTATCTGAAATAGCATGTGGCTCATTCAAATAGTGCCTGGGTGCTTCTGCTTTAGACAAAAGTTTCGAGGATTCAAACTCCTTGGAAAGTAGGTAGAAAAGGCAAGAATAAATACGAAAAGACAGGATATAAACAAGATATTGGCAAAAAGATTGAAATTGCTACATCCATTTGATATTCAAAATAAAATTCAAATTGTTAGCTATTACAAAACTCTTGAAATGATATTCAAAATATTACTCTAATGACATGACATCCGACAACACTTCAGATTCTCAATTGTTTTCTCCTAATTCATCCAGCTGGATCCACATGGCTCTTGTGTGATCTCTTTCTTCTTCACTTGCCAATACAATTGGGTTGCTCGGGTGTATTATCTCAACAGCAACAGGAAATGTTTCTTAAATGTGGGGTATTTCCATTTTTCCTCTCAGTTAACATTCCTTTTGTCGCGTCCCGTGAGTCTCCACAGACAACTCATATCCTAACCCTTGCCCATCCTGAATTTTTGGATAACTCAACCAGTTCTCATATGCCTTGCAGATTAGCGCCCAATCCTTTTCCTTTTTGATACTCATTATTCATCATAATCTTGGCCACTACTTGGTTGACATCCTTAGTAGATTCCCCAACTCCTAATGGGTTTTGGCTAGCACCTTTAGTAGATTTTCTAGCCTCTAACCCCTCCAGACTCTGGTAGGAACTGTCAATAACCTATTCGGCATTCTCAATGTAGGGCACCGTGCTTGGTTTACTGATGATCATCTCTTCTTCACCTTTTACAATGATGAGTTTTCCTTTATCAATGTATTTGATCCTTTAGTGCACGGTTGATGGGACTACACCAGCTGCATGAATCTAAGGTCTTCCTACAAGCATCGTGTATGTCGCATCGATGTCCATGACCTAAAACTCAACTATAAATAGGTTTGGACCAATTTCCATAGGGAGCTCAATCTTTCCAATTACTTCTCTCCTTGTCTCATCAAAGGCCCTCACTACCATGTCATTGTACTCAATACATGACTTTTCTATCGATAACTTCCCTAAAGTGGATAAAAGTAGAACATTTAGGGCTGACCTTCCATCAATGAGTACTTTAGCAATCTCATACCCATAGCATTTCAAAGTAATATGGAGAGCTTTGGGCTTTCCAGCCAGTGTGGGGTGTATCTCATCCTCTGAAAAAGCGATCAAGGTGGAGTTTTTTACCGCATTTACCATGTTCACCACCTTTTCTAGAGTAATGTCAAGATGCACATAGGCTTTATCTAACACATTCTGTAACGCCTTTCGGTGGACCTTTGAATTCATTATGAGAGTCAAGATTGAAATTCGGGCTGGCATTTTTCGTAGTTGATCAACCATATTGTACTCGCTCTGCTTCATAATTTTCAAGAACTCCTCTGCTTCCTCTCGTTCTCCTCTCTTAGGGGCCTCTCTTAGGTTTGAACTTTCACCTACTTCCCAATTCAGGTTTGGAGTTCCTTCTACGTCCTTGGAGTACACCCGACTGCTACGAGTAATTCCTCATATGATTTATGCGTGCACTCTTTCTGTGACCGGCCTTTCTCCTGATGCCTTATTATCATATGAGCATTCTATTTTTAGACCATAATTCCATGGTACAGCATGATTACTCTGATACGAAAATGGAGATGGCACATGGATGACAGCAGTCAGATTTTTACTGGGCACCGGTGCAGGTATAACAAGCAAAGATCCTTTCATTGAAGTTTACAAGTTGCAATTACTTTAGGCAGAAGTGACCTCCTTAACTTCATAGACTGGCTTATTAACTACTAGGAAAGAGCTCTTGGGTTTTGTAGGGCCAGACAGTCCCTTGGTCTTAGTACCATCCTCCTCTGTGACACACACGTTCCTTTCAGTGGGTTCTTGAATCTTTTCAATGGTTAGAACTCCTAACGTCATCATTCTCTTTTCTAACTCTTTAAATTGCCTACAGTCTTCAATGTCATGCCTACTTCTCTTTCATGAAACTCACAGTAATTGTTCTGTAGCCTTATAGGTATGTTTTGCTCTTTATCCTGAGTGGAAATATAGTTAGCATCCCTCAAGCTTTTATATAACTGTCGCATGGTGCATGATACATCTGTCAAGTTTTTCAAGCCGGGCTCTTCTGTGTCTATCATAGACACTTGTTTCCCTTTATCATGACTTGGCAAGGGGTTGGTGACGATGTTGGGGTCATCACCTGCCTTTATGCCAATATGATTATTGTCTAATAACACCAAAACATGCCTCCTAAAGGCAACACACCTGTCAATGTTGTGCCCAGTAGCTCCTATGTGATACTCATAAGTAGCATTAGAGTCATACCACCCAGGGAATAGTGGCTGAAGTGGCTTAACAGGCTTGAGGCCCATAAGCTTTTTTGCCACTAAGTCGTGAAAGAGCTCAGATTGACTAACATTGAAGTTAGGTAACGGCCTATCATCACGAGGCTGTTGAGTAGGCCTAAACCCTCTACTTTGGACCATTACTGGTTGTGGTCCAAGATAGGATTGTGGCGGTGTTGGGTAACTCATATGACTGCTCATAGCTGGACCTCGTGGTTGGTAGGCCATGGCTGAGTTATGGCCATGAAACGGTGCCTAGGGATATTGATTACGCAAGGGGCGAAGGTACTGGTATGCAGCGTGGATGTTACTGATATCCCCTTCCTTCTTTTGATTGCTTATAGGCCTTCTGGTTTCTGCGGATGTATTTTCAAACAATCCATCGCGCACATCAGCGTCTATTCTTTCTCCAACCTAGATAAGGTCAGCAAACTCATTCACATGGTTCCCTAACATGATTTTACAATAAGGGTCCCTAAGGTATGAATGAAATAGGAACATAATTCTGAGTCCATAAGTGGTGGTTGAACCTCATCTGCTGTGGCTCTCCACCTTTGAGTGTATTTCTTAAGGTCTCCATTCCTTTCTTTTTCAACCCCTTTAAGTGCTCTCATGTGGGAGCTGTATCCAGCTTGAACCTATATTGCCTTATAAACACATCAGTAAGATCTCTCCACCTCTTTAGTTTTAAGTGATCTAGTTTCATGAACCAATGTAATGCTGCACCAGTCAGGCTCTCATGGAAGAAGTTTATAAGGAACCTTTCATCCCTAGACCATACCGACATTTTGGTGCAGTATGACTTTAGATGATAGTGTGGATCTCCACTACCATCATACTTAGTGAACTCAGGTACTTTAAATTTTTTAGGAATTGGGACTTCCGGGGCTAAGCATAACTCCTCCAATTCCACAAACTTCCAGTTAGTTGGCCTTTGTAAAGCTCGCAGCCTGTCCTTCACCTCTGCTAAATCTTCTTCCCAGTCTTTCTTTTCATTATCCTCTTTCACCTTGAGGCCAGTATTAGCAACGGGCTGGGTAAGACCGATGAATGCAACAATCAGTTCTCCTCCTGAGAGATTACAGGTGAAAGCACCCCCTTGATTCCATTCCTGATACCCTTGTCCTTCCATTTCTAAAGTCGGGGGATTTGCCTCTGTGTCGGTTCTGGCACTCCTGTAGCTAAGGGACTACCCAAAGTTACTCCCAGTATCTCAATACTTGAATTAGGGACCCCATGATCTGTATTCATGGCATTAGCGGCATTCGGCGAAATATTGTTTGCTGCCACACTAGAGTTCATATTCTGTAATAACTTCATCATTTCTAGCATTTGAGCCTGCATGATCCCCATTTGATCTTTCAATGCTCCTACTTCAGCTTCTAACCATTGCTCAGACTTTGATCGATTATTTTCAGTAGAGATAGCTCTGACACATGCCCGGGTCAGATACGTTCGGCTTGACAGCTGAGCTTGGTTAGACAAATTTTTGCCCCTCGAGCAATGTTGTCTTCTTACCTACATTTTGAAAAAAGAAAAAATGATAGACCTTAATAATAAAGTAGTCACTTAGGTTTTTATTTTGTTTTTTTAATTTATTTTATTTTTATTTGTTAATATGTTGACTTAGCATAAAGGGCATAGGAATCTCAGACCCTTGAATCCTTGAGGGTACATATTGTATCACTCAATGAATCAAAGTTAACGGCTAATGCAAGAGATGTTTAATGTCCACATGCGCAGGTCTGTTTTGCACCACATAACCTATTCGTTCTTCATATGATTCATGACACCCCACAGATGAGTAGTGAACATATTTGATAACCCAAAGAAGAAGTCGTGCATTTATTAAGAACAAAATGTTTGATTACATTACTTGATTTGAGGTTATACATAAAAAAAGTGACCCAGCCTACGAATTCATATTACAAAATATGGAAGTCGTCTCCTTTTCTCACTCATATAAGATTTCATCAACATCTTCAGATCTTCCATAAGGTTATGACATAAGGTGAAAAATTTAATTACAGTTGCAGGAGTCTTTGCAGGGATGGCGTGCCCTTCAGCTTGTCTATATGCATACGTGAATTCTGGAATGATATCATTGGTAAATAGAATTATCCTTCTGAAGCGCTCTAGCCACATTTCCTTCTCAATCACTTGCTCTTCATGGTGAGTCTCCCACAACCGAGCCTTTTCAGCGTGATGGTTGAGCTGTTCAATTAAGTTTTGCACTGTTATCACATTATCACTTTTGACACTAGCCACCTCCCTTGTTTTTTCTTCTAACTGTTTGGCGAGGATTTCAATTTCTTGTTGGAGGTCATTAAGAGACTTAAGTTCCTCCACCACCCTCATCATGGCATCCTTTTCTTTAATAGCTTTTAATAATCGAGTTTGATAATTGAGGGCCTTCTTATTGCTTTCTTCAACTCATCTTTGAACCCTCCTTACTGTATCTTTTAATTTATCATTTTCCTCATTCAGTCTCTTGAGCTTGGTATTCATTTCTAACTCATTTCTTCTTTTTGCTCTCTCATCTTCTTGCGACTTAGCTAAGCTTTCCAAGTGCCTCTTACTTAATTCCTCTAGACTTTGTAACTCAACCTTTTTACCCTCTAATTGGTTGGCCAAACATTCATTAACCTCCTGTAGGTTGTTACTTAATGAGGGATTACTAGGCCCTAGGGGTGGATGGGTCCCACCATTCCTCTCCTTAAGCCAAGCCTCATATCCCTTCGTAGTTACCACACTGCGCTTTCCTAGTTCTAACCTCCCTTTACGCACCATATGATTCCATGCATCACTTATCATATGGGTCATTTCCACCTTCAACAGATCACCATTATAGAAATTGACTCTTTGCACAACCTCTTCAGACGGGATGTCCTGTTCGTATGCAAATTGGCAATGCGTGATCACAGGGTTATAGTTAATGCATCCTCGGGCACCCATAAGGGGAATGTCAAGGAAGCTCCTGCAGCACTAAATGATATTCTCGCTTTCCCACCAAGAGAGCTTCCACCAAACAGTGGTATCTTCAAGCTCTTCTATCCTTTTGATCCACTTATCGCGATTCATTCTTGCTTGTAGTGGAATTGACCCTTCATGGCATGGATAATCTCGGATCAAGTGATGGATGGTGTCAAATCTCGTACCGAGTTGGTATTCCCTGCCATAGACATGATTAACCCACTATATGTTCAACAATGGCAAACAACACTTCAATTTTCCTTTATTCTCTCTAAGGTAGAAACTCAATGTTAGAAATGTTTTTGCTAAAAGCACTGGCACTATGTTCACTTGGTGATTTTCTACCATCCACAGGACACTTACCGCTACCAGATCAACTGCCCACACTACCAACGAGAATAATACTAACCCATATACTGCCAAGGCGAGGACTCTTCCGAAAACAACCTAATTCCCTTTCTCAGCTAATGCCTATAACCTTTTCTCTAAATATTTCCTGGATAAACCTTCTATTGCCCCAGAGCGGCATAACTATACTCATGTAGGTTCCTCCCCTAGGATCTAAGCCACTACGCGCTTGGAAGGGAGGTATCCAGGGTACAAATAGACAAGAGTGTCTCTGTTAATAGGCATTTTCATCAAGCCTCCGTATTCCTCTAACATGGGTACAAGCTGGAAAGTTGGAAATGTGAAGCATCTCAATGAATCGTCCCAATGTTGAGCTAGGACTGCAAGCGCCTCAGGTTGGATAGGGACTAATAATAAATCCAAGATGTCTCCATAATCCTTTTGAAAACAGCGGACCTGCTCCCTATGAGTTTCCCACTCATAGTAATTAAGCTTTCAACTGATTAAGCTTCTACCTTCACTTTAACTCTCTTCCCAATCGAGATTATTCCTGTTGGGCTTGTGTCTTAAGGTTGTGTGGTGTCCAATGATTCCATCATATCTTTATGCCAATCAACAGAAATGATGACTCAAGCTGTAACAAGTCCATTGGTTAGAAATAAAATGGAATAGGCACATAAACTTCTTTAATCAATTGATTATATAGCGCTTTATTCATTATTAATCACTAAAAGCCTTATTGATTCATTGTGAGTAATAGGTAAAAACTCTTAACCCAAGGAAAAGTAAGTCTTCACATGGACAAGGCTCAAATAAGTGAACCAGATAATCCATTGATATATTGTTTTTTGCCAAAGTTATTGATTTTTAAAAGTTCCCAACTCCATTAATACATCATCAGGCCAAACTTCCACACAGAGCATATTTTCAACCTTAGCTCATTTCTTAGGTTAATAATGCATCAAATGGAGATATTCTGATAGTTAAAACCAGCTAAAAAAAAACAAATTTATTTTAAAAACATGTAACTATGCCATGAATGATATGATAACATGCAAAATGAGAGTGAAATATACTCCCTTGGTGTCCTAGCTGGGTCATCCCTAAATGAGGAAAAGTTACCCTAAAGATGACAGGCTCTAGGAAGGTTGTCTATTAAGTTTGATCAACTAGTATGTAATGTTCTGAGGATAGATCTAATACCTTAGAGAATTACTGGTTCCCAAATTGCCCCCACTCATAAGAGTGAGGATCTCGCAACATGAATTAGACTAAAAGAGGACAGAATCCCACTCCAGTCAAATTCATATAACAAGATACAACCTGAGCGTGGTACTCACGGTAACCTCTGGAAACGAGAAGCTCCATAGGGAAACCAATATAAACCTCTACTAACCTAAAGCGAGCGAGGACCCAGGTATAGAGCCCAAAAAAGTGTGTGAGGTACAACGTGAATGTGCTAAGTGTGTGAAGGGAGCATATAAACCTCTGAACCTATAGTTTACCCAACCCTCATTTGACAAACAGATAAATAGCAAGAGAAGCCAAGAACTTACAATACAGACAGGAGTCGTCTACCCTAAGGTTTTGTTCCACATGTTATCTATCCTAGCACATGTATTATAAATAAACTAACAAAATTATATGGTAGAATTTTAAGCATGTTATATGACTAAAAGAAGAAGATAGATACCTATACAAATAGCAAAAATAAATGGCAAATACATAAGAACATGCAGGCATAACATGTAATCAAAAGAACTAAATAAACACGAAAACAATAGAGAAGAATAAATAATTAAGCCAAAACACGACAAGGGTAATCAAGATAACAGAAAGCCATATTATTTCAGTTGGCTAATTAAATAGGCTTGACTCTCAAACATATCCCCAGTGGAGTCGCCAAATTGTCGTGACCGACCGTTCAGCGAAATAAAAAGAAGTGTTTAAATTGATTCCCAAAAATGAATCTTGAAAATCAATTTATTTGGAGTCACCATCAAAATTTTTAACGAAAAACTTTGGGAAACCAATTTGAAATAAAAATAAAATGACAATATGGTCTGCAAAATCAGAGATGAGTTCAGGAGTCTATTTCAATGTGGGGAAGGTGTTAGGCACCCCACAACACCCATCCATACGGACGATTACCTTAAATCAGTCAACTAAAATAGAATATGATTTTTAAATTCATCTCAATTACCCTTTTATCGATATACATGTCTGTTAAACAAAGGAGACAAAACAGCAAGAATGAAAGCAAACAGATAGATATTTACAAAAGGTGGACTTGACCTAGGATGAAAGCCTAGGGCCTACGTACCCTACGATGGGGATCAAAGTCCATGTAATTCGACCAAAAAGGCATGTTTATTGTTTGATGGTTCATAAATTTTGTGATGAGAATAGAAAGGTTTAAATTAAATAGATTTTCGTAAACAAAACAGAATTGGGATTTGGTTTGTGTATTTTAATTCACGACAACCTGATTAATCTAGCCCTCCCAACCTTTTCATATTTTTAATTTTTTTCAATTTTGGAATCTTAATCTTTATTTTGAAATTTAAATGAAATGATTATAAAGAATGAATTTAATCACTTTGTGAAAAAAGAAAAAAGAAAATTAATTAAGATATTTATTTTTGCATTATTATCATTATTGTTATCATTATTTTAAAATGAGTATGTTCTAATTTTGGGGATATAAGGAGATTAAAATCTCACATGATCCTAATCACCCAAGGAGAACAATATTCTCACTCAGTGATTTTCTTAAATTAAAGTAAATATTTAATTATTATTATTATTATTATTATTAAACAAATGTATACTAACTTTAGGGATCTAAGGAGATTAAAATCTCACATAATCCCATGCAATCGAGGAGAACAATATTCTCACACGATAATGGAAAATATTTAATTAAGGTGAATATTTAATTATTATTACCTTTTTAAAAAAAAAACTATGTACTAATTTTAGGGATCTAAGGAGATTAAAATCTCACATGATCCAAATCATCCGAGGAGAACAATATTCTCACTCGATGATTTTTGTAAATTAGAGTAAATATTTGATTATTATTATTTTTAAACGAATGTATACTAATTTTAGGGATCTAAGGAGATTAAAATCTCACATGATCCCAATCACCTGAGGAGAACAATATTCTCACTCGGTGATTTTCATAAATTAAAGTAAAATTTTTAATTATTATTATTTTTAAACAAATGTATAATAACTTTAGGGATCTAAGGAGATTAAAATCACATAATCCCATGCAATCGAGGAGAAAAATATTCTCACACAATAATTTCCCAGATATTGGAAAATATTTAATTAAGGTAAATATTTAATTATTATTATTATTATTTTGTATTATTATTATTTATAGCAAGTATGTATTAATTTTTAAATTTTTCTTTCTGGGATCTAAGGAGATCAGAATCTCACACGGTCCTAAAATACCCGAAGAGAATAATGTTCTCACTCGATGACTTTCTTAGAACTTTGTTTATAAAGCCAAAAATTAATCTCGTATTGACACAAAGATAATAGTAATATATATACACCTATATGCATCTATATGTATACATATATATATATATATATATATATAGACACATGTAATAATACATAGAGCATGATAGAAAAGGAGAGCAAGCTTTAGGAAAACAGGGAAGCATATATCTATATATTCCCACATATATATATATATATATATATACATCAACATACATACATATATATATATATATATATAAACTCATATGTGATATATATGTGAGTATGGTATGAGAGGTAAAGAGGTTCTGGAAGCATGAACTCATATACCCACATGTATATATATATATATATATATATGTATATATATATATACATCCACATACATATATATATATATATATATATATAAACACATGCATAATATATATGTAAGAAGAGAGCAAGCTTCAGGAAAACATGGAAACCCATATCTATATATTCCCACACACATATATATATATATACATCTACATACATATATATATATATATATATATAGAAACTCATATATGATATATATATAAATATGGTATGAGAGGTAGAGAGCTTCAAGAAGCATGAACTCATATACCCACACGCATATATATATATATATATACATCCATATACATATATATTTATATATATATATATATGTATGTATAAACACATATATAATATATATGTAAGAAGAGAGCAAGCTTCAGGAAAACATGGAAACCTATATCCTTTCTCTCTCACTCTCCTGACGGCACCAGAGAAAAATCTACAGCAATTTTCAATATATATATATATATATATATCTTCATACATCTATATATACACATATATACACACACACATATATATATACATGTATACAACGATGGAAGGAGAGAACAAACATGCATCAGGAAAGATCAAGACTCCCCACATCATATACGTGCACTCATATTTGTTTTCACATATATATATATATAGACACACATATAATGTATATGATCCTGATGGAAAAGGAAAGCAAGCATTTGCCGAAAGTGAAGAACTTAGAAGCATGTCAGCACGTAGGTAAGGAGCAAGCAGATAAACGAATAAGATTACCAAAGCTTAGCGGTGTTTTCTTGCCAAGGTCAGATCCCTTACCAGCTACCCTATAACAGAAAATCACAAGAGAGCAAGAGCAATGTCAACGTCCCTCTCTCTTTCCTCCTTCATGGCTGCTCTTAGCTTAGGCTATTTGCCTCTGTTTGCCCTATTCACATTGCTTGGAACAAGGGAGGATGTTCTCGGTTTGCTCGTCTGTCACTACAGCTCAATTCTAGCTTAGTTCAACTCATTTTACTTCTCGGTTCCAGCTCAGTTTAGCTTGTCATTGCTGTAGCTCGGTTTCTCCTCCTTTCAGCCACTCTCCAGACTTCCTCTCTCAGTTTCTCTTCCACAACAACTCCAGACTTCCTCTCTCGATTTCTCTTCCACAGTAGCTCCATTCTTCTATCTTGGTTCTTCCTCACAGCAACTCTCAGCCTCCTCAGTTTTCGATTTCTCACAGTAACTCTCCGACTCTCTCTTTCTCTCTTCACCTCCGACTCTCTTTATCTTTTTCACACTGGCTCCACTGCCATCATTGATTTCCCTATGCTACCTATCACTTCCTTAGAGCTACGGCAACTTGCACGAAGAGGTAGCCATAGCATTGGCAGAGTAGCATCCACTTGCAGCCACCGTCAAAATGAGCTAGAATCATCATGTTTATGCCAATATGTATTATATGTGTTTGGTATTTGATTTAATTTATTTCAAATTTGACCCCCTCTCTTCCTTTTTTTTTTATTATTATATTTTATTTATTTATTATTATTTATTTATTTTTGTCATCATCACCATTAATATTTACTTTTGGATTTTTCATATTTTTGTGTCTTTTATGATTTTTTTTATTTTGATTTGTTATTATTATTATTAATTAATTTTTAAATTTTGTTTTTTTCTTAAAGTTTTCCCATTATTTATTTTGAATTTTAAATTTCCTTTACTTTAAAATGTCATTTGAGCCTCTATCATTTTTATTTTCTTCATTTGCTTAATTATTAATTAATTAGCAAATCCATCAATTAAATGATTAAGTAACTAGAGATGGGGTGTTCACAGGCTATATATTCATAACTGATGTATAGCATTGATGCTCCCATAGTATGCTGGTCGTATAACCTACTTTTCCTGTATGAACGACTATAGATTGTAAAGAGAAAGTCTTCTCCTGATTTACCAAGAATATGTTTCTTGGGTTCAGAGCATATAAACATTCCCATTATGTGTGAATAGGAAATGTTAGAATATCATATAATATCTAGGGTATTAATCTGTTACGATATTATACTGAGTCCACCCATAAGAGGTACTCATTAAATAAGGGTAAAATACTAATTATAAGAATGACTACTAAACCCTAACTCTAGCAAGTCCTGTATAAATAGGGTTAGACTACTATATGATAAAAAAACTCACTAAAAGAGAGAGACTTGAGACGCTCTAAGTAGAATACCTGTAAGTATTCTGCAGTCGTATTCGAGAGGGGATTTAGGCTGTGAAAACCCGAGATACACCCAATACACTGTAGGTATTTCATTCAATTAGTGATCCCAGCTAGAGATCAATAAGCTTCTACTATTAGGAGATCAATGTAAGTCTCCTACTCGAAATCTATGAATATTTTAGTAGTAATTCTTGTAATTACTATTTTACCCTTATTTAATGAGCACTCTTTATGGGTGGACTCGGTATAATATCTTAACAGATTAATACCATAGATATTATATGATATTTTAACATCTCCCACTCACACATAACGGGAGTGCTCCTACACTTTGATACCAATGAAGGGAATAAATGAACATAAATATAGATTCAAAGTAGGAGACTTACATTGATCTTCTAATTGCGGAAACTTATTGATATTTAGCTGGGATCACTGATTGAATGAGATACCCAAAGTTTATTGGGTGTATCTCAAGTTTTCACTACCTAAATCCCCTCTTGAATGCCACTGCAGAATACTCGTAGGTATTCTACTTAAAGTGTCTCAAGTCTCTCTCTTTTAGAGAGTTGTTTATCGTATAATAGTCTAGCCCTATTTATGAAGGCTAGCTAGGAATTAGGGTTTAGTAGTAATTCTTATAATTACTATTTTACCTTTATTTAATGAGCACCCTTTATGGGTGAACTCAGTATAATATCTTAACTAATTAATACCCTAGATATTATACTATATTTTAACATTTTCAATTACTCAAAAGATGCTGATGGATGACATAAGCGATAATGGATGCTAAAAGAGAAAAAATGGCAGGTTTGCCTAACGACAACATGTTAAGAGTTTTGGCATTTAAATTAAATATTTGACTTGATAATTAAATGTCCTTTATATAGAATGACTAGGCTAGGCAAAGCATATAATGCTATAGTTACTCGGAATATGTTTTAGTTACTCAATATATGTTGCTAAAAGTATATGCATGTGTCATACATTGAAGTTCTATGTCTTTTTTATAGAATGACTTGGCTAGGCAAAGCATATAATGCTATAATCATTTTTTGATTGATACTCACATTTTCAGCATAATTTTAGAAAGAAAGAACAAGAAAATTAGACAAGAAAACGTGAATATGTTAACATGAAAACTTCACAAACACTTGATGTAATCTACTCTACATCATAATGTACTTGAATTAATAACATGAAAACTTCACAAACACTTGATGTAATCTACTCTACATCATAATGTACTTGAATTAATAACATGAAAACTTCACAAACACTTGTTTTTATTTGGCACAATAACAATGATAGTAAAAGAATTACAAGAATTAGTCATGCAAGGGGATTCAATGTAAAAAAAAAAAAAAATAGTTAATATATACAAAATTGAAAATGAATTCATCATATATATTAAAAATATATACTTAAAATGTGAGAATAAATCACTTTACAAAGTACCACTAATATATATATCGTCTGGAATTAAGAGAGTTGCAAATTCTGGAATTTAAGCTATTCAGCAAAGGCCTGCATAGGAAGATGGAAAAACCATGAACGTGTATAGCAAGAAATTGGAAGAATGCTGAAATGTTTCAAAAGGGAATGGTTTTATGCATGCCTATATTGAACAAAGGGGTAAAAGTAGAAAGCGAAGCATATGCTTATGCGTGCCCAACTTTGCAATTTGTTGTACTTATATAGAATGGCTATGATAGGCAAAGCACATAAAGATATAAACATTTTTGCATTGTTGCCCCCTTTTTCAGTTAAGTTTCAGAAGAACGGACAAAATAGTAAAACAAAAAACGTGAACATATTTCAGTTATACTCGAAATAAGCTGATGGATGGTGTGAATGATAATAAATGTTGCAATATATAGGACTGGCTTATCATAAAAAATTCATATATAAGGAAACTAAATGAATTGCTCTACCTACCCAACTATTAAAAACAAGCCAATGGTTTTTGGCGAACTGTTGTCACAAGTCCATCAAAATACTTAAAATACTCAATATTATTGCACTATTTATGCTTAGTTTCAGTTTGATCTAAAATTCATAATTGGATTATTGTGTCTGTGGAGAATTGTTTTATATATTTAAACATATATATATATATATATATTGTGATAATTTATATTTGAATAGTTAAGAGATTTATTTATATAAAATGAACAACAAGAGGTTGATTTTAATTAGTTTTTCATTTTGTTAACCTCAGATTAATTTATAAATAAGGGATCTGACATCAGAGGCTAAGACCAGTTCATGAAACAATAAATTTAAATCAAGAAAGTATTCGTATTGCAATTGAAGAGCCACTGTCAACCATAATTCTAGGAATGTCTCTGACTATAGTTACAATTCATTTAAATTTGCATTTATTAATTAATTTGTAATTTTCTTTCTTTTATTTTGCACATTTGAATGTGTAGATACAACAATGAAATACCCACTAATAATTAATAGGAGTTATAACTATAAAGAAAATAAGAAAAAAAAATAAGAAAGAAGACGCTTGATTTGTTTTATTTTAGACAAACTTTAATATATAAAAAAATTACGTAAAGTGTTAAAAGTGCCCAATAATAAAATAAAGCTCAAAGATTTTCTTGTTCGACCACATAAAGCATTATATAATTTTTAATTTGCAGTTGATATTACATTTCAAATTCTTTTGAAAAGAAAATGATCGTCACCTCGATGCTGCTTAAAAACTTGGGCCCTAGTCCTACAACGTTATATCATCATCCAACATGTCATAACGCATATATATTCGTTTGTAAGAAGGTGAAAATACTTTATTTTAATTTTCAATTTTGTTCTTTAACTTTATTTTGTTTTAATTTTATCCCAGAACTTTATCAATGGTTTCACATTCCTCTATTAATTTTATTTGGTTCCAATTCATTCCCATAACTATATCTAAGTTTCACTTGTGTCCATTAAGTTCATTTTCTTCTAGTTTGGCGCTTAGTTATCAAAAACTACTCAAATATCATTTTTTCTCCTTCAATTTTTTTTTTCTCATTTTTCTGTATTTATATGAGTAATCCCTTGAAATGTAGAAATTTTAATTTGGAGGCCTTATTCTTTGTCTTTTCATCTCATAGATCAAATAGTTTGAAACTTCTTTATTGAATTTTTTTTGTCTTTACTATCCTCATTTTTTATGCTACTAACTTAGCTAATTTATTTTCTAATAGTTTTAATGATACAATTATGGATCACCATGGCAATGGACTCGAAGGAGTATGACGAAGAGATGAGGATCCCAGTGGGGTTGATTACAAGGTTGCGGGTGACAACGGGATTAAAATTTTAATTTGCAATGCTATGTGGGCTGTTTAGTGGAAGAGAAATTTTGTGGACTGATGTTTGAAGATGATTATGGGCCATCCAAGAGCATAATTTTTCAATTTGGTGGCGCTAGAGGAAAAATGTTCAGTAATGTTTTTAAAAAATTAGGGGCTAAATTGGAACAAAACAAAATTAAAGGACAAATGTGAAAGTTGATGTAAAGTTAAGAGACCAATTTGGAATCAAATAAATTGAAGGGATAATTAGGGGACCAAATTGGAAGCAAATGGATGTTAAAGTATGAAAATGAAACATACAGCAACGTTTAAGGGACCCAATTGAATATAAAAGAAGTTAAAAGACAAAAATGAAACCTCAATTGAAATTGAGGGACTAAAAAAGCAACTACACAACTACACACTTTTTAACACTAATTATGTCAGATATATTAACTTTATTAAACTAGCGACACATCAGTCATATAAGTAAGGAGCCAATGTAAATTCAGTAAGAAAGGATATCTATCTATCTACCTATCTATCTATCTATCTATCTATATATATATATATATATATATATATATATATATATATAATAGATTGATTAAAAAAGGCAAAACGTGAAAAAGAAAAAGGTGTTGATACAATTTCATTATGGAAATAAGCATAGCAACAAAAGTGCTGTCAAGTAAAGGATAGATTAAAAAAGAAAAAAAGTAAAATATGAGAAAAAAAAAAACATTAATGACGAAATAATACATTTATTATATTTTTTATACTAAAAAGCTTTCTATTTATTAGAGTAACATTATAGAACTAATTTCAAAGTCATTATATTTTACTAATAAGCTTCTCAATTCCATCAAATTTGGCCTCAATATACTGACCATTAGCGTGCAAAATATAGTGAACATGATCGGGGAAACTGTAGATTGTTTATTAAGTTGTGATAAAATTGAAATGATTTGTGAATTAATAATCTTTATATGTTAACTAGCCGCTGAGCATGAATTTTAAAATGCTCTTCTTTAATGAATGCACCTTTCTTGAATAATTGTATGTCAGTAAAGATTGAAATTTTTAACAAATGCTCTTATTTAACTCAATCTTTTTGCAACAGTTTAGTGATTAAATTATAAAATAAATAGCGAGTTGAGGGACTGGTTTTCATTTTCCTATATTTCTGACCCAACTTTAATCTTCAAATAAATTATTCAAAGTATTAGTTTAAGCGAGATTTGATGGAGAAGATTTACTTAGTCCAACTTAGAATATGAGTTTCTAGGCCTTCGATGAGTGGTGATAGGCAAACCATATCTAGAAAGAATTGGTGGAACATATCTTGTTATTCCACACCCTTCTATTATTAGTCATTTAATTTAATTTTCTCCTAAACTTACTAACATAGCCTAAAGAAGTTTCCTTGGTCACTTTAATTAAACCCATGACCTTCCCCTTTCCTTTGATTATCAGAGATGTGGGACTTGTTAGCTAATCTTTTTTCCTTTCTCTTTCAATTTTAAAATCTTCCTTTCCTTTAATGTTTAGAATGTGAGTAAAATAGATGAAGAGATCCCTTGAAGTTTAAACTTCAATGTGGGTAAAGTGATGCCCATCCAGTCTATATGAAACTGCAATAGTGAAGCATATCACCACTGGATCCGATCCACTCTGAATCATGATACAACTGAATTATTAGCATGAAAACTTTACAAATTCTTATTTTTATACTATCATCTAACATGTCATATAATGATTACAATTCTAGAAATGTATAAGTTGATGAATGGTGAGAATCATGATTAATGTAGAAGATTAAATTGTAAAATAACAAGAATTATGTTTTGTTATGGTACAAAAGGTGAATAAATGGCATCACTAAACCAAAAATTAAAGTAAGACAAAAAGAGTGTATATACTTAATGGTAAGATGTTGATGCATCTAAGATGACGATATGGGACCTAATATGCATATTCCAAGACATTTTAAATGTAACATCATGCTATTAGTTTCATTGTAGGTGAGCCATCTGGATTAGCACTACTTTGTGAAATAATGTAAACAACGTGAGGTGATCTTCTTCGAGGATTTGAAGCTTATCCTAATGGCTCATTTGATGTTAATAATCAAAATGCAAAATCTAGGTTAGATGAAAATAGATAGGCTCAACTTACATTTACATGACTTTTGTTACACATGCTAGCATAGCCTTCACCTTTAATTATGTTTTGTTAGTTTGAACAAAGTGCATTAATGGTAATGACATATTTAGCCTCATTCTAATTCATTCTACTGATAGCGGAATTAGAACATGTAATTAAACGTGATCACAAATTGGGAGAATAAATAAATTTAACAATCTGACCTGATGAAGACGACATCATTGATATGAGTATTGGTTGAGTCTAACAAGTTCAACTCACAATGCCCAATAGCGTTTTTTAAAGTGTTTTGACGACAGAGAAAGAGTGACAGATTTAGTATATCAAAACTAGAGTTTCAGTGTGTTATTTATAGGGTTTTATTTTAATGATATAATTAATCAATATTATTAAAATATAATCCTTCATAATCTTTAAAACAATTTCTCATTTAATTAATCAATCAAAACTAAGCCCATTAAATCTCTCTCTAGGTAACAATATCAAATTAATAATCTGATGGGATGATTACTAATACTCTTGGGAACAGGTTGGGTTTCCACCCAGTGGGCTTATGGATAATCGAACCCATAACCGATTATCCACAAATTAAAATAAAAAACTCAATTTATTCACAGTTTATAAATTATAACATTAACTGCCTAATTAGAATTAAAAAGATACTAATATAATAAAATAGTTAATGCTAATCCATAAAATATTAAAATTATTCTAACATCTACTACATCATAATGTAATTTTGAGTTATTTAATATGAAACTTCAAAATTATTTATTTTAATATCAACATCTAACATGTGATAAGGTATATGTAATATACTTGTAAGAATGACCAAAATTAAATGCACATGTCTTCACTATAATAAATTTTTATAAATCTTCACAATACTAGTATATACAAGTTTTTTTTTTTTTTAAAAGAACGAGGCTTGATTGAGGAATGCGAAAGAAGTAAAAGTAAAATCCAAACTCATTTCATTCTTGGAAGTTAAGGATGCGTGAAGTGAGATAATAGTGTCCATACTTGCACAACGATAATAAGAAAAAAAAAAAAATTGTAGGAATAATCATTAGCAAGATTAAGTGCATGGAAAAGAAATAAAAATCCTAAGCAATACACAAATTAAAAACTGATGAGATAGCTGTGGACGTTAATTTTTTTGCGACAAATTGAAATGTTTTGTGAATTAATAATTTTTATAGGTTAACTAGCCACACGTTGTCTAGAGTTTTTATTGCTTTTTTTTTTAAAAAAACTGCTTATTTTTAACTAAGCTTATTTCATTAGTTTATTGAATAAATTATAAAATAAATGGCAAGATGAGTGGCTGGTTCATTTTCCCATAATTTCACCTAACTTTAAACTTTAAATAAATTATATGATGAGGCAGCAAAGCATAATTGTGCAATATAGAAGTAAAACTCCCATTTTTTTTGCTCTTCCACATAAAGATTACATAACAATTCCACAAATTTGTCTGGTATCATTTTAATATTCCTATATATTGATAAAATTACATATAGTTTCCTGGTAATTGTATGAATAAAGAATAAATCATGATTAAAGAAATGGTAAATTGCCTTGTGCAGAATCAAATTTGTCCACAAAAGAGCAATCCCGTGAAATAAAATAGCAGAGTCCAAAGTATTAATTCCAGCGAGATTTGCCGGAGATGATTTGTTACCTTTTCCTTTTTTCTTTTTTCCATCAATTTTCCATTTTCCCTTTGCTTTTTAATGTTTAGAATGTGAGTAAATTAGATTATGAGATCTCATGAAGCTTGAACTTCAATGTAAATAAAGTGATGCCTATCCAATCTAATTGGGACTGCAACACTGCAGAAGCCGTATTGCCACTCGATCTGATCCACTCTGCATCATGACACAACTGAATTATCAACATGTTAACTTCACAAGCACTTGTTTTTATATTATCATCTAACGTGTCATATATCGATACATAGTTGCAGAAATCACCAACTCAAAGTGTAATTGCACAAATTTGTACATTAAACTTTGTTGTATAAATGGGAGGTTAATATAGCTTGAAACTAAAAAAAGATGTTGTGCTTACTTGCACCGACAGGAATGTAAAAAATACTCACCCATAAAAGGAGATAATAACTTTCTTTACTCATCTTAATCAAGTGCAGATAAATAAATAATTTTTTAATCCTGCAGCATCATATTTCTTTCTTAAAAATCGTCGGCTATGTCAAGTGTGATACTATTTTGTTTTTGGCATAACAATGATAACAGTTAAAGAATCGCAAGTATGAATCGAGCTCATGATTAAATATAAGAAAAAGAGTTAATCCCCAAATAATATATGAAAAATTTGAAAATGTATTTATTAGAAAGGATATATATATATATATATATATATATATATATATATATGTAACGAGAGAATAAATCATTTCGTAAAACACCTCCAATAAATTGATTGAAATAAGAGTGATGCTCGGGATTGGAAGAATGCTTTGATGTTTCAACAGAGAATGGTATATACAGAATCACAGATAGAAAGAAGAGAAAGTAGAAGGGGAAGCATAAGCTTGTCAAGACCTCTGAAATTTTGTGTGCTTTATATAGAATAATTAGTATAGTCTAAGCAAATAAAGTTATGTACGTTTTTTTGTAGTGTTGCCCATTATTGCAGCAGATTTTCAGGAACAATAAGGACAAACAATGTTAACAAAAAAAACGTGAATATATTTATGTTACAGAGGTTTTTGGTATTGTTGCCCAGTTTTGCAACAGAATTTTAGGAAGAATATGGACAAAAAAATGTCAAAAAAAAAAAGGTGAATGTTTTTGTTACTCAAGGTTAGATGATGGATGGTGTGAAACAGCTCTTGTCACATTTGTCTTCCATTTTCACTATTTAAAATGTTTCTTACTATATGACTTCCCTAGCCTATGACAAAAAACGTGAACATATGATTCAAGACAAATGATAAAGCAAAAATGTTATTATGGTTCATCTACAAGGAAAAACTTGATGAGCGGTGTGAATGATAATTAATGCAGAAGATAAAATTATAAATGTGCAACATGCAAGGTCTTTTTTTATTTAATTATTCACATTTCAGATCCAACTTGAATCTTCAAATAAGTTGCGATTAGGTAGCAAAACAGAGTAAAAGAAAAAACTAAAACGCTCACTAAATAGTTCAGTCTCATAAAATGTCACTATGCTTGCCCAGAGAAGCTTACTAAATTGCCTCTTGCTTAGATTTAATATGCTTATAAATAGCCAGTGACCCTATATCTCCGGCCAACGATACTGCACTTCGAGGCAGTGAGTCCTATACTTTGATCACCATGCATGAGAAAAACAACGATGTGCAGGACATCGTTGACGGGCATTTATAACTGTTCCTTCTGCGTCAGCCTATTGGAGAGACCTGTGATGGTTGGTGTAATTATGTAACTTCATTGGAGGAATATTATGAAAAATTTCTCCTTTTTTTTTTGGATCAAAATTGACTTTGATTTCCAAGGAGAGATGATCATGTTATTGTGTTATATCATATATGTCATTTCCAATATGATATTATACAATTTAAGTGAATTCGATAGTGGTGTTCCTTGTGTTTCAGACACCTGTGGTCACAGCTTTTGCTTGAAGTGCTTCGAGAAATGGATTGTAGAAGGGAAGCGTCATTGTGCAGATTGTGGGAATAAAATCCCTTCTAAGATGGCAAGCCAACCACGAATCAACTCACAATTTGCTATCAGATTGTCAAGAGTGTCAGATTCAATTAGCGTTTATGATGATCATTTTATGCAGAATCATACTATATCCAAAAAAGATGGTGGAGATTTTTGTGGTGGGAAGATCTTGGTGACAGTAGGACATGATCACTTTGGGCCACTTCTTGAAGAGAATGACCCTGTGAGGAATTAGGTTACTAGGAAAACCTTGATGAATGGTGAGAATGATAATTACTGCAGAAGATAAAATTATAAAATAAGCAACAAGCAAGGACGTTTTTCAATTATTCATATTTCAGTTCCAACTTGAATCTTTAAATAAGTTGTGTAACGAGGTAGCAATACTGTGTGATAGAAAACTAAAAGGCTCACTAAATTGTTTAGCCTCATAAAATTGTCACCACACTTGCCCAGAGAAGAAAATATTGCCTAGAGAAGCTCACAAAATTATCTCTTGCCAAGACTTAATATGCCAATAGAGTAGCCAGTGACCCTGTATCTAATTTGGAGTTTATCTGCTCGAAGAGATATACAAAAAAGGCTGTATACTTACTAGTTTCTTGTTCTCTCCAGTTCCAAACGTGAGTCAGAGATGCTTTTAAGGTTTAGAATATGAGTAAATCAGATGATTGAGACTCCTGAAGTTTGAACTTTAATGTTAGTAAAGTCATGTCTATCCAATCCATATCAAACTGCAAATATTTTCATTTAATATTTATTATTAAAATTTTTGTTATACTTCACAAAATTTTGATAACATAACTAATTATATACTACCTTAACACTCCTAGTATGTTTGTGGCAAGTAATAGCAAAAATATAATAATGGGGATTCAATTAAAAAATTTGTAAACCCCAAGAATTTAATTACAAAACTTTAAATTATAAGAACCAAATTAAAAATCAAGTGAAACTAGACAAAGGCCAAAATATAATTCTCTCTTTCAATAAAAGGCGTTAATATTCGTAAGTGTAATTTTTTAAATTATAGTAAGGATTTCAATCCGATTACTTTTAAAATCGCTAATTGTAGAGTTTTATACCACACTTGCCTGTAAAAGTTCTGTCTTACATCAATTTGGATCTTCTGCTATCATTCAAGAAATTGATCGTTCAGAAAAAAATAAAACAAATTCTGAATCCCAAATTTAATAATGCACATGGTAAGGCCTATGATCTGATTTTCTCCACAAAATGAAATGCGTGAAATATGAAAGGGCAAAATTTAAGAAGAAAAGCTACCATATCAAAGAAATAATGGCAAAGCATGCCATTGAAGTGTGATGATAATTAATAGTTAAAATATTTAGTGTACTCACAATTTTAAGTGTATTATAATATAGGGATATAATTGTCAAATTATTATTTTTTATTAATATTATTACAATTATATCCCTACATTATAATTGGGTATACTTAAAATTGTCAGTGCACCAAAGATGACACAAATATTCATTACACATGAAAGAGGTAATTTTTTTTTAACTAAATCTAATAGAGGGACTAAATCTAAATACTTTTAAGTGGTATATATAATATTTTCTAATGTATGAGAAATGAAAAATTATTTTAGGTATTACGAAGAGCAAGGGATCATAATAAAAATTTTGTGATAAGTAAAGTGTCAGAAAGGTATTTTACTCAAAATATTTGAATCAAGTGATATAATCCCTCATAATATTTAGTCTATTATGTGGATCAATATTCTTTCTTTCATATCGAATGCATAATGGTATATACTTCAGAAAGTTGGCATAGATTAGTTACACTAAAAGAATTCATAGCGAATATAGCTTATATATGGTTTTAGTTGATCATATTTGTAACACTTGCTAAGTTTACTAAGTTCATGCAAAATTTTTTTTTTTACTTAGCAAGAATGAGGAATAAGTATTTGTAATGTGTATTATATATCAGATGTGAGCCTTGGCTCAGTGGTAAGGCAAGTTATCCAGAACCAAAGGGGCGTGGGTTCAAGTTATAGCTCCCTCATCCCTCAGCATTTTTGTGGTGCCGACACGTGTCACCTCCCCCAGCGAAATTACCATTCTACCCCTCACTATAACCTCCTTCTACATGCTTCTTCTTCAAAATCTGCAGAAAAAATGCAGCAACTTCTTCATTTTGGATTTCCACTTTTTCCTTCGTCCATCGCCACGTTCAACCTCCGGCCACCTCCCTCCATCACCGGCGAAGGTTTTTAGGCGGCCACCGCTTGTCGTTGGCCGGCAACAACCACTTTTTCCGGTGGGTTTTGTGGCATCATTGAGCAGCGACGTTTTATTGATTTTGGTGAGTTTTAAGTGGTTTTTTCATGCAAATGATGCTAGGAGAATCATATTTGGCCCCTTTCCATTGAATTTGAGCTTTGGAAGCATGATTTTAGCTAGTTTTTTTGAGTTATTCTGACAGGGACTAAAGTGAAAAGTTTCGAAATTTTGGGGTTTTCAGAAAATGGTGAAATTCTGCAGTTGAATGGGTTTAAATTGGTCTTATAAGAACACTTTTACAGTGTATGTCATGAAACCTTAGTGTTCTTCATGGATGGAAGGAAAAAGTATGAAATGGGGGACTAAAGTGAAACTTTAGAAAGTTTTTAGGGCAGTGAGTGTAAATTGACGAAAACTCTGGGAAAAAGTGAGGGGATGAAATTAAGAATTTGGTCTAAGGCTTGTTTTGAGTATTGATAATGGAATGGAATATCAAATTGGAAATAGCAATATGAATAAGTAAAGAGAATATGTAATAAAGTAATAAGATAGGATTTTGGTTGTTTTATGGCTTTGTTAAGGCATTATAATCAACCTAAATTGATGTATTTAGTAATGGGAATTGAGGAAAGTATATTCTTATGTTATAGGGATTGTGGGTGAAATTGAATTTATAATTAAGAGAGACCAAGCTAAGGTGGTTATAGCATTGTCAGCCACTAGGTAAGCGGTAGCTTTCCCCACTTTATAATTACCATTGTAATTATGGTAGCAACTTGTTAGATTTGTTAGCCTTGCATATGACCTATGAAATTTGATTGATATGTGATGTTCATGTAAAATTTGTAAAAGAGAGGTTTGAACAAAAGAAGGAATGTGTTACTAAAGAATTGATATTGAAAAAGGGAAAATTTATAAATGGCAAGTCCTTAGATTTAGGGAGGACAAGATAAGACGGATGACTTTAACGTGAGCCTACGACTCACAACCGTGTTGGTGATTTACCCCGAGATGCTGTGTGCTCTCGATCGTATGAGTTATTTACCCCGAGATGCTGTGTGCTCTCGATCGTATGAGTTATTTACCCCGAGATGCTTTGTGCTCTCGATAGATAATTAAATTGCATGGGCCATGAGTTCATGACCGATATTTTATGTTTGATAGTCCTCCCTAGAGTCTAGGTCCCAAGCCAATGGTATTTTAAATAAAAAGAAAGGTTTTTACCTAACTTTAATAAGTATCCAAGGGCTGAGTTCCCTTGATAGTTTGATGTTAATTGATGAAAAGGATTCTCCGAAGGTTGTGGATCCTTGACTGTGAAAATCATTTAAACTGTTCATTAAGTGTAAGTACATATTATTGCTTGTTATGATTTAAATTATAAAGGCTTAAATCATAAATTGATTCATTACTGGAAATGCTACCCGTTTATGTTTTAATGAATTTCAGGCAGCCATCCTGAGCAGTTTGCTGATCAAGAGGGCTAGAGGAGCCCTGTTGGCATTTTGTTTCTCCATTTTTGTTGAGATTTTGTTGTAATTGATATATGTAAATAGATGTAAATGTTATGTATGACCACAGGTAGATTCCCCATTCCCCTGTGTTGTAGTTGTCTCTGACTGAATAAAGAGCTGAGCTCTCTTTTATGTATAATATTGTTTTGGGTAGATTTTTGTAGAAACCTTGGGAAGTCTCAATTATAGAGGAGACTCTACCAAAATTTCTACAAATTTCATTGGAATGTAAATTTGCTTAGTTATGAATGTTGTTATGTATGATTGTAATTTAGTTAAGAACCAACTTGTTAGGCTTACAGAGGCGAGCTAGTCTCGTTTTCTGTGCCAATCACACTTCAGGAATTGTGGTGTGACAATATTCCTATAGAATAATGACAACTCATCTTCAAATCTGAAATAACATTTAGGTAAAGAAAGTTGTCTAGGATGATGAAACCCTTTAAAAAGAACTGAGAGATATGTTCCCTCTTGAAAAATCTTGTAGCATTTTTCTTATTGCTACTTTTTCTTGTTGATTCTATCTTTTAAAACCCAAAAACTATACAGATACTACAAACTTCAATGTGTTAATGAAATTTGATATATTCCACCAATGCGTCTTTTACATGGTAATCCAATATCTAATGACTGCTTGAGAAGAAGTCAAAGCTTCCACCTTTGCCAGTCAAAGTCAGCTAGAAATAGGGAAAGGGAAAGGGTAACTCAACCTAATGTGTAAATGTATCAAACAAATAAGCATCCAATATACATTAGCTTTTGAAGAAACAAAAACAATTCTAAAAAAAGTTATGAGGATGTGTATTTATTTATCCATAATTATCTATACTTACTAGCTTCCTACTTTCTCTGCTTTAAAGTGTGAGTATGAGAGATGCTTGTAATGTTTAGAATGAGAGTAAAGCCACTGATGTGATCCTTGAACCAAAAACTTCAACATTGGTAAAACAGTGGCTGTCTAATCTACGAAAAGCGAAGATCAATGCCACTATGATCCATTCAGCGCAGAGTACATGTAAGAATTCTTTTAAGAGGAAAACAAAGGCTGGAGGATAGGCAAGAAGGAAAAAATTCAGGAATTCTACAGCATTAAATGTTTTAAAAAATTGAGGCTGTGTCATGTGAGGTGCACTTTTTATTTTGGCACAATAATGAGAATGAGTTATAAGAATGCAAGCTAAAAGTTTATATATATTTATATACATTATATAAGAATGAGATATATATATATATATATATCTCATTCTTATTTGATCTTGAACAAACGGATATGGAAGAAAATGATGAGTTCAAAGAAAGTAGAAGGCTCAGCAGATGCATTTGTGCCTTCATTGTAGTTTCATTTGCTTTATATAGAAAGAATAGGATAGGAAACACAAATAAAGTTATAATTGCTTTTGGTTTTGGTGCCCATTCGTTTTAGCATATCAATTTCATAAAGAATGGACAAAAAATTTAAGCAAAAAAATATATATATATATGTTTTAGTTACTCAGAATAAGCCGATGGATGGTGTGAAGATTACGCAGCAGAACATGGTTGGGGGGGATTGCTTTTTTCACATTTTTCTTCCAATTTCACTATGAAACAAAGCGGTTTATTAAGCCCTTTAACGTTATGGATATTTAATGCTAAATTAGAAAAAATCTATGAATATCTTTCAGTTATTGAAAAAAAAGGATTGATGGTGTGAAGGAATAGAATGTAGTAGAAAAAAGGGAGTGTTTTTCCCTACAAATTGCGTTTTTCATCTTTTTAATCTATATTAACTATCCATTAAGTTGTTTATTCAGCCCATTACTTTAATAGATATTTTATGATATCAAGTGCAAGGTTGTCAAACTCACGATTATAAGCAGACTCGTAAATAGAGGGTAGACTCGTAACGTAAACTGATAATATAGAAATGTCAGAGTTTACATAACCTATTGTTGAACAGTTGGTAAATATAACTATATCACAAAAACACATATAATTTCATAAATAAATACTCTTTTCATAGTCCATAATCCATATTCCATACTTTTCATTCAAATCAACATACAAATTTTTAATACACTTCATAATCCATAATATGATAATACAAGTATACACAACAAGTGACAATTACACAAACCAACAAGTAACAATGACACACACAAGAGTATATGGCATAAAAAAAGTTGTACATGGGAATCAATTCCTTTGGTACTTATGCAATCTTGAAATTCTAGATGCCTATGCTTCATTTATTAATAAAGTTGTGGACAAATTAATGTTTCTATTTGACTATAGAAAACTTAAAGATTTGAGTAAAAGAGAACAAAATAGTTGAAGAAAAATAAGTGAGAGTGCAATCAAAATAACTCAGGTGAGGTGAAGTTAGTAAGAGTGTTTCCATATTGGCATGAGGTGATGTCAATGAGAATGCAAACAAATTGTTAGGCTTTCTACAAAGTCGTGCACATAACAAAAAATATCTAGAGATAAAGCTATGTGTGGTCTATGATTCTGCAACATTCAATTGTGCATCACATCCAAACAAATAATTTGAACTTTGAGATAGCTAGACAATTCCAAGTAGGTTTCTTTATAAGGAACTTCTTTAGCAGGGGCAAAGTGAGGAAATGAGAATATGATATACAAGTTTACACACCTAAAGCATCTAATTATATTCAAATCACATGCTTTAACAATTATAATCATCTATCACAAGGAGAAATATAAATCATGAAAGAAGAGTAGGGCAACGCTCTATTATCTCCATGTTTATAATTGAATTTTACCATAGAATGAACCTAATCTTTGGTAATTGAAATCTGAACTAACGATGTAAACTGCAAAATAGATTGATTTACCATAAATGAGCATAACGTCAGCTAACTTACTAAAAAAACTCTAATATGCAGCTAGTAATTAAAGTACCAGAAGGAGTGTCCACATAAAACGAGCCAATATAAGGTCAGCAAGCAAAGCACTATTATCATCTGCAAATTCAAAGAAAGGGAAAGGGAGACATACAGAACATGATTTGTGACAATTTTGTACATTCTTATCCGACATTGGTATTATCATCTAAACATGAAATGAAATGGAAAAGCAAAGCACTATTATCATCCAAATTTCAACGAAATAGCTACAACGACTATGTACATGGATGAGCAACAATGCCATTGTCTATCACTAATTCAAACTCAGGTGAAGGCAACGGATGAAGAGAGTGATTGGAAAACCCATACCCGACTAAAGATAAGTTGAGTGGCATCCTATGCAGATGAGTACAAAGAAGAGAATCAGGGCAAAATGATGTTTTTTTTTTTTGTGGTATAGTGCATGTTGTCTTAGGCTGGACTTGCATTCTAGCATGTAAAGGAAAAAAAAAAAAGACTCTAATGCAAGATTTTGGTTTGAAAATCTAAAGAAGTTTAACTCACCAAACTTGGAGAATTTGACGATTCTATGTGAGTCAACTATAAGTTTGACTAAGTTTACTTTGATTCCAATTCTATGTCTGATTTAACTGGAAATCCTCATATAGGATTGTAAAATCGACGATTCTACCGAGTTGAATCGTGATTTTGATAACATTGATCAAGTGAAAGTGAATGATTAGCTCCACCTATCCAATTTCTAATATAAGACAAAAAGCATGAATATGTTTTAAGATGAATGGACAAAAATGTTAAACCCAAAAAAAAAAAAAACAAATATGTTTCAGTTGTTCGAAATATGGCTCATAGATGGTGTGAAGAATGATTAATGCAGCAAAACATAGAGGTTTAGACCTTGAAATTGTTTTTTATTTCTCTTTTCAATCTTGTCCATTATATAATATGATAAGTTGTAATTGGACCTCTGTAGGGCTTTAACTTTTTATATTTAATATTAGATAAAAATACATTTTTGATATCTTGACTTTATCTTAAATTTTATTTTTGTCCTTTAATTATATTTATTTTTAATTTAGTTCTTTAGTTTTTTCATAAATTTTACTTTCATCATTTAACTTCATTCAGTTTTCATTTAATCTTTAATTTTATTTGAAAATTTTCTTATATCTTTTAATTTTAATTTCTACTAGTTTGGGCCATATTTTTTTTTAAGATTGCTAAGATTAATTTTAAAATGTATAAAGAGTTAAGATAAGAATAAATATAGCCATTTTCACAATATTTGTTCATAGATTGCATGAAGAATAAATATAACTGTAACACTTGCCAAAATATGATGCAAATTTTGTTCTTATCAAAAGTGAGAGTATAAATATTTGTGGTGTGTATTATTAATCAGATATGAGCTTTGGCTTAGTGGTAAGGTATGATAGTGGAAGTCTAATGTCCCAGGTTCGAGATGCAGATCCCTCTTTCCTCAAAAAATTTTTGATACTGACACGTGTCCCTTGGGTGAAATGACGAAATTGCCCTTCATTATCTCCTTCATCATTTCATCACATTCTTTTTCCTCTGTAGTATTTTTCTTCTTCCATTTCAGTTTTGCCTTCTTGCCACGTTAGCCCTCTACACCACCACATTCTAGCTCCAGCCAACATCCTTTGTCACCAGCAGCTCACTTTTGGTCAGTGAGGCCCGTGTTTTTTAGCAACAACAACATTGTTTTCTGGCAGGTTCCATGATTGTCGAGGAAGAGAGATTTTTGCAGTAGATTTTGGTGAGTTTTGATCGATTTTTCATGAAAATGATGTTAGGAGAAGTATTTTCGGCCCTTTCCCATTGAATTTCAACCTTGGAAGCATGTTTTTAAGCAAGTTTTTAAGATTTGTTTTGGCAAGGACTAAACTAAAAATTTTTGAGATTTTGGGGTTTTACAAAACATTGTGGAACTTTGGAATCTAATGGGTTTATATTGATATTATAGGAACACTTTTTAATGTGTATGACATGAAAACCTATTGTTTTTCGTGGTTTAACTTGGGTTGAAGGTGAAAGTATTAGAATTTGGGACCAAAGTGAAAATTTAGAAAATTGATAAGGCAGTGAATGTAAATTCACGAAAAATTTGAGTAAGTGATGTAGTGGAAATCAAGGAATATGTGCTAAGGTTTGTTTTTAATGTTGACAAGAAAATTGGGCATGACTTTGGTAATAGAAATATGATGAGTTAAAGAAGAAAAATTCTTCTTAATTAGAATTATGGGATAAATTGCTATTATGGGTTATTATGAGATGTGTTTGGCTGCTTTTGGTAAATCTTTTCCATGTATGAATTTGTTAAGAGGCATTATTACGAGCCTAAATTGATGTATGTAAGTGATGGGAATTCAAGAAATTATATTTGGTGATATAGGGATTATTGGCGAATTCTCTTTTAACCAAAGGAAAGGAGGCTTACAGGTTGTTTTAGAGTACTTCAACCACCAAGTGAGCGATAGCTCTTCCAACCATATGATTACCATTGTATTGTTATATGGTAGCATAATTTCTTAGACATATTAGTCATTCAAATGAATTATGATTTATGATTGGTATGTGGTGTCCACGCAAAAACTGTAAAAAGAGAGGATTGCATAGAAAGGGTATTGTTTTATTAGAGATCGCAAAAGTTTCATTCTAACAGCATTGATATTGAAAAAAAAAAAAACTTGTGTATGACAGTTCTTTAGATTTAGGGAGGACTACTATAAGACAGATGTTACAACGTGAGGTTGTGACTCACAACTGTATGGATGATTTACCCCGAGGGTTGTGTGCTCTCGACTGATAGTGAATAACCCGAGGGATACATACCCTTAACCGATAATGAGTTACCTCGAGAGCTATGTGCTCTAGACAGATGATTGATTTACCTTGAGAACTATGTGCTCTTGACAGATGATTAAACTACATGGGCCACAAGTCCATGATCGATGCTTGATGTCTTTGATAGTCCTCCTTTGAATCTAGGTTCTGAGCCAACCGTATTTTAAATAAAAAGGAAGGTTTTTACATGTCTTTTAACAAGAACCTAGGGGCTGAGTTCCCTTGACTGTTTGATAAAAATATACAAAGGGTTAAGTACCCTTTACCGATGAGAAAGATTCTCCAAAGGCTATGGATCCTCGACTATTAAATATGATTTCCAAGGGCTGTGTACCCTTGACCAATTTAATTTCCATGGAATAAATCCATGGCTGTTATTGCATGTTTATGGCTTAATATGTTAAGGTTTTAAATGATTATTTTACATAGAACTATCCAGTTTAAAGGGTATTATATTGATTTATTACTGGAATGTTACATGTTTATGTTTTACTAAATTTTAGGCAATCACTTAGAGTAGTTTACGGACCAGGAAGGCCAGAGGAGCCCTATTAGTACTACTGATGATTTGATTTCCCTATTTTGTTAGGGTTTTGTATTTTGTAACAATGTAATTGGTTAAAGATGTAAATAATTGTAAACAAATGACCACAGGTAGATTCCTCATTCCCCTACTGTGTTGTAGTTGTCTCTGGATTGAATAGAGAGTTGAACTCTCTTTTATGGATATTATTATTTTAGCAGATATTTGTAGCAATTTCGGGAGGTCTTAGTTACAGAAGAGACTCTGCCAAAATTTTTACAAATTATATATAAATGTAAATCTGCTTGGTAATGAATTTCCATGATGTATAATTTTCAATTAGGTTAAGGAATCAACTTGTTAAGCTTACAATGACGGGCTAGTCTTACTATCTGTGCCAATTACGCTCTGAATATTGGGGTGTGACAATAATACTGGGTCCCATGAAGTTGCTTTTTTGTTTCAATTCATGAAAAAAAAAAAATTATATGCTGAGATCGGTTTGATAAGAAAATGAATAAATGGTTATGAAAAGGTTAAACGAATTGAGTAGCAATGTTATTGCCACTCATGTTGAGATTATTAAGTTTTGATCTAAACTTTCTACCAACGCATAAAATTAAATTGATCCTAATTGGGCAATTGTATGTTTTATGGAGATAGTATTTTTCTTTAATATACTATGAGAGCTTTGATGTTTACAGTAGTTTATTGGTTAAATTATAAAATAGAAAGCAAGAAAGGACAATATTTAAATTTCTTATTTTTTAGATCCAAATTCAATATTCGAACAAATTGCATGATGAGGCAGCAAAACAAAACAGTGAAATGCGGAAGGAAAACTCACCAAATTTTTTCCTCATCCTTATAGAACACTGTTACATATCATTTCTTTTTTTTTTTTTTTTTTTTAGGCCAGAAACACGTTTCATTCAAACAAAATAAACAAAATAGAAGCACAAAGAAATAGACATGAGACACAACATCTACCACATACCAAATTCCCAAAGCTATCAAACTCTACCCAACCATATCTACCAACATTTATCAAACCATGTACCAAGACATTCAGTATAAATCAACATGTACATAATCAACTCACAGATCATCTTACATGCATCACGTACAGAATGAAAAAACTATGTTATTATCCAATACTTGTAGCAACAAATATATCCCTACCACTTCTCCCCATGTCCATACAGAGAATCCGCAATAACGAGGATGGAGGATCAAAGACCCATCCGTCTGGACACATCCTCTTGGTGGTAACAACTGCTATCCAATCAACAGTTCCATTTGCTTGACATGGAATCAAGCTCAAACAAACCCAAGGTGAAGTTTCCAAGATATGTATACTATCCTGGATAGTTCCATAACATCTCTAATCAATATCCTTAACCTCTTGTACGTGACTACCTTGAAAAACATCTTATAATCAATTTCCACTAACACCCTTTCTCTATTGAATTTTCCAGCCATTACAATAACACTCCTGAGAGCCCATGCTTCTATTAGAAAAACTGAATGTGCTGTAATATTCCTTCTAAAACCCTCAATTACTTTCCCATTTCAATCTCTAGCAATGATTCCAATCCTAGCCATGTTACCATCACTTCTGAATGAACCATCAACATTTATTTTTATATGTCCATTCTCAGGTTTACTCCATCTTTCAGCTTCTTCTTTTCCACTCCTCTCATCAAATGCATTTCCTTTATTCCACAGACCTCTAGTATTCCAATGCTCCTCAACACATCTACTAGCATTAAGTATAGCTTTCTTGCAATCCACTTCCACTCCTTGAAAAACAAACTCACACCTTCTTTTCCATACACTCCAACACATGCATGCCCATACAGCTTTTGCATATTCATTAATCTCATCAATTAATAGAAAGAGACAACACCACTGCCCAAACTGACCATCCTTGCATCTATCAATTTTTACAGTCAAGCAACATCTAAACCAAGCCTTCTTTACCTATGGACATAGCACGATCACATGCTCTACTGACTCTTCCTCAAAATTGCAAATCGGGCACGCAGAATCATTTGAACATGTCCTCCTATACAGCGTTGCCTTAGTAGCCAATGCATTTGACAAAGCCCTGTAAACAAAGTGCTTAACTCTCTCAGGCACTCTTAATCTCTATATCTTTTTCCATATGTTATTAGGCATATAGTAAGAGCTACTTGGTCTATCTCTTTCCAAGACATGTTCTGCAGACTTACAGATATTGTACCCATTTTCCACATTATAACTACCATTCTTTAATTCAACCCATTTTAACTCATCCTTTGTTTCTCTCATTCACAACAGAATTTTTAGAATTGCCTTCTTTGCCTTTACTGAGATTTTTCCAGCTACATCAGTTAACTTCCAACTTCTATCAAATATTAGAGGTGCCACTTTCATCTCTTCATCTACATCTTCCCTTCCATTTTTGTTTAGTTTGTAATCTTTGCACTCCACTAGCCACTTGTCCACCCAAACTTTAACTGACTTACCATCCCCTTTTCTCCAACATAGATCATTTTTTAACATCTTCATCCCCTCCAAAATACTGGACCATGCCCAAGATGCCTTATTTCCTTCCTTTGCATATAGAAAATTAGACCTCAGGTAGTATACTCCTTTGATTACCTTCACCCATAGTTCATTTGAGCACTGCATCACTCTCCATGTTGTCTTAGCTAGCAAAGCCATGTTGAACTTCTCAAAATCTCTTAACCCCATCCTACTTTTTTTCTTAGATTTTGTTAATTTCCTCCATGAATAGTGTATCTTCTTACCTTCCCTTGAGCCTCCTCACCAAAAGTTGGCTACAATGCTACTAAGATCTTCACATACCCTTTTAGGAAATTTAAAACAGTTCATGAGGTATACAGGAACAATGTTTGCCACTGTTTTAATCAACACTTCTCTTCTAGCATATGATAACAAGTTTCTTTTCCATCCTTGTACCTTTTTAGATAGTTTGTCCCTTACAAAATTCAATTCTTCAGTCTTTGACCTTTCCTATAGTACAGGTAAACCCAAATAACTTCCTACATCGTTTACCTCATGAATTCCCAATTCCTGACAAACTCTATCTCTTGCTTCCTTTTTGTTATTCTTTGAGATGAAGATGCTTGATTTGTCACAATTCTCCTCATAACTCGATACCATGCAATACACCTATAAGATTCTTCTAAGTTTGTTGATATCCTTATTCTTTACATTCATAAAGAAGATAATATCATATGGAAAAAACACATGTGATAGTATTGGACAGTCTTTTGCTAATTTCACCCCCTTTAAATTCCCATTCTCAACATGAAAATTAACCATTATTGACAATACATTTGCTATCAAAATGAACAAACATGGTGATAATGGATCACCTTGTCTTAATCCTCTTTTAGGTGAAATTTTTGCCACTCTTTTCCTAGACAACATTAGACTGAACTCCACAGATTCCACACATCCCATAATTCTCCTAACCCATTGCTGACAAAAGCCCAACCTCAAAAGTACTCCTTCCAAAAAATTCCACTTTGCCCTATCATATACCTTACTCATATCCATCTTCATTGTAAATTCATATTACCCATCCCTCCTCTTATTCTTTAGAAAATGGAACACTTCATGCACAACCAAAATATTATAGTGTATTAATCTCCCCAGCACAAAAGCTCTTTGATTTGGAGAGACGATTCTTCCCAAAATTTTCCTCATCCTATTTACCATCACCTTTGAAATTATCATGTACAAAAAATTACACAAGCTTCTATGTCTAAATTGAGTTATAACTTCAGGTTTTTCGACTTTTGGAATAAGAACAATATCTATCCTATTAATATCTCTCAATGACATACCAATATCAAGGTATTTCTGTACAAGCCCATATACTTTAATGCCTACTTCTTCCCATACTTTCTAGAAAAAGACACCAAAATATTCATCTGGTCATGGTGCCTCATTCGCTCCCAACTGAAAAGCAGTAACACGAATTTCTTCCATCGTCACAGGTCTAATCAACTGATTGTTTTCTTTTGCTGTTACCATTCTTTGGCATCTACTAAAGCTTGTTGCATAGGTCTTTCTCTTTGCAAACTGCTCCTTGTAATAGCCTGAAAAAAGATCTACTATTTTCGTTTCATCTTCCTCCCACTCTCCTCTCCCATTCTTTGTTCTGAGAACTTTATTCCTCATCCTTCTTTGCACTGTGCTTGCATGGAAGAATCTGGTATTTTCAGTGCATAGCTCTAAATACCAAGGAAAAGGGAACAATCGAAGCAAGGAAAGGGAATGAACAAAATACTTCACAGAAAAGAAAATAAAAATGAAGTTTCATCATGATATAAAATTTTCAATTAGCATTCTGCTACAAACAGTACAAAGTCGTACCTCAAGCACAACGTCTGAGTTTATATCTAAAATACAATACCCAGTTTTCAACAAGAAAGATTAGAATACAATACCCAATTGCAAAGAGGGAGAACATGAAGAAAGAGAAAATAACAACAGGCCATGTAAGAAATCAGAACTCTAAGGATTAAGAAATTATCCTATTTGAAAACCCAGAAACGCATTTAAATCCTAAACCCATATTCATAATATTCAAGCAAAAAGGCAAAAAGAAATCTAACTAATAATTCTTTACCAGTCTCATTGTTTCTCAATTTGCTCCAAATCATTCCTCCAAAATTTCAAGTCGAAAAAAGCACATTGCCATAAAAACCCATAGCTGGAGTTAAATGTCGGAGACCGAATAAAACCAATAAACAATGAAGGAAAATTTATCACAGTGATTCAATACTTTGAAAGTTTCCTGTTTCTCCCATGGCCATGCTAATAAAGGTGCACAGAATATAAGAGAAAATGATATGGAAGCCGAAAGAAGGAAGGGAAAAAGTGCTCTCAATCTCAATGTGCTGCACAAAATTTTGCTCTCCCGCTCTCAATTCATCCTCTCGCTGCTCTCAACACCCTAGACTGGTGGAAAGGATGGGCTGGCGTTTTGGCCCATCCGTTCTCTCGCCTATTTATGAAGTTTATTACATTAAAAGTAAATAATAATAAAAACAAGCACTGAGCAAGTTTTAAATAGATATTGAATATATTTAGAGACATTAATATTATAGTGTAAATTGAATTGAACGAAAAATGTAAATAATATTAAAAACAAGTACTGGGCAACTTTTAAATAGATATTGGATATATTTAGAAATATTATTATTATAATGTAATTTTTTTTGAACAAAAAAGAGCGCGTAATAAGTTCTAAATCTTTATTTATTAAAAGAGATAAATAAGATATGTATTTAACTGATATAATTTATGAATAAAAAATTTAATTCGTATTAAAATTATAATAATCAAAGTCCACAATGAAAAACAGGACGCTTAGTAACTTAAGTTTAATTTTTTTTTTTGTAGTTATTAAAATTAATGGTAAGATTAATTTCATAGCTTTGAAGAATTTTATTATTATAAATTTTATTTTATTATAAGAATTATTATACATGTTATAAATTATATTTAATTTATATATTATGTAATTATGCACTTTATATAGTTATATTTTTGTCTGTTATTATTTATTAATGTATTATACTCAAGAACTTGGAAGGACAATAGATAATAATTAAATAATCATGTAAAAGATTATTAAATAATATATAGTATTGATAATTAAAAAAGTAAAATCTGTCCCACTTGACTATTTATGAAGTAATATTTATTAAAATACAAGTATGAAGCTTTAAAATTAAAATTATATTTGTATTCAAAGACTTGTGACTTGTCCATCAAGATTTGGCTTAGAGAGATGAGTTAAAAAGAAAAAAGCGTCAAGTCAAAAAATGTAAAAAAATAAGTAGAAATAAATTTAATTTTTTAATGAACAGATATATTCACTTTTTATAGTTATTAAAATTTAATAGATAATACTTATCCAAAAAAAAATTAATAGATAATAGTAGGCGGTTGGTATTGCAAACTTATGCATAAACTTAGGTGAAAAGATTAAAAGAAAGTATTAGATAAGTTTTAATATTTTACTTATGAAAAAGAGATAAATAAGATATGCATTGAACTTTCTATCAGTTCAAAAATATATAATTTATAATGAAACAATTGAAATATTACAATAATCAAATCACACAATAAAGGAAAGAACACTTTAAAACTAAATTAAAGTTATTTATTAAAAAAATTTCGTTATCTTGTTTTTTATATGTTATCATTAATGGTTATCGCTTTGAATACTAGTATATTTATATAATATATAATTATCTATTCATTTTCTATATTAATCGTAATATATTATTTTTATTTAGTATATTAAATTATTCTTGTAAATACATTTTAAATTTTGTAATCAAGTAGTCAATTTAGAGTATAGATGAATAGATAATTATTAATTATATTTTTATTTTACAAAAGCTTTGAAATTTACATATATTTATCAACTTGTTTAATTTCCTACTTCAAAATATTCAAAATAACAATTTTAAAATACTAGACGGGTGGATTTTGACTTGTATAGATTGATAATAAATAATTAGATAGACAGCTTGATACTGTGAATTTTACAGCTATTTTTATATAAAATTGAAATTTATCCATCTACCTCTTTATCTCTACACTTTGAAAAGCGATAGTTCTGATATGAAGAAAAAAAATTAATAAAGATTGTTTTTTAACAGTGAAAAAATTTAAAAATTTACATTGCATTTTGACAAGTAATCCGACGCACTTAACAATTTATTGGGCACGTCAATTTATGTATAAGCTTAAATGAAAAAAAAAATAGTACTGGATATGTTTAAATATTTTTTTATTATATACATTTAAAATTTTAAAAAATAATAAATTCAGAAGAAGAAATCTAATAAGAAAGATGAACTAAAAAATATTTTAAATTAATTTTTCATAAAAATATAATCAATTATTACAATATTATACTAACTTCATTGTAAATTATGTATTATATAAATGAATATCTATTAGAACTTAAGGTGGCAAATAAAAAATAGATAAAAAAAAAAATTAGGGGGAAAGACAAATGAGAGAGGAGAAAAGAGGAGGGAACTCAAAAGTAATTTTAAATATAATTTTTAAGTGATGTACTTATCAAATTTAAAAATAATTTCAAAGATAAGATTTTTATTTTAAATGTTTTAAACCATAGGCCCAAAAAAGAAACCCACATACCAAACTCCTACGCATTAGGCAATTTGGAATTTAGATACTCTCCGCAAAAAGACACGTGGACCCTTGATTGGTAGAAATACTTTTCCAGGAAAAAAAAAAAAATTATCTAGTGGTGGTACATTTATGTAGTAGTCTTCAAAGTAAAAGGTTATTAAGTTTAATAAGTAAAAAATATTATGGGTAAAGTGCGCTAACAGTATGTCCCTTCCACTCAAGGTACTAGAAGTAATATCACAAAAGACAACGAATCCATCGGCTCTAGCTCCGGTCCTAGTGGCTTTGCCCTAGAGTGTTTTCGTTGCCACTCTAAAGGTCATATTACATCTAAGTGCCCAATCTCCTAGACATGATAGTCATATATTAAACTGCATAAGACTCAAAACACAATAATGAATTCGCCACAATAAAGTATATTGATAAAAATCAATTTTTGTTGTAATAGAAAAAAATAATTATTTTTCTCCTAGATAAATTCGGCCAAGCCAAGTAACAAAGTGCCAAAACTTCTCGTGATAAAAAGTTGTTAAGATAAAAATTTGACTATAAAATTATATTTTTTATAAACAAAAATATTTTTATGCTGCTCTTAATGTACAACTTTTAAAATAATAAGGAAAATTTATCTCAAATTATATAATAAAAATTCTAATTATGATCATCTCCTTAATTGTTCATATTCAGTAATGCACATAGGTCTCAACACCTGGGGTTACGTGAATGAGATTTTATTATTAAGAGGACAATAACGACAGTGAGAGCAAGCGAGAATGACTGAGGGCTTAATTTGGGAAGGAACTTCCACGATATTGTACATTAAGGCCACACTTGAGCGAATGGTGTTGTCAAAATGGTAGATTATATACACATTAGTAAAAATCATATACTTCTTGTGCTTTTGTTAGAGTCTATGATGTATACATACAAAAATACAATTGAGCAAATGGAGTAGTCAAAATTGTTGATTATGCACAGATCAATAAAAATCATTAAAACTAGATCTGAGGCTGAATTAAAATTTATGTATAATGGGACCATGTACATTATTAGCCTAAGATTTTCTTAAATTTAATCAAGACTTAACTGATGTAAAGGAAAAGAGTTTAATAAAGTTCAAGATAACACTTTATCATAGTGTATGTATGCATATACCTGTGCATTTATTGAATTTACTAGCTAGTTTAACAAGATATTTTAATGACACAATATTTAAATCGCAGATTTAGACTTAGTGACTCTGACTGACTCAAACTCTTTATTGGATGCTGTTTGAAGTGTCACAATTATATATCTAAATGAATATTATTGTTCTATATTCATATTACAAGTTATATTATGCACATTATTCCTATATTTATATTTTTATGCCAAAATATCAAAATTAAATTTATAATTTATAATTATATAATATCAAAATTAAATATACAATAGATAAATTTTCCTAATATTAGATATAATTTAACAATACTCACTTTCAAAAGTTAACTTTTAGTGGCAACTATGAAAATTCGTCGCTAAAAAACATCAACATTTAGTAGCCACTTTTAATATTCGTCACTAAAGTTTGACTTTAGATGACAACTTTAAAATGTTACTCCTGGAAGTTAACTTTTGGTTGCAACAACATATGATCTCCATTGAAAGTGAAGAACTTTAGGTGACTACTTTTGAAAGTTGCCACCAGAGATTTCTTTTGGTGGCAACAATTTAGTCGCCACCAAAAGTTTTAAAAATCTCCACTTGATACATATTGCCCTGGAGATGAATTTTTGGCAACAACTTCCAAAAGCTACTAGAAGTATGATTTCAGGTGGCAATTTTCATAGTCGCCGCTAATAGTCAAACTTTCAATGGCGAATATGAAAGGTTGCTACTAAAAGTCAGTACACTTTAGTGGCAATTTTCTTTGGTCGCAATGGAACTTCTTAATTTACGTGGTGACTTTGTATAGTTGTCACCTAAAACTTAACTTTCAATGGCAACTTTTAGAAGTCGTGGCTGAAAATCTCACTTTTGGTTGTGACTTTTTCAATTGTCGTTGAAAGTCAAGCTTTTAGCAGCATGTAATGAGTGTCGCTACTAAAATTTAAATTTTCAATGGCAACTTTTAAAGTTGCTGCTAAAAGTTGTAACTAAAAGTATATATATATTTTTTGTAGTGATATAGGAGCGGTTTATCCCTAAAAATATATTTTTTCACGTTTTACTTCCCTTTTCATTGTTAAATATATAATTTGTTTATATTAAGCCTTTAATGTAAAACAAATTTCTTATGTAAATTGGAACTAAATGAATGCCTTCACCTAACCTAAGATGGATCTAATATTTAATTCTAAGGGCGACGAAAGTCATCAAATAAAAATTTTGAACCAAAGGAGTCAAATTCTTTAAATCCAAGGGGTCAAGCCCTTATAAATTAAAAACCAATTCAAGAGTATAAAAAGCATACATATAAAAATTAAAATTATAAATATCCATGGAAGGTGACCGCACCTTGTGTCTCCCTTGGATCCATCCTAGCCTATGGCTAATATATAACAATATCCATGAACATAATTCAAGAAAAAAATTAATTCAAAAATGTGAATATGTTTCACTTTGTAGGAATAAGTTGATGAATGGTGTGAATGATAATGAACGTAGTAAAAATGGGAGGTCTATCCTTTCAAATTACTTTTTCCATATTTTCTTCTATTTTTACTATAACAAGCTATTTGCTAATCCCAGCCTTTAGTTTCATTGAAATTTCATATTAAGTGAAAGTGAATGAATGGCTCTGCCTAAGCAACTATTTAAAGCACGCCAATGGTTTTTGGCGCTTTTAGATGGTGCCTTATATACCACTGGCACAAGTCCATCAAAATACTTAAAATGCTAAATATTATTACATCATTTATGCTTACTTCAAGTTTGATCTAAAATTCATAATTGGATAATTGTGTCTATGAAGATTATATATATATATATATATATATATATATATATATATGTTATGAGAATTCATATTTCAATAGTTGATTTATTCATATAAAATAAACAAGAAGAGGATTATTTTTAGATTTTCATATTGATGACCTAACTTTAATATCTAAGTAAATTTCGTGATAAGGTGGTAATATAACATGCCAAAAAGTAGTAATTTTTTGTTGCCAAGTTTTTGGTTCACCCATGTCTAATCCAAGGATTTTTAGTATTTTAATTATTAGAAATGATTTTAAATTAAGTGATTTTTGGAAAATGGTATTTTAGTAATTTATGTATTAATCTTAGGCAAAATTATATCTGCAAGAAACTAAATTAATAGGCCTAAAAATTCTAACTTATATGTTTTGTGAGTCAAAACCTCATTTTTGGAAAAAGTGTTTAATAGATCAATCGTTTTAGAAGAAAAGTTTTCAAGGAATTAGATATGGAAAGCTTTCGTATTTTTGTTTTTTAAGTATTTTCAAATAAACGTCACAGTAAGACACATGGTTGAATAAGAATTAATTATGATTTAGTTATGCTGATTTATAAATGATGCTAAGCTCTGTTACTTTGGAAGGCTAAAAGGAAAGTTAGATGCTGCCAAAGGAAAGAACTCAAAGTAAGAGCCAAAAAGGGAAGTTTTAAGTAAGAAATTTAAGACTAGCTCCTATACGTTTCAGTCAATTATTTAGCAGATTTTGAGTGATTTAAAACCCTATATGATGAGAAAATGTTAATGCGTTCAGGTTAGGATATGAGACCGTAAATGCATATTCCTTCACATTTGAAATGCAACAGTCAAGCCAGAGGAAAGAAAACCATTTGAAGAAAATCAGAGAACAGAAATACCTCTTCTACATTGTAATATTCCGAAATTTTACATTTAATAATTCTATCTTGGAGTGATAATTTTGTGAATATTTACATAAGTTAGAGAGAAAAAGCAATTCAATAAAGGAAAAATATCAAAATCTAATTAGTTGAAGAAATGGGAGATTAAAGAGAGCTCTTATATTAATTCAAGTAGCAAATTGCATGAATCCTAGATTGATTCAAGAGGTTAAGTCTGATCTAAGCAACCATAAGGATATGAGTTTGAATCCCCATTGTGCATCTGAGTAATTTTTTTCCTTGGCTGCCATGTGTTCTCTGAGTAAGCAAGATCACTATAATACACCCTTGAATCTTCTTCTTCTTGTCGACACTCATGAGCAAACTCTCTCTATCATTTTCAAATTTATGCCTTTTCTAATCCTTGAATCACACCGGCAACGAGTCTTCTATCCTCCTTCATTGTTGTCCACCATGTTGGTGATCAGAGAAGGTGCAGTGAGAACATCCCTCCAATAATGCCCTACATCAGTCATGATTAGGAGAGGAATTCGAGCTCGATTAGCCCCTTGAACCTTCTTCTTCCCGTTGACACTCGTCAGCAAACTCTCTCCTTCATTTTCAATTTTTTTCTTTTTTCCATCCTCGAATCACACCAGCAGTGAGTCCTCTATACTCCTTCACTACTATCCATCGTGCTGGTGGCCAGAGAAGGTGTAGTTTCTGGCGAGGACATCCCTTCAATGAAGGCCTACATTAGTTGTAATTAGGAAAGGAATTTGAGCTCGATTTGTGAGTTTCTCTTCTATTTTTGATTGGGGGATTTGCTCTTCTATGAATTTCAAACCATTCTCCCATGATTTCTAAGATTAGCTTCATGTTATATCAACAGAATTTGAAGTTTCCTTTTGGTTGTCCAAAGAACGCATGAACAATGAACATAATATGAAATTTGCATGATTTAGGTGATATTTCTTTAATATAAGTTAGGGTTTTCCTCTCATTATGTATTTTATGCATTTCTTCTTTAATCCCAGCTCTTGATTTCAAGTTTTGACATCTAATTTTAGGATGAATTCATTTTAGGTAAGTTGTATGAATAGTAACCAAAAACACTTAAATTGGAGCATGATTTGAAGGGAATTCAATGATCTTCTTTAAGGGTTTTAGTGATAAGTAAGTATCTATCGCTCCTCAAGTGTTGATTTGATGAATGGATTGCTTAATTAAAAACCCTTTTTTTCTTGGTAGAAGTTGAAGTGTGTTAAGTGAATATATAGAGATTTCTTGATTCCTTAGTATCATTGGACCTGAAGGAGAAAAAGTTGAGCTATTGGAAATTATTGTTTGTAGTGGTAAGTCACTTGCTTAAACTCGTAAGAGAGAGGTAAACTTATAACATAAACATGTAAGAGTTTATCTTGATTAATAAATAGTTATCAAAATGTGTAATTTTATAGTTTAAATACTATATAGATTAAAAAATTATTCAAATGTAATTCAAATTATACTTAATCTAACAAAAGTTATTCATATTTCATAATTTGTAATACTCAACATGAATATTTTAAGATAGCCATACATATATAATTATTCAATATAACTAATTAAAAAATATTTATTTTTATTTTTTAATAAGTACATATTAAATGTAATTTTATTATTTTTTATGCATATTTAAACTTATGATAAAATAAACTAAAATATCTTTATGGGAAAGAAACTTGTTTATATCTCGTTTAGTCTTAAGTTTAAATTATTATGTTGCTGACTTTTCAAGTTAGTTTACACGTTAAAATTGTAAACTCGGTAGACTCAGTAAGTTAACTCGCAAGTTTACCCAAATTTGTACTATGTCTGAGTCTATATCGAGTAAACTAGTTTTCTTTATGTACAATCGTAAACTTGTAAACTCGTATAATAAACTTGTGAGTTTGACAACTATGCTTATGAATGCATATATAAATTGAACAAACAGATATGGGAGAAAATGATTAGTTAAATGAAAGTAGAAGTATCATCAGATGCACTTTGTGTCCTCCATTGTGGTTTTATCTGCTTTATATAGAAAGATTAGAATAGGCAAGCCAAATAAAGTTATAATTGTTTTTTGTTTTGGTGTGAATCTTTTTTAGCATATTAATTTTAGGAAGAATGGACAAAAACTATAAATATGTTTCAGTTATGTTAAATATGAAGATCATGAATCCAGCAAAAAATTAGGGGGAGGGGAAGGATTGCTTTTTTCACATTTTTCTTCCATTTTCACTATGAAACAAAGCGGTTTATTAAGCCCTTAGCGTCATAGATATTTCATGCTAAATTTTAAAACAATATGAATATGTTTTAGCTTTTGGAAAGAAAAAAATTGATAGATTGTGTGAAAGAGGAGAATGCAGTAGAAAAGAAAGGTGTTTATCCGTAGAAATTGCCTTTTCGTACTTCTAATATTATATTAACCATCCAGTAAGTTGTTTATTCAGCCCTTCACTTTTATAGATATTTTATGTTATTAAGTGAAAGTGAATAAATGGCTCCACCCAACCAAATTCTAATATAAGACAAAAGGCATGAACATGTTTTTAGGATGAATGAACAAAAAAGTTAAACGGAAAACGCATATGTCTTCGGTTGTTCAAAATATAGCTTATGGATGGCATGAAGGATGATGAGTGCAGCAAAACATGAGGGTTTAGACCTTGAGTAAATATGGGCTTAGCCTTGTTTGATTGTTTCTTTCAAAAATAGTTTTTAGTTTTTGAAAGTAAGAGAATAAAATACATGTCTGGTAATGTGCCGCTTATTAATTGTTCTAAAAGAACTATAAAACACAAAAATGATTTGAAGAACAAATAAAACAAGAATAATTTTTAGAGATTTTCCCTTTTTTCTTAAAATTATTTTCATTAATGGTAATATTGTAATTTTGTAAAAAAGATATTTTTGTGGGGTTGCAATTTAGACAGTTAGTAACTAGTCTGACTAAGTCACTTCCCTTTATTTTTATTAAAAAAAAAACATTTTATGAAGAAAAATAACTTTTTAAAGAAAACGTGAAAAAAATTAAGATTCAAAATGGAAATAAAATTAAATGAAAAAAATTACAATTTGAATTGGCAAATAATTGAAATATAAAAATAATTAAAATTTTAAAGATTTGTCATAAATAAAATTTATTATAAATAAAATAAAATAAATATTTTGAAATAATACAATGTTGGGTTTTGAGTGAACCCTTTTCCCATTCTGGCTAGATTGAAACACACACTCGCGCTCACATAATATTCCTATATATCGAATATGCAACACATACACGCAAGCACACATACATGTATCTACATACACAACTACAAGTTCATCTATAATAAATTTGTTATATACACATATATAAACATGTATGTATATGCACGTGCCACACACATATATACTGAACGTGTAACACACAAATACATATAATGAATATGTAGTATAAACACACATACACACGCACAAACATGCCCATGCATACACAAGCATATTCACCTACATGCATAAATACAAATAAATTTATAATGAATTTGTTATATAAATACACATTCATATGCATAAACATGAGCACATGCACATGTACACATATATATCAAACATGTAATACACTGAAATACATATAAAAAATATTTATTTTTAGTCCAAATAATAAAATTGGAATTACAATTTTATGTTTTAATTTTTTACATGACCCAAACATAAATTTTAAAATTCTAAATTGATCTCAATTCTAATGGAATTGGAATTGAGATTATAATTCTACATTATATTTCCAATTATTAGTACCAAACAGAGCCTTAGAATTTTCTAAACTTGTTTTTGAATTTTTTTTCAAACTTTTGAATGTGTTTCAATTTTTTTTTTGAAACCTGTTCTACAAAACAATTTCACAAAATTGTTCTAAAAACATAAAAACAAGCAATAGAATAAAACAAACCCTATATCTCTACCCCCACTTGTGATAATATTCTTTGGTTTTCCTTCTACTCACATATGCAACCATGTCATCGGATTACATAATGGACTTTAGCTCTAAAAAGTCATCAATCACGTTTCGTTAACAGATGAATTGGATAGAAATTTAGAACTGGTGGAAGGAAGGACAAAGCTGGCCAATTGGACACAAATGGAGAGACATCCTAATTGAGGGTTGGACGTCATTACACTCAAAAGTTTTTTGTGTACATTTTTTTTATAAAATGATCAAAAAAAGAAGTAAGTAAAAAAAGAGAAAAGAACTACACTCTCTAATCTTTGTATTTCTATATCTTTTAAAATTATAGAAAATTTACAGAAACAAAAAAAAAAGGTTTACTATCTCTATTCTTGTTATTGATTGATTTTGATAGTGTCCAATATACCAAAAGCAAATGCGGCCATCTTTAATTGGAGTGTGACCAAACGTTAAGTAAAAGATCAAAGATAATGATAAACCAAATCACTCCTAATTATTTTTTTATTCCTTGACTAATATAATCCACTTAACAAAATACTGTCACATTACAAAAGTGTCTTAAAAGTTGCAGTAAATAAGAAAACTGTGAACGATTAATTTTAATCTTTTTAATACTTAAAAACTTTGACTATTTTAAAATAATATATTAAGAGTTAAGATAAGAACAAATATAGCCGTTTCAAGCAATAGTGTCCACCATTTTCAGTTTCTTGGTATAAGTCCATGGATGGCGTGAGGAACAACTATAGCAGTAGAAAATGTGTCCCAGGAAGTTGATTTTTCTGATTTTTTTTCTTTTTCATTTTCACCATCAAACGTGGTGTTTTCCTTCAGGTCATTTTGTTTCAATTCATAAAAAAATATATCAACCTGTTTCGTAGGGAAATGGATGAGTGGCAATGACCAGGTTCAAACAATTTAGCAGCAATGTTATTACCACTCATGCTGAGATTATTTAGTTTTCAATGAATAAAAATAATTGATAAAATAAAGATATTGGCTTTTGTTTTCCATATTTCTGATCCAACCTTAATCTTCAAATAAATTGCATGATGAGATTGCCAAATAAAACTGTGCAATGCGGAAGTAAAACTCACTAAAATTTTTTGCTCATCCACATAAAAACACAATTACATATCATTTTACAAACTTGTCTGACATTTTCGTTTTAATCCTCCTATTGACAAAATTACATATATTTTATTGATAATTGAATGAATAATGAATACATTATCAATTAAATAAAAGGTAAATTTCCATGTGTGGAGTCAAGGTTGTCAACAGAAGAGCAATCACAGGAAACAAAGCAGAAAAGACCAAAGTCTTAATTCAAACGACATCTTATGGCGATGAACTACTCATGTCAAGGTTATAAATTGCGGTCCACAACCGCAATTGTGGCCGCAATACTGCTGTTGTGGTGGGTGCCACATCGGCTGTAATACTCATTGCAAAGTTGAAATTATACATGGTTGCATTCACAACGCCCACAATTGTGAAAATCGTAATGCAACTGCATCCGCAACCCTTGACTCATGTCCAGGTTAGAATAGGAGAATTTCAAGGCCTTTAAACACGTCACTTTCCCCTTCCCTCTGACTTTTCCGACATGAGACCTGGTTGCCATTCTTCTTTCTTTTGTCTCACTAGCTTCATATTTTCCGTTCGTTTTTAATGTTTAGAATGTGAGTAAAATAGATGACGAGATCCCTTGATGCTGGAACTTTAATGAGGATAGAGCGATGCCTATCCATCCAATCTATATGTAACTGCAATGGTAAAGCCATGCATATAGCCAATTGATCTAATCCACTCTGCATCATGACAAAATTGAATTATCAACATGAAACCTTCATAAATACTTGTTTTTATACTATCGTCTAGCATGTCATATAATGATATATAATTGCAGACCTCACCAACTCAAAATGTAATTGCACATATTTGTACATTAATATAGCTTGAAACTAAGAAAAAATGTTGTGTTCACTTGCACAGACAGGGAAGTAACAAATATTCACCAATTAAAATATATAAGATCTCATTTTAATAACATTTATAACTTTCTTTACTCATCTTAATCAGGTGAAGAGAAGTAAACATTTTTGAATCCCGCAGCATCAAAGTTCATTCTATAAAATCATGGCTACGTCAAGCATGATACTATTTTTTTTTGGCATAATGGCTAATAAAGAATCAAACTCATAAATAATTGTAAGGAAAAAAAAATCCCCGAATAATATATGAAAATTTGAAAATGAATTTCTTACAATGGATATATATATATATATATATATATAACATGAGAAAATAAATCTCTTCGTAAAATACCTCCAATAAACTGATTGAAATAACAGTGATGCTCAAGATTGGAAGAACGCTTCAATGTTCAAGTGGAGAATGGTTTAACAAATAGAATCATAGAAAGAAGAGAAGGTACGAGGGAAGTATCAGCTTGTCATGACCTCTGCAATTTTATGGGCATTATATAAAATGATCAGTACACACTTTTTTGTATTGTTGCCCACTTTTGCGGCAGATTTTCGGGAAGAATATGGACAAACAATGTTAACAAAAAATGTGAACATGTTTATGCTACAGAGGTCTTTTGTATTGTTGCCCACTTTTGCAGCAGATTTTCAGGAAGAATATGGGCAAACAATGTTAACAAAAAATGTGAACATGTTTATGCTACAGAGGTCTTTTGTATTGTTGCCCACTTTTGCAGCAGATTTTCAGGAAGAATATGGGCAAACAATGTTAACAAAAAATGTGAACAAGTTTATGCTACTGAGGTCTCTTGTATTGTTGCCCACTTTGCCGCAGATTTTCAGGAAGAATATGGGCAAACAATGTTAACAAAAAATGTGAACATGTTTATGCTACAGAGGTCTTTTGTATTGTTGCCCACTTTTGCCGCAGATTTTCAGGAAGAAAATGCGCAAACAATGTTAACAAAAACTGTGAACATGTTTATGCTATAGAGGTCTCTTGTATTGTTGCACACTTCTGCAGCAGATTTTTAGGAAGAATATGGAGAAAAAATGTGAACAAAAAACGTAAATGTTTCCGTTACTCAAAGTAAGTTGATGAATAGTGTGACTGTGAAATATAAGATAAAGCTCTTTTTAGTTACTCAATGTTTCCTGATATATGACTCCCCTTAGCCTATGACAAAAAGCGTGAATATATAATTCAAGACAAGGGATAGAGCTAAAATGTAATTATATTTCAGTTGGTACGAAAAGCTTAAGGAATGGTGTGAATGACAATTAATGCAGAAGATTAAATTTTAAAATAAGCAGCAAGTCTTTTTTTTACTTTTTTTTTAAAAAAACTTATTCATATTTTTTATCCAACTTTAATTTTCAAATAAGTTGCAAGATGAGATTGCAAAAGTGTGTAATAAAAAACTAAAAAGCTCACTGAATTGCACAGCCTCAAAAAATTGCCACTACGCATGCCCCAACTTCACAAGGCATAGCCACTCACGTGAAGACGGCAAAGCCTCCTCGTTTACAGATCATGAGACAGCTAGATGCTACCTAGTCTTCGTTTATATATTTTATATTCTATTATTTTTTTTATTGCTCTTTGGTGGGATTCTCTACTCCCACCTCAAACTCATGTCACTTGCCTCGACGTTATTATGCACAAGAAAGAGCTTCTGGTGGGAGAGAACGCACTTTGTCTATTCTCACAAGAGGAGAATTTGAGGAACAATAGTGTCCGCAAAAATGATACAAAGAGAATGAAGAAGGTAAAGGTAACGAATTTCCAATAAACAATATAAAAGGTTATATTGAAGTAGGTGAATAATTGAGTGGCTAGTGACCCTGTATCAAATTTGTTAAGATAAAAAATGAAATCAAATCATTATCACGTGAGCTTCCATTATCTCAAACAATACAGAATTATGGTGAAGGTATCTCACTAAGAAATTCTGACTGATATCTTGAAGCAACACGATCAATGCCTATGCTGTTGGAGGTAAAACATTCTGGAAACTAAAAATTACTAGTGAATTCTCCCACCAAAATGCATGTTGTCAATATCTGTCTTTTACGTGCAGGTGAAGCCTAAAAAAGCAAGACAACATAAATTAATATAATAATAATAAGACACGATGATTTTAGTAAGATGTAATTTGCATTAACTTTTGAAGAAAAAATCATTTCAAAAACTATTTTCTAATAACTTTACCAGAATGAAGATGGACTCATCAATGTTCCAGCTCCACCAATGTTAGCTAGAAGAGATATACAAAAAAGTTTGTATACTTCTAGGTTCTAGTTCTCTCCATTTTGGAACATGAGTTTGAGTTACTTTTAATGCTTAGAATGTGAGTAAAACATATGACTGGGACTCCTGAAGTTTGAACTTTAATAAAGTATGTCTATCTAATCCACGTGGAACTGCAACAGTGATGTCATATCTAGTGTACTATTTATTATTTGCTTTAATGTATAGCGAATATCAATGCCACTTGCTGTAATCCACTCTGCATTATAATGTAATTGAATCAATAACATGAAAACTTCACAAACACTAGGTTTTATTTGGCACAATAACAACGATAGTAAAAGAATTACCGTGAATAGTCATGCTAGGGGATGAAATGTAAAAGAAATATCCTTAGTCAATATTTACAAAATTGAAAATGAATTCATCATATATATTAAGGATATAAACTTAAAGTGAGAGAATAAATCACTTTGCAAAATATCTTTACTATATATATCGTTTGGAATTAAGAGTGTTGCAAATTTTGGAGGTTAAGCTATTGAGCAAAGGCTTGCATAGGAAGATGAAAGAACCATGAAGGTGTAGCAAGAAATTGGAAAAATGATGAAATGTTTGAAAAGGGAATGGTTTTATGCATGCATATATCGAACAAAGATGGGAAAGTAGAAGGGGAAGAATATGCTTATCTGTGACCAGCTTTGCAATTTGTTGTGCTTTATTTAGAATGACTATGATAAGCAAAGCACATAAAGTTATAAACATTTTTCGCCTTGTTGCCCACTTTTTCAGCAGAGTTTCAGAAGAATGGACAAAATAGTAAAACAAAAAACGTGAACATATGTCAGATATATACGAAATGAGCTTATGGATGGTGCCAATGATAACAAATGTAGCAATATATGGGAGCATTTTATTATAAAAAATTCACATTTAATGAAAGTAAATGATGGCTCTGCCTGACCAACTATTAAAAACAAGCCAGTGGTTTTTGGCGCTTTTAGACTGTGTTGTACCGTTGGTACATGTCCATCAAAATACTTAAAATGATCAATATTATTGCACCATTTATGCTTACTTTGAGTTTCATCCAAAATTCATATTTAGATTATCGCGTCTATGGTGATTTATTTTATATATTTAAGCATATATATTGTGATAATTCATATTTCAATAGTTAAGTGATTTATTTATATAAAATAAACAACAAGAGGTTGATTTTGATTAGTTTTACATTTTGCTAACCATACATTATATATATATCTATATATATATATATATATATATATATAGGGATCTTCAGATTCTTATAGTAACATCATAGGCTAAGACTAGTTCATGAAACAATAAATTTAAATTAGGAAAGTTTTTGTATTGCAATTGAAGAGCCACAGTAAACCATAATTCTAGGAAAGTCACTAGCTATAGTTGCAATTCCTTTAAATTTGCCTTTATTAATTAATTTGTAATTTTTTTTTTTTGCACGTTTTATTCTGTAGATAAAGCAATGAGATACTCACTAATAATTAATAGGAGTTACAACTATAAAGATAATAAGGATGAAGATAAGAAAGAAGAGGGTTGATTTGTTTTATTACAGACAGAACTTTAATATATAAAGAAATTGCTTAAAATGTTAGAAGTGTCCAATAATAAATAAAGCTCAAAGATTTTCTTGTTCAACCCCATAAAGCATTATATAATTTCCAATTTTTAGTAGACTATACATTTCAAATTCTTCTGAAAAGAAAAAGATAGTCATCTCGGAGCTGCTGAAAAACTTGGGTCGTAGACGAACAACGTTATATCATCATCTAACATGTCATAATGACATATATATATATATATATATATATATAGTCGTAATAAGGGGAAAATACTTTATTTTAACTTTCACTTTTGTTCATTAATTTCATCTAGTTTTAATTTTGTCCCAGAACTTTCTCATTGGTTTCACTTTCCTCTTTTAATTTCATTTGGTTCCAATTTATTCCCTATATTTTATCTAAGTTTTACTTTTGTCCCTTGATTTCATTTTCTTCTAGCTTGGACCTTAATTTTCAAAAGCTACTCAAATGCCATTTTTTTCTGCTTCAAATTTTTTTTTTTTTCAGTTTTCTACATCTATATGAGTAAACCCTTGAAATGTAGAAATTTTAATTTGGAGGTCATATTCTTTGTCATTTTATCTCAGAGATTAAATAGTTTGATACTTCTTTGTGGAATTTTTTTTATGTCTTTACTATCCTAATCTTTTACGCTACTAACCTAGTGAATTTATTTTCTAGTAGTCTTAATGATATGGGCATGGATCCCAATGACAATGGGCTTGAAGGTGAACCACGAAGAGATGAGGATCCATTGGGGTCGATTACATGGATGTGGGTGACGAGACTAAAATTTTAATTTGCATAGTTGTGTGGGCTACTTGACGAAAGAGAGCTTTTGTGGACTGTTGTTTGAAGTTAATTGTGGGCATTCCACGAGCATAATTTTTCAATTTGATGGAGCTAAAGGAAAAATATTGAGTAATTTTTTTCAAAATTAGGGGCTAAATTGGAACAATACAAAACTAAACTACAAAAGTGAAAGTTGATGTAAAATTAACAGAATAATTCTTTGGAAGGAATCAGACTATCATAGGAAGCCTGTTCTAAGGGCACTAGAGCATATAGAAATACTAATTTATAAAGGGAAAATTTTGAAATACTGACAACAAGTATAGTTGGTAATATCTACTCACCTGAAGAAGATTATACCAACATCTCCCTAACCTTGTTTACAATTGTCTTAACCACCTATAACATTGAATAAAATGCTCTTATTCTTTAATATTCATTAATAACTTTAACCATTTAACCCTTCTACCAACTTATTTATCTAGTTCTTCATTCACCTTTAACCCATATCTTCTTCAATTCTACTTGCCCTTCTTACCTCTCAAAATCTTAAGATATCAAATATTTAGCCCACATTCTTTGATAATACCCCAAAATGCTTATGCCCTTTAATTTTATTAATCTACTTCATTATGCACTTATTAAAATTCCAATAACCCACCATCAATACCAATGTCACCATAGAGATTATTCAATTAAATTCCAAAATTCTTCATTCAACTTGCATTATTGTTCAATGCTATTTAATCAAACCATATAAGGTTCCCCATTCAAATTTCCTCTCTTTTTGTCTATGAAAAATCTAGGAAAAATTAGCAATTCAACATGCAATTTAAAATAAAACTTCCAATAATCATAAATCACTTCCTAGATGCATAATAATATTTGAGAAGCCTAAAAATGTGATTTTCATCTCCTTGCAAGATTACACATACACCAATCATTTGGGGTTTTTAATCCGAAAGCTAAAACTCACAATTGATAAGTGATTCCAAGGGAGAAGGATGTGAAATTTACCTAGGATATGAAATTTTAACTCAATTTGAAACAATCAACCTGGATTGAGCTCAATTTTGCCTCTTTTACGAGTAAACAGTGCCATAAATTAGGGTTCTTCAATTTGAGGTTGTTTTTGATCAAATTGATCAGTAATTAGGGCAGAGAGTTGGTCAAAATTCATTGAGTAACCGAATTCCTAAGCTAAATTGAAGTAAAACACACCTAAATTCATGAAATTTGAGCTAAAACTCGGCCACTGTTTATTTGCTAGATCCGCGATATTTCTAGCCACCTAGAGGCCAGTGAAGGTCATGCTCAGGTCGGTGATGGCAATATGCACAGCAACTACACGTGAAGAAGAAGAATGGTGAGGGAGTAAGAGCAGCCTGATGGCAAAATGACTTAATTATGGCATTTTGGTAATTTAATTAGGAATATTTTGCATTATCAGATCAAATTTTTTCTTGAAAATACTTGGTTTCCATACTTTGTTCAGTTAAAAGTGCTAGAAATGCACATGATAAGACTTAAGTACTCACATTGGTTGCTATATCAAATAAAATTTTACCTTCATCTATATTTAGTACTTCTTGAAGTTCCTTTTTGAGTATTCCATTATCATGTAAATCTTATCCCTATCTCAAGGGAATTTTCTTCTCTACATCAACTCTTAAAATAAAATAAATTATTTATTTTTTCATTTGGGTATTATAGTGATAAACTTGAAATGATTTGTGAACTAATAATGTTAACTAGCTGCACGACATGAATTTTAAAATGCTATTCTTTAATGAATGCACCTTTCTTGAATAATTGTATATCCATAAAGATTGAAATTTTTAACATTTGCTCTTATTTAATTCAATCTTTTTTCAATAGTTTAGTGATTAAATTATAAAATAAATAGCAAGCTAGCATTCATTTTCCTATATTTCTAACCCAATTTTAATCTTCAAACAAATTATGTGATGAGGTGGGACTACAAAACTGTGCAAATAGGAAGTAAAACCACCAAAAAAAATTTCTCATCCACATAATTATAAAGACATTATTATATATCAATTCCACAAACTTATTTGGTATCATTTTAATCTTTCTATTGAGAAACTTACTTGTATTTTCTCGATAGGTGTATGAATAAAGAATAAATCACCATTGAAGAAATGGTAAATTGCCTTGTGTGGTACATTTGTCAACAAAAGAGCAACCTCAAGAACAAACACAGCCAAATTTGGTCATTTTGCTTCATGGACACATGGCAACATCTAAAAAAGTCTGAGGGAGGAGGGATCAGAGTCTCGAATCCTTGCCATCAAGATCAATGTGACAATGCCTTACCACTAAACCAAGGTTCTTATTTGATTAACAACTTACACCATGGACATTTATTCTTTTATTCTTTCTAAGAACAAAACTTACAAGTGTTACATGATGCCCATCCAATCTATATGAAACTACAATAGCGAAGCCATATAGCCACTTGATTCGATCCACTCTGCATCATGATACAATTGAATTATTAACTTGAAAACTTTACAAATTGTTATTTTTATACTATCTTCTAACATATCATATAATGATATACAATTCTAGAAATCACCAACTCAAAATGTAATTGCACACATTCGTTCATAAATCCATATTTTGTATGTATATATATAGGAGAATAATAGCTTGAAATGGAAAATAAATGTTTGTGTTTACTTCTTGTACAGACAAGGAGGTAGCAAATTTTCACCAATAAAAAAATATAAGATTTCATTTGAATAACTTTTATAATTATCTTTACTCATCCTAAGTGCAGAGAAATCAAATTTTATGAATCTCGCAATATCAAACTTCTTTCTAAAAGATCATGGCTATGTCTATTTATGATTTGGCATAATAATAATGACAGTTAAAGTATCACAAGAAAGAATCATGCTCAACATTTAAATGTAAAGATAAAAGAAATTAATCCTCAAATAATATATGCAAATTATAAAATAAATTTATTACAAAAGGATATATAATGAGAGTATAAAATACCTTGAATATACCAATTGAAATAAAAGTGGTGCAAGCAAAATTGTGCAATATGGAAGCAAAGGCTCATGTAAGAAGATCAACAAAGATGTATAGCAAGAAATTTGAAGATTGCTAAAATGTTCAAGTGGATAATGGTTTATATATTTATATCTTGAACAGACAAAAATAAGAGAAAGTAGAAGGATAGATCAATGCATGTGACCTCTGCAATTTTTTGTCTTTATATAGAATGACTGATAGTTGAAGTAAATTAAGTTTAGAGATTTTCTGAATTGATGCCCACGTTTTCAGCAAAATTTAAGGAAGAACAAGGACAAACATATGTAAATAAAGCTTGTGAATATGCTTCGTATACTCAAAATATGCTGATGGATGGTGTGAAAAAAAGAATAAATTATATATTTAACAATATACAAGAGTGTTTTAGTCCTTAAGACTGCTCCATTCACATTGTTCTTCCATTTTTACTGTAATAAAAGTTGTTGCTTCCTGATGAATAACTCCAGCTAGACTTAGCCAGCTAAATATTTAGAACTAAAAACATTAGCATACAAGGTTTCATATTGTGGTCAGCAACCAAAATTATGGCTGCAATATTGCTATTGCAGTCAGTGCCGTATTGGCCACAATACGCATGGCTTAAAAATACACATGGTTGCATTTGCAACATCTTTAATTGTAAAAACTTCAATGCAACCGCAACTACAACTGTAACCACAACCACAATTCAAAACCTTGTTAGCATATACTTTAAGAGAAAAAAGAAAACTAAAATGTAAATAAGTTTGAGTTATTAGGAATAACTTGATGAATAGTGTTAATAATAACTATTGCAGAAGATTTAATTATAAAATAAGTGGCAAGAAAGGTTTTTCTATTAATTATTCATATTTTAGAACCTACTTTAGTCATCAAATAAATTGCATGAAGAAGTAGTAAAATCATTCAATCCAACATTTTACAATTAAAAAGTAATTTTAAAAATTCTAACAATTTAACCCCTTTTAAATCTTATATTTATGCAATTACCCTTGAACCAAATTATCACAATTAATGTATTTGAACCCAATAACATATGATAAGAACCTAAAATAAGATATAAAATATTATATAAAATAGGGACTTATCAAGTAGCAAAATTGTGTAATAAGAAATTAAAAAGCTCTCCCAAGTTATAAAATTAATTTGCTGAGCTTTTTACTTTCTTCTTACCTAGTTTTGCTATCATGCAATTTCTTTGAAGATTAAAGTTGAATTTGAAAGATGAATTTAATAAAAAAAAATCTTTTTTGTTGCTTATTTTATAATTCAATTTTCTACATTAATCATCATTCACACCATTCATCATCCTAATCCTAAGTAACTGACACATATTTACATTTTAATTTTCTTCTTTTGTCTTGAAGTATATGTTCACTTTTTTGGTCATAGGCTAGGTGGAGACTTTCATTAGGAAACAAAACAACTATTGATAGTAAAAAAAGGATGAGAAATGTGAAAAAACAGCTTCAATGGTTAAAACGCTCTTATCTATTGTTACATTTATTACTTTTCACTCCATCCATCAACTAATTTTGAGTAACAAAAACATATTCACTTATTTTGTTTGCATAGTTTTGTCCATATGCTTCCTTAAATTTTGCATAGCCACTCACGTGAACTAAGTCAGCTTGAATCAAAAATAGGAAAAGGGTAGCTTAACTTTGGAACATATTTGGATTAGCTTTTGAAAAAAAAAATTAACTTAAAAAAAATATAAGGATGAATATTCATTTGCTCGTATAATTATGAATACCTTCTAGCTTTCTATTTTCTCAACTTTTGAGCATGTGTGTAAGATGCTTTTAATGTATAGAATGTGAGTAAATTATTGATGAGATTTTGAAGTTTGAACTACATTGTTATTAAAATGGGCCATGTCCACTCTATGAAATTGCAACAATAATGCCATTTTTTGTGGCTTTTTTTTATTATCATTTCCTTCAATGCAAATTTAATAACCCAAAAATATATAATTTTAAGAATAACATTAGAAAATAATATATAATTTTATGGACTAAAATGAAAAGAGAAAATATTTTTAGGGTCTTTAACTATTTTTAGGACTAAAATGAAAGAAAAATATTTTGAGATATAAAATATAATTTTAACCATTGTATAGTAACTTGCATAGTAAATGTCGGCAAAAACATTGGTTACTATGCAAATTGTGGTTGAAAACGTGTGGCAGTGCCAAATAGTAATTTGCATAGTAATTTGAAATTTTCTATAAATAGTACAAACATTTCTTAATTTTCACATTCAAAACTAGAAGGAGAGGTTGAAGGAGTTTTCATATTTGTGTGAAAGGTAGCTTTGCAGAGACCTTCTTAATCCAAGTTGTATTGTAGGAATACGGGATCTCCACTATTGATCGTTATCATTGAGTGCATAATTAACAAATTAGTATTTTTCATTTTACTGAATGTCTTTATTTTCTTATTAAACTTTCAATTTCTTTATTTTTATATGGATTGTATATAGATATTTTTTTTTTCACTAAACTAGTCTTTTAAGAGTATTGATCTATTTTATACAACAAATTTACTACATATTATGCTCATGATAGTGGTGGAATCCCATTCAATAGATTGAGTAAAATTAGGACACTAAAATGAAATTTAATAGTACCTTTATGGAGCCTTATGGACTTTGTACAAGTAAGACTATGGTAGGCAATGCCGCCTAAATGAGTAATCTAAATTTTATGAGTTCCTTAGCAAAGCAATTTATCCCATAACTCTTGAGATCTATGGCAGGATTAAACCGCCTAAATGGTCACTGGTATGCTGGTTTATTATCATTTCTTGCTAGGAACATTCTAGAATCAAATCATGTTAATGGCTCTTGGATCAATTTGGACTTAGAAAAGCATAAACTAAATATTTAGTAAATTTTAAGACATAAATTGGATTCTAAACAATCAAGAATATTAAAATTATTATTATTATTTTTAAAAGACTAGACACTCATATAGGGTTTATGATTCCTATATCTGACAAATAAGGCATAGATGTCAATGATTTGTAGGTTCTCAAGTGATCTGAATGCAAGTTTTATTTTAATCCTTATATTATTGTCACTTCATTCTTAATTACTCTTTATTTTATTTTATCTTCAGGATTATTTTTATTTATATTATTTTATGATACTAAATATAATTACACTCTTCAATGAATTTTATAATCTAGAGGATGGAGGGGAATTCATGTAAGAACCTCGTAGCCGTTAGCGGGGGTAACAACCTTGGTGTACCTTGTTGAAATTAATTATTAGACATATCTAGTAAAAGGGCTATGGGTATAAATTATTGAGACGTATCCAGTGAAGGGATATGAATGTAAGATATTGAGACATATCCTGTAAAGGGATATAGATATGAAATATTGAGATGTATTTGGTGAAGGAATGCACATATGAAATACTGAGACGTAAGGGATACATTATGAATTATTGAAACATATTTGGTAAATGGATATAAGTACGATGATCTTGGTTCTTTCCTTGATACCCACTTCATATAAAACAATATTATCAAAACTTGCTATTTGTTAAAAATTCTAAGGTCTCTATTATTTTCCTTTTCACTTGCTTTGTTATTTATTCATTTACTATGTCAATGGTAGACTTACACCTCTCTCTTTAATATTTTTCATATCAATAAGTGCTAGTGAAGTTGTTCTGGGAATTTTTTTTATTTTTCAGACTTTTTAGTATGTCAATCTGGGTTAATCATAGTGTACATTCAACTTTAAAGTGGTGACTGCTAGATGTTTATTTGTTTAGGATTTTGTGAAGCAATGTAAGCCTTATGTGGATTATTTCCTTATTATACCAAATATATATATATTGTGAAATTGTTGAATTACATTTCAAAGTGTGTCAAATGTTTATCATTGATATTTTTTTTTTGAAAATGTAAGTGAAAAAAAGAGATTATTTTAGGCTGGCTAGGCTAAGATGATTTAGCCTATGCACCGATCATGACAATGAATTTGGGACGTGACAATAAAGTCAAGATCAAAGCCACTTTGACCCATTGCATAGAATATGTATGAATTTTTTGACGGGGACAAAAGAGGATAAAGGAAGGGGAAGAAGCAAAAGAATAGAACTATATATAAAGCATTAAAAATTCTTAAATATTGAAGCTATGTCAAGTGAGGCTCTCTTTCTAATTTGGCAAAATAATAATGGCAATTAAAAAAGTACAAGAAAGAATCATGCGGAGGATTAAGTCTAAGGAGAGGCAAAAGGAAGAAATTAGTCCTTAAAAGATATATGCAAATGCAAGATTGAATTTTTGAGCATTTATGATGGGAATTTACATGAAATGAGAAAACAAGTTACTTTATAAAATGCTTCTAGTAAACTAATTGAAGTTAAGGGTAATGCAAATTCTGTAGTATAATAAATTATTGAATAAATGCAAAGAAATGACTTTTTCTCCTAAAGCATACACATCATACATAGTGAACATGTAAGAAGAGCAACATACTATATATGAAGGTAGCATGAAATTGGAAGAATATGTGTGAAACAAAGATTTGTATGAATGCATATCTTGAACAAAAGAAAATAGGGGAGAAAATGATATGTTCAAAGAAGGTTTACGGAAAAATAAATGCTTAGGTCCTTCGTTGTAGTTATATGTGCTATATATAAAAAGACTCAAATAGGCAACGCAACTTATTATTGTTCTTTGTATTGATGCCTATTTTATTAGCAGAGTTTCAGGAAAAAGGGACAAAATTTTTATACAAAAAACATGAAAATATGTTGCAATTATTCTGAATAAGTCCATGAATGGCATGAAGGATAATAAATGCAGTAAAAAATGGATGCTTTATCCCATGAATATTTTTGGAGTAGTTAGAAAAAGCTTATGGATGGCATGAAGGATGATGAACACAGTGGAGAAAAGGGTTTGTGTATCCCCCAGAAGTGGCTGTTCTTTTCTACATTTGTCTCCCAGTTTCAATATCAAATAAGTTGCTTATTAAGCCATTTTCATGGCAACTTTATGCTAAGCTAAAGTAAATGAATGGCTCCACTTAAGCAAATGCTATCATAAGCTAAAGCATTAACATGATTCAAGAATGGACAAAAAAGCTACAAAAAAAATGAATACATTTCAGTTACTCAGAATATGGTCAAACGAATGGTGTGAAACATAATGAGTGCAACAGAAAAAAGGGTCAAGGTTAGACCTTGAAATTGTTTTATAATCCTTTAGTTTCATAAAAAAATTATGTTAACATAATAGTTCAAAAAAAAAAATAGAATCATAGTAATTCCGAAAATTAAAAAATTATAACCAAATGCTCCAATATTCACAATAACAATAACAATAAAATTTTATCAAAATTCAAAAGTTTCATAATTTCCAAAGTATACAGAATCGATGGAGATTTAAAATATCAAGAAACCTACCTAAGGCACTTGAATATTCAATAAATTATTTTTGCAAGGAAAATATTTGAAATCGAAAAAATATGCATAATTAGCATTATGTACTCACTTGGCAGACATACACCAAGGTTACTTTAATCGTCTAACATCACCATCATAAAAATTTTGAACTTGCAAAGGGAATTTCTAGACCCAATAATGCAAAACAAAATAGCTTTAATTCCTCCTTAATGAATCATCTTCGCATTAATCCATATATATGTCATTACTTTCTATTATTAGCCCATCACATTACTTACTAAATTATCGCAATATAGACATTTGTTATTATTAGGGCCATAGTTGTCAAACTCGCGAGTTTCTTATCTAAATTTATGATTGTATCTAAATAAAATGAGTTAACTCGTTGTAAACTAGGACTTTGTACAAACTTGGATAAACTCGGTAGTTAACTTACCAAGTCTACCAAGTTTACAATTTTAACGTGTTAACTAGCTTGTAAAGTCAGCAACATCATAATTTAAACTCAAGACTAAATAAGATATAGACAATCTTCTTTTCCATGAAACCTTTACAATTTATTTTATTACAAGTTTGAATATGCATAAAAAATAAAATTACATTTAATATGTACTTATTAAATAAAATAAAATAAATATTATTTAATTAGTTATATTGAATAATTATTTATGTATGACCATCTTAAAATATTCATGTTAAGTACTACAAATTATGAAATATGAATAGCTTTTGTTTGATTAAGTATAATTTGAATTACATTTGAATAATTTTTTAATGTATATAGTATTTAAACTATAAAATTACATATTTTGATAGCTATTTATTAATTGAGGCAAACTCTTATGAGTTTACGTTATGATTTTACCTAAACTCTCAAGTTTAACAACCTTGATTAGGGTTATATATGCATATTGTTGACTCTGCTATTTCCCATAGCTAATTGTTTCTCCAATGCTTCTCGTCACTACAACCTATTCATTTTCTATCACTCGCAGTGAGGTAGTAGCATAAGGTATAAGGGTGGTGGAATATATATATAAATATATATATATATATATTTATATTTATATAGAGATACACATACATATGCAAATACATACATACATGCTTTAATATAAAATACAATAAAAAATATGCATAGATATGCTCAAACGAAAGGTGCTAGGTGTATATAAATCTTCTATTTTGGGGTTACTTGATTTAATTATTTAGTAATTAAGTTAAGAGAACTTGAGGAAGTATTAATATGCAAATATACTTGCATCCAAAATAGTAGCAATAACTAAATTGTAGAGCTAAATTAGTAGGTAAGACAATGATGATAAGGATTTGAAAGTAATCACACATAAATATTTTTATGTACTGGGATAATTCTTTTAAGAAAAAAAGGAGTAAGTTGTTTGGCCAGCACACTTACATCCCCGGAGTACTAGATAATTATAAAGGGAAGTAAACTCTAGGTGAAAAATTGAAGATTTGAAAATATTAATAAATATGCATGCCTTTATAATAATCATAATCATAGAAAAAAGAATATTAGGGTGAGTATAAAAATTATCAGAAGAATTACTAAGCATATTACTATTATTTCAATAGGTGATATTTATAAGGGTAAATAAATTAATAATTCATTTTTTAAGTAAAATATTGGGCAAGATATCTATATGTTCACACAATTCCAATGTAGAATGCAAGTTATATTTGACTTGTCGTTAAGTGTATTCTTGTAACATCCAGAAAATCCTCTATTAGGAATTTCTTTAGAAAATTAAGGAAAATTTTAGAGAAGTTGTTCTCCAAGGATTAGGTTTTTTCATAAAATTAGGAAAAATATTATTATATTAAATTTGAGAAATTACAAGAAATTCTAAAGAGTTTCGTAAGGAAAAGTAATTAATAGAACTTTAGAAAAATCAGTATATTCATTGAGATAATTTCACTTATCGAAATATTGAATAACAATTTAAAAAATTTACAACATAGTTCCAGAAGATAAGAAACTAATAAGGAAATTATTAAGCTTGAAACAATAAGAAAGATTAAGGAAATTAGAGATTTCGAAATGAATTAATTACTCTGATATTTTTAAGCTAACAAAATGATTTCATAATGATTTGATCACTACAATAATTTGAATAAGTGAAATACAACAGGACAATTAGAAATTATAAGTTTTGTCAAATAAATTAATTATATTTTTCTAAGAAAGAGAATTACTAACATTAATGTCAGCCACCTAAGAGGATATAAGTATCTAGTATAATCAAGCATATATGATAAGAGAGGATAGTATCACCATGAAGTTTATTGCCATAATATAAGTCTCTTATTTTAACCCATAAGATTAAGTACATGGCTATAATAGGAAGAGTGCCAACCAAAGCTTAAAACCTGGCATAAATGGATTCTACTTGGAGGCTAATATAATTGGCACCAAATGGAAGAAACACGTTAATATATATATATATAGACCATCACATAAGTAGGGAACATGCTAAGTGTTTCAATAGCATAATTAACATAAATATATCTATATTTCTGTAATGGCTAAATTGGTTAAAAGCAAAGATAGATGAAATAGGGGGTATACCACTAGGGCTAAGTGAATAGATATGAGGCAGCAATTCACTATAGAAACATACTTGGAAAAAAATGTAGTAAAATATGATATAAAAATAGTTGGGTTGTGAGCGAGGAAACTCATGGTGTTGCTGGCTAGTTAGGAATCACTTATTGGCTTGGGAAAGAAGTCAAGAGAATTTTTATGTGGTTGAACTTCACCAAGCTTAGCATGGAATTAAGACACTTGGTAACACAGAGGAAATGATGACGTCTACAAAGGAATAAGAACGAATAGAGAGAAAATGGAAATAAAGGATTCACTCTTAAATTCAACACCGTTTACACAGCAAAGTTCAGTAAACAAAAGATGTAAACGAAAATAGACCCTTATTTGAGCTAAGGACGCTCCATATTCATAATCTTTCAACTATGTCCTAGCCTATTCCATTCTTCTTTATTTATAGGTCTTTGGCAGAGGCTACACTAATCCCAAGGCCTAACAAATTCCAACAACCTTTTCCCTTATGCTGCCACGTTGCTTTGCTCAGCATTGATATCCTCTTCATGCCTCAATTCTATCACATGGTCACTCATCCAGGAGGACCTTTCGGTGCTCTCTGACTTTTTTATTAACTTGGGCCTTCTCCTCCTTTTGAACCTTCAATTTTGGGTCTAGGTTTGATGAGTCTCTGCTATCAATACTGCTCCCATAGATATCCACCTTGTCCTCTAGGTGAAATTAAGGAAATAATGTTTTGATTGTGGCAATCTCTTTACACGTAACATTCTTAAATATGTGGTTTGCCTATTGTATTAACACTTGTTCTCTGGGTTGACCCTTGATATGAAACAACTTGGTGTCTAATGCTTTAAATGGTTTGAGCTCGACATGTATATTAAGTGGTATGTTAGAGTCTATTGAAGTAGTCAAGGGACCTTAATGAGCCTTCAAAAGTGAAACATGGAAGACGTTGTGAATCCTGGCACCTTTAGGTAGTTACACTTTATATGCCATTGCCCCTACCTTCTTTAGGATTGGAAAAGGACTAAAATATCTCTTTGAAAGTTTAAAATTCTGTTTTTGCTATGGACTATTGCTTATACTTATAGAGTTTAAGCTATACAAGGTCGCCTTCAGCAAATGTCTTTTCTTATCTCTTCTTATTTGCTTGTTTCTTCATTTGTCCTCGAGCTCCATTAAGGTTAACATTTAGGTCTTTTAAAATTTACTATTGTCTCTTCAGTGAACTATAAACAACATGCACAAAAGACTCACTTGAATTATAAATAGGAATGTGGGTTAGAGTAAAACCATAGACCACTTTATATGGTGTTTTGCTTATAGGTGAATGATAACTGGTGTTGTTGGAGTACTCTGCCCATGGAAGGTACCAGCTTCGTTGATTAGGGCATTAATGCATAAAAGAGTGTAAATACTGCTCCAAATAATGGTTTACTACTTTTGTTTGACCATCGCTTTGGGGATGGTAGGCTGAGCTAAAGTTCAACTTCATCCCACTGTATTTAAGCAATTACTTCCAGAAAAGCTCCCAAAAATAGGATCATGATTAGAGACTAAGGTCTTTGGAAAGCCATACAACTTAATTACCATAGTGATAAATAGTTTAGCCACCTTAATTGCAGTGTAACTTGGTTTCAAAGCTCCAAAATGTACCACTTTAGATAGTTTATCCATGACTACTAGGATAGTATTAAACCCTTGTGATGTAGGAAGTTGTGTGATACAATCTAGGCTAAGGTCTCACCATAGTCTTATTAGGATAGGTAAAGGTTGTAACAAGCCTGATGGTTTTAATGTTAGAACCATGGTCTACTGGCATGTGATGCAATTTTCTACATGTTTCTATATATCCTTCTACATTTTCAACCAATGAAAGAGCTAGGAAATCCTTTTAAAGGATTTTGGAAAACCTGCGTGCCCTTCAACAATGGAATCATAAGCTTCATGAAGGATCCTTTGTATCGGCATGGAGCCAAGGGTAATATAGTATCTATCTTTATACGATAGTGGCATGTTACTTCGTGCAAATGACTTGGGTAATTTTCCTTCTTTCAGTAACTTGTACAGACGTTGTAATTTTGGGCTTATTTGTTTCTCGTTGAAGAGCTCATCCGAAAAAGGAGTGGGTACTAGGGAGATTCCAAAACAATGCTTCATGTGTTTGTCATCCTTCCTTTGTCTCAAGTGTGCATCAACCACTCTATTGAGTCGCGCTGGTTTATACATGATGGTGTAATTAAAGCCCATGAGTTTGGAAAGGTAGTGGAATTACTTTGGTATTTGTACATTTTGGTTCCCCAATTCTTTCAAGCTTTGGTGGTTAGTATGATTGATGAAGTGGCAACCTAAGAAGTAGTGTTACCATTTTTTGATAGCTTGCGTAATGGCATATAGCTATTTAACATAGATAGATGCTTATTGAAGACATGTAGTGAGCTTTTTATTGAAGTATACTGCTAGGTGTTTTTGCTGAGTCAGTACTGCCCCTACACGAGTATTGAATGCATCAATTTTGATTTCAAATTGGATAGAAAAATTAGGTAAGGCAAGTACTAGTGCCTCTTTCATCTTAGCCTTGAGGTTATTAAAAGCATTATAAGCTTCCTTAGACCATCAGAACCCTCCTTTATTAGTAGTTGAGTTAATGGGCTTGCTATTATTGCATAATTACATAAAAAACAACGATAATATCCTGTTAAACCAGGAAAGCCTTTTAGTTGTCAAGTATTTTATGAAGTTGGCCAATCAATCGTTGCCATAATCTTTGTGGGATTTATGGACACACCTTTTGCAGATACAATATGGCCTAAATATTCAATCAAAGATTGATAGAAATGGCATTTACTCTATTTAAGGAAAAATAAGTGTTGTCCTAAGGTTTTAAAAACCATTTCCAGGCGCTCTATTTATGTTGCGACATTAGGGCTATATATTAAAATGTCATCGAAAAAAAAACAACCATAAATTTTCTAAACCATGCTTAGGCCTTTAATGTTGGTCTAACTACAATTTTTGAAACCATGGCTAGGCCTTCGTAAAAAAAGTGGCCATTAGGCCACTTTTTATTATGGTCCAACCATAGTTTATGTCCAAACCATGCTTAGGCCTTTAATTTTAGCCTAACCATGGTTTTTTTAAACCGTGCTTAAGCCACTAGATAGACCTAGCCATAGTTGGGTAAAAATATGGTTAGGTCCCTAAAAAAAGGTTAGGCCACATTTAAACCTAGCTAGGTCATTTGTTAACTATTGCTAGGTTGCGGTGTACCAATGGTTTGGGTTAACCCTACCCCTATTTACCCATTTGATTTTTACTGAGGTTAGGCCCATGAAAAGTTTAACCTACCCCCATTTACCTATTTGATTTTCATAGACTCGACTTGCATAGACCCCTACTGCGCCACTCTTCTTCCGTTCCTCATTTTCCTTGGTTCGAGCTACAATAATGAAGTCAACCCACTGCTAGCGAGCATAGACATGCCGACAAGCACATAGACACTGGCGACATTGGTTGGCTTCGAAGGCTTGGTTTTTTTGCTCCATTTTTTAGTTCCAAGTTAATATTCTTTCCCCTTTTTGCTTGAGATTTTTCAAAATTTTTAGCTATGGTTTTGATGTTATGTTGTATGGATGTAGGTTTATTTTGTTATATTATTGCAGTTTTTTAAGATTTCATTATTATTTTTGGTTTTTATTTTCTTCAATTTTATTATTATTTTGGGTTTTTTATTTTTAAATTATTGTGTTTTTTTGTTTTGATTTTAATTAATTCAAATGTGATATACAATCTTCTTATTTATTTTTTTTGTATTTTGTTTCAGAGATAATACAAAATTCATTTTTAAGTGTTATTATTATTATTGTTATATTATTATTATTATTATTATTATTATTATTATTATTATTATTATTATCTATTAAAAGTGTTTTTTAAACATTACTATTCCGTGTTTTTTTGTTTCTCATGAATATGAATTTTTCTTGATTTAAAATTAATTTTATCCTATATGTTTCTTTTTATTTTAATTTTAGTCATGGTAAGATTTTTATTAATATAACATTGTTTTTTGAATATTGTTACACTTTTCTAATGTTTAGTTTAAGTTTCTTGAAATTAAATGAGTAGAATATTTAGATTAAATTAACCATTTGATATATGTGTTAAATTGATTTAGTATATATATATATAATGAATGTACTTTGTTATTGAGAAATATGATGATATATATGACATTCAAAATGAATATTCTTATACCTTTGTTGATTGATGAGAAATTGATATTGTTTCCCATGTTTTTTTTTAGTCATTAGGAAATGGATAAGTCATAGATTCTTAGGCCTCAAAATGCTCTTGAATATTTAGAGCAATTAAATGGACTCTTCAACTTTGCATTTGCAAATAAGAGTGTTGAGGATAAGATAATATGCTCATATCCAAAATGTAGATTTAAGAAATAGCAAGTTAGAGAAGTTATGTAGGACCAATTAATTCTTAATCATTTTCTTCAAGGATACACTATTTTGGATTAGGTATAAGGAAACAACTAATGAAGAACCTCAAGAGGTAGAACATCAAGGAAGGTCACAAGTTAGAGATGAATCAATTTGCAAGGATGACCTTATACACAACATGATTTATGATACATTTGGGGTTCCTAATGATAATGAAATTGTTAATGTTGTTGGTGGCCTAACTTCAACATTAAACTAAATATTCAATAGTGGTGTGCAAGAATTTCAAGACTTGCTTAAGGATGAATTACAAAATTTATATGATGGGTGTGAGAAGTACTTTAAGTTATCCTTTTTGGTAAAATTGTATCACATCAAGTGTATTTATGGAATAAGCAACAAAGCTATGTCAATGTTTCTTGAATTATTAGCCAATGCATTTGAACATGCCAAGATTCCACCATCTTTTTATGAGGCAAAGAAAATTAGAAACAAATTAGGGTTCAACTATGAAAAAATTCATGCTTGTCCAAATGATTGCATGCTATACTAGGGGAAGGATAAAAATAGAGAAGTGTGTAAGAAGTGCAATACCTTTACATGGAAACTTAAAGGTAAGGGAAAAAGCAAAAAATGTGACTAACAAAAGCACCTAAGTACTTTCTGACTAAAACACGTTGCAAAGGGTCAAAATCAAACCGACTTAAATGCAATCGTGGAAGCCTTTATTTGGAATCCTAAGCTAAACTAAGCATAAAAAAAGCAATTGATAAAGGTTTTGTGTTCGAGTTTTGAATTAAATGAATAAATGTATATGCAATCGAGGTAAATTTAAATGCAATAAAAATATATCTAAGCTACTATTTGATATTTTCTTTAAATTAAAATGAGTGAATAAAAAATGAATTGGAAATTATATAATAAATGCTTTTGGAAATAGAGTGTTAGCCATCATTGTTCAAATTAATATGGGAGTTAATTCTACATTATATCTTAGGGAAAAACCTCAAAATACCACTTGAGTCTGGTGTTCTTACTTAGTAATTACTCCTATTAACATAGCTAGTAACCAATAATTAAGACATTACTTTAAAACCACTTAATGTATGATTAAAATTGGGAAAAAGCAATTTGTTCCTCTTTTCAATTGATGCTCAAACAAGACAATCAAATACAAGCATACAAGATTATATAATCTAATCATAAACATAATAGAAAATAATATCTCATAGCAATGTAAGAAGATAAGTCCATACAATCATCAAGATACTTCCAACCAATTAAAAATCACAATTCTCAATTCACAAAGATAATGTACCCAAAATCTATGTTTCACAATTGCATAAAGAAAATCCTAGAACTAGGAAATCAATTACACAATCTAGAAATAAAATTGAGAAATTAAACTCCCCTTTGTAGCATTGGAACTTAAGTCTTCATCTCCATCTCCAAGATGCCAAGCTCTAGCCACATATAGGAGAAGACTTCACCCTTAGCTTCAATTAAACCATTGGGTAAGAGAGAAATTATCAAGGGAAGTTGAATGGGATTGGAAAAATATGGAGAGAATATGGGAAATGAATGATGGGATGGATGAGTGGAAAATTAAAAAGAAGAAAGAATGAAGAAAAGAAAAAAGGTGTGTGGGAGAAGGAGAAGTATGTACTCTTTTATAGGACAAGGTGAGGGCAAAAGTGAGAAAGAGTGAGATATGAAATTATTAAAATGATTTATGAAGATAGCAGAATAAAATGGAGAAAGAATAATGATGATTAAATTGAGAAAGGTGGGAAAAAGTGAGATATAGTGAGGTATGAGATTATTAGAATGATTAATAAAGATAACATACAAAAATGGAGGATAAAATGGAGAAAGAAGAATGATGATTAAAGTGAGATAAGATGGGAAAAAAGTGGGATGAATAATTGAGAAAAATGAATGATTATGATAAGGTGGAGAAAAAGTGAAAGAGAGTGGAATGTGAATTATTGAGAGAAATGATGATGAGATGATGAAGAAAAGAGGTTAGTGTGAAATTGGTCAAGACAATTAAGTTTAAGATGGGTCTTGGGTCATGGCTTAGATCATAAATGGATTTTGAGTTTATGGATTCTTGTCTTGGATTTATGAACTCCTTCTTGCTTTTCTCCAATTTTCCAAAGAGAACCTACAATGTAAATAAGCCCAATGTAATACTATTTACTCCAAAATTCCACAATTAAAGAGTAATCACAAAAAAAAAAAAAAAGGAATTTAGCCTCTTTTTAAATCATATTATATCCAATCACTCTTGACCCAAATTTATCATTATTAATGCATTTAAGTCTAACATCGTATGATATGAACCCCAAAATAAACATAAAATAATATATAAATTAAGGACTTATCACTTCCCATTGATGTAATGATTGCAAAGGTTGTTTATGTCATTTAAAATTGTTAAGCACATGAGATGACATGCATTGTATAAGAATAATGATGACATGATGAGACATCAAAATGATTCTGAGGCATGGTAGAGATTTGACCTATTGTATCCTCAATTTGCCTTAGATCCATGTAATATACGCTTAGGTTTGGCCACTGATAGGTTTAATCCTTTTGGCAATTTGAGTACAAGTTATAACATCTAGCCATTGGTGTTAATTTCTTACAATCTCTTGCCTTGGATACAGATGTGTATTAGCAACCATTAATATATGAGTTGAAAGATTATGGCATGTTGGAATTGAAACATAAGATTCCTTTACCAATGAGGTATTTAATATGTGTGCAACACTAATGTGGACTATTGGTATTTTCCTAGGCTTAGAACTTTATCTGGGTAGCATGTTCCTAACTGTAATTTTGACTACTCTGTCCGTCTTCTCTATAGTTAGAAGTGGTGTTTTTTAGGTCATTATCATTATTTAAAACCAGGGCATAAGTTTAGATTGAGCCTAAAATTGATTTGATGGAAAAGAGGATAGGAGAAGTCCTCCAAAAGCAATTATCTTAAAAATCCTAAAGTAGCTTGAAAATGTTAATGTAATATTTGGAAAAGATGTTGAAGTTAAAGTCTATGGAAGAAGGACTCAAAGAGTTGGTGTTAGTGATAGTGAGACTCAACAATGGCATAAGAAAGGTATACTTTTCCGACTTCCATATTGAGGGAACCATTTATTATGCCATAATCTAAATCTAATGCATATTGAGAAAAATGTATGTGACAACGTGCTTTTCACTTTGTTAAATGAGTTTGGGCATTCAAAAGATTGTTTAAATGCATGAAAAGACTTGTAAGAAATGAATATTAAGCCTGAACTTTGGCCTAATGATAGTGGGAGATATTCTCCAACTCTATTCACCTTGACAAATGCAAATGAGAAAGTCTTTCTTAGGACTTTAAAGAGTATCACTATCTCATATGGCTATTCAAGTAACATTTCTAGGTGCATTGATTTAAGACAGCATAAATTGAAGGGTTTAAAAGTCATGACTCCCATGTTCTGATGGAGCAACTTCTACCTATAGTAATGAGGACCACACTCTCGAAAGAAGTGTGTGTAGTACTGATTGACTTGTGTGTATTTTTCAAAAAAATATATAATAAAGTCTTAAGCATGAAGGAGCTTAACCAACTACAAGATAGGGTTGTTCTTACATTATGTCATTTTGAGATGTTATTCCCGCATTCATTTTTCACTATCATGGTTCATTTGACTATACACTTGGTTGAAGAAGCAAAGCTTGGAAGTCCAGTACAATGATGTACCTTATCGAAAGTCATGACTTAACCATGGTTTTATGAAATTGAGGTTTGGACATACTTTAACCATGTTTTGTATTAATTGTAATGAAAATCTATCCTAACCATGATTTTACCTATGGTTGTTAAAAACCATGGTAAAGCCTTCTCCTCACATATTTCTACCATGGTTCTAGCAAACGTGGGTAATGTTCTTAACCATGGTTAAACAACCAAAAAACCATGGTTGAACCCTTTTTTTTTTTTTGTAGTAGTAAATATATCATAGAAGTATCCAAGTTTGCATAAACTTTTGAAGAAAAAAATAATTATAAGCATGTAAGTTGATTTATGTATAATTTTGTATACTTACTAGCCGTTTGCTTCTCCACTTTGGAGCAAATTTGAGATGATTTTAATGTTTAAAATGTGTGTAAAGTAGATGATGAATTCAATGAGGTTTGATCCTCAATGAGGGTAAAGTGATGCCTATCCAATCTATATAGATTTGCCATAATGAAGCCATATATGTCCAGTGTGTTTTTATCATTAGCTTCAATGCAACACAATTATCAATGTCACTCAGTCTAATCTATTCTGCATCATGATGTAATTGAATTATTTTTGTAAAACCTTCATAAATACTTATTTATGTAGTATAACATGTTATATAATGAAATACAGTTGTATAAATCATCAACTCACAATGTAATTACAAGCATTTGTACTTAAAACTTTATGTTTATATATATATATATATAGGAGAATAAGAGCTTAAAGAAAATGTTTGTGTTTACTTCTTGCACAAACAAGGAGGTAGAAAATTTTCACCAATGAGAAGACATATTTGTAACTATCTGTACTCATGATCCTAAGTGCAGAAAAGTTGTTGATTGAATGCAGATAAGGTGCAATATCACACATAAGTATACGTGGTTAAACAAATAATATAATGCTGAAATGAGTGTCGATCCCTCAGAGACTTGGTTCTAATTTTTACTGACAAACCTATTATTAAGCTATATGATTGTAAATTGATTGAACAAATGTAAATAAAGCTTTAATTGTTAAATGGTGGAGAATTTTAACAAATAGCCTAGGATTCTGACCCTTCACTGCATGCAGGTATGCTTCCTGTTAGGATTATTACCTTGTTTCACTTGATGAATAGACTGTTAATCTAGAATTCTTACCATCTTATATGTTTCTTTCGAATTCATACAAGCTGAATTCTTTTCCCTTAATTGCTTATATGTCTATGGAAAATAGCTAAGATAAGACCCTAATAAATTCAAGACCAAAATGTGGTTATTAAAGATAATTAAGTACTTTCGTCTTGACTACAAATCGTATTTATGCAAACAATGATTATATGCATCCAGTTTAAAAAGTTATGTAACCTTATTAGGTTGACCTAATTTCTAACCTCTTCTTTAAGATGATCAGGCTTAGAAAATAGTAATTGTAGGATGAATATAAAAAATCATTCATTCAAGTAAAACTGAAACAAACATTCAATCGAGAAGCATCCCTAACATGGACTCAGTCAAAATCCTAGAAACAAGCTACTTTAGCCTCTCATAGGCATTAGTATAAAATCAAATATGACAAGAAAAGCATATATAATACAAGAAGAAAAAGGTGAGGGAAGAGTTCCAAAAAGGAATAACTATATAAAGAGCCCTTCACTCTATAGTAAACCCTTTCCTTAGTAACTTTTAAATCAAAACTTTTCTCAAATGTTTCCCATACTTCTCTAGCTTGATGTCTTCGCTACTTACCCTTATGACCTTATATATAGGCTTCAAAAACCCTAAAAATGGAGTATGAGTCGTGTATGGAGCCTTAAATTATCCGTGCAAATTAGAGTTTCTGACAGTGCACCCAGGTGAGGCCCATCTGGTACCTGGGCACTAGGTCTCTAGTTTTGGCGCCTGGGCGCTGAGATATAGGCACTTGGCACCATTTTCTGAGTTTGATTAGTGCTTGGCTGTTGCTTCATGGAGCCTGGGCATGATGTATCTGGTTTTTATGCTTGGGCGCTAATTTTTCCAGTCTTTCCTATAACAATGGCACATAGGTGTTGGTACTATGGTACCTGGGTGCCATCTTTTTAGGTTTAAGGTTTAAGTTCTGGCATTGTCGTGCATAGTTGCCTTGATTCTAGCACCTGGGCATAGATTCTCGAACTTTTTGTAATTGTGTTTACAGCTACCATTTTGGCTTCTTTTTCCTGAAAGTAAATACTTAATTCTTTTTCTCAATAGATATTAGAGGAAACTTTCAAATTTTATATGAAATACATGTAGTTTTTATCCAAAATTGCAATGTTTGTTTAATTAATATTGCTTAGATAACTTTCTTTAGAGAGTTATCAAAAGTAAAAATTTATGAATTAGGCAACATCAAATTTCCTTCGTAAAAATTATGGCTAATTCAAGTGAGCATTTGCCACAATAATAATGACAATTAAAGAATCACAAGAAAGAATCATGCTCTGTAGTTTGAACTTTCTGTAAGGGAAAAAAAAAAAAAGGAAATTTATCATCAAATAATAAAAGCAAATTTTTAAAAAAATTATTTACAAATGATATATGATGAGAGAAAAAATAACTTTGTAAAGTAACTCCAATAGACCAACTGAAATAATAGTGCTGGTGCAAACTCTGATTTCTGAAGGTTAAACTATATAGTATAGGCTTGCTTAATGTTTCAGAGGAGGAAAGATAGAAAGTAGAGAAAGTAGAAGGGAAGCAGATGCTTGTGACCTATGCAATTGCATGTGATTTATATAGACTGATTAGTATACTCAAAACAAGTAAACTAATAGACCTTTTTGTAATAATGTCCACCTTTTAAGCAGAGTTTCCAGAAGAATATGGACATAAAAGTTAAATAAGAAATGTAAATATGTTTTGTTACTTGGAATAAGCTTACGGAGGGTGAGAAGGACAATGAATATTGTAGAGCAATTCATCCTTGAAACTGCTTTTATTCACATTTTTCTTCCATATATTTATAGTATCAAACAAGTAGTTTGCGTCAACCCAATCAGTTTCAATTTTTTTTTTTTTCTTTTATGTTAACTGCGAGTGAATTAATGACTCCACCTAATCTGCAACTAATTAATGTAAGACAAAAACTGTGACTTCAAGACTGAAAGATGAAACCAAAATGTGATTATGTTTCAGTTACAGGAAATGAGGATTAATGGTGTGAATGACGATTAATGAAAAAGAAAAATGTAAAAAAAAAAAACAAGAATTTGTTTCCTGTTACTGAAATTACGGTCATGGATGGTATGAAAAATAAAAATTAATAATGTATAGAAGCGTTGTCCCTTGAAACTGCTCTTTTCACATTGTTCTTTCGTTTACACTATAAAAAAAGTCGTTTTGTTTCATTTTCACCTGACGTTAATATACTCAGTAAAAAACGTGAATATATACACACACACACACATATATTTCAAGACCAAAAATAAAACTAAATTGTAAATGTGCTTCTCTACTAGGAACAAGTTATTGAATGGTGTGAATATTGATGATTAATGCCGAAGATTAAATTATAATATAAGCAACAAGAAAGGCATCTTTAATAAAAAAAATTCACTTTTGTGATCCAACTTTAATCTTAAAATAATTTGCATGATGTGGTAGCAAAACTACGTAATACTAAACTAAAAAGCTCACCAATTTATTTTTTTTTTTACCATCCTCATAAAAATACTACTACATATCAAGACAACAATCCTTTGGACAAAAATTTCAATTTTCTCGATAATCATATAACTTCGAAGGAGATTGATTTATTAATGCATATCATGAACAAATAGACGGAGGAAACAACGATGAGTTCAAAGAAAGTTGAAGGAAAAGAATATGCTTGTATCCACCATTGTAGTTTTATGTGCTTTTTTATAAAAAGACTCCGGTAGGTAAAGCAAGTAAAGTAATAATTGTTAGTTTCGGAAAGAACGGACAATAAATTTAAACAAAAAAAGTAGATATGTTGAAGTTAATATAAATATGACGATGGACGGTGTGAGGGATAATAAATGCAGTAGCAAAAAAGGGGGTTTTATACTATGAAATTGATTTTTTTCACAATTTTCTTCCATTCTCACAAGCAAAGAGGCAGTTTATAGAGCCCCTTAGTGTCAACCAAAAAACATGAATATATTTCAGTTACTAGGAAAAAGTTCATAGATGGCGTGAAGAATAATGAATGCATTTGAAGCCAGGTTTTAAATTACGGTTGTGATTTTTGCGGGTCGTATTTTTTTAAAAAAATTGCACAATATATCTAAAGATTATAAATAATCATTATAACTATAATAACATATCATATATAACATCTATAACAATTTAATAAATATATATTTTATATAAGCATATTAATATCAGTCCATAAACTTTTAGTTATTTGTCCCTCACTACATTGTGTTTGGTAGTTTAGAGCTTAATCATGTATGGCATTAAAGAATTATTTGTCAAAAATAATAAATAGGCATTCTTTTATATATGTATATATATACTGTTAAAATTATTATTATTTGCATACTTGGAAAAAAAAATATCATTATAAGTTAATTGATATATCTTTTCCTCTTTTGTAATGTTACAGACTTACAGCTCCATGAATAATTTTTATTATTCCATTAACTAAGTTGACAAAATTAATAATTACCAACTTAACAATTTTGATAATTAAAAAAGTTTCCAAAATTTTGAACCTGACAACATTGTTGGAAAATTATGTGACTAATTTAATTTTAAATTATTAACATTAAATTAATTAAATATAATTAATAAACTTGGATAATTTACACCAAAAAAAAAAGTCCAATATTTCTCCGTACCATTATGTTCTATTAAGATGAAAGTTATGTCCAATAAAATTTTATTCATATTTTATTTTTGTATTATATATTTGGGATGATTAAATATAATTTATAATTTCATTCCCAAATTCCTATTTCCAAAAAGTCTTACTCAGCCGTTTTAGCTTTCACATCACACCTACGGCTACCCATTTCTCTCTCTCTCGAGTCTCTTTTTTCTTTTGTCAATCTTTATTTTTCTGGCTTCTTCGTCAATTCAATCTCCTTCTGGTTTGCTTTCTTCTTTGTCTCTATTCTTTTCTTCTAATAGTTCCAACTCCCAGGTCCTAAGCCCACCCGAACTCGAACCTCCGGGCAAAGACAAAGATGATGAGAATACTTTAGGGGTAGAATTGGCATTGACCTCCATTAGTTAAGGGACCTGCTCTAAGTGCTCTCCAGATATTTTGATTGGTTTCGTTTTGTTACTTTCTTCTTATGGTTGTTCATTTGCTCCTCTACTTGTTCTAAAATCAGGATTTTTAATTTTTTCTTTCTGGATTTAATGTTTAAAAACACATCAATATGGTGCTGTGGCCGCAATACTGTTCCGTTTCGGACGCAACACCGCAATGTCTCGCCGCCATGGCAAGAATCGCAGTCACCCCGCAATTGCAGGGTAATGCTGATGCGGCGTAAGCCATATCCACAATATTGCGGCCGCAATTTAGAACCCTGATTTGGAGGGGTGCGTGTATCACATAGGCGGTTTTTTTTTTCTTTTACATCTTTAGTCTAATTTCACTATCAATTAAGTTGTTTATTGAGCCCCTTTTATAGAAAATTTATGTTATAAAATGAATGAATGGCTTCACTTAAGCAATTGCTAATACAATCTAAAATATGTTAACAGATGATTGGACACAAGGCTAAACAAAAAATGTGAATATGCTTTAGTTACTTATGGTCAAATAGATGGCATGAAAGATGCTGTGCGTAGCAGAAAATGGGGCGAGGGTCTGACCTTGAAAAAGCCTATTTCACATTTTTCTTACCATTTTTACCATTATATTTGTTATTTATTAGTTTCATATAATTTTTTTGTTAACAAAAACTGAATAAATGGCTTCACTAAACCAAATATTAAAGTAAGACAAGAAGAGTTTATATATTTAACAAATAATGGATAAAAAATAAACAAAAATGTGATTAAAAGCACTAAATGGCAAGATGTTGATACATCTAAGATGACGATATGAGACCTAATATGCATATTCCTGGACATTTTAATGCAACAAGCTTGCTACTAGCTTTATTGTAACTGGACAATCTGGATCAGCACTACTATGAGAAATGATTTAAACAACATGGGGTGATCATCTTCTAGGGTTTGAAACTTATCCTAATGGCTCATTTGATGTTAATAATCAAAATGCAAAATCTAAGTTAGATGAATATGGATAGAGTCAACTAACATTTACAAGGTTTTTGTTACACATGCTTAGCCTTCACCTTTAAATATGTTTTGTCAGTTTGAACATCAATATTGAGTGGAAATGCGTTGATGGTAATGACGTATTTAGCCTCTTTCTCATCCATTCTACTACAACATAATGTAATTTTGACTTATTTAACATGAAACTTCAAAATTATTTATTTTAATATCACCATCTAACATGTGATAACGTATATGTAATATGTTTGTAAGAATAACCAACTAAAAAAATTAAATGCACAGTCTTTACTCAAATTTTGTCTTATATGTTAACTTCTTTGGATTAGTGATCAAGTATCAGTCATATTAGTGAGGAGCCAATGGAAATTCACTAAGAAAGGATGTAGGATCACATTAAATTTTTATAACTCTTCACAGTACTAGTACATAGAAATTTTTTGAAGAGAAAAAAAAAAAAAAAAAAGAGGCTTGATCGGGCAATGGGAAAGAAGCAAACGTAAAATCCAAACTCATTTCGTTCTTGAAAGTTTAGGACGCGTGAAATGAGATAGTAGAGTCTATACTAGCACAACAATAATAAGAATAAAAAATTTGTAAGAAAGATTATTATCAGGATTAAAAGCATGGAAAAAGAAAAAAAAATCCTAAAAAATACGCAATTTAAAAACTGATGAGATAGCTCGTGTACATGAATTAATTTGCGATAAATTGAAATAATTTGTGAATTAATAATCTTTATAGGTTAACTAGCCACACTTTAGCTAGATTTTTTATTGCTCTTTTTTTTAAATCTACTATTTTTTAGCTAACCTAATTTGATCAGTTTGTTGACTAAATTATACAATAAATGGAAAGATGAGTGACTAGTTTTCATTTTCCCATATTTCTGAACCAACTTTAAACTTTAAATAAATTATATTATGAGGCAACAAAACTAAACTATGCAAGAAGGGAGTAAAACTCACCATTTTTATTTTTTTTTCATCCACATAAAGATTACATAACAATTCCACAAGTGTCTGGTATCATTTTAATCTTCCTATATATTGACAAAATTTCATATATTTTCCTGATGATTGTATGAATAAAGAATAAATCATGATTAAATAAATGGTAAGTTGCTCTGTGCAGAATCAAATTTGTCCACGAAAGAGCAATCTCGTGAAACAAAACAGCAAAGCCCTAAGTATTCATTCAAGCTAGATCTGCTAGAGATGATTTACTCAGTCAATTTTCAATTTTCCCTTTTCTTTTTAATGTTTGGAATGTGAGTAAATTAGATGATGAGATCCCAAGAAGCTTGAACTTCAATGTCAGTTAAGTGATGCCTATCCAATCTAAATGGAACTGCAACATTGCAGAAGCCATATAGCCACTCCATTTGGTCCACTCTGTATCATGATAAAATTGAATTATTAAAATGTTCACTTCACAAACAGTTAACATGTCATATGTGGATACATAGTTGCTGAAATCACCAACTCAAAATGTAATTGCACACATTTGTGCATTAAACTTTGTTATATATATAGGAGATTAATATAGCTTGAAACTAAAAATATAATGTTGTGCATACTTCTTGCACAGACAAGGAAGTAACAAATACTCACCAATAAAAAGATATAAGATCTCATTTTAATAACTACTATAACTTTCTTTATTCATCATAATCAAGCGGCATCAAATTTCTTTCTTAAAAATCGTCACTGTATCTAGTGTGTTACTATTTTTGTTCTAGCATAATAATAATGACAGTTAAAGAATTACAGGAAAGAACCAAGCTCATGATTAAATGTAAGGAAAAGAGTTAATCCCCAAATAATATATGAAAATTTGAAAATGCATTTATTACAACGGATATATCTATATATAGATATATATGTGTATAGATATATATATATAATGAGAAAGTAAATCACGTCATAAAATACCTCCATTAAATCGATTGAAATAAGAGTGATGCTCAGGATTGGAAGAATGCTTAAATGTTTCACCAGAGAATGGTATATAGAGATAGAAAGAAAAGAAAGTAGAAGGGAAAGCAGAAGCTTGTCATTTGTATGCTTTATATAGAATGAGTAGTATAGTCAAAGCAAATAATGTTATAAATGTTTTTTGTACTGTTGCCCTCTTTTGCAGCAGATTTTTTGGAAGAATATGGACAAACAATGTTAACTGAAAAACGTGAACATGTTTGTAGTACAGAGGTTTTTTGTATTATTGGCCACCTTCGCAGGATATTCTTAAGAAGAATACTGACAAAAAATCTGAACAAAAAACGTGAATGTTTCTGTTACTTATAGTAAGTTGATGAATGGTGTGAAGAATAAGATAAAGCTCTTTTCAGCTACTTCATGTTTCCTATATATGACTCCCCCTAGCCTATGACAAAAAGCGTGAACATATAATTCAAGAAAAAAGATAAAACTAAAATATAATTATGCTTCAGTTAGTAGGAAAAGCTAGATGAATGGTGTGAATGACAATTAATGCAGAAGATTAAATTATAAAATATGCAGCAAGCAAGGTATTTTTTTTCTTTTAATCATTCATTTTTTAGATCCAACTTTAATTTTTATATCATTAGCTTACATGTGATAACGTATATGTAATTACTTATTAACAATAATCCTTTGGATAATAATTACTTTTTCTTTCGACAATTATAACAATAAAAACTAAACCATTGTTTGAAGAGAAGACAAATAGCCTCTAGTGGATTCAAATTTGTTAACAAGGGGGAGATCATCTCAAGAAGTAAAACAGTGCAGCTCAAAGGAATATTTTCTTAGAATTATGTTGACACATGAATTTGATAGAAACTTCTTCATATATGCATGGTCAGATTACAACTGAAGGTGTGGAAGCACTTACCATGACTAATGAAGCCAATGAGGAAAACCCACAATTTAAAGAATTCATTTGTGGAAGTAGGGACTGTCTTGGAAGAGAAGGAAGAACAGGGAATCCAGAGTCCTAATTCACATTTTTTGTTTCCTACTAAATAACTCCACCTAGCCTTGGCCACTTAGATGATGAGTACTCATTACAAGTATGAGATACACATGAAGACCAACTCTCCAATGTCAACTAGAAGAGATACACAAGAAGGGTTGCTCAACTCTAAGCCAATATTGTCAAAATCACGATTCTATGCAGACTCATTTTGGGGGGGTGAACTCATATCGTAAACTCATAACGTAGAATTGTAAGAGTTTACCTATAATAATAATTAACGATTGAAATATATAATTATATCATTAAAATTAATATTTTAAAATTCAAACTAGTTTTTGAATTGGTAAAGGTAATGATTAATGGTCTATTAATATAACTATAGTTAAAATGGTGATAACTAAACATAAATATTTTTTTAATATTATATATTAAAATTTAAATACAATAGATATTAATAAACAAATACTAATAATTTGAAATTTGAATTAAAATTATTTATACAATTATAAATATAACTATTAAAGACTATTTTGTTAAAACAAATAAATTAATAATATATTAATTTCATATTATTTTTGGGTAAAATATCATATTATAAATATTTAAAAAAGAAAAAAATTAATATAATAATATTTAAGCCAACCATGAAGCAATCATGTGGTGCAGGCTCTACACGACCATTTAAGCCAGGCCCATCATAAGCTATTAATAACTTCGCAATTTGTTTGGAAAGTGGGTCCCCAAAAAGTAACTCAGCCAGAAATAATTTTAATAATGCAGCCTCAAGCGCACTCCTCAAATAGTTATTATTGAACTCCCCATAAACAACACCCCCAGTTAATATTTCAACCCTAATAATGCCAATGTTCACATCAAAACCACTTTCTAGTCCATACTTTGAATTTTCTCCTAAAATGCTCTTCTTAACAACATATAGTAGGCAATTATTATCAGCTACATGACGTTTTTCCGCTCAACACAAAATTTGCATTAAAGTTGCAGTACGAGTTTTACTTAGATCATTATCACTTATATCAGGAATGTGAGACAGCAACTCAAAACTTTCAGTGAAGTATTTCTTCAAACAAGTAGAGTGTAGTGAGCAAGTAAGGCAATAAATAAAATCTTTTCCTTTCTCCAAATTAGCATGGACAACAATTAACTGCCAACAATTGATTCCCTCGTCAATCTCTATAAGGACATCAAAGATGAGATTAGTAAGAGAAATTACCAAGGGAATGTCATCAATAGGTTGCATATCCACTCCTTCGCCTCCAATCAGTACGAGTCGATTTCTTGCAGCACAAGCATTGAAATTGCAGTGTGAAGGGTCTACTGCACCTTTAACTGTCAGTTTCCTCCCAACAACAATCTCAAGAATTGGCAGTCCCAGATTCAAATGATCAGCATCAACATTCATAAAAGTTAAGGGGTTGTTCCTGTTTGTGGCGTCATCAACTTCTTCTGTAACTATAAGCACTAGTGTTAGGTCATCAACACTTTCATTTACATCTTGATCGGACTGTAGTTGATCGAAAAGAAGCATAGATGGCAATGACGTAAGCCCATCACAGTCCTAGAGCTATACTTGAGCTAACCCTATGACACATAAAAAGCAATCTACACTTAGACTCCAGCTTAGATTTTGATCTTGATGACCTTCAAATCGCTCTAGCTTAGTGTGGCCCTTATGCACAATATCATTGCTAAGAGGAATACAAAACTAATTAAGTTCAGCGTTGTTGGCTCTGAAGAGGTGGGTCTCGTCAGAGTCTACCGAAACAACGCTGGTGTTTTCACTCACCTTCATTTTTGCCGTTGTTACTGTGTCCCCTTTGCCACTGCTATCTGCTGCACCCAGGACCTCTGTTTTGATGTGCTCAGTTAGGTTCTGACCCTTGAAGTCATGTTCTACGTTTCAGTTTCTTCCATTTTCAATCAGTTTTTCATCGTCACTTATCACAGCATCCGCATCAAAAGCCATAATAAGGGGTGTAGGAGAAATAACAATGTTTTGGTCAGACAACAATTGTTGTAGCATCTGATTAATGCTTTGGCTCATGGCTTTAATATTTTGCATTCGACTTGCCATGTTGGTGAAGTGAGTGGTCATGGTGCAATAGTGTCAACAGGCAAGTCCATTCCTGTGTTGATGGTAGTAGGAGGATGCAATGAAAGCACCACTTGTAAGAGCATGGTGTGCAGTGAGGAGAAAGGAAGAGCTGTGAGAGGCTAAGAGCACTGTCAGGCGAAGGCGTAGGCGGACCGCGACCTTCACCGGCCAGAGGATTACGCAATGCAACGTTAACAGCTTCTAGGGATTTCATTTCGACTTTCGAATTCGAATGCTTCTGCTGCATTATTTCTATAACGCAACTTCAGAGTTCAGGGTCTTCAGTCTTCACTCTTTAGACTTGTTTTTTTTTTTGGTCGTCGGTGGTTTGTTTTCTTTTGGGTTGAACCATTTTATTTTAGGCTAAACCATTTTCTTTTGGGCTGAAACATTTTTTTTTTTTGCAAAGAAAATGAGAGATTTGATTTTGGGCTGCAAAAATGGCCCATAAAGTAGAATCAGCTAACTCGGTCAAACTCATCGATTCTACCGATTTTATGCAAGTCAGTACCGAGTTTGACTGAGTTAGCACTGATTCCGATTCTACTTGCGATTTAACACGAAAATGCTACCTAAGATCTTAAAATCGTCAATTCTAACGAGTTAAATCGCGATTTTGACAACATTGAAATTGATAGATAAAGAATAACAAGAACAAGTTATTCGCAGGATTAAGGTAAGAGAAAAGAAATTAATGACAAATAATATATGTAAATTTGAAAATGAATTAATTACAATGGATATATAGAAAAAATAAATCACTTCGTAAAATACCTCTAATAAACTGATTGAAATAACAATGATGCTCAGGATATGTAGAACGCTTAAATGTTTTAGTGGAGAGTAATTTATACATTCATATATTGAACGTGCAGAAAGCAGAGAAAGTATAAGGGGAAGCAAATGCCTGTGACCATAGCAATTTTTTGTGCTTTTCTTAGAATGACTGATAGTCATAGAAAATAAAGTTCTACGCATTTTCTGTATTGATGCCCACTTTTTTGGCATAATATGAGGAAGAACAAGGAAAAAAAATATCTAAACAAAACATGTGATTATGTTTTTGTTACTCAAAATAGGCAGATGAGTAGTGTGAAGAATAATAAGGTATGTGATATAGAGGATCGTTTTAGTCCTTGAAACTTCTCTTTTCACATTATGTTCTTCCTTCTTTCCTTTAAAACAGCTCGAGCTAGCCTCGACCAGCTAAATACACAAGACAAACAACGTGAACATATACTTCAAGACAAAAAAATAAAACTAAACTGTAAATATGTTTCAGTTACAAGCTAATATTTGATGAATAGTCAGAATAATAACTAATGTAGAAGATTAAATTATAAAATAAGCAACAAGAAAGGTTTCTTTCAAAAATTATTCATATTTCAGATCCTACTTTAAATTCAGTAAGAAGCCAATGTAATTCAGTAAGAAAGAATATATGATCTCGTTTTAATAATTTTTTTATAACTCTCCACTTATCATGCATAAGTAATACACACACACACACACACACACACATATAAGAGATAGCTTTAAAAAAGCAAAAAATGAAAAAAAAAAAAAAAGTGTTCGCACAATTTCATGATAGATATAAGCATAACAACAAAATTGGTGTCAAGTAAAGAATAGATTAAAAAAGGAAAAGTAAATTGTGAGAACTAATTTAAAAGTCATTATATTTCATTAATAACCACCTCAATTCCTTCAAATTCAGCCTCAATACCCTCATTGATAACCTTCTCCACTTATTATGATTTTTTTTTACTAAAATGTAGCGAACATACTCTCGGTAGTTGTAAACTGTTTATTAAGTTGTGATAAACTTGACATGATTTGTGAATTAAAAATCATTATATGTTAAATCCGCTTGGCATGAATTTTAAAATGCTCTTCTTAAGCGGATTCACCTTTCTTGAATAATTGTGTCTTTAAAGATTGAAATTTTTAACGAATTCTCTTATTTAACTCAATCTATTTCAATAGGTTAGGGTTTAAACAATAATATAAATAGCAAGTTGAGGGACTAGTATTGATTTTTCAATATTTCTGACCCAACTTCAATCTTCAAATATATTATCCGATGAGGCAGCAAAACAAAACTGAGCAATTAGGAAGTATAATCACCAAAAAAAATTTCTCATCCACATAATTATAAAGACACAATTATATCATTTCCACAAACTAGTCTGGTATCATTTCAATCTTTCTATTGACAAAATTACATGTATTTTCTCTTTAGGTGTATGAATAAAGAATAGATCATGATTAAAGAAATGGTAAATTGCTATGTGCGGCACATTTGTCAACTAATGAGCTTCCACGAGAACAAATCAGGCGAATCCAAAGTCTTAGTTCTATTAATGACTATTCTCCCTACCTTTATTAATAACCATTCCACTCCATTCTTCTCAACTCCCTTTCATTATTAGCAATTCTATTTAATTCTCTCCTAAACACCCAAACATAGCCTAAGGAAGTTTTCTTGGTCACTTTAAACATATGACCTTCCCCTTTCCTTTGACTATCTGAGATGTAGGACTTGTTAACTAATCTTTTTTCCTTTCTCTTTCAATTTTAAAATTTTCCTTTCCTTTAATGTCTAGAATGTGAGTAAAATAGAAGGAGAGATCCCTTGAAGTTTAAACTTCAATGTGCCTGAAGTGATGCCCATCCAATCTATATGAAACTGTAACAGCGAAGCCATAATGCCACTCAATCCGATCCACTCTGCATCATAATACAATTGAATTATTAACATGAAAACTTTACAAATTCTTATTTTTATACTAATGTCTAATATGTCATATAATGACATACAATTCTAGAAATCAGCAACTCAAACTGTAATTGCACACATTTTTTTAATAAAACCTTTTGTTGTATGTATTTATGTATGTATATTAAATACATAGGTGATTAACAACTTGAAAAGGAAAATAAATATTTAGGTTCACCAATAAAAAGATCTAGGATGCCCATTTAATAACTTTTATAATTATCTTGACTCATCCTAAGTGCAAAGAAATCAAAGTTTATGAATCCCACAGCACCAAACTTCTTTCTAAAAAAAGATGGCTATGTCAATATTTGTTTTGGCATAATAATAACAGCAGTTAATGAATCAGAATAATCATGCTCAAGATTTATATGTAAATATAAAAGAAATTAATCCTCAAATAATATATGCAAATTATAAAATGAATTTACTACAAAAGGATATATAATGAGAGAATAAAATACCTAGAATAGACCGATTGAAATAAAAGTGGTGCATGCAAAACTGTGCAATGTAGACGTAAAGGCTCATGTAAGAAGATCAACAAAACTGTATAGGAAGAAATTCGAAGATTGCTAAAATGTTCAAGAGGAGAATGGTTTATACATTAATATGTTGAACAGATAGGAAGAAGTGAAAGTAGATGATTATGAAACCTCTGCAATTTTATGTGCTTTATATAGAAAATGAAGAAGCAAAACTATGTAAACAAAAATGTGAATATGGACATTTGTTGTATCAATGCCCACGATTCCAGCATGATTAAAGGAAGAATATGGACAAAACTACGTAAATAAGAAATGTGAATATGTTCTGTTGCTCAAAATTAGCTGATATGTAGGACCGTTTTATCCCTTGAAGCTGGTCATTCACATTTCTCTTCCTTTTTGGCAATCAAAAAGTTGTTTTGTTTCCTAATGAATGACTTCACCTTGCCTACGACAAAAATCGTGAACATATTATTCAACACAAAAATAAAAACCAAAATATAAATGTGTCAGTTACTTAAGAATAAGTTGATGAATGGTGTAAATGATGAATAATGTAGAAGATTAAATCATAAAATAAGCAGCAAGAAATTTTTTTAAAAAAAAAATTCATCTTTCAAATCCAACTTTAATCTGTAAAGAAATTGCATTATAGCAAAATTGGATAAGAAGAAACTAAAAGCTCGCCAAATTTTTTGTTCGTCAACTTACCAATCTTAAAATTAATTTGGTGAGTAACCGAAATAGATTCAATTTTTTTGTTTGCATAGTTTCATATTCTTCCTCAAATTCTGCTAAAAATGTCGCCCTAAACACGAGTCAGCTTGAGTCAGAAACAGAAAAAGAGTTAGCTTTTGAAAACATTAACTTTTAAAAAAATTATAAGGAAGTATATTCATTTGTCTGTAAAATTATTAATACTTACTAGCTTCCTATTTTCTCAGCCTTGGAGAATGTTTATGAGATGTTTTAATGCGTAAAATGAGAGAAAAATAGTTGATGAGATCTTGAAGTTTCAACTTCAATGTTGGTAAAATGTTGCTTGTCCAATCTATGAAATTGCAATAATAATGTCATATCTTGTGGGTTTTTTTTATCATTTCCTTCCATACAAAGTGAAGATTGAAACCACCGTGTTCCATTGCGTAGAGAGTGTATGAATTTTTTTACGGGGACAAAATGGCTAGAGGAAGGGGAGGAAGCAAAAAAATAGGAACCATATATAAAGCATTAAAAATTCTTAAATACTGAGCCTATGTCAAGTGAGGCTCACTTTCTAATTTGGCAAAATGATAGTGGCAATCAAAAAATTACAAGAAAGAATTATGTTGAAGATTAACTCTAAGGAGGGGCAAAACAAAGAAATTAGTCCTCAAAAGATATATGCAAATGCAAAATTGAAATTTAGAGCATATATGATGAGTATTTACATGAAATGAGAGAACAAGTTACTTTATAAAATGCTTCTAGTAAACTAATTGAATTAAGAGTAATGTAAATTCTGTAGGATAATAAATTATTGAATATATGCTAAGAAATAACTTTTTCTCCTAAAGAATACACATCATAAGTTGTGACACATGTAAGAAGAGCATCAAATTGTATTTGAAGATGGCATGAAATTGCAAGGATATAGTTTAAAAAGCTTCAATGGAGACTGGTTTATGAATGCATATCTTGAACAAAAAAAAAATAGGGGAGAAAATGATGTGTTCAAGGAATGTTTATGGAAATGCAGATGCATGGGTCCTACATTGCAATTATATGTGCTATATATAAAATGACTTGAATCGGTGAAGCAAGTTAAGTCATCAATGTTCTGTTGTATTGATGCCCATTTTATTAGCAGAGTTTCAAGAAGAAAGGACAAGAAGTTTAAAACAAAAAACATGAAAATATGTTGTGGTTACTCTAAATAAGACGATGGTTGGCGTGAAGGTTAATAAATGCATTAGAAAATGGATGCATTATACCATGAATATGTTTGGTGTAGTTGGGAAAAGCTTATGGATGGTGTGAAGGGTGATAAATGCAATGGAGAAAAGGGGTTGTATATCCCCTAGAAATGGCTATTCTTTTCATATTTTTCTCTCAATTTCACTATCAAATAAGTTGTTTATTAAGCCATTTTCATTGCAACTTTATGCAAAGCTAAAGTGAATGAATGGCTCCTCTTAAGCAAATGCTATCGTAAGTTAAAAAGTGTTAATATGATTCAAGAATGGACGGAAAAGCTAAACAAAAAACGCACATACATTTTAGTTACTTGGAACATGGTCGAATGGATGCATGAAACATGATGAGTGCATCAAAAAAAGGGGCCAGGGTCAGACCTTGAAATTAATTTTCACATGTTCTTTTCATTCTCACAGTTAAAACAAGTAATTAATTAAGTCCTTTAGTTTCATAGAAATTTTTTGTTAACATAGTAGTTCAGAAAAAAAAATCTGGAATCATAGTAATTCAAAAAATTAAAAAGTTATAATCGAAGGCTTGAATATTGTGAATACCTTTAAAATTTTATCAAAATTTAAAATTTTATAATAATCAAAGTATGCAGAATGATGGAGATTTAAAATCTCAAGAAGTCTGCTTGTAATATTCATGGAAATTTCTATTTAATAATTTTATTTTTATTTTAGTGGGAAATTCTTTTTGTAGATATTTGCATTCATATGAGAAAAAAGGAGAAGGGGCAAGGGTGAATAAGTATACAAAAGAAAAACTTGGAAGCATTATATAAATTAAATCAAGGAAGATGAAACTTAAGAATGTGACTAGCACAAGTGGTTAAGCTTTATCCATGCAAATAAAAGAGCCTAAATTTGAATTCCTCCATGTGAATTCAGACTTTAACCCTTATTGTTTTTCTAATGATGCCACGTGTCTCCCCATCGAAGGAAATTACCAAATAGGCCTTATTTTCATCGTTTTTTCATTTTTCTTCTTGTTCTTTGGTATAGAGCGAACAACAAGATACTCTCCACAATATCTCTTCGATTTGGCTGTGTTCTACCGACTCCCCATCACTCTTTATGTTTTTGACCATCGGCAGTCTCTTTTCGGTCAGTGATTGAGAAACACCAAGAAATTTCCCATGACAACATGGTCTAATTTAGAGCTTGATTTTGAAGAAATTTTGCACAATACGATGAGTTTGCTTCCAATTTGTTAGGGCTTCGACTATAGCAAGTATTTTGAACAATTCTCTCTCAATCTGAGTGGTTGATTTTTATTTAATGATTTAGAAATCGAAAGCCCCAATTTCGGTGCAAAAAACATGAATAGGGACAAAAAAATTCAAAATTTGGACAATTTGGGTGAGTTTCTTGCAAATTTGTTTAGGGCTTTATTTAATTTATTTATTTCATTTCTTTCTCCCTCAAATTCAATGTTTAATTTTGTTGTTTTGCTTCGAAATTAAAACTCCTCTTGTCACATGAACAATGACCGAAATCTAAAATTTGAAATTTGGGCCAAGATTTGAAGGTGTTTGGTGAAATTTCTTTGAGGGTTTCAATCTTAGGTAAGATTATAACAATCCCCACATGACAATTTGATGTTTGGATCACTCAAGTAAAAATCCCTCTTTATCAGTAGGAAATTAAAGTGTGTAGAGTGGTGATAGCTAAAGATTTGTTGTTCCTCTAGCATCATTGGACCTCAAGAAGAGGGATTCAAGTTGTTGTTAGTTCTAGTTTTGAGTGGTTATCCACTTTGGAATTTCTGTAATTTATCTTAAGTTCCATCGTCATGGGAGAAAGCTTGATGAAGGAAAATTCAATGGAAGTGGCTGTTATCATTGAATAATTACTTTAGTTTTGATCGGTAAAATTTCTAAGTTATTGGATGATATTGAACAACTCAAGAGCAATGTGGAATGAATTAATTAACCTATTTAGGCATATTTAATTTTTTCTGGGAGTTGTATGTATATAATAATGTTAGAAATAATTCTAGTAATGGGAAGTGAAAGTGTTGTACCTAGCAAGTTTTAAAGTCATAAACTTAGAGTATGTGTGTGACAAGATTGTTGGACTTAAAGGAAATTAAATTATCATTTAGTGGACATTATCAAAACTTATGCACACATTATTAAAAATATTGGAATATTTTGTGCAAATTATCTATGTTGGGTATTAATAAGGATGAAACTTTAAGTTTATGGACTACTTTAGTTCGCAGATTATCTTATAAGTGAATATAAATATATGTCGTAGTTATGACCTCTAAAAATTATTGAGAGGAACTAGAAGATGCATAACTATTATTATCGCAAGTGAGTGGGCCTTAGACTTGAGAAAGAAGATTTTAAAAGGTGAGGGAAACTTTTTAATTTGTATTGGGAGTTTAGTTTATATATGAAAAAAATAAGTTGTGTTTGTTGAGCTCGTTTGCTTTTGTTTCCGTAAGTGCATAAATACTGCATTAACCAAGTGTGAATTGAGCCAAGAATAACCGAATGATTATTTTTACTACTATTATATAAAATTATAATTTTTCTTATAGGTGTTAGAAGCTACGCTTAAGAAGTAATTAGTTAGGAGAATTATTGTCTAACTTAAAATATTAAGGTTGCCATCCTTTTCATCATAGGATCTTAGAGACTCCCTTTTCAAATTGGTGCTTCCGTGAAGGATGCAATATGAGGTAAACTTTGGTGTCCGCATGTCAGGTAAGTAAATAATGCTAATTACGTGTATTTTAGATTTACGTAGTTTTTTCTGAAAATAATTATTACTGAATATCAAAGTGCCCTGGGATAGACTTCTTGAAATTTAAAAATTTCATCATTTCTGTATTTTCTGAGCATATGTTAGCTCTAGATCCGATAAAAACTTATCAAGTATTTGACTAAATCTCATAGATGTCTGAATCTCTCTAATTTTGTATTTTTGTAGTACTCAAATTCTATTTTTCTAAACCATTCTGATTAAGCATTTATGAATTATTTTGATTCTGTATTTTAGAATCCCTCTAATTATGTATTTGTTAAATTTTCTAAAACATCTAGTACTTTAAACAAGTTTATCTATAATTAGAATTAGCAAGCAGTTGATTAATTCATTTTTAACTTTTTTGAAAAGTATTTTTATTCTATATTAATGATATATTCTGATTCTATAATTTCAAATTACTTTGATTCAAGATTCTCTTAACTGCTCTGACGTTTTGATAATTCGAATACTCTAGATTTATGAAATACTCTTATTCTGGATTCTAAAATACTTTGTTTTTGCATCTACAAAATGAACTAATTATAGATTTATCGCAAAATTACTATTTTAGTTCCTCACTAATAGGGAAATATAACATTTAGTCCCTCACATTTAAAAAAATTATTAAATATAGTCATTCTACAAAACCCTGGACCCTAAATTTAAGGGACTAGGTTTATTTTTTTTAAAAAAAAAAGTGGGGGATCAAGTGTGACAATTTTTAATGATTGAAGGGTCCATTTTGGACATTGACTGAAATGATAATTTTGTAATAAGTAATAGACCAACAAGTTATTTTACTAAAAAATTTAAACAAAAAATATAAATATGATTTGGTTACTCAAAATAAGTCAATGAATGGCATGACGGATAATAAATGTAATAAAAAAATGGGGGGTTTATCTTGTGAAATTGATTTTTTTTCACATTTTTCTTCCATTTCTTGGGCAAACAAGCAATTCTTTTTGCCCTTTGACATCAATGAAAAAACATTAATATGTTTAAGTTACTGGGGAAAACTGATGGGTGGCGTGATGGATGATGAGTATAGTGGAGAAAAGGTAGTGTGGATCCCTAGAAACAACCTCTTTTTCACATTTTTTATCTAGTTTCACTTTCAAATAAGTTGTTTATTGCGCCCTTTTTCAGAGATTTATGTTAAGCAAAAGTGAATGAATGGCTCCACTTAAGTAATTCCGAACATATATGACAAAAAGTGTGAATATGCTTCAAGACGAATAGACAAAAGAGCTAAACAATAAACATCAATATGTTCCCGTTACTCAGAATATGGTTGAATGAATGACGTGAAGGATGCAGAGTTCGAAAGAAAATGGGATGACGATTAGACCATGAAATTGCTAGCATAAGACAAAAGGCGTGATTATGTTTCAAGACGAATAATAGACAATTGAGCTAAAAAATAAACGTGGATATGTTTCAGTTACTCAGAATATGGTTGAATGGACGGCATAAAGGATGCGGAGTGCAACAGAAAATGGGGCAACAGTTAGAACTTAGAGCTAGAAATTGCTTCTTTGCATTTTCACTATTAAACAGGTTATTTCTTAAGCCCTTTAGTTTCATAGAAATTTTATGTTAACAAAAAGTAAATAAATGGCTTCACTTGACCAAATATTAATATAAGGCAAAAAGTGTGAACATATTTTACAAAAAAACGGATAGAAAATTAAATAAAAAGTGAATATGTTTTAGTTACTTGGAATAAGGCTGAAAGAGGGTGTGAAGGACGATAAATGCTTCAGATAATTTTTTCTCGCGGGGTGGGCTGGGAAGGGGGTTGAGGTTTATACCTTAAATTGTTTTTTTTTTTTTTCGTCTCCTTCATCTAGGATCACTTTTAAAACAAGCAAATTTTTAAGCTGTATAGTTTCATGAAAACTTTAAGTTAAGTGAAAAGGAAATGGCTTCACGTAACAAACTATTAATATAAGAAAAATAAATGTCAATGTCTTTCAAGATGAATGGACAAAAAATGTAAATATGTTTTAACTACTCGAAGTATGGCTGAAGTATGAAAAATGATGAATCTAGCAGAAGTAGGAATGTGTTTACACCATAAAATATTATTTCCCAGTTTTCCTCCATTTTCACTGACAAATAGGCAATTGTTGAGTCCTCTAGCTAGTTTCCAAGAAATTTTATTAAAGTGATTACGTGGCTCCACTATACCCATGTTTGTGGAGATTGAAAATTTTTAGTGACAACTCTTATTGCAGTACTTTATTGATTAAATTATAAAAAAGAAAAAAATTAGCAAGAAGAAGCTCAATTTCATTTTTCAATATTTATGACCCATCTTGAATCTTCAAGTAAATTGCATGAAGAGGTAGCAAAACTGTGCAATAAGGAACTAAAGGTCACAATATCTTGTGCTCATTCTCAAAAACACAAACTGACAACATTACATTTTTTTTTTCTCGATAATCATACAAATAAAGAATGAATCACATATTAAAGAAAAGATACAATGCTATATATATGTGAGACCAAAATTGTCAACAAAAAAGCAATCTCAAGAAACAAAACAGCGGAGTCCAAAAGTATTCAATTCAAGTAGTATATGTAGTCAGAATAAGAGAACAGTTAGGATTTTCATGAGTGCAGAAAGACAAGTCATTTCCAAAACGCCTGAAGCAATTTTGTTGATTATTTTCAACACTCGTCTGACCTTCTCCTTTCTTCTAAATTTTCGACGTGAGCCTTATAAGCAATTTTTTTCCCTTTTTCCTCTTTTTTCTGTTTTCCAATAGCCTCTCTTTTTGTCTCCCTTTCCCTTTCGCCGCTTTGAACTCCCCAAACACTAGCCAAAGCCTTGCTTGTTAGAAACATGGGCCCACACATGTGGACCAAGAGCACGAAAAAGTTTCCAACATCGCAACAATTGGCCACTCACAGGATGAGTTCTCATTACAAGTATGAGATGTATACATACAAGCTTCTGGTTTTTTCCACTTAGGAGTGAGAGTCTTGGATGCTTTGAATGTTTAGAATGTGAGTAAAACACGGGATGAGACTGTTGAACTTTAATGTTAGTAAAGTCATGTCTATCCAATCCGTATGAAACTGCAATATTGATGCCATATTTAAGGTGCTTTTTGTCATTTCTTAATACAAAGCGAATATGAATGCCACTCGCTCAGATCCACCCTGCATCATAATAAATTGAAGTAATAACATGAAAACTTCACAAATACTTGTTTTTATATGGCACAATAACAATGATGGTAAAAGAAATACAAGAAATAATCAAGCTCAGGATTAAATGTAAATAAAAATAAAATAAGTTAAACCTCAATCAATATATGCAAATTTGAAAATTAATTCATTACATATATTAATGATATATACATTAAATGAGAGAATAAATCACTTTACAAAATACCTGTAATAGATCATTTGAAATTAAGAGAGTTGCAAATTTTGGAGGTTAAGGTGTTGAGCAGCGCTAAAGATAAAAAAAAACCTTGAAGGTGTAGGACAAATGCTGAAATGTTTCTAAGGAGAATGGCTTTACGCGTGCATTTCTTCAACAAAGGGGAGAAAGTAGAAGGGGAAGCATACGTTTGTGACCACCTTCGCATTTTTTTGTGCTTTATATAGAATGACTATGATAGGCAAAGCAAATAAAGTTATAAACATTTTCAAGTGGATGCCCACTTTTTCAGTAAAGTTTCAGAAGAATGGACCAAAAAAGCAAAATAAGAAACGTAAACTTGTATCAGTTACTCGAAACAAGTTGATGGATGCGTGCATAGCAATATAAAGGAGTGGTTTATCCCTTGAAATGTCTCCTTTAACGTTTTACTTCCATTTTCATTGTCAAACAATTTGTTTATATTAAGCCTTTCAATTTTTGAAAAAAATAAAATCTTATGCAAACATTTTTTGAGTTGATGTCGGCTTTTTCAACAGAGTTTCAGAAGAATGGACCAAAAAAGCTAAACAAAAAACTTGAACGTGTTTTAGCTATGCAAAATAAGAGGCATGAAGGATAATAAATGTAGCAATATATAGGAATAAGTTTACCTCCATTTTCACAATCGAAAATTTTTTTAATACACTACAAATCTCCAATTTGTAGTTTTTATAAGTCGAAACCAATAGCTAATATAAGACAAAACCCGTGAACAAACTTCAACATTAAAAAAATAAAACAAATATGTTAATACGTTTGAGTTACTAGGAATAAGTTTATGAATGGTGTGAATGATAAAGAACGAAGTAAAAAATGGGGAGGTTTTTCCATTGAAATTACTTTTTTTCTTTCACATTTTTCTTCTATTTTTAATATCAAATAAGCTGTTTGCTGATCCCACCCTTTAGTTTCGTAGAAATTTCATGTTAAGTGAAAGTGAATGAATAGCTTTGCCAAACCAACTCCTAATAGCATGCCAATTGTTATGGACGCATTTAGATTGAGCATTATGTAATATTCTTGATATTTTTATTCTAAATACTATATTTTTTAAGTGAAATTAGTATTCCTAAATGATATTATGAATTGAAAAAGTAAGGAAATAAATTTTGGGGCAAGCGTAAATTTTTATAATTGAGGAGTATTGAAATGGAAATTTCACAAGTCTTAAATATCAACTGAAGTTGTATTATGTCAAAGCCTAAGGCTAGCAATGTGGTTGTTTCGGACTCCACACCTCAAGGTAAATAGGTTCGAACCTTCCCATTGGAAATCTCTATGACTTTTTAGATTTTTGCCACATATGCCCTATAGAAATTTACCAAATTGCCCCTAATTGTATCAGATTCTGCATCGAGCTCATATTCTTCTCAGACAAGACATTCTTCATGCAAGGAGTGTATAACTTCAACCATGATTCCCTCTCATCCAATTTCTCGTCATTTGTGTACCGGTAGTGACCATGTGTCCTCGCCAGCCGATGATCATCCCATCGACACTGTCAATTAGCCAGAAATAGCAAACTTTGGCGAAATCCCAAATTCACTATTTCAGTGTGTTTTGAGCGAAATTTGGTGCATTTTTCTCTTAATCTCCTTAGGGCTTCACTTCTAGGTTAATTTTCACCCCTTTCTCTCCAATTTTCATCAATCAATTTCATCTAATAAGCTCAAAATTGTGAAACCCATTTTAGCAATGTGTTCTTCATGATTTCTGGATACATTGGTGTGATTTCAGGCTTTTCTTATGAAAATTCCATGGGGCTTTGTTTGTAAGGTGAACTTCGAAGCTTTATGTCTTGTTTTCCTTACTCAATATCATGAATTTGGCACTAAATTGCAAAACCTCAATTTTTTGCATTATAAGAATATGTGAATACTTGACTTCAAGCTTGATATGGTGTGAAATCATCAAATCGACTTGGGGGTTCATGTTCTTGGTGAGATTCAAAATTATCTCTCCTAATTTCAGTGATCAATATAAAGTTTTGGCTCTTGGATTTGAATATCACAATTTAGCTATTTGTGATCATACTTGTATGGTGATAAAATCATATGATTTTAGGCTCCTTTAGCATCATTAAGCATACAAGGGGATGATTAAAGCTACCAAAAGTTTCCATTTTGAGTTTAGGTAAATTGTGGTATTATAGTCAAGGTTGTTAAACTCGCAAGTTTAAGTAAATTCGTGAAAAAGAGGTAAACTCGTAACATAAATTCATAAGAGTTTGCTTCGATTAATAAATAGTTATCAAAATATGTAATTTTATAGTTTAAATACTATATACATTTAAAAATTATTCAAATATAATTCAAATTATATTTAATCAAACAAAAATTATTCTTATTTATAATTTGTAATACTCAACATGAATATTTTAAAATGTTCATACATAAATAATTATTTAATATAACTAATTAAATAATATTTATTTTATTTTATTTAATAAGTACATATTAAATGTGATTTTATTATTTTTTATGTATATTCAAACTTGTAATAAAACAAATTATAAAGGCTTTATGAAAAAAAAGCTTATCTGTATCTTATTTAGTCTTGAATTTAAATTATGTTACTAACTATACAAGCTAGTTGATATGTTAAAATCGTAAACTTGGTAAACTCGGTAAGTCAACTTGTGAATTTACCCAGTGTACTAAGTCTGAGTTTACAACAAGTTGATTCGTTTTCTTTATGTACAATCATAAATTCGTAAACTCATATAATAAACTCGCAAGTTTAATAACTATAATTGTAGTCTTAATCAAATCATTTCCTTTATGACCGTTATACTTCTTTTTGAATAATTTGATTGAGACTAATACATCACATTAGTTATCACATAATTATATTAGTACCGGCCAATATTTTCCCTAATCAATGTGCCTGTTTCTCAATTTAATAAAGCACTTTTTAACATTCTATAAATGTTCTGCCGCTTCCGTTTTTGCTCCAATCATTTCCCCAATGGATAATACTTCTTGATCTTCGACTTGCAGCATATGTATTAGCGAAGCATATGTATTAGTTGCTTCAAAAGATAAAAATATATAATTACCATACGTATTAGCGAAGCAGTCATGGGCCTGCAACATCTTTCTTATTTTGCTTATTGAAAGCCCATATTTGTATACGTCGTATAAATGTGAGTTAGGCCCATTGTTTCTGGTTAGCCTTATAATACATGTCTTATTTTCGAAGCTATTTTCATCAGTACATATATAAATTAATCCATTTTAAAATATTTGTCTGATTTATAAATTTGGGCAAATGAATAATTTTGATTTTCGAAAATTTGCTTCTTATAATATCTATTTTTCAATTTTAACATGATTAAAACATTTTCAGAACATTCTTTTTGGAGTTTTTGATCAACAATCCACGCAAAAACGTTTTAAGATCTCCAAATTGTAGCTCATAACACTTTACAAATTCTGCTGTTCTTAGGCAACAAAATTCAACAATCCTAGTCGAAGATACTAAAAGTTGATGCAAAACACGCACTTTAATTTATGAAAAACTGTATATAAGATGAATCAGATGGTTTAAAAACAAAAATACTTGTTTATGCGTAATTCATGCTGCAAGACCAAAAAATCTCGATTTAATTTCATTTAAATGTCTTTAGAATAATTTTGTTTAAGAATGATTACTCAAAATATATATATTTTTTTCATGTACATCAATTAATAGCATGAGGTTGATAAGAAAAAGTATTCCACAATGACATTAATTAAAGGGACAATAGAAAAGTCCAATCTTATAAACCCGTTTTCCGCTAGAATCTCTCTCTCTCTCTCTCTCTAATTTATCATATAAAACAAAGAGAATAGGGGTGACAAACTTGAAGATTTTTTAATTTTGGTTTTTACAATTACATTTAATTATTAATTTAGTCCTCATAGTTTTATAATTTATAGCTGATTCTTTATAATTTATAAATATTTTAATTTAATTCTTGCTGTTTAATTTCTTGTAATACACTATTAAATTTAGGAGAAAAGAACACAATTGATCCACTACTTTTATATTTGAAACAATTTGGTCCATCCTTAATTCATGGTAATAAATCAATCATTCACAAATTTAAATTTGTATAAAACAAGTCCCTCTCAAATTTAAATTATATAAAAGAGTCCCTCATAATTTTAAATTTGTACAAAATTAGTTTATTCATTTAAGTAAATGAGAGACTAATTTTACATAAAATAAAATTTTTTACAGATTGATTTGTCATGATTAATTTGTGATGGATAAAATTATCACACATTGTAAATATGAGAGACCAATTTGATACTTTTCCCTTAAATTTTGATAACACAATTAATTATATATTGCCTTGATAATATAATATAGTGATGGGAATTAAATTAAAAATTTTTTTAACTCTATAAGCTTAGTAACAAAATTTAAAATTTTAAGGATGAAATTTAAAATTAAGTGTAACTGTATAAGTACCAAAAATATAACTTTTTTTTTCAACAAAAAGGCTTTAGTATTCCTAAGTGTGTAATTTTATTGAGTTCAAAGAAAGTAGAAGCATCAGCAGATGCACTTGTGTCCTCCATTGAAGTTTTATTTGCTTTATATAGAAAGATTAGGATAGGCTAAGCAAATGAAGTTATAATTTATTTATTTTTTTGTTTTAGTGCCCATTTTTGTAGGATATCAGTTTCCGGAAGAATGGGCAAAATGTTTAAACAAAAATATAAATATGTTTCAGTTATAAATGCAGCAGAAAATTTAGGGGGCAAGAATTGCCTTTTTCACATTTTCTTCCATCTTCACTATAAAGCAAAGCGGTTTTTCGAGCCCTTTAACATTGTGGATATTTTATGCTTCTTTTTTTTAAAAAACAAAAAAATGAATATGTTTTAGTTATTGGAAAAAAAAGAAGCTGATAGATGGCGTGAAGAAAAAAAATGCAGTAGAAATGGGGGTGTTTATCCCTAGAAATTGCTTTTTCATGTTTCTAATCTATATTAACTATCCAATAAGTTATTTATTCAACCATTTCTACATTCATAAAAGAAATAACAATTTTTCAAGAAAATTAACTTTTTAAAGAAAAATGTAAAAAAATTAAGATTTAAAATGAAAAAAATGGGATGGGAAAAATTACAATTCGAAATGGAAAATAATTAAAATTTAAAAAGAATTAATATTTTAAAGATTTTTCATAAATAAAATTTATTATGAACAAAATAAAATTAATATTTAAAAATAATATAGAACTAAATTTTGAGTGAACTTATTACCCAACTTAGCCAGATTAAAACATACACACACTTGCACAACATACCTATACACCGAATATGGAGCACGTACTTGCACACACACACACACAAATACAAATTCATAGATAATAAGTTTGTTGCACACATATACATTTGAGTTTGGAGGATAGTCACCGGCTAAATTTGTTTTTCTCTTTTTCCCTTGCTACTCTTTGTATTTCTATACTCATTTGGCTTATGCTCTGTCTTAAACAATGATATCAAACTTGTGAGGTTAGGTAGAATCGTAAATGAGTGTATACTAGTAACGTAAAATCATAATGTAAAATCCTAATAGTTTACCTCTATTAATAAATAGCTATTAAAAAAATCAAATTTCAAAAATATAAATAAAAATGCATACATATATATAAAATACTATTATAATAACCCAAATTATAGAACTATGAAATGTTAAAAAAATTATTAAGAAATATACTTGAATCATAGAACTTTTAATTATAATTAATTAGGTAGAGATTGAATTTAAAAGTTTTTTGGAAAGCATTGAGATTAAATTTATTAAAAGAAAATTTAAAGCAAGCTTTGCTATTATAATACTTACTAATACAGAAATTCAAAGTAATAAAAATTTAAAATAATAGTAATTTTAATAGTAATAATAATGTAAACAAGTTAGAGTAAATATTATATATATATATATATATATATAATGTATTTTAAGCTATGCAATTAAAAAAATTTTAAAATTTTGAAAGTAGAATTAACTATTTAATCAAATGTAATACTTTATTTGCTATTAATTGCAAGTAGAATATATTAGAGTCATAATAATGTAATTATATTTGTAAGATATATATTTTTTAAGTTTAATGGTTGAAATAATTGAGTTGAACTTAAAGTTAGTTAATTTTTCTTAAAAGAATTGATTGGAACGTTAGATTATTCATATTTGGGCCAAAAACTTTAAAAAAAAAAAAATAATTTAGTTGACTTTGGTCAAATTTAGCGAGTCTACTCGAGTTTGATCAATTTTATACGAGTTTGATCGATTCTATCTAAGTTTGACCGAGTTTATACTGAGGCTACTCCGATTCTGATTCTACGATCGAATTAAATCAATTTCCTCATCTAAAAATGTAGAATAGGCGATTTTAACTATTTGACTTATGATTTTGACAACTATGGTCTTGAATATTGATTTTTCTTGTATTTATGAGCTAAAATTGTTATTTTGCAATTATAATGAACCCTAGCATATAGTAAGACTCTTACTCTTTTTAGTTGCAATTAATGATATAATTTGTTTGCTCTATCTTGTTTTTAATGTTTTTAAGTGTGTGGAAACCATTAGATGATTTGGGTAACCTAAATGAACATAGGAAATAAAATTGAAGGCTAGATCATTGATTGAGTAGTGTGAGTTCATAAAACTTGCAATGTTGAGTGGATTGATTCGCTTGTAGGATAGGAATATATCTACCAGCTTTGCAAAGTCACAATAGGACTCATTCTCTATCAAGTCTCTTAATCAATTGCATAAAGAATTATGGATTGGTATAAAAAGGGGCATATTAGATTTCTATGAAATGCTAGGCAAATCATAATTATATACCTTTCACTTCCAAATTTAGACAAGAGTGTTTTACTCATTTGCTATTTTTATTTTTTTAGATTAGTTTTCTTTCATTACAATTTATTTTTTGCTTGATTTAAATTAGGGTGCTAAGTTTAATGCTTAGCAATTATTTTAGTGTCAAATCCTCGTTGGATGATACTCTACTCATTTTTATATTACTTTTGCAATACATATACTTGTGTAGTATGTATTCGAACCGCAAAAGGTTTATAACTAATTTGTAATATAAACGCACATGTACACTCATAAACACGCATTCACTTACGTGCTCAAATTCAAATGCATATATAATGCATTTGTTCCATAAACACATTGATCGAACCACATCACAAGGGAACAAAATTAAGCCAAATTAGATACAATCTAGCAATGCAATCAGAGTTGTATTTACTCATGGAACCTTTATTTGAAATCCTAAGTTAAACTAAGTACGAAAACATGCAAATAATATTGGAATTGTGCTGTAATTTTCAAACTAAATGAATGCATAATCAAGTAAAACTAATATGAAACTAAAATGAATAGAAGTTACTACTTTTTTTTATTTTCTTAAATGGGAATGAGTCAATAAAAATGAGTTGAAAAGTATATGATGAATGCTCTTGGAAATGGAAGGATAGCTATCCATGTTCAAATTAATTTTGATCATTCATTAAGTCATAAGGAGTTTAATGTTCTTACTTAGTAATTATTGTTATTAACATAGCTAGCAACCATTAATTAAGATACTATTTAAAAACCACTTAATGTGTGATTAAAATTGGGTAATACAACTTGTTCATCTTTCAGTTGATGCTTAAATGAAACAATTAAATATAAGCATACAAGATTATATAACCTAATCATATAATAGAAAATAATCTCTCATAGCATTGCAAGGTAATAATTTCATACAATCACCAAATTACATTCACCAATTAGAAATCACAGCTCTCAATTAACCAAGATAATGTACTCAAAATCTAGGTATCACAATTGCATAAAGAAAATCCTAAAACTAAGAAATTAATTACACAATCTGAAAATTAAATTGAGAAATTAAAACTTCCCTTTGAAGCTTTGGAACTCAAGCTGCTATCTCAATCTCCAAGAAATCAAGCTCTAGCCAACTATTGGAGAAGAATCCACCATAAGCTTCACTTTAACCATAGTAGAAGAGGTGTGGATGAAGAGGAAATGAAGAGGATAGGAAGAATGAAAAAATTTGGAGAGAAAATAGAAGGAATTGGAGAAGAAAAATGGAAGAATGGAGGGGAATTGATGAAGAAGAGGGACGTGTAATGGGTGGAGAAAAGAAGAGGAAGAAGGCGTAGACTCTGGAAATGGGTGTTGTAAAATGATGATCCAAATTGGATGATGTGCCGTTGTATTTTGGAGAGAAAAATGGAAGAGTATAGCTTTGAAATTGGGGAAGAATAACGACAAAATGAATTGGAATAGCGAGTGTAGTTTGCTTCAAAGATTTTTGGGAAATATTGTGTCGAAGTGCTGTGAATAATTCGGTGAGAAATGGGTTTTGGATTTTGGGTAATGGTTTTGGGTCTTAGGTCATGGTTTTTTAAGTTGAATTCTCTTTTTTTTTTCCTCCAATTTCTCTAAAAAAGTTATAATGAAAAAAATAAGATTATGCAAAATAATTCAATATAAAATTTCATAAATAAAATTTAATTGCTAAAAATTATAACAATTAAGTCCATTTAAATTTTATTTTATTTTTTGCAATCACTCTTGACATAAATTTATTATAATTAATACATTTAAATCTAATAAAATATAATAAAAGACCCAAAATAAAAAACAAAATATTATATAAAATAACGACTTATCATACACATTCACATACATACATATGAACATGGGCACAATATGTAACACACCTAAATTCATATAATGAATATTTAGTTTAATCTAAATAATAAAATTTAAATTAAATTTGGAATTACAATTTCATAGTTTAATTCTTTACATGACCTAAATATAAATTTTAAAATTTTAAATAAATTTCAATTCTAATATAATTGGAATCAGCATTTTAATTTTACATTCTAAATCTAATTCTTAATACCAAATAGAGCCTTAGCATTTTCTGAATGTGAGATGGGGATGATTGGTATATATATGGACGTCATTATACGTTATTGGTGGTCCGGTAATTGAGTTTCCATACTCTAAATTCTTTTGTGTAAATTTTTTTTATAAATTTAAAAAGATTAAAAAAAGGAAGAAGTGAGTATAAAAAGAGAAAATGAACAGCACTCTCTGCTCTTTGTATCACTATCTCTCTTTAAAATAGAGGGTTGTCCAATATACCAAAAGCACATGCGGCGAGCTTTGAGTGTCTCCAAACATTAAAATATCAAAGATAATGATAAACCAAATCACTCCTAATTGTTTTTAATTCCTTGATTAGTATAATCCACTTAACAAAATACTGTTACATTAGAAAAAAGTCTCAAAAGTTGCTGTAAACAAATTTATATACACTGTTAGCGATTAATTTTAATTTTTTCAGTACTTGAAAACTTTGACTATGAATACTACAATTTGTGCAGACAACTTTTAAAAATAACAATGATTATGAGAATCCTAAACAACTTAATTCACAAAAATAATAGTGAAGATAACCAACTGACAAAAATAAATTAATTAAAAATAGAAATAATGTGAATAACAAAGAGTGAGTTAATTGAAAATTAAAAAAAAAAAAGACAAAAAAATGGACATTTAGAGTGATAAAACTTAAAATAAAGAGGACGGCGAAGATGAAGCACACTCCAGGGGCACTTTATGCATCTATCACCTTAGAAGATCACCGTCCGTATCTAATAGTGATTATCTACTCATGTCCCAGTTAGAATAGGAGATTTTCAAGGCATTTAAACGCATCACCTTTTCCTTCCCTTTGACATGATTTTCAAGGCATTTAATGCGTAGAATGTGAGTAAAATAGATGAGATCCCTTAAAGCTTGAACTTCAATTAGGGTAAAGTGATGCCTATTCCAATCTACATGTAGTTGCAATGGTGAAAGCATGCATATAGCCAATTGATCTGATCCACTCTGCTTCATGATACCATTAAATTATTAACATGAAAATTTAACAAATACTTGTTTTTATACTATCGTCTGACATGTCATATATTGATATATAGTTACAGCAATCACCAACTTGAAATGTAATTGCACAGAATTGTACAAAAAACTTTATGATATATATATAGATATATATACATGTATGAGATTAATATAGATTGAAAAGAAAAATAAATGTTGAGTTTACTTCTTGCATGGACGATGAGGTAAAAAGATTTCATCAATAAAAAGATATAAGATTTCATTTCAATAATTTTTTTCCGAGAAGTAAAAATTTATTAATCCCGCCGCATCAAATTTTTTTTCTTAAACAATTAATGAATCACAAGAAAGAATCATGCTCATGGTTAAATGTAAGGGAAAAAAATCCCCAAATAATATGTGGAAATTTGGAAATGAATCTATTACAAATAATATAAAGTAGTTCATGAAATACCTCCAATAAACCGATTAAAATAACAATGATAATCATGACTGGAAGAATGTTGAAATGTTTCAACGAAGAATGAAGAGAAAGAAAAGAAAGTCGATGAGGGAGCAAATTCATGTGACCTACGCAATTTTGTGTGCTTTATATGAAATGAAGCTTATAAACGTTTTAGGTGTTGTTGCCCACTTCTGAAGTAGATTTTTAGGAGGAATATGCACTCAAAAATGTTAACAAAAAACATAAATATATTTTAGACGAAAAGCAAGTTGATAAATGGTGTGAAGAATAAAAAATATAACAATAAATAGGCTATTCAACAACTATTTTCACATTTTTCTATCATTGTCACAATGAAAAAGGTTTCCCAATATATGATTCCCCTAGATTATGACGAAAAGCGTGAGCATATAATTCAAGAAAAAAGATAAAGTTAAAATGTAATTATGTTTCAGTTACTAATGACTTCATGAATGGTGTGAATGATATATAATTAATGCAGAAGATTAAATTATAAAATAAGCAGCAAGCGAGGTCATTTTTTAAAATTATTTATATTTCTGATCCAACTTTAATCTTTAAATAAGTTACGTGATGAGGTAGAAAATATGTGTAATAAGAAACTAAAAAGCTTCCGAAAACAGTATTACAAATAAATACAACAATCCTTTGGATAATAATTACTTATTCTTTCACAATCATAACAACAAAAACTAAACCATTCATTGGAGACAACGCAAATTGCTGCTAGTGGAATTAAAATTGTTAACAAGGGGGAGATCATCTCAAGAAGTAAATAAAGGAATATTTTTATAGAATTATGTTGACACATGAATTTGATAAGAAACTTCTATAGATATGCAAGCTCCGATTACAACTGAAGGTGTGGAAGCACTTACAATGACTAATGAAGCCAATGAAGAAAACCCACAATTCAAAGAATATTCTCTGGAAGTAGGGACTGTCTCGGAAGAGAACGAAAGAACAAGTGATCTTTTGCAAGAAAATTTTGGACAAGAGTTTCAAACTCTTGAAGAGGCATTCGCAAATATTGGAAATATAATATTAGAAGGTGCTGATGATCAAGAGAAGAAAAATGCTCAAGATGATATGAATCAACTGCAACATATAACAATGGATTGGGCATCAAGTTGCAGTATATTGGACTCCTTTCTTCATGCATGTGATCTGGTGAACCAAGTTCCAACTTGTAAGGATGTACCAAATCTTGTTGAGTTCCTCTTCAACAACTGAAAAAAGTAGGAAACTAAAATATTATGTACTATGCCTAGGGATGATCCTTATTGTTAGAATGATGATCAAATCATATATGTTGTTATTTTTATGGTATGTTTAATGCACTCTGTCTATACCCACAGCAAATTAGAGAATTTGAGGAACTAGGAGGGAAACAACAAAGATCCTTAGCTCTAATGTTATTAAACTAGTGAGTTAACTTGATTAATTTGGAGAGTTCATGTTTTGAGTTTAGTAAATCGAGCTGAGTCAGTCTCAACACTGATTCAACTTAACTCATAAATAACTCTTGTTAACCTGGTTGAAATGACAAGCTGAGTTTGAATTGGGCCTCTTACCACCGAGCCATAAAACATCTCAATGTTATCTTGGCAAAGTTTTATATATAATGGCTCCTACCCATTATTAGAGAATTTGTTTTTCAATTTTTTTAATTACGGCTACATTCAGTCAATTAATTTAAAGTTTATAAATTTTGTGCCTTTTAGTCTGATTCATTAAAATCTTTGTTATATTAAATTATTTAAATATCAATGAATTATTATATTTATCTAAAAATAAAATGAAATTTATTTATTTTTTAACATAATGAAATAATGCTTACAGATTTCATAAAATCTTCATCTTTTTACTTGTTTTGACACATTAATAATTAATGGTTATATTTATTGGTAGATAAGTTATCTTAAATTCAAATTTTAAAATTATTAGTATATATATACTTATTATATTAAAATTTTAATATATAAGGTTAAATAATAAATCTATGTTTAATTATCACTAATTTAACTATGATCAAACTAGTGAAGTGATAATTAGTACCTTCATCAGTTTAATGACTAGTCTAAATTTAAAATCCCTTATTTTTATTATGTAATTACATATTTTAATAACTAGTTATCAATATAAATGAACTTTTATAAATTTACGTTACAAATTTATATTATGAGTTTACCTTCCTATTATTAATTTATTTAAATTTATGAGTTTGACAACCTTACTTAGTTTATTATCATGTGAGCTTCCATTATTTCAAACGATAAAGAAATATGGTGAAGGTATCTCACTAAGAAATTCTGATAGCTTGAAGCAAGACGGTCAATATTTATGCTATTGCAAGTAAAATATTCTGGAGACTGAAAAGTGACAGTGGATTCTCCCACCAAAAAAGACATCATTTGCATTAACTTTTGAAGAAAAGATAATATTAAAAAACTATAATGAAGTATATGAATACTTACCAGCTTCCTATTTTCTCTAATTTGGAGCATGAGCATGAGATGCTTTTAATGTTTAGAATGTGAGTAAAACGGTTGATGAGATCTTGAAGCTTGAACTTCAATGTTGGTAAGATGGTTTGGATCATTTTCTTCAAAACAAAGTGAAGGTCAAAGCCACTTTTTCTATTATACTAACATCATATGTGAGTAAAAAGAACATGGAAGAAGAGCAACAAACTCTATGAAGATAGCAAGAAATTCGAAGAATATGAAACAAGATTGCTGACGAGACTACTAGTTTGTGAATGCATATATTGAACAAATTCATGAGAGAGAAAATATCAGTTCAAAAAAGCTGGAAGGAAAACTAGATGCTTGTGTCCTCCATTGTAGGTTTATGTGGTTTATATAAGCTAAAGTGAATGAATGGCTCAACTTAAGCAATTGCTAGCATAAAGATAAAAAGTGTGAATATGTTTAAGAAGAATGGATAGAAAAGATAAACAAAAAACGTGAATATATTTCAGTTACTTTCAACATGATCGGATAGATGGCGTGAAGGATGCTTAGTACATTTTAAAAAAATGTGTGTGTATCCCATAAACAGCTAAATTTTTTCGCATTGTTCAACTAGTTTCACTGTTAATTAAGTTCTTTATTGTGCCCTTTCGAATGAAACTTTATGTTAAGCTAAAGTGAATGAGTGGTTCCACTAAGCAATTGCTAATATATACAAGACAAAATGCATGAATATGTTTGAATAAGAGTGGACAAAAATGCCAAACTAAAAACGTGAATATGTTTACGTTACTCTGAATATGGTTGAATGATGGTGTGAATAATGACGTGTACAGCAAAAAAAAGGGGCGAGGGTTACACCATTAAATTTCTTCTTTCACTTTTTCTGTCTCTTTTCACTTAACCAAATTTAAATATATGCCAAAAAGAGTGAATATATTTGATGAAGAATGGATAAAAAATTAAATAAACAGTTAATTGGAATAAGGTTGAAGGAAAACATGAAGACTGAAGAGTGATAAATACCTTTTTTTTTTTTTTTGAATGAGGGGTGAGGAGAGGAGTTTCCTAGAAATTTTAACAACAAATATATTTGAAGATGAATGGGCCAAAAAGATAAACAAAAAATTTGAATATGTTTCAATTACTTAGAGTAAGTCAATGGACAGTGTCAAGGATATTAAATGCAGTGGAGAATGAGAATAAAATCCAAGTTGCCAAACAGATGAGTTTAAATGAATTCGTGACTAATCAAATTTATTACATATTATCCATTATTCATAAGGATCAAATCCTTTTTGGGTTTAAATTAAGATTAAAACTAATTACTTAATTAAAATTTAATAATTTATAATTACATTGATAATAAATTAATGTTAATCCATGCGAAAATTAGTTAAACTAATTCAACATTGTTGCCTCCCAAGTCCCAAAATTTGGTAAGAACATCAATGTTGGTAAGCCTCTCTGTGATCCATTTTGCATTGTGATTTTGAGTAATTAATATGCAACTTCAAATTATTTAGTTTATGAGACTCACTAACTGAAAATGTTGCTTCACACGTCTTTGCATGAAGTTATGACATGTATACTAACTTCATTAGACTAGTGAAGCATTAATCATGGTGGCAAGTAAGCCAATAAAAATTCACCAACGAAAATTTTATTGAATCTCATTCTAATAAATTTTTATAAACTCTTTTTTACTAATCTAAGTACATAGAGTACATATAAACTCTCTTTGAAAAAAAAAAAGGAGACTTGAGGAATAGAAAAGAAGTAAAAATTTATTAATCCAGCGGCAACAAATTTGATATTCTTTAAAGTTAAGGCTGTATCAAGTGAGATGTATTATTTCTTTGATGGCATATCAATAATGAGAACAAAAAAAAAAAACTTGTAAGAGAGAATCATGCTCAGGATTCAATGAGAAGTAATGCATTGCATATTTATTCTGAACCAGTAATTTTTACCATAAAATCCACAAATGTGCAAAATTGCGGATAATTATTTGAGCTAAATTGGTTGATAAAAGTCTATGAATAATTATCATAAACAAGCGGTTTGACTCCAAATTTCATAGTTTTTATTAATTTTTAGGTATTTTAATTATTTTCCAAATTACATGTGTTTCCCTTTCAGCCATTTTTTAAAATTTTATTTAAACTTTTCTTTTGAAAACATTTTTGTGATCGGATGTGCCTTCAATAAAATTTTGAATTATTAAAAGCTTTTTGTGCCCGTATATATTATATTTTTCACGAGTTACAATAATACGCACATGAACTCAAAATTGAATAGAAGCTTTAAGATTGACTTTTGGTGAACGAATTTGATCAAAATTATTAGAATGAAAATGAGGAAGTGAATTTAGTATTCATTGCTGCCATTTCTCTGTATCGTTTTCGCTCTATTCTTCTCCTAATTTTTAAAATAATTTATATAAAACAATTTAGAAGGCCGATTTTGATAATGTCCAATATATTGAAGATAATGATATTTGTTTGGCCAAAGATAATGATATTCCAGGTCACTCTGAATTTTTTTATTCCTTTTTTAATGTAATCCACTAAACACTATACTGTTACATTATGAAGTGTTGTAAAATTTGTTGGAAACAATTTTTAAAATACTGTTAACCATTAATTTTAAATTTTTTAAAAGTTACAAACTTTGACTATTTTAAAAAATATTGGAAAAATTAATGATTTAGTCCTTAAGTTTCTATGTTAGTTCGTACACTTTATCTTTTTAAATAAGTCCTTATTGTTTTAAAAATTTTCAACTCAGTCCCCATTGCTTCGTGGGCTCTTAATATGTTAGTGTAATACTTATTTGGATTGTTCATATACCTAATAAGAGAGAATGGATCCTATGCTAGACGGGTAAAATTTTCTTTTTCTTTCATATCTCTTGCCAAGGTTTTAAATTATAGTTGTGGTTATGTTATGGTTGCTGCAATTGTAGGTGTTGCGGGTACAAAAATGTGGGTTGTTGTCACTTTGGCTGTGATTTTTTTTTAACTTGTACAAAATATTTAAAATTCATATATGATTTATATATTTCTCAAATAGATATAATATATCAAATGTAACATATATATTAATGTGACAAATACATACTTTATACAAACATATCAATGTCCATTAAAAAACTTGAAAGAAAAATATAAGTAATGAAAATGTCAACAAGTTAAATAAAATATTCATCACCAAATTGTAGAATGACATGGAAGATCTCAACCTTCACTTTCACTTTCATTGTCACATCTTCCAGCTTCATGTCCAAAAATGTAATCATTAATAGCAGGGGATCTAATCTCCAAATCAGATGCCAACTTAGCTTCAAATTGATGATTCAATTTCTTTTAATATTATAATATTTTAGAATAAGATGAATACAAAATAGAAAACCCCACACTGTGCTCAACCTAGCTCTTCAAACTCTTCTTCTCTATCTTCCTTATCTTCTCCCTCCTCTCCACCTTCACTGTTGTGAGGTCTACAATGTGACACTAACGGTGTTTAGAGCCCACTTAAAAGTGAATCATTAATTTGGGAGGTGAGTTGATATTTGATTAGACACATAGGCAATCTAGATTAGCGTCATACTAATGATATTAAGAGCCCACCTTGGAATTGAATTAAAAATTTATGAAACAATAAGGATTGATTTGAAAAGGAAAATAAAAGTATATAAAGATTAATTTACAAACTCATATAAAGTATAGGAATTAAATGATTAATTTTTTAAAAAATAAGAGTTAAGATACGAACGAATATAACCGTTCCTAGCATTAATGTCCACCTTTTTCAATTTCTTAGTATATGTCCATGGACAGCTTGAGGAGTAATTATTATAGCAGTAGAAAATGGATAAAGTTGCATTTTTTTTTTAAATTGTTTTCTTCATTTTCATCATAGAACCTTTCATCCTCATAAAAACACTATTACATATCAATTCAACAAACTTGTCTGGTATCATTTTAATTCTCATATCGACAAAATTACATATATTTTTTCAAGAACAGTATGGATAAAGAATAAATCATGATTAAAGAGATGGTAAATTGCCTTGTACAGAGTTAAATTTGTCAACAAAAGAGAACCCTCTGGAAACAAAGCAGTGGAATTTGAAGTCTCGATTCAAGCGGCATCTGATGGAAATGATCTACATGGTCCAACTTTAAATCAAAGGATTTCAGGGCCTTTCAACACATGGCCTTCCCTTTCCCGTTGACTTATCTGCTGAACCTAATTGTCATCAGTTCTTCTTTTTCATTTCAAATTTCAATATTTTCCTTTTGTTTTTCATGTGCAGAATGTGAGTGAGATGTATAGATGATGAAATCCCTGGAAGTTTAAGATTCGCTTTGGGTGAAGTAATGCCTATCCTATATGGAGCTGCAACATTGAAACCATATATATCTAGTGTACTCTTTCCCATTTGCTTCAACACAAAGCGAATATCAATGCCACTCGATTTGATCCACACTGCATCATGAAACAATTGAATTATTAACATGAAAACTTCACATAAAAGGTGGTCATTAGAGTAATTAAAATAAATGAAGCAAGGAGGAGAAATGACAGTGTATGAAAGCCGCTTGGTTCATTCTTGAGGGAGAAGGGTAGCTGGTCATTCCACGCAAGTGGAGATTTTGAATACATAAAAGATGATGAAATGAAAAATTTTGGAGATGACATGCCTGGGGTTTGAACTTAGGGCCAATTCGAAAGTTTTTTTTAAGCTTAGCAACTTAGCTAACTTCAATTTGGAGAAAATAGATGATCAAATCCCTTGGAGTTTGAACTTCAATGTGGGTAAAGTGATGGCCTATCCAATCTATATGAAACTGCAACCATGAAGCCATATTAATCTAGTGTCCTTTGTATCATTTGCTTCAACAGAAAACCAATATCACTGCCACTCTATTTGGTCCACTCTGTATCATGATACAATTGCATTGTTAAGAAGTAATCTTCACAAACACTTGTTTTTATACTATTGTTTAAAATGTCACATAATGATATATAATTACAGAAATCACCAACTCTAAATGTAATTGCACACATTTGTACATAAAACTTGTGTGTGTGTGTATAAAAAAAACGTGTGTGTTTACCTTCCTATATGGACAAGAAGTTTATATATCCTGCAAGATTAAATTTCTTTCTTAAAAGTCGAGGTCAAGGTTGTCAAATTCGCGAGTTTAGGCAGAATCAGAAAGGGGGGTGTAGACTCGTATCGTAAACTCAAAACGTAAAATCGTAAGAGTTTACTTTTATTAATAAATAATTATTTAAATATATAATTACATAGTTAAAATACAATATATAACATGAGATTTATTCAAATATTAATTATATTTAAAATCATTAAAAAAAATGAATAAGGTATACCATTAAAAGTTACAAATTAAAAAAACAAATTGAGTGTAAATTTGTTATCATTAAAAAAATAGTAGGAGAGGTAATTTTACATACTTATTGTAAATATATAATTGCATTATTAATATTAAAAATATATTTGATACAATTTTAACTATATATATATATATGTTTTATCTTTTATTATTCATGATATTATATAAAAATTATACAATTCAAAACAATATATGATGACTCATGAGAAAATGATATTAACATTTAGAATAAAAGATATTAATAAAAAGTGATAGATTTGAATTTTTTTTTATGTTCCTCATTATCCTAAAATGAAATATAAATCAAATTTTTATATAAAAAGTTATTTTTTAAAATGGCTAACTATATATATATATGTTGGATATTGGTGTGTCAAAAATGGATTGAAGGTTATATTATATATAAAAGTTGCATATTATATATTAAAAAGCCTGTTGGTTGGGATGGCAAAGGCACTAGGGTTGAAGCAGGGTGTTCGAGATCTGGAGGAGAATGTTTTTGCAAAACACATGGCTCAAATGGGTAGAAACGTTAACTCAGCAAGTTTACCGAGTCAACTCGCGAGTTTGACAACAGTGGTTGAAGTTATGCCAATTGTCATACTTCTTTTGTTTTAGCATCATAATATTGACGGAGAAAGGATCACAAGAACGAGTTATTCTCCGGATTAAATGCAAAAAAAATCTTCAAATAACATATGAAAATTTGAAAATGAATTAATTACAAAGGATATATAAAGAAAATAAAACACTCTATAAAATACCTCCGATAAACTGATTGAAATAACAGTGATGCTTAGGATATATAGTGTCCAAGAAGAAGGCACCTATCAAAGACAACAATTTCTTCTTGGTTGGTGACCAACCATAGAAATTAAGGGGGGAAATTCTTGTAATTGGAATTTAATCCAACCATAGAAATTAAGGGGGGAAATTCTTGTAATTGGAATTTAATCTTTTGAAAATTACATTAAAATCCTTTATCCTTCCCTATAAATAGAGAATTTTAAAACCTCCTTTTTCACAACAAAAAAATGAGCAATCCTATATAGAGAGTGAGAGAATTATGAGATATATAGAGAATTGTAAGATTAGTATTCTCCTATTAATAAGATATATAAAAATATTATATTATACTTACTATATAAAGAGAATGTGTAACTTATATTTTTCACATAGTGAATCTTTTTTTCCTTGTCTGTGATTTTTATCATATTGGGATTTTTCATATTAAATTTTGTGTGTCATCTTAAATTATTTGTTATAGTTTTACATCTATCTGGTGTCTATTTTCTCTACATATAAAATGGTTGAATGTTTCAGTGTAGAATGGTTTATACATTCATATCTTGAATGCACAGCAAGAACAGAAAGTATAAGGGGAAGCAGATCCTTGCAACCACTGCAATTTTTTGTGCTTTGTATAGAATGACTGATAGTCGGAGCAAATAATGTTATAGACATTTTCTGTACTGATGCCCACTTTTTCAGCAGAATTTAAGAAAGAATAAGGACAAAAGTATGTAAAGAAAACATGTGATTATGTTTCTGTTACTCAAAATAGACTGATGGACGGTGTGAATAATAATAAGTTATGTAATACACAGAAGCGTTTTGGTCCTTGAAACAGCTATTTTCACTTTGTGTTCTTCCTGTTTTACTTTAAAACAGCCCCCGCTAGCCTCGACCAGCCAAACGTGAAAACATACTTCAAAACAAAAAATAAAAAATAAAACTAAACTGTAAATATGTTTCAGTTACAAGCTAATATCCTGATGAATAGTGTGAATAATAACTAGTGCAGAAGATTAAATTATAAAATAAGCAACAAGAAAGGTTTCTTTAAAAAATTATTCATATTTCAGATCCTACTTTAATCATCAAAATCAAATAAATTGCATGAAGAGGCAGTAAAACTGTGTAATAAGAATCTAAAAAGCTCACCATGTTGTTCATCCACCAAAAAAAAAAAATACTATTACATATCAATAACACAATCCTTTGAACAAAAACTACATTTCTTCTCGTTAATCATAACAGAAAAAAAAAAAACTAAATCATTGATTGGAATGCAGAAGATTATATCATAGAGGAAGCAGCAAGAAAGTTATATTTTAAGAATTACATTTTATTTTTCTCGATAATCCTATGTGAATGATGATTAATGCAGAAGAATATATTATAAAGGAAGCAGCAAGACAGGTTTTTCTCTAAAATTTGTGTACTGCAAATCCAAATTTAATCAGTGAAAAAATACAATGATATGGTAGCAAAATTGCGTGTGTAATAAGAACAGGCATGTGCTTAGTTGGAGTAATTTGATCTAAAATTTCCAACTGTATAATTGTATATACATTGGAAAATTTTGAATATTTTATTATATTGTGGAATTCTTTTTTCGATATTTGAGTGATCAAATTTGAACTATAAAGTTGGGTGAAAATATAAATGTAATGACAAAGTTAGCGTAGTTTATTCATTTCATTCAATACAAAGTGAATCCACTTTCGGATCCATTCTATATCAAAATGATAATTTGAGTTTTTTAATATGACACTTCAAATTTATTTATTTTAATATCATCAGCTTACATGCGATAATAACATATATATTTGTAAGGATGACCAACTAAAAAATTAACTGCACACGTTTTTACTCAAATTTTATCAGATTTATTAACTTTATTAAAATAATTAAGTATCAGTCATGTTAGTAAGGAGCTAATAAAAATTCATTGAGAAAGAATGTAGGATCTCATTTTAATAAATTTTTTTAGCTCCTCACAGCCAAGTATATATTAAAATTAATTTTTGGAAGAAAAAAGACGCTTGATTGAGGACTGATAAGGAAGTAAAAATTAATCATACATAGCCAATAAAATAGCATATTATCAGAGCTTTCTAAGGACTCTAAAACAAGCGTAAGAGTTTCAGAAATTCAGTTTAGTTCCGTTGCCTTCAGGTTGATGCTGTTCTCGTCATCCGTAAATATCCTACTTTTCTGTGCATTCATTGTCATTTTTGCCCAGAACACTATTAGCTTAATCAGCATCCTCCTGTATAGTCTCATATTACCAATATCATCCTATCATTCTTCAGGGGACAGACATTAATCCACATCGAGATCAACATTAAGTAAAGATATAGTCAAGCTTATTACTTAACAAGCTCAGAATGGCATGCAAATGCGTCGTACGAAGTTTCCATTGCAGGCAGCTATCATAGGCAAGACTTGTAAGATAGGATTTGCAAAGATGATAAGGGACACAGTTTAAATATACAGGGGTCACGGCGCTATAGTAAAAAGGGCATGCTTTACAAGATAGTTAGGACATAAGGATATGGCCATGAAACGAAGGTTGAACACTTGCTATAAAAAACGGATATGCAGGTTAATTTGAGGTTTCGAAAAATTTGATCAAATAAATTGAACGGGCAATCAAGGGACAGAATTGGAAGTAGATGAAAATGAAAAATATAGTAATGTTCAAGGGATCTAATTGATTTTAAAAGAAGTTAAAAGACAAAAATGAAACCATAATAAAATTGAGGGACTAAAAAGGTTACTATACACTTTTTAACTCAAATTATGTTAGATATATCAACTTTATTAAATTGGTGACGCCTCAGTTATATTAGTAAGAAACCAATGTAAATTCAGTAAAAAAGGATATATGATCTCGTTTTAATAATTTTTTTTTATAACCTTCCACTCATCAAGCATATGTTTTATATATATATATATATATATAAGGTAGAGATTTGAAAAAGTAAAATGTGTTTAAAAAAGCATTTATGACTAAATAATACATTCATTATGATTTTTTTTTTTTTTTTTACTAAAAAGCTTCCCATTTATTAGAGTAACATTATCGAACTAAAGTGAATAAAATATTGAGGAAAGAGAAAAAGTATACAATCAAATAAGAGAATTTTCACTAACAACGAAAAGTTACAGTACAACTAGGTAACCATTTTTCATAGGCTTAACCAATGGGCTTTTATTACCTGGTCACAAGGCCCAACTCAAGTGCTTTACACTTATACACTATGTGACCCTAACACTTGGGCTCAATTACATAAACTTTAGCACTAAAACCATGTAACCCAAACATATCATGGGCTGAATCTCAAGACTTTTATGGGGTTTTAAATTTTAATCTAAGGACCCATATTTAATAAATTGTGAGATCCAGGTGTTCACAAATTCTTTTAAAAACCACAAGAAATTCATTTCTCGCAATTTCCTACTTTGTGCAACTCCTTCTTTACAGTTGTAGCCTTTAACTAGTGGAAAAAGAATATTAGTTGGTATTAACACAATTATGTAAAAGTTGATAATAAAAATAAGAATTATTCCAAAGGAAATAGCATGTTTTATCAAATAATTAAAAATACAAAAAATATATGTAAAAATAAGAATTGGTTCATAGTCCTGATTTTCATTTCAAGATAACCCAAAACTAAATAAAAAGAACGATCAATAACATATGCTTAATTAAACAAATAATATTTAAATAAAAACCAATTATATAATTGTTTTGAAATATATTTTTTGATTTTTGAATTTCAGATTTTAAATATATGTTTAATTTTAAAACTTGTTGAATATTGTTCAATAATTTCACTCAAGAAAAAATCAGACCAAATCATAGCAAATACACATGTTTTAAGATAGCTATATATATATATATATATATATATTATCATAGACTCAAAAACACTATACATATATATATATATATATATATCATGACAAATAAAGTTTAAAGAACATGTATATTTTGTTTCTTTGAAATATTATTTTTATTTTTGATTTTTTGAATTTCAGATTTTAAATATATATTTTAATTTTAAAAATGTATTATATCGTTCAATAATTCCTCTCAAAGAAAAATGAGATCAAATCATAGCAAATACACATCTATCAAGATAGCGACATAATTTTTTTTATAATTTATCATAGACTCAAAAAGCTATACATGACAAATAAATTCTAGATAAAATGTATATTTTGGTTCTTGAAATATATTTTTTTATTTTTGAATTTTGGATTTTAAATATATAGTTTAATTTTAAAAACTTTTAGCATATTGTTCAATCATTCCCCTCAAGAAAAAACGAGACCAAATCATGGCAAGTACACGTGTTTTAAGATAGTTATATTTTCTTTAAAAAAAAAATTACTATAGACTCAAAAACACATGTAGCCTCTCGTCATTTTCAAGTTCACACACATTCAAGATTTTTTTTTTTTTTTTTATCGCAGGCAGCACACACATTAGCACACACCACTTTCAATTTTCAAAAAAATGTTATGTATCTAAAAAAAACTTAACCGGCTTACAGATGTTACACATTATGTTTTATATATAATAATAATAATAATAACAAAACTAACAAAATCATTAGAGCTCTATCTCAATCTCTATCTCTTGACAAACTCTTCACTCCTTTGTTTGCCCAAATTTGTGAAAAATAAAATTGTCAAAAAAAATAAAAATAAGTAAGAGATCAAAATGATAATTTTTTATAAGTGAAGAGTCAAAAAAATATTTTACTCAAATTATTTAAATTATGTGATATAAGGGATTAATCTCTCTTTGTGATATCTCTTATTTTCATATTCTACTATTTTCTGACCATATAAAATTTAATATTCATCCTTCTACATTGAATGCATATTAAAATATACTTCAAAAAGTTGGCATAGATTAGTTACAATAAAAAAATTCATAGCGAATATCACTTTTGTATAAGAATATTTGTGTACATACACACGGGATTTTGGTTGATCATATTCCTATAGAATAATGACATCTCATCTTCAAATCTGAAATAACATTTGGCGAAAAAAAGTTGTTTAGGATGATGAAACCTTCTGAAAAGAATTGAGAGATATGTTCTCTCTTTTGAAAAATCTTGTAGCATTTTTCTTGGTGCTAGTTTTTGCAGTTGGTTCTAACTTTTGAAACCCAAATAGCTATACAAATAATACGAACTTCAATGTCCCAAAATCCATCTGTTAAGGAAATTTGAAATATTCCCCCAACGCATCTTTTAAATGGTAATCCAATATCAATTTAGAAAGATGGAATCAGCTACTCAAAGTGGAGTCAATTTCCTCACTTTTAAATCCAGGATCTTGTGTCACAAAAAACTGTACAAATAGTACAAATAATTCAAATGCGGAATTAAATGATTGATGGACGCCTTGCAAAAGACATTGGGTAATGCATATTCTTATAGAAATCACATCATAAGTAGTTAGCATGTAGGAAGAGCAACAAACTGTATGAAGATAGCAAGAAGTTGGAAGATAGTCTAGCATGCTAAAAGTTTCAAAGGTGACTAGTTTATGAATGCATATATAACTTGAACAAACAAATATGAGAGAAAATAATGAGTTCAAAGAAAGTAGAAGGATCAGCAGATGCACTTGTGTCCTCTATTGTAGTTTTTTTTTTTTTTTCTTTATACAGAAAGATTAGGATAGGCTAAACAAATAAAGTTATAATTTTTTTTTTTGGTTGTAGTGCCCCTTTTTGAGCATATCAGTTTCAGGAAGAATGGACAAAAAGTTTAAACAAAAAGTATAAATATGTTTCAGTTATAAATGCAGCAGAAAATTGAGGGGGCGAGAATTGCCTTTTTCAAATTTTTCTTTCATAGAGCAAAGTGGTTTTTTCAAGCCCTTTAACATTATAGATATTTTATGCTAATTTTTTTAAGAAACATATGAATATGTTTTAGTTATTTGAAAAAAAAAAAAGCTAATAAATGGCGTGAAGGAAGAGAATGCAGTAGAAAAAAGGGGTGTTTATCCCTAGAAATTGCTTTTTTATTTTCATATTTGTAATCTATATTAACTATCCAATAAGTTATTTTTTTAGCCCTTTGCATTCATAGATATTTTATCAAGTGAAAGTGAATGAATGACTCCACCTAACAAATTTTTAATATATGACAAAAAGCACGAAAATGTTTTGAGATGAATGGACAGAAATGTTAAACAAAAAATGTAAATATGTTGCAGTTGTTCCAAAAATATGACTTATGGATGATATGAAGGATGATAAGTGCAGCAAAACATTGGGGTTTAGACCTTGAAATTGCCTTTTTATTTTTTCCTTCTTTCCATCTTGTCTGATATATAATATGAGAAGTTGAAATTTGGACATCACGGGGCACAAATTTTTGGGCTAAAAGTTGACTTCTAATTAGGCCATTCTCATTTGAGCACTATCCTCCCAAATTGGGCCCAACAACCTTTTTCTTCTATGCTTGTTTGCTCTTGCCCACCTTCTTTAGGATATATGGGCTTGATTTTTGCTCCCGTAAAACAATTTTTGTTTTCAATGTTAAAAGAATTAAAAAACTTGTCTGGTAACATGTATTTTATCAATTGTTCTAAAAGAACTAAAGAACATAAAATGGTTTTTTTTTCAAAAAAAAAATAGTTTGTATATGTTTTCCCTTATTTCTCAAAATTATTTTATTAATGAAAAAATTGTAATTTTGTAAAAAAGATATTTAAGTGGGATTGCAACTGAGTCGGTTAATAACTAGTCAAGTCAAATCACTTCTTTCTACTTTTATAAAAGAAATAACATTTTATCAAGAAAAATCAATTTTTTCAAAAAAATGTAAAATATTAAGATTTAAAATAGAAAAAATAAAATTTAAAAAATTACAATTTGAAATGAAAAATAATTAAAATTTAAAAAGAATTAATATTTGAAAGTTTTATCGTAAATAAAATTTATTATAAATGAAATAAAAATAATATTTAAAAATAATACAGAGCTTGATTTTGAGTGAACACATTACCTAGTATAGCCAGATTAAAATGTACTCGTGCTTGCTCACCGTACCTATACACAAAATATAGAACACATACACGCATGCACATAAACATGCATCTACATGCATAAATATAAATACATATATAATATATTTGTTACATACACGCATATATATATGCATGCATATGCACATGCACATGTGACACATACAAATATATACCAAACATGTAATACACACAAACACATATAACGAATATGTATCATGAAAGCACATGCATACACACAAACTAACACATTCACCTATATGCACAAATACAAATATATATTGAATGAATTTGTTCCATAAACTCATTGATCGAACCACGTCACATGGGGTCAAAATTAAACCAAATTACATGTAAGATAGCAATGCAATCTTAGTCGTATTTACTCATCGAGTCCTTTATTTGAAATCTCAAGCTAAACTAAGTATAAAAAACATGCAATTAATATTGGAATTGTGCTGGAATTTTCAAACTAAATGAATGTGTAATCAAGTAAAGCTAATATGAAACTTAAGTAAATCTAAGTTACTACTTTTTTGTATTTTCTTAAATGGGAATCAGTTAATAAAAATGAATTGGAAAATATATGATAAATGCTCTTAGAAATGGAATGATTGCTATCCATGTTCAAATTAATATTAGAGTCAATCCTTCATTAAGTGATAAGTAAAAACCTCAAGATACCACTTGAGTTTAGTCTTCTTACTTAGTAATTACTCCTATTAATATAGCTAGCTACCACTAATTAAGATACCATTTTAAAATCACTTAATCTGTAATTAAAATTGGGCAAAAATAACTTGTTCCTCTTTTCCATTGATGCCCAAATGAGACAATCAAATATAAGCATACAAGATTATACAATCCAATCATAAGATAGAAAATACTCTCTCATAGCATTGCAAGGTAATTAAAACTCCCCTTTGAAGCTTTGGAACTCAAGCTACGATCTCCACCTCCAAGAAACCAAGTTCTAGCCAACCATTGGAGAAGAATCCACCTTATGTTTCACTCCAATCATAGTGGAAGAGGTGTAGATGATGAGGGAATGAAGAGGATGAAGTGAAATTGGAATAGAATGAAGAAATTCGGAGAGAAAGTAGAAGGACTGGGGAAGAAAAATGGAAGAACGGAGGGGGATAGTTTTGGGTCTTGGGTTGTGGTTTTTACTTTTTTGGGCTAAATTCTTTTTTTTTTTCTCCAATTTCTCAAAAAAAACTTATAATGATAAAACATGATCATGTAAAATAATTCTATAAAAAATTTTATAATTAAAATTTAATTTCCAAAATTATAACAATTAAGTCCTTTTAAATTTTATTTTATTTTTACAATCTTTCATGACACAAATTTATCATAATTAATGCATTTATGTTTAATAAAATATGATAAAAGATTCAAAATAAGATGTAAAATATTATATAAAGTAGAGACTTATCACAAACATTCATATGAAATACACATAAACATGCGCACACGTACACATATATGTTGAAAATGTAACACACCTAAATATATATAATGAATAGTTAATTTTATTCTAAATAATAAAATTTGAATTAGACTTGGAATTACAATTTTATGTTTTAATTCTTGATATGTCCCAAACATAAATTTTAAAATTCTAAATTAATTTCAATTCTAATGGAATTAGAATTGGAATTATAATTGTATATTCTAAATGTAATTCTTGATATCAAACAAAGCCTTAGCATTTTCTAAATGAGGGTTGGGGATGATTCGTATATATATGGATGTCGTTATGCATTGTTGGTGGTGGGGTAACTGAGTTTCCATACTCTAAATTCTTTTGTGTAAATTCTTTTTATAAATTTAAAAAGATTAAAAAAAGAAGGAGGGAGTATAAAAGGAGAAAAGGAACAGCACTCTCTCTATTCTTTGTATTACTATCTCTCTTAAAATTATAGAAAATTTATAGAAACGAAAAAAAAAAAAAGAGGGTGGATTTTGATATGTCCAATATACTAAATGCAAATGCGGCCATCTTTGGGTGTCACCAAACATTAAAATATCAAAGATAACGACAAACCAAACCACTCCTAATTGTCTTTTTATTTCTTGATCCACTTAACAAAATACGGTTACATTAGAAACGTGTCTTAAAAGTTGCCGTGAACAAATTTAAATATACTGTTACCGATTAATTTTAATATTTTTTCAATACTTAAAAACTTTGACTATATTAAAAGAATAAATTAAGAGTTAAGATAAGAACAAATATAGCAGTCTCTAGCAATAGTGTCCACCATTTTCTGTGTCTCAGGATAAGTCCATGGATGCCATGAGGAATAATTATAGCAACAGAAAATGGGTCCTACAAAATTGCTGTTTTCAATTTTTATTTTCTTTTTCACTTTCACCATCAAACATGATGTTTTCTTTCAGATCACTTTGTTTGAAATCATAAAAGAGTTATATATCAACCTGTTCCGTAGGAAAATGAATCAGTGGCAATGACAAGGTTCAAGCAATTGAGCAGCAATGTTATTGGCACTCATGCTGAGATTATTAAGTTTTGATGTAAACTTTCTTTCAATGAATAAAATTAAATTATAAAATAAAGATATTGGTTTTTATTTTCCACATTTCTGACCCAACTTTAATATTCAACTAAATTGCATGATGAGGTAGCAAAACAAAACTGTACAGTGCGGAAGTAAAACTCGCCAATTTTTTTGCTCATCCAGATAAAAACACTTACATATCATTTCACTTGCCTGATATTTTTTAAATCCTCCTATTGACTAAGTTACATATATTTTCTCGATTATTGTGTGAATAAAGAATACGTTATCAATTAAATACATGGCAAATTTCTATGTCTGGAATCAAAGTTGCCAACAAAAGAGCAATCATATAGATTGATCTCAACCATGGGTTCTCACGCACATCATAAGTAGAAAGTAAGCTACTCCAAGCTGACTTAAATTGCATTTCATCTGCATATTTGTACATGCAAACATTGAAGTTGCTTAAAAAATAGGTGTCAGGCATCACTTAACATAAGGCTTTGGCCATTGCTAGATCTTCATATGTAAAAATAGTTTGTAGTCTTTTTTGCCAATGGGTTTCAAGAAAAGTTTCAAACAACCATTTGAAGGATTCAATTGTCTCATCATACAACAATGCCACCCCAAGTCTTAATGCACGATTGCTACAATATATTGTGTCAAGTCTTACCATGTCACCAAAGTAGGCATAATTAACAAGCAATTTTGCATCAGTCCAAAATACATTGGTTATCTGTTCTTTCATATTCATTTGATATGCATGGTAAAATAAGGGATTTTCCAATAAATGATATTGGAAGTATTGCTACAAACACCCTGCTTCCTCATATATCAAGCTCCTCTGTCTTTTAGTTCAAAGATAATTCTTTTGATTCAAGCGGGTATAGCCTAAATTAGTTCCTTGTCCTACATACCTACTCCTCAACTTAAACGTGGCTTGACTCTTTGTTGAAGTCCAGATTCATTTACCAAATCAATCTCATAGGCTTGAACTTATGGTAAATTCTGATAAGAAACCAACATGTGGGTTGTTTCTGAGAGATGAAGTTCATGATTATGATTTCTACAAAGTCATGAAGTCTAAATTTTCCACCCATGTGTGTGACACCCAAGGTTGTCAAAATCGCGATTCTAGGTAAACTCGTAAGGGGGAGGTAGACTCGTAACGTAGAATCGTAAGAGTTTACAATAATGGATATTAAACATAATTGTATTATATAAATACATAAAATTTTGTACATAAATACTTATTTTATGATCCATAATCTACATTTTATACTTTTCATTCAAGTCAATATACAAATTTTAATAAACTTCATAATTTATTATTTATGACAAAATAATACTCATTTAACATAACTATATCTTAAATAAAAATAATATATAAGTTCACATTAGCTAAAAAGAAATCCTAATTTCTTGCCTATTATAGAAAAGAAATGAAAAAAATATAAATTGATCTTTCATCACAAATTAGCTAACGAAAAATTCTAATTTCCTAACCATATATGCATCAAATTTTAGCAATATGCATTAATAATATATAAATTCTTCGTTATTTTTAGGTAACTATATTAAATAATTAATACTTAAATTTTTTACTATGTTAAAACTTGATTTGTTTAGATTGAGACTCCAAAAGTGTTCAATATATTAAGTTAATTAAATCATAACTTAAAAAATATATATATATATATATATATAGAGTCAAGCAGTAATATTATAGAATGTGTTGCATATATATAATAAAAACAACATGGTGGCTGAGTGGCACGGCTTGTTAGCGGCAAACTGGAGGAACGCGGGTTCGAGGCTGCACAACGCATTTTTTCAGAAAAATGAGAGATGAAGACCAGCTGAGTTGACTCGCGAGTTTGATAACCCTGGTGACACCCATTCTTACTTTTCTAATGTTTGGTCGAGATTGATAGTTAGATAATCTCTTTTGTCTTTCCATCAAAGCCCCTCTTTACAATAAACAAATCAACAAGTGGCTATTGAGCCATCTATTTTGCTTTCACTGGTATATAGTTTCTTAACTCCAAATCCAACTCTCCCACCATATTTAATCCAAAATCTCCAAGCTGCCTTTAAGTTATCAAATTTCATCCTCACTTTAGGCTTTAATTCAATCTTAAGATTATCATTTCCAGCTATCCCACAACTACATACACCTATGTCCTTGAAAACCTAATTTAATAATCATTTTAGAGAAAAACAAGTAATTTTGAAGCATGCTTATATGATTAAAAAAAAAAACTTAATACTTACATAGTATGAAATCTTTGAAATCCCTTTACAAGTAAAAATCTAAATTAAATGAACACAATGGTTAAATGGACTAAGTTGTGAAGGGTCAATTGAAAGTTGATGACGTGAGAAAGATTATACAATTACTTTTTAAAATCTACTTGAAAATAAAAACTTAACATTTATTTTTAAAAAAATTATGTTATAAATTAATAGATGCTTTGGTTTTACAATATTGATCAAGTGTCTCCGTTTTGTTACTAAATCTTACTCACCCATTTTTTGTTTTATACTCTTACAAATGCTCCTAATTCTCTCTCTTTTCTTTTTTTTTTTTGAGTAAAACACAACTTATTAATTAAAGTGAAAAATGAACAACATTACTGACATGACAGCTAGAATGGTTTAGGAGGCTCTAGCAAGTCTATGTGCCTCCATATTCAGTTGGCTTTGAACCCACTTATAGGAAAACTCATTCCCAATTGAAAGAAGAGATCTACAATCATCTATCACAACAGAATCATCCTCATTTTGTGCCGCAATATGACTAATAACTTGTTAGGTATCCGAGAGGATGCAACTTTTTTAGTTATAGTTGACTGAGGCCCATTCAATCACAATTTGCCGGGCAATCGCTTGCATGATATTTGCATATGTGCTTCCACAAATGAAACCTGACAGAGCTTTAACAAAGTTGCCTTCCTTATTTCTAAAAAGAACCCCATAACCTGACACCCCTTGATCCTTAAATGTGGGTCCTATATAGTTTAATTTGGTTTCCATTGTACTTTTGTATATCTCACGAAGTTAGAGTTGCTGCATCTAAAACCCTATATTGCACCTTAATATATAAGTCATATACTGTAATATTTCTGATTGGAAAAGGGTAGATAAAAAAAAAAAGGATACAAGAAATAATAAGCAAAGGGTCTTGCAACCTTGTTCTTATTCACAAAAACTACAAGTCTCAGATACTAAGGCATTAACATTGGAAAATCCCATTCAAATGAGTAAACGTAAACTTTAAGAATATACACCATTAAACATACAAAGACGGAAATGATAAACTTTATACGTAAGGGAATTAAGTGATATTCAAATAAAGAAGCAACTAATAAACTTTAAAGTTAGAGAGGAGTTGCTAGAATCATTGAAATATGTGGATATGGAAAGATTAGAAAAAAAAAAAAAAGCATATGGAAAGCATTACTTTACATGTACAGAGAAGAAAATCCCACTCCAACATATGGATAGGCTTAATTAAAATCATCCACCAAACCACTTATGCTTTGTTCCATATGATACGTTCCATGTGGGAAGGAAAAAGAGTGCCACTACTAGAAAAAAGCAAATCAGAGATAGATAGAATCTATGTCTAAACCTAATAAATTTCATGTGTTATAAAAATAGAGATGAAAACTGACATGAAACAAATTTTGTATCGTAAACCTTGCTCTCTAAATTTGTAGATGAATTATGTATTCTATCTCAGAATAGATACGAAATAATTTTGTGTCATAATTATTATAAGGAGATGAAATTATTTCATATCAGATTCCATGTCAGCTGTATAGATACAAAAATTTTTTTGTATCAGATTTAAAATTGATTGATATATTTTGTCTTTATTTCCGTGTCTAATTTTTAGATACGACAATTATTCTGTCTCAAATTGTGAACTAAATTGTTTTATTTCTGTATCTAATTTCACATCTATTTTTTAGAAATGAAATTTATTCTGTCTTAGATTACGAACTTGTTTTATATAAGTCCATCTCTAGTTCCATGCCTAACTTACAAATACGAAATTGGTCCATCTCAGAATAAAATGTATATTGATACTTTTTACATTTCTAATTTCGTTTATGATTTCGTGTCTAATTTGTTTTTGATTGTACTAGATAAACTTTCTAATTCATTTTCATGTCTTCTACAAATTTCAACTAATAAAAAATCAAGAATAATATGAATGACAAGTTGAAATTTCTATACATAGTATACAAAGTCAATAATGATACTACTGAAGTTTTATCAGTTAGACAATATAAAAGGTTAGAATAAATGTACTAGTAGCCATTTCACAATGATACTAATATGATAATAAAAGAAATCAAATGTCTGTCACATAATTATCCTCCTCATCCTTATAATACTCATATCTTTCAGGTGCTTGTTGTGCTATAGGTGCTTGCATTGTATGATCACTATGCGGATCTAAGATTCCAAATCTCAGCCTTAACAATTCCACCTTTTGCATCATCATAGAAAATTGTTCATCCTTACACTACAACTAAGTAGTGAGATCAAAAACTGTCACCATGAGTGCAGCCAACTGCTTGTGTAATGGTATCAGTGGAAGATGATGAAGTGGCAGTAGATTTTGCAAACAAAGCTGTTTGTGACCTTAGCCCCTTGACACGACCTTTCTTACTAACACCTCCAATGACTTCCAAGTAGATACTATTATTTAATTGATGAATACTACCCTCCCTAGTTGCATACTGGGCATTTCTCTCAGCTATCTACCTTTCATATTCATCATAAAACATATACTTTGAAATTATCATCATATAAAATATGATTTATATTATCAATGCATTAAATGAAGCTCATACTTATAGCAATGCTTGCTGAAGCTAAGGAGTCCTACTGATTTTCTTGTCCTTTACATTTGTAAAGGTGCTAAAATATGTCCCAACAATTTGGTTCCCTTCCAATTTGATCTCTTTGCAAAGATAGAAAGATTAAAACAAATTTAACTAGTCAATACCTTACTAGGATTATAAATTCAGTAGAAATTACTCACTAATCTTTTTTGGTGTTCTATGGTAGGTATGGAGCCTCCACAGTGCACAGAGAGCCCCCCTCTGATTGCTTATTTTGACTATTATGCTTGGACTTATCTTGTCATTTAGGATCTTGCCACTTCATTTCTAACTACTCATGAATGCTTTAGGGAAGCCATTTCCCGCTATCCTCCCCTCTTTGCAATCTATATAAAGTGACCTTTAGCAAATTAGACCTTATACTATTAAATATCTTTCTAATCAGATTATTGTGCTTTGGTAGCCATTTATACTTTCTCTGTATTAGAGAACATAGAATGAGGAAATAATGTACTAATATACCAACAACTTTGATAAATCAATTAGTGATAGATTACCCAAAATTCAACAAGCCACTCCTTAGCAGCACCTTAAAGAGGAGATTTTGTCCAATTAGTCTAGGGCCTATTAAATTTACTTTTGAAGATTGATGAATTATTAGCAAGTACACTGGTAACAGGCTCAAACCTAGAAAAGCATAAACCAAGTCCTGGAATGATCCAAATACGCCTATCTACATCTTTGCTCCCTCATGTAATGGGCTGTGTATTAGATGATGACCAAGGTGGTTGGGCAAATGAGGTTAGTGATGCCTTAGTACTTGGAAAGGTAGATGAGACAAGTGATGCCTCAATGCAGGGAATTGTAGATGAACTAAGAGGTTGGGGAGATGATCTAGCCAATTGCCTAGCATGTGTATCAATGGATGAGCTAAAAAAAGGGTTAAGATGTCTTTCTATGGATAGTGCATTAGAAGATGAGATATGTGCAACCTCAATTTTAGCGTGAGGAGATGTGGTGCGCTATTCAAATGGTTGATAGGTACCTCTTCCTCTACTTAAGTCTCCCATCTATCTATATTGAAAGAAAAATCACCATCTCAAAAAAGTTAACATGCTAGTTGGAAAATGCAAATGTAGGTAAATGTACAAAGTTCTTAAAGTGGAAACTAAATTAAACTGAACTGTAAATCAACATAACAATCTTAACTTTTGGTTTTTCATTCATTTAAACAAGAAAAAGAATAAAACATGTTCAACTTTTAGCAATATCAAAAGATGAGTTTAACAAGGTCATCCAACTCTTCCATGTGAATGGGACCTACTCTTATGAATAATTAGTGATTTAGCAAAACAACCACACTTAGCATTGAGTCAATTCTCTACAAGTATGACAATCTTAATCGCAACTTTTTAATTAGTCTTGTTAGGTAAGACAATCTTAGTAGTATTTTAATTTTTTTAGTGAGATAATTTAAAACTCAATATTTCAATCATTGATTACCTTAGTTTGAATTTTAAGTACTATAATCTAGTTGTAATTTGGATTATTTGTAGTCCTTAAAAAAAAAAAGAAATTAAATAAGAAAGTAGAAACAAATAAATAATTTAAACAACATGGTGTTGTTTGGCACATAGGATCCACTTTCAGCTAATTAGTACTACCTAATATAGGATATATATAATTAAAATAATATTCCTTTTGAATTTGAGCTAGTACATCTTTACTTCAAAAAAAAATAGATGAAGATTAGAAAAGCATGAACAATAATATGAATTTGTACATTGTAGATATGTACTAAAAATTCTATACTTGTTATTATTCTTTATAGCTCCCAAGCAAAACAAGTAGGCAATTTATCCACTGACCATATATATAACTAAATTAAGCAACATTGAGCACCATATATATTTGTAGTCCCATATCTAATATCTATTCCCTTCATTGACCTATTTAATGGGGGAAAAATCAAAACAAATATCCACAAATCACCAGCTTTTGGAGAGAGAGAAATATATATATATATATATTAGCATAAAACACTACTTCTTTTTGCCTAAAGCATAAATTTCATTGCAATAAAAACAAATTATAAGCATAAAAAGAGTTGAGAATATTCAGCACCATCAGTACCCATGTGAACAAGATAAAAGAAAAATTAAGTGATCCATTTAGCTATGTTTTAGCCATTGAATGATTTAGTGCAGTGGTATAATGCTGCACTAACCTGTGTAAATCTTTGTGTAGATACCAACTTAATTCTTGAAGGTTAAAAAGTATAGTACCAATGCCCAGAGTAATTTATAACCTGATATATTAGTATTAACAAATAATCAGGACTGTGAATAGTACAGAAACATAATAGTGCATTTGGTCATAACCATAAGTATAATAGTGTCTTCTTTAAATTATATAAAAAGGTGTGAAAGGATAGAAAGAAATATTAAAACATACCAATGTATAAGATTGTTTTATGGGTTTTGATTTGTAGTGTGACCAAATAGAGACATGTTTCCAACATGGCAACCTATTTGCACACCTTTCTTGTAAAACCATAAAATACAATACTTATACTTTGTATGGATAAGCATAGATTGATGATCATGGCTCCACGTTACACTCTTTCGAAAAACCATAGAAAACAACACTTATACTTTAATAAAATAAATAATTCACCTCTCTAAGATACTAACATGTGCAAATCTTTATGTAAATACCAAGCTTTATTCTTGATGGTTAAGAAGTCTAGCACCAATGCCTAGAGAAATTAATAGTAATTAATAATCAAATGTTGTGAATAATGCAAATTGTAGTAGTGCATTTTGTAATGAACATGCTCAGAATACATTAACCTTATTGAAATTCGAAACTTAAAAAATAAAAAAAGTGAGAACATGCAAGGTTTGCTTTGTTTAGTCATCCTCTTCTTCATCATTCTCCTCCCCCTTTTCTTCTTCTTCTTCTTCCTCCTCCTCCTCCTCCTCCTCCTCCTACACCTTGTTCTCATCCTCATCATCAACATATTCATCATCTTTTTCTTCTTCCTCTTCCTCCTCTCCCTACCTCCTCCCTACACTTTGTAATTAAATATCATCATTTACAACAACCATTGGCACTTGTGGGACTGATTCCTCTCGGTAAGGATGATCTATTTCAATATTTATACATTTTAAAGTTTGAATTATGCTTCGTGCCTTAGTTCTAATGATAACTAACCACATGTGCTGCCCTTGAGGATACTGTGTATAGTAAATTTACTCTACTTGTTGTGACAAAATGAATTGATCATAATTTTTGTATCTCCTGGTTTCTCTAACTTCAACAATTCCATAATTTTCATCTATCTTTGTTCCTTAATTTGGAGTTGGATCAAACTAGTCACATTTAAATAAGATTAGTGCCTTGTTTGGCCATCCAATATATTGTAATTTAACAATGCCAATTAAAATATCATAGTAATCATTCACCATTGTCTCATTCTCCCAACCTCGAACACTTACACCACAATTTGTTAAACTCATTCCTTAACATTGAGATTTTGTCCTAAATTTGTATCCATTTACAAAATATGTATGCCACTTCCTAACTTTGTTTAAAGGTTCCTACACTAAACTCTTTAAAAGATCATCTTTAATGTTGTTATTTGAATTCAACACCTATATGACAAAAGAGATATAATAAATAAGGTGGAAACATTTGCAAATAAGGTGGCAATATTAGCAAATGAGATGAAAATCTAACATATATATTCCTTAAACCATGAAAAAATTGTTGACGAGATTAGTTTGTCTTCTTCTAAGTCATGCACATCAAGTTCTCATAATAGATTAGTATATATTTTGCACATAGATTATAGGTGGGTGAAGATATGATAGGTTTAATTATGCGAAATGAGTAATAAGCAAGAACTGTATAACTTACTCTTAAAAAGGCTCCACCTTGGGACAATTTAAAAGAATATAATGATATGCAGCTTTGATTTCCTTTTCTTCCAACATATTATATGTGCATTTTCTAGCTAGATCCCAGTATAGTTAAATATAGACAAGGGTGACAAGTTAGAACTACCTTCAAACCCATCATCATTATGTGGCAGTCTTGTTCTTGTAGATGGAATTTCTGGTGGCTAATTATAAGATGCAAATGTAGATGTCTCCTATATTAAATAAGCTTCACAAACAGAGCCTTACACATGAGCTAGGTTCTTCACCTTCTTTTTCAAGGCACGTATAAAGCTAATATTATTAATTAAAACCTTCAGTTCTTAAACATCAAATAAATGCAAATAAGAGTGAAAAATAAGGACAAATGACTTAACCTCTCAAAAGGATACATCCATCTATATTGTACCGAGCCACCAACCCATACTTCATAGGCCAAATGAATTGGAATGTGCTCCACAAGTCAAAGAAACTTGGAGGAAATATCTTTTCCATTTTATGCCAAATGAGCAAATCTAAAGCATGCAACTTATCATCTCTCAATGACGGTGACGTAAGCTCTCCAAAGAATTGAAAGAACTTAGTGAGTGCATTCCATATAGGCTTTGGTAAAGCCTTAAATGCATTTTGGAGCAAATGATGCATGAATACATAGCAATTGTTGCTTTTTACATTTGTCAACTTTGCTTCCCTAGTGTCAACACATCTACCTAAATTCGAGGCATACCCATATAGTAACTTCAACTACTTTGCCCATTCAGACATTGCTAATTATTGTTGTTGGTCTAAGGTATATCATGCTTTTGCATATTTATTTCTATTTCTACCTTCATTATTGTGTATTCCTATATCGTTTCTTCAACAACGATATCATAGGTCCTTTTTAGCTTTTTTAGTGTCATTTGTTTTTCCTTTTATGTCCATAATAATGTAGAAAATATTTAAAAATATATTTCTTTCGATAAGCATGACATCCAAATTATGCCGAAGAAGATTTGTTTTCCAATAAGGGAGTTCCCAAAATATGTTTCTTTTAGTCCAATGGTGAACAATCCTGTACCCAACCGAACATTGTCCCTTTGATTCATTTATACTGGGGATGTGTCTTACCCTTTCCTACACTTACTTCACTAGTTAACCTAGGCAGGAGCAATGAGGTCTCAACAACCCCTTTGTGAAAATCCCACTTATTTCTTTAATATTGATGTTTGTCAGGTAATAATTGTTAGTGATAGTCAGAAAAATGATGTTTTTTGGCTATCTTTAAAGGAGAATGCTTTTGAGTGCTCCATACAAATTGACATGCAAGTTTTCATATTGTTTGCTAACCTGATAACATCCCATATGCAAGAAAGTCATTAATTGTCCACATCATAGCTGCCTTCATCCAAAAATTCTGTTTTAATAAGACATCATATGTCATGACGCCATTAATCCATAATAGTTTCAACTCTTTTATGAGCCACTGCAAGTACATGTCAATTTTATCTTTTGGATTGGATGGGCTAGGAATTAAGATGGACATGAACAAGAATTCTCTTCTTATACACACCTATAGAGGAAGGTTGTAAGGGGTGAGGATTATTGGCCAACATGGATAAGTCAAACCACTCATATCAAATAGAGTAAACCCATTAGCACATAGGCCTAACCTCACATTATGATGGTCTTGTGCAAATTTAAAATACCTTAAGTCAAAATGTTCCAATGCTTCCTCATCAGATGGATGAGATAAGCACCCTAACTCCCTTTGATTCTCTCGATGCCACTATTTTTGCTTTGCTATTTGCATTGATAAATAAAGCCTCTGTAGCCTTATAATAAGAAAGAAATACCACATTTTCTTCAATGGAATCTCTTTCACCTTGCCCCTTGTATTAACACTCTTGTTACATGGCTCACCATAAAATTTACATCTACGCATATTCTCATCATCATTATAATACAACTTACATCCTTTGGGACAACAATGAATCTTTTGACAACTTAAGCCTATATTAGTCACTAACTTCTTCACATTGTAGAAATCCTTTGACACTCAATTATTATTTGGTGAAGCCTCCCTTATCATTTGCATCCAGTGATTAAAGCAACTCTCATACATGTTGAACTCAGATGTAACACTCACAATGTTTTTAGGGATGACACTTAATTTTGTTATATAAGATTGTTTCAATTCTTAGATAAAATGAAGTAAAACCATTTTAAAGAAGCGAAAGAATAAATTTAATTGGTGTAGGTTAATAATCAGATATGAACTATGGCTTAGTGGTAAGGCTTTGGAATCCTAAATCTAATGTCAAAGGTTCAAGTCTGAGCTTCCTACTCCCTTATAATTTTTCTGGTAGTGCCATGTGTCTTAGGAATGTGAGATTACATTTTTACCCTTATTTCCTTATCTTACTTCTCAACCAATTTTTCCCAGCCAGTGCCTTCAACCTCTTCTCTCTGCTTTCCCTATATTTTTACTTCAATCTCCAGCCTACGTGCCACTAGCTGGTATTTTTCTAGCATCGACGACCTGTGATTGATCGTCATTCTTTACTTTTTGGGTGAGTAGCTCCATCTCCATAGTTCAACATCTGGCAGCTGTAGAGGAGGGAGTTTAAGTAAAATCTGGTGAAGATTCACTCAATTTTTCATGGGGCTTTTGATTAATATCATATTTTTGACCTTTTCCCCTTAGATTTTGACCATATATCATGTTTTTGGACTAAAAATTTTTAGATTTGTATGATAGCCTTTCTAGGGTTTTTTTGGGACCAATATGAAATTTTTTCAGATTTTTAGCTCAAATATGGAATTATATGAATTTTAGAATTTAATTGTTGAGCCTGGTATATTAGGAATAATATTAATTTTTTCCTTTGTGTGAAGTGATATCTTATTGCTATCTATGCATAGGATTATTTGAAGGTGATGAAAAATTTTAAAGTGTTGTAAATTGGAATTTAATTGATTAGTTGGAAATAAGAATTATAAAAGAAGTGGATATTATTGGATTGGCAAATGTTTTATTAGTGAGGAACTAGCAAGGCATATGGGGGGAATAAAAGAAAAATGAAATAAGGCTAAGGCATGAATTTTAAGTGGTAAACAAGGAAATGTAGAAAGAATTTGGTTACTAAAATGATATATGGAAAAGAGAATGCAAACTCAAGAAAGAAAAACTTTCTTTCATAAGGTATGTGTTTGAACTAATGCTATGAGTTATTATAGGACTTGTAAATATTTTAGTTGTCCATGTTAAGTTTATTCCAGTTATGATTGTGCTGAAAGACAATGTAGTGAGATTGAATGGAATGTGAAATGGTGATTATGTGTATTAAGGCAATTTACACTTTTGTGTTATATGGATTTATCTTGAGGAATATCCCATAACTAAGGAAAGGAGGCAAGGTTAATTAAAATACTTCACCAAATAGGTGAGTGGTAGCTTTCCCAACAGCATTACATGTTACTTGGTGTTATTTGTCATTTAAATTATTATATAATGGACATTTAGTAGTTATTGTCCTTATGTTAACTAGGAAATAGCTTATCAAACTTGATTAGTTCTCTCAAATGAATTATCAATTATATATGGTGTTATATAACACTTATAAAGCAGATGTTATAGCATAGACAAGTATGATACAAGGTACTAACTAACATGTTGTTACAATGTGACATTCATGTAAAAACAATCAATTGGATTGTATTAAGAGTGAACATTAGATGAATGAAATAGCATGAGCTTGTGGTTCACGACCATTTGGTTTAAATTACCCAAGGGCTAAGTACCCTTGATCAATGATTATGTTTCCTTGAAGGCTATGTACCCTTGACCAATGAATATATTTTTCCAAAGGCTGAGTACTATTGACTGACTTTGATTACCATGGAAGTAAGTCCATGACCGTTATATTATATTACACAGTTGTAATTCTTTTCTCTTATGTAAATGACATATGTGTTATGTTTTTATTATAGTAAGAATTTGAATGTTATTCAATAGAATACAGGTTACTTCTATGGCTTGGGGTAACAGGTAGTATTTGATATATCAAAGTTTATTATGAGGCAATTTGCATATGACACTGCATACCTTAAGGTAATTGGCATTGGTTATATTTCTGAGATGCTACCTGTTTATTTTCTTCACTTTTAGATATCCTCCCAAAGTAGCTTCCGCAGTATGTGGATTAGAAGAAATTCTGCTTATGCTGCAAAAGATACGATCCCTTATTTTATTAAGGTATCTTTCTTTTGTAATATTGTAGCATAGTGGACCAACATGTATATAATTGTATATAAGTATGGATGACCACAGGCAGATTCCCCAGTCCCCTATTTTGTTATAGATTTATAGGTTATTGGTTATTTTGAGAACTAAGCTCTCTTTCCTGTATTGTAATGGGTTAATAGGTACTTGTATTTTTCCGTGAGTTTTATTTACTGGGGAGACTCTACTGAAACTTTTACAAGAAATTTAGTGGATAAATTGCTTAATGATTAATGTTCCCATAAGTTTATATTATTGCACAATTTATATATTAATATTATTAATCGGGAAAAGTAGTAGATGACTTGCAGGAATAGATTTATTCCCGTTATGTGTGCCAGTTGCACTCTATGATTTTAGGGTGTGACATTTGACTTCAAACTAAGAGCCATTAATACAGCTAACAACTCAAAATGTGTTTCACAAGCATTCAATAAAGGAGCTTATGTGTCCCTCAACATTTGAAAAAAATATTTTAGCATCTAGATTAGGATCCTCCAAGGTTAATTCTTCATGACCCAACTCATGTTTCTTAAGGTAATCACAAATTGAATGTCTAACACCATCCATTACCATTTATTCATATTTATTAAAGTTTTCTCTCAGTAAATTGCTTCCATAGTAGGAGTTCTCTCCCATCGGTGGAATTGGAGGAGCGACTTCATCATGATTAGTCCAATAATAGTAGTTACTCATAAACCCCTTCTTACATAAATGTACATTGACTTCATTAACAAAGTGGTATTCCTTGCATTTGTAGTTTTTACAAGGACATCTTAACATTCCTAATTCTATGTAATGAGCTTGTCTACAAGCAAAATCAATAAATTCATACATCCCAACCCAAAATTCATCTATAATCTTTTAATCAGAACCCACTCTTTTATTTATCCACTTTCTATGACATGGGTATCCATTTTTATGCTAATCTAAGAACTAAAAACATAGATATAAACAACAAAAAGAGAATTTAGATACAATAAATCTAATCAGAAATTTACCCATCTATTGCAACTACTAGCATTTAACAACCACCCATTTATTGAACCAAAAAGGAAAAAGGAAATTAATGGAGAATTTAGGAATATTATGTTAATGAAAAGAAACTTAAAACTAAATAAAGCTTGAGAGGCATGCCAATCAAGAAGTCCTTAATTCTAAGTTTACTACAACTCTTTGCATGTCTCAAACAAGGGAAATGCATTAATTACATGGTTTTGAATCTAACAGCCTAAACTTGCAATGCTAACTATCTTTCAACAATAGTTATCCTTTATCGCTCTTAAGACACAAATTAAAACAACATATGCAAATAAATCATGTAAAATTTAGGTGTACTATATAAATGCATATAATATTTACTGTTAATGATGAGTTTATTGAGGTATAGTTTATGGACAAATTGGAATATGACTATAAGAGCCAACCAAGTAGTCAATGATTGCTTCACAATGTAAATAAAGAATGGAACACCATAATAAGAAAACCTAACTTTATGCATCAAATTCACCATATATATAGCAAGTTCCAAGTCTATCTTTTAGTTTGAGAAGTGATAGACATGATCTTTCAAATGCCACGAATCCAGTTTGAACTATGAAAAATAAATCCCATAATTACAAATTCAAGTATTCTAAATGATTATGGCAAGAAAAATTATTATAAGCTATTCATAAAGAATTTTGAGGATCTTTCTATAAAAAAAATAATGTAACATTGTACAAGGTTTACAGAGGCAATAATAATATAAACATACCTTAGCCTGTGATGGGTCCAATTTTGTGGCTCCTACCAAATAGAAGCATTTCATGAGCGTATTGCAAGCACTAAGCCAATAATACCATAATAAAAAATATTCCAAAAAAATGGGCAAACAAACTCCCAAACAAAATTAAAATTGAAATAGAATAGCTTCCAATGCTTTTCCAGTGGAGCTTTTTAGTAAATTTATATCCTTTTTTTTTTATCAAAGATTCTGAATAGAGATTTAATGCCTATTTACCCTGGATACCATCCATATATCTGTATATATGTTGATGCATACATGAGATTCAAGACATCAAACTTCCAATCATGAGTGGAAGTCATGTAAATAATATGGTAAATAAAAAACAAGGGTTGACAAATATATATATATATATATATATATACAAAATTTGTTGCTTAAAAATATGTCAACTTAACCACTTAAAGTTTGCTATTTAAAAACTACTAGTGTTCCTAACATGGACATTAACACAGTTTTTTATAACTAAAGTCACCAAAGAGAGCAAGCAAAAATTTTCATAAATTTCTTTCTTTTTTAATTTGTTATTGCCAAAATTGATGTGCAAGGACTCAACGAAAAGTGTATAATTTTTCGTTGATTGATGTCCATTTTTAAATTGTAATTTTTCATACCTAAAGTTAGAATTTGATCACTGTCTAGAATAAGTTCCCTAGCATGTGAGAATATATATATATATATATATAATCGTACTTATTTTTATAGGATAAGATCACTAGCAATAGAGTATTACTTAATATTATTTTATATGGTCAAGTCATTTTCAAACAAAAAAGAGGGGAAGATGCTTTTAGGTTCCAATTTTTATATATTTGGGGTAAAGTATGATATTTTGAATGAGAAAAATAGGAAAAATGTGTAGAAAGTGATCATCTCTCTAATAAATTCCTTCATCAAACTACGTGATGATCTACTTTTCATTTTTTTAATTTCTTTTAAAGAAATTACATAGTGCAAGTTTGGAAAAAGGAAGACATTGATGTTAGTGTTTAGAAGAAGTTCTAAATGGAATATGGTTTTTTTTTTGGTTGATTTAGTTTAGATTGTGATTTGAACTTGGAAACATTATTAGAGTATTATTGAGCCAAAGCTCAATAATTAGTTCATGATTAGGGGTTTGATCATTTGAGATCTTGGGATTAACTATATCTGAATAAAGAGAGTTTTACTTACACTTAAAAGTGGAAGAGAATACAATTTCTAATATACAAGGATGTTTGTATCAATTTAATGCAAGATACATGCATTAATCTTTGAATATAATCTCAATACTAAGATTGAAATTTACTTGCTTTATAGTTGAAACCTTAAATAATAATAATAATAATAATAATAATAATAGTAATAATAATAATAAGATAAACATTGAAATAAGATAGATGACTTGTAAAAGTATCAAAAGAAATTTGAATCCAATGAAATGGATAAAGAAAGAAAATTAATTAATTAATTAATAGCTTTGGCATCATAGAAAGTGTATAAAGAAGGTCAAGTGTAGTGGGTGTGGGCAATGGGGTCCTCGTGGTGTATAATAATTGTTTAATGCCATAACATATATCACCCCTTTCAACTCTAGACACTTATTAATTTTTCACTCTTAATATTATTCAAATATTGCTTATTAACTGAACACAATAAATAATGTTCAGCTTTTTGACCCAAAGGTTGAACTTATGTCTTTCCAATATGATAAAACTAGAGAATTGAAAGATGATGCTAAACAACTCAGACATTATAGTAGCTCTCGTCATGACAAGGTAAGCCATTCCAAATACATTATAGTAGCTCTCATCATGGATTAAGGCTATTGTTAACCTTTTTTTATGTGTAGGATCCTCATCAGAGGCAAGCATAGAGTATAATTAGATAAACTTGAATGAATAGGAATACACATAACCATAGAGAGAATATTTTAGAGAAACAGAATGTTTAGAGATAATTCATGGAAAACACATTATATTCAAACTAGGGTTGAATTACAGAGTTTTGAATGAATAACAAAGACTAACAAGGCTCCTTATATAGATGGAGTAAAAAACTACATGACAAAGTTTAACAAAGAAGCAACAATAATACAACTAACAAACTGAAAGCAAAAGGACCATAATACAGACATAATGCATCTAAAAAAGTAAAAGCATAGGTGACACAGCACCTAAAGGACAATAAAAAGATGAAAAACTACTTTCGGCTTGAGAAGACAAGTCATTAGTCCTTGTTGCATCACATGATGGGTTCGTGACTTGGAGAGAGATTGTATTCACTAAGATCAGGTGAGCTATCATCATACAGATCTTGGGAATCTTTGAATTTTGGTCTGTTGAAAGGATTAAAGTAGGCTTCTTCAAGTTAATTAAATAAGACATCTTTATCATGTTGTGAGGTGTTGGATGAAGATGGCCGATCCGTGATAGTTAGTGGTGCAAGCCATAATTGCTTATTCCTTCAGACATGTGGATCATATGTTCGAATAGTAGGAGTTAGAGACCGTTTAGGGATATGGCATGGAATGTCTATGTTAGGAAATCTTGGTTCACTGGGAATGAAATCACCAGGGTATGGTCCCATTGTTGTGCATTTAACTGAGGGAGGTCCGTGATAATTGTTTAGATCACTTAAAAGCAATTTTAATGATTTTAAAATCTAGGCATGATCTTTGTTAAAGTTTGGAAATGTATTCCATTCATAAGCATGAGCCCAGGAATATAGTAATTCGGCCTGATTCTTTCAGTAAGGTTTATGGATGATGAAAATTGATGAGGTTATAGAACACAAATCAAGTATTTCCTAAAGTTTCCATAATCTGATAGACTCCTTAATTTAGGATCTCCACCATAGAAGAGGTGAAAACCATTCTAGGAAGGTCTAAACTAGAGACTTGTGATTATCACCATTGTTGAGGTGCTAGAACATCTCCATTGTGTTAAATTCCATGGCTGCAGTATAAAGAACAGTTAATGGCCGTAAGACCCAAAGAGCATCTTCATTAAATATACTTGCATCCAAACAAAATAATGTTAGAAAAGGAGTGTCAGGGTGGAACATGCGGCAATATTGGAAAAGGGGAACATCACAAAGGTAACGGTAGAGGTAGAAGAATAAGGAAAACTTAACTAATTCTAGAACTTCAATAGGTCTGGTAGGGATCTGGATAGCCGGGGGAAAGGACTTCTTAGCAGTTGTGGATTTGTTGACAAGAAAGGTGTATGGGTTGATCGTAAGGATTAAAGGAATGGTGGTAACCGAGGTGACGACAGAGATGGTATTTGGCTTTGGTTGGGAAAGCAAGTCAACTAAATGGTTGGTGACTCCCTTGATGTGTTGGACTTCAAGCTTGTAGCGTTATAACCAGGCTTGCCATCTTGCTAGCTGAGGATCAGGGATGATTTTGTTCATAAGCTCCAGGATTTTAAGGAAAACGGTGTTATCCATTTCCATAATAAAATGGTAGTATTCCAGGTGGGACTCAAACTTCTTAATGCCATTTTTTACGGTGAGAATCTCCTTGTATATAGTGTGATGATTGGCTTTAACATTGCTAAATGATCCACTTGTATGGCCACAGTAGTACTACTTTCTTCCTTTTTGCTCAATCAAAATGGCACCCTAATGGTAGTTGCTAGCATCAGTTTGTAGGATCAGTGTGGAGTTAGGATTAGGAATCTTCAATGGTGGTGGTTCTTTGGAAATCTCCTCTAAGTGCTTTATGGTGGCAGTTTGCTCTGGTCCCCAAATATAGGGAGTGCCTTTGCAAAGTAACTTAGATAACTGGCTTGTGTATTGGGAACACTTTGGGATGAAGTCTTTAACAAAATTCACAATTTTAAGGAATTGTTGGATTTGTTTGAGCGAGAGATCTTTATCCAAAAAATTTGTCAGTTGTTCAGTCAAGTGTGGGCCTGGTTTATACCATCCCTTTTCAAACATCATACCCAAGAATTCAATGCGAGATTAGGCCAGGTAGCTTTTATGGGCTAAAAGCATAAGGCCATTTTCTTTAATGAGGCCTGCAAATTGTTTCAACAGTTTGAAGTGTTCTTCAGTCTTTGAGAATAGTAGGATATCGTCAATGTAAATTAGGGCATTGCTTCAGATAGGCTTGAATATCTCAGCCATTGCCTTTTGGAACAAAGATGGGGCCATCTTAAATTTAAAGGGCATTACGGTCCACTGATATTGGGCATCTAGTATGTAAAATGTAGTTTTGGGCCTTTTGTCAGGATGGATACCAAGTTGCCAAAACCCTGTTCAAAGAGGACTTGTTCAATGTCCTTGTCCTCAAGAGGAATTTGCATTCAATTTGTTCAATAGCTTGCTTTGGCTTGTTAGGACATTGTCGGACAAAATGACCTTTTTTCTTACAGATGTCTAATTTTCCTTTCCAATACTTTTTCTATTTGCTTTTCCTGAAGCATCACAACGGGCAATTCTTCCTTCCTAAAGTGTCGCAAGGCAGAGTTTTCCATGAATTCTCTTTAAACATTTCGTTTCTTTGAAATCTTCTCTCTAAGGTTCTATGTATTCCTATTCATTCAGGTTGATCCAATTATGCTCTACGCATGCCTCTGATGAGGATCCTACGCATTGAAAGGGTTAACAGTAGCCTTAATCTATGATGTGAGCTACTATAATGTATTTGGAATAGCTTACATTGTCATAACGAAGATCTATGGTTTAATAGCTTAGAATCATAAAAGTGGCCATGAGGTTTATTGCCTAGAGAGAGAGGCACTGTGTTCCCCCGCCTTACCTTGATTTCAAGTTTATTAAGTTGTTTGATCTTCATCATGAGAAGTAAGCCCTTGCATTTATGTTATAGCTCTTAGGACTTGTATATTAGCTGGAAACCTGAGACTACGGGGTTATTGGCCCTAAGGAGCCTTAAGGCTTGTGTCGTACTAGGATCCTACCCTTCACATGTACTTATATGGTTCATCTAGTATATAGTGTAGCTCCAAACAATTAAAAAAAAAAAAACAGGAAAGGCTTAAACATTTTATTATTCAAATATTTTTTATTAACTGAAGACAATAAATAATGTTTAGCTTTTTGACCTTTAAGGCAAAAGGTTGAACTTATCTCTTTCCTATATTATAAAAATATTATATAATCAATCTCAAAAGCATAAAATACTGAGATTATACCTTCCAGCTCAAAGAGTTTGGGCAATTTGTTAGTATTGATGTGTTGATTGCTTAAAGGTATCCATTCCACAAGTTTTTCAAAGTGAATTGGCTACAAATTAACATTTTCTAAATGGTTATTTCAAAAGTGGACCTCACTTGTCGAAGTTCAAAAAACCTAATTCACTTTATATTTGTTAAATTCATTTATGTTTTACATGATTTCAAGCAAATAAATCAACTACAAAAGCTATGCTTGTCAATCAAATAGGTGACCTTAGATTAGCTCCTAGGATTTTAGGTTATTTTTACTCTTTTTTACTCTTTTTCAAACAGTGGACTTTTCAATCATTTTTGCTAAGTTGTGGTTCTAGATTAGTTGGATTCCTCACTAAAAGAAATAAACCGGAAGCGTTGTGAAATATTGGGATGGGAAACAAAATGGAATATACTAGATTTTTAGCACGATGTAGTATGCCTAAAAAAGAGTCCCTATGAACAAGAAAGGCCATTATTGAACCATTATTGAACTTTTGCTAGCTTTTAAAAACCATTACTTCATAGATACCCAAGATCAAAGACTATCCTACGCTCACCAAAAGAATCGAGATACCCATATAGTCAAAAACAGAGACATCCACAATAAAAAATCAATGCCCCACAAGGAAGGAAGAGGTAAAGATAAAAAATCACCTGGTTCAACTTCTGGGAGTGAATCACTTAGCTCATCTTCCTCTTCAATTGTACAGCAGATGATTTCTTTCTCAGCCCACGGTCTCCTCTTGTCTCCCGTTCTCACTTAGCTAGTTTTCACTCTTGAATCATATAGTAGACGCTCATCTCTGACAGATTTAGGTGAAAGAATGGAATAGCATCGCAAGTGAAGAATGGCTTTGACAGATTTGGGTGAAAGAATCTCAGATAAGGTTGGGTAAAGAATTATGGAGAAAAAGTGGAAAATGGAGTTTAGCTAATGTGAAAATTAAGGCAAGTTAGAGCCCTAAAAATTGACACAGATGGATTTCATGTCTAAAACTGATATATAGATTAAAAAAATATTTACATTAATAGAGACGGAGATATTTCGTACCTGATTTTAAATTATTATTGACTTATAAAATTTGTACTTTGACATAGAATTAGATATAAAAAAATAGAGATGACATAATCCGTTTCTGATTCCATCTCAGTAAATAATAATATTTAATTCGGACTATCATATATTAATCCGTTTCTATTTTTTTGTCTATTTGATACGACTTACATTCCATATTTAAATTCTGTATCAATTTAACATTTTTCTATTAGTGTGCCAAAAATTAAAGTCAAATTAGAGGGAAATTTGTCACCACATTTTTAACTCTTAAATGGCACGATTTCCTGCCCAGTGAATGGTGTGCTTTTTTACTTGTTAATACGATGATTTTTTCACTTTTATGGTTTGGATGAGGCTAAATGAGAGGCGTATATCACATGGGCGGTGAAGATGCAACACACTTCAGAGGCACTTATGCTTTTTTCACTTCAGAATATCACTGTCCAGATTTGATAGTGATTATCCACTCATGTCCCGGTTAGCATAGGAAATTTTAAGGCAATTAAGCACATCATCTTCCCCTTCACTTTGACATGATGTGGGACTTGATTGCCATTCTTTTCTCTTTTTTATTGAAATTTCAAATTTTCCTATGGTTTTTAATGTGTAGAATGTGACTAAAATAGATGATGAGATCCCGTTAACCTTGAACTTTAATAAGAGTAAAGTGATGCCTATCCCAACCTATATGTAGCTGCAACGGTGAAACCATGCATATAGCCAATTGATCTGATCCATACTACATCATGACACAGTTAAATTATTAACATGAAAACTTAACAAATACTTGTTTTTATACTATCGTCTAGAATGTCATACGATGATATATAGTTTAAGAAATCACCAACTCAAAATGTAATTGCATACATTAGGACATATAACTTTATGATATATATATACATATGAGATTAATATATCTTTAAACGAAAAATTAATATGTTTTGCACGGACAAGGAGGTAAAAAAATTTCGTCAATAAAAAGATATAAGATTTCCTTTTAATAAGCAAAAATTTATTAATCCCATAGCATCCAATTTCTTTCTTAAAAATCATGGCTATGTCAAGTGTGATACTACTTTTTTTACTTAATAGTAAAAATGACAATTGATGAATCACAAGAAATAATCATGCTCATGATCAAATGTAAGGAAAAAAATAATCCCCAAATCATATGTGGAAATTTAGAAATGAATTTATTACAATAATATAAAGCAGTTCGTGAATTAACTCCAATAAATTGATTAAAATAATAGTGATGATCATGATGGATGAATGCTGAAATGTTTCGACTAAGAATGAAGAGAGAGAAGGGAAAATAGATGGGGGAGCAGATGCATGTGACCTATGCAATTTTGTGTGCTTTATATAGAATGAAGTTTATAAACGCCTTTGGTATTGTTGCCCACTTTTGCAACAAATTCACAAGAAGAATATGTACAAAAAAATGTGAATAAATTTTTTATACCAAAGCTAAGTTGATAAATGGTGTGAAGAATAATAAATATATAGGCTATGAAACAGCTCTTTTGACATTTTTCTTTCATTGTCACTATAAAAAAGGTTTCCTAATATATGACTCCCCTAGACTATGACAAAAAGTGTGAACAAATAATTCAAGACAAAAGATAAAGCTAAAATGTAATTATATTTCTGTTACTAGGAATGACTTGATGAATGGTGTGATTCATATATAACTAATGCAGAAGATTAAATTATAAAATAAGCAGCAAGCAAGGAAATTTTTTTAAAAATTATTCATATTTAAGATCCAACTTTAATCTTTAAAAAGTTATGAGATTAGGTAGCAAAACTGTGTAATAAGAAACTAAAAAGCTCCTAGAAACACTCATACATATCAATACACCAATCCTTTGGAGTTTGGATAATAATTACTTTTTCTTTCAACAATCATAACAATGAAAACTAAACCATTGATTGGAGAAAAGACAAATTGCCTCTAGTGGAATCAAATTTGTTAACAAGGGGGAGATCATCTCAAGAAGTAAAACAGTGCAGCTCAGAGGAATATTTTCTTTGAACTATGTTTACACGTGATTTTGATAGACTTCTATAGATATGCATGCTCAGATTACAACTGAAAGTTTGGAAGCACTTACCATGACTAATGAAGCCAATGAGGAAAACCCACAATTCAAAGAATATTTTGTGGAAGTAGTAGGGACTGTTTTGGAAGAGAAGGGAAGAACAAGTGATCTTCTGCAACATATAACAATGGAAGAGGCATTAGCAAATATTGGAAATGTAATGTTAGAAGGTGTTGATGATCAAGAGAAGGATAATGCTCAAGACGATACGAATAAATTGCAACATATAACAATGGATTGGGCATCTAATGACAGTATATTGGACTCCTTTTTTGATAATTGTGATCTGGTGAACCATAGTCCAACTTGTAAGGATGTACCAGATCTTGTTGAGTCCCTCATCAACAACTAAAAAAAAGTAAGATATTAAAATATTATGTACTATGGCTAGGGATGAAAATTATTGTTAGAATGATGATCAAATAATGTATGATGTTATTTTTATCGTACACTTATGGGAGAGAACGCACTCTGTCCAATATTTCAAACAATCGAGAATTATGGTGAAGGTATCTCACTAAGGAATTATGATAGCTTGAAGCGACACGGTCCATATCTGTGTTGTTGTAAGTAAAATATTCTGGGAATTGAAAATTAATAGTGAATTCTCCAAATATTTCAAACAATAAAGAATTCTGCTTATTTTGTGTATTGATGCCCATTTGTTTTGGCAGAGTTTATAGAATAGTGGACAAAAATTTAAACAAAAAATATAAATGTTACTCACGATAAGCTTAATGGCGTGAATGACAATAAATGTAGCAGAAAACGAGGATCATATTGAATGAAATTGATTTTTTCACTTTCTTCATCCATTTTCAGTAACGCATAAGCAGTTTAGCAGGCCATAAAATGTCGACCAAAAAAAAAACGTGAATATGTTTGAGGTAGTTGGGAAAAACTTATGGATGGCGTGAAGGATGATGAACATAGTGCAAAAAAGGCAGCGTGTATTGTCGTAAGCGGTTTTTTTAAAACATTTTTCATCTAGTTTCAAATCGATTGGATATTGACACCTTTTTCAAAGAAACTTTATGTTAAGCTTAACTGAATGAATGGCTCAACTTAAGAAATTACCAACATAGATAAAAAACACGTATATGTTTCAAGAAGAATGGACATAAAAGATTAAAAAAAAACGTGAATATGTTTTGGTCACTTAGAATATGGTTGGATAGATTGTGTGAAGGATGCTGAGTGCATATGGGAAAAACGAGTGTGTATCCCATAAACAGCTAATTGTTTTTTGCAGGTCAACTAGTTTCATTATCAATTAAGTTATTTATTGAGTCCTTTTGAATGAAACTTTATGTTAAGCTAAAGTGAATGAATGACTCCACTTAAGCAATTGCTAATATATACAAGACAAAAGGCATGAATATGTTTCAATAAGAATGGACAAAAATGCTAAATAAAAAACATGAATATGGTTGAATGGATAGTGTGAATGATAATATGTACTGCAAAAATTTGGGGCGAGGCTTACACCATGAAATTTCTTTCGCATTCTCTTTCTATTTTCACTTAACCAAATTTTAATACAACTCAGAAAGAGTGAATATATTTGATGAAGAATGGATAAAAAATTAAATAACAAATATGAATATGTTTCAGTTAATTGGAATATTATTGAATGAGAATGTGAAAACTGAGGAGTAATAAATAACCCTAAATTTTTTTAAACCCCGGAGGGGGCGGGGGGAAGGGGGAGGAGTGGAGTTTTCTAGAAATTTTGTAAAAATGACTAAATGGCTCCACTTTATGCCAATTTTTAAGATAAGGCAATGGCGGCAAATATTTGGAGATTAATGGACCAAAATGATAGACAAAAAATGTGAATATGTTTCGATCACTTAGAATAAGTCAATGGCCGGTGTGAATGATATTAAATGTAGTGGAGAATGAGAACAATATTAAAATTGTCAATCTTATGAGTTTAGAAGAAATTGTGAGCAATCAAATTTATTACAAATTATCTATAATTAACAAGGATCAAATACTTTTGGGGTTGAAATTTAGATTAAAACTAATTGCATAGTTAAAATTAAATAATTTATAATTACTTTAATAATAAATTTATGTTAATGCATGCTAACATTAATTTAATTAATTCAACATGGTTGCTTCCCAAGACCTAACACCAGTAGAGACCAAAATTTAGTTTGAACATCAATGTTGGCAAGTCTCTCTCTCATCCATTTTGCTTCACCCGTCATCACACGCCTTTGTATAATAACTTCATTAAACTAGTGGAGCATCAATCACGGTGGCAAGTAAGCAAATAAAAATTTTTATAAGGTAAAATCATTAGTGTACTCATAATTTTAAGTGTACTAGTGTACCTAGTTATAATGTAGAAAGATAATTATAATATTATTTTTGTTTGAGTTGATATTATTACAATTATATATCTACATTATAACTGAATGCATTGATGCACTCAAAATTGTGAATGCACTAAAATGACACATTTTAATAAACTTTTTACTAACCTAAGTACATTGAGTACATAAAAACTTTTTTCAAAAAGAAAGAGAGGCTTGAGGAATGGAAAGCAAGTCAAAATTTATTAATCCAATGGCAACAGATTTGATATTCTTTAAAGTTAAGGCTGTATCAAGTGAGATATATTATTTCTTTGACGGCATATCAATAACGAGAACAAAAAAAAGTTATAAGAAGAATCATGCTCAGGATTCATTTTTTTTTTTTTTACTAAAAATTTCCGTTTGAAAACGTTTTTGTGATCCAATGTGCCTCCAATTAAATTTTGAATTATTTAAAACTTTTTGTGCCTGTATTTAATATATTTTGCAGGTGTTACAATAATACGCACATGAACTTAAAAAGTATTTGTTTCAGCACCAACACCGGCTAAAAATTTTAAATGTAGTCACACTAGGCTTATATTCATCAAAATCGCAAAAGGTAATAGTGATCTGTTCCATCAAAATTAAATTGAAGCTTTAAGATTGAATTTTGGTGAACAAATTTGATCAAAATCATTAGGGTGAAAAAAAGGAAATGAATTTAGTATTCACTGCTCCCATTTCTTTATATCATTTTCGCTCTACTCTTCTCCATATTTATAAAATATTTTATCTGGAAAAATAAAAAATGAGTCATCAATTTGGGAGCTAAGTTGACATCTGAAGTAAAATTTTCTAAAACAATATGGATTAATTTTAAAAAAAATTAAAATGTATGGATCAATCTACAAACTCTAAAGTTTACGGACTAATAATTAATTTTTCCAAAAATAAGAATTAAGATATGAACAAATATAACCGTTTCCAACATTAACGTCCACCCTTTTCACTTTCTTGGTATAAGTCCGTGGATGGCCTGAGGAGTATTTATTATAGCAATAGAAAATGGGTCTCTCGAAGTTGCATTGTTCTAATTTTTTATTTTTTTTTTCGTTTTTATCATGGAACCTTATATTCTCGTAAAAACACTATTATATATCAATTCAACAAACTTGACAACCCTCCTATTGACAAAAATACATATTTTCTCAAAAAAAATATGAATAAAGAATAAATCATGATTAAAGAAATGGTAAATTGCCTTGTGTGGAATTAAATTTGTCAACAAAAGAGAACCCTCAGGAAACAAAACAACGGAATCCAAAGCCTCAATTCAAGTGGCATTTGATGGTAATGATTGTCACACCCGAAATATGGCCACAAGGCATGGCAAAAGAATAATTTTGATTTTCCCTAAATAAACGAAAATCAAAACTTAGGAGTTGCTACCAAAATTTTTAAAGGATAAATATTGAAAAACCAATTTAAATGATAAGGTGGTCTGCGAACTAAAAATCAAGCTCGGGAGTCGGTTGTTCGCGAAGAAGGTATTAAGCACCCCACAACACTTATTCTAAAGAATGATTACCCAAAGTTAGTTATGCAAAAATTATATGGTCTTAATTCAAATTTCGATTCCTCTTATCAATCACACACAAAAAGGAAAATAATGAAGAAATTAAGAAAATAAAATAAAGGAAGAAAAATAAAATTTTTACAAAGATGAACTTGACCTAGGATCAAAGCTTAAGACCTATATAGGGATTAAAATCCATGTAGTTCAGCAATAAAGGCGTGTCAGTTAGTTGGTGACTTCTATCTTTTTGTGAACAGAATAAGATGGTTGAAATTAATCTGCTTTTCATAAACAAAATAAGCTTGAATTTGGTTGCTATATTTTAATTAACAAAATTGATTTAATATCACTTCTTTGCTCCTTTCATTTTCTCTTTTTTAAATTTTTAGATTTTTTGGATTTTATTTTAATTTTAAAAACGAGATTATAGTGAAAAAGTTTTTCTGGGATTTTTAATAACAAGCAAAATAAACCCTCCTTTTTTTTTTTGGAATTATTCCATCTTTAAATCTTGAAAGTAGATATTAACTTTCAAGACTTGAGGAAGTTTAGAATCTCACGTGGCCTTTACTAGTTAATTTTTGAGTGCCTGAGAAGAATAACAATCTCATGCGGTAACTCAGAATGTGAGGGAAATTATTTGGGATTTCTTAGAATTTTTTATTTTTGGGAAAAGAACAAGATTGACAAAATTAAGTTGGTTTTCATGAACAAAAAGAATTAAATATTTGGTTAGCATGTTTTAATTCATGAAACCAATGTAGTTGGTTTCTTCATTTTTCTCTTTTTAATTTTTGAAATTTTGGGAAAGGGATTTTGATTTAAATTTTGAAAGTGACATGAAATTATAGTGAAAAGGGGTTTTTAGGATTTTTATTTATTTTTTTATTTTATGATATTTTCTTCTATATTTTTGTGAAAATTATAAGTTAACTTTGAAATTTAATGTTAAGCTAATCATTCAAAGAAAGAAACTATCTCTATAACAATTATCTCTTTCAATCTCTTTATTCTATAATAGGCCACGAGACAAACTTTAAAAGCAAGGCTTATTGAAAAGAAAAAAACTGATCAAACCATATCCCATCTAGTAAAGAATTTGCTTCCTCATATCATATTACTATAGAACACAAAAAAAATTGATAACACTAAGCTAGTGATATTATCAATATGCCAAGTCTAAACATACATGCACCCCACGCCAAAACCATTCTAAAAAAAAAAAAAAAAAAAAAAGAGCCAAACATGCAAAATTAGGCTAATGAAGCACCTTTTTTGATTTAAGTGGGGAACAGTAGCAAAGAGAGCATGTCCACCATACACTAAGTCACCAAAATCTAGAACCTTTCATTTAGAAATCAAGCAAGATTCCCTACTAAACTTGATGAAGAACACGTATGCAAAAGGAGATCTAAACCATATGAACATGGTTTGGAAACACCATATATTATATTTCACAGAGTTTGAAGAAACTTGATACCCATTTAAGCTATTGGAAACCATTTAACAAGAGGCCACAACATCAAACCTCAACTCAGATCATGATCCTATTGTAATAACATACCTAAAGAAAGTACAGGACCTATGACATAAAAGGAACTAACCTTTAATACAGAAACATAGATCAAATCTAAAGCAAAAAAAAAAAAAATGCAGCAACACAAAGAAGCAACAACGTGCTACCATACGAGTTAAACTTTCACAGAAAAAGGAAAGATAAGCTACCATGTGCACTGTCGTAACCGACCTTTCGGCGTAATAAAATAAAAAGAGTTTAAATTAATTCCCAAAATGAAACTTGAAAATCAATTTAATTGGAGTCGCCACCAAAATTTTTAACTGAAAACTTTGGAAAACCAATTTAAAATAAAAAGGAAAAGGCAATAAATCAAATATGAGTTTGGGAGTCTATTTGAGTGTGGGGAAGGTGTTAGGCACCCCACAACACCCGTCTATACGGACGGTTACCTTAAACCAGTCAGTTGAAATAGAATATGACTTTTAATTTATCTCGATTACCCTTTTATCGATATGCATGCCCGTTAAACAAAAGAGACAAAACAACAAGAATGAAAGCAAACAAATAGATATTTACAAAGGGCGGACTTGACTTAGGATGAAAACCTAGGGCCTACATACCCTATGATTGGGATCAAAGTCCACGTAGTTCGACTAAAGGGCATGTTTATTGGTTGATGATTTGTGAATTTTGTGATGAGTACAGGAAGGTTTAGATTAAACAGATTTTCATAAACAAAACAGGATTGAAATTTGGTCTATGTGTTTTAATTTATGACAACCTGATTGCTCCCACTCTCCTGATCTCTTCATTCTCTCTCCCCTTTTTTGGAATTTTAATCTTTATTTTGTGATTTAAATGAAGTGATTATGAAGAAAGAACTAATTCTTTTGTAAATAAAAAAAAAATTATTAAGACATTTACTTTTGCATTATCATCATTATTGTTATTATTATTTCAAGTACGTATTAATTTTCAGGGTTTATGGAGATTAAAATCTCACACGACCCCAAGCATTCGAAGAGAACTATATTCTTACACGATGATTTCGCAAATAATGGAGGATATTAAAGTATTTATTTTTGTATGATTCTATATTATTATTTTTTAAAAAAAAAACACAAATGTATTAATTTTGGGATCTAAGGAGATTAAAATCTCACGTAATCCAATACAATTAAGGAGAACAATATTCTCACACGATAATTTCGTAAATAATGAAAAATATTTAATTAAAGTCAATATTTAGTTATTATTCTTTTTAAAACAAATATGTACTAATTTTAGAGATCTAAGGAGGCTAAAATCTCACGTGATCCAATGCAATCAAGGAGAACAATATTCTCACATGATAATTTTGTAAATAATGAAAAATATTTAATTAAAGTCAATATTTAATTATTATTATTTTTAAAATGAATGTGTACTAATTTTAAAGATCTAAGGAGACTAAAATCTCACGTAATCCCATGCAATCAAGGAGAACAAAATTCTCACACGATAAATTTCATAAATAGTAGAAATTATTTAATTAAAGTAAATATTTAGTTATTATTATTTTTTTAAAACCAATGTGTACCAATTTAGGGATCTAAGGAGGTTAAAACCTCACATAATCCCATACAATCGAGGAGAACAAAATTCTCACATGATAAATTTCATAAAACTTTACCCATAGGACCTAGATTAGTCTTATATTCACATAAAAACAAATGAAATAATAATGATGATAATAATAATAATAATAATAATAATAAAACAAAACAACACAACTAGAACAAATATGACAAAAATGAGAACAAAACAACTTCCTACTGGTTCATTTTTTCTTACCTTATGTATGTTTAACTATGCATGTACCCATATATTCATGTACATACATATATATATATATATATATATACATATACCTGTAGATATCCCTAAAAAAAAACCTCTTCTCAATTCATTCTTTCTTTTGCACCTTATATATATATATATATACCTAAGCACACATACATATGAGCATATATATGTATATATACACACTGATGCGCACCAATGCATTCTTTCTTGTTCTTCTTTTTTCTTGCCCATATACATACCGAGACACACAAATGCAAGTGGACATATACATATATATATATATATATATATACGTTGATGCACTCCTCCTTGCTTTCTCTCTTCTTTCTTGTTTCTTATACTCACCGAAACATACACAAATGCAAATGGACATATATATATATATATATATATATCGTTGATGCACTCCTCCTTTCTTTCTCTCTTCTCTCTTGTTCTCATACACATCGAAACACACAGATGCAGAAATATACGTGGACATATACATATATATATGTATATATATATATATATACGTTGTTGCCCTCCTCCTTGCTTTCTTTTTCTTGTTCTCATATACCGAAACACACAGATGCAAAAACATACGTGGATATATACATATATATATATATATATATACGTTGATGCGCTCTTGCTCATCTTCTGTCAAAAGCAACCTAGCAGCAAACAAGGATAGATTACAGCCAATCTTCTACATGCATTCATGACAGATCAGACAACAAAACTAAAGACAGAAAAACCAGAAATGGGAACAGCAAACTAAGGAAACCTGGCAGACACCTTCAGCTCACTTTCTCTCTATTCATCTCTGTTCACAGCATCTGAAATAGGGGAGGTATTCCCTCTCCTCGGTTTGCTCTGTTATTGGTGCTCCTTGGTTTCTCTTCTCTCTAGCTACTCCAGCCTCTGTTCGGTTCGGATGCTTCTCGGCCTCAACTCAGTTTTGCTTCTACTCGGCTTCAGCTCAGTCCCTCACTAATTCACGGTGTGTTTCCTCGTTTTTCTCTGCTGCTGCTCGATTTCTCAGCCTCCTTTCTGCAACCCGGGTTCTCACAGTAGCTCTCATTTTTCTTCCCTCGATTTCCTTTCTCCAACCTCTCGGTCCCCCCCAAGTCTCTCACTTCTCTTGGTTTCTCCTAACTCTCCACTTAGTTTGCTCTTCGTGGTTGGTCTCGATTTTGCTCATTTGTTGCTGTCGCTCAGTTTCTCTCCCTCTCCTCCAACCACCCTTTCCTTTCAGCAGTGCGTCTTCCCTTTTTTTTTCTCTTCTTTTTTCTCCTCCTCTTTTTTCCCCTTGGTTTAGTAGTGCCTTGCCTTTTAAGCCTCCAGCCTTCTTCTCTTTTTCTGCTCTCTTCCTCACTTTTTCTGATGCACACTGCCTCCCTTTTCAGCCACCACCGTTGCTTCTACTCCCTCCCACTTTTCAGCAACAAACCCTCCTTTTCTTCCCTTGTCTCCTACTCCTTTTTGCTTTTTCATCCTTCCTTATGTCCTTTTGTTTCTTAATATTGTGTGTGTCCGTGAGTGTGTGCATGTGGGAGTGGGAGTGTATGAGTGTGGGCAAGTGAGAGTGTGAGAGCAAGTGAGCAAGTTTGCATTTTTATTTTAATTAGGTGACCTTTCTCTCCTCTTTGTATTTGGATTAATTCACAAATTTGTTAACCCTATTCATTTTATTTTTTTTTGCAAGATGATTATCATGTCTTTACTTCAAATATATATTTTGAATTTTTCCTTTTAATATTTTTGGTTTTATATTTGGTTTTTCCCATGTTACTTCTATCTTTTACTTTTTGCATTTTTGTTTTTAATTAATTAATTTTTAAAATTTTTAATTTTATTTATTATCATTACTATAATTATATTATTAATTGTTTTTATTATAATTATTATTATTGTTAGTTTAGGTGGGGTGTTCACATGCACGAAGCATTCACAGGAAAGAAGAATAAACTTGCTGCTGCATGAACTAAGTTCATGATAGAAATGAAGGGAGACCATGCTATGACAAGACCAGAACTAAGAAGAAGGGAGACTTTTGTAGTAGCATGAAGATTACCTCTCAATTGCTCTGTTTACCCCTATTCAACATCGTGGAATAGAGCTCGGTTGTTCCTCTTGAATGCCATTTAGTCTCAATTCTTCCTCTTTGATTTTATGTTTCACCTTTTTCCTTGTAGCCTTCCTTATTTTTTTGAGTTAGCTTTGCTCTCAAGTTCTCATTTGGGCTGTAAGAGCTTTGTCCCTTATTGCCCAGTTTCACCACACACACAACACGCTCTCTTTCTTTCTCTTTAGCACCAACCTTTTTTTTTCTGAAGTTCCTCGATTACTCTTTTCCTTCGTAACTCTCTTTTCCCTAAGCTCCACCTACTCACTTGCACCTCACATGCCTCCTGCTTCATCTTGAGTCTCTGTTCATCCCTATCCTATAGCATGATGGCAAAGCAAGATGCTTTCCTATCTCTTCCTCCTTTTTCCAGTGCTTATGACTTCCCTTTTCTATTTTGAACTGCTACCCAAGGATGCACAAGGAGACAATCTTTTGGGTCTTTAGTTTTACTTTCTTCTTTATCTCCTCCTTCATTTTTTGGGTTCACCACTCACAACATGCTTTTCTCTATCTAAGTTCCTTGTCTACCCATTACACTCTATTTTTAGCGTCAAAAGCAGGGGCCCATGCATGCAACCTCTTAGTCTCTTCACCTCTCAGCTTTCATCTCCATTCTTTCTCTCCCTGTTTGACCTCTTCAATTGCCTCCTTCGAAACTCTCTTATTCTGCCTTTTTCCTTGCCTAAGTTCCCTCCACTCTCAACTCTCATCTATATTGCAAGGGCTCATTGTTTCTCATACATCTTTTTCCCTACCATTCACTCATTCCTCTCACTGCAATCTTCGAGCCTCCCACTGCCATCTTTGAGCCTCCCACATCGAATAGAGAGGTCAGGAATCAACGTTAGCAACCTCCCAAGGTTTTCCATATCTGTCAAACTTTCCTGATGAAGGCAAACAAAATTTTGTCAGAATACTCTCTATGGTGACATTGGTGTTGGTGTAGGTTATTGGAAATTTAATAAGTGCATAATGGAGTTAATTGAATAAAAGTAAAGGTCATGAATATTTTGGGGTATTATCAAAGAATGTGGGCCAAAATTTTGATTTCTTAAGATCATGTAAAGTATGAAGGGCAGGTAGGATTGAAGAAGTGATTGGTTAAAGGTAAATGAAGGACTAGATAAATAGGTTAGTCACAAGATTAAATAATAAAATTATTCATGAGTATTTGAGGTTAAAAGTATTTTATTTAATGTTATAGGTGGTTAGGACAATTGTCAATAAGAGGATTGTAAACAAAGTTAGGAAGAGGTTGGTATACTCCTCTTAGGTGAGTAGATAATCCTAATTATGTAAGATTTTGTTTTAAATTATCAATTTTAAAATACAAATTTTTGTTATCTCTAGAACCTTAGGCAAACTTCTGAATTTACAATTTTATTTCATATTCTAAAATAAGGGAATTTTGTTAGCTTATGAACTTTATAATTCTGCATTTTGAATTATTTGAATTATTGAAATATGAAATTCTGAAGTGGTTTGACTCTAAAATTTTGATCCCTGAATATAGATGTTTGTATTTTTAAGAAACGTTTAGGAATGTGTCCAAAAGAGAACCCTGCAACTTACGGCAGTAGATGTTAGCCGTAGTGCACTACAATTGGTATTCTGACATGGTTGAGTATGATGCCTATACCTCTATATTCTGCTTGAGGCTTAAGGCCATTTTTATGTTTATTCAGAGCCTATGGCTAATCATAGATAATTGCTCTGATCTAATTATACTAGTCTTGGACTAGTTCTATATTCCGAACATATGATGATTTTGTTGGAGATTCCTAATGTATTCTATTAAATTGGACATTTTAAAATTTTATTAGATGTTGATTCATTTGAGCTAAGAGCATGACTTGAAAAATTAATGCTAGATTTATTTGATAGTAAATGGTTTCCTATGCTTTTTGGAACTGTTAAACTATTTCTGTTAATTATATAGTTTTAAACATAGAAAGTTTTCATGATAAACTCTCCCATTGTTAGTCTGTCCCTGCCCATGTATCATTAGAATTATCGACTCACTGAGTTTTCACTCACCTCTTTATTTAACATTTCAAATTCTAGCATTGATCCAGAACACTCACCTTCAGAGTAGGAGCTGCAATGTTTCTTTTTTTTTTTTTAGTGAGGCTAGCCTGTTGTCAGAGCAACGGTTTCTTGTGGTACACTTTGTGATTAGACTTAGTTGTTCCCTTGTATACAGGCTGATTGTCTTGATGTATTTCCATGGTTGTAGGCAGTGTTGCAAACATATGTGGGAGAGCAAAGCTCTCCAATCTATTGTACGTCAGATAGCACTGTTGTAGAAATTTCGAAAGGTCCATAATTCAAGAGAAACTCTGTCGAAATTTCTACACAAATTAAACTAATTCTTTTAATAATTATATGTCGAGGTATTAGCCTTGAGTTTATTAGATGAGGGTCCATGTATGGTTAAAGTTCTATTATCTTGAGATATCTTATAGGCTTATGAGAATGTGGGATATCTCATTCCCCATGCCGGTCACATCCTATTGGTTCAGGTGGTGACATGATCACCTACTTTCCTTTAATTTTTTAGATTCTAGACTTGATAGTCATCTCTTCATCTTTTTTTCTTTTAAATTTCAATTTCCCCCTTTGTTTTTATTGTTCAGAATAAGAGTAAAATATCGGCTATGAGATCCCTTGAAGTTTCAAATTTAATTTGGGTAAAGAGATGCCTATCCAATCTATATAGAACTACAACGCTGAAGCCATATATATCTAGTGTACTCATTATCATTTGCTTCAACACAAAGTGAATATCAATGCCTCTCAATGTGATTTATCCACACTACATCATAATAAATTGAATTATTAACATGAAAACTTCACAGATACTTGTCTTTTACACTATTGTCTATAATGTCATATAATGATATACGGTTACCCAAATCACCAGCTCAAAATGTACTTTCACTCATTATATATATAGATGTTAATAGCATGAAAAAATGTGTTTATATTTCCTTGCACGTGCATGAAGGTAACAAATTTTCACCAATAAAAAATATAAAATCTTATTTTAATAACTTTTAACATTATCTTTACTTGTCTCACAGAAGTACATATTTGTTCATCCTGCAACTTCAAATTTCTTTTTTAAAAACGGAGGCTATGTCAAGTGAGATATTATTTTTATTTTAGCAGAATATATAATAGTGACAGTTAATGAATTACAAGAAAGAATCATGCTCATAATTAAATGTATGGAAAAAAAAATTTTAATCCACAAATAATATATGAAAATTTGAAAATGAATTTATTGTAAAGGACAGATACATATATATATATATATATATATATATAATAAGAGAATAAATCACTTCATAAAATATCTCAAATAATGTTTCAGCGGAGAATGGTTTATATATTTATATGTTGAACAGATAGAAGAAAAAGTAGAAGGGGAAGCAGATGCTTGTGCCCACTACAAATTTTGTGTACTTAAAGTAATACACATTTTTTGGGTTGTTGCCCACTTTTGCAACAGATTTTCATTAAGAATATGGACAAAATGTTAACAAAAAGTTTGAATATATTTAAGTTACTAAAAGTAAGTTGATGAATGGTGTGCAGAATAATAATAAGTAAAATAATATATAGCCTATGAAACAGCCCTTTCAGTTACTCAATGTTTACTAATATAAAAGCATGAACATATCAAGACAAATATATATATATATATATATATATATAATAAAGCTAAAATGCAATTATGTTTCAGTTTCTAGGAAAAACTTGATGAATGGTGTGAATCATAATAGTTGCAAAAGGTTAAATTATGAAATAAGCAACAAGAAAAGTTTTTATTTTTTGAATTATTCATATTTTAGATCCTACTGTAATCTTCAAATAAGTTGCATGTTGTGGTAGCAAAACTTCGTAATAAGAAACTGGGAGGCTCACCTAATTGTACATCCTCATAGAAACACTGTTACAATCAATACAACAACCGTTTGGGGAAAAAAAAAACATTTTTTCTCGATAATCATAAAAATAAAAACTAAACCATTGATTGGAGAAAAGATGAATTGCCTCTAGTGGAATCAAATTTGTTAACAAGCGTGAGATCTCAAGAAGTAAAAGAAGTAAAACTGTACAGCCCAATGGAAGACATGCATATATATATACATACATGCATACATACATATATATATATATATATATATATATATTCTCTGAACTTCAGAATTATAAAGTAATTAAAATAATTGAAGCAAGGAGGAGAAATGGCAGTGCATGAAAGCGGCTTGGTACAGACATGAGGGAGAAGGGTAGCAGGGCCATTTCACTCAAGAAGACAATTAAAATACATAAAAGATGATAAAAAGAAAGTTTTTGGACATGAGGTGCCTGGGGTTTGACCTTAGGGCCAAATGGACAGATTTCTTGAAGCTTAGCTACTTAGCCAACTTAATTCTCATAAATTTTTTTATAAAAATTGAAATTTTTAAGAAATGGTCTAACTTAACAAATCTTATTTCAATAGTTTATTGATTCAATTATAAAAAAAAATAGCAAGATGAGAGACTGGGTTTTGTTTTTCCATATTTTTGACCCAACTTTGATTTTCGAATAAAATGCATGATGAGATAGCAAAACGAAACTGTGCAATACGGAAGTAAAATTCACCAAAAAATTTTTTGCTCATCCTCATAAAAACATTGTTACTTATCTTTTCAACGAACTTGTATGGTATTGTTTTAATCCTCCTATTCACAAAATTACATATATTTTCTCAATAATGAAAGGTAAGTTGCCTCGTGTGGAATCAAATTTGTCAACGACAAAGCAATCTCAAGACACAAAACAGTAGAATTCAAAGTCCTAATTTAAACGGTATCAGACGAAGAGGAATTTTTTTGGTGCAAATTAGAATAGGAGAGTTTCTACGTCTTTCAACACACAACCTTCCCCTTTTCTTTGACTTTTAATTTTCTGTTGAATTTCAAGTTTACCTTTATTTTTTAATGTTCAGAATTTGAGTAAAATAGATGACCAAATCCCCTGGAGTTTGAACTTCAAAGTGGGTAAAGTGATGCCTATCCAATCTATATGAAACTTGCAACCATGTAGCCATATCAATCTAGTGTGCCTTGTATCATTTGCTTCAACAGAAAGCCAATACCATTGCCACTCGATTTGATCCACTCTGCATCATGATACAATTGCATTACTAACATGTAATCTTGACAAATACTTGTTTGTATACTATTGTCTGACATGTCACATAATGATATACAATTACAGAAATAAACAACTCAAGATGTAATTGCACACATTTGTACATAAAACTTTATGTTATCTTTATAGTAGATTAATAGCATGAAAAGAGAAAAAAAATGTATGTGTTTACTTCTTGCACGGGCAATAAGGTAGCATATTTTCACGAATAAAAATTATCTTTACTCATCTTAAGTGCAGGGAAGTAAAAGTTTATATATCTTGCAATATCGATTTTTTTTCTTAAAAGTTGAGGCTATGCCAAGTGAGATACTACTATTGTCTTGGCATAATAGTATTGACAAATAAAGAATCACAAGAACGAGTTATTCTCAGGATTAAAGTAAGACAAAAAGAAATTAATCGTCAAATAATATATGAAAATTTGAAACTGAATTATTACAAAGGATATATAGAGAAAATAAAACACTTCATAAAATACCTCCAATAAACTGATTAAATAACAGCGACGGTCAGGATATATAGTACACTTAAATGCTCAGTATATAAAATATCTTGAATGCACAGAAAGAAAAGAAAGTATAAGAGGAAGCAGATGTTTGCGACAATTGTAATTTTTTGTGCTTTATATAGAATGACTGATAGTTAGAGCAAATAAAGTTAGACATTTTCTGTACTGATGCCTATTTTTTCAGCAGAATTTAAGGAAGAATAAGGACAACAATATGTAAACAAAACATGTGATTATGTTTCTATTACTCAAAATAGGCTGATGGGTGGTGTGAAGAATAATAAAGTATGTAATATAGAGAAGCATTTTGGTCCTTGAAACTGCTCTTTTCACATTGTGTTCTTCCTTGTTTTTTTTTTTTTTTTGGGTACTTTAAGACAGCTTCTGGTAGCCTCGACCAGCTAAATATATAAGACTAAATACGTGAACATATAGAGAAAAAGTAATAACTAATGCAGAAGATTAAATTATAAAATAACCAACAAGAATGGTTTTTAAAAAATAATTATTCATTTTGAAGATCCTACTTTAAAAATAAAATAAATTGTCTGAAAATGTAGTAAAACAGTGTAATAAGAATCTAAAAACCTCACCAAGTTGTTCATCCACAAAATTAAAAAAAAAAATTTAGTACATATTAAGAAAACAATCCTTTGAACAAAAATTACATTTTTTTTCCCTGATAATCATGAAAATAAAAACTAAATCATTGATTGGAATGCAGAACATTATATCATAGAAGAAGCACTTAGAAAATTATATTATAAAAATTACATTTTTTTCTCGATAATCCTGTGTGAATGATGATTAATGCAAATATATTAATTGAAATTGAGGGACAAAATAGTAACTATACAAGTTTTAACTCTAATTATGTCAGATATATTAATTTTATTAAACATGTGATGCCTTAGTCATATTAGTAAGAAGCCAATGGTAATTCAATAAGAAAGAATAAATCATCTCGTTTTAATAATTTTTTTATAACTCTCCACTCATCATGCATGAGTAATATATATATAGATTTAAAAAGCGAAACGTGAAAAGCAAAAAGTGTTGACACAATTTCATGATGGATATAAGCATAGCAACAAAAGTGCTGTCAAGTAAAGGATAGATTAAAAAAAGAGTAAAATGTGAGAAAAAAAAAAGCTTTAATGACCAAATAATACATTTATTATGATATTATTTTTACTAAAATGCTTTCTATCTATTAGATTAACGTTATAGAACTAATTTAAAAGTCATTATATTTTATTAATAACCTTCTCGATCCCTTCAAATTCGGCCTCAATAACCTCATTAACAACCTTCTCTATTTATTATGATATTGTTTTCACTAAAATGTAGTGAACATACTCTCAGACGTTGTAGAATGTTTATTGAGTTTTGATAAAACTGAAATGATTTGTGAATTAAAGATCTTTATATGTTAAAGCCGCTCGGCATGAATTTTAAAATGCTCTTCTTTAACGAATTCACCATTGTGTGTATTTAAAGATAGAATTTTTTAAGAAATGCTCTTATTTAACTCAATCTATTTTCAATTAGTTTAATGATTAAATTATAATATAGATAGCAAGTTGAGAGACCAGTTTTCATTTTTCTATATTTCTGATCCAACTTTAATCTTTAAATAAATTATCCGATGAGGTAGCAAAACAAAACTGTGCAATTAGGAAGTATAATCACCGAATGTTTTTCTCCTCCACATTATTATAATGACACAATTATATTAATTACACAAACTTGTCTGGTATTATTTCAATCTTTCTATTGACAAAATTACATGCATTTTCTCGTTAGGTGTATGAATAAAGAATAAATCATGATTAAAGAAATGGTAAATTGCCATGTGTGGCTCATTTGTCAACAAAAGAGCAACCCGAAGAACAAATCAGCCGAGTCCAAAGTTTTAATTTCATTAATAATCATTCTCCCTACCTTTATTAATAACCATTCCACTCCTTTCTACTCAACTCCCTTCCATTATTAGCCATTCTATTTAATTCTCTCACAAACACCCAAACGTAGCCTAAGGAAGTTTTCTTGGTCACTTAAAACACATGACCTTCCCCTTTCCTTTGACTATCTGAGATGTAGGACTTGCTAGCTAATCATTTTCCTTTTCTCTTTCAATTTAAAATTTTTCCTTTCCTTTAATGTTTAGAATGTGAGTAAAATAAATGAAGAGATCCCTTGAAGTTTAAACTTCAATATGGGTAAAGTGATGTCCAACCAATCTATATGAAACTGCAACAGTGAAGCCATATAGCCACTCGAGCCGATCCACTCTGTATCATTACACAATTGAATTATTAACATGAAAACTTTACAAATTCTTATTTTTATACTATCATCTAATATGTCATATAATGATATACAATTCTAGAAATCGCCAACTCAAAATGTAATTGCACACATTTGTTCATAAAACCTTATGTTGTAAGTATGTATGTGTATATATATATACACACACACATAAGAGATTATTAGCTTGAAAAGGAAAATAAATGTTTGTATTTACTTCTTGCACTGACAAGGAGGTAACAATTTTTCTCCAATAAAAAGATCTAAGATCTCATTTTAATAACTTTTATAATTATCTTTGCTCATCCTAAGTGCAAAGAAATCAAAGTTTATGAATACCACAACATCAAACTTCTTTCTAAAAAATCATGGTTAAGTCTTTTCTTTTTGCAGCATAATAATAGCGACAGTTAAAGAATCACAAGAAATAATCATGTTTAGGATTTAAATGTGAAGATAAAAGAAATTGATCCTCAAATAATATATACAAATTATAAAATGAATTTACTACAAAAGGATATATAATGAGAGAATAAAATACCTAGAATAGACCGACTGAAATAAAAGTGGTGCAAGCAAAACTGTGCAATGCGGAAGTAAAGGCTAGCTTAAGAAGATCAACAAAACTGTATAGGGTGAAATTCAAAGATTGCTAAATGTTCAAGAGGAGAATGATTTTTACATTACATCTTGAACAAACAGAAAGAAGATAAAGTAGAAGGATAGATCGATGCTTGTGACCTCTGCAATTTTTTATGTCTATATAGAAAGACTGATAGTCAGAGAAAATTAAGTTATAGACATTTTGTGCATTGATGCCCATATTTTTAGCTGAATTTAAGGAAGAATAAAGACAAAAATATGTAAACATAACATGTGAATATGTTTCTGTTACACAAAAATAAGCATATGGCTGGTGTGAAAAAAGAATAAACTATATATTTACCAATATATAGGAGCGTTTTAGTCCTTGAAACTGCTCCATTCACATTGTTCTTCCATTTTTGCTATACTGAAAGTTGTTGCTTGTTGATGAACGACTTCAGCTAGCCTCGGCCAGCTGAACATATAGGACTAAAAATGTGAACATATACTTCAAGACAAAAAAGAAAACAAAAATGCAAATAAGTTTCAGTTACTAGGAATAACTTGATGGATAGTGTGAATAATAACTAATGCAGAAGGTTTAATCACAAAATAAGTAGCAAGAAAGGTTTTTCTTTTAATTATTCGTATTTCAGATCCTACTTCAATCATCAAATAAATTGCATGCAGAAGTAGTAAAATCATTCAATCCAAAATTTTACAATTAAAAATTAATTACAAAAATTATAACAATTTAGACCCTTTTATATCTTATTTTTATGCAATCATCCTCAAACCAATTTATCACAATTAATGTATTTAAAGCCAATAAAAAATGATAAGAACCCTAAAATAAGATATAAAATATTATATAAAATAGGGAGTTATCAAGTAGCAAAACTGTGTAATAAGAAATCGTAAACCTCACCCAAATCTTAAATTTAATTTGGTGAGCTTTTTAGTTTCTTCTTACCCAGTTTTGCTATCATGCAATTACTTTGAAGATTAAAGTTAAATTTGAAAGATGATTTAAAAAAAAAAATCTTTCTTGTTGCTTATTTTATAATTTAATCTTCTACATTAATCATCATTCACACCATTTATCAACCTAATCCTAAGGATCTAACACATATTTACATTATAGTTTTCTTATTTCGTCTTGAAGTATATGTTCACGTTTTTTTTGTGAAACAGAATAACTATTGATGTTTAAAAAGGAAGAGAAATGTGAAAATTGCAGCTTCAAGGGATAAAATGCTCTTATATATTGTTACATTTATTACTCTGCACACCATCCATCAGCTAATTTTGAGTAATAGAAACATATTTGTTTTCTTTACATAGTTTTGTCCATATGCTTCCTTATCTGAGTAAATATAGTAAGATCACTTTTGGATTAGCTTTTGAAAAACATAACTTAAAAAAAAAAACTATAAGGATGAATATTCATTTGCCCATTTAATTAAGAATACCTTCTAGCTTCCTATTTTCTCAGCTTTGGAGCGTGCGTATGAGATGCTTTTAATGTATAGAATATGAGTAAAACAATATATGAGATTTTGAAATTTGAACTTCAATGTTCGTAAAATGGTACTTGTCTAATCTATAAAGTTGCAACAATAATGCCATATTTTGGGGGTTTTTTTATCATTTCCTTCAATACAAAGTCAAGATCAAAACCACTTTGATCCATTGCATAGAATATGTATGAATTTTTTGACGGAGACAAAAGAGGCTAGAGGAAGGGGAAGAAGCCAAAAAAAAAAAGGAACCATATGTAATGGATTAAAAAGTCTTAAATATTGATGCTATGTCAAGTGAGGCTCAATTCCTAATTTGGCAAAATAATAATGGCAATAAAAAAAATTACTAGAAAGAATCATGCTGAGGACTAAGTCCAAGGAGGGCCAAAACAAAGAAATTAGTCCTCAAAAGATATATGCAAATGCATGATTGAATTTTAGAGCATATATGATGGGTATTTACATGAAATGAGAGAACAAGTTACTTTATAAAATGCTTCTAGTAAACCAATTGAAATTAAGAGTAATGCAAATTCTGTAGGATAATAAATTTTTGAATAAATGCTAAGAAATGACTTTTTCTCCTAAAGAATACACTTCATAAGTAGTGAACTTGTAAGAAGAGCAACAAACTAAATTTGAAGATTGCATGAAACTGGAAGAATATGTGTGAAATAGTTTTAACAGGGATTGGTTTATGAATGCATATCTTGACCAAAAGAAAATAGTGTCACGACCCCCACGAATGAGGACATGACTGCCATTGGGAAACAAGATAAATCTCGCCCTCCTAAGCCTCCCTAACACTTAAGATTCCAATTATAGTATGAGTAAATAGAATTCTCAATAGATAGCTATGATCCATAATAACAAAAATAAGACTGTACACCTGTATACAAGGGAGCCACTAGATCACAAAAACAAACTTTACAACCAAGAAGGACTTGTCTTTGCAAACAATACAAGGCTCACATAAGAGACGCCTGCTAAGCCCATAATTCGTAAGTGGGGGGGGTTCAAAATAGCACTATCATCTAAAAAATTTTAAGCAACGAGGGGTGAGTGAAAACTCTGTGAGTAGATAATACTAATTACACAATGGAAGGGACTAACTAGGTAGGATAGAATTTTTCAGCAACCATTATTATCTCAAAATCTAAACACCTTTAAAAATTAATACTAATAGTACCAAAATGAGGAAAACTTTGTTAATCTTCACATGTAATCCCAAACGAAAATATAAACAAATCCTGAATGAAAATGAATCAATTTAATTGCAACATAAAAGCCTCTTGATCAAAAGAAAATGGTTGGGAATATCCAAATCAAAATTTAATTCTCAAAAATATCCAAATTAAAATAGAATGGTTGGGAATATCCAACAGAACCAATAGAAGTCCAAAATAACTGAACTAGCTCAAGGCTAACATAACCAAAACATATGACATATCAGTCATGAACTTCAAGTTCAGAATAATCAGAATCATAGTCTTAGGCCTCAGACAGAATATCATAATGGCAATAACATGCCGAGTCATATTAGAATGTAGATTGTAGTTCACTACAGCTAACGTCTATTATCATTAGCTATAGGGTCCTAGTTTAGATGTATTCAAAAATCCAGAATCAAACTTTTGCATAGAGACAGATAAAAGCATCAAAATCTTAGAATCTCAGTACATTGTATATATAGAATCAAATATCTTTATAATTAAAGAATCAAAGTATTTCCTAAATATAAAACTAGAATACTTCAACTTATAGAATAGAGAATTTCAAAAGTTCAAAATCATTTTTAACTCATAAATTCAAATTAAAGGAATTTTCAAATACATAATCAAAATAATTTAGAATTTACACAGTCAAAATAATTTAGAAATACACAATCAAAATGATTCAGAATTAGCAAACAAGATAATTTAGAGGTACAAAATCATAGTGCTTCAGAGAATACAGAATTAGAGTAATTTAGGCATTTAGAGAATTTAGTAAAATACTACGTAAGATTTTGATCATATCGAAAACTTAAAAATACTCATATGATGCATAAATGATGAAATATTTTTAAATTCCAAGAAGTTTGTCCTAAGGTAGAAAGATATTCAATAACAATTATTTTCACATGAATTTACGTAAATCAGTAATTAGCATTATCTACTCACCTAGATATGGCACACATGGCCCATTTCCATATTGTCTCCTCTACTACCCACTGGATATAGTGCACCCTCTAAACTCCTAAAAATAAAAATACAACCTTAATGTCCCTCATTGTAATCATTTAAGCTCGAATAAATTTATAATGAATAGTCCCACAATAAACTGATTAACAAGTAATTTGTCATGATCAAATGACCTCCGTCCAAAATTGCTTCTTTTCTTTAAAGTCACAAATATTTCCTCAAATGATCATAATTGTCATGGCTAATAATTACATGCAAATACGTATAGAAATAAGCTTATGGAACCTAAATGATTCATATGTTGAAGTTTTCATTCTTCCACCCATGACCATGACCAACATACATATATATTGCACTTAGAAAAATTCTCCAAGGTTTTAGTAACGTCTGTATGTCCTTATGATAAAAATTTCCACCAATTGGAAATTTCATTACCTTTAAGTCTAAAATATGATTGCACAAATATTCCAAGATTATGACCTCATAAATTGAATTTGGTTGAATAAGTCAATTAATCCACTTTACATATCTCTTGAGTTGTTCAATATCATCTAACGACTTAAAAATTATACTCATCATAAGTAAAGTAATTATTCAATATAGTCATTTCCATTGAATTTTTCTTCATCAATCTTCCTTTTATAACAACGAAATTTAAGATAATTTGAGAAAATTTCTCAAAATAACTTACCACTCAAAACAAAAACTATCTAAAAATTTTATCCCTCTTCTTAAGGTCCAATGATGTTAAATGAACAAGAAATTTTCACATTCCTCCACTTTAAACACTATACCTTCCTACCACGAAAAAGGGGTTCTTAATTAAGCAATACAATCATCAAACTAACATATGGAAATTATTAGATACTTACCTAAGATCAAAACCCCTAAAAAAATTTGATAAAAAAAAAATCCAAATTCAGCCCAATTTCAAATTCCAAATTCTAATCACTATTCATGTAACGGTTCATGTTCCAGTTCATGCGCATGAGGGATTTTGATTTCAAAAGCTAATTCTTGAAATTAAACTCTTCAATTAGTGGAGAACTACTTGAAATGAAGTTCTAAAGTAAATCCTAATGTAATTTGAAGAAATCACACCTGAATCATGCCAAATTTTGATTTTCATCACCATTCATGTTCTTCGCGCCAAAAATGGGGACTTTTGGACTCTAAAGAGAAAACATGACATTAAACTTTATAAATGAGAGAGAACTTACCGAAATACTTATCACAAATAAAGCCCCAACAAAATTTTGTGTAAAACTCAACAAATTAGGCCAAAATGTTACTAATTTTGAGTCGTAGCAATGACGTTGTTCCCACTAGGATTTTAAGGTTTTTCCCATCCTCTAACTCACCAGAATGGATTGGTTGTGGCCGAGATCAGGAAAGGTGGTGATGAACTCTCTGATCAAAGCTACAAAGTGAGGAAAAGAGGAAAAAAAGCTTGCTCTACATGAATAGGAATATACCCGAAAGGAATACTTGCGTGAATATGAGTGAAAAAAAATAAAAGGGCATTTTGGTAATTTAACTTCTCAGGGGACATATAGTTATATCTGAAAATACATACATATATATATATATATATATAATTGTTTGGATGGTCATGCAGAGATTTGAACTCAAGCCTTCTCAATTTGCATGGGTATGGCTTAGCCACTTGTGCCAGCCTATTTCTCATGTAAATATAAGTTCTTCTTAATTTCTTTTTCCCTCAACTATAAAAATTTTAAATTTGTCCCAAATATATTGCCTTCTTTCCTCTAGTTAATGCAAATTTTTACTAATAATTTACCACCAAGATAAAATATTAAATGAGAATTTCATGAATATTACAAATAGGGAAGACAATTATGAGTTCAAAGAAAATTTATAGAAAAGCATATGCTTAGGTCTTCCATTGCAATTTTGTGTGTTATAGATAAAAAGACTTGAATAAGCAAAGCAAGTTAAGTTATCATTCTTTTTTATATTGATGACCATTTTATTAGCATAGTTTCAGGAAAGAAAGGATAAACAAAAAACATGAAAATATGTTGCAATTACTCTAAATAAGTTGATGGATGGCATGAAGGATAATAAATGCAATAGAAATTGGATGCTTTATCCTATGAATATGTTTAGGGTAGTTGGAAAAACCTTATGAATGGTGTGGAGGATGATGAATGTGGTAGAGAAAAGGGACTATGTATCCCCTAGAATTGGCCATTCCTTAATCTTTTTCACATTTTTCTCCTAGTTTTACTTTCAAATAAGTTGTTTATTGAGCCATTTTCATAGCAACTTTATGGAAAGCTAAAGTGAATGAATGACTACACTTAAGCAAATGCTATCATAAGATAGCAATTCATAAAGTATAATTATGCACTTATATTGAGTGCAATTGTGGTTGGCCTTGCAAGCCTTCTTGATGAATCATCTCATGCATCAATCCATTTATATATATATATATATATATATATATATTACTTTCTATTAATTGCCCATTGCATTACTCACTAAATTATCCTCATATAGACATTTGTTATTATTATGGCATTATAGACATTTGTCAGTGTTTCTCCAAATCTTCTCATCACTGCAACCTATTCATTCTCTGCCATTCAATTCCTAAGGTCAACCACTTTTCTTAAATAACAAATATTTTGTAACTTTAAACAAATCAAAATAATTTTTTTCCAATAAAAAAGGTTCTAATTCTAGGATGTACAAGTTCATTTTCATCCTTCGTTAATGATTATTCAAATTGGTACATCACATATTGATAATTAAAATTTCCTAGGTGTAAATAAATCTTCTATTGTGGGCTTAAATGATTTAATTATTTGGTCATTGAGGAATTAGAGCCTAAGGAAGTATTAGTAAGCAAATATTCCTATGTCCAAAATAGTGGCAATAACTAAATTATGGAGGTCAAATAGTAGGTAAGACAATGATGACAAAGATTTAAAAGTAATGGCATATAAGCAAAAAAAGAGTAAGTTTTGGCCAGGATGATTACACCCCCTATTAATGGATGATTACAAAGGGAGGTATAACTCTAAGTGAAAATTTGAAAATATTAATAAATATATTTGGCTTTATAATAGCCATAACCATAGCAATATATATATATATATATATATTAGGCAAACAAAGATATCTATATAATAAGTGCCTTTGGAATTTTTGCGCACCTGACATTATTCATAGCATGTGAATCTACATATCTCTTATGTGTGTTTTTTTTTTTCCAATTGTTGGCTCGTAATTAATACGAAAAGTCAATATAACACAATGGCAAATTGATAAAGGATGCTAGCACAAGAATGTTTATCTCCCATTGATTCAAACTTTGTGTGGAATTAAAGGGATTTTTATTGAGTTTGTTTACATACTATCTATGTGTGCAAGTATTGTGTTAACTAAGCAGTGAGCCAGGCCTACAATAACCCTATGGTTCCCTTTTATTTAAAAATTTGATCTTTCCTATTGGCATTAGGAGTTAGGGTTGGGCAAAATATTTTTGGGGAAATTATTTAGGGTTGAGGAATTTAGGTTGTGGTTTTTTGCATTATATGGACATGGAGATTTCCTTTGGCAACTAGTATTTTTGTAATGGAGATAATAAACAGTGAACCTTTGGTGTCTATCCGTCAAGTAAATAGAAAATGTTAAATATGCATATTTTCTAATTTTATATATTTTCCTTGTAAGAATAATTTATTAAATATTCAAGTATTCTGGTGAAGCTTCTTCTTATTTATAAACTCTATAATTTCTATATACTCATAATAATTTGAAATATATGACTTTAGACAAAGTTTATATGAATTTGGAAATATCGAGAAATTTAAATTAATAATCATGAATTTCCTTAATTATGGATTTATGAGTTTATGGATTTTGGATTTCTGAATTTCTATGATTATGTATTTTTGAAATACTCTAATTCAACATTTATGAAATATTCAAGATTTCTTATTTATGAACTTCTCAAGTTCTATATTTTTTGAATTTCCCTTATTATTAATTTTTAAATTCTTTTATCATGGAAATAATTTGATATTGAATGTATAACAATGATGAGTTCAAATTTATGAGAATATTATTTTTAGGAATCAATCCAATATAGAACCCTATAACTAACAATAATAAGTATTAACCATGTTGTACCATGATTCTGAACCTCAACTAGTACGAGTGATAGTCATACTAGTCTCGTGTGTAAGCTAACACATGTGAATTTGATTTGATTATGAGTATCTAAATGAGGTGTAATGCCAATATTTAGATTATTTTGAGCTTAATGCTCGTGTCTAATATCTATATTATTTTGATTGCACTAGCTTGAAGCAAGCTCTGATTTCTGATGTTTTCATGATTCTGTTGAATATTCCTTTCATTTTATTTGATGTTTGTTTCTTACATATTGAATTATAAATTCAAATTCTTTTCTTAGATGTTGTTCAATATTTTTAGCTAGTCGTTACATGTACAGTAATGAATTCTCGATCTTCTGTATTTTGGTAAACTACTATTTATTCATGTGAAATTTTTAAGATGAATGATTGGTTTGTGAAATACTCAATCATGCCTACACTACAAAAATAAATAGCTGATTAGGTACAGATAAACTCATCCCAAATCATGAAAAATTCCATCTTTGAACAATCAGAGACAGAATTAGGTAAAGTCACCACAAAATTCAAAGATAGAATTTGTTTCTGTTCCTAAAATTAGAGACAAAAAATTTTATTCCTAATGAATTTTCCATTGCAAAATAATAGGGAGAGTTAATTCTTCTTTTGAGATAAAAATTCATTTTCATCCCAGATTTATCTCAAATTTAGGACAAATCTGGGGCGAAAATTCTGCCCCTGGTTGCATAGACCTGGGATGGAAATATCAGTCCCAAACTCACTACTAAAGCATTAAAATTACAACTTAAATAGATATAAAGAAGTTATTATGCATCATAGTTTCACTACTAAAGAACTAAACTCACATTAATAGGTCTAAAGAAGTTAACAAACTAACTAAGACAATCATAACATCGTAAACTATGGGTCAATCCTCATCTTGTGCATTGTCGTCTAGGGCTGGCTCTTTATCAATACCATTAAGCAGCACCCTGTCAAGTTGGTGTTGTAGAGACATAATCAAATTCTTCTACTAAGACATCATGTTGCTCTACTCATAAATCATATTTTCTTGTTGAGAAATAGTTTTTTTAAGTTCAGTTATCTCTTCAGTGGTGACAACCTTAATACACCTCTGTAATTCATCCTTTAAGTTAAGGTGGAGTCTAGATCAAGCAATCAATATGGGAGTTGAACTGGATCTACCGATGTCAAGTCCCTCTGATCCTGCTGTAAAAATTCTGGCCCTTTTATTTTTACCTCCTACAAATTCCAACCAGAGATTAGTGTCCTTAACAAAATCTATATAAAAATCAGTATTGATTAACCTATGAGAAGACCTGGTTGACTTCAACCTCATATAATCAGCCTATAAATTATAAAATTATTAAAAGAATCATAATGGGTAGTAAGGAAGAAAACATATGACTATAAATTTTTTCAATATACTCACATATACTTCTGCTACCCTATGATCAACAAATTCCCTACTTTTCTCATCTTGGTGTGTCTTGATAAATTGCTTAAACAAAGTGGGATCCTTGCCAAGCTTTTTAGCCTGTTGTTATTGAAGAATAAAGAAGTCTCTTAATGGGTGAGTGTAATTGTGAAAGGAAATACAAAGAAGCAAATGTACTTACCATCCTCCTTTTATGCTTGGAAACGGGAATGCTGCCACTCTTATGCAACATTCCTCCAATCTGGGACGTTCAATTCCTTTTAGCAATTTATTGCTTCTCTTTATACATGTCACTATCCCATAGTTTGGTCACGTCATTCATAAAATACTTTGGAAGCCCATTCGGCTTGATATTTATCTTGGCAAAGTCTTTACAGACTCTACATACCATTGCCCGTAGTTGCTTTCTACACATTTTGCTCCAATTTCTCTTTATTTTATCATCATGTTTAGGAAGCCATTTATCAAGTATGAGCATACAATGTAAAATATGAAAAAGAGAATTTCTCTTTATTTTATCATCATGTTTAGGGATAATTAAATTTTACATTGATTGAATTATTGGTGAGAATTCCCTTACAACATCAACTATATGATTGAACCTATGTAATATTAATAGTAGTTGAATTATTCCATGATTATCAGGATATGCATAACAAAGAGAAATGAAAGAAAACTTAAATGTGAAATAATGAAAACTTATGTATATTTGTCAGGATATATCTATATCCAACCATCCATAAGATCTCAGCCCCAGGGAAGGTTAGAAGTAGATTGTGCCCTACTAGGTGGATGTTCTTGTGAATTATCGGTCAAGTGTGGCAAAGGATGAGGAGGAGTTGCACCATGAACATCATGATAGACAGATGGAAAAGCCAAAGGTGCACTAAAAGATGAGACAGAGGCAATGTTACGAGGAGTGGTAGAAGGAATGCTTGTACTAGCTATAGTTGACCCTACAAGAGAAGAAGATGATCTATCAAATAAACCACACTACTTGGAGGCTGTAAACTATCTACGATCTTGTCCACTGTGATAGCCTGGCATCTATAAATGCATAAAATAAATGTTAGAAAGTTATAAATATATATATATATATATATATACATGTATATGATATATGCAGATAAGATTAAAACAAAATGCATGCAAACCATATAAACACACATTGCAAATCTTATTCAACAATAAGTTTTAGGTTACCATCTATCTAGATATGTGCTATGCACTCTACCCATTAGAGGTAGATGTATATGCACTATCATCATCATCTTATTATTCATCAAAAGACTGAGAATTTGACTCAAATTCACTTTCTGTGTCATACTCAGAATAATATTCAATCTCAATGGCATTTTAGTTGCCTAATATGGGATTTACATCTTCATAGTCACCCTTATTATCTCGTAGAGTCTGAAGTTCGTCATTATTGATAACCACAGGTAATACAACTTGTAATTCACTACCTTATAATGCTTCAAATTCAATTTCAGTTGTACTTGGAGCATCAATTGTGGTCCTAGCCTTAACTTTAGTGATGACTAGCCTATCAGCCTTATCACGACTTGCAGGGTAACGTGTGTAATACACCTGTGTTGCTTGTTGTCAAAAATAAATGGATCATACTTGTTGTACCTCCTTGATGCCTGAACTTCAAAAATTCCATATTGATCATGAATATGCATACCACAGTTAAAGGTAGGACTAAACCAATCACACTTGAAAAGCACTATCCATTTTACTGGTATCCCTATATATTATAGTTCCATTACCTCCTACAATATGCCATAGTAGTCATTTTCTAACTATCCCTAGTTAGTTCCCTTGATGCAAACACCACTATTAAATATTGATCTTTGAAGGCTCAATGCATCTATATGGAATGTAACCATTAACAAAATAAATAGGCCATGTTTGGACTTTTATCTTTAGCCTACGAGCGATGTCTTGTGTGCAAAGATCTATTACATTGTTGGTAGGATCTTGAACCTATGAAATAGAAATACAATATGGAACTTGTAACTATTTATGTCTTATATGTAAGTCACAACATGTGAAATACAAACTACTTAAATGGTTATGGAACCATAAGGAGAATTGAGATTCAACGTACTGATCCACCTCAGCATTAGTGATGTACAGTATTGATGTAGTTAATCCCTTAACATACAGGCAACAATTTAAAGATGAATTAGTAATGTATAAATGAATTGTGGAGAATGAAAAATTATTTAAGGTTAGCTAACTCCTACTTTAATTAATGTAGCATTTCATCACAATTCATAAGCACATAGTTGTGGTTACTGCCATTTCATTGTCATCAAGAAAGTGTGACTTGCATGCCTTGAATGAGCAACTTGGATAGTTAAATACTAAAATTGGCAGTATGATTGATTTCCCACTATCATCATTTATAAGCACTTTAGTCCTTCAAGAATGGACATGTGGCTTAAAGTAATATGAGAAAAAAATAGTTATCTCTTTGATTATGTAGGCCTCGCATACAAAGCCCTCTACATAAGCTTTGTTCTTCACTTTCCTTTTTAAAGTATGAAGAAACCTATAGAAGAAATGGTTGAAGGTCAAACATACATGAGAAACCTATAGTTATTGCATAAAGAAGTTGTTCATACCTCTCTAATGGGTACATCTACTGATATTGAATTGGTCTGCCAACCTTAGCTTCATACACTAAATGGATAGATATGTGTTCCATTAAGTCAAAGAAACTTGGAGGGAAGATTTTTTCTAATTTGCACAATGTCAAACTAATGTCTTGCTCCAACAACTCTAGTTGATCCAACCTCAATGTACTAGAGCAACAATCCCTAAAGAATTGACTAAGCTCAATTAAATGATTCTAAATAGCTTCTGGTAAAGTATTTAATGCCACAGGAAGCAAACACTCCATGAACACATGACAATCATAACTCTTCAATCCATATGGCATTACCTTTTAAAGGTCTACACATTGGCTAAGATTTGAAGCATTCCCATCAGGTAGCTTTAAGTTCTTGACCCACTGACAAACTTCTTATTTTTGTTCAATATTGAAAGTGTATTATGCCTTAATTTTTTGCAACTTACCGCCATGATCAACAAGTTCTAATTCTCTACATTGACGAAGCTTATGAACATCCATCCTTGCTTTTACATTGTCATTTGTTTTCCCCTTGACATCCATGACTATGTAAATCACATTGTCAAACACATTCTTTTCTATATGCATGACATCAAGATTGTGCCAAAGCAAATTGGTTTTCCAATATGGAAACTCCTAAAAGATATTTTGTTTAGTCCAGTTATATGACACCCTATATCCATTAATAGTTTGAACTTTTCCCCATTCAGTAACCTTGGGGAGATTGCACACCTTCTCCCATATTTGCTCCATATCTAGTTTGAGGGGGAGGTGGTGATTTATCCTTTTTGTTTTTTAGAAATGCATTTTTATTCCACTTATAAGGATGACTCATTGGCAAGAATTATCTATGACAATCAAAGCAAAGGCCTTTGATTTCTCCATACCAATAGGTCATGACAACTTCCCAATTATCATCCATCTGAACAGCATTCCATATGTCCGAAAGTCATTAATTGTCCACATAAGTGCTGCTTACATTTGAAAGATTTTCTTTACAGATATATCATATGTAGGCACTCCCTTAATCTATAGTAATTTTAGTTCATCTACAAATGGTTGCAAGTAAACATCTATTCTGCTTTTCGGATTGATCAGCCTAGGGATGATTAGTGTCAAGAACATGTACTCTTGTTTCGTACACATTTCGAGAGGTAGATTATATGGAGTGATAATCATGGGCCAACAAGAATAATTTTTCTCGAATTAACTATATAGGGAAAAGCCATTAGCACAAGCCCCTAACCTAACATTTCGTGGATCAGCAGCAAAGTTAGGGTAAGTTTGATCGAACACTTTCCATGCTTCACCATCAAAGGGGTGGGATAAAACCCTATTATCTAACTAGTTTTCATAGTGCCATCTCATTTCCTTAGAGTCACACCAAAAGTGAACAATCTTTGAAGCCTAGGAATCAATGGCAAGAACAACAAAAGCTTCTTTGCCACCATCTTACATCTACCTCGAATGTTCTATGCACGATACCTTGTCTCACCACAAAACTTACATTAGCTTCCATTTAAGTCATCCTTGTAATAAAGCATACACCCATTTACATAGCAATCAATCTTCTTATATCCAAGCCCTAACTTGGACACACTAGTTTTTTTGTCCTGTAGAAGTCTATAGGAAGTTGGTTATCTGAAGGCATTGCCTCTCTCTTGAATTACATAATTTTATTGTAGCACTACTCAAGCATGTTATACTCAACTTTAATACTTAGCATCCTTACAACAATTATGAGTTCTAAGTGTTTGGAAACCCTTTCCCACAAAGGCACTTATGTAGCAGCCAACATATCAAAAAATGCTGGAGCATCAGAATTTAGCTCCTCATCCACCACTTGCTAAAAGTTATCCATTAAGGTTGGCCTTGTTGCATCAATGACCATCGTTGCAAACCGATTCGTTTGCTGGGTGCCATCTTTGTGTGCCACAAACTATTCATCTTTTGGTGCAAACACAACTAGAAATGGTGCAGGTAGTTGTTTACCATAACAACTCCAACAATGATTTGGCTTAAATCCGTGTTTATATATATACACCTTCACCTCATCAGGAATTAGAAGCTTCCTACACTTACACTTTCTACAAGGGCACCTTATCAATCCCCCATTGGTGTATAGTGGCAATTGATAAGCATGTTCAATGAACTCATCAATACCTTTCATAAACTTAGGTGTAAATCCTACTGGGTAAGGAGTCAGTCTATTGTACACCCATGCTCGACTCACTAACAGGTCCATTCTCTCTAACACTATGGCTATTGAGTCAGGGAAAATTAATTAGAAGGATATTCCATTTTCCTAGTCATAATTCAAATAATAGTTATATATATATAAGGGTGTGTGGTTGAAATTTGGATGTTTGCATATGTAAACTAACACAACACATAGTTTAATCATGGCATATCACAATTTTAAATATGATAATATTAAACACATGAAGTAACATTTGATATGGTAATAAAATCCACGCTTCCTTTGTAAAAATGGTTTGTGAAAGTGTTATATAAATTTTGTATTATATTATTTAATTACATGAATAATTTATTTTATATATATTAATAGTATAAATTTATTCAAGTTATAAAAAAAAACCATTTATTATTGTTCAGATTTATCAAAGTGATAAATCTAATAATACATTCCATATTATTATATCAAAAATATTATTTCCCCTATGGTTTTATTATTATTGTTATTATGTATTCAATTTCGAAAAGATTATTTTATATATTTATGTATATCTAATTTTCTTAATCTTCATCCTAGGTAAATTATAATCAATTTGTTCAAAATATCAAATTTTCTTCCTATTTATTCTGAAATTTTAGAAAGAATAACAGCTAACTCCCCTTTTAAAGTAATTCACATACTTAGAGATAAGATTCAACAACTACCATAAGCTTGCAAATTACTAAAGTATATGTTTTTTAAATATGATATCGTTTTAAATTTTTAAATGTTATTTTTAAGATAATAGAGTCTAGGTATTGAGTAAAATCCCTCTTTGCTTAATTTTCAGTCATCTTTATTTTCTTTTAAAATTTCGTGTTATTTAATTAAGAATTCTTATTTTCACCCATGTTCTTACCATTCCTATTCCCCAATCTGAAGGATTACTCAATCAAAATTTCGAGAGTCATAGATTTATTATTTAAAATTTCAATGTCCACATGTGTTACAATTATTTAATTATGTAAATACATATATTTATAATTTAAAATTTCAAACCCCTCCCCCAATTAGTGATAGTTAGTGGGTTAGGCCTGCTATGTCATCTCATATCTCATGTAATGCTTGCCCTCTAATTAATTTTAAACATTCTTTAAACTATTTTATGAGTTCTAAAATTAAGGGACCAACTAAATATTAAAAATTAGAATAAAATTCTTCAAAGTAAATAAGAAAATTTAGTCACTAAATATTCTTGAATAAATTTAAAATTAAAAATTTTTTACAGAAAATTAAGATAGAAATAATTGCTTAATACGTATGCCTTAATATTCAATAATTTAGTTATTTAAATTTTAATCATGTTATTATAAACACTATAGAAATAATAAGTATGACAAATAAGTCCTATGTAAAAATAATGACAAAATTACAAATTCATTTAAATAAATGTAATGAAATTCATTTAAATAAAGAGCCAATATAGTAAAGAGCATAAAAAGAGTTAAACAAGAAAGAACAATTTTAAAACTTCCTAACTACTTATGTACAATGATTAGATGCTAAAATTAAAGTGTAAGAGGTTATATAAATTTATTAATTTTAATGAATTAAAATATAATTATGTTGTTTTTAATTATACAACCTAATAAATGATAATAGGGAACGTGTTGAGTACTTCTTCACTCAACTTTCTTCATATTTAAATTGGGACTTAGAGACTTGAGTGTTTCAGCGAGAGTCTAAAGAAGCTTTAAAATGGAAAATTAAGGTCGGAGATTAATATTAAGAATAAAATATACAATACGTACTGTCAACTATGTATGAAATGAGTGCTTAAGGACTTTGGGATTTGAGTAATTCTTTGCAAAGTTTCTTTGGATTCAAAGTGGGAATTGGGGACTTGAGTGCTTTTGTGCAAAGGTTAGGCATTATAAGGATGTATTGTACAATAGGTGCTGCCAAGGAATATGTATAACTAGTTAATTCCTATAATTACTGTTAATATATAATTAATTTAGAAATGAAGAAATTATTCCAACTTACCATCTTAAATTATTTACTTATATTTAAGTATGATTGTATCAAAATTAAAGAACTCTATATAAGAAAATATTTTTCTTAATAAATTCAATCAAAATATATTTGTATAAGATACATTATATTAAAATACAAATTAAATTAAAAATTAATTTATTAACTCTCATTTTATTTTTAATTTAAAAATAAATTAAATTTTTATTATTTAATTCTCTAATAAAAGGAAATATTATAAAAATAATTTAAAATATATTTTTTTATTAATAAATTTAGGGACGAAATTCTGAGAGGAAAACATTCGTCCCTAATTTGGTTAGATTATTCTGGGATAGCAAAATCCTATTTTGACACGGATTTGACACGAAATTGTGAATGTAATTTTGAGAGGAAAAAATTCATCCTAAAATTTGTCACCAAAAGATTTTAAAAAAAAATCTCAAAAAAGTATTAGGGACAGATTTATAACAGAAATAAGGACAAATGTTTTGACATGAAATAATCCGTGTCAAATTTTTGTCCCTAATTTTTTTAATTACAAGATAAAATAAAAGCTCAGGAACAAATTTGAGATGAATTTGACACAAATTAGACACATAACCATTTCCGTGTCTACATTCCATCCCTTATTTTCTATTTTCTTGTAGTGCTAGTTTGCCTTCCGTCATGTAATTAGTATTATTTACTCAATGACTTTTCACTTGCCCCACTTTTTTAAAATCATTTTATTAGTAGTGTCAATCTAGAACTCCTTATCTATGTTGTAGTAGAAATTTCAAGAGTTTCTTAATTCAATAGTGACTCTTTTAAAATTTCTCCATAGAGTTGTGATTTAATGTTTTTGAATCTATCATAAGCCTTGTTGACCGAAACTTAATTTGTGCTCTTATATTGATCACCCTCCATTTCAACATGACACCATTTATTAGGCCCTCTAATCTTCAAAAAAATTTTGTTAAGTGAAATGGATGAATGGCTCCGCCTAGCAAACTACTAATTAATATATGACAGTAGCACCATTTATTAAAACCTTTAGTTTTAAGAAAACTTTATGTTAAGTGAAATTGAATGAATGGCTTTGCCTAGCAAACTACTAATATGCAAAAGTGGGATTACGTTTCACGTAGAATGGACAAATAAGTTAAACAAAAAATGTGAATATGCTTGAGTTACATGAAATATGGCCAATGTAAGGTGTGAAGGATGATTAATTCACCCAAAATGGCGGGGTGTTTAGACGTTGAAATTTCTTCTTTCACATTTTCCTTTCATTTTCACTACCAAATGGGCTATGTATTAAGCCCATCAATTTCATACAAATTTTATTGAAGTAAAATTGAATAAATGGCTCCACTTAACCAATTGTTAATATAAAGCAAAAAGCATAAGTATGTTAAAAAAGAATGGACAAAAAATTCGAAACTTTGATTAATATTATGGAAAATACCTTTTGGTTCTTAGACTTTACACCTATTTTCAAACCATTCCCTATAGTTTCTTTTTTTTTTTTTTGGTTAATCTTTCCTTACAATTTGCTATGTTCACAAGTTGCTCCTTGCCGTCAATCTTGTGCTAACATTGTCAATCTATGGCCAAATGTTCGCCAAATGAGTGTCACATAAGCAAGTAGGTCCCTTGTTAGATGCATGGGTATTTACGGAATTGTTGCTTTATCCATACGTATGGAATGCGTCCCTCTATAATCTGGTGAATAGCATATGAAGTTAGGAACTAAGAGAAACCCATAACTCCTCAAAAAGAATCATGAGCTTGACTCGACAAATCACTCAAATGACCATGGTGACCTGTCTTCCCGCTCTCACAAGTATGCAGAGATCATTGATTGCTTTGCATAAGTCTGGAGTCTAGAGTCCAATGACAAAGGGTTTTTGGCCCCATAATAGAAGGATAAGTTCCAGGTTAATATACAAGATTGACACGGGTATGCAAGCAAAAATCATAATGATGATTGAGCGTGGGAGGGTTTGATCCATGAGTGGCCATTTTTGTGCTTTACAATCTTGAGAAGAAATGCTTTCCACACCCACTGCAAGTCCCTAAATAACATAATAAAGAGACGCATCCTCCAGCTAATGCCTTTTCACAATTTCGCCCAAGAAGTGCATTGACATCGCTTAACTTGCCATAGATGAGAAGGCCAGTGATTATCATGGGGAGGGTTGTGAGATACAACTATTTTATCTCCTCAACTGCCTGACAAAAAAAACAAAAAAAAAGGCATAAGAGAGAAATAAATAAGAAAGCAATGCAAAGGAAAACTAAAGTATAAATAAGGCTCAAAAGTAACCTCTGAAAGAAAACCCAAATGCTCATGCATGTTCAGAACAACATTGGTTCCTTCTTAGTCTTTTCAGTTGATGCGTAATCAACTAGAAAGGACACACATTTATGAGCCTCCTCTCCTAAGTTTGATGTGATGCTTTGCCTTAAGGTTGAGAAGGTTTGTGTTATGTGAGTGTGGGTGAGCATGAGGATATGCCATATAGACTTCCCCTCATTAGCATTGTCTGCCATATCATCATAAAGTTAACAATGTTGACACAGGAATGGATGGCAGGGAGCAACTTGCAAATATGGGAAAGTGTAAGGAGTGATTTGTAATAAAATAAACTATAGGGACTGATTTAAAAGTAATTGTCAAATACAGTTTAAACTACCATAAAGTGTCATATAAGTTGCTTTGAAAAAATTTTAAACAAAAATTGCTATACATTGATTTCAAACGAGTTGTTATTTTAAAGTCATTTTGTAGGAAAATGAATGAGTGACCCCATCTAGTAAATTGCTGACAATGGCAACGGTCAAAGAAAGCACAAGCCATTTGCATGTCCTTGAAGATTGAAATTTGTTCTTAATGTAAACATATTGTGAGAATTCATATAAATTACACTATTACATATCAATTCAACAATAGACAAAAGTAACTGTTTTTTCCTTAATATAGACTAAACCATACATTGATTAGAAGAAAAACAAATTGTATCACGTGAATTACAAAGTTGCAGGTCAAAAGACTTTTTAGCTAATTTATAATATGACTATAACTTATAAAACTACGTGGGTCACTCTCAACACTTGACTTGTCACTATTTCAAAAAAAATTATTCTGTTTGCCAATGATGTCATTTTTGAATTCACTTATACATATAGACAAGCTGAAGGGCACACCATCCCCATGAAGACTCCTACAGCCATAATTGAATTTCTCACCTTGTGTCATAACTTTATGGAGGATCTAAAGATGTTGATGAAATTTTAGATGAGTAAGAGAAGGAGACAACTTCAATATTTTATAAGGTGAACTCATAAGCTGGGTTGCTTTTGATGTATAACTTTAAATCAAATGATGTAACCAAACATTATGTTTTTAGTAAAATGCACAGTTTCTTCTTCTGGCTATCAAATACGTTTATTACTACATATGTGGAATATCAGAAATCATGCAAGGAATAGGTTGTGTGGTGCAAAATAGACCTACACATGTGGACATTAAACATCATTTGCATTAGTCGTTAACTTTGATTCATTGAGTGATACAATACGTACCCTTAAAGATTCAAGGGTCCGAGGTTCTTGTATTCTTTATGCCAAGTCGACATACTAACAAATCAAAAATCTAGGTAACTATTTTATTATTAAGGTATATTATTTCTTTTTTCTTTTTTAAGCCAGGTAAGAAGCCAACATTACCCAAGAGGGAAAGAATTCGTCTAACCAAGCTCAACCAAACATATCTGACCGAGGCACGTGTCAGAGCTATGTCTACCGAAAATAGCTGATCAGAGTCTGAGCAACAGTTAGAAGCTAAAATGGGAGCCATAAAGGATTAAATAGGGACAAAATGTAGTCTCAAATGTTAAAAATGAAGTTATTGCAGAATATGAGCTCAAATGTGGCTACAAATAATGCTTCGCTAAACGCTACTAAAACCATGAATACGGACCATGGGGTCCCCAATACAAGTGCTGAGATACTGGGAGTAACCTTGGGTAGTTTCTCCGCTACAAGAGTACCAAAACCGACACAGAGGCCTACAATAGTAAGTCAACCACCAAATCCCTCAACTGCAGGGGTATCAGGACTAGAACCAGAGGGCGTTTTCACCTATGATCTCCCAAGAGGGGAACCGACTGTCGTGTTCATCGGTCCTACTCAGCCCGTTGCCAATACTGGCCTCAAGGTGAAAAAGGACAATTAGAAGAAAGACTAGAAAGAAGATATAACAGAGGTTAAGGACAGGCTGCAAGCCTTATAAGGGCCGACTAACTAGAAATCTATCAAATTGGAGGAGTTATGTTTAGCCCTCGAAGGTGCCAATTCCTAAAAAGTTTAAGGTGCTTGAGTTCACCAAGTATGATGGTAATGGAGATCTACACTATTACCTAAAGTCATATTGCGCCAAAATGTTGGTATGGTCTAGAGATGAAAGGTTCCTTATAAACTTCTTCCACAAGAGCCTGACCAGTGCAGCATTGCATTGGTTCATAAAACTATATCATTCTAAACTAAAGAAGTGGAGAGATCTTACTAAAGTGTTCATGAGGCAATACAAGTTCAACCTGGATACACCTCCCATATAAGAGCACTTAAAGGGGGTTGAAGAAGAAAGGAATGGAGACCTTTAAAGAATATGCCCAATGGTGGAAAGCCACAGCAGCTAAGGTTCAACTGCCACTTTTGGACTTAGAATTATGTTCCTATTTTATTCGTACCCTAGGGGACCCGTATCATAAGATAATGCTGGGGACCCATGTGAATGAATTTGTCGACCTTATCCAGGTTAGGGAGAGAATAAATGCTGATGTACGCAACGAGTTATTTGAAGTTACCTCTACGAAAACCAGAAGGCCTATAAGCAATTAAAAGAAGGAAGGGGATATTAGTCACATCTATGTTGCATACCAACATCCTCGCCCTATGCATAGTCAATATCCCTAAACGCCATTTCACGTTCAGAACCCAGCCATGTCTTACCAGCTGCAAGATTCGGCTATAAGTAATCATATAAGTTACCAGACACCGCCACAATCCCATCTTAGACCGCAGCAAATGACGACCCAAAATAAAGGGTTTAGGCCTATGCAACAGTCTCGCAATGATAGGTCATTGCCCAACTTCAATGTCAATCAATCTAAGCTTTTCCACGACTTGGTAGCAAAAAAGCTTATGGGCCCTAAGCCTATTAAGCCACTTCAACCACCATTCCCTGTGTGGTATGACTCCAACACTAATTATAAGTATCATATGGGAGCCACGAGGCATAACATTGACAAGTGTAATGCCTTCAGGAAGCATGTTTTAGCGTTACTAGACAACAATCATATTGGCATAAAGGCAGGTAATGACCCCAACATTGTCACTAACCCCTTGCCAAATCATGATAAAGGGAAGCAAGTGTCCATGATAGATGGGGAAGAGCTTAATTTGAAAAACTTGACGGATGTGTCGTGCACCATGTAGTAGTTATATGAAAGCTTGAAGGACACTGACTATATCTTCACTCAGGATGAGGAGCAAGACATACCTAGAAGGTTATAGAACAGTTACTATGAGTTTCATGAAGGAGAAGTGGGGCATAACTTTGAAGACTGTGAGTAGTTTAAGGAATTAACACAGAGAAAGATGACACTCGAAGTTTTGACCATTAAAAGGACTCAAGAACCTACTGAGGGGAGTGTATGTGTCACAAAGAAAGATGGTGCTAAAACCAAAGAATCGTCTAACCCTACGAAGCCTAGAAGCTCCTTCCTAGTAGTTAATAAGCCAATCTACAAAGTTAAAGAGGTCATTCCAACCCAAAGCCATCGTGCCCCGTGAGGTACAACGAAAGGATCCTTGCCTATCAAAAATCCAACCATTGTTATCCATGCACCATCTCCATTTCCATATCAAAGCAATCATGTTGTACCGTGGAATTACAGGTTAAAAATAGAATGCTCTCATGACAATGAGGCATCAAAAGAAAAGCCTATCATAGAAAAAGGGCATTCAGAAATTGTAAGAGGAATTACTAGCAGTGGTCAAATATACTCCAAGAATGTAGAGGGAATTCCAAACCCAAACCTGGAAGTAGGGGAAAGCTCGAACCTAAGAAAGACCCCTAGGAAGGGAGGACGAGTGGAGACAGAGGAGTTCTTAAAAATTATAAAATAGAGCAAGTATGATATGGTTGATCAACTGCAAAAATCACCGACCTGAATTTTTATTTTGACCCTAATAATGAATTTAGAAGTTCACCAAAAGGCGTTACAAAGCATGTTGGATGAAGCTTATGTATGTTCTAATGTTCACCACTATCACCACAGAAAAAGTGGTGAACATCATAAATACAGTAAAGAACTCTACCTTGATCGCCTTTTCTGAGCATGGGATACACCCCACACTGGCCGGAAAGCCCAAAGCCCTCCACATTACTTTGAAATGCTATAGGTATGTCATTGCTAAAGTACTCATTGATGGAAGGTCAACCCTGAATGTCTTACCCATATCCACTTTAGGGTAATTAGGTTGAGAAGCCATGTATCGAGTACAATGACATGGTAGTAAGAGCCTTCGAAGGGACGATGAGGGAAGTAATTGGAAAGATTGAACTCCTTTTGGAAATTGGTCCAAATCTATTTACTGTCGAGTTCAAAGTCATGGACATCGACACGGCAGATACGATGCTTCTGGAAGACCTTGGATTTATGCGACTGGTGCAATCCCATCAATTGTACATCAAAGGATCAAGTACATTGATGAATGAAGGCTCATCACTATAAAAGGTGAAAAAGAGATGATCATTAGCAAGCCAAGCACAGTACCCTACATTGAAAATGTCGAGCAGGTGGTAAACAGGTCCTACCAGAGTTTGGAAGTGTTAGAAGCTAGGAACTCTACGAAAGGCGCCGACTAAAACCCATTGGGGGTGGGGGAATCTACCAAGGATGTCAATCAAGTAGTGGCCAAGATCATGATGAATAGTGGGTATCAAAAATGAAAAGGATTGGGCGTGAAGCTGCAAGGCATAGGGGAACCAGTTGAGTTGCCTGAAAATCCAGGACGACAAGGGTTACGGTATGAGCTGTATATGGAAACTCGCGGGGCACGACGGAAAAAGGGTAAGCCGAGACTAAAAGTAGAAATACCCCACATCCGAGAAACATTTCCTATTTCTGTTGAGATAATACACCCGAGTGACCCAGTTATAATGGCAAATGAAAAAGAAGGAGAACACATGAAGGTCACATGGATCTAGTTGGACGAGCTAGAAAAAGCACTAAACAATTGGGAATCTAAAATGTTATCAGATGTTATGTCATTAGAGTAATATTTTGAATATCATTTTAAAAGTTTTGTAATTGCTAACAATTTGAACTTTATTTTGAATATCGAATGAATGCAGCAATTTCAATCTTTTTGCCAAAATCTTGTTTAAATCTTGCCTTTTCATATTTATTCTTGCCTTTTCTACCCACTTTCCAAGGAATTTGAATCCTCATAACTCTTGTCTAAAGTAGAAGCACCTGGGTATTGTTCGAATAAGCCTCATGTTGTCATAGATATGAATGATTTAGAAACTGATGATATTGATGATATATCCCAAACCTTTGCTAAAATAATAGAATCTTCAGAAAAGGGTATTATTCCACATGAAGAAACCACCAAAGTGATTAATATGGGGATTGAGGATAATAAAAAAGAGTTAAAAATAGTTGATAACCTGAAAAGATAAGAAATGATTAATCTGTTTAGGGAATATATGGATGTGTTTACTTGGTTCTATCAAGATATGCCAGGAATAGATCCTGAAATTATTGCCCATAAGATACCCTTGTACCCTAATGTAGGGCCTAAGAAATTAAAGTTGAGGAGGATGAGCCCGGAGATGTCCCTCAAAATCAAGGAAAAAGTAATAAAGCAATGAGATGTTGGTTTCCTAAAGGTTGCTAAATACCCTCAATGGGTCACGAACATAGTCTCCGTGCCTAAGAAAGATGGTCGAGTAAGGATGTGCATTGATTATCAGGACTTAAATTGGGCCAGCCGAAAGATGACTTTCCTTTACCTCACATTGATGTCTTAGTCAATAATACAACAAGAAGCTTTATGTATTCCTTTATGGATGGGTACTCTGGCTATAATCAAATCCTTATGCACCTTGAGGAAAGAGAAAAAACCACATTCACACTCAATGGGGAACCTTCTGCTACAAGGTAATGCCTTTTGCGCTTAAAAATGCTAGAGCCACTATCAACGCGCAATGGTAGTCCTGTTCCACAACTTGATGCATAAAGAAATAGTGGTATATATGGATGACATGGTTGCTAAATCAGCTGAAGTGGAGAGTCACATGGCTGTGTTACGAAAGCTCTTTGAGAGACTACAGAAGTATAAACTCCGATTAAATCCTAGTAAGTGCATATTCGAGGCCACATCAAGGATGCTTTTGGGATTCATCATCAGTAAGTGGGGAATAAAAGTGGACCCTGATAAAATTAAGGCAATTTATGACATGCCACCACCTAGTACAGAAACAAAAGTTTGGGGGTTCTTAGGGTGTTTGAATTACATAGCTAGGTTCATTACAAACCTAACTACCACTTGTGAACCGATATTTAAATTATTATGCAAGAACTAACTAAGAGAATGGAATGGGACTTGCCAGCAGGTGTTTGACAGGATAAAGGAGTACCTCTTGAATCCCCCTGTTTTGGTGCCACTTACGTTAGGGCAGCCCCTTATCCTTTATCTGACAATCTGGCCAGAGTCCATGTGTGCAGTGTTAGGATAGCATGACGAATCAGGAAGAAAAAAGCAAGCATTTTATTACCTAAGCAAAAAGTTTAATGAACATGAATCACGGTATCTGTTAATTGAGAAGACTTGTTGTGACCTCATGTGGACCACAAAGAGACTAAAGCAGTACATGCTATACCATGTCACATGGCTGATCTCCAAGATGGATCTAATCAAATACATCTTTGAGAGTCCTCATGTATTAGGAAAAGTCTCAAAATGGCAGGTGATACTCTTAGAATACGACGTGAAATATATGACCAGCAAATCAGTCAAAGGGAGCATTATAGTCAAGCATTTGGTGTCTAATCCCTTAGATGAGTACCAACCATAAGACTTTCAGTTCCCAGATGAGGATATTCTGACAATGGAAAAAGATGAACCAAAGGAGGTCAAGTGGACAATGTATTTTGATGGGACCGCCAATGCACACAACAACAGATTAAGAGTGGTGATAACATCACTTGAAGGCAAGCAATATCCAGTGGTAGTCAAGCTCAATTTCGACTGCACAAATAATGTGGCAGAATATGAGGCTTGTGTCAATGGCTTGCAAGTTGCCTTAAAGTTAGGTGTCAAAGATCTTGATGTGTTTGGAGATTCAGCCCTTGCAATTTATCAGGTAAAGGGAGAATGGCAAATCAAAGATCCCAAACTGATCCCATACCAAAAGGACTTAATGGAATTGATGTCAAGGTTTAAAGAGATAAACTTCACACATCTGACGTGTGATAAAAATCAGTTTGCTGCTGCGTTGGCTACCCTGGCTATAATGATCAAGCTAGACTGTGGAGTCAACGTGCTGCCAATCTAGGTTGAGACTTAGGACACCCCAGCTTACTACCTAAATGTGGAGGAAGAAAGCGATAGGTAACCATGGTTCCATGACATAAAAAACGATGTCCATAGTCAGTAATATCCGGCTGAGGCATCGGAGAATGATCGAAAGACCATTCATCGATTGGCGATGAATTTCTTCCTTAGCAGAGAAGGGTTGTATAAGAAGTCATGGGATAACACTCTGCTCAGATGCATGGATGCATCAGAAGCACGAAGGATAATGACAGAGATTCATGTGGGGACGTACGAAACCTATGCTAATGGCCATACCATGACTAGACAGATTCAAAGGTGTGGATACTTCTAGTTAACCATGAAGAAAGACTACATTGATCATATGAGGAGATGTCATAAGTTCAGACATATGCCAATAGGATCAATGCTCCACCACAACCTCTTCGTAACCTGGTGGCACCTTTGCCATTCTCAATGTGGGGAATCGATGAGATTGGCCCTATTAATCCAAAGGCGTCTAATGGACACCGATTCATTTTAGTAGCCATTGATTACATCACAAAATGGATAAAGGCATGTTCGTTCTCCAATATTACCCAAAGGGTCTTTCTCCAATTTCTAAAATTGAACATCATATGTTAATATGGTATACCAGAAAGGATCATCACTGATAACGCTCCCAATCTGAATGGAGCCAACATTAAAAAGTTATGCGAACAATTTAAGATTAAGCATCATAATTCTACACCGTATTGGCCATAGATGAATGGGGTAGTCGAGGCAGCAAATAAGAATATCGAAAAGATCATCAGCAAGATGACAATCACTTACAAAGATTGGCATGAAATGCTCATGTATGCTCTCCATGGATATCGCACAATAGTACGAACATCCACAGGGGCAACTCCTTACTCTTTAGTATATGGCATAGAGGAGGTTACCCCAGTTGAAGTTAAGATCCCTTCTCTCCAAGTGTTGATAGAATCCAACCTAGAGGAGAATAAGTGAGTAAGGACACGATACGAGCAGCTAAATATGATCAAAGAAAAGCAACTAGTAGCTATGTGTCATAGTTAACTATACTAGAAAAAGATGGCAAGGGCCTTCAATCAAAAGATTCATCCTAGGGAATTCGAGCTAGGGAAGTTGGTTTTGAAAAAGATCCTCCCAAACTAAAAGGATAATAGAGGCAAATTGGCACCTTCATATGAAGGTCCATATGTAGTGATACGAGCATTCTCCGGAGGTGCATTGGTCCTTGCCGATATGGATGGAAGAGAGCTTGGAAGACCAGTTAACTCTGATACAGTAAAGAAATACTTTGCTTAAAATAGGAATGATGGGGAAAAAAAAAAAAGGAAGATTTTACAATCAGGGCCCGTTAAGTCAAAAACCTAGAAAGGTGAATTAAGTAAAAGTTATGGCAATAAATGATGAACAAAGCAAGGCTGCACAAGAGTAAATCACCTACTTGGATGGATCCTTAGAGATTGTCTTCATTAACCAGTTTCAAAATATGTGTATTTGAGGCAATACTAGGCGCAAATGACCAGTGCCACTTGGAGCTGAAAGTCAAGGACATTCCAGTTGCCATTCTTGCTCTCCTTTGCATTTATACCTAATTTATCACCCACTTTCCTTAGGACCATGTGATCTATCTTCAAAATAAAGTCGATTACTCATTTAAGAAACTTGCTTGTTATGACTCTTTTTTTCTTTCTACATAACCTTATCACCTTTATAATTGCTCCATGCATTCAATATGCAAAATAAATATTCAAGTGAATAATGTCATTCAAAATATTGTCTAATGATATGCATTTCGAAAACACCCACGATTTTTTTTTAAATAAGTGCTTCCACGCAATTATTGGGATGAAGCTTAAAGTGTGAAACATATACACGTCTTGGCATTTCTGATTTTGTTACCGGGTTACTCTGTAAAAAGATATTGAAGCATTTTCAATGTCCCCTGATTTACTTGAACCTATAGTCTACCCAACCCTTATCAGTCAAATAGATAAACTACAAGAGAAGCTAAGAATTTACAGTACAGATAGGAATCGCCTACCCTATGGTCTTACTCCGCATGTTATCTATCCTAGCATATGTATTACAAATAAACAAATAAAACTATATGACAAATGAGAAACTATAAGCATGTTATATAACTAAAAAGGATATATATACCTACACAAGTAAAAAAAACAAATAACAAATATATAGGAACATATAGGCATATAATACAACCACATGAGAGAAATAAACAAGAAAACAATGAAAAATAAACAATTAAAACAAACAAAACACAACAAGGGTAATCGAGATAATATAAGGCCATATCATTTCAACTAAATAGTTAAACAAGCTTGACTATCGAAGTATCCCCAGTGGAGTCGCCAAACTGTTGTAACTAACCCTCCAACAGAAAGAATAAAAAGGGTTTAAATTGATTCCCCAAAATGAATCATGAAAATCAATTTATTGGAGTCGCCACCAAAATTTTTTACGAAAAACTTTGGGAAACCAATTTAAGGAAAAGAATAGGCAAAGTGGTTTGCAAAAATAGAGATAACTTCAAGGGTCAACTTGAGAGTAGGGAAGGTGTTTGGCTCCCCACAACATCCGTCCATGAGAATGGTTACTTTAAACTAGTTAAATGAGATAGAATATGGTCTTAAATTTATCTCAATTACATTTTTATTGACATACATGCATGTTCAACAAAGAAAACAAAAACAACAATAATGAAAGCAAACAAATAGAAATTTACAAAAGGCAGACTTGACCTAGGATGAAAGCCTAGGGCCTACGTACCTTGTAATACGGATCAAAGTCCATATAGTTCATTTAAAATGGTGTATTTGTTAGGTGTTTTTATATTTTTGTGAAAAAGAATATGATAGTTGAAATTGAATATATTTTCGCAAACCAAACAGGACTAGAATTTGATTGGCATGTTTTAATTTGCAAAATCGATCTAATATCACTTCCTTGCTCCATTCGTGTTTTCTTTTTTTTTTATTTTAGTTCGTTTTTAGAATTTTAGGCTTTATTTTCAAATTTAAATGAAATGATAATGAGAAAAAAATTTTCTAGATTTCTTTTAGGTTAGAATTTTATTTTTAAAATAGAGGTGAGATTATAATGGAAAAGTATTTGTTTCTTATATTTTCATAACAAATAACGGGCAAAATACCCTTTTTTTTATTTTGGAATTGTTCCATCTTTGTATTTGGAAAATAGCTCTTAACTTTCAAGACCTGAGGAGACTAAGGATCTCACGTGGTCTCTACTAGTTAGTTCTCAAGTGCCTGAGGGGATTAATGATCCCATACGACAATTCGAAATGCTAAAGAAAATATTTAGAATTTCCTAGGATTTTTAATTTTTACTTTTTTATTTTGAAAACATATGGTGACTTCAAAGCTTAAGAAGATTAGTGATCTCACACAGCTTCTACTAGTTAACTTTTGAGTGCCCAAAGAGATTAGAGTTCTCACATGGCTATTGAAATCAAAACAAAACAACAAATTGTGATGGTGTGTATGTGTTTAAACAAACATAATAATGCAATTTCGTTTACAACAATACCCTATAAAAGAGTAAAACACAAAGAAAGAAAGAAAAAGAAAATAAATAAATAATAAAATAAAACAAAATGAAAATACAAAACCAAAAAACAAAAAAAAAAAACTATGAACCTTCTCAAGGCTTTCTTCTTGTTATCTCTTTAACCAAAAATAAATATAAAATAAAATAAAAAAACAGATTTCATGGGAAGTTTAAATCAAAATTAGAATCTTCACAAAGCTTATGCATAGCGCACATATCCGCAAGTGATAATTCCCCAAATGGTATGTCCCAGCGAATACATGTGTATAATATGTATATATGTATATATATGCTCATATATATGTAAATACATATGTATATATATATATATATATAATACACACCTACGTATGCGAGCATCAATTGTTAAAAAATAAATCCAAATCAATTACACCAATCACAGTAAAAGACAAATAGGAAACCGCAACCTTGTCATAAAACAATTCAAACTTAAGGACCATCATAAACACCTATTCCTTCATATATACTCAAAGAACGCCAGGTTAGAGATAGCAACTGATATCATACCAAAATCGAACAGGATAAAATCAAATGGACCCTTGTAAACAAGTGGTTAAACTCCTTGAATCCTACCAACATTGTGGACGAAAAGAAAACTATGCTTCCATTTAAACAAAGGGATCAACAACATTATGAAAGGGCAATGAAACAACATGCATGGTTTCCATGGTAGAATAACGAGCAAGAAAAACGCAATAACCATATCACGTTGTGACAAAAAAGGGAAAGAGAATATGCAGCCGCTGTCATGAGCTCATGTTGTCAACAACATAGACTTATCAGGTAGCAAAATGGATGACCCACAACAGACAAAAAAAAAGGGAAAAAGGTAACACTGTAAATGACTTCCATGGCAGCAAAAGCAGGGAGTAATATGCAGCAACTAAACGAGCTTCGAGATAGCAAAAATGGGGAGCAAAATCGTGCGGAAACCTACATCGAAGCTCATGGCAAAAGCTTAAGGAAAACTACTGCAGTAAATGAGCAAAGCTTGATAGATAATAGGAGGGATTTTACGGAGTGCATGCACGTTATTCCTGACAACAAGGAGGATGAACTTATGCAGTGACATATTCTGATGTTCATGACAGTAAAAGGGATTGGAAACCATGCAACAACACATCAAGTTTCATGGCAACAATGAAAGAAAGATATCATGACAGTCCATTCCAAGATACATGACAGTAAAAGAAGGCATAATGCGTCCACAAACCATATATCCGAGGGGACCAAAGGGAGAGGAACATGCAACCATGATCCCCACGTAAATCGCAACAACCAAATGAGGGAAGGGTTAAGTCGAAATCCCACTAGAAAAACCTCATGACAGTCAAGGGACCAAAACAGTATTGTAACATACCTTTAACCATAAAACAGTAGATGGAGAAGCATTAATGTTGACACTCCCCTCCTCCCTTTGTTAAGTTTCTTCTTTGGCGTTTTTTAGCTTTTCCTCTGTTAATCCCTGAAGCCTTCTTAGACTCTCCTCTCTCCCATTTTCTCTCTCTCTTTCTTGATCTCTCTGTCTGAACCATGTATTGAAAAGGGCATTGGCTGCACCTACCCATTCCTATGTTTGGGGTTTTCAGCAATGCTCAGTATGAAGAAATATACTGAGCTACCAGATATAGGGCTACTACAATGGCTTCCCTACTTTGGCCGTTTGCACTGTCCCTTGACACGTTATTTTCAAGTTTCTCTTCCTTTTTAGTTTTCGACCATCAGATTCTAAGATCTTTTCTCTTATTATTATTTATACGATATTACATTTTTTTTCTCTTTTTGATTTGATTTATGCTTTTATTTTGATTTTGATTTTCCTAATTTTATTATTATTACTATTAATTTTTCATTTTTGGATTTTTTAATTTTCTATTTGTGTTTTTTATCATTTCTTTTTTTTTTTTTATCATTCTTATTTTAATTTGTTATTATTAATTAATTTTTATTTTTGGATTTTTATTTTCCTTATCTTAAGGTCCCCCATTATTTATTTTCAATCTCAAATTGTCCCCACTTGAGGGTGTCATTTGAATCTATCATTTTAATTTTTCTTATTTGCTTGATTATCAATTAATTAATGAATTAATTAATTAATTAATTAGGTAGTTAGGAATAACGTGTTCACAAATCTAGTATTTAATTGTAAGGGGTATGAAAGTCTTTAAACAAAAATTTTAAACCAAATGAGACAAATTCTTTAAATCAAAGGGAGGCAAGCCCTTATAAATTAAAGTACCAAATGAAGAATATAAAAATTTTATATATAAAAATTAAAATTTTAAATATCCAAGAAAGGCAACCGTACTTTGCACCCTCTTGGATCCATCTTAGCCTACAGCTAAAATATGATAAAATCCATGAACATATTTCATGATAAAAATTAATAATAATAACACAAAAATGTTAATATGTTTCAGTTAGTAGGAATAAGTTGATGAATGGTGTGAATGATGATGAATGTAGTAAAAAATGGGAGGTTTATCCTTTCAATTTACTTTTTTCATATTTTTCTTTTATTTTTACTATAACAAGCTAATTGATAATCCCACCCTTTAGTTTCATTGAAATTTCATATTAAGTGAAAGTGAATAAATGGTTTTACCCAAGCAACTATTTAAAGCACGCCAATGGTTTTTGACGCTTTTAGATGGTGCCTTATATGCCGCTGTCACAAGTCCATCAAAATTCTTTTAAAAGCTCAATATTATTACACCATTTATGCTTTGTTCACGTTTGATCTAAAATTCATAACTGGATAATTGTGTCTATGGAGATTTATTATATATATTTAAATATACTGTGAGAATTCAAATTTCAATAGTTAAGTGATTTATTCATATAAAATAAACAACAAGCGGATCGTTTTTAGTTTTTCATATTGAAGACCTAACTTTAATATCTAAGTCAATTGCGTGATAATGTGGTAATATAACATTCAATAAAGTAGTAATTTTTTGTCGCTGAGTTTTTGGTTCACCCTTGTCTAATCCAAGGCTTTTTAGTATTTTAATTATTAGAAATGATTTTCAATTAAGTGATTTTTGAAAATGGTATTTTAGTAATTTATGTATTAATCTTGTATATCAGCAAGAAACTAAATTAATTGGCCTAAAATTCAGACTTACAGGTTTTATGAGCCAAAACTTCATTTCTGGGAAAAGTACTTAATAGGTCAATTGTTGTGCTCCATGGTACACTATAGAAAGGAAACCATCTGAAGACAAACAAAGAACGAAAATGCCTATAATCATTTGAAGTGTTGTGCTCCATGGTTGTACTGCGCTTAATATATTGTTTGTATTCGTCCGTGTGAGTTAGTCATAGTTGAGTGCTCTTAGTGTCTGTACAAAACAGTTTCTTGTATCTTATGTTGTTAGGTAGCTTGTGAGGAAAACATAGAGTTTGATGTTTGTTAAAACCAGAACGTTGAGCCCATATGTATGACTTGAGATTAGGTTGTAAAGGTTAGGAAGCTTGTCATGCGACGAGATTTGGTAGTCTGTGAGGGACTAATTAAATTGTCCCAAAGTGCAAAAGTAAAAAATTAATTTAGAACTTTTTTTGAAATATAAATTTGGGCCAAATCAATAATTTTTATTTTAGAAAATATATTTCTCATAATATCTATTTTTCAATTTTAACATGATTAAAACTTTTTCTGAACATTCATTTTGGAGTTTTTCAATCAACATTCCAGGCAAAATGTTTCAAAATCTGTAATTAGTAGCTCATAATACTTTACAAATTCTGCTGTTAATATTTTAAGCATCTCAGATACTAAACATCAAAATTCGCCAATCTTAGTCTCAGATACTAAAAGTTGATACAAAAGAAGCACTTCAGTTTTTATGAAAAAATGTATGAGATGAATCGGATGGTTACCTTAAAAACAAAAATATCTCGCTTATGTGTAATTCATGCTGGAAGACCGAAACACCTTGCTTCAATTTCATTTAAAAAAGTCGTCAGCAATATTGTCAAACTTATGAATTTAGACAGAATCAAGAAGGGGATATAGACTCATAAAATAAACTCGTAACATAGAATTATAAGAATTTACCTCTATTAATAAATAACTATTAAATATAACTAAATTTCAAAAAAATAAAAATAAAAATTCATACATATATATAAAATATTATTGTAATAACCCAAATTATAGAAGTAGAGAATGATTAAAAAAATTATTAGAAAAATATTTTTAAATTATAAAACTTTTAATTATAATTAATTAGGTAGAGATTGAGTTTAAAAGTTTTTTGAAAGCGTTTAGATTAAATATATTAAAAAAAAATTAAAGACAAGCTTTGCCATTATTACACTTACTAATATAGAAATGCAAAGTAATTAAAATTTAAAATAATATTAATTTTAATAGTAATAAAAATGTAAACAAGTTTGAGAAAATATTAAGTACATATATATATATATATATATATGTATGTATTTTAAGCTATGCAATGGAAAAAAAATTTTAAAAATTTGAAAGTAGAGTTAATCATATAATCACAATGTAATACATGATTTGCTATTAATTGCAAGTAAAATATATTAGAGTCATAATAATGTAATTATATTTTGTAATATAATTTTTTTTATATTTAATGGTTAAAATAATTGATTTGAACATAAAGTTAGTTAATTTTCCTTAAAAAAATGAATTGGAATATTGGATTATTCATATTTGGGTCAAAAACTTAAATAAAAAATTAATTTAGTTGACTTTAGTCAAACTCGGTAAGTCTACTCAAGTTTGACTAATTTTATGCTAGTTTAATTGATTCTATCTAAGTTTAACTGAATCTACTCTGATTCTGATTTTACAATTGAGTTAAATTGATTTCTCTATCTAAAAATATAGAATCGACGAATTTAACGAGTTGACTTATAATTTTGATAACTATGATCATCAATATAATTTTTTTTAAGAAGAATGAGTCAAAAAAAAGTTTTTTTTTCCTATACCTAAAATAATTTTATAACTGGAATTAAAAAATAATTCCGTAATGACATTAATTAAAGTGACAAGAGAAAAGTCAAATCTCATAGAGCCGTTATGTGAAAGAGGAATCTATCTGTCTCTCCCCCCAAAATTTGGTTATATAAAACAAGGAAAATAGGGATGACTGACTTGAAATTTTTTATTTTGATAAGAAAATTTTCGGTCATTACAATTTTATTCATATTAATCTGGTCCTTGTAGTTTTAAAGTTTATAATTAAGTCTTTACAACTTACAAATTTTTTAACTATAATTGTATACTACCTTAGCACTCTTAGTATGTACATGGCAATATATTAGCAAAAATATGGTTATAAGGATTAGATTTAAAATTCTGTAAATTCTAAGATTTATTTACAAAATTTTAAATTGACAAAATTAAAAACTAAGTGAAACTATATAAGGATCAAAAATATAATTTTTCCTTTCAATAAAAAAGCGTTAGTAAGTATGTAATTTCTTAAAGTTATATATAGAATAGATTTCAACCCGATTAATTATTTTTAAAATTGCTAATTGTAGATTTTAAAACCACACTTGGCTGTACAAGTTCGGTGTTACATCTATTTGGATCTTCTACAAGTATTAAAGAAATTGATAATTTAGAAAAGAAAATAAAGATACGAAATCTGAAACCCAAATTTAATATTGCAAATAGTATAAGGCCTAAATGCCATCTGAAAAAAAAGGTTGCAATATGAAAGGGCAAAATTTAAGAAGAAAAACTACCATGTAAAAGAAATAACGCCAAAGCATGCCATTGAAGTGTGATGATAATAACTTTTCTATATCAAATTCATGATCAGATAATTTAATAAAAATTATATGAATCTAGTTATATAACCCCTCCAAGAATTTGGTCTTTTAAATGGATCTATATGTGATAACCTATCAAACTTTTCTCTTATTTTGATATTCTACTATTTACTGACTATATATATTCAATATACTTATATACTGCATGCATATTGGAATATTCTACAGAAAGATGGCATCGACTACTGACACTAAAAAAATTCGTAGGGAATACCACTTATGCATGAGCATATCTGTCTATGTATATATATATATATATATATATATATATTCTAATTGATCATATTCCTATAAATTAATGAGAACTCATCTTCAAATCTGAAATAATATTTGGCAAAAGAAAGTTGTTTAGGATTATGAAAACCTGTTAAAAAGAATTGAGAGGTATGTTCCCTCGTTTGAAAATATCGTCTAGCTTCATTCATGCTGTTACTTTTTCTAGTTGATTCTATCTTTTGATCTGGCTTGCAAGGCGGCATGCTTCATCAGTTGATGATTCCTTGAGTTATTCCTTATCTGATTATTTAATGAAATCCATTTAGAGCCAAAAAAAAAACTGGAAAGTTGAGAGCCAAAGGAAGTCGATCCTGATTAAAAATTTAATAAATGTAGTAGAAATTCATATGGTTAATTATGAGATTCATCAAATTAAATAACCTCACTAATGCATGCCTATGGACGGACATATATATTATAATCACATAGAATGACTCAATTCACACCACAAGTATTTAACTAAGCTTTTTTTAATGTTCAAAGAAAATTATTATATTATATATACATACATACATACATAGCCTTCTTTTAATGTATAAGCTTTGTTTGATCAATGAAAACTCTCCATTGATCAAACTCTCAGCTCCTAGTACAATGACTTTCCACCTTTCTTATACATGTATGAGAAATTCTTTAAAATACATAAATTCTTTGGATCAACAAAAACAATAATGAAGTAATTAATTAATTAGATGCATCTTAAATTAAGAATTCTTCAAACTCTAAGAATTTTTTTAAAATGAACGAGAAAATTAATAAAATAATTAATTGTCTCTTAAATTAAAAATTCTTTAAAATTTGAACATTTCTCAGAGTCAACAAAAAATATAATGAATTAATTAATGTATAATTAACTACCCCTTAAATCCTTTAATAAGGACTATAAACATAAATTGACATTGTTTAAAATTAAAACTAGAAAAAATAATATATAGTTGATGTGTTTAATGAATTATTTGAATCATCTATCATCATACATTACTCAAAATTATAGACAAAATCAAATGTATTTCTATTAATTTTTTAAATTTCAAAATTGTTCAGAAGAACAATAATAACAACTGCTTTGGGCAACAATACCCATAAATGCAGTTATTTTGAGTAGTGTGTGTATATATACCTATGCAGACATATATTCTTACATTATAGGAATAACGGACAGTATATATATTAATATATAAATCTATAGCTTACGCATTTAGGAGACAAAACGTTGAAAATTGGGACATATCTCGTCTGCCTTTTAAAATGTTTGAGTTCACATCTTGTACTAATTTTTGTTGTAATATTGACAAATTATATTGTTTATTATTATTTTATCTTTCTTAATGTTATGGAAGGACACATAATATATATATATATATATAACCCCGTTGCCATGGAATCCAGATGGGGTTTGCTGTACGGTCCCCAACCTTAGAAATTTTTTTAAAATTTTTTCGTTCAAATTTTTTTTAATGGGGAGAAATGGATCCGCATACGTTGCCACTGTCCACGCCAAGGATTAATAAATTAAGTTAGATTTCATCAAACACATTAATTGCAGTGTACGTATATATATTGCCTCCATAGGCATAGGTAAATTAAGCAGGGAATATAGCATAAAGCAAGTACTGTGCGTCGTACAGATCGTATAAACATTAAACAACAATGGAGAAAGCTCGCAAAGGCTATGTTCCAGTGCTAGTGGACAAAGGAGAAGAAGCAGAAAAGATTTGGGTACCCATTAAAGTGATTCAGCATCCCACCATCGTTGACTTGCTGGAGCAATCTGCAGACGAGTATGGATACCAGCCTGGCTTGCTCAGAATCTCATATGATGCTGAAAGCTTCAAAACTGTCGTCCACGAGATATCCAAAAAAGAACGACGAGTTAGAAACTTGTAGTAGGTTCTTATGTATGAGAATCAAAGTTAGTGAAATAGTGATCAATCATTAGAGTTGGAGTACCAGCTTATCTAAATAGTGGCGGAGCCACAGATATTTGACTTCCCCCCCCCCCCCCCTTCCCCCTCTCCACCCTCAAATTTTTTTTATATATATTGTATTGATATTTAATTTTTTTGCCTCTATATATTTGATTTTTTGGAATCCACTAAAATTATTGAACTTGATGATTTGATCATATTATTTTGTTTTTGTTATTTGAAATATTAATTTGAACCCATTAGACTCATATATGTATTATGTATGTAATTTTATATTTAATTTTTGCATAAACATCTTATACATTTTTGTAAATTGTAATCTTATAATAGTTGAATAGAATATGATTAAGTTTAAATGTCAATATTAGTTAGACATCGAACAATTGTCCCTATATACGCTAAAATAAATTTTTGAAATGTTAATGGATAAAATAATATTTATAATCCTCTATAAATATTTTTTCATAAATTGAAAATTATAAGTTGTAATACTATTGCTGATAAACTTATTTACTTCTTTCAAAATATTACATTGGATTGCATGATGTTATAAAGTGATAGTTTATTTTGTTTAGCATATCTTTATTATGTATTATATAAGTAATGAGTAAATATAAATGTTTTCATAAGTACTTAGATAGTGAAATTAATATTAAAATGATGAGTAATAAATAGTATAATATTTTAAAGTTATCTTTAAATTTAAGAAGGAAAAAATTAAGATATTACTAGTAAATTAATCTCATTTAGTTTAATTTAAAATTTTAAATGAAAGAATTTTATTTTAAAAATATAATATTATATATAACTTTTTAAAATAAAATATAAAAGTTTGAAAACAAATTTTGCGCCCCCACTACCTCTGAGTCTTGGCTCTAGCTCCAACCCAATAAATAAGGGCTTGTCTATTGTACGACCATTTTTCCCTAACTACAAAACCCCAACAATACTTCAAAAATAAAGACATATTTGTTAAGATTATTATTACTTAGTCAAAAGTTATAACTATTAATTAAAGTGTAAGTTTATTTTTTAAACCACGACCTAACACAAACCCATGTTTTGACTATAATTTGACTTCATATCTATGCTTCCACCATAGAACAATTACTGTTGCACAATTTGGCGAACACTGTTTCTGTGTTTGACACATGCATGTCAAACATTTTTGTTAAATAGGATACAACACATTTCAAATTTTATTATGTGATAACTATATGCATATTAGAGTCCATGCTTCATAATTTCTCAAGCATCAAGACGCTCAGCTATATATCTTATATTCTTCTATAACCTTACTTTACTGTTGTCTGCTTCTGAAAATGAAAAACCAGCATAGCCTTAGGCATTGAAATATTGCAGGTTATTAGACTCAACCATTAACACTAAAATAGAGTCAACTTAGCTTCATTTCATGCATTAACTAAAGCCACATGTTCCACTTCCAGAAACCATACAATGTTTAAAACTCGATCTAATGACGTTGAGACTTATGAGTTGATCAATTTTGAAATAATTAATTTTATGTAATATCTATATAGTATTCACTACCTATCATAATTTGTTTTAGGTATTTATATTATAGGATCCTTTGCGTGAGAATCATGAGGGAATTCACTCATGGGATCTATTTGCAGTACACAACACGTAAACACACTACACAATTATAAGCATGAAGCAATGAAATAACAGGACATCAATCTCATCAACACATACACTTTTTCCGAAGATGATACTATAGGATATATCACCAACAATATTTATCACCTACAGCTTTGGCCATTTGTTTAATTAGAAATCTTCTACACGAAAAGGTTTTCTGACAAAAACTTCTTTTTGTGCCATTTCTGTTTTTCACTTCGCTTATCACTGTAAGTTTGCTAAAGTCACTGTTACCAACCATAGGCCAAATCATTGTCAAATCTTAGTGGGAGCTTGCAAGCGTGTGCTCTCTACAGGTGCTGGTGTTGGTGGGAAAAGAGAGTGATGATGGAAAGATCAGGGTATCAGTGAAAATGATCAACCATATTCTGGCATTGTGGAGTTACTAGAGAAGCGGGAAGAAGAGTTTAAATATCATCAAGGCTTGGTTGAGATTTCATATGGTGCTAATAGCTTTATGAGCAAGCTTGGGAACATATAACTAGGAAGTAATTCTGTACATTGGAATCGCATGCTACAGATAAATGGATTACATAATTTTGTAATTGTAATTATTTTTATTTCAATGGAAAATTTCTTAAAAGTCTCAGGAGTAGAAGAATGGAAGGAATGCTTTAGGGGCAAGTGTGACAATTTAAATAAGTGAGGGAAAGTTGGGAAAAAGAAAAGTTAAAAGAGTTAAATAATAAATAAATTACATTTTACTTGAGATTGAGGCTGGCACAAGTAGCTAAGCCTCTCCAATGCATATGAGGTACTAAGATTCAAACATCCTCAAGCAATTTTGAAGTAAACCTTTTCTTTTTCAGCATGTGCCATGTGTCCCCGTTGAGAAATTAGGAAAATTAGCCTTTTTTCCCTTCTTCCTTCATGCTTGTCTTCTTCCTTCCTTACGCATGCATTGTCATTCTTCAAGCAGAAGAAATTTCTTGCTCTCTCTCTCTCACTCGGGCCTATATCTATAGTGATGTTTGGTGGTGGCCAAAGTGGTTAGAGTTCCAAGCTAGTTCTATGATTTTGCTGGCATTTTGACATGATTTACTAAGCATTCCTTTAAATTTCCATAGGCTTTGATTCCTTATTTCAGCCCTTTCTCCCTTGATTTCTATGTTCAATTTCAATCTTTAAGATCTGAATTTCCTTAAAGCCCTCTTTGGCCAAATAGGTGAGGGTTTGATGATCATATTTAGGGTTGTTTATGGTAGAATTTCATCAAATTTCCTTGGGGGTTCATGTTATTGGTGAGAAACCACCCTTTCCCCCAATTTTGTAGTTAATATAATTTGTGAACTTCTGTCACTAATTCAAAACCCTTGCTATGACAGTGAGTTGAAGCATATGAAGTGGAGAAATCTGAAAATTTATTGTTCATCTAACATCATTTGACCTCAAGAAGAAGGATTAAGTTGTTGGAAGCTTCTGGTTTTGAGCAATAAGTTATATTGAGGACTTTTCTAAAGCTTATCATGAATGACATTATTGTAAAGGGAAGCTTGATGAAGGGAATTTCATTGGGAGTAGTTATTAGCATTGGATATTACTTTAACTTATTGTTGGTATAATTTTCCAGTCATTGGAGGATGTTAGGAAACTTAAGGGCTATGTAGAAGAGATTATTTGATCAATTTATATGTGTATAGATTTTTTAGACATATATCAATGTTAGATAAGGTGTTTAACATCATAAGTTGAAGAACTTTAACATTTCTATTTTGGGATCGAAAACAAAAAAAAGGTGGAGAAATGAGCAAATTGAGAAATTATACTAATTGATTGTGTATACATGTGTGTATTTATAATTTGGACTTAAAGGCAACTAATTTTCCATTGGTGGAAATTCACTTGAACTTAAAGGCATGAGGACTTTACCAAAATCAAAATCTTGGGTTGTTATCTATGTGCTAGATATTGGTATTTAGCCCACATGGTGGTAGAATAAAATTCAAAACCTCTAGACCATTTAGGACTCCTAGACACTTTTCTAAGTTGTATATGTATGTTGGTAATTAAAACCCTTATAGGGGTGAATGTGAACTTTTAAGAAAAGAAGTAAATAAAAAAAATGGCAACCCTGGATAACTATTTACTTTTGAATCTATTAATGTGTTGGGTTTAGGTCGAGAAATTTATTTGAGTTAAGATGCTTCCTAGCATTAGAGTTGTTTAACCAACTCAATAACCTCTGAAACCTAGACTAACCTGGTGTATTTAGGCCATGTTGTGCCACATTAAAGAAACAAAAAGAAACAATAGAGCTATAAAGAAACTAGGTTACTAGGTCAAGCTGGGCTAGGTACACAAATAGGCTTTTAAAAAAACACCATAACCAGGCTCGGCCCAAATATATAATATAATATATTATATTTTATTATAGTATATCATATATATATATATATATATGTATATATTTCTGTGTGTGTGAGTGTGTGTATGTGTGTTTTAAAAAAAATAAAACTAGCAAAACCCTAACCTTATATTTGATAAGATAAGGAATTGATTAAGAGAAGGAAAAAAGAAGATAAAGAGTAAAATCATAACCTCATATCTTGATCTCAAATATTATCTGCTTTCGCCTTTAATTTTAATCTTCGTCTTTACTCTCATTCTTCCTTCGCATCTAGTATCTCCCTTTGCATACGTAGGCAGATCAAAGATCATAACCACACGAGGCCACAAGCACATCTAATTCTGATCTCTCTTACGGTTGTACTTGCTCACATGTGGTACTTGTAGATTAAAGATCCCAGGCCATACATAAAGAAACTACATAGAAAGAAAGGAAAAGGCATAAAGAAATTTTGCCTCATAGTTATATTATTCATGAAGATAAATTAGAAAAACCAAAAGAGATAAACAATCACTACATGAAAATAGGGTATTAGGGATGGAAAGAAAATCTGTCTCTAATGGTTCAAAAACTGAATTTGGGATAAAAAAAATTCATCCTTCATTCAAGTGCTACAAATTTTTAGGGATGGGAAAAAAAAAAAATTTGTCACTCTGCTTTAGGATAGCAAAGATGGAATTTTCTCACAAAGTAAGAAATTTGTCCCAAACAAATAAGAACAACATATTCCTTGTTTAGGACAGAAATACAAATCTGTCCTAAAGCCAGTTCAACTTGAGACAAAATAGGGACAAAAAATCATCCCTAATCAATAAATCCTAGGATGGAATTTTGTGTCCCAAATCCATCTCAAGTTGAAACAAATTTAGGACAAATATTCACCCTAGAATTCACTTGTTTGGGACTGAAAAATCCATCTTAGATGTGAGAGATGAAATATTTCGTCCTTATTATGTCTCTAATTAACCATTTGAAATAGCAATTTGTCCTTAATCTATCCCTAAATATTAAATATAAAATAACTTACCATTGTATTCAATCCAACCAATGTCCAAAACACATCCAGTGAACCAATCATTAGACTTGATTAAAACCCAGAAATTTCAAGAAATTCAATATCTAGAACACTAATTGCAACTAAACCAAATAAGCAATTAAACTAAACATTCCAATTTGCTAAAGTACATCATAAAATAGTCTAAACTGTGAAATACTCCATGTCAGCTAGACTAATAAAGCTAAAGACACAATGTTAAGAAAAGTGAAGACATAATGTTAAGCAAAGACTATGAAAGTAAAGAAAAGTAAATACAACATCCTAAACTATAGGGGGATCCTAGTCTTATGCATCATCATTCGAGTCCAGATTTTCATCTATGCTATTTAGTTGAATATGAGTCATCACCCTACTAAGTTGGTGTTTTAAAGACATAATCAAATGGTTTTGCTTAGAAATAGTTTGCTTGAGTTCTATTGTCTCCTGGGTTGTTGTAATCATAATATGTCACCACAACTCATCTTTGAAGCTAGGGTGGAGTCCTGACTGAGGTGTCGATGTGGGAGTTGAACTGGATACACCAATGTCAAGCCTCAGATCTCACTCTAAAAATTTTACATTTTTTATTCTTACAACCTACTACTTCCAACCAAAGTGCAACTTCCTCAGTAGAATCAACATTATGATTAGCATCAATTGACCCTTGAGAAGATCTGGACGACTTTAACCTCATATAATCAGCCTTCAAAATAATGAAATATTAAAAGGATTACAATGGGGACATAATACAAAAGAAAACAAATCACTATAAAGATGTTTCAATATACTCACAGATACTTTTGCCACTCTATGGTTTATAAATTCCCTATTTTTCTCATCATGATGTGTCCTCATAAATAGCTCAAACAAAGTAAGTTCCCTGTTAAGCTTCTTAGTCTATGATTGTCATTGAAGAATAGATAGAGATGATTACTAGGTGATTGTATTTGATAGCAAAAGTAAAAGCACTTACTAGCTTCCTCTTATGCTCAGAAATGGTAATGCCACCAACCTTATACAACATTGTTCTTATTTGAGATGACTGATTTCTTTTAACAATTGCTCATTTCTCTTTATACATGTCACTATCCCATTGTCATATCAATTCGTTCATGACATTATCTGGAATCCACTTCTGCTTAATACCTTTGGCCAAGTCCTCACTGACTCTACACATCATTGCCAGTAACCACTCTCTACACCTTTTATTCTAGTTATTCTTTATTTCTTTATCATGCTCAAGAATCCATTTGTGAAGCTTCTACAAACATTAAATAAAATAGAATCAATACGTAAGCATAAGAATAGAGTATAAGCATACAATATAGAATATGAAGGGTAGAACAGACATACATATTGTCCATTTGTTAAACCACATTTTTTTGACCTCATGTAGAGTTTTAACCTAAGTGTAGCAAGGATAATCAAATTTTCCTTGAATTATGGATGACAATTCTCTAGCGGCATCTACTACAGGATTGAACCTATATAATTTCCATAATTTATTGCATGATTATCCTGATATGTTCATAAAAAGAAAAGAAAGAAAAATGACGTGCAAGAAATTGAAAACTTACATATGTTTATTAGGATAAATCCATATCTGACCATCAATAGGATCACGGCCTATTGAAAGGTAGGAGGTTGTGTGCCACTAGGGGAAGTCCTTATGATTGATTAGTCTAGTGTGGCAAAGAAGCAGGAGTCACACCCTGAACATCAAGAGAGAAAGCTTAAGAGCTTGAAAGTAACCTACTTGATGAGGCTGATGCAATATCTGGAGGAGAGGCAGACGGAATGCTTGGACTAGCTACAACTTGGACGATGGGAGTAGAAGATGCCTCGTTGAATAGCCCACACTACATGGAAGCTGTAAACTATCCTTATCCTTATCCTCATCTGGAATAACAGCTTGCCATCTACACATGCATAAAGTGAATTTTAGAAACATAAACATATAAATGGTAAAAGCATATAAACATGAAACAAAATGCATGCAAACCATAAAGTCAAAACACAGTTACATTTAACCATATAAAGGCACAAATATGCTTTAACAAAAAGCTTAAGATTACCATTTATATACGTGCTATGAACTCTACTCATTGGAGGTAAAGGCATTTGCACTATCATCTTCATCTAATGATTGAGAATTTGACTCAAATTCACTCTCCATATCATATTCATTATCAGTATCATATTCAATTTCAGTGGTGTTTTGGTTGCTTAAAATGGGATTTACTTCTTCATAGCCACCCTCATTGTCCTGTTATGTCTGGAGTTCATCATTATTAATAACAATAGGCAATACAACTTGTAGCTCACCACCTTGGAATGTATTAAATTCAATTTTAATCATTGTTGGAGCATCAATTATGGCCCTAGCCTTAACTTTAGTGGCTACTAGCCAATCAACCTCGTCACAATTTGCAAGGTAAGGTGTATAATATACCTATATTACTTCCAGTGCAAATATAAATGGATCATACTTGTTGTATCTTCTTGATGCCTGAACTTTGACAATTTCATATTGATCATTAATGTGTATACCACAGTTAAGGGTAGGATCAAACCAATCATACTTAAAGAGCACTATCTACTTAACTGGTATCCTTGTATATTCTAGTTTTGCAACCTCTCGCAATATGCCATAGTAGTCCTTTTCTAACTGTCCATAGTCAGTTCCCCTTATGCAAACACCACTGTTGATTGTTAATTTTTGAAGGCTTAATGCATTTATGTGGAACTTGTAACATTGCTAAAGTAAATAGGTCACACTTAAACTTCCTCTTTGGCTTACGAGCTATGTTTTGTAAGAAAGGATCTCTCACATTGTTCACAGGATCATGAACCCATAAAATACAGACCTATAAATTCATTGGTATGTTAAGATTAAAGTTGTAAGTCACAAACTCCTTACATAGTAATACAACCATGAAAGGAACTAAGATTCAATGTGTTGTTCCACCTCAGCATCAATGATATGTGGCATTGAAGTAGTTAATACCTCAACGTACATGCTGCAATTTGAAGTTGAATTAGTAATATAAAATGAATTATGGAGAATACAAAATTATGTGAGGTTGGCTAACTCCTACTTCAAGTAATGTTACACTTCATCACAATTCATAAGCACATATATTGTGGCTACAGCCATTTCAAATTCATCAAGAAAGCATGACTTGTATGCCTCATATGACCAACCCAGATAATTGAATACTTAAATTACTGGCCAGATTGATTCCCCACCATCATCATTTCTAGGCACTTTCATTCTCTTAGGTTGGACATGTAACTCAAAATAGTGTGAACAAAAAATAATTGTCTCTTTGATTATGTAGGCGTCGCATATAAAGCCTTCCACACAAGCTTTGTTCCTTACTTTCCTCTTTAAAGTATGGAGAAACCTATACAAGAAGCAGTTGAAGGTCAAACATGCACAAATAGATAAGTAGATAGGGCATGTCCATCAAATGGATACATCCACCGATATTGAACTGGTCTGCTAACCTTAGATTTGTTCGTTAAATGGATTGATAGGTGTTTCATTGAGTCAAAAAAGCCTGGGGGAAATATCATCTCTAATTTGCATAATGTCAAGATAATGTTTTACTTCAATAACTTTAGTTACTCTACCCTCCATGTAGTGGAGCAAAGGTCCCTAAAAAACTAACTAAGCTCAATTAAGGGATTCAAAACTGCTTCTAGTAAGGCATTCAAGGCCACAGGAAGTAACCGTTCCATGAATACATGACAATCATGACTCTTTAATCCATGTGGCTTAGCCTCTTTAAGGTTTACGCATTGGCAAAGATTTGAAGCATACCCATTAGGTAACTTTAAGTTCTTGACCCATTGACAAATTGCTTGTTTTTGCTCAACATTGAAAGTGTACTTTGCTAATCCATTAACATTATGTACCTATCTACCTATCCAAACTTAAGGTAAGGCCTATCAATCCCTTAATTAGTTATAAGTTCATTGTATATAAGTGTGTTAAATATAAATATTTGATTTCCTTGTCGTAACCTACCTTTCGGTGAGAGGAAATAAAAAGTTTAAATTAATTCCCAAAAATGAATCTTGAAAATCAATTTATTTGGAGTCACCACCAAAATTTTTAACGGAAAACTTTGGAAAACGAATTTAAAATAAGGAGAAAAAGGCAACATGGTCTGCGCAACCAGAGATGGGTTCAAGAGTCTATTTGAGTGTAGGGAAGGTGTTAGGCACCCCACAACACCCATCCCTAAAGAAGATTACCTTAAACTAATCAGTTGAAATAGAATATGGCCTTAAATTTATCTCAATTACCCTTTATTGACGCGCATGCCCGATAAACAGAGAAGATAAAAATGACAATAATATAAGCAAATGAGTAGATATTTACAAAGGGCAAACTTGACCTAGGATGAAAGCCTAGGGCCTACATACCCTACGATAGGGATCAAAGTCTACGTAGTTCAACCAAAATGGCATATCTATTGGTTGGTGATTTTTAATTTTTGTGTTGAGAATAGGAGGGTTTAAATTAAATAGATTTTTTTGTAAATAAAACAGGATTGAAATTTGGTTTGGGTGTTTTACTTTACGACAACAAAATTAATCTCGCTCTCCTGATCTCTTCATTTTCCCTCCCTTTAAATTTTCTATTTATTTTCAGGATTTTAATCTTTATTTTGAAATTTAAATAAAATCATTATAAAGAACGAAATCATTTTGTAAATAATATAAAAAAAATATTTAATTAAGATATTTATTTTTGCATTATTATCATTTATTTATCATGCACTAATTTTTGGGCTTTAAGGAAATTAATATCTCACATGATCCCAAACACTCGAGGAGAACAATATTCTCACACGATGATTTCGTAAATAAGGGAAAATATTTAATTAAAGTATTTATTTTTTTATTATTATTATTTTTGAAACAAATATGTACTAGTTTTCGAAATCTAAGGAGATTAAAATCTCACATGATCCCAAGCATTCGAGGAGAATAATATTCTCACGCGATGATTTCATAAATGATAGAAAATATTTAAAGTATTTGTCTTTCCAATATTGTTATTATTTTTAAAACAAATATATACTAGTTTTCAGAATTTAAGGAGACTAAAATCTCATATGATCCCAAGCATTCAAGGAGAACAATATTCCCACATGATGATTTCGTAAATAATAGAAAATATTTAATTAAAGTATTTGTTATTGTTATTTTTAAAGCAAATATGTACTAATTTTCAAAATCTAAAGAGATTAAAATCTCACATGATCCCAAGCATTTGAGGATAGTAATATTCTCACACGATGATGACATGGCTTTATTTTTCATATATATTTTTATGAATTTTAAAATTGGAATTGTTTAAGCCTTATTTTTAACAAGATCAATTCCCTTAAGCTAAGGGGACCCTAGTCCCATATGACACTTTAATTTTTATAAAACACTGATTCAATCATTTAGTAATAATAGAAAACATTTAATTAGAATATCTATTTTTGCATTATTATCATTTATTTATTTTTAAATAGGTACGTACTAATTTTTCAGGTCTATGGAGATTAAAGTCTCACACGACCCCAAGCACTCGAGGAGAAAAATATTCTCACATGACCTTAAAGTGTCTGTGAAGACTAATGGTCTCACACGGTGATGTTAAGAATCATATATATATATATATATATACATATATATGATTGGTGAATTAAAATTATTATTTATTTATTTTCATTATTATTTTGTCATTTTTCAATTTATTTTTTAGAAGGAAAAAGAGTCACGTGTCAATTTGGGAGCCTAAGTATATTTGTGATTTTGCTTGTACATAGACATAAATACACAAAGTATATGCATATATATATGTATATGCCCTCTCCAAAGTGTTTCCCAGTCTCCAATATGGGTTTACAATTAATCAAAGCAAGGAGACAAAACCACTATATTTATTAAGAGTCACTACAGAACATGTTCCAAGCATCAAGCTCTATCATTCTATCTTCTAAAAACATCCCTCTTACAAAGGAGACAAGGAATAATAGTACCACAATGTCAGTCAAACTTTAGCAGCCAAAGAGGCATACAATGCAGTATAATACCTGTGAAAATGAAGCAGAATATGCAACACCATACCAGTGGGTTTTACAACCAAAATGAGGCAAAATACGTTGCATAATACCAGCGTGTTTTATAGTGAGAAAAAAAGCAGAATATGAAGAACCATACCAAAGTGTTTCATAGCAAAACATGGGAAAATATGAATTAGATTCCAGCAAGCTTTCAGACAGAAACACAAGGAATTTGCTGTAAACTTGGATAACAAAAAGGTGTGCAGCAATTCATCAAACAACAAGACATTAAAACAATGAAGATAATACAGCACCATAATAATAAGAAAAAGCCGTGGTAGCAAAGCTGAAGAAATTATGACAGAAACTTAGTGAAGCTTAGTCAATAAAACATGAGGTTGAGGAGAAACAATTGGAGTAAATACATGCAACAAATACACGAAGCTCATGGCAGCACATTGAAGTACATATAAGCAACAAGAGACACAAGATTCATGGCAGCAAACTGAGGTACATACATGCAGCGAGATACATGAGATTCATATAGTAAAATAAAGTAAATATATGAAGCAAGATACATAAAATTCCTGGCAGCAAGCTGAAATGAATATACATATCAAATACATGAAATTTAAGACAACAAAGGGGATGAAACTATGCTAGTAACACGGGTGAGATTCATGGTAGAAAGAAAGGATCTCATAGCAGCAAAGAAAATGATAGCAACTTGATCATACCTTTCAAACCTCGGCTCTCCTCTTTCCTATGTTCCTCACGCTCTCTCTTCCTCAATTAAGCTTTTCTCTGTTAATATCTGTTCTTCCTACATGAAAGAATAGATTGTTTTCTGCTGCCCCCCTTTTCCTCTTCTTCTTTTCTGGTTTCGGTTTCTTCTTGCTGCCCTCCTTCCTTCTCTGTAACTTTATCCTTCTTTCTCTCTCGCAAACTCTCGGCCTCTCTTCTCCCCACTGTCACTCTTCTGCTCTCGCCATTCTCTGTTTTCTGTCAGTAGCTCACGGTCTCTCCTCCAGCTCTCACGGTCTATCCTCTCTTCAGCTCTCACGGTCTATCCTCTCTTCAGCTCTCATGGTCTCCTCTCTTCCAGCTCTCACAGTCTTCTTCAACCCCCCTTTTAGTAGCTCTCGGTCTTGCCTCTTAATCTCCCTCAGCTCTCCACCTCTGTAGCCGTCATCCCTACCCTCTAGCCTGCCCATAAGGGAGGCGTGTAATCCTCCCTGTCACTGCATGCCATATTTCTCACTTCACACCTTCTCCCTTCTTTTTTTTTTTTTTTTGTCTATTGATTATTCATATTATATTATATTTCCTTACCTTTTGATTTTATCTTAATTATAATTTTCTGATTTTACTTATTATCATTATTTACTTTATTTTTGGATTGTTTTTTTCTCTCTCTTTTTTTGGGTGTTTATATTATTTTCCCCTTTTTATGATTTTCCATTATTAATTAATAATATTTAAAATAATTAAGTAATTTTTGAGTGAGGTGTTCACAGTCCTCATTCTACATAAGTGTACAAATTTATTTTATAAATACTCATCTTAAAATTGATAAATAGTTATTAGTGACCAAAAAAATGATAAATAGTTATTGAATATAATTAAAGTTCAAATAATTTGTAATTTTAGCATGTGATTCTAGTGTATTGATCTTTAGAGAATTATTCAATATTATCAAATTTCAAAACCTGTGAGTTAAATTCTACAAGTTTTAACATGTGAACTTAAGGAATGACAAAAAGAAGTAAAAGATAAAAATAAAAATAAAAAATAAATCAAAAAATAAAAATAAAAATAAAAATAAGTAAATAAAAATTATGAACGTTCTGGATTCCAAACAAAAAAATTTAAACTTAATAGAAAATGGTCTTTTTGATTCTCAAAGAATGAGGGGCAAATGGATTGATCATGAAATTTGTTCATTTCACAAATTTCATAATTTCATTTTTAATTAGTAATTACTAACTAGTGATATTTTAAATTACACTTAAATTTGCATAAATTACCACTAAATCCAACCCTATTTACCTTCAACTTCCATGATTAATTCAACATAAGTGTATAATGTGTGTGTGTGTGTGTGTCTGTGTGTGTGTATATATATATAACTGTTTTTAAATATCATGAGTTTTTAGATTTTTACTATATAACCAATTAAAATTGAATGAAAAAGACTAAAGTATATTTAAAATCTAAGTATTGAGAGATAATATATTTAGCATTTACTTATATGTAAATAAATATGATTTTAGCAAAATAAAGTAAATAAATATTACAGGAATTCATATAACAAGCAAAAATATATATTTGTTTAAATTTATCTAAAAACAATTAGGGACAGATTTTTTCCATCTTAAAAATCCATCCCTATATAGGTTTAACAATTCCAAAATAACTTATTCTCATTTTGACATGGATTTGACACAAAATTAGGGATAACCATTTTGAGAAGGACAAATTTGTCTCTAATTTCTGTCCCAAAAATTTATTTTTTAAAAAATTAAAAAATGATTTTGGAATGGAATTAAGATGGAATTAGGTGCAGATTTTTTACATGGATAATTCTATGTCAAAAATCTGTGCCTGATTTTTTTCTAAAATTAAAAAATAAGTAAAATTTTTGGAACAAGTTTTGACATGGATTTGTCATAGACTAGACATGGAATAAAATTCATGTCTAGATTTCGTACCTAACTTTATGCTTTCTTGTAGTGAATATAAGGAAAAGAAAACCCAACGAAGTTGTCATCAACGAATGAGTTGGACAATCCAAGAAGTAAGGTACTTCAGGTTCTTTTCATTAGAAATGGCAGTGGTCTTCAAACAAAGTTGAGTTGTCACCTAGATCTAATAACCTAACTTAGCCCATACATCTTTAACTTGGCTCGATGGTTTATTGGGTCTACCAAGTCAAGGCATATGTCCGAGGCTCATTTTTTGGCCCCATCAACACTCTAAGCTTGGTTATAAGTTCATGTATAGCTCAGCCCGACCCGAGGTTTGTGCACCCCTACCTAGCATGAAACATTAAGGGTGTACCTCTTGTTTTTAAGGTCATAGAAGTTATTCTTTATCCGACAAGTAGTAGAGAAGATTGTCAGGAAGAAAATTTTTGTATTCAGCAGCTAGGTCAGTAGATAAAATTAATTATGTGTATTTTTCTATATTACATACTACATTTGCAAAACTGATCATTAATGAATATTCCCATGCCTTGGAGGAAGCTTCTTCACATTTTTAAGCCTTATCGTTTCTATATACTTTGAATATTCTAAAATATTTGAATTTTGAGAAAGTTTTATCTTTATTTGGAAATATCAAGCATTAATAAACTTTCTGACTTTTTTAGAAGTACTCCAATCATATATTTATGAAGTACTCTAATTCTATAATTAGGAAGCACTTTGATTTTGCATTTATGATGTACTATGATTATAAAATTTTGCATTATTTTTATTTTGTTTTTGTAAATAAATATGGTTATGGATTTCTAAACTTATTCTAATTCTCAACTTCTGATTTGTTTGATTATGTATTATGTATGTAAAAGAAATTTTTGGGAATCCATCATAAATAGGACCCTATAACTAATAACAATAGACGTCAGTCGTAATGCACTACAATATATTATTCTAATATGATTAGGTATAATGTCGATACTATGATATTCTACCTAAGGTATAGGGCTAATTTTTTATTTTTCCAACCTTGATGCTCATGAATGACATCTGTTCCATTATGATAGCACTAGTCTTGACATAACTCTGATTTTTCAGCATTATAATGGTATTGGATACTCCCCACTACTCTATTTGGATTTTGATCCTTTTATATTGCAAATAAAAATTTGATTTTCATTCATAATTTCATTCTATATTCTTAATTAGAGTATGCAGAAATTAAGAAATTCTTCTCATTATGTATGAATGGAATTATTATTTATTGTGTTTCAAAGACAAACAATTGGTTTGTGAAAGACTTTAGCGTACTTGGTATGTCCTTTTATTGTGTAATTAGTATTATTTGCTTACTGAGTTTTCACTCACCCCTTATTGTTTAACATTTCAAATAGTAGCTTCAATCAAGGTCACTTACTTATGGATTAAAAGTGTAATAGGTGCCTTCTTTTTGGTGAACCTTGCATTGTTCGTAAGGGCAACAATATTTTGTTTTGTTGTGAAGTCTAAATTTGTAATCTAGTTGCTCTTATGTAGACAAGCTATGGTCTTATTGTGTTATTTTATATTGATAACTATGTATTTGTAAATGTTATTAAGAGTGTAGCTCTCATTTATATTGTATATTAGATCTCCCATTGTAAACTTTTTGGGAGATTCACATTTTAAGCGAGACTCTACTAAAATTTCTACACCAGAGGTGAAATTGATTCTTTTATTATATACATAAATATAGTTGTATTAGCTCCATCAATTGAAAATTTTATTGGTTAATTATGCTTTCTAATTTCTAAGAGGTGTCTGATAGGCTTACAATTGGCAAGATTTACTTTGTTATCCATGTCAATCTCATCTTTCATGTTTTTTAGGTCATGACAGTTTTTGAGTTGTAAGATTTCAAATTATTAATTTTGTTAGGAGTTGGGACCAGAAAGGCATTAGATTTTGATCATTATCCTACTAAACTACCTTTTGGAGTGTGAGCTATCACAATGAGCACATACCTTTGTAGTAGAATTCTACTATCCTACGTGATTTGGATCAAGATCATGAGATAGACTTCAATCACTTTTTAATAACATAAAACAATAAAGAAGGACATAAATTTTAGTCATGTATGTATTTGTGAAGAAGAGTCACAAGGATTTCCTATAGTGCACAACACCATTAGATCTAAAAAAAAAAAATGAGCTTACTGTATGCAATCTTCTATTTTGACCCTAACCCAATGGCTTTACTGTGCACAGCAACACATTACTGAGAGCCTTCTCTCTTTCTATATATTTACTCAAAAAATTATCTTTCTTCAGGAAAAAAAAACTTTTTGCAATGTATTCTCTTTTAACAGACAACCCATTTGAAATTTAAATAATTAATTAAAGAAATATTAACTAATCAATTAATTAATCAAATTAATTTTTAATTAATTAATTATTTTGATCAGTTTAGTTTATTAAATTATAGATTAGCCCATATGGATGGCCTAATATTCCAACAACAATAAAACTATGATAGAACAAGATAACCAACACCCAAGAGGGGATGAATTGGGTGTTTACAATAATTTTATTTCTTTTCTTAATTGCTTTACAAAAGACTTGTTTTGAAAGATATTTGGAAATGTATGAAGCAAAATAACAACTATATCAATCAAGGGAGATTTAATATAGATACTTAGAGTATGAAGATAACAAATCTCTTTCCCAATAACAGAATATTCAATAATATGTTATTTACTTAGTTCAAAATATTATTCCCATGTAAGTCGAAGCAATTGTCCAATCACTTTAACAATTGGATTACTTAAGTAAATATAAAAGAATATGTCCAGCAAGAGATCATAATACTTCAAGTGAAATATCAACAACTAAAGGAAAGCATAAATATGACAATTCAAAATATAATGAGTATAAGGGTAGAGAAAGGAAACTCCAAGATTTGTCCTATTTGGCTCTAATCCAAGCCTACATCTAGTCTCCAAGAAACCTCTTGAGATTTCTCCACTAATTCCACAAGTTTAATCAGGCACTTGTGAGCCTCTACAACATCCAACTCAACCTAAAGTTGTTTCTCAGTCTAGAACCAAAGAACACCTCTCTTCCTAGAGGAAATTCACTCCAAGAGATTCCACACTCTTTTTTCCTCTCCCCAGGGATACACCACCCTTGTCTTACAAAGATTGCAAAAAAATGATATTGCTCAAGAGACTCTCTCAATGAGTAGATATATAAAATGAAGCCCTAAGGACTCAAATGATAAAGATTGAGCAAGTTTTGGCACAATGATGTTTGTTTCTCTCTTAAATAAAACAAGTTAAAAATCTCATTTTAGCATTTTGTTTATTGTGTTTTCTAGGCTCTTGAGACAAGTATTTATAGCTCAAAAAAGCAAGAGAATCATTTGGAGTCAAGAAGAAATTCAAATTTGTATGACTTGATTGTTGGAAATAAGTAGCTCCATTTGTTGACTTTATGATCATCCTCTATTCCATAGCTGTAAATTTAGATACTCATAGCTCATCCATTTCAACTTCATTTTGAACACATTAAATATTACCAAAAGCTCTGTAAGTTTATTTTCTACACTAATAAGTTTCACTGCGAAATTATATCTAGTTCGTGAGATATTGTCGAAAAAGTGACAAAAGGTTAGATAACAAATTGATATACATAGCCATAAATTGAGATGCCCATAACTCATCTATTTTAAATCAATTTTAATTATGTGATATACCAATGAAAATCTATGTGAGTCTAGTTTCATTTTAAATAAACCTCATTTCACAATTCTTATTAGTTGATGAGATATTGTTGAAATTGTAACTAGAGGTCATGAAAAAGTGTGATATTCATACCTACAACTTTGACAATCATAACTTCTTAATTTCAAATCCATTTAAAAAATGTGATATATGACTAGAAAGATGGTTAAGTTTATTTTCTGATAAAATAGGTTTCATTTTAAAATTCTCTTTAATTTGTGAGATATGATAAAAATAGTGATCCAAAGTCTAAAAATGACTCCATTAAAATCCACATCTCTTTTATCTTTTTGGCTCAAACTTAAATTTTGAGGACCAAAATGTATTAGACCAATAAATGCAAGTCCAAATGAATTTAACAAAATAATAATAAGCCCATGATAGTTAATCCAACTTACAAGCTAAATACTTGGTCAAATTCATATCCCAATTTGCATATTTTAATAACAATTAGTATAATATAAACATTTTACCATGCATATGAAATTCTTAAAAAAAATATATATATATATATATATATATCCAATTTTGATTGTCTATAACATTAGAACCTATTGGATATAATATAATCAAGTATATCTCATATAAGGGATGATTCTAACATAAAATATTACATGTTAATGATTAATCAATTAAGCACATACTTGTATTACATTTATAACTGATATGTTACATATTTATCACATATTTGTCATCATCAAAACTTATAACATTGAACCTTAGGGTCAACAAATTATCCTATACTTGCTTTTTTAAATTTTGTTGAGTATGCTACCTTATCTATTAGGCCAACCCCTTGAGAATAACATTCTTTTGTTATATATATAATTAATGTATGGAATTATCTAATTCATTAAATTGCTCAAATGGTTTAAATTAATAGAAGGGCAACAAGAAAATCACAAAAGCAAAATCAAAATCTTTGGGGTATGTTTGAATTGATGACTCAAAATTAGACAAAATAGAATGGATGGCTAAAGAAAGGTAATTGGACAAAATAGAGTGGATGGCTAAAGAAAGGTAAGTTATTGTTTGAATTATACATAGAGTGAAAAATATAGGACTCTAACACTATATATATATATATATATATATATATAGTTGCACTTGGTATTTACTCAACCTAGGAATAACATTAATTATTAAATCTAACTGTCATTATGATGTTGTGATTACTCTTCATCCATTTTAATCCCAACCCAATCCATAACCCCTCCATCAAAATGTCAAATTGCACACTCTCTTCAATCCTAGGATTTATAATATTCATGGATGAGTAAAATATCTTTTTAGTCCCTTACTTATCACAAAATTACAACTTTCGTCCCTTACGTATTGTAATGCCCAAAATCACTACCTCATAATAAAAAATCTCACACTTAATCTCTCACTTTTTCAAAAAAAAAATACCAAATTTAGTCCTTGGGTCTAGGTTTTAAGGGTTGGTGGAAGAACTAATTAAATTTGGTATTGTTGTAAATAGTGAAAGACTATTTTAGGAATTATAATGAATGAGAAACCAAAATAGAAATTTTATGATAAATAATGAAATAAAAAGATATGTCACACCCCTAACTAAGGAGCTGTAACTGGCATGGAAAATGAAGTAAACCTCATCTCTACAGATTGGAATGAGTTATACAACATAAACAATTTAATGGAAAACCTAACAAATGACAATTTCTAAATTACGCCAAACCATAAGCAAAATATTCATTATTTGGCTTTCATGTGGAAATTTCGTGAGTCTCCTCGAAAAAATAGACTTCTTAAAATTTTCACAACTCAAACCAGCAAATTAGAAGGCAAGAGAGCTCCGCTCTCACAATAAATAAATAGTCCCAGATATTTCATACGTTGGGGCTAGTATCACCCCAACTAAATAAGTTACTATCAGAATAGAACAGATATCAAACACAAGCATCAAGCCTAGAATAATCAAAATACTAGTCGTATGCCTTAATCAAACAATCAGAGTTAGAGTATATCAAATCCACGTATGTTGGCTGACACACAAAAGTAGTATCACCCCTTCTTTCTGGAGTTCCAAATCACAGTGCACCATGGCTAATGTCTACCACTGTTAGATGTAAGGTTCTAGACTAGGTGAGTTCCCAAAAATTCTTTTACAAAAGCAATACATAATTAAATATTTCAGAAAAGTTTAGAGCCAAATAGTCAAAGAAATTTAAAAACATAAATTTAAGAAATTCAAAAATTCTAAACTTAGACATTCAAAAATACAGAATCAGACTCTTCAAAAGTTCATAATCAAATTTCTTCACAAATACAAAATCATAGTACTTCATAAATCCAAATATTCCAACATACCCAAAATCAAAATAGCTAAGAGAATCCAAAATTAGATTATTCGAAAATCAAAATCAGATTTATACAAAATTTCATAATCAATATAAATCAAAATCCAAAATATACAAAGATGTGTATCCTAATCCCAAAGTTGAACCAATACCAAAGAAGCTGTATAACACATCACCTTGAATTGGTGAAAGCATTCAAAGTATTAAAGAAGAAAATAGTATATACGAGGAATTTTGTTCCCTAAAATAACTAAGCAAACAAAATGCACAAATTCCTAAACAAAGATATTGAAATACATGAAACATGCAGAGTTAGCATTATCTACTCACCTAGAGAGAAGTACACAACCACTCCCTAAAGCCTTGAACAATTCACTTGATCATGATTAGTCCTAAAAAACTATAACATCAAGTAGTCACACTCTCAACCTTTAATATCCACAAACAATCTAATTAATTCTATCAATTTAGTTAGTTAGCTATTCATTTGCTTTTAAACCATAAACATAAGCCTCAAGGATTATCAAACAAAGTCTTCCAAAATCATCCCTAACTCCTCTTGCAACCTTACTTCACATTTCAAGATCATATTATTAAATAAACACCATCTTAACTAGGCTAATAGAACGCATAATTGAATACCAATTAGTATCATCACAAGTTTCCCATATAACTTGATTAATTTGATTCAATTCCTTAAAAATTTTAATTATCCATGCCATCCCAATACACTTCCAATAAGATTTTTCTCTAACTTCCATCTTTATGATTACTAACAATCCAACTTCACTCATAGCCTAGAAACTACACTTTCTTAAACCAAAACTAATTCATAACATTAAACAATATTTAATACCTTAAATCCTCTCCACCAAGCTTTATTTTTCCCTTATTCCATAATCAAGAATTTATCGGTTTCACCAATATGGCATAGGTCAACCAACCAAATACTGAAATTACTCATTAAATTGTAATAATAATCTAAGGTTACTTTATCAACTCCAACAAGGTTTTCCATTCATGTTTCCTTCCTTTTACATCAATAAAAATCCAAGAAAATAAATAAAAATTATTAAATCAACTTACAAGTCAAAGCACTTCCAGTAGCCATAATCCTTACCATAGATACTTTGCGATGCTAGAGGAACCCACAAATTTCATATTTCATTCCCTTACCAACTAAGACTACACATAGCCAAATCGAGTAGTTTCAATTCTAAGGCTAAAACTCAAAATTGAACACTAATTTTAATGGAGAAAAGTCTAAAATTTACCTAGGATATGAATCCTCAACTCAATGTGATGAAATCACATTGAATTGAGCTCCATATTCAAACTTCTTGTGCATGAACAATGCAAATTTTGTGGGTTTTTTTGTTGTAAGCAATATAGATGAAATTGATAAGTGGAAACATAAGAGAGAACTTTGAAAATCACATTACAAGTGAACCCCTATCTCATTTCAATGAAATCACATGCAAGATCAAGTGCAAACTCAAAATGAACGTCAGTCCAATGCTACAGATTACAATATTGTGATTCAAAGCTTATTAAAAGAAATTGATTGGTGCAAATAAGGGAGAAATGGTCAAAATCCCTTAAAGAATCAAACTAGAGATTTCATGAAATTTCACCGAATCACGTTGATCTCAAGGTGCAAAACATGTCGAACGTCATTAAACCCCAACAAGATTTGCTTTCAAGCCAATGACAATGAAACCTGCTGGATATTGCCTAACGATGTCAAGGTTAAGCGAGCAAAAATGAAGATCGAAGGAATAAGAAAAACGATGGCTGCCAGCATCTAGCATCTTGCTTGCTTGAGAGAGACTTTGTGGGGAAGAAAAGAGAGCTAAGGGGTAGTTTTGCAATTTCCTATGGGAGGGACACATCAGCAATCAAAAAGAAAATGGGTTATTTTCAAAGTTGTCCATGAAAAATTCGAACCTATGCACCTTTGAATACATAGGGTGAGACTTAACCACTTGTACCAATTTTAAACTTAAGTTTATGTATTTAGTCTTTCTAAATATCTTTTTTCAATATTCTTCAATTATAAAAATTTACTCTTACCCCAATTGCATTCCCTTATTTTTCCAATTCATAAAATCATTTATAAAGAAATTTTTTTCACTTATTTTAAAATAAGGCATTTGGCATATAAATTTCAAGAACATTATATGATATTTTTCTCAATTATGGATTGATCCATCTCTTTGTTCTTCTGCCAAGCTACTTGACACTGATGCATCAATTATTTTGGTCATGGTCGTGAATTATCGCAATTATATATTGAACAGTTTGGCTCTTCTCAAATTTCTTCTTTTTTCAGTTTCCAGTCAATTTGAATTGAGAAAGAGAGAATGCAGGTGAGGCCTACTAATAAAGTTCTATACACTCTTTCTTGAGAGAATCCAATTTCGCCATATTAGTACATCTCTCCACCCCTTTTAACTGTTCTTTCCTTTGGAAGACTCAATTTTGAAGCCAGGAAATAATATCTTACTCTTGAATGAGGTCTACCTTCAGCGCTAAATTAATCAAATGCAAACTATCTTAAGATAAGAATCACTAGTATGAGTATGAGTATAATACATCAGATATGATAATTTTTAAGTATTTAAAGATACAGGTATATGTATATGTATATGTATATGTATATATATATATATATATATTCTAATAAAGAGAGATTAAATTTATTTTTACCTCTTGCCAAATATTGTATGTGATGAAAAAATGTTATGACAATGAAAATGATAAACAAAAAACTTTAGGAGCCACTCAAATATGACAAAAAATAAATAATAACACAAAAGATAAAGTGATAAAATAATATCAAAAATAATTTAAAAAAATAGGTAAAAATATTTCAGCGTTATTTTAATACATTTTGAAATGTATCATAACAAAAATTTTCGACACATATAATACATATGCAAGAGCACTATCACATCATGTATCATATCACATACATACCTGAAGTGTTCATGCTTCTTAGTATATAAGGCTCGAGAACTTATTCAGAAGTTGTGGATGTAATCAACAAAAATGACAGGAAATCTTCACATGCAAACAACGTTGCTGCAATAATAATTAGTACTAGACAACGCTTTAGTAAACGGTCTCACACAAATGTAACCATTCTCATTGGAAGTTTCTGTTTCCAACCAGTGAAGTAGAATTCGTGGTCCTAGTTTGTTCTTCATTTAATAAAATTGAACTATCATTCAGCCCAAAAGATAAATAAATTAATAAATGAAATTATCAACACCCTGCTTTCCTTTCAAACCAAACCTGTCCTCTTGATTAGTGAAGGAAAAAACCATTAAAGAAATTTGTTGCCTAATTAATTGGATGACAGTGGTCATTACTCTAAGAGCATGACTTCATGACTATTCCAATATTGAATATTATTTGGTTTTTATTATTTTTATATAAAAAAAAAAAAATTCAAGGCGAGAATCAATGAAATCCACAACTCTCAATGAATAAAACGGAAGAAATTGTCCCACAACGAAAAATCAAAACAAAAATATGAAAAATAATTGATGACAGAACAAGGATTTAGTGTATTACTAATTTTTGTTCTTGTTATGCATGATTGTCATCCCTAAAATTAGAGTAACGTGAGTTAAATTCATTTTTTATTTAAATTTTGAGAAAAAAGAAAAGAAAAAAGAAAAAGAAACTACTATGTGGTGATTCAAATTTATGAAACACGAAAAAAATAAATTGGAAAAAAAAGTCTCATCGCAAATATGAGAAATATTGTGTGTAAAAGAATTTTTTTAAAATAAAAAATAAAAAACAAGTTCTAAGATGAACACAATTCACAATTATTTTCATAAATAATTGAGAATTGACATATATAATAAATGAGAAATTGATAGATGGATGGTCATGGGTGGTGGAGTGTAATGAATCGTTGAAGAATTATAGGGTCGTTGAGAGTTGAGCAGAAAATACTACAATCGTGTCATTCTAACAGCCTTAAAGCTAAAACTGGAGTAAAATACATTTGTATTCTTGGTTTGTCATAAAATTATTATTTTGATTTTGTAATGTCTAAAGTAATCTCTTATTTATTAAAAAATATTACATTTAGTTATTTATTTTTAGAAAAAAATTAGATTTAGTTCCTTTAGAATTTAAACTGTGATAGAGGGACTAAATTTAAAATTTTTTTAAAAAGTGAATAATTGAATGAGATAATTTTCTATGAATAATGGATTATTTTAAGTATTTTAATGAATAAGAGGCTAAGATAATAATTTTGTAACAAGTGAAAAATTAAAAATTTATTTATCTCTCAAAAACTGGGTTTCATTGTCTGTACAACTATTAAACAATGTACAACTATTTAGCAAAATATTTCAAATTTGGGGTATGAAAGATAATTGCAAAAAGATAAATAAATTAGTAGGAAATTCTTAATTTATATTAAATACTTAAAAATTAAATTATAATTTTTAATTAAAATATATATATAATTTACTTATAAAAAATAATACCTTAATGGTGTCATATCAAACATTAGAAAATAATTTTTTCCAAAATATCAAATTAGTGAATAATCAAATTTTCAACCAAATTATTAATTATAATGATTGGCTTAAAAAATTTATTTAAGTTTGTTTTAAACCAAAAAAAATCTGTCGGAATGCTTTCTAATTTATTTTTAATCGTAATTTGCCATTAAAATTTTATTAAATAATGGGGGTATTCCTACAGAAGAAACAAAGAATCATATGTCCATTTCTAGAAAAGAATCATAAGATGACAATTTTTCAATATTAATTATAAGATAATCTCGTAAAAATTACCTAATTAACATGAGCATGGGATTGAGGAGTTTTGGTCACGTTGAGGCAAGGGCGGTCAAGGCTGTTTACCTAAAACATGAGAAGCCAAGAAAAAATTTCTATGGAATTTTAATTTGATCGTTCACAAATTTTTTTTCTTAACTTTTTATTTTAATATTAAAATAATTTTGATATTATCCACCTATCCCATGCTTCTCTAAAATTTAACAGTAAATATAATAATCTACTGAGTTAGAGTTAAATTTATTATGCAAGATAATAATTTCTGTTGAAATAAATAATATCTCAGTTAAACAAATATTAAATTTAGCATAAAATTTTGAGTAGAGCTTAAATAAAAAATGAATACATAATTAAGATTTTAATTTAAAAGAAATAATTCATGAACGACCAAGTTTAAAATCTACTTATCCGTCATAAATCAAAATAAAATTTTTTATAAGACTATTTTTTCTATGAGAGAAAGTAAAAATAAATTTCAAAAGACTTTCATTATAAGCTTTACTAATAATGTAAATTTATAATAGACGACACTGACTATAGTAAAACTATAATAATGGATTACAGTTTAAACGAAAATAATTTATTTATATCATGTAAATTTTTATCAAAAACTTTGATAATGCAAATAAAAAAATATAATTTTAATCATTCACTTTTCATTATAAAATCATTTTAATTCCTTCAAAAATAAAATGTGTTAAAATTGTCTTCCAAATATGAAATCGTTTAAAAAATAAAGGTCCTCCACATCAAATTAGCTCCCATTATCTTTGGTGAAATTTTCATACATTTTATTTTTAAATGATCAAATTGATTTTTGAAATAAAAATAAGAGTTCAAAATTATATTTTTATGGATAAATAGGGGACCCGAAAGAAAAGTGATCCATATGGGTATAGAGATGGTGGGTAGGTGTTGTTCCACGCATGAGTAATATGCACCACAGAGATCGATGTTGATAATTCTAGAGGCCATTTTCATATTAATGAACCTTAATAAATTGGGATTCTTACAATATTAATTTAAATATAAATAAGATCTGTCATATAAGAAGCAAGCCACGCATACATTTTTTTTTTCTTTTTCTAGATATTTCACATCACACATCTATATTTATATTGATGTTAAAAATATGTATCGATATATAACACAGAATAAAGCAAAAAAGTGCTTATTAAACATAAAATGGGGTTGTTTAAATTTTAGATGAACAGTCCAATATTAGATATAAAGTAATATTTGAAAATTAAATTATTAATTAATTATAAAAATATTATAGAAAGTCATAAAATTATTTTAGATATAAGTGAAATGATCTTCTAACAGTAAAATTGTTCAACTTCATAACATATTTAATTGATTAATTTCAGGAATAATTAAAATTCCAAAAAAATTAAATAAAATTACAATTAAGTTAAATATATATATATATATATATTTTATCCTTTACTCATTGTAATGCCTAAAATAGTCCCAATCATTAAAAAATATCAAACTTGATTCCTTTCTTTTTAAAAAAAAATCAAATCTAGTCCCTTAAATTTAAGGTTTGGTGAAAGAACTAAATTTGATAATTTACTTTTAAAAGTAAGGAGCCAAGTGTGACATTTTCTAATGAGTGTGAGATCATCTTAGGCATTACAAAAAATGAAACATCAAAATAACAATTTTGTAGTAAGTAAGGGACCAAAACAATAATTTACTCATTGAATTAAAGAATATACTATCAATCACAAAAGAGCAAACTAATTCCAAATCAAATTATATAAAAATAAACAGTTATTTAGCCTTAAAAATTTATAATAATTAAGCTCGAAAATATATTATCAGATAATTAAGAACACTGACATTTTTTAATATATTTTCAATAAATTACATTTTTAATAGTAAAAAAAAATATGTTTACAGTTAAGGATATTTTAATTAAAACAAAGTGACTAATAAATTTTATTTTTTTTTTGCAATTTCAAAGAAGTTGTGTAATTCTTCGGGAAAAACAAGGACATTGGTGTAATTTCACCATCCAGAAGGAGAGTAGAGACTTTGGCTCATGAGATGGGAATATTATCTTCCCAAGAACTTTTTTTCTTTAAGTGACTAGGTGTATGAATAACGTTGCCAAGATGAACATGTCCTAAAGCCAAAAGCACAACCTAAAAGAAGACAAAACTTGTGCACAAGTCACGTGTGAGAGTGCTTGAAAGAGACCACCATGTCTATACGTTGCACCATCCTAACATCCCTAAAATAAAAGCAATATAGCATCTTCTAGCAAATGGGCAATCAAGCATCCCACAATTGGATAGCAAAGTCCCACAACCACACACTCACTTGTCCCTCCACAAATTGCCCTAACATCACCCCCCTTTTACTTTTCTTTTGCTTTTTCAGCTTCATACATAGAGGATAGGCCTTTCCCCATCCATATTCAAACAATGAACTTTTAGATAATTTGGGTCTATACAAAAATAAAAATAATTCAAGCTAATCATGCATGTTGGACATGCCTTTTTAAGTAAGAGTCACCTTAATTAAACTTCTATATATGTGTGTGTGTGTGTGTGTGTGTGTGTGTGTTTATATAACTAGATGGCTGAGTCTTTGTGCAGAGGCACAGAATTTTAGAGAATAAGAGAGAAAACTAAAATATGTTGAAAGAAAAATTAAAGACTGACATGGCATGGTTCTCTTGGTGTTCATCATCTTTACGTTTCTATTATACTGAAAAGAGATAAACAAAATGAGTAGAGTTCACTACTTAAGCAAGTGATTCATTCCCAAATGGGGTCCACTCAATTTATGTCTTTTACTCTCTAATTAACATGGAAAATAGGATGAGATAATCAAATGTATAGCTTGAGAATAATAATTCATAGACGTAGATCTTTGAAATGTTATAAATATAAATATAGTAATAAAACACAATTTTAGTAAACTTGTCTTTTCATAATTAGTTTCATTCATCTTTGGTAGATTAAATGCATCTAAAAATTCCTTTTCAGAGCTAGGGTGATTAACCCTAGAAAATAAACTTGTGCCCTCTCATTAATTATTACTTGCTGTCACAGATTAATGCCGTATTGTGGCAAATAATACCTGCATATAGAAATGAGAACCTTCTCACCCTTTCCCGCTAACCTTTTGTCTGGTCTTTCACGTTCCCAAGTTTGTGTATGTATTCTCTTCAGCAACATTAGGTACACGTTGCTTTCAAGACTTGGCCCTTTTACCATATGTCCATGTATATAAACCTAACATCGTTTCCATTCAACAATATGCGAGCTTTTAAGATAACCCTTTTGGTAGTTTCAAGTCTCCCTTCTTCTTCTTCTTCTTTCTCTTCCATATCTCTGGTTTTTCTTATTTTTCCTTCATGGCCTCAGAAAATGAGAAAAGTCATATGGGGCTGGTGGATCTGGACGAGCTCGAGGTCATTGAAATCGATGAAGCTCTTCTAAGAGAACTGCTAGAAGAAGAGGAGGAAGGTGGTGGTACTGGTGGTGATGTAGAATGTTTAGTAGAATCCGGAGAGAATGATAACAAAATGAAAGACAAAAAGCAAGAAGATCAGAAGCAGAAAAATAGTTGTTCAGAGCAGCATGAAGGCTGCAATAATAATATTCATGAGTTTGAGTGGGAGAACAGTATAATGGAGATGGAGCCAACATCAGTCAGTGATATGATTCTGAATTGGTATGATCCAGATGACATGGTTGGGATGATGGTGGATTTTGGATATGCTAGTGGAGAATTTTGCTCTCAAATCAGTGAAGGCCATAATGAGGCAAGTTATGGCTGCTTATGGGAAAATTTGTAGTAGCAGTTTTTATAGTTAATTTAATCAGCTAATAGGTTTAGGGGAAAAAGAATGGAAGCAGCATGAGCGTGAAAGAATTAGGTTTATATTAATAATTCAGAAATTGAAAGCTATGGATTTCCAGGACTATCTGTGTGCTTCTGTGCTGGATAGAAGACAGAAAGTAAAACATGGAAAGAGGGGGGAGAAAGAGAGAGAGAGAGAGAGAGAGAAGAAAAGCATTTTAATATTATGATATTATGCTCAATTTCAGAATTTGTGTTAACTGCCATTCATGTATGCTTTTCATTATTGTCTTTCATCCTCCTTTCTCTTACAATTTACATCGTTAATTACTTTACTAATTTAATGAGTCGTATAGTTTACATGACACGAATTTTACTCTAAAAGATTAAGGTAAATTCGATTTTTTGAGTTCAATTCCTACTCTTTTCTCTTTCTATTCTTTTTCTAAAGCATAAATTTATTTTATGATTAAAAGAAAGGGAGGCAAAATTAGGGATAAGTGACGGAAATTACAGAGTATGAAGTGAATTTTAATCAGTGCCGTTAATTAATTTAGATATTGAATATCAAAGAAGTTCTAATTAAGTCAAGGAACATCTGTTTTATATTTTATATGTCCTTTTTCTTTTTATCATAATTTTAGAGGCCTTTAATCTTGGGACATTAATCTATGCAGCAATTTATTTGCAATTAATATGTGGTTATTTGATTGATTTTACGCTATTTGGTAGAGTTATTTTTAACCAAAGCTATTTATTTTGGACTGCTCATCAAGAGCTAATAAAGCAGTTTTTAATATATGTACAGTTGAACGTTTAGGCAGCTTGATCCGCCATCTTGTACCAACAAATTTTGAAGGATGATCCTAGTTTTTTATGACAATCCTCTGAAATTCATAAAACTTATATCAAAATAATGAAAAAAAATATCCTTTTGATTGCCACTTATAAAACAAAATTATCAATTTAGCCCACTAATTATTATATCTAAAATAGCTTCACTCAAAAACAATATTGTAATTATTCACTCACTTTAAGGAAAATATATTAGATTTAATCTATTAAATTTAAAATTTAAGAATTATTAAAAGAATTAAACGTAATATTTAAAAAAATTAAATATAACATTTTTTAACAAATAAACGATCATTTTAAATATTTTAATAAAAATTTAAAATAATAATTTTAGAATAAATAAGAGTCTAAACTAATTGGTTTTTGGGTAAGATCTTTGGAGGTAACTCCCAAAGGACTCAAATATGCAAAAACTTAACTAGTTTCCAAATACAAGCCTAATCGTGAGACTTGTTTGGAGTTCTATTTGACAAGCTAAGTTTATCAAATTTTGGACTCAGACCTTTCATATATGAACAAATTTTGAATCTGCAACTTGACTCTTGATCAACTCTAGTGCCCAAAAATATAATAATAAACGACAGAAAATTACTTTAAAGAATGAAAATAAGTGAACTAGTAATTACTAGTAATTTAATTCCTAGATTGTCAGGCTCATTCGTAATTTCAATTATCAAATATTAGCTAAGCATTAATTAACTAATTTTGTATTAATATTGTCTAGTAAGCTAGAAATGTCAGAACTAATTTTTTAAGACTAAGTTTAAATAAACAACAATATCAGAACCAAATTGTTAGTTTATGCATATATAAATAGTTTGATAAACAATATCATAGTCATAAAGGGCAATGGGATAAGCAATAACTCTCAACAGCAAGAAAATTGACCTCTGAATTTACCACAAACCTGTCTATGCTGTCATGCAAACCTCTAGTTTGCCTAACGATAGATTCATAGGACAATTATCATTGTCACGTTTCCAATAAAATTATGATATATCAACATTTCCTATTACTCACCATCATGTTATTAACTTCAACAATATTTTTTTCACTGGCTATAATGTAAATATAATTAGAACTCCTAGTAACAAATGCTTAACAGATTGCTATTTGCTACCCCAATGAAAGCAAATGGACAGCATAGAGAAATACTCTCACGTAATTACATGGGTCCAGATATAAACTATGAGCTAAAATAAGCAACACAAACAAAATTATAATAGCATTGAAGAAGACTTGTGTCTAGCCAAAAGTACCAGTAAATCCCCCACAACCATTTTCCTCCCTACAGATAACACCCAAAATTATAATAGTAACAACTGAAATACAAGTAAAGTAGTTGTCCATCCAGAATGTATGTCTCTATGGTTTCTAGAATCAGTAATGTTTTTTAATGCACATACGTGGGCTCTCCACTGTCATAGCCAAATACAAATTCACAAACCTTAAGTACAGTTTTTGGATGTTTGCTATTAAGTTCTTCAATAAAGACATGATGTCAATAAGTGCATATTTTTAACAACTCAATACTACATAATTGGAGTTATTCAAAAACTTTTCTTCATTTGTTATGTTTATATTCAAAATATGGTAGCAAATACTCAGAAGACTTTGAAAAAATTCTCTGGCTACCTTCATTGGCAATTCTTTTAGGGTACGAAGAAAGGACTGAACCCAAAGAGAGAGCCAAAACTAATTGCAGTAACACGGGGCATATGCATCCCCAAAGCATCATAGATCAAGAGATTTCCAAAGTCCCAAGGAGGGCCACCTTCAGTAGTAATTCTGAAGTAGCATAGACCCAGCTACCCAGGCCAACATCTCATAGTCACAAGGTATCTTTAGATCCAACAACAAATTTTGCAATGAAAAACCCAATTGTATCAAGCAGAGATGATGGATCAAACCTCTGCACAAGTTCTTCTTCGCCAGGTCTCAACCATTCCCTATACGGGAAATAATAATAACAATTATCAGCATTTTATTATTATGTTGATTATAATAAAATTATCAAATACTGTGAACGTTAATCAAGTAATTACAGACTTCCAAGGAAAACCAATGAAAAACCTACAATGAGAACGGCAACAGAATAACAGGCAGGAAATTTATTTATGATCCAAAAAGACTATTGATGAAACATGCTGATTACAATTACAAACATGTCATTTATGAAATTCGTAAAGAAAGGAATTGTATAACATCCTTAGGTGACCTAGTCATCATCTCTAAAAAGAATTTCACATAACAAGGCAAGGCAAGGCAAGGCAAATAGAAACGTGGTATTGAAGAAAAATCCATCATGCATGCATAAATATGAGTATAGCATATTGATATACACAGGGCACAACCAACACTGATCGCACCACCTACAACTGAAAGCCATAGGATAGAAGTATGCAGAGTTCCAGCATCAAAAATCTAACATTTTAAGTATCACACTATTTCCTAGAACACAAATGTTGGGGAAAATGGATGATTTCCCATAGGTAAATTAAAACTTAAGAGTGGTGAATGAGCACCAAACAATATCAATAAATCAAGATAGAGCAACCAACGATGCAAAAAACATAATATATATACACAAAGTCAGCTCACTGAAAAAACACCATGCTGCAAGCAATGTAAGCTTCAGCTTGAGGAGAGTACTAAGAGGTATTGGGGATTTATGGTAATCTTGTAGGTTAAGAAGAGATTTAACTCTTAGAGTACCCTATTAAGTTGTATAAAAAACGATAAGTACTAAGAATTTAATAGAGGCTTATACGTAACTTAAGAGGAGTCACTTGTAGTGCATCCAAAGTGCTTGTGTGTGGTCATAGTATAATTAATAAAGATGGAGGAGCCAATATTATGTATACACTGTCTTTGGTTCTTTCAAATTTCAAAAATATAATCTGTTTGGTCCTTTTCTCCCTAATTTATGCTCTCTCTAATTTCTCAATTACACAAGGGGAAAGTTTGATTTTGAAAATTAGAGAGAGGGACAAGTAAGAGGCAAGCAGAGAAAGCAAAGGGAGTAGAACATTAATAAATAACAAAGAGGAGTTATTCATATCAATTCCGCATCTTTCTGGGTTGCCCCATGCATTTGATGTTGCAATTATGGATTGTTTCTCCTCTCCTATATCCCTATCCTTTCTATCACATTGGATTTTGGGGGCAGCAGGAGAGAGAATGTTGTAGGACAATGCCAACTACATAAACATAACAGCGTCAGATAAAGTACATGTTTTTGACCCAACTCAGATCAGCCTTGACCTCAACTTGCTTCATTCATCTATTTGATCCAAAACCAATCAACATCAACCATGTAATTTTCTTTCCTCATTCAGAAAGCTATGTCATCAATAAGTACAACAAATATTTTGAGATGCAATAACTATCTAAATTAATTTGTAACAAAGCAAACAGAATCACTAATGACACACATACATAATTCTCTTAATCAATGAAAGTACTTACTCTACATATCCATCAGGAAATTCACAACGACCAACAAGTCCAGGTCCTCCAATTCTAGGGTTCTGGTATAAATCCAATATAACATTTGATTAACTCTACCATGTTATATGAACGTAAAGGAAAACCAAATATCAAAGTGAAAACTAATAACTAAAAATATTAGTGAAATCTATTTAATCATAAGAACTTTTTGTATAAATGACTTTCTTTTATTACAAGATTAAGCAGTAAAAATTACTACAGATGCTTTGCATATTCTTGATACCACATCCTTTTGCCATTGATCAAGAAGAGCTACCACCCTTCACTTAATTACAGATCGATCAATTTAAAATGATCAATAATTCAGCTTTAGGTTTTAAGAATGCTTATCATTTGAAGGGAAGGGAAAGGAAATGGAAAAGGTAATTATTTGGCTTCAAACCTGTGGGGCCAATGACAGATACTTATATGTATCCAAAGCATATCGAACCAATGCTTCATTCTCACCAGGATTTATTGTACACCTAACATGTAAAGACAATATAATAAGCAGTACAATTTAACAGAAAAAGAAATAAATAAAATAATCAAAAAATAAACGCTAGAAAACTACATTCATATAAAAATAATGGTTTGAACACAGCATATGGCCACAACAAATTTTCAGAAGATAACTTACAAATCTTTAAATATTTAAATCTATAATGCCATACCCATTACCACAGTTGGGCTGCACGCCCTGCAACAACTTCTGAACAAGGAGCTAAGAGACTTAGAATAAAGTTTCTTTCACGCTATCACTGCAATACAATTTGCATTGATAGTATACATAGCAAAGCAAATCCACTGATAGCCTATGTATAATACAAAACATGGTCATAATCATATGAATGGAGGAAACAAACAGGGATCCCTTCAATATATTCTAATGCAGCAGCCAGACATATAATTGTTTACATCTACAGAAAAAGAACTACATTCAACAAAGAACAAGGTAAATTGCAGATTCTGGGATGTAAAATGGTAAGTTTTGACCCCCAAAACAAAAAGAAAAAGGGGTAAGAGCAGACGAGACTCTTTTTTTTATTTTCCCAAATATTTTAGGTACTGGGGAACTGAAAAGCAAAAGATGAAGAACAAGGCAGTGAATATGTGATAAGTCCCAATTTTATACAAATTTTCCTATTATTTTATGAGGCTTATCCAGATTTATTGAATTATTCTTAAATTTGAATTTCCTATTTTATTAATTAATTTCTATTATTTTTATCATTCTAAGGTTAATATAGTATTTGGGCTAAACATTAGAAATTATTTGATTTAATTGCAAAAAACCCAAATTTTGGTTTTTTATTTTGTAGTAATCTGAATTCTGATGAAGCCGAACTAATGGAAACCTAGATTAAAGTCCATGCAGGCATCCTATGAAGGAGTTCAAATAAAAAGGCCTAAATTATCTTCGAGGTTAATTGGTGAATATAAAAGTAACTTTCAAGCAGCTTTTGAAAGGGCTTCAGATGTCAAAAATTTGCAAATTATATATCAAATCAAAGCCTTAGATGTCTAGTTTATGATGCTTCAAACGGTTCATTAATTGGATTTGTAATGAGAATGTTATGACTTATTAGTGGTCCAAATAACATAAAATCCGAAAATTGTCTTCTGAAGCTAGACACTGCCCAAATTCAACATTTAAGCCCTGACCAAATTCATTTTGGAGCTTAATGACCCTAATATAATCCAAGTCATAAACCCACTTTGGTCTAGCCCTCATTTTACACTTGGAATTGCTTTCACTCCCTAATCTATCCTACTCTCATTTCCAAACACTCCCAAGCTTTTACATAACCCTAGTTTAAATAGCCAATCATTTCATTTGGTATTCTCATGGAAGGATAGAGAGGAACTCATGCCACCTTGGAGAAGGGAGAAGAAAGAGTGATCAACCGTCATATATCCATCTAAAGGGGGTGCTTCTCTTGGCCATCTCTCTAGCACTAACTAAAGAAATGCCTCTCCATCCTTTTTCTTGTTATCATTCTTTGTAGTTTCATTTTGTTTTCTTAAGTTCTGCCATTGTGGCAATCCTCTGAGCTTTTGTTGTTATTCCTCATCACACTAGATATCATATGTTGTTAAAAGCATATAAAGTAGAAGAATTACTAGTGTGGATTGACAATTATAGTGTTTAATGTTAATTAGGAAATTTTGAGTGTTGTAGTAACTTGCAATTGACTTGAATTGTATGGATTATATGAATGCATATCATGTGTTTGATTTATTGTTCATATGAGTATAAGTTATTGGTGCTTCAAATGTAATTGAATAGGGTGATATATTGAGAAATGAAATCATATTCAATAGACAATAGTATGTGAATTGATGGGGTCATTGATTTAGTGAATTGAGAGATGAAATTTCTATTTCGCCAATTTAAGTATTGTTATGAACCGAAGGGTGAAATTAAAATAACTAAAGCTAAAATGTCTTATAGATCTTTAACAAAATGAGTGAATTACTTTTAAATAGATTCTCGAGGGGATACCTTTAACTATTCTAATTGAGCTTAACCAACTTGGCTCTATATAGTGAGGTTAAAAACATAAAAGAACTTGCTATCTGGGATTCAAAAAATTTCTTGATTGTGCCGTGTTAGAGGTTGTATCAACTAACTTAAGTCATGAGTCCCTTTGTGTATTTGAGTCTCAACTCTTGTTTTGAGTCATTTTATCCCTATATATTCTACCACTTGCATGTTTGATAAAATGTCTATGTCACCAATAACTGAAGAAATCTAGCTACTAGTTGCAAAGATTGTTATAGTTGTAGATAGAACCATACATTAACAAAAATAATTCAAAAAGAAGAACTTCAAATACATACAGTACCATTCCTCATAGGATGTCACTCCTATAAATAACCATTTATTACTTGAACAATTGCGCTTAATAACCTATATCTATAAGATGGTCACATATATATGATTGAAATTCTAGAGAAATATAGGATCACAAATTGGGATAAAAAGTCAGGACAATGATATCAAATCAATACAGCACAATGACTAAAAATATTATGTGCCCATACGTACGTGGAATACACAATTACTCCACCTGGATGAGCTAATTGAACAGCCTGGTCAAACATTCTTCTCTGGTACTTTGCATGTGTTCTTAAGGATTCAATTGTTTCCTGCCATAAACAAAGCAGTGTGCTCACTACAAAGTCTTCTGATCTCCTCCATTATCAATCAAGATGTTAACAGATAATAAAACATCAAGCCAGCATAAAGAAAAGATGACATGCTGTGTTGAATATACAAATACTATTTAACCCTTTTGCTATCTGCCTTCACTTCATACAACTAAAATACTTTGAGTAAAAGGGCTTGCAGACTTCATTATGCATTGCTAAGTTTCTATAGACAAACCAGATGAGAAATCCGAAGAAAACTAAGTTCATATGATGCTGAAGCCATCAAGTAAAGATATCACTGACATTATGATCTAACCATCCAGGCACCAAACATGACAAGTTTATATACAGACTAAAAGCAACAGCCACACATTCAATCAACCACCTTGAATTAGCAGTAATAAAGTGCAAGATAAAAGTAAGAGAACAATTACAACTGAAGTAATTGGCCAGAAAGAGAAGACAACTTCACACATTACACTAGCATATCTTAACTCAAATGTTGATGTAATAGACTGGTTATTCTTTTACTTGAAACAAGGGGTAATGTGGACAAAAGCCTGGTGCACTTTCTGAGCAACTTGGGCTAATTTTACTACATAAGCATTATTCTCAATCACATACAGTAAACAGCCATTACTTCTACACTATCTCTAGATAATTTCATTTTTATTTTCACATATCCATGTACACAATAAAGAATCAGTCGTCAGTAAGAATGGTTTTTATTATAAAAATACAACTGCACAGGATCCAGCATTCCAACTAGTGCTCGAAGGTAATCAGGTCTTAATTTCTATCAACATATTCATACACGTATGCCATACTGGTCTATATATGTATATTATTAACAAGTAAATGAACAATTTCAAGTTACAATTCCACTCCTACCTCTCCAGCAAATAATCGAGGCCGTAAACCAAGGGCAGAACAAGGAGCATCCAGAAGAACTCTATCAAAACTGTTAGGAGGAAAACCCTTTGACTTCTCAACCCTACCACCCAGGCACTGATTTCTTCCAGGTCCATTTCGCTCCCTCCGCATGCTCTTCCTGATTGCAGCTTTGCTAACATAAATTCCTTCGTTTGCCTTTTCACTGTTATCTGCTGTCAAATTATTTACAACAGGATTTGTGAATGTTTCATGGGAAAATACCATTCATAAACCACAAAACATGAAAGAAGCATCACATCATATTAGCAACGACATCAAACACAAAATATCCAATGATTCTATGTTTAAAACCAAAATAAAAAAATGTCAAGTCTAATTGCTACACCACAGAAAGTAAAGCGTTGTCAACACTGCACAAAAATAGCAAGTTGATGAAGGTTATATGTTAAGCTCTGCCCATAAAGAAACTAACAGAAAAGCAAATATATTGAATTCCTAGAGCACTATATGTACCTTCATCCTCTACCCTAGACAACAAATTGTGCAGAAAAAAAAAATATTGAAAAGAATTACTAAACAAAACCCATTAATGCAAGAAAAAAGCAGATGGAGGATAGTCCATACCTACCATTTTGCTCCATGTTCTCCATAGTATTTAACCTTTCTATGCTAATAGATGACATTCTTTCTTCATGTAGAACTGATGAATCAGAAACTTGATTTCTCACAACATTGTCAGCATTACTACAGTATGGACCAGTCAAACTATCTGATTCATTTTTTCGGCAAACAGCTTTAAGAGCATCTAATTTAAATGTCTTTATGCAACGCAATCCCATTTCGGCTGCTAATTTCTGTATATCCATCACCTAGACAGCCATCGAACATAAAAGCATAAATTGGAAATTCTTAAACCAGAACCAAGATAAGGAACTGAAAATGAAGCGAAAATATTTTGACCATAATCATGGTATTTCCAGTTCTAATTGGAATCAATAAAAGAGAGTAGTTATGTGCCAAGAGGGTGTAATTTCTAGCAGGCTGTTTTGCCAACCAAGAGAAATCTCTCTTTCACTTTCTGTGGCAGGAGGACCCTCCTCAATTTGCTTCGGACCTCTTGAGCTGTGACTTAGTTATTAGTTATCGAACTTAAAGCTTCACTAGAAAAATGATATTCTTAGAATTTATATTATTTAAGAAAATTATTTAGTGCTTTTAAAATTTTATATTGAATTAGTAATAAAGATCTATGCAAGGATTATTGTGTGCACATAAAAAAAGGATAAATACAAAAAGGAAACTAATTTTTAAAGAATTTTTATTAAATTTTTCCTTGGAAGCACCTGCACTTCCTCCAAAGTTGCCTTAAATTTTAAAAATAGATCACATGGAAAAGAAGATGGATAATTCTGAATTCATTCAATGAATTAAATAATTCCCAAAGCATTATTTAATCTAAAGCAAAATATATTTCATAATAATCCTAAACTTGCAGAACCCAAACAGAATTTCAAATTAGATTAGACAATTATAATTTTGGAATATCAAATTATGCATGACCAAAGACAGAATGATAATAATAAATTTATATGCAAATAAGAATCCCAAACTACTGAAAATTGCTTTGCCTGTAAATGTCAGAATTCTTTAAAAATAAATACGGGATGCTATATGTTGGCCAAGATGCTATCTAATTTAAATTACAAGAAACAAAACTAAGCACTTCATTTCAAAAATTCATTGAAACCACCATGTGGAAAGTGCCAACTTTTGGTAAAGAATTCAAAAAATAGAACAAATATAGTTTTGCAAGAGGGAATATTATTCCAACACATCCAATCACAGTCAAAAAACCATTCCTTAAAAAAAATTATAGAATGCAGAGCACAACGGGCCAAAACCAACTGGTTAAATTATATCTCCAGAATACAGGAATCGCATGACCAAATTGAATTATCATGCATTTCACTATATTTTAGGATTTTCACCTTGTTATGAGATCTATCAGCTGCAATTATCTCTCCTTCATCCTTCATAAGAATTGCAATTGCAGTAGTTTTCCCTCCTGGTGCAGCACACATGTCAAGAATCCGCTCTCCCTTTTGTGGATCTAAGAGAAAAAGAATAAAAATGAATCCCAGATAAAGAGAAGATAAGCAGAAGATTATCACTTTAAAGTCTACATAATTAGCAATAGCAAATAGTTGATCCAGTATCACGGCAAGTGCTAACATGCATGAAGGAAATAAATGGGGGAAAAGCTAACATTACATAATATATCTAACATAAAACACAAGGGCGAGCGATAGCTATCAAAAAATTAAAGATTCAAATAACAAAGACAGGTAGCAAAACCAATTATTCAAAAACCAGATTGGTCATTGAACTGAAAATGGAGCCGTTCACAATGCAATGGTCGAATTGGAATCCTTAAAAGAATTACTTTTATATATATATATATACACACACACACACACACACACACACACACACACACACACACATACATCAATTAGTTAAAAAAAAAAAATTTAAATAAATTTTTAAAAAGTAATATAAAATATAAGTGACACTTTTAGTAATGATTAATGTAGAATTTTTTGGTTAATATATTAACTTCACATCCTCTAGATTATATTATAGAATGTTAATATGAAGTCATGTACCAAAGAGAGGAGCTGGTTAAGTAGTGAGTGTCCTCTACAAGCTATTGCCTATAGGTGACAGGTTTGATTTCCACTTCAAGCTTTAATGAATTGCAATGAGATATTTGTCAAGAGTGGATGATGTGGCTGCATCACAAGCTGCCACATCATCCAGAAGAAAACTGGCTGACTCACTTGAACCAGCTGATTTTCAGCAACACAGGTTAAACCCATCTGGTTCAGCCAGTTTTTAGCTGGTTTATGGACTCCTGGTTATCAGGTCAGAACCAGACCGGACTATGAACTGAACCCCATTCCAACAGGACCGCTTGATGCTTCTGGCACATTCATATCATCATTTAATCTTATTAGGGAAATATCCACAAAATTAAGAACAAAGTCTTGTTTAAGCAACTGAGGACTTACATCTAGAAATTATATATTTCTACAAATCCGTCCAAAAGAATACATCAGAATCAACTGGAAATCCAGATTAATATTTTATATATAGTCAACATATAATAGCTTAAGCAAAGGGGAAAAAAAAAGTTGGAAGTGGTCCTAACCTCTAACTATCATAATCATCCTAAACAACGGGTATTGTTTAAACATATAAGTTGAGAGTGTCGTCAGAGACTAAATACCAAGTAAGCCGTATCAAAAGACATGTTTTGCATTGAAAAGAAATGGTACATATGAGACACATTTGATGATGAGTATATAGTAAAAGCACTGACAACCAAGGTTAACAAATAGTAGACACTTGTAACTTTGAATCACTGAAAAGGTTGGGGATGGCATAGGGGGTGAGAATTAGACTGTTATTAACATACCTAAAGCATGAGCAGCAACAATACTTGGCAGGTTTTGAAGAAATATATCTCCCTCAAGAACATCTGCAAAACCGAAAGGAAATGATACAGCAGGTATCCACATGCAATCAAAACCTTCAGCACAGCCCCTTTGCTAAAAGAACATATGATTAGAGAGCCAAGGTATTATTACTAAAAGCAAAGAAGGGGGAAAAGAATATCAGCTACAAATTCAGGCAATGACCAAAAGAATGGATAGCAAAAACAGAAAGACTATGATTGAAAAATAAACTCCAAAAGATAAATTACACTGAATTTCTTAAGCAGAAAATGACTCTTTTATTCCCTCACTTTTTGTCTTAGTGCCAATTTGGTCCTCCACAAATTTGTAGTATCAAAATGATCCATCAAGAAATTAATATTAATCAATATTAGTCCCCTCAAAAGAGTTATGATTGTCTTAATGAAGGACTAATTTTGATTAATGTTAAATCTTTTAAGGACCATTTTGATACTCTAAATTTGTGGAGGACCAAATTGGCACTAAAGCAAAAAATGATGGACAAAAATAGTACTTTTCTCATTTCTTAAGTCATAATTGAAAACATATTTATTCAAGTTGTACCAGCCACCTAATTCTAGCTTCAACACCTACAATCAGAAATCTGTTGGCTACAGGAGTATTCCTAAAAAAGAAACCTCTAAGAACATCTCATATAACTCTCACCTCTTAGACATGCACTGCAAAAGCCATTTTTTATACCTGTCTTGACAAATGGCAAAGTGATCCAAGCATAAATGTTTCAGAAACTCAGCACAAATTATCAAACCAATACCCAGTGTTCTTCAATTTCACTCCCAACAGAAAAAGACAATATGAGACTTGAATTCCAAAGGTAGGGAAATGCATCTAAACTCTCTTCATGCAAAATGCAATCCTCTGGCTGCTCAATTCCATTAATCAGTTCTAATAAAATCCATACCATTATCCAATGGCCTCTAATTTTAATTAAATAAAGTCACACCAATCTATGAGACGATTATGATCTCAATCTAATCATGCATGAAACCCCCTTAGATTACAGGTAAAGATGTCTTCACTGACACATTTTCTCTGAAAATTAAAAAGAAAAATAATGTTACTTAACTTTGTTCCTTCTTCCCTGTATCTCTTCTCTCAAATAATATTATTCTTGTCTCAAAAAATTAAAAGAAGGAAAGAGGAAAACCAGATGAACCAACAATTAAACAAAAGCATGCATATTAAACTATTAAAATATATTTACTAAAAATAACAAATGAAAATGAATTTTTTACAGAGGCCTTGGATGAATCATGAATATCAAAACCTTATGATGCTAAACTACCCTAACAAAGAAATGAAAAACACAAACTTCAGAATGTGATGCAATAAAAGAAAATTACAGAAAATAATAATACAATATAATATCCTGCATGGAGAAGAGGGGAATTTTACTATGAAAAGATGGAAGTTCATATACTCTATCCTTCATATCCACAGCAACTCCTTTAGCAACTCGAAACATTGCAGCCCTTGACATCCTTGTAGTTCCTTGGCCAATATAGAGCCCACTTCGTTCAAAATAATAAGGGTCTGTAAGATAACAAGATATAGAAACCCAATCTTACACATGTCGAAAGAGAATTCAGTCTTACTTCAATAGAACCTTTTATCTTCAAAAAGCTACTTTTTTCCTTTGGTCAATATCTTCAACAAGCTACTTGTAAGTTATTAGTTAAGCTTCATTTCATTCAAAATCATTGTTGCAAGACAAAAATAATTTATTTAAAAAAAACACTGTGTCACTTTGAATATAACAATTTAAGCACCTGACAGCTACATTGAATTATATTACAAAGCCAAGAAAAAGGTCTACCAAATTATGTCCAGAATTGAGATTAAAAACACTCCTCACCTGTTTGTGATCCTTGTAGAACAGTACCACGTGTCATACCAATACCCCATCCCCCATTAACACCAGGCTGCTCCACAGCAACTGAGACTGCAACTGTATCTCCTGTCTCAACATGAGCACTGCAAGCCATTACACCAGGAACATATACCTAAAGGGAAACCAACATAGGAATTAATTAGAGCCTATCAATTCACCATCATTCTGAGGTCACATTAAAAAATTTATTAGTTGATTGCTACAATTGTTTTGAGTGCAATCATCTTCGAATGACCACAACAAAATTTATCCGTCCGAGGTGAAAGGCTTATGATAGCCTCTATCCTTTTTTCTTTCCCTTCACATGATTCATTGACTTAGATGGCACCAGTTTACTATAGAATAATGAGAAAATAATAGAAAAATCAAATACCAAATTAATATGTACAAATGAGATATCTGAACTCTGAAGTTCAAATCCAGGAATCAATTTCACATTTCCACTCTCAAAGTCCACAGAATACTAGTTAGTTAATTTACTCTTCTCTCTTCTTTCTCACCAAATTACAACATTGACACTTGCAAAAGCATGCAGCGAGGATAATACTAAAAAATGAAGCTCTAACCACAGATAACAGTCTAAGATTCTGATTATCATGTTTCAATGCCAACTTACGTTTGGAATCCAAAAAACGAGGAAGAAGGATTTCAATTTTGCAGACTATGGCAACCATGCTGAAAACTGTTGATAATAAGCACAAATGTAACAGAGAGAAAAAGAAAAAAAAAGAAAAAAAAACACCCACCCTTAAGAAAGAGAAGTTCTGATATCCGTTAATGCCAGCAAAAATACCCAAAAACAAAAATGATAATAGCAGAGAAAAACATGTAGAAATCAGAGAAAACCAAAGTTTTGCATGATTTGATCTGCAGGATGTTATAATATAGGAACATCTACTCACAATTACTTATGTAAAATTAAGCTTACTACTTTTACAGAAAAGAAAATAACCTGAGCACCCCGAAGAACAGCCTCAGCGCATTTCCTACTAACAAGAACCTCCTTAGGAGGCCTATCATGTGCATGATTATAATTGATATTGTGTGGTCCTGAACCCTGAACAAAGACTACATAATCTAGGCCTGGAATCTGACACTTGGAAACTGAAACAGCCTGGAAAGACTCCTTCAAAGGATTAGCCTTGGCTTCAGTTTGTCCTAGTGCCATATTCCCACTGAATTCTGAATCCAAGGAATAATTGGCTTCTCTGGAACAAACCTGCTCCTTTGAATCCAAATCATTCTCGGACCCTGATTTATTCATTACTGCTTGAAGCTTCTCAATAACATCATCACTTGTAGACCGGAGCGTATTTATACGAACACAAGAATAACAAGATGGGCGCCTACAAAATATACACAAATTTTAATCACCACTCAAATTCAGACATTAAAAAAACGAAGAGACTGTAACTAAGCAGCATACTGAAAATTCAAATCGAAATCATACATGCTCACATAAATTGTAAAAATTAACGTTCTAGTAGCAAGTTTCGGTCATTAAATAAGCTTTAAAATGGCCTCAAAATCGAAGGTGGGGCATTCTAGCTCTCATCAACGTGATCGCCAAAGTACACTAAAAAGAATATATTTGAATATGCCTTGGACCAAAAACTGACATATCATAAGAAAGTCAATAACAATTTTTTGTTTTTGCTGTCAAAAAGAGAGCTTTACAAATTCAGTTTCCACTAAGTGCCTGATAGAGCAAATAAAAGTGCGACAAAAATGCTAATCAACACATTTAATTTTACGCATTGCATTAAAAGGAAGAAGAAGCATTTCGATCATGGAGGATGGAAACGAGAGTACGTTAAAGCTTTAGAGATGCTAGAGAAGTGGTCGGCGCCATAAGCTTTGACGAAGTAGTCATGAACTTGAGGGTTCCATTGAAGAGTTGGGTTGTAAAAATAGCGGTTTGATAAATCCTCCATGTGGCAGTGAGTAGCAAGGTTCGGAGTTCGGCGGGCTCTGCAACTGTCAAGGGTTTTGAGCAAGTCCCTCGCTTTCTTCATTCAAAGAAGCGAAATGGAGGCGGTGCGGCGCGTGAGCCTGAGGAGACTCCAAGGGGAAAATAAACAGTACACTCACAAAGGGACAATCTTAATAATGTTTTTATTAAGGAGAGGTTAAATTAAGAACAGAAATTGGTGAAGGAGTAACTTGAAAAAAGCCCTTAACTATTTCACTGATATTAAAATAAGATGCCTGGTATATATTTACAAACATAATATATAATTAAATTAATATATTTTTTATCTTAATTAAATTAATATACTATTAACATTAAAAAATAGTCCTATTTTTAAAATTAACTAATAACATATGAATAATTTTTTTCACTTCATTAATATTTTCATTAACACAGTCAACTCTCATTTTTTTAAATCATATTTTTTATTTTTGTTAAAAAATACTTCTAATTCCCATTTCTTTTTCTCTCTCTAGTTTCTTTTTTTTCTTTTTTTTTTTACTTATTCTCATAATTGGAATTGAAAGTAAATTTTTTAAAAAAATAAAAATTATGATTTAAAAATAGAAGTTCACAATGTTAACCAAAAATAAATAAATGAGACATAAAAAATTATTTATATGTTATTAATCTATTAAAAAATCTTATATAATTATATAAAGAATAGTATATAAATTTTCTCTTTAATTGAAATATGTTACAAATGAAAATAAATTTATGTAAAATGAATTGAATAAACTTTGTTAAACATTATAGATCTCTATTATAAAAGGTTATAATTTAAGACGAAAATTTAAACACTAAGTTTTTATTTATTTAGTGTCAAATCTCATCTATTTTCATCAATTGTTAATCAATTTGATTGACCAAAATTATAACAATTCATCGATTTTTCAATTCAACTACTTGGTCAAATTTTTATCTTAAACCTTTAACTATCTACCAAATATTATTATCCTTAACACCCCCAACAAAATATAAAGAATTTAAATATAATACAAATCATGACATAGTAATTAAAAGTACAAACTTAAGAGTTTTGACTCAAATAAGGCATCTCTTAAACATAAATATTAGAGGGTTTTTAAGTACATGGGTTTGCTTATTAAATATAACAACACCATACACTTTACAAAAAAGAGTTGACTGTGTTATACTGTTTTAGCACACATTAATAAATTCCCTTTTTTAAAAATATTTAAATCATTAAATTTTATTTAATAATTAAAATTTTAATAAATATAAAATAATTTATAATAATTAAACTTTTAATTATTAATTTTTTATTCAATACTTTAAATTTTATAGTAGAAAGTACAGATTATTTATTTGATGTACTTATCCAATTTTTACATTACTTTTCTGAATGAATGAGTATTTGGGCCCAAAAAACCATAAACCTGCAATGGAAGCCCAATATCATGGTGAGAAGTCCACTTTTGAGGAGGAACAGTTGGTGATCTAAGTCCAACCCCGATATCGAAATCAAGCCCTATCTTACCAAAGATTTAAAATGGATACTATAATAATAACAATAATAACAATAATATATACACAAGACATATGTATCAATATTTTTTATATGTAATTGAAAATATTTTATTATGTATAATATAAATATTAGAGACAGTCATTGATTATTTTTTTGGAAATTACACTGACATCAGAAATTTTGTAGGGTATCTTTTTAGTTAATAGAAGGTGTTTTAGTCGAAAATTAAAAAATTGAATTAAATTGTAGTGCAATTTTTATGTTTTACGTGAGATTCATGTATATATTAAAAATTAAAAAGAGATTCATGTGATTTTAACAAAACTCAAAAGAACTTGATATAATTATTCTAAGTATTAAATATAGTATTATTCAAATTTTAAGCTAAAGATTGTTATGGTTCGCTACTCATAAGTAACCCACATTGTTTTGTGCAGTAATTGCACTAGCTATTTAGATTCTCTATATTTAAGAACTAAATATACTAACATGATTTTGAATAAATTTAATTTTTAAAATTAATTTTGATTAAACATATTTTATATTACTATAATTTATATTTAAACACTTTCGTTTGAAAATTAATTTTTATTATTTATATAGTTTATTCAATACAAAAATAATTTTTTTACTTTTATACAAACAAAAACTTAGAAAACAAAATTGATTTTATAAAAAATTAAATAATAAACTAAACAAACAAATTTATAAGATAAATCCTCATTTAAGGATACAAGTGAACATTTAAACATCTCAAACGCCGACAAAACACACTAATGGTCTCTTCTCTCCTCTCTCTCACTTCCTTTCTATATCTATCTACTCTAACATTTTGATGTTATCTATAGACTGTGGTATGAGACAATAGCCATTCCATTTAGAAAATATGTTTAGTGACTCCACACTATGTGTTGAGGGATGTAGAAAAATATAATTAGACCAATCCCCTCAGTTCAGTATAATTATATTTGATCTATTTAGACTAAACCATAACAAAAATATATGTTTTGATCACCAGATCCTATTTACATTTAATACTTGGCCTAATTAGCCTTCTTTTACTTTTAACAAAAATATATTGTTTTCATTAATTTATTTATTTAATTTAAGATAAATTTTATTATCAACACATATGTATGCCTTATTTTTTTCAACTCTTAATTCTTTCCTACTTCAAATTTTAATTTTTTTTCCCATTTCAAATCATTTTTCTTATTCCACCTTTAAGAAAACAATTTTTTTCTTTGCGTAAGTCAATCCAAATCTTACATCTGTGTTCATTAATATATATATATATATAGAGTATATTAAAATGTACTCATAATTTTAAGTATATTAGTACATTTAATTATAATATAAATATATAATTATAATATTATTATTTTTTGAGTTAATAATATTATAATTATGCCTCTATATTATAATTATATATACTGATACACTTAAAATTATGAATGCATAAAAAATAATATAATTTAATAAACACATTAGTATAAAAATACTAAGTTTGTTCAAAAATATTATAATAATAAGATTGTGAAGCATGGACCTCTGGCGCCTAGAAAGACCACGACCCATTAGGCCCATGTTGTGTTTGGTGCAAACATGGAGCATGTCTGCTACATGAACTATACTTCTCCACCTCTCTCCACATAATCTTTTAAAGCATTTGAAATGTTGACTATCACGGTGGCTGCTTTCAAATCCCTTTAGCACACATTCAAATCCAGCCCTATCCTTTAAGCAAATGTTGACTTTCTTTTCTACCTCCACTGTTCTCTGCAACTTCCACATGAATCTCACACACACAAATGGAAAAACATATAAATTTAATAAATAAATAAAAATGGCAATGTGTCTCATTACCCTAACCATTCAATGAATATGAAAAGCTCATGTCCCCCCATTGTTCCTTCAACGCTGACCTATGCATGCGCCAAAGAATGTGACATATATATATATATATATATATATAGATGGATTCACAATGACGTTTATCCTCTTGAATTTTTAAATTTTGGTTTTTATCTATTTTTTATTTTATATTATTGATTTAATTATTTAATTTATAAAAACTCACTCACTTTACATTGTAAAAGTTTGATTCTTTCTATTCAAATTTTTAATCCGTAGACTTTCATCTTTTATAGAATTAAATTTTAGATTTGTATATATATACAATTACTTTTAATGACAATTAATTTTGTAATTAAAAAAATTAATCATTTAACCCCTACACTTTTTTCTTTTTCAATTTGTTCCTAATAGTTTCAAAAATTTGCAAATCACCCCACATAGTTAATGCCAACATTGACAACATTCATGGATGGCTGACAGGGCAAGTTTATGGTGAAGTAGAATGCCACAGTAGAATATTTATGTCAAGTGCTACCAACCATGCAAAAATAGTTTAACTTTTTTATTGCACACTCTATCAAAACTTCCACAATTAAAATGTTTTGCAAGGTCAACAGTATATGTGTCATAAATATTCAATTATGACATGAAAAAATGTTAGTTCTAGTATATTTAAGTGATAATTAATTTAGTGTATCATTTCTAATAAAATCATTTTAAAAAAAAAATGAACACCAACCAATATCTTTTCTTATGACATTCAACCCCAGCATAGATTTGTTATTGGCATTAATGACAGGGAGTGATTTGTAAATTTTTGAAATTATAAAGAGCAAACTGAAAATAAATAAAGTATACAGACCAAATTTGAAAATTGGGTGGAAGTAAAGGGTCTACATGATTTTTTTTTTTTTAAATTCAGTTAACGACAATAAATTTTTAAGAATTAATATGACAGTTAATTTGTTTGTACGTGTGTGTTGTGCAACACATTAAAATGCTTGAGATGTTGGGAAGATGAGAATCGTGGAGAATACAATATATTTTATTGGTCATTATATTGATTTCATGTTTAATTATTATGAAAAATGGGGAAATAATGATTCATTAATTTCTTTTATCCTTGTTACGTGAAACTCAAAAAATTTTCAATTAATAATTCGGTCATGGAGTAATTAAACTTATTTAACTCCAAGTTTTTAAAATTATTATGTACATATATCAATCATGAGCATACTTAAAAATTTTTGTTACCGTATTACTTTAGATTACATGACAAAAAGAATAGTATATAATAAAATTTAGAATTTTAAAAAACTAGTTCGTATATTTAATTTTTAAAATATTATACTTCAATGAATTTAATTATTTAAGAATAAATTAGAAATTATTTTTAAAATATAAAATGACCATTTTGGCCCTCTTATTTATCCTCAACTATTAATTTGATCATCTACTAATTTGTAATAACAAAATAATCCTTAAAAAATGCAAAAATAATTTAAAATAATTTATTAAAATAGTTGTAAATGACTTGTTATTGGCTTAATAAATAACTGCTTTTATTTATCGTTAAATTTTAAAAAAATTATTTTGATATTATAAAGTTATAGAGGACTAAATATAGTAAAATAATACTTCTATTTATTTTATAAAAAACAATAAAAGAAATCATTCATCACCAAACCATGAAGTGTTTGATATCTAGCCCTTCATATTTTCTTGTTCACCAACTCATACTAATTGAAGTATTGTTGAGTCCTTAGATATCATGAGTCAGCTATACTTTACTATGACCACTTGACCTTTGACCTATTTAACAGTCAATCTCACTATGCATATATCTTCCAATATACTCTTTCCAAAGAGGAATGCATTTGATTGAAGCTAAGTCTCTTGTTGAAAAATTTATAGTACAACATCAATCTTCTGTTCCTATATTGTATAACGTTAGATTATATAGAATTACATAATAAGTTATTTTATTAAATATTTAGTACATATTTTATATTGTATAGGTTTATAAGATCAATTTAGTCAACTTCATTTAATATAAATTATCAAAATATTATTAATCAAATTTTCACTCTTCTGATTAGATTTATTCTATAAAAATGAATAAACAAATATATTTTAATCTTATATCATCGTATCATTTATCTCAACACCAATAATACATAGTATATATATTAAAAATTTATCACTCTTTATCTTATCAAGTTTTATTATATTAGATTATCTTATACAATTTACCATATGAATAAAGATTTAATTTTTAATTGCAACTATATATAACAAGATAATTAAATAAGTAAACAACAATTTAAAGTTAATAAAGATAAATAAAGTTGTTGCCAATAGTTATAGAATAATAATAACAATTTCTAAAAGTAAAAATAAAAAGTTGCTAACAGAACTCCACCTTTAGATTCTTTCGTCAAGAGTCCACCATTTGATCCAAGAATTTCAAAATGCTTTTTGGGAAGAGACTTGTTAGGTCATCAACAATCTCCTGGCTTTTCAATGGCTTCTAGGAACTTAAAAAAAAAATGTAAAAAATCTTATTGCTTAATATAATTCTCTTCTTCGAGCTCACCATTCTAATTAACAATAATCTTTTTCAATTTTGAATAAAGGTGGCATTGAATTTGTTTACCAATATTCTTGTAGCTTCCTTATACTTTGAAGCAAGAATAGATTTAATTAGAACGTATTGGATAGTCATCTCCTTTTGATTTTTAAAATTTTAATTTTTATATGTAATTTTATTTTATATTTTTATTTTAATTATTTGATTTATAAGAACTTACTCTTTTTAGATTGTAAAATTTATTCTTCTTTGTTTAAATATTTAATCTAAAGACTTTTATCTCTTAAAATTAAATTATAGATTCGTTATTACTTTAAAGGGTCAAGCACAATTAAAATTGCATCCTTTGTAAATTTCAAAGAGAGGACTAGTCATTCTTATATCATCATTAACATTAATTCAACCTTCTTGAACAATAGAATTAGCATTCCTATGTAAGTATTTACATGAACAAGTAGACTCATTCAAATAGATGAAAAAGGAGAAAGAAAATGAGAATATATATATATATATATAGAGAGAGAGAGATAGAAGTCAAGTTGAATAAGTAATATTAGGGAACTCTAAGTCCAAGCAAAGGTACTAGTTTGCTTTGACAAAGAGGAAGTGATACAAAATTTGATAGTATTTGATTCTCATATGTAGAAGTAAGCGGTGAGAATTAATTTTAAATATATAATTAATTATTTGTTCAAGTTTGGACATTTTGAATATCCTTCTGTCTATCTTATTTACCTCTATTAATTAATAAAACTCTATTCAAGTTTTCACTGTCACGCATTACCAAACATAAACTTGCGTGTTGGAAAATGTCACAGATCTTTTCACCACTTTTTATTTGTGTGTTCAAATGAAACTCTTGAGATCGGACAGCTTGGAGTTTTAATTTTTATATAAATTTTTCATCTTGTTATTTTTGTTTAATTTTTTTATATGAATTTGGATATTGTTTGATACAAGGACAAAATTGGAAAGAATAATATAACTTTTATACAATTAATTGTTGAAAAAAATATTCTTTTAGTCCCTCACTTATTATGAATTATCATTTCAGTCTTTCGCTTGTTGCAATGTATAAAATAATTATTTATTCTTTGAAATATGTCATATTTAATTTTTATTTTTTAAAATATTATCAAATTTAGTATCTCTATTAAATTTTAAATCTCAAATTTATAAAACTAAATTGGTATTTTCTTAAAAAACACAAAATAGGAGATTAAGTGTGACAGAAATCATTTGGGCAATACAATAAGTGGGAGCCTACATAACAATTTTATGATAAGTAAGACACTAAAAAATATTATACTCATTAATTTTCATACAATTGTATACACAAGATTTTGAAAAGCTTATTTGATTTAAATATTTTATATGATTTTTAATATATACTATACACTTGTGAAAAATTAGTGTTGATAAGGTTTATTGTATAAATTGTTCAATAACCAAATAATAATTTTAATATTAATTCCTAATATAGCGTCATCTTCTCTGGTCATTATTATTATAGTCACTATTATTATATTATATTAAAAAATTATTAGTTATATTATTGTCATTATTATTATTATTATTACCATTATCTGTTTATATTAGGATTCAAGGCGTGAGCACTGGAATAAGTATGAGAGTCTTATTACTTGACTACTCTTGCTATGCTCAACGTGAAACTGTTATGTGTATAATCTTATATGTTATTTTTTATGCAAAGAATATATGATTACATAAAAATTTATACAAGTTTTTTTTATCTATATGGTATAATTTACCGTATACATCTATGTGTTATTGTATATTTGTTGAAATTATCATTAATGATTATGTGGCCAAAACAAAAAGACCATTAATGATTAATTACAAAAAATATATATATAACTAATGTGGAATCAATTTGATGTTCGATGGTTTCAGTCATCAAATTAGTAGTGGGCTGCAAATTAATTAAAAAAATTCAGAACTTGAAAATGAAGATTTCTATATGTAAAATTGAACTTACCTATCACTTAAGGAGAAGTATCAAATCATTTTCAATTTTTTATACTTTGTGATAATTTTATTTTTTATAAATTAATCATTCAAAATTATATCTTATGTAAAATTAGTATTTTATTATTCTAAATATAAAGATTAATTTTATATAAATTTAAATTTATAAAAAATTAATTTATACGAAACTAAATAATTAGAAAGGCTAAAAATAAACACCAATTTTATATATTTTATTATCTTAAATAAGTCATGTGACAAGACAATTTACTTCTTTTTAATTAACTGGATATAATTGAGGACTTAAATACATCTGTATCGGACTTTGCATTTTTATTTTGGTCTTACAAGACATCGTTCTTAGTCAGTGTCGTATCACTAACTAACGAATTAGGATGAAGAAAAGACCAAAAAATAATAATATTTTTAACCTAAATATAATATTTTATAGAATTGACATTTTTCACGCTTAATTTAAGGAGATTGACCAAGTTAACACGTTCTTTAAGGAAGAAAGTCCAAACAATTTAATCTACGTGACCCACGAGCAATTTAAATATATCTTTTGTTGTTGGATTTTTCAATGACAGGTGTTATTAACAAGACTGTCTGATAGATTTGATTTGAGAAAATAAAATTTGAATAAAAAATTTTTAATTAAAAAAATCTATTTTATAAAATGAATCATATTCAAAATTTTTTTAAAAGTCTGATTTAAATTTAAAAAGTCTAAATAAATATTTTTAACAAAAAATTTTAACATTTTAAAAAAACTTAATATAACGTAATATTTTAATAAAAAAATAAAATTTAATATTGATTATTTAAATAATGTATCATAATACAATAACTTATTTGTATCTATAAATTCATTATATATAATTTTAAAATAATAATAATAATTAAATATATTATTTATTTTACGTTTTAATAATAAATAAACTTAATCATAACAAAAATTATACTTAATTAAATAGACCTAACTTAAAAAATATAAATAAAAATTTAAATAAAAAAAAAGCTCGAGTAGTTTTGAGACTGAATTAAAGTATAACTTTTAAAAGTCCAACCAATAATGAAATATAATTATATTAAAAAAATTTAAATGATTTATTTTAATTTCTAAATTTTAAATACAAATTATCTAATAATACTTTTAATTTAATATAAATTATTAGATGACTATAACGTATAAGCAGTCATAGAAAAATTAACTTAATGATCACTAAGCATGTATTTACATCTACAAAATAATATTTTAGTAGAACTAATTCTCGTTATATGTCTAATTAAGATAATTTTATTTATTAAGTAATTTTATAATAATAGGAGCAACTTACTGTCAAAATTAAATACAGACGTAGCTTTTTATCTCTGAAGTCTAAATTATTCTTTAAATAAATAAAAATAAAACATGAATTGACTTTTCTGTAGTACTATATTTTGTAATCAGTTCTTACAACTTTTTAAAAATTATCCATCATTATTTTTTTCAAAATATAAAATGAATGTTTAAAACGGTTTAGAAATATAGACAATATCACTCTATTTGTAGAAGTTAATAACTTTTTCAAGAATGATATAGTAAATTATCTTAAAGTTATTATTACTCTATTAGTGTGTGCGTGTATACATACATATCTATCTCTCTCTCTCTCTCTCTCTCTATATATATATATATATATATATATATATTCACTTAATGTTAGAAATTGATTACTTTTTTTGACTAATAATAAATTATTAGCTAGTCAACAAAATTAATTGTAATTTATTTCCTTCTAACAGTGGGTCCCACTTTCATTTTCTGGACAGTGAAGAAGGACTTTACCGCAAGCAATGGACTATCCCATGAAAGTATGTAATGGTGTTGATGGTTATCAAAGAATTTAAAAAATTGATCTTCTTGTTTTTTTTTTTTCCTAAAATTGATTATATTGATTTTAAAACTATAATATTCACAACTCACTTTCTCCGAAATTCACGGACATTGAATAATGTGATGGCAAATTCTTGTGTGGGACTTTCTATTTGTGCTTTTCTTTTTGTCAAAGTGGAAAAGTTTGAGAAAAAAGATTAAATACCAAAAAAAAAATTGATCTTTTTATTTTTTATCTTGAAATTAATTTAGTTATTTAAAAATTAAAAATATCAGTAATTTTAATATATTAAATTATAAAATAAAAAATAATAGTTTAAATAGAATTAAATAATTTAATAATGTAAATAAAAAATATACTGATAGAGAAACTAATTTAATTCACATTTTTCTTTTTGGAAGTCCATGTTAGCATTCTATATTTAGAGGACCAAAAGACTCCTAAAGCAAAATGTGAAGATTAAAATTGCATTTTATTTAATTAAATTTAATTCCCAGATATTTATTATTAATTTTTTAATAAAAATTGATATTATTTTTAATTGATATTTAAACTTCAATTTTTTGTGTTAATTTTAAAAAATATTACGTTCATTACAAATTTTATTTACCAAAAATATAAATAAATTATAATTTAGTAAAGATCTATGTAATTTCCTCTTTTGTTATTACTAAAAAGTACGAAAGTATGGCATTATTTCAATATAAATGCATCACCTGCATCAAATTCAAGCATGTCTATGTCAACAGGCGTTATAATAACTACATTGAACCTACACACCACACATTAAGTAGTTACATATATCTTCAACAAAGCCCACGTAATAAATAGTAGGGTCTTAATTACTACAATTTAATGGCCTCATTTACTCATTATTGTGATTTTTCAAAGACACAAGAATGTAGCTAGAGATTCTTGTCATGAAGTACATTAAATCATTTATGAATAAACATATAAAGAGTTTAGATATAGTTTTTAATAAAAAGTTTTATATTTAACTACGGTTAATTTAATTTATTATAACTTATGAATTGAATATATAATGAATTATTATTCTTTAAATTAAAATTATACAATGTTAAATGGGGACTTGAATTATTAGTTTTTATAATTTTACGCAATTTTTAATGTGATTTTTATAGTATAAAAATTTGTTGTTAGATCTTTATAGTTTAAATATTTTTTAATTTAGTCCCTATAATAGTATTTTTGTTAATATTTTTCATCTAAATGAATTAATTATATTTTTATTTTTATTTTTTCTTATATTGTTAATATTTATCATACATATTTAAAATATCGAAAAAATATATAATTAGTTATATTAATAAATTTAATAAAATATTAACAAAATTTTGACCTTAATTATTAAATTAAAATATTTATAAACTATAAAGACTTAATTACAAATTTTTAAATTAATATCAAGTTAAAAATTAAGTAAATTATGAGAAACACAAATATAATTTTTTTAAAGTCATTTTTTTAACTTTTTAAAATGCGTCAATATCTGTGACAAGAAAACTATAATTATATATATATATTTAAAATTTTTAAGAAAAGAGCATTATGTAAAGCTGTGTTTAACACGCAAACCCAAAAGTCATAATGAGCATTCAATAAAAGTAATGTGGCTACTTGGCGATGCCTTAAAATTTTGAAACATTGTCATTTCTTCAAAATATTGGAAGTCGTATGAAGTCATCTTTTGCAGTTTTCAAAGCAAGAATCTAAAGAGAGCATTTCTTGGACGAAACAAAGCATGTAGCAATAAAAGTCCCTCACTTTCAGACCACTTTACATTCCATTCACCCCTTTTAAAGGGTCACTATTACTTGAAGAAATTATTAATTTGTTTTTTAATTGTTAATCTTTTTTAGTCTAATTAAGTTTTTAAAATTAGATCAATACATAAACTAATTTATTAAAAACAATAAATTATATATTTCCAATATCATTGAAAAAATTCTCATTTTAGTAAGTGAACCAAACAAATTCTTCCATATTTTTTCTATTAAAATTACCAACATCTCACCAAGTACAAAGCATTTTTGGGGTTTATTGGATTAAATCTACACTATATTTATGGCTTTTTATTTTGACGTGATCATAGGAACTTTAAAAGTGCTTCACACTTGATTAGTTATTGTAAAAAAAAAAAATATCCCAAATGTGCATATACTATCCACTTTAGTAGAAAATAATTCATTTCAACAAATTTTGAATAGGAAAATGGTATAAGAACTTGTTTGGTTTATTGATCATTTTTGAAAAAAAAATTTTTGTCATTAAGGATCAAATAGTCATTAAATTACAACATGAAAGATTCAAATGGTAGTTTTTTCGTATTTTATTTGACAAATAATTAACAATAAAAATGTTCAAAATGGATCAAACAAGAGTGCCAAAATGCCAATTACAATTGGTATACCTTGCTTTTAAATTTTTTTTCTGAAGTATAATCCAAATTTAATTTAATTTTTATAGTTTATTTTGTGATAGGAGGGATCCTAAGGTTAAGGAAAAAAGTTAAACAGTAATTAGACGGGGCAACGAAACACCCCTAAAATTTTTAGCAACAAGTATACTAAAAGCTTGAGAAAAATTAAAATTTAGTCGTTCAAAGAAAGGTCACACTACAGTTAGCAATTCAATTTTTGCAATAATTTTCTTCATATATAATAATAATAATAATAATAATAATAATATAATGTCTACATCGTATTTATATTTATAAGATTGGTTAACAGTTATATATATATATATATAAGTAACTTAATCACATAAATCTCTTAAAAAAATACTTTACAACTCTATTTTTTTCACTATAAAAATTCTTCTCATTAAACCTCCAAAAATAAAATATAAATTTTAAAATTAACAATCAATCATAGAACTCCAAAAGAGAAGCCAGCTAGCTCTCACTCAACCAACAAATTTGAATTTGGTGAAGTTGTTAAATCAAATGTAGATAAATTTGATAAAAATAAAATTATTAAATAAAAATTTAATATTTTAAAATTTTAAAATTTAATAAAAATTATTTAATATATATTAAAATTTGAATCATATCACGAAGATTTACTCATTATGTTAAATAAATGAATTTATATTCAACTTATTGGGGATTCCAATAGATATTGGCTGCAAGATGGGCAAGCATGGATGTGTGTCCTGCATCAAACTTCAACAAAATCTGCTCATTTTTGTACTATGATCACAAAGCTCCTTCATACTGTTCTTCCCAGTGATTGAGACCTAGGGTTTTGAAAAATTCAAGGAATTAAGGATATTTATGCCTTTTTGTTGCAAATTTTAATAGCAATTTAGGTTTGTGCAGTCACATGCTTCCTTTCCCACATGGTCCAACCTCTATATATATATATATATATATATATATATATATATTACTTGACTGTGATGGTTTCCTTTGGGGTTAGGTAGACACTATTTGGGTGGAGATGGAGATTGAGGGATTATCCAATTTTTAAATTAAGATTAGTCAATGGGTTTATATTTATTTTTTAAAGAAAAATCAGATGAATTGTGAAATGCAACGTAGAGTTAGGAATATAGATTCTCTATAATAGGGGATCTTGCATTTTTTTTAATAATAGCAGACTAAATTGTTATATTTTTATTTGACGATTTAATTGTATTATTGTAAAATATTAATTTTTGAATTTTTTCTTTTTACAGATTATTGAATGAAAGTTTAACTATTTAGATCTACAATGTAAGAATCCCTCACTGTAAGAGATCCGTAAAATTAGTAGGTATTTGGTTGAGATTAATAAGTAAACCAAAAAAAACCTCTATAGCTATTTTTCCTTTATATTTTACCAATGAATTTACTTTATATGATAACATAATGATTATTGATACACTCAAAATTATGAGTGCTTAAAAATTTTTACCTAACATTATATATAGGATAAAGAACATTTTTATAATATTTGATTAGATTTATTTCTCCCTTGATGGTTTGTGGTTTAAAAATTTGTAATTGTGTATATGAAAATTTATAATTGAGCATAAAAGTATATTATGATTATATTTCATAAACTCTATGATGAAATAGCTATTGACCAAGAAATTCTCTCAATTTAAACACCTGAATTTTTATGCTCAAATTGACCAAATTTATGGATTTTTTTTTAAGGGCAAAAGTTAGAGAACATATTTGTGTCTTGTGTTTCGGTCAACTTTTCATAAATTTTTGTTTTCTTCAACTTCTAAATATACCATAAATTTACTTGTACAAAATATTATACACAAGGGATTGTGAGCATCAGAGACAAATTCAACAAACAATGTGAGCATAGATTTTGCAGTTTTGAACAAGTCTTGATATAATTTAATAATATAAAAGTATTAAATATGTTACTAACTTATCTCTTTAAGAATTTTAAAGTTTGGTAAAATCTTTTAAAGTTAGGTAATAACTTTAATAATTTCAAAGTTAGGTGAAAATTTTCCATAAGTTAGTGCTAAGTCTTTCAAAAGTTGGTAGTAATTTGTTAAGGATTGGTAACCATATTTAGAAAATATGGATTGAAGAAATCTCTAAAATTGTTGAATTAATGGTTTGCTAGCACTATAATAGGGGATGTGATAATAGGAGTGTATGACAAAGTGAAAAGTTGCATGAGTGTGTAAGAAGTGAGAAGATGTGTAGAGAGAATCATATAGTGAAATGTATTTTTGGCAGTTATTGTAATCTTGTGGAGAACAATAAATAGTTCTTTTAATTAAAGTCTCTATTCTTGCTTCTTGTATTCTACAATTGGTATCAAAGCTTGTTAGAGTCTAGCTCTAATCTGATTCAGGCTTAGTTCGAGTATGGTCAATTGAATATCCAATCTAAGAGGTTCTTTTGTTCGAGTACAAGATCTAAGGTTGTCATATAAGGAGATTATGCAAAAATACAGTTAGGGACTGTAAAGAAATTCCATTGGGAATCAAACAAACTTAGTGTAAGTGCAAGACACTACCAAAGTCACTATGGCTAACATGTCAACAAATACATGCTCATTTGAGAAGTTAAATAACGACAACTATCAGGTCTAAAGCGTCGTCATTGAACTTTATCTAGGAGACCAGAATCTTTAAAACCTTAATGACGGAGATAAAGCGATTCCACCAACAAATTCAAGTGAATTGAAGAAATGGCATGTAAGAGCTAAAAAGGCTCTTTACTTTATATATTAATTTTTACAGTGGAACCACAATTCATTAGAGACATTAAGGAAGCCAAGACACCAAAAGTGGCATGGGATGCACTTACCACATTGTTCGTGAAAGCGAATGCTACAAAGTTGTAGCAAATGAAGAACAATGTTGTGTCAATTTGGCAAACTGATATGCTGATAAGTGAATATTTTTCAAAGATCAAATCTATTTGCACTATGATTTTAAAATTAGATATGGAGAATGCTATTACCAAAATAAAAATGTGGAGAATTATTATCGTGGGATTAAACCTAAAGTATCATAGTCTTATCACTGCCATAAAAGGCTAGGCCAAGGAACCAATTCTAGTAGAGTTGGAAAGTATACTAGTCAACTAGGAGGCCTTGGATTCACAAATGACCAAAGCTTCTTTGAAAGATGAAGAAAAAGCTCTCTTTAGCAAACATAAAAGCCAACAAAAGGACTCTAACTGGAGAAAGAAAAGAGATAATATAAGGCATCAAAATGATTGGCAGAGAAACCATCATGGGAGAGGCTCATATTAAAGGGCGGCTTGCTTAGATCCATAAGACCTTGAATTAAAGAAGGAGCGACGGAGAGACAATAGATGTTACAATTATGGCAGAAAAGGCCACTTTGCTAGAAATTGCAAAACACCTCGCAAAGAAGGAAATGCTACAACTAAACACTATAGTGACATAGAATGAGACTTTCAAGCATGCTTTGCAGCCATAGAAGAATTAGAAGAGATTGCATTGACTTGTTTTCAAGAACCACAGGAAGATATGACACTAGCAATATAATGCGACAAATCTATCAACTGTGAAAAAGACTAGATTATTGATTTCGAATGTTCTAACCATATGACAGGAGATAAAGAGAAGCTGTTAACAATGTCTAAATATAGAAGAGGTTGATTTGTTGTAATAGCAAACAATTTAAGATTGCCAATAACCCATGTTGGCAGTATAGAAATTAACCCCCGCTATAGTATAGGGAAAGTACATCTACAAAATGTCTACCATGTACCAAGAATGAAGAAAAATCTCCTACCAGTGTCACAACTTGTATATGAAGGCAACCATGTAGTGTTTAGGCCGAAGAATATCAAAGTATATAGAAGTCTAGATCCAATTGGTGCATTAATTATGGACGACAAACATGTAGATTCTGTCTACGTAATATCAACACAGATAGCATATGTAGATAACACAAGAAGAAATGAGACAACAGATTTGTGGCATGCAAGGCTTGGCCATGTTAGCTATCATAAGTTGAAGTTAATCATAAAGAAGGAAATGCTTAGTGGACTTTCGCAGTTAAATTTTGAGATGATATAGTTTGTGCTGGATGCCAATATGATAAGACACATTAATTACCATATGAGGAGTCTAGTTTCAAAGCAAATAAACCATTTGAACTGGTGCACTTTGATGTTTTTGTGCCAGTAAAGCAAACCTCTATCAGTGGATATTGGTATATGATTATATTCATCGATGACTACTCAAGGTACATGTGGGTAGATTTTATAAAAGAGAAGTTAGAAGCATTATCTAGATTCAAGTTGTTCATAGAGAAAAATAAAATGGAAGTTGGGCATAAAATTTTTTGTTTAGGTTCTAACAATAGAGGAGAATATACATCTAAGGAATTTGATGAGCATTTACAGCAGAATAAAATATGACGCTAGTTGACATGCCCTGGAACACTTCAACAAAAAGGGGTTGTAGAAAGAAAGAATTGACACTTAGCAGAAATTTATCAAAGTATGTTGTATGCCAAGAATGTACCGCCACAATTTTGGGCGGAATGCATGAAGACCACCTTTCATATAACCAATCAGCTACCACAAGCAATGTATGAAAAGGTATCTAGTATCAAAGAATGGAAGAAAACTATAGAATAAGAGATCGACACATTAAAACAGAACCAAACATAGGATTTAGTGCTCAAACCTAAAGATGTACAACCCATATAATGCAAATGGGTATATAAAGTAAGGACTCATCTTGATGGATCAATTGAAAGATACAAAGCTCATTTAGTGGCACGTGGTTTTTCCTAGAGCTACAGGTTTGACTATGAAGAAACGTTTAGTCAAGTGGCTAAAATTACAACTCTACAAGTATTGTTGGCTCTTGCTGCAAAAAAGTCTTAGAAGTTGTGGCAAATGGATGTGAAAAATGCATTTTTGCATGGAGCATTGGATAAATCTATATGAATCAACTAAAAGGATTTCATAGCAAAGTTCATCTTGATTACGTATGCAAGTTGAAGAAAGCTTTGTATAGGCTTAAACAAGCACCAAGAGCATGATATGAAAAAATTGTTGAGTTTCTAATATAAAGTGGATACTCAATAGCTTCAGCAAATTCAAATCTATTTGTAAAAGTTCGTGAAGACAAAATGACAACAATTTTAGTATATGTAGATGATCTGATCATCACTATAGATGATGAGATTGAAATTCATCAAATTAGAGTCAATCTAACAATATACTTTCAAATGAATGATTTTGGAGAATTGAGACATTTTTTGGGACTTGAAATTGAATGGAGTAAAGAAGGATTATTTTTGTGCCAGCAAAAGTATGCCAAAGATCTTCTATGGAAGTTTGAATTGTTAGATTGTAAACCTATCTTGACTCCGATGGAAGCAAATGCAAGATTTTACTCAGTTGAGGGAAAGGACATAGAAGATATCACCATGCATAGACAGTTGGTGGGAAGTTTAATATACTTAATGACGACTCGTCCAGATATTTTTTATGTAGTTGGAGTAATGAGTCGATTTATGCAACATCCCATAAAACCATATTTGGAAGCAGTACGATGCATTTTAAGGTATGTCAAAAGTACGCTAGATAATGTGATATTCTACAAGAAAGGAAATCCATGCAAGTTAAAAGCATATTGTGATGCTAATTATGTTGGTGATCATGACACACATCGTTTAACTACTTGGTATGCATTTAGCTTGGGATCAGGAGTCGTATCTTGGTGCAGTAAAAGGCAACCTACAACAACTTTATCAAGCATGGAGTTTGAATATAAAGCAGTAGCAACATTTGCACAAGAAAGTGTGTGGTTGATATAGTTACCAAGAGATTTAAATCAATTAGTTGAGTATTCATTAGAATTGTATTGTGACAACATATTAGCAATTTTCTTGGTAGGGAATCCAATTTTCCATGCTAGGACAAAGCATATGGAGGTACATTATCAATACATTTGGGAAAAAGTGCTGCAAGGAGAAATTGAGCTGATGCACATTAACATATATCATCAAGTTGCTTATATACTTACCAAAGGTTTAAATAAAGTCAAGTTTGAAGAATTTTTGAAAGTAACTTGGAATGACTTCAAGTTAGGTAACAACTTTAATAATTTCAAAGTTAGGTGAAAGTTTTATAGAAGTTAGAGGTAAGTTTTTCAAAAATTGGTAGTAATTTGTCAAGTAATGGTAACCATCCTTAAAAAATATGGATGGAAGAAATCTTTAAAATTGTTGAATTAATGGTTTGCTGGCATTATAAATAGGGGATGTGATAATAGGAGTGTGTGGCAAAGTGAGAAGTTGTATGAGTTTGTAAGAAGTGAGAATAAGTGTAGAGAGAAGTTTATAGTTAAATATGTCTTTAGTAGTTATTGTAATCTTGTGGAGAGTAATAAAGAATTCTTTCAATTAAAGTCCCTATTTTTACTTATTGTATTCTGCAAAAAGTTTGTCATAAGGTACAATATAAGTCACAAGAGAGTTCATTATAATTTTCTTAAAAAGAATAAGAAACAAAGTAACATAAGAGTTTGTCTTCATTTTTTATAATTATTTAATGTTAATAGCAATAAATTTAATTTTGAAGTTGTCAAAGCATGAAGTTGGTGGAACATAGTTAGAAGCACAAGAGTTGTGAAATAAAAAAAGAACAGTACAAAATCAGTCATTTACTTTTATATTTTATGATAATTTGATTATTTATAATTAATTATTCCAAATCAATCTTTACAAATTTTTACAAAATTAATTAATTTTTTACAAATTTAAATTTATACAAAATTAGTTCATCTATATAGATTAAAATATTGATTTTACAGAAAATAAAATTTTTGAGAGACTGATTTATTATGGTTAATTTGTGAGGACCAAATTATTACAAAATATAAAAGTCAAGACCAATTTGATACTTCTTTGAAAAACCCAAAAACAAAACTTGGGTCTACGGAGTTTTATTTACTTATCTTTTATTTTTGAGTTTTGACTTATAATATTCTCCCCAAAGAATTCAAGCTTTTTGCCAATTTTTTTTTATTATATGCAAGGTGAATTAGGAGAAATTCCTTTAAATTTTATTTTAATATGTGTGTGGGTGTGTTTTTTTTTTTTTCCGTAAAGTATATTCTATGTACGATTGCTTAAAAATTTTGTATGGTATTTTTTTAATATAAATTTGTCCATTATGTTCATTGCAACTTTTGCTCTTTTGCCATTGAACATGTGTTATTGATATACTATATCATTTTTATTATTAATTATAACTACATAATGATAGTTTTTGAATTACATAATTATATAAATATTTCTATAAATTGCCCTTATTAAAAAGAATCTGTTAAGCAAAAATTATAAGTCAAATAGTACTTAAAGAATTTGTATATTATCAAATTTTTTTATATAAAAAGTTTCATTTCTTTTTCGGGTAGTTGTGGAGCGTTGAATTATTTACACCAATATAAAATTTAAATCTCTTAGTCGTAACTTACCACGTCATCTTTCAGCTTGTCTAAGAGGATGTACAATTTATTTATTTTTAATAATGCAGTGTTCAAATAATACCAGTTTTTAGTGCTCTATAGGACCGTAGGTTGTAAGAATAATTAAAAAAAAAGGGTACTATTTGGGTGACTCAAGATTTAATATCCATAAAGTCAAATTTTAAATATTTATCAAATATAATTAATTATAAATGACTTATCAAATATAATTATTAATTATAAAATTTGACATTTTTTTTAATATCCAAGAGGAATATGGAAAAATTCTTTAATTATTCTGAATTTACATTTAGTCATTAATTATATTTATAATTGACATCTATTAAACAAAAATTTTAAAAAATATATATACCAATATAATTTTAATTTTAATTTTCACCCATTTATAGTAAAGTCTAAATGTCAGCTCCCTACTTTTCAAACCTCATATAATTTTTTTTCAATTGACAATGAAATATATGTTACTTCACATTCTTGCTTTTAGTTTTTTTGGTTTAACTGAAAATGTACAATAAATAGTAAATATTAAAGTATGAGAATTTAAACTCATGTTTTAAAGTTCAAAGAAATATTTTAGCCAAATATTAAGTTGAAAGAAATATTTTAAAATAATAAAGGAATACATTTATAACTTTCTTAGATAAACTAAAATGCATAGATTGCATAGAAATCTTTAAATTTAAACTTTACATCTTGTATAAATAATTTATTATTAATCTTTAAAACATGATAATGGATCCTATAAATTATTAAATTTATGTAAATAACCTTTATTATTAGCAAATATGTAAATATTTAATGAAAGAATAACACGTCAGATAAAATAAACCCTTAAAATTTATTTTTATTTTTCAAATAATTTATCTAAATTTTAAGTCACGTAGAGAATTTTATGGCATGCACATAAATATTTTACATGTCATGTTTTTGTGGTTAATTAATAGCAAACAAAATTATATACATGTTAAATGATTTTGTTAACCATTGCCCTGGATATTGGTTAAAAATTACTTATTATTTTATAATAAATTAATTTGAATCTATAAAATTAGTTTGCAAGTATTTATTATTATTAGTAAAATTCAATCTTAAATTAATTAAAAAATATTAATTAATTAGTGCCAAGGGCACTCATTAGTAAAATTCAATCTTAAATTTAAGAATGAGTTTTTTCAATTATGCTTTTAGGATATTAATTAATGATCATATATTATTTATAATAAATTAATCTTAGTCAATAAAATTAATCTACAAAAATATTTAATAATAATAAATATAATAAATAATTATGAACTAATTTTATTTATTAAAGATTATTTATTATATCCAATAAATTAATCTTGACGGTGTACACTAAAACCTAAGTGCAATTGTTACCAAAATCCTTTAAGAATTTGTCGTCAAATTTTAAAAAATTAATTATTTGTACATCCCAAGGGATTACTTGCATTCAATGTGTCTTTGCAAAGATGATGACCATGACCTCATGAATCACAAGGCCTGGCAATAGCATCCTCTAATTCTATATTCTAAGTCACAAAGGTTGATTTGTTTTCCTTTCTCTTTCTTCTTTCCTTGAGTATGACAGATTCAAAGACTCTGACCAGTGACCCCATACTTCTCAAACTGCAAATCCGCATGAAATTGATTTTGACTTTCTGAAGTTGCAGGCGAGCTTGGTAAGCGATTCATTTCATTTCACTCCAATACAGCTAAAAAGCCGACTCATACCCGTGAAGCATAGATGCAGTTCTTTTCGACTTTCGAGCCAACCAAGCAGGAAACGTTGAGGAAATTTCCGTGTGAGAAGAAGCAGACCAGGTATAATTTCTCTCGCATTAATGTTTCTGGGAATAAAATACGATTTTGTGTTTTGAAACTTCTATTTTATGATTCATAAACAGAAGAGATTCGAAACTTTGTTATCTGAAAACGCGTTTTTCTTGCCAGTGCGTTCTGACACTCGGCTTGCAAGTCTTCGTTCTCCCCCTCGTTCGTTCTCACACAAATTTCACGTCTCAACCTCAGAATTTTCCTCTCACAAACACACATTTTGGCCTCCAGAGTTCACATTATCCAAAATTTATATCTTTCTCCATTCATCTCCAGCAAACTTTGATTTTTTTGCTTTTGGGAAGTTTTTTCTTTCTGGGTTTTGAGACAATTCCTGATCGGTTCTAATTATTCCCCATTTTCCGTTTTCATTTAATTGTTTCTTTCTGGGAATTTCTATGCAAAAGAATTGAGAGGAAATTTCTGACTCCTTTTTTCTCTTGGCCTAGTCTAGATTTTTTGAAAAATCTTTTTTTATTTTTTTCTCTTCTCGAGATTTTATCTTGAAATCTTGCAAGGTGTTTGATGTTAGGATTTTCTCTGGGACCAAGCAAGCAGATACCATTACTATGCTTTTGAAGGTTTCTCACGTTCTGGTTCTACTGGTAATATATTCCCGCGCCGTGGAGGCCAATTCCGGGAATCACAATCACGACTGCCTCAACAAAAATGGCTCTTCTCTCGCTGCCATTAAAATGCCTGGTCATCCAAACTTCAATGCTGTCTCTTCTTCTGCAAATACTGCCTGTAGCTTCTCAAAATCTGAGAAACTTGGGCATTCTGGAGCAACCATGACATCAGATGAAGATGCTGATGATGGTTATGGTGATCAAGAAGGGAAGGCTTTTCCTGCAAAAAAACCACACGAGCAACTGGTGAAGCTTGATTTGAAACACCGGCCTGTAAGCGAAGATGCTGAGTCAAAAAAATCTGTGATTGATTTCACAGTTCGGGACTTGACCAGAATTCAGACCCTTCATCGAAGGGTCGTAGAGAAGAAGAACCAAAACACTGTTTCAAGGCTGCAGAAAACACAGTACCAATCAAAGCAGCATCTATACAAGCAGGTTGTGGCTCCGGCACCAGCCCCGACAACTGTGCCGGAATATTTTGCAAATGGCCATTCCAGCCAGCTTGTGGCAACCTTGGAGTCAGGGGTCAGTCTTGGCTCTGGAGAGTACTTCATGGATGTGTTTGTGGGTACACCTCCCAAACATTTCTCTCTGATACTTGATACTGGTAGTGATCTGAATTGGATTCAATGTGTTCCTTGTTATGCTTGTTTTGAGCAAAATGGACCTCACTATGATCCTAAAGATTCTACTTCCTTTAAGAACATAAGCTGCCATGATCTACGATGCCAATTAGTGTCATCACCGGATCCACCTCAGCCTTGCAAGGCTGAGAACCTGAGCTGCCCTTACTTCTACTGGTATGGAGATAGCTCCAATACAACTGGGGACTTTGCACTTGAGACTTTTACAGTTAATCTCACCACGCCTTCCGGGAAGTCTGAGATCCGGCGTGTGGAGAATGTAATGTTTGGCTGTGGACATTGGAATAGAGGCCTCTTCCATGGGGCTGCTGGGTTGCTAGGATTGGGAAGAGGGCCTTTATCATTTGCTTCTCAGCTGCAATCTCTTTATGGTCATTCCTTTTCCTATTGCCTTGTGGATAGAAACAGTAACATTAGCAGCAAACTGATATTTGGTGAAGACAAGCAGCTTCTCAGCCACCCAAACTTGAATTTCACTTCATTTGTGGGTGGCAAAGAAAACCCAGTTGATACATTTTACTATGTCCAGATAAAATCTGTCATGGTTGGTGGTGAGGTACTAAAGATACCAGAGGAAACTTGGCTTGTGTCCGCAGAAGGTGCTGGTGGAACTATCGTTGATTCAGGCACTACTCTAACTTATTTTGCAGAGCCTGCTTATCAGATTATAAAGGAGGCTTTCATGAAGAAGATCAAGGCCTACCTTGTTGTTGAAGGCTTTTCTCCATTAAAGCCATGTTATAATGTTTCTGGGGTGAAAGAAATTGAGCTTCCTGATTTTGGGATCCTGTTTGCAGATGGAGCTGTATGGGATTTCCCTGTAGAAAATTACTTCATTGAGATTGAACCAGAGGATGTTGTTTGTTTGGCAATTCTGGGCACTCCTCGTTCCGCTCTTTCCATAATTGGAAACTATCAGCAGCAGAACTTTCACATCCTCTATGATATGAAGAATTCCAGACTAGGATATGCACCAGTGAACTGTGCTGATGTTTAACTCTTCATCTTTCTAAGAGTTTGGATGTTGCGTAGGAGAATAACTGTAAACATTAGCGTTTGCGGTTTGAATTTTTGGGATTTTTCTTTGATAGAAAGTGATATATATTGTAAAAGAACAGAGAAGGTATTGTTTTTGCAGGTGAACATAGAAGTAAGTTTCAGGTAATTACAGAAACAAGATCATATTAAACATAATTACTTCATTGTTTTGTATATTTTGTTATATTTTAAAGTTTGGGTGCCAATTTTGTAATTAAGATTTGATTCCAGAGTTAAAACATAACTCATGACAATATAAAATTATGATATAATCGGAGAAGTTAATTAGTATACATATAGGAGAGTGGGAAGTTAAATATTAAAATAGCACCTTAAGACAACCTTTAAGCTAGAAAACACTTTTAAAAATTAGTTCGACATTATTTTCTACCTTTCAGTTTTTTTTTTTAATATTAATTGAGCAATATTTCCTATTTTCTTACTAAATTTTTAATTACTATGAAGTTCATTCAAAGCAAAAACCTAGATTATTATATAAATACTTATAATATGACAAAATGACAAATTTTGTTCTTCACTTCTTACTTCAATGTTAATTTTGTCTTTCACAAATTTATAATACTAAAATAATTTTATCAGAAATTTAATATAAATAAAAAATAGTCACTCAAAAAGATTGTAATGAGAGGATTATTTTTAATAAATATTTTATTTTTAGGGATCATTTTGATATTTTAAATTTGTAGGGTTAAATTGACAATAAAGCAAAAAGTGAAGAATTAAATTAATAATTTTATCCTTATTATATTATTAAAGATTTATTACCAAGATAGTTCTCATAAATATCATATTAAAATTTAAATAATTTAAATAATTGACCGAATTATAAATACTAAAATATAAATGAACTAAAAAAGATTATACACACACCTCACCCGGGAATAGGGTATGCAATGCAATAGAGCAATGCATATATACTTCAAAAGATATTATGTATCAAATTAATTTTAATATCAAAATTATTGTACACCATGTACTGATATTTATCTCTTATTTTTCAAAATTTTCTATTATATTGTCTTATGGTGGTCTTTTTTTTTTGGGTTTACTCATATTATATTATTTGTATGAAAAAGAAATTAAGAAGAAAATTTAAATAAAGTATTTCAGTATTTATGTTAAATATTTTATTAAATTATGATAAATGATAATCCTGTGATAATCCTTTATGTTTCAGCATTATATTATTAAAATTTTAAATTTTTATTTTGATGATAAACACATAAAGAATTTTACTTAATTTTAACTATTTTTATAATATAATGGGCCGTGGTTTGGGCCAAAAAGTTGGGCCTTGGATTTTGAATGGCTCAACCACACCCACTCCCTAGGGTTTTTCCTGTCCTCGTTCTTCTGCAGAGCGCCGTAGAGACCGAAACCGAAGACACGCCATAGGCAGTTGCTACCTCTCCGTGCATCTGTCGTCCCAAATGGTTTCCTTCAGGGTAAGTTTCTACTGGGCTCATGACATTCTTCCCTCTTTGATTTTAATTTGGTGAAACTTCGTTTTCTCTCTGATATGACTTGACATTTTACTGGTTTCGAATTATTATCATTATTATTATTATTATTATCTAATTGTTTCTGAGAAAATGAGGTCGTTCATTTCAATTTTCTAGTTTTTTGGGGGTGAAGTGTTGATGTTTTTACTATGGTTCTTTGATTGTGTGGAAACAGTTTCACCAGTACCAGGTGGTGGGCAGGGCTCTTCCCACTGAAACAGATGAACACCCCAAGATCTACCGTATGAAGCTTTGGGCTACCAATGAGGTCCGCGCCAAATCCAAGTTCTGGTACGTTATAATCTTCTCATTGTATTTCTATTTGTTTGGATGATGAGAAAAATGCAGGAAAAGGAGAATTCCTTTATTAAAACTTCATTAAATTCACATTGTGATCACTGAAAAACATCTAATTTGAGTTTTATCCCTAAATCAAACCTAATGTATAGTTCAGTCCTCAACTTCTTTATGGTTCAATTTAGTCCCTTGTTGCCTTGCGAAAACTACAAGTTGACCCCAAAATGAGAATAATTGAGGAGCCCATCGTACATTGTTTCTCAGGGACAAAACTCAAATCGACCAAATTGTGAATTTAGTAAATTTGCATGTGTGTATATATGTAAATGATTCTGATAGCTACTGTGTTTAGAAAGTATTAAGATGCCTCAAATAAAAAGAATTTAGAATCATAATTTTGTAAGGAATCTAACTTTCGAGAATAATATTTTGACCTTTATTGGATCTGTTCATACTATATTAATCAGATTCCATCTTCTGAATTTAATTACATCGGCAGACTCTGATTTCCCTCCCCAACAATTTCTTTGACCTTGAATCACCCCATCCATCCTTTTGGATGAGACAGGAATGTTGCTTGTTTTTTATATATTCATTAAATTAAATATTTATAATGTATTCTATGTCTTAAAATAATGAAATCAGGTGTTTTTCTTTTGTTTTTAATTTGGTAGGTATTTCTTGAGGAAGCTGAAGAAGGTCAAGAAAAGTAACGGGCAAGTGCTAGCCATCAACGAGGTATGCATCTGAAATATGCTTCTAGGCTTCTGCAACATCCCCTTCGACAATATAACTCATTCTAGCAGTAAAATGAGTTACTTGAGCGCTAGTCTTTAAGTTGAGAAGATGCGTATCACAGTGAAGGCTGCATTTGGGAGAAAATTCTGCCTTTCATGGTTGCATTTTTGTATGCTATTGCTTTGAAAGAGAGGTTTCAAGCACGGAACCAGTAAATATAAATTGGTAGTTTAACATGTTAAACGACAATTTTCATGTTCTCCTGTGATGTGCGATTGCATGATCTACATAGCTACTAGAAAATATAGGCAGGGGACATTGAGATGGAAAAATTTGAAGCCAGAATTTAGGACATTGGGTGAATGGCTATTCTTTTTTTTTGGTCCCATTAGTCTTGTTTGCTAATCTCTTGAAACTCATGCATCATAAATTTTAAGTGCTTCCATGTTGGAAAGAATAATTTTTGGAGACTCATAAGTAGAGTTGCTTTACAATAAATCTGTAGACCAAACTAATCGTGAAGAAAACATAGGTATGTCTGGTGCTTTTTCCAATGGGACCCATCCCTGATATGCTTATGTGTCTCTTGATGGTTTGCTTGGCCCACCTATCTTTCATAGACTTGGCTTGCCTTAGAATCTTCCTACTTTTGTTTTGAGGTGGGGTGGTGGGATTGTTTCGAATTTTTTAGTGTAGTTGTACTTAAGGCTACAATGCCCATCTCCTTACATGAAATAATTTGCTTAAAACATTAAATGATTGCAGATTTTTGAGAAAAACCCTACCAAGATTAAGAATTATGGAATTTGGCTCCGATATCAGAGTCGAACTGGCTATCACAACATGTACAAGGAATATCGGGATACTACTCTCAATGGTGCTGTTGAACAAATGTACAATGAAATGGCATCACGTCATCGGGTGAGGTTTCCATGCATCCAGATCATCAAAACTGCCACCATCCCAGCAAAGTTGTGCAAAAGAGAGAGCACCAAGCAGTTCCACAATTCTAAAATCAAGTTTCCATTGGTGTTCAAGAAGGTTAGGCCACCAAGTAGAAAGCTGAAGACAACATACAAGGCATCTAGGCCAAACTTGTTTATGTGATTAAGATAATCACATTCCCTGCATCTCATTTAGAAGCAGCGCGATTTATTTGTAAACTTAGGAAGAGCTAGAGAAGCTAATCACATAGCACCAAACTTAGTTACCTGCTAGCTTTCAAGTTTTGAACATCGATTTTCGGAAGTTGATTCTATATTTTGATTATTTTTCTTTTGTACTTTTTATTCTGCTGATTCGCGTGAATTTGGTCAAGGTTTTGATAAGTGATTTTTTTTTGGCTTTGTTTGAGTTTTCTAGTTTATGTTTTCCTTCTGGTCAAAGAATTGGATTTCATCAAAAGTTATGCCAAATAATTGGTTTTCTGAAAGAAAGGCAGTTCTACCTTTTCAAGAACTGAGGACCTTATCTTGGTAACAAGAGCCTATAAGTTCTTTGGATTTGGATCTCAATGTTTTATAAAAGTAAAGAGCCAAAAAAAGTGGGATTAATTTGAACGGTAAATTCCACTTGAAATTACATGTACGAGGATCGCATCTAATGTGTCCTTTTCTTTTTAAATTTATCGCAGTTACTTCGAGGATCCAATCCAAATCTGAAATTTGTAACGTAGGCCTCTTCTACTATTGGAAAATTGGCCATAAATATTTTGACTAGACACGGTAACCATTAGTGATTTCATGAGCATGGATTGTAACAATTTTAGGGGTTGTAAGCATGTGAACCATTGGTGATTATCTTACTTTAGAGTAAATCCTCATACAGTACACTTTAATGATTCATAGTGTATACAGTCCTTGCAGTTACAGCAATGGGTTTGTGGGCACCATCTTACAATCCCTATAGTTGGAATTTAATTTCTAACCGTAGAGTAAATTCTCATGCAGAAAACTTATGGATACTTTTTTGTTATATCAACATTGTCGCTCCTGAACAGAAATCTTGCTTGAGAATTCACTCTAGGATCTTATGCCCCATAAAGTCCAACCTAGAGCCCGGAACGGATTGTCTCCCTAGCTCTGCAGTTGGTGGCATTATCTGTTTTTTTTTTTAATATGAAGTTGTTTTATTCTATATTTTAATAAGATGACATTCTATTATAAATAATTATTTTTTTATTAAAATTCTAAATATATATCATTATTATTTTAATGTATAATTTAGTACAATATTAATACGTGACTATTAGTCTCTATCATTATCATTTTTTCATATTAGAAGTTCTTCTGTATGGTATTTTATATAGGAAAGAATCTCAAAATTATTAGTATTGTCCGTGTATTTTGTTAATTTTTAATTAATTAATATTTAAAAAAAAAAAAAAAAAAGCCAGCTGCGCAGTTGGCTTTGAAAGGGTGACAAATCGGGTCTGAGGATTTCATGCGTTGCTTTAATAGGTTTGGTCTTTATGACAAATCAGATTTCATATGATTGGTGTACTCTAGCCCCACTCTACTTTAAACAAATAAAAATATATATATATAAGGGACTATATTTTAAAATAATTACATACATTTGTATAAAAAATCATACTAAATTATTCATTGGAAGAAACACATTTTATATTAAGCAAATAATATAAATTCAATAACATAATTACCGTCGGGTCAAATAATGTATCAAATCATATCTTCCAAACTCATGTAATACGTTTTTTTTTTTCATTTGAACTTGATTATACAATAGATAAATTTTATTAACAATTAATTATTAGTTTAAATATTTAAACTAAGTGAAATATCTCATATATATTAAAATGAACACTACGTGGATTTGTATAAATAATTCATTTAATATGTTTTCACAATCCCAAATTACTTGAAAAAATTTCCACACTCCGCCGTAGAATCTGCATGTACTTACAAATTTCAACCAAAAAATAATACAGTGTATCTTGAAAAACAAAATTATGTTAAATTTGTGTCATCGAAGAACTATAAGTCAAACTTAGTCTTTTCTTAAGTAATAATATCCATTTATATGCAAAACCTAATTTACCGTTGGGGTGGTTGTTGAGGCCTGAAGGAAGGAGTATGGTGCTGCTACTCTACTCTGCAAACTTTCAACGTGGTGGTGGTAGGTAGAACTTTCATGACTCTATCTGTCATGTTTGTTGGGAATGTGTAGCTTCCTCCTTCCTTTTTTAACTTGGAGCTATACCCCATTTCCCTTGATTCACTTCCCTTCTTCCTCTTACAGGTGGGATTCAAGTTGCTCGTTTTAGATTTTTATAGTTTGATATTTACTTCATTGTTATAAATTCGATTTCTTTAATTGATTATTTGTGCAGAGTAAGCATTGGAGATTAGGAATGGCGCTTAATGTTGCAAACCCAGATGAACAGGCAAGGCTTTACTAATTTCTCTCGTTACCAATTTTCCTTACATGCTTCCGATGTGTTGCTTTTAGAGGATAAAATCGTTAATATTGATGTTGGGTTTCTGCAATTGTTGTGAATAATGGATGAGTGATTGAGGGTTTCTTTATTGATCTTGAAGGTTGTTCTTGGAGAAGAGATTGATCATGTGAGGTTGATCACTTTGAACCGGCCACGCCAATTGAATGCCATCTCGCCTGAACTGGTAAGCCAAGCAAACTAAATTCCCTTTCTGGTTTATGCACGAAACTAAATTCTTCTTACGAGCTTTGCTGAAACTAAATTTCCTTTCCGGGTGGTTTTCGGGGCTTATACTGATTTTTATTGATAAAGTTATCAAGTATTTTTTCCTTCAAATGCAATCAGGTTTCGCTGGTGGCAGCATATATGGAAAAGTGGGAAAAAGATGATAAAGCAGAGCTTATGATCATAAAGGTTTTTTTTTTCTGATTGACATAGCTTCTGAAATTGTTACATAATGTTCCCGTTGATGATCAATTATAACCGATAAGGTGAAGCCAAATTACCATCATCATGCTCTTGTACGTGTGGCTGAACTTGATTGGAATCATCAATTAATTTGTTCAGGGAGCTGGTCGAGCTTTTTCTGCTGGTGGGGATTTGAAAGTGTTCTATGATGGCAGGAAGTCAAGTAAGTGCCTCGTTCTTTGATAGGATTCAGATGTTTTGTTATGGGGCACAAGTTTGTTAATAAATGCGCAGACTTTTCCCTCTTTCTTTTCGATGTGGAACAAATAGAAATTACTTAGAAAGAAACGAGTTAGAGGATATCTTTCCATTAGCTAACATCTATTGAAGGTAGTAATGAGTTTCTTGTGGACAGAGGATTCCTGCCTTGAGGTGGTCTTCAGAATGTACTGGCTTTGCTATCACATTCATTCCTATAAGAAAACCCAGGTTCCTTTTAGAATCTTCATCCCACACTGTCCATAAACCTTTGAAAAAGTTTATGCTTAACGAAAGTTTTGCAAAGTCCTATGTCTTCTAGAATGGTTGCTATTATGTTATGACAGGTTGCTCTTGTTCATGGAATTTCAATGGGTGGAGGTGCATCATTCATGGCACCGATGAAATTTTCAGTTGTCACCGAAAAAACAGTGGGTGCTTACTCCTTTTTATATATCATTCTGAACCCTTCCCCCGGCTAGTTTTATGTTTTAATTGTCAATGACATACCGTCAAGCTAAATTTTGTGTTTTGTTAAATTCAATGCTTTGACATAGGTTTTTGCTACTCCTGAAGCAAGTTTTGGATTTCATACTGATTGTGGCTTTTCTTACATGCATCCTCGTCTACCTGGGCGATTGGGTAATACTATAATGCAAACAATTCCTTTACCTTGTCCTCCTCTTTCACTGTTTTGAATGAATTCCCTTATACTTCCATCTCACGTGCTGTATGATTCTCATGGCAGCATGAGTGTCTAACTTCTTTCAGAATCCATATAAAATATTTAGACATTAAGACTGAGGATGGAGATGAAATGTTGCATGTAAATATGCAGGGGAATTCTTGGCTCTGACTGGAGGACGGTTGAACGGAAAGGAATTAGTTGCAGCTGGCCTGGCAACCCATTTTGTCCCTTCTGAGGTTAGTTTATCTGTAATAAGTGCTCCTCTCTAATGTAATTATGCTAGTTGATATACAACAGTCACATGGGATATGTTTCAAATTTTGTTTCAAATTAATTTGTGACCTAAGAATAAATACTTGATCATTGAGTATATTTATGTTTAAACAGCTAAAGTCAATGATGACAGTTAAAAGTATGACATATTGGTCCAAGTCCATAAATAATATAAACAGATCTACAAAGCAGACAATGTGAATTGCATTTTAGTGGAGTTATTGGCTTGACGTGAAATTGGTTTAACTGAGTTGATGAGGACAATATTTTCTTTGTATCAGAAAATTGCTGAGCTAGAGAAGCGCCTGATTATCTTAAATTCTGGCGATGAGAATGCTGTACGATCAGTAATTGAAGAATTTTCTTCAGAAGTTAAGCTTGATGAAGAGAGTATCCTAAACAAGTAATAAATATTGATTGATTATGTGTAGTTTCTTTTTCTCATTTGATTTTACCGTTACTGGCACATTGAACTGTACTCATGCAAGTAACATTTGGAGATTTCAGTCAGTCAATAATTGACGAGTGCTTCTCAAAAGATACTGTTGAAGAAATTATCAAATCATTAGTAAGTTTCTTCCCATCTCATCTCCCGTTTTCTTTCATTATATAGGAGCATTATGGTATTATTGAACGCTTGTGTCCAGTATATAACCGACTTTGTGCTCTTGTTTGAAGGAAGCTGAAGCAAGCAAAGAAGGAAATGGATGGATTGGTGCTATACTCAAGGGAATGAAAAGGTCATCACCTACTGCATTGAAAATAACCCTAAGATCGGTAAGGATTTTAGGATTCAAATATAGAAGATCTTGGATTGTGTTCCTGGACTAAACTGAGTTTTGCAAATTTTGAGCAATGGTGATCTTCAAATTGTAAATTAAGATCAAATTGAAAATATCATGTCTATTGCAGCTTTTTCTTCCTGAATTCTTTTGATGATAATCCTCCATTTTCTAACTGATAGCATGCATAATTTGTATATTTGCTATATACGTACACACGCCCATACTTCTTTCTGATGTGATTTCGATTCAACATCCAAACAACTTTGCTTTTCGAAGCTTTATAATCTTATTTCAATTCACCTCAAAGGACCAAAAAGGTTTATGTATACTGTAATGAATTCAATAATAATCTCCTAATACATAATGACAAGCCCTTAATTACTCAAACATAGGGGGGAGGAGAGAAGTAAATACTAGTTTGCTTTGCAAAACTTAATAAACTTGCTGTTTCTTCAACTCATGCTGCTATTGACCATCTTTGATCTATGCAGATCCGTGAAGGAAGGAACCAGACACTATCTGAATCTCTAAAGAAGGAATTTAGATTAACAATGAATATTTTGCGAACTACAATATCTGAGGATATGTACGAGGTAATTATTGTAGTCTCATTGCCCCCTAAAGTTGGCAAAAGGCAGCTCCGCTCAGCTCAGCTCAGTTGTTTTAGAAGAAAGTGCCAATTGCATTCCCTACTAAATGTGATGCAATCTTTTCTTGTCTCTTGATAAACAGGGCATTAGAGCTCTCACCATTGACAGGGATAATGCTCCCAAGGTATTCTCTCCCTCTCTCTCTCCCAATGTTTCCTTCCCTTTGTAAACTCACAAGCATGCTCCTTTTATGTTTATTGGTATTAGCTGAAGTTAGGCAAGTTGTTGATAAAATTTGAAGAAAAAGTGGTTCATTCTTTTCAGTCCTCCTCAATGTTACTTGTTTTTTAAACTGTAGTAGTCAAAATATATGTTTGTTTAGCAGTGTTTGACAAGTTCCTTCAGTGTTCTATAACTTCACAAGAAAATTATACATGAAAAAATGTTGCAAAATTTACGAGAAGATGTTGAGTAAAATACGTATATGTGGAGCACCAAAAATTTTTATCTCCCTTCCACAACATAAATACAAACTTATCCAACCTTGACTATGGGCATCTAGTTATGACCAGCAGAACTTGACAGTAAAATCACTAATCCTACTTTTAGTACATCAAAGTCAAATTAGGAAAGCCATTATATCTCTATCCTTACTATGATATGAACCTAAGTCGAATAATTAATTTGAGAATATATATATATGTACACACACATATTAGTGTTGTTAGTTTGCTCTTTGATCTTAAATTATCAACCTGTTTCAGTGGGAACCTCCATCACTTGACAAAGTAGATGATGGAAAGGTGGACTTGGTGTTTCAGCCATTTGAAAAGGATTTTGAGCTGCAGATTCCCGAAAAGGAGGAATCCAGGTTAATGCAATTTGAATGATGAATGATGATCCATGAGATGCTGTTTTCCTTAACTATGTCTATCAATATAATCAAATGCCTTTCTCTGATTCAAAACAGGTGGGATGGTAAATATGAGGATTCAGCTTATACAGTTCCTAAGGTAACAGATGAAGCAAAACACATATCTGGTTAGATGCTGCTGCTTCCTTGAAGATTTCCTCTGAAAATTTGGCTCAGGCTCTACTATTTTGTGATGTGTGATTATCCTGGCTAATCTACTTGTTTATTGCTGATGCTTTTGTATAACTAAAATAAACTATAAGGGATGATTGAGTTATGAGGATATGATCCCCTTGAAGTTCTTGAAGAGGCAGGGAGTACCATTTATCCTTTTCATATCATGCACACTGTTGAGCTGAAAATTTATATATACAACAACCAAGAATTTTGAAGTCCATAATTGAAGCATTGCAAGTAATTTAAATGGATTTATATGTAACAGTAAAAGAATCGTAACCATAATCCAAAATTTATAGGGGAGAAAAAAAACAGTGACATATTTGGGCTTGAATTTGTCAAATCTCTCATGGTGGCACAATCTTTAATTTCTTCCTAATTGAATTTCCAGAATTCCAAAAATTGCATGTTGATGTTAACTCATTGAAGTCAACTATATTAAAGTTGCATTTGAAGTACTTGTGATTGGAAAATTCTTCCACCACCAGCAAAGCTTTGTTCCAAGGAACTTTAGTTTAAATTATATCAATTGAACATTTTCTAATAGTGGCTAAGGCAGAGGCAAGAACTCAAAAAGTGATATGTTACCTATCAGAGTTTAAGAAAAATATATATTGGCAGTAAACTTCATGGATCTGAAAGAATTACAATGACAAGTGTATATATCTGTGTGTGTGTGTGTGTGAAATTACTGATTTATTGTAGAAAATTTTCCTTTTGGAGTTGAGGATAATGAGACAGTCAATGAAGGCGAAGAAATATTACAAAAATGCTTGCCAGTCAGGTTAAAAGCATGCGTAATTTCAGCATATTGTAATAATCGCCAAAGTTTTGGGCATTTTCTATTTAGCTTCAGGAGATTAGTGATAAAATTGTCAATATTGTCCCAATTTTATACTCCTAAAAAAAATATTTTTTCGTTAAAGAGAAGTTCTATTTTATTGTTAGTGTGACAGTTACACCCTTCAAAAACACAACTACGTCGCCGTGCAATTGTATCTGTCAGCTGCTCTGCCATATCATTGATAAAATATGAGTTGTCATTTTCATAACATTTTTTATGTAATACAAATTTTCAAGGAAAAAAAAAATCTGTATATTAGGTGACTTATCAATGAAAATGAGGTTTGTTTCATATCGAGTATTTAAACCCTATTTCGACTTTTTGAAAAAAGATAAAAAAAAAAAAAAGAAACAAAAATGACCAGCCTCTAAGCGTAATATTATGGTAAAGTACTGTATATATAAAATTTCATAACCAAACCACTAAGAATATGTTCCAGTTATAAGAGATGTGAGTTGTTGATAAAAATTGAACCGTGCCAGCCAGTGCGGACACTAATTAAGAAACAATAAATGTTCTAAAAAACATTACATTCAATGCAATAAATGATAAAATTTAAAAATTTCAAACTATCAATTATTGGTAATACATATTTTTTTTAACAATATTGCAAGATTATTCTTAAAATTATAAAAAAATTTAAAATTTGTGATGTGAACACATATGAGAAAAAGTAAGGACCTGTTACTAAAGCATGAGCTAAGAAATTAAAAAAATTTACACAAAGTTACATGGGAAGATTTTTTCAACATGTAGAAAATCATTATACTATAAAGACTAATGATACTTTGGTTAATTATTTCTATTTAGGCTTTAGATAGCAAGTTGAAGATATTTGGTCTTTAAGTCAGAGCTAAATTCGTTTTTATAGTGTGTTACATTTGTAATAGCCTATTTTGTTAGGTTTCTAAATGCTTATAGGTTGTTATTAAGTTTGTTAGTTTATTTGTTATTTTTGTTAGGTTGTTAGGGTTGTTATACCATTTAAAGTTTATAAATATTCCACATTCTCTCTTGTAAGAACATATATAAAGTTTTGTTCTAATGAATAGAGAGAACCTTTGGTGCTTTGTTACTTGGTTTGACTAAGTTTACCTTAGAGAAGATTGATTGTTTACTTCTATTGCATCAATAACTAATTCTTATCAAGGTGGTTTTTTGTGGCAAATTCGTTCTTATTTCCAAACAATTCATCATTTGTGTTTCCATTTCCAGTTGCATTTGGGGGTTAATAGGTTGGCAATATTATTCCTTCCCGTGTTCATTGCAGAATTGTAAGCTTCAAGGTTTTGGATTCTTCATAGCCTTAGGGTCTCGCATCATTTGGTATCAGAGTGCAGAGTTGGGATAAATTCTAAATTTTATCCCATTTCTTAAATGATTTAGGTTATCTTCATCAAGATTTGATTTCAATTTCATTAAGTGTTTCTTTTTTTGATTTCTTGCATTATTCAAATTTTTTAACATCAATTTTGTTTTCTTGATTGGTCTTTCTTCTTCTATTTCATTCTTGATCTTGACTACTTTCTTACTTCTTGACTTCTTTCTTGATTCCTTTCTTAATTTCTTCCTTGAATTCTTTGAACATTTCTTTCCTACCATAATCTTGTTAAGTGATTTTCATTACTTTCCTTTTAACTTGTTTTAGAGGATTATTTTGTGCAAATTTGATTCTGAAGTACAATTGAGGATAGTAGAATTGAGTGGTAAAAGGCTTGAGTATTGGTGAGCTTAAAGATAGGGAAAAGTCAATATCTGAAACACGAGTGAAAGAACCATATCGCCAAGAGTAAACATGTGAAGAATGTGTGAGGGTTAACCAATTTGTACCTTTTCTTTAGTTTCTTTTCGAGTTTAAAATCATGAGCACTTCTGAAGAAAATCCTGAAGTTGATATCAAGCTAATCATGAAAGTCATATAAGACTGATTCAAGGCTCTAAATAAAACATTGGATAGTTTAGATCCACAAATAAATCAAAATCAATTAGAAAATTGCTATCTTTTGGCAATAATGGAGAATGATCTAAACAAGATAATGCAAATTCCATAAGCAGCAGAAGAAATGAGGTAGAACATGGAAGGGAAGATAGCAATCTAAGTGCATTCAAAATAAACATACCATCATTTAAAGAGAGAAAGGACGCTAAATCCTACTTGGAATGAGAGATGAAGGTAGCAATGATATTTGGCTGCCATAATTATGCAGAAGAAAAAAAAATGTTGGTTGCAATAGAATTTTCAAACTATGCTTTAGTTTGGTGGGACAAACTAGTTAAGTCAAGAAAGAGATGTTGGGTCAATCTTTTGAAACTTAGGATGACATGAATAGAGTGATGAAGAAGCAGTTTTTGCCTTCTTATTATTATAGGAAGTTACATCGAAAGTTACATATTCTTTATTAAGCATCATAATTAGTGGAGGATTACCATTAGGAGATAGAGATGCTTATGATTCAGGCTAACATTAAGGAAGATCCACAAGTGATAATGACTAGATTTTTAAGTGGTTTGAATAAAGAGATCACTAACGTGGTGGAGTTGCAACCTTATATGGAGATGAAAGATCTAGTTAATATAGCCATGAAAATAGAAAGGCAACAAAAACAAAGGTGCTCAGCAAAGTCAATTTCAAATTCTAGAAATAAAGAGTTCAAAATGGAGCAAAGATGACATTAAAAGAGAAAATATGGATTCAAAGGAGAAAGTCATTAAAACAGACAATGGCAAGGGAAAGAGTGCTTTTAAACAAAAATGAGCTACTGATCGACATTTTAAGCATGGAAAATTTAAAGTGTTCTAAGTGTCGAGGACAAGGCCATTATGCATATGATTGTCCAAATCAAAAGACTATGCTTATTAAGGGAAGTGAAATTGTTTCTGAATCTAAGCATGATAGTGGTTCTAATGATGATTTGAGTATGCTACCTCTAGAAAATTGTTCTGATGTTGATGAGAGTATTGAATATATTGTGTAAGGCATGTATTGAATTTGACTGTTAAGGAGGAAGGTTTAGAGCAAAGAGAAAATATTTTTTATACCAAATGCTTAGTAAATAGGAAAGTTTGTAGCATGATCACAGACGAAGGTAGTTGCACTAATGTAGCTAGTACATACAAGGTTGAAAAGTTGGGGTTGGCATGTGAAAAACACTCTAAACCATATAAGCTACAATGGTTGAATGCTAATAGGGACTTTCAGGTGACTTAAAAGGTTACGGTGCCATTTTCCATTGACATATATATTGATAAAGCTAGGTGTGACATGGTAACTATGCAAGCTGGGCATGTTTTGTTACGTAGGCCTTAAAATTTTGTAAAAGAGCAATTTATGATGGATTCACAAACCAGTACACATTTGAGAAGAATGGGCATAAGATCACACTTGCTCGTATGATGCCATCTGAGATCTATCAAGACCAACTCAAAACAAAACCTTTCACCAATAAGGGTAAGGGTTATGAGGATTTAGAAAAACAAGAGAGAAAAGAGGCCAAGAGTGTAATGAATGAGAGAAAAGACCTAATGGTGAGTGACTGCATAAGTGAGGTAAAGGAAGACAAAGAGAGTAACAAAATTAAGAAACAACATTGTTTTCATGCGAAAGAGAGTTAAAGAGTGCATACATAGGCAAAAGAACTTTAATCTTGATACAGTTTAAGGAAACTTTGCTTACTAACACTGACCTTGATCCCAATTTTTGTAAAGTGTTTTTGAGTTTGTTGTAGGAGTTTGATGAGGATAAACAAGGTGAGATGTGCAGGAGAATCTTTGACCTAGGAGATTGAGTTTGAATGTACATACGAAAGGAGTGGTTTCCACGTCAAAGAAAATCAAAATTTAATGCAACAAGTGAGTATAATCTAAATGCTACTTTTTATGTTTCTAATCTCTCTCCATTTAACTTTGATTCAGATATGAGACAAATCTTGTTTAGGAAGGAGGAGATGATGCAAGCATAGATGAGAAAAAGGAAGGACTGGCTACTAGGCGAGAGCTAAGAATTTAAATAGTCTACACAAAGTTGTGGGAAGATTTTATGGAAAGTGCAGAAAATCATTACGCTATGAAGATTGATGAAGCTTTGGTTAATTACTTCTATTTGGGCCCTAACTAGCAAGTTGAAGATATTTAGGTTTAAGTTAGAGATAAATTCATTTTTATAGTGGAACATTTGTAATAGCCTATTTTGTTGGATTTCTAAATGTTTGTTAGATTGTTAATAGGTTTGTTAGTTTATTTGTTATTTTGGTTAGGTGTTTGGGTTGTTATACCATTTAGAGTTTATAAATATTCCACATTCTCTCTTGTAAGAATATATATAGAGTTTTGCTTTAATGAATAGAGAGAAGCTTTGATACTTTGTTACTTAACTTAATTGAATTTATTTTGGAAAGGATTGATTTTTTTTTTTATTACATCAAGAACTAATTCTTATCAAGGTGTTTTCTATGGCAAATTTATTCTTGTTTCCATACAACGGGTCATTTGCGTTTCTATTTGCAATTATCATATGGGGGTCTAATAGGATGGTAATATTATTCCTTCTTGTGTTCGTTGTTAAATTGTGACTTTCATTTATAACCTTGTAATCGTGCATGAATTCGATATTTTAATTCTTTAAAATATTTGTCATTTTAACTTCTATAAGGCTCTGTTTAGTATCAATAATTGGAATTAGAATATAGAATTATAATTCTAATTCCAATTATGTTAGAATTGGAATTGATTCAGAATTTTAAAATTTATGTTTGGGCAATGTAAAGAATTAGAACATATAAATAATATTCCAAATTGAATTCCAATTTTATTATATAGATGAAAGATAAATATCTTTTAAAAATGATAAACATGAATAATATATTAAAAATAATTTATCATTTATTTTTTAAAAATATTTTCTTTTTCTAAATTTAGGTTAGACGATATAAAATATCTTTTTAATGGTTATAATACCACATTATATTTAGCATTTAAACTAATTTTAAAAAAAATTATTTGACATGTCATATGTACAATAAATATTCTATCATGGACGTATGAACATATGCATGACAATATTGTGTTATATCATATACATATTATAGTATTATATTATAATATTAAGTTATACTTATGTGTACAAATATATATGTGTATGATCATATTATTCTTTTAAAATTGGTATATATAATGTTTTTAGATCATGTTACGTTTGTGTGTGCGTGTATGTGTGTGTGTGCGCATGTGTGGGTATGCATGTGTATGTAATAAACTTATTATATATTCATTTTTGTTGATGGATGTAGGTTCATATGTGCACACAATGTTCGCATGCATATGCACGTGTGTGTATGTAACATATTTATTATATATATATTTACTTGTATGTCAAGATGCAAGTGCATATACATGTGTGCTTGTGTGTGTGTGCGTACATGTTACATGTTCGGCATATTTATCTTAATGAGTGTTCATGTGTATTATGTTTGTGTCATGTGTGTATATGTGTACTTCATTAATTACAAAATATTAAAAATAAAAAAGTTCAATTATTCTATAATTACATTAATATTAAAACTTAAAAATATAACATCCAAAGTAAAATATTAGTAATAACTTTTAAAAATATAAAATGTTATGTTAAAAGTAAAAATATCCACCTCAATTCTAACATTTAGAATTGTAGTTTTTAAAGTTGAAAATAAAAATTAGAAATAACTTTTATTAGTTATATTTTAATTCTATAAAATTGGTGTATGGAATTAAAAATGCAATTCTATAGAATCATCCAAACAAAAATATTAGAATTGTTGAATTCAATTTCAATTCTATACCCCAATTTTTAGTTTAATTCTTGACACCAAATAGGCACTAAGTGCTTTTGGATTTTATATTTTTACTCACTTTTGTGAGAAACAATTTAAATATGTTTGAATTGAAGGGAAGAATTCTATTTCAAATTGTATCTGGAATGTTTTCCTTTTAATCTAAGAAATCAAAAAGCAACAATTCTTTTTCTCTTAAAAAAGGAACCAATAATAAATTTATTTCACATAATCATTTTCGTTTAATTATCAATGCATATATAATTATAATATTCATCATAAAATAAATAACTTCTAGAAAATTTTAGTGAAGTTCGATCATTTGAGGAAATTAAATAATATAAAAAATAACTTTTGACATTGAACGTTACAGACAAATGTAATTAATGCACACTATAAGTTATCTTTCATATTTATTAAAATAATCTTTATATTATACAACCAAGATTTATAAATGTTTTTATAACCAAATTCCTAGTTAGTAAGGCCCATAAAAATTTTATTTTCAAAAACTCTACTCCACTCAACCATAATTTTAAAAAAAAATAAAATAGACCTCACCAGTATGTTCTTCAGACAAAAATGCCACTAGAAACTGGGACGTGGACAAATTTTTCTTAATCAGTGGGGTGGAAGAGCACCAATACCTACCAAGATAGATAGTGAAATGTACAATCCAATGCCCCATTGAGGAAAGTAAAAAATGCCCCCAAAGTCACCGGAGAATCCACCTTACAATAACCAAACTCAGCTGTGGTCACCTCTCATCCACAAATTGGATGGTTAGGCTGATGGTAAACCAAGCAATAAATTACAGATGAAAAAGAGAATGGAATCTTGGTACATCTAGAGGATAAGAAAACAAAATAGAGCATCTGAGCCTATTTGCCTTATACTATACTATTATCAGATAACTTACGTTTTCAAGGTAATATACACACAAAGATATTCAAACAAGAACGTGAATATAAGTCCGGAAACAGAAAAAGGAAAACAAAAAACCTGGAGAATAAAAATCATGAAGCACCTTGGAAAGACAACCGATCTCGAAGAGTATCAAAGATTGATGAAGCCGCTGCATTTTGCGAAAAGGTCAATTTCAAACGACCAAGTAATTCACCATCTTTAGCCTGAGAAGCAGCATCCGCAGCTTCCTTTGCCATGCCTATACGAGCATATGACTGTCCAAGATTACAGAAAGGGTTAGGCAAATCTGCACTAACATTACTTGCATACAGGATAAATTATAGCAAAACTCTATTTCACGCAAAAGGTCTAATTCATGCCAAAATCTTTTCTTCCATGGTGTTTATGAACCGGTCTGGAATGGTTCATATCATAGTAGTAAAAATTGGATTTTTCTTTTTTCCCACGTGGTAAGTGAACTTATTACAGTCACTGTTAAATTCAATGACGTTAAGCCCCTTGCTTTGATGACCAGCTTATACCAAAAGGCAAAAGCGGCTGATTTTGCTTACACAGCAATGTGTTTAAAGTGCCAAAAAGATGCTTCAGTAAAGGTGTGATACAAGTTTTTGAACATAAGCATAATGCTTATCCTAGGAAATAATGATGCCATTCAGAGAAAAACTTTGACGCAATTAAGATAGTATTAGAGCGAGGAGCAAATCATAAAGATAGTTATCACCGAGGGAAGAAATATAATCATGATACTCAGTTTTATGTTGATGATCCCTTGGTAATTTTATGTGTGATATAAGCTCTAAGATTAGCTTTATATTATTTCACAAATCTGGTTTTATTATTAGTTGAGCTCAGGTATTATCAATATTTTTTATTACCATTTCTGCACAACTGTGGATTTGATGTCTAGGAGACTTGATTATATTGAAAGGGAATTTAGTTGATATAGTCCATGTTGGTAGGTGAGAGTACAAACTATGAAATCAACAAAATTCTGGAACTGGTTAGCACAGCCATTCCAATCTTTTATTCTACTAAACTACACAAGGAACATCATGTCGTATAGATATATTTAATATTAATATAGAGTTGCATCTCATATTCAATCAATGTTCTATAAAATACCTCAGCTCTTTCTCGAGGATCTGCAAGTTTTGGGATATATTTCAAGGCTTCCGCCTTTTCATCTGCATCAATGCATGCCTCCACAAAAGGCCTGTAACCTATGGACGCCAAATCATGTAGATATTAAACTTAAAAGCAGCAATCACATATTATCTTAATTGGGAAAAATCTATGTCATGCCTATGTCATGGGGTTGCACCTATACATTAAATAAGATAATTGATAATGCGACAGAATATATTTTGTTTGTGGAAGATCAATAGATTATGTTATTAGATGTTCTGCAAGACAAGCATTTAACAAGACCAATATATTAACAGCGGTGGAATCAAACCTAAACAAAAACAGCATCCTCCTCAAACCAATATGGATACCCATGGCAAGAACCAAAGAACTAAAAAATATTCACAATATTCTTGTACTTCATCCTGATAGGCAATTACATTAAGTTAACAAAAATAAGATTTTGGGTGTATAATTTACCCAGCCAAACCTATCAATCTGGTGTTGAATCTAATAAATCATTCTTTTATTACTTTCCTATATAGTTATCTTAATTTACTCAATTATATTATATTGCAATTACTTCTTTATGACCAACCTACTAGAAAACAGTGTTAACTGCTACAATGAATTTTACAATAAAAGGAGACAATTTCAATAGAAGTGTTCGGAGGGCAGCTAATTCGCAATTCACTATGGTATGGGTATGTGATACAGCTACGTCGAACATCACTTTGTATAATTCACAATTCAATGGGGTATACGTAGTTGGTAAGCTTTGGGTAACTTTAAATTATATACATATTTTTATTTATTGGAAAAATAATACATATATATATATATATATATATCTATATATATATATATATATATATATTATCACACACAACAAAACTATTCAGAGACATCTCTTTGTTGTTTCACATCCTATCAGTTTTCTGATAGAGACTAGGGAAATTGGATAAATACATAGCAGAAGTTTAAGAATATTGCAGGATAGAAAACAATTTGGCTTTGTTCACTATAACATTCTAGCATGCGAAGGTATGCATTTTGAAGTCGACAATGGGGAATGGATAAAAGAGGGGGTCAAACGAATTAGGTAATACTGGATAAGATATCATCCAAGAGGTAATGGTACCATTCTCTCATCAATTAAGGCTCCTCACCATCAATTAATCACATTCAAGTAAACAAGATCTCACTCATAGGTAATATGAAATCTCGGGCTTTCTTTAATGCTTTACAAATTTAACTAGGAGCTAAAAAGCTTACCTATTGGAGGTTTCTTCTCCTTTGAAAATTTTTCCAGGGCACCCCAATCTTTGATTGTTGCCAAAGCAAAAACTTTGAGCCAATACCATCTCTTCTCAGAGACCTGAGGTAATATAACAACAGGAATTTATGTGTACCTCAGAAACTGAAACTCTTGGCCCAAAACGTATGAGAAAATAACAACTGTTCCCATTTCATTCAAATTTTTTAATTTGCTTCTCATTACAATATAGATGGAAAGAGGCACAAAAGGAACCTTTGTGTTTTCCTTCAAGAAAGACAGAGAAGAAATTCGTTAAAAATTTACTGACCTTAAATTCTGTTTTCACTTTCATTGCAGCTCGATGATTACCCAATACTATACATGTTCGTATCGTATCACTTATACTTGAATCTACAAAAATGGCTTGCTTTGTGGTCACTTCTAATTCATGCTGAATTCTGCAGTGCAGCAACAGTGTCAGAATTTCCATTTTAATTTGATTCCTTGACATTTATAGCTATGTAACAAGGACACATACCATAGTAAAATCTGAATCACTTTTTGGAAATAAAAGATAAAATTATCACAAAAAAACACTAGAATATGCAGCATATTGCAGCCTAATACAAATACAGCTATATAGAAAATTTATTGTCTAGTCTAAATATAAAACAATACTAGAAGTAATAATCACACCTTAACAGTTTTGCATGCTCTTCAGCTGCCTTTGATTCAAAAACATGTTCCTTTGTTTCTGCAAAGAGATTCTGGGCCTTCTCAATCAGCTTTATACGAGGACCATAAAGTGGAGACCCCTTGCTCGCCATGGGGTTTTTGCCTAGTTCCCATGATTCTTTCCATAGCAGAAAAGCCACATCCTACAAGGATTGACTTCTAGATAAGTTTCTAGTATTTAAACGGAAATCTTGTAGTCAGATATTGTGCATAGAAGAATTAGCTTCACTAGCATTGCATAAACTTAAAAAGACAAACAACCATGATCATAAACCTTCTGACAGTGAAGTAATTAGCTAATAATTTTAACATGGCAAGGCAGCGTCACTTCTAGACAGGAGCCATGTTGAATCTAAAAGTAAAAGGCATATATAATGAGAAAATAGTAAGAGTAGCAGAGCTTAAATACATTAATAACATGCAGGGCAGACAGAAAATATGATCACAAATAGATTGTCAACTCTGCATATAAAGTGTTGACAAGACTGTATGGACAAAAGACAAGGTCAAAATTTTGTGCTAAAAAGAATTCCTTGAAGAGTAATACAACCCATGACAAAAGTCTGATGTTCCGTTCTATACATGGTTTCCTAATTTGAAGTTATTCATATATCCAAGGGTTATGACTTACTTGAAGTTGTCCTGTTGATAAGAAGAAGTCCTTCAGAAATTCATGTTTATAGCACCTGGAATAAAAATATAGTTGGTAATGCCACAATGATACACATTCACAAGAAACTTTATTACTTTAAAGCATTTTCTTAATTTATAAGTTGTAATGAGTAAATTATATGCTGTGTTCCAAAGCAAATCCATACACGAGTGCTTAGTACAAAAGGAAAGCCCCAATAGTCATCACCAATCCCCGGCTGAAGCAACAAAATTGGGAATTGTATACAAAACTCACACGTGAAGCAAATCAACTACTTCCAAATCATTCACTTTCTTAATTTTTAAAAGAAAAGTTATTTTATAAGAGAGGAAAGGATTTACCAGGACCAAAAAAAACCAAGAGGATAAGACATAAGATATCATTTTATACACGGAAATCTTCTTGTTCTACTTGTTATCTATGCACAGGCTGTAATGCATATTGAATATACTTTTCAAGTTCAATCCTTAGTCCTCTCATTTCCATGTGCTTAATTGTTCAAAACTTCATTACCATACCTTTTTTCCTCATTTGGAAAGAGTAATAATTTATTATTATTAAACCATGTGTTTCCCTTGTGTTGCATTTTGCACAATAGTTCTGGGTCACTTACCGTGCATAAATAATGAATAAGTCACGTGCTAATGGTCTGGCCTGTATTGTTCCAAAGAATTCCAATGGCTGCCTCTGCATCAATAGAAGAATGCAAGCATGAGAGATACACTTGTGTTTCTCCATTGAAAACTAATTAATTATATTGTAGAGCATATACCTTTTGCCATATGTGGAAAAGGACAAGATAGACAAGGTCTGTGTCACCACTTTCAGTTGCCTTCATCAAGGCTATATCTTCTTCTCCTATGCTTAACAAAAGAGGAACCTAGACGAGAGAGTTAATGAGTACGACAACAAAATCTATGATAGAATAAATGGTATTTATAAACACAAGAGTCAGTAGATACTAGCTAACAAATGGAGGGTAAAATAGAGCCAAAAGATAGAAATGCTGTCCTACAATTTTGAAATCCTCAACGTACAACTACCAAAACCAGGGATTCAGAATACCTGTTTAGACGAGCGTGGTTCATGTTCAACAAGCAAGGCTGCCAACTTTCGGCGGCCATTCTTGTCTCCATGGGCAGCCACTGCTGCATATGATATGCCTTTGCACAGTTTCAACTAAGAATCAAAAGCACAATTTCAAGAGCTGTGTTTTGGCCATAAACAGAATGATTAAACATTATACAGAAGTTCAAGTGTTGTAAACCTTATCAAGAAGAATATCAAGAAGAGTGGCATCAGGAATAGTCAATGAAGAAGTTATCTTTGAACATGCCCAGTGCATTATCACCACCTCCTACATAAAGGCATTCAGAGAAGATCAACTATATGTAAAGTAACAGAAGATTGCTAATGCATTAACAATTTCAAAAACAAAAGAATAATAAGAAACCAGAGATTATGAAAGTGTCGTGTCAACTTTTGGACCCCCTCTCCCTTTTCTCCTTTTTTCATTTTTCCTTTCTTAAAACCAGCCCAGACAAAATATGGTGTCTACAGGAACAAATAAAAAATGTTTATAATAATATTTCAATATTTTTTTATCCATTATCTTTTCCCTTCTTAAATATAAGAAGTAATGCAATTTAAGGTCAGGGGTCAGCATAAAATAATATGCAGTTTATAATTCTTGTATTTGCCCTTATTTACACCGTGCCGATCTTGCTTCCTATATGTGAAGGAGAAAATTCATTGACTACCAAATTCCAAGTAATTGTAAGCACTTGACACTGTTTTTAATACTTAAAACAGATAAGACTTCCATAACTCTCAAATAGTTTCACATTATAATTCTCCCTTCTTTGATAATTGACTAGTTTAAGGCCCCTCAATTCTCAAAGCTTCATAGCAATTTAACTTAGCAACATCGCAAATTTATGATTCCCTCAATCTTTTAGGTCGTCAGTTCTTGAATACAGAGTATCAAAGTTTTAGAATTTATAATGACCAAAGTACATTAAGAACTATATAACTTACTTAAGGACTTTAGGATTAAAGACAAACATCTACACACAGAAAACTAAATAGAAAAGCAATAAGTAACTGGGGAGTTAAAATTATCATGTATTAAGGAGAGATAAGGTCATAATGAGTTAATGACAACAATGTCCAACACTTGGCCAAAGGCACACCAAAAGATTCTGCTTACATAACAGAAGGAATGCTTCCAGTTTTAGTCTTGGATCCAAAGGGTGGCCACACAGTTGTTAAAACAAAAAGCAAACTTAGACAATATCCAAACACAATCAAATATATACACTTACTTGATTCATTCCAAGATACTCTGATATCCGCAGTGCAAGCAGATGTTGATAAGCATTAATCAAGCGCCCAATCAGAACAGATGGTGTAAGCAACTGATGGTAAGAGATAATTTAGTACAACTTCAACTCATGCGATTTTGGGAGAGATGGGGGAAGAAAAGACAAGTAAGCTTAACCACCTTATATTGCAGGATACTAAGAGGAATTCCAATCTCTGGGCAGCGCACTGCATTCAAGACCCGCAGAATTTTACACATCTCTTGAATACGATCGCGTTGAAAATTGCTGCCAAAGTCAACTGGATATCATTAACGGGAGCAAAAATCAGGAAAAGATGTTTGCCCTTTTAAGACCTTGACTACTGCGAACAAAGAATTTAAGACAACATGACCAAGATTATATAGCATTCTTGCCAGTAAATGCTACAGAAACTCCAAATCAAACGCACCTGCAGAATGCTTGGCCATAGCCGGCTGCTCTTAGGAGAGTCCGTTGGCGCAAAACATCAAACTCGTGACCAGCAGCATCAACACATGCTTCGACAGCCTCAGGAAGGGATGATCTTATCAATCTCAAGTTTTCATCTGCCTGGTGAATGGTAAGAACGTAAGAAACTCATCTACAAATGATGCTATAATTGAGTTGCAAATGAAGGACCAAATACACCTTTTATAATCCACAGAAACCGCTAGATTGATTTTATCATTTCCCTACTATAATACTTGATTAGAGGAGTAACTTAAATCCAGATTCAAAAAGCCAAATGCACTTACATGTTACATCTTCCCATTACTGAGAATGATAGGCATAGCTCTGTTTTTTTTTTTTTTTTTTTTTTTACTTATGAAAGAAAAATTAAATAAAGGTGTAAAAATATAGTGAAATGGGAGCTTTAATGATTACCAACCTACAACTACTAACAATAAGTAGGACCATCTTTGAAGATATAATATAAGTGATTTGCTTCATTTAAAAAAAAAAAAAAAAGAATTTCAATTGCTGGGTTGCAGTAAATATAAGAAAAAAGGGCAATTACACTAGACTCTGTTGCATAAAAAGATGAGTATAACAGTATCACATTCGTCAAAAGAGCATAAACTGTTTAATAGTATTTGTTATCTATATTTTTCACATAAGAACTAAGTAAAAGGAAACACATAATCAAAATAGAAGGAACTTTAGTGCTGTATTAGTGCCAATAAGACTTGGCATGCAAATAAATGTGACTGTAAGGCCCAAATAGAAGCTTCTAACTACCAATGACAATCAGTACAAGCGTGTGAGAAGGAAAACCATGTTGAGATCCAGTGGTTCAGTGCTGCTATCCTTCCTGCAAATCTAGGATTGTCTTCCATTTCACTGTCTTAAAATTCTGTAAATTAGCATTAAAATGGAATATTAAGATCTTTGCTCTGTAAATTTTCTTTCTTTCAAACCTTCTCCTACCCCGTTGCCTAAGTTGGTTATTTACATACAAAGTGTAAGTATCAGACAGAATTAGAAAAGATTGATAATGGACAGTTTGTAGAGATAATCAATCAGACAAAAAAGTACAGAAATCTAAATTCACTCCAAGCCATATAAGTTAACAGTGACACCTCTAAAGTTTGGACACAACTCTCTATTAGTCATATCAATAAAAGTATACCATGAAGATAGTAGACTCAGTCATTTAATGGTAAAATAACAGAAGGAATAAAGTCCCTACCTTGGCACTTCGCCTATCAAAATGATCCAAGGCATCATATAGCAAAGCTGCAGGTGATGTACTTCCAATTGTAAATATTGAAACAGTGGAATCAGGGACCCGCTGAAGAAACTCCAAACTAGTGTTGGACAATATCCTCACTCCATCACACTCGGGTATTAGAATTATAGGTTCATCATAAAAGTAGCGAACTGGATCTCCATCAGGACCCATCATTAAAAGCATATCATCCCAATAAAGCAGCACAGCATCCATTCCGCACCAAGCAAGCTGCTCCGGAGGAAGTGCTGACTGCATGCATGAAAATAACTGTCAAGCTATAGGCACCCAATAAGCTACTCCATTCCTACAGAGTAACATAAATGATAAAAAGTAGAATCACTATCAAATAGAGTATAAAGATGAAAACCATCGTGAATGCCTTAATAAGATTCATACAGTTCCATATGTCACTCATGACATGTTACCGTTAGCATTTAAGAACACTTCAGTTCATGTTGCAATAACATTCACAAAGTAGTTATTATTTAATGACATGAAATAAATCCAAATTTCTACTACGCAAATTCTTTAAGTGCGCCTCATCCAACTTTCATGTCTTTTGGGTAATAGGCCAATTCTACAGAACCCTATAAAAACTAAAGTAGTTCTCACAAGAGCACCAAAAAACCAACCTCACACTCCCTCTCGATGATGACGCCAGTCAAGTCCGAAGTGGTGACCAAAAGCCGACCATCATGCGTAAACGATGCCAGCCACTTCCCATCACGCGACACTACCATCTTCTGCAATGGCCCCCGCAACATCTCAACTCCCAATTGCTGGACCCCATCTTCCTCCACAGCCAAAACAGAAGCATCACCCACTCCAAGCAGCACCTCTACGTTTCCAGACATAGTGTACTGTGGCTCAATCACTGCCATACAATGCGGCAACTCCTCGATTCCGGGGTCAGCAAGCTTAGTGGGACTTGGGTTTTTGAAGTCTGCAATGCAGAACAACTGATTCGCCTCAGTAATGCACACCATCCCATTGCCCCAAAACACACATTCCACCACATTCTGCTCGAAACACTCCTTGCCCATCGAAATGTTCGGCTCCAAAAGCTCAGCATGAATGTTGTAACGATAAATTGTGCCATCCTGCACAACGCAGACAAGAGTTTGATCGTCGGTCCAAGCCATGCCGATGAGGCGACCGCCAGGGTTCTTCCACACAGTTTCCGATAACTGAACGCCAGCGGAATTGAAAATTCGCAGCTTGCGAAGGGCGGACTCGGCATAGAGCTGGACAATCTTAGAGTCATCACGGATCACGGCGATGGGACCACCAAAAGGGGCACAAGCAACCTTGTTCCGACCAAGATCAATGTGCTTCCATCTCATAGGGTAGATTTCAGGCTTCCGATAGTACCGGTTGTACAGGAGCTGCCACTCCGCGGCTACCGAGACGTTCGCCATCGGAGAAACTGGGATTTTGGGAAGGATCAGAGTGAACTCGTAGAAACCCAATTGGAATTGAGGTTAAAGAAAGATCGAAGCCGAAAAGTTTATAGTTTATCGCATAAATAATTAAGAATTGGATTAATCTGAATCCTTGAATATGATCACGCGAAAATTCGAAAAACCTAGCCAAAGGTAGAGGAGTAGAAGCAATGCATTGCGGCTTGGCTCTGTCTAAAATTCACTGTTCGAAACTCCAGATTCATCATCTTTATTCAATTTTATCGAACTTAATTGGTATAAATTTAGGTCCATTAGATGAAGTAAAAATGCGTCTCAATAATATTAGAATATTGTTTGAGCACTTTTTAATTAATTAGATGACAATTTTAAAATATACAAAAATTTTTATAAAAAATTTTCTACCTAATTTTTTTATATCTTTATTATATTATTTTTAATTAAATTTGACAAATATATGGTTGATATGTATATAGTTATTATAAATAAACATATAATTTTTAAATTAAATTATTTACTTTTTAAATTATCATTTGTTAATTATATGCTTATTATAGTTAGTTAGACAATTTAATAGTAAAAATATAAACAAAAATTATATATAAGTCTAATCTCAAAATAATACAAGAATCTTGCCTTTTAAACAAATTTATTTTGTAATTTATGTTTATTAACCCTAATCCATTTGTTTGAAGAATTTATAATGTACTCCATTAATTTTTATTATTATTATTTTCATCTAATAAATATTCCTTTGACAAAACTTTGTTTTTCAATTTAGAAAATCCTCTGTATAAAGTCATATGTTATAGATGAACTAAGATAAGGATAACTCATTGAAGATTCTCTTCCAGTATAATTTTATTTTTGTGACATCTTTCCAGTTTAATTATTTGGCAACGAATAAAAATATGTCTGTGAATTGAACAATTTATAGCTATGTTGAAGAAAGGAAAGCCATGATGAAAAATATTACATTAAAACTCATCTTGTAAAATGCCAAGCCTTTGGAATTGTACAATGCAAATAGTGAAACCTTGAAATATTGATTTAAAAAATGTTTTAATTTCTCACACGTTCCATAATTTTGCCGAGCACGAACCCCTTTAGTTACTGAAGAGGTTCTGCGGTAGAGGGAAAAGTCATTGGATTAATGGCTCCAAATTTTTTTTTTTATGAAAAATATTTTATTTAAATAAAACAAAAATTATTTTAAAAATTAAGATATATTAAAATTTTAATAAAATTTTTGATATACTTATAATTTTAAACATACTGATACAATCAATTATAATATAATTATGTGATTTTAAAATTATTATTTTTGAGTTAATATTTAAAATAAAAAATTATATAAATTAGTATAATGTATTCAAAATTATAAATATACAAAAAAATAATACTTAATATTTTATATTCTTTTACCTCAAATGATTTTTTGTTGAAAAATAAAATTGAACTATTTATAATATCTTTTAATTTATTTTTTATATATCTTACAGTATATTCTTCAACAACATATCATTTTGTATTAAAAAAAATCTAAAACATTAATATATTTTTATTTAGATCCCTCCCCCTGCTCAATTTTGTCTTCCATAATTAGTTGAGCACTTCACTATTCACTTGTGAGTGTGGCATATGTTGGGCTTCTTGTTTGAATATGCATTTGGGCCAGAAACTGATATGATGGAGCCCTTCATATTGGAACCCACATGTTGGCGTAAATAATAGGAAATATACTTTGTTCAAAATTATTTTTTGGAAAAAAAATGTGAGTTTTATTTTATAGGAAAAAGTATTTGTCTCCTTATTTTTTTTCCTTAGGATTGATGCGCTGTCTTTGAAACTTGCGAAATGTTATTCTCCAAATTTTCTTATTTTAAAATAATGCTAAATTAGTTTGTGCGTGACATGTGTATGACACGCTTGAAACATGTTTATAAAAAAGACTAATGAATTTATGATTTTGATCACATTTTATAATTATAATATAATTAAGGTGTGATTTGTAATGCACTAATATACCTAATTATAATATAAAAATATAATTAGAATATTATTATAACTAAACATATTGATATACTTAAAATTATGATTGTACTAAAATTTTATTTATAATTAATTATTAATATTAAATAATATTTTATTAAAAAATTTGTATGCAATAAGTTTAATTATAATAATAAGTCTCTTAAAATAAACAACATATTATATTATATTGGATAATAATTAATAATTATATTATAATAAAAGAACATATTGTTGTAAAAAATACATGATTATAAGAAACAGATCCCTTCCAGATATAAGAGGGGATTGTTTCTACAATAATCATGGAGGGTTAAAAATATTTAATTTTTACTTTTAAAAAATATCTTTCATAGATACATTTAAGATAGTTGAATTTAAATCTAATGACCCTACGTAGTTATTGTAGAAACAATTCCATATGCTTCATCTTATAAGAAAGAGAAAAAAGAAGGTAAGCTTTCATATTCACTTTTAAAAAAAAAAAAAAAAAGTAGAGTTAACATCATAAATTAGAGTTAAGATCTTTTAATTTTTAATTTAACATTTATTGATACAAATATTCTATACCTAGTATTTTTTTTTTTTTAATATGCATTCTAAACCTAGTATTTGATTGTAATTTAACAAGTTCCAAAAATTCAAATGGGACATGCTGTGGCTCAGGGTAAGAAGTTTCTTCCAGTGACGTTTTTCTTGCGCCATCGCTGCGTATCCAAATTTTTTAAATTTATTGTATTTAAAAAAATTTGGACCTTTTATATTTTCATTCAATAATACAGATTTTAATAAATATAAAATAATTTTTAACGATTTTTTAAAATTTGAATAATTAAAATATTATTTAATGACTCAAATTTTATCAAATTCATGTGTATTTAAATTTTCAAATCCACCAAATTCAAATCTCATCGCCACATCTTTATTATCTTCAATTGCATGGTAAAACCATTTTCTGTAATTTTTATTCTTATTTGAAAAGCACAAATATATTATTTTAAAATGATGGTCGAATCTATTATATTTTTACGAGGGAAAAACAAAAAATCAATAGTCTTTTATTGCTTGAATTATATTTTTTTTCTAACAATATATTCAATATGTGATATAGTGGATAGTTTGAAAATTTGTAATTAGAACATTATAATTTAACAAATTCTTATTTTATTTATTTATTGTTAAATATTAATTAGCATTTCATTAATTTTTGTTGATGTAACTATTATACTCTATACAATTTGAATATCCATATACAGTCTATGCCAAGAAAAGAGGTAGAGTAATGTAATAAAATGAACCCATATGACACATGATGAATAAGTTTAAATTATGTATATTTAAAGTATCAAGAAAGTGCTCAATCGAAAAAAGAGTGCCAAAATGAACTATATTAAAAAATTAATGAAATACGAATAAAAGTTTAATCTTAAGAATTAAATTACAAAGAGCATAAACTACTCAATTATAAAATTTATATTATAATAATTCAAGACAAATTTAACTTATATATGTAATGCAAAAATAAATTATTAATCTCAATAAATTATAGGTCTTGAAAATTTAAGAACCAAAATAATTATGAGACGTTCTTGAAATATTCTAATCTCAATTACTTCTTTTGTTACAGTATTTTTATATTTTTTTAGAAATCTAAACTTCACCAAAAAAGAATTGCAGCATGATTAAATAGGTTTCCAAGTGATCAACTTATTTTTGGAAGAATTATAATTAAAGATTTAGGGTTTAAATTTTAGAATTTAGGATTAGGAACTATAATTTCATAATATTTCTTATAAAAAATTTTTAAATTATTAAACTAAATTTTATGTTCTTTAAAAATCCTGTCTTAAAATGTTAGAAACATATCATAAAAGAATTTCAAAATAAAATTTTAAAATCTCATAGTACAGTATTTTAAAATAAAATATTTTCAGTTTTAGAATTTTTAGAAATAATTTTAAAATTATTCTCCAAAAAAACAATTTTAAAATTTAAATTACAATTTCTTAACTATAATTTTTGTTATTATTACTAGACAAAGACCGGGGAATGATAAGACGTAAAGAGACTATAATGAAGTTTTAGTTAACACTGGTTGTCGTAAGGTTTCAATCAATCAAACTTTTCTTAAGATACCCCTTAATATGTAGAAAATAATTTGACAAGTCATACTTTTGAAATTTTCCAAGCTTAAAACATCTTATCATCTCTGGACAATTGACACTACTTTATTCATTCGTTTTTTCGACATCGGCGCTGCTTTATTCATAATCATTGTAACACATTAATCATGTAGTAAATATAGATGATTTTTTAATTTAAGCAAATTTTATTAAAACATATAAACAATCACTTTTCAGAAAATCAATTATTTAGTAGAGTAGTTAAAAATATTTGCATTAAAATTTTCAATTTATTACAATAAAATTCCAAAAAATTTTTGGAGATATTTTATTCAAGAGAATGATTGTGATCTCTTATTATATTTTTGTTTTTCACGATTGATGTGGTTGTCTTTTGAAACTTACTAAACCCATACCTTATAAAACTCTAAATGTTTTTTTCTTAGTTTTCGTATGTTAAAATAATCCTAAATTAGTTTGTGCGTGACATTTGTATTAATAATATGGGTTTGTTGTATTAAAATGAAATGTATGCATCCAATAGTTAATATTGAATAAACTGTGTAATATGATAGTTTAGATTAATTTTGGTATCCACGTGTTATTTGAAATTAGTGGATTAGTAATTTGTTAATCAAAATGGTAGTTAATAAAAGTTAGTTGAAAAAATTCTTAATTTGAATTTGTTAAAAAGTAGGTTAGGTAGTTAAAGATATAACTAGTTATTATAATTACCTTCGTTAATTTATAGTTATACATAAGGAGAATGCAAGGGAAAAGAATTGTAAAACGATTGAATAGAGTTGTGTTTCTAGGGAAAAGAATTGTAATACGATTGAACAGAGTTGTGTTTCTTTTCTTTGTACCAAATTGATATAAGAGCCTCTTGGTCCTCATGATGGCAAAGGAGACACATTCTCAGGATATAATCAAAGACTTGGAACAAGATTTGGGATGGCAGTGAGCTGATAAGAAAGAATTGAAGAACTTGATTGGACAAATGGAAAGCATATTATTGGCAGAAATGGCTGCGAAAATTGCGTAGCTAATGATAGCAATCATCAAGGCAAATATTCTTTAGACTAGCAACAAATGAATTTTAATTGACAATAAAGTTGTATAGTAGCTTAAAAATATCCAGATTTGCTAAGAAACGACAAAAAAGAAGAATATCTCCACAATGATATTGAAGATAAGCTTATGGAGAGAGTTCTTGAACAAAGTCTTCCCTCTAAAAATGACTTTCTCTAAACTATAAATCTTGTGAGTACTAATACTGAAATCAAGGGCTTTCCAAACATGATATTTGTTTGGGGAGGTTACTTGTGAATGCAATATGATGACCCAATTAAGTGCTCTGTTGTTAAAATTGTCATAGGCATGCACATTATCCAATAGATACAAGAACAAGTTCATGTTTTTAATATCGAGGAAGATAAAAAACCATTTACTTCTTCAAGTGATATAATTATGTATGTGTAATGGAAATCAATCCTCCTTGGTATAATGGAAAAGTTAAAGATTTTTTGGACAATCAATATATTGTGCGAGGAATCTTTTTAGCAAAAGTTCAATGGTTGATCAATACTCTCACAATTTCTATACCTTCCTTACCATTTGATGAAGGCATTAAAAGGATTCAGCTAAATGACTATGGATGAACAAGGGCAATTATACAATAATCAATAACCGGATAAATCTTACCAACCACAAGAAGACATTACTTTTTTTTTTTTTTTTTCTAAAACCCAAAGCAATGCAAATCCTTGAGGACAAGGATTAATTTTCAATGGGAGTATTGTTACATGGGATTAGTGAATTAATAATTAGTTAATCAAAATTGTAGTTAGCAAAAATTAATTGAAAAATTCTTAGTTAGAATTTGTTACGAAATAGGTTAGGTAGTTAATGATATTACTATTTATTGTAATCACTTTCACTACCTTATAATTATATATAAGGGGAAGCCAAAGGAAAGACTAGTGAAATGGTTGAATAAAGTTGTGTTTGTTTTCTACGTTACATTCTCTACCTTAGGAAATGTAGCGAATATGGATTCGTGTACAAGGTGCTTGAAACATGTTTATAAGATGAGTAATGATTTTATGTTTTCATAAATATTAATTTTATAGTTAGAGACACACTATTTTAGTCCTCAAATTTAGTCTCATTTTGATTATTCATAAATTGAAAATCTCAAGATGATTCTCTACAAATTGAAAATTTTAAAATGGTTATCCATGCTTGAACATAGTTTTATTTTGGTATTTTACAAATTGAAAGTCATAAAATAATTATATACTTTAGTTTAGATAAGGCAAAATGGAGGACAATTTTAAAATTTTCAATTTGTAAATAATTAAAATAAGACTAAGTTTAAAAGTGGAAGTCTAGGCTTTCAATTTTTGGAGGACCAAAATGAAATTAAGCTAAAAAATAGAAGACCAAAATGATAATATTCTCTTTGTAATTATGATACAAGTAATTATTAAATAATAAATAATATTTGATTAAAGATTTTATATTCAATAATTAATGAGTTTAATCATAGTAATAAACTTATTAAAATGAACAAAATAATACAAGTAAAATCTTTAATGCATTCATAATTTTAAGTGTATAAATGCACCAAGTAATAATATAAGGACAAAATTGTAATATTATTATTTTTAAAATTGATGTTATTACAGTTATATTCTTATATTATAATAGAGTGTAATGATGCATTCAAAATTATGAGTGTACCAAAGATAATACTAATATTATATTGTATTTGATTATATTTAATAATTACATTATAATTAAACAATATGTTGTTTCAAATAACATATAATTATCACTCTTGTAAAAAAGAAAAAAGAAGGTAAGTATTCATCTTCATTTTTGAAAAAAATTAGAGTTAAGATGATAAATAAGAGTTAAGATCTTTTTACATAATTTAAAATTTTAATATTTTTTATGATAAATATTCTAAATTTAAGTGTTTGATTGTAATTTATCAGGTTCGAAAAGTACAAATGGAACATGATGTGGCGCAAGCTAAGAAGTTTCCTCCAGTGACGTTTTTCTTGCGCCATCGCCACATCTTTATTATCTTAATTGTAGGGTATAACCATTTTCTTTATTTTAATCTTTGTTTGAAAAAACACATAAATATCATTTTAAAATCATAGTAGAATCTATTATACTTCAACGAGGGAGAAATGAAATATTAAGAGTCTTTTATTGCTTGAATTATTTTTTGTTCTGATAATATATATAATTTTTTATATAGTCTCTATATCTTGAAAATTTGTAATTAGGACATTATAATTTAGCAAATTCTTAATTTATTTTTTTGTTATTAAATATTAATAGTATTTTATTAATTTTTGTTAATAGAACTATCATTCTCTAGACAATTTGAATATGCATATACAGTCTATGCCAAGAAAAGAAAAACGGTAAAAGTAATAAAATAAAATAAACTCATATTTATGACATGTGATAAATAGGTTTAAATCAAATATATTTGAAGCGTCAATAAAGTTCTCGCTCCAAAAAAGAATACCAAAATGAATTATATATATTTAAAAAATTAATCAAATGCGGACAAAAGTTCAATGGTAAGTTTTAAATTAAAAAATAGTAATTTAAAAGACCCAAGTATAAAATTTTAAAATATAATAATTAAATTAAAAATTAAAGAATTAAAAAATTTAAAATTTATATATATAATCCAAAGAAAATTTATTAATATTAAAAAATACTAATTTAAAATTAGAAATAATAAATATCATCTCAAAATTTTGATTGATGGATACTTCAAAAGACGTCTATCCAAAATTTTAATCTCAATTACTTCTTCTGTTGCTATTTTTATTTTATATTTTAGAAAAACAAATTTCACCCAAAAAATTTGCAGCATGATTAAATAGGTTACCAAGTGATCAACTTATTTTTAGGAAGAATTATAATTAAGGACTATAGGTTTATAATATTTACTATAATTGATATCCAATTTTAAGATTATTCTAAAAGATTTAAAAACGAAAATTTATTAATTTGGAAGATTTAAAAGCTCTATAAACCTATAATAAAAAATTTTAAAACAGAGTATTTTAATATTAAATATTTTAATTTTTTAATTCATTAAAAATAATTTTATAATTTAAAATTTGTCCTTTTAAATTTGCATTCTTTAACTGTATTTTTTATTTATTTATTTTTTACAGGTCACTGAAAAAAAAAAAAAAAAAAAAGAGAGAAGAATCACAAAGACTAGAGAGTGATAGACGCAAAGGAGCTATAATTAAGTTTTAGATAACATTGGTTGCCATAAGGTTTCAATCAATCAAACTTTTGTTAAGATAGCGCTTAACATGGGGAAAATAATTTGACAACTCACTTAACCTTCCTGCATACTGTTGAAAGTTGCCAAGCTTAAAGCGTCTTATCATCTTTGGACACAACTTGATTCATAATTATTACATTCAAACCAATCATGTGGTAAATATAGAAGACTTTTAGTTTAAGAAAATTTTATTAAAACATATAAAAAGAGTAAAATATTTTTATTTTTATTTATTACAAAATTATTATTTTATATACTTACTCATTAAAATATCAAAATAATTTTTTACTAATTTTAAAAAATATATTTGACATTTTAATTTTCAAAAAATATTAAATTTAATCTCCTAAATTATGTTTATAATTTAGTGAAAGGATTAAATTTAAATTTTTTAAAATAATAAACTAAGTGTGATATTTTTTAAAAAGAGAAAAATTATTTTAAATATTTTAATGAATGAAGAGTCAAAATAATAATTGTGATAAGTGAGAGATTAAAATAGTATTTTTTTACCATGTAAAAGTTACTTTAAAAAAAACAATTGTCTAGTAACGTAGTTAAAAAATATTTGCATCACATTTTTCAATTTATTACAATAAAATTCCAAAAAAAAATTTGGTGATACTTCGTTCAAGGGAATGATTGTGATCTCTGACATCTTAACAAACCTTTCAACAATTATGATGGGCTCATGTGTGGAGTCTCTGGGCCGTGGGCCCATTATGTTTTACAAGGTGGTTATAACTATAATTAATGAGTGTGACAAAAAGCTAACTCAAAATTTTGAAACCAACTCACAAAGACTAGTTTAATTAATTAATGTAATTATGGCCATAATTAGTAATCTAAATCGGCTCATAGCCTGTTTTCGTTCACTGACATGACTAAAATGCTCATTAGGGTAAGTTGAACTAATCATGTTTATTACTTTTTTTTGGCTTTTTCCTCTCAATATGGTAAACTCATTTGCTACAATACATTATACATATAATCAATAATTGAAAGCAGGTAATGTTCATAATTGGACGTGTTATGTTCATAGAGATATATATTATACTCAGTCTGTCTTTCCCATTTTAGAATAATGTTTTTTTATAAACCTATATGTGAGACTACACTTAATAATAAAGAAGTAATTAAAAAACAAAACACCATAGTATAGTGTTTATTGTTGTCCATTTAACCTTAGATGAATTTTTATTTATATTCTTTTAGCTAATAATAATAATAATAATAATAATAATAATGATTGAGTCAAGTAGCCGAATAATCAATTTGTTCTGTACGTAGATGTTAGAGAAAAAGATTTAATGAAATATAACCGATGATACTGATGATATTAAATAAAATGTATATATCTAACTGTTTGCAATTAAATTGAGTAACTTTGGACAGTATACAACTATAAAGTTTAATTTAAAGATTCAAGTTTCTTACACTGTATGATTGGATGACTTATATATCTACTCAAAATTAATTTAGCTTATAAATGTTTTGTACTTTACCTAATTTCTTTTAAAAAAATTTAAATTGTGTCAACCAAAATGTCTTAGATTCAATTTTCACTAAGTAGATTTTGTTAATAAGTCTACCATCTTCCCAAAGTTTTTACATTAAAAAAATAATGTAAAAAAAAATCAATGCATATAACTTCCAATATATGATCCAGTTTTCCAGAAAGGAGGACCACATAATGCCTTCTGTAAAAGTAGCATTGGCCTTACAATCTTGGTCCACCTAGCGTACATGGTTCTGCATTGTCCTTTCTCCACTTATTCTATTCTCAGAAGCACAGATAAAAGCAAAATGGCGTCACATGTTATGTTTTCTGAAATAAAGTTAAATTTTCACGAAGATCACAGCAGAATATAGAAAATTCAATTTTAAAAAAAGAAAATCCTATTGAAGAAAGAGGAATGCTATATTAATTAAAAATTCATTTATTTTTATTTCTGAAAATATCTGGGTCTATTTTAGTGCCAGATACTTTATTTAATCCTTAAATAGCGGATGAATGTAAGAGTTGCTTCTCTGGAACATATCGATTATTTCAGTTTTAAAGTATCACACATCACATTTAATGGCTATTTAATTACAAAGAATTACCAATAGTGAAACTACATAACATTTGCTCAAATAAAATATTATTTTAGTCACTCAGTTATAAGTATAGTTTTAATTTAGTTTTTTTATTAATTTTTAATTTTAATTTAGTTTTTTATTTATAAATCCAATCTAAATTTGTTATTTCACTTATATGGAAATTAGTATATATTTAGTCTTCCAATTTCAATCAAATTTGGACTAAATTTGCTAAGGAACCCAATTAAGATTAAACTCAAAAAATAAATAATCAAATTACGGTTAAAAATTAATAATTAACTAAATTGAGACTCAACTAATAAATGAAAAACTAAAACAATATTTTACTTATATTTGTTAATTGAATTAACTCTCATTGACTAAAGAAAAATATTAATTTAGTTTTTCATTTTTGTATATTGTGTCATTTTGATTCTTCATTAATTAGTTGTGTCAAATCAATTTTTTATAATTTTTATTTTATGCATATTTAATTTTTCATTAATTCTTAATTAATAAATCAATAAGATAACAAATAAACTAATCTTATATAAAATAAATATTATGTGAGATTAATTTAACACAAATAATTTATAAAAAAAATTAAATTATCACAAAATATTACAAAAGTTATTTTCGAGTTTGATTAATAAACCATGATTTTTTTATTTAATTATTGAAAATAAACTAATGTATTTTCATTTTTATTTGTCTTTCAGTCTCTTAAATCAATTCATCAACATTACAGAAGCACACTGACTATAGCGGGAACAACATAATATATTTTGCTATCAGCGTCTCACAATCATAATATAGGCTACGGCTGTCTCTCCTATTTCCCATAACCTATCATCATTTTTGTGATCTGCCATACTGATAAATACATGTAAGTGAAAAAAAAAATACTAATAAGCTTTGACATTATTAGCAGGAAAATAAAAATAAAATAAAATAAATTGTATAGGACCATCTGTAACGCACAATAAGGAAAAGACCAACGTAGTCACCTATTTTGTAAGGATTTAGGCTGTCGTTATATCTAAAATTTGGATTTCTTATTTTTATTAAAAAATATATAAATTTAAAATAAATCTATGGTGTGATGTGACTATTTAAATTAAACTTGAAAACTACATATAACTAAAAATTTTAAAATTTGACCGCATGCAATTCAGGATTTTAGTTTAAATTTCTTATATTTATTAAAAAATATAAAAATTTAATAGTTAGTATTAAATGAAATGTACGATTTGATTGTTTCGGTTAATTTCGCTAGTTATGTATGGTAAAAAACTTTAAAATTTGATCACATGCTGTTCAAGATTTTAATCATATGATTTAAATTTAAATACATATATGATCCAACAACTAACAATTTCTTTTAAAGAAATACAAGAAATCCAAATTAACAAGATTTTTGATCTAACTGATATCTAAGTAACTATGCAATCCAATTATATATTCAACATGGTTGTTTGAAATTCCTTCAAATTATTAAATAATACATACAAATCAGGAGAAAAAACATATAATTTGAATTGAATAAGAATTTCATGTCAGAATTAAAAGAAGTCAATGTGTTTATCCAAAAAAGGAAACCAAAAGCTCTACAGAATCTGGTTTTATTGATTCAGTACTGCTTTGTATTTATTTAGTGTAGTCTATTCAAACATGTTAAAATGGTGTATCTTCAGTAGTGGGAAGTAGAAGATAATGTTTATTGCCAAAAATCTAACAGACCCACTTTGTCATTCTCTACAAATTTTCACCCTCCATTGAAATCTGACACACTTCTGCTCACAAAGTCCACATTGTCCTCCATAAACCCAAAAGCTTATAAAAAAGTTGAACCCCACAAGTTTGAAATCTCATTCCATGCCATATCCCCACCTCCCTTTTTCCAAGTACCATCAACCAAACAAGTTTCCAGCAACAACCTCTAATACTGCATATTCACAGAACCTCACTTTCAAGCTCATGAACTATATATAACCACAATATCAGTAATCAGAATGCTTTAAGAAAGAAGAAATGGAAGTTCATCACAAGTTCATTCTTTTCTTCTTCATCTCAAGTCTCATTTCCTTGATGCTTCCTCAGGTGAACTCATCCCAGGAGAACACGAACGTCACAGACAGTCATTTTAGCAGCAGAGAAACCAACACTACGGTATATTCCATTAATTTTTCCTGCATTTTCTTCAGAACTATGTTCATTCCTCACTGTGGTTGTGTTTGTGAAGATGAATCCTAGGCTTCTGTTCGAAATTACGTTACATGGGTTTCTTCTGTGGGCTTCAATGGGGTTCTTGATGCCTGTTGGTATACTTGCAGTCCGAATGTCGAACGGCGAGATCAATCAAAGAAGGCTCAGAATTATCTTCTACGTTCATGCAATTTCTCAGGCAAGTCTTTCTGAATCTCTCTGCGTACCTCTTAATCTACATCAGATTTAAGAAGTTTCTGTGTCTGTTGGCTTCTGTTAAGTGATTATTTCAGAGGGAAGAAAGATTACTGATGGCTTTAAGTTAGCTTACTAGGGTTAGTTTTCTAGATGATGAACTTTTAATGATGGTGAAAGATATAAGAGTGACAATTCCAGATTTCCGGTTAATTCATTTAGCTTTTAAGGACTTATTTGGTGGTTTTGTAGTTTTGATGAGAGTGGAGAGCGTGGAACCCGTGGGCGAGATTTTTTTTTTTTTTTTTTTTTAATTTTGTTGTATGAAAGTTTAATTAAAAAAATAGATTATAATTCATGTCTGTATAAAAGACATAATGTTATTATTGGAGTGGGCGAATAGTACAAGTTTGAAAGGCGAAGTCTCTCGCATTTATAGTTATGTAAATAAATAAAAAATAATAACAAAAAGAAAGAAAAAGGGTAATAAAATAGACGAATAAAGTTGGAGGAACCCAATAAATTCCACATATCTATCCAATTTATCAAATTTACAATTTTATTTATTGAAAAAAATGTCAACTAACTTATGGTCAATAATATAAGGATTCAAACTCAAGATTAAAAGAAATATAAACAAACTCTTTTTTTAGGAAGCCATTATAATTTACTTTTTTACTTGTTTAAATATACATAAAAATAAGAAAATTATATAAAGTGAAATACATATTAATTAATTAGTTATATGGAATAATTATTTATATATAGCTATGTCAAAATGGTTATGTTAAGTGTTACAAATTATAAATTATGAATAATTTTTGTTTAATTTAATACAATTTGAATTGTATTTAAATAATTTTTATTATATATAGTAGTTTAATTATGTCATAAATTTATACTATAAATTTACTTCTTTTTTATAAATTCGTCTAAACTAATGACTGGACAATATTAATTTAGACATTAGTCCATCCTATTCCACTCCTCAAACAAGCCCTAAAGTTTATTAAATTAATATATTAATCAATGCAAGGGCTAGTTTCTTCTAGTTTGTTAACAAGGACTATAATGAATACTTAAATGACAAGTAAGACATTTATTATAAAATAATCTTCCACACATGATTGTGAGTAATATCCCCATGATTAATAGAAAAAACTAAACTTTTTTGCATTGATTGTGTTTAACTTTGCTTTATAATAATACATTTGCTTTGTGTTCAACAGAAGCTGGCTGTACTTCTTGTGACAGTAGGGGCAATCATGTCCATAAAAAATTTTAACAACTCCTTCAACAATAATCATCAAAGAGTAGGGGTGGCATTATATGGTATTATCTGGCTTCAACTCATTCTTGGTATTTTTAGACCAAAAAGGTAGAGCAATTAATTTTCATTTGTGGTAAGAAGTATATTCATAATTATATATATTACTGATAATTCATCATAATTAACCTTAATTACTTGGTTGGGAGGTTCTAGTACAATGCTAAAGAGCACTTCAGCTTGAAAGTTTAAGATTTTAAGTGAAGGGTTAAAATTAATTTTTTATTATAATCTCTAGCACATAAGATTCGGTTGCTTTAGGCTATTTATCTATACTGAGCTAAATTCGTACTTAAACTATTCAATAAGATTTTCAAATTCTTTTCTTACCATTTAGGTAGTTAGACAAATTAGCCTTTTCCAATTTCCTTTTGTCAATCATCTTTGTTATATGCTAAAACACAACCTGCTTGAAATTGAACCTTTCATAGGCAAGAATAAATTTAAAGGAGGCATGGGAGTGTAGTTATCCTCCTTAAATTTTTAAATTTTTATATATAATTTTATTTTATATTTTTATTTGATCGATAAAAACTCATCATCTCTAATTGAGAGTCATGTTAATCATCTTAATCTAATATAGTATGGAGATTTTTTTTTCTCTTAAAATCTAATTATAAACTAGTTTCTACTCATACGAAATGCAACAAGAGAGATTTAGAAAGATAAAGAAAGGAGTGGATGGGACTCTCTTTGCTCGTTAACTCTTTGCATTTAGTAATATAAATGTCAGTAAATTTGATAAAATTTGAATTGGTGGATAAAATTTTAATAGTTCAAATTTTAAGTTGTTAAAAATTATTTAATATTTATTAATATATAAATTATTAGATAAAAATTTAATAATATAAATCTCTTTAAATATAAAAATGAAATGCAAAAAATCCAAACCCAACTCTCTTCTTCTCTCTATCTCCCATAAAGTTATATTGTGCAGTTAAATAAAAACTATATAACAAGTCTCTCTTCCTCTCTCTCTATTTCTCATAAAGTTATCCTGTGTAATTAAATGAAAAACACATGATGGGTCTCTTTTTCTCTGTCTATCTCTCTTATAAATTTAGACTATGCAATTAGGCAAAAAAAAATTACAGGGAATCCAAGTTAAACCTACTTTTAATCTTTTTGTAGGGGGTCTAAGAGAAGAAATGCATGGTTCCTTTTGCACTGGATACTTGGAACTGCAACATCATTCTTGGGAATCCTCAATGTATACATAGGTTTACAAGCCTACCAAGAAAAGACATCAAAAAGTATAAGAGTATGGAGCATACTTTTCACTGTTCAAATTGTTGTTATTGTGTTCTTCTACCTTCTTCAAGGCAAATGGGATTACATTCAAAGCCAAGGAGTGGTTTTGGGCAATGAAATAATGTCTCCATCTTGTGAAGAGAATTGTTCAGATATCAAGCAGAAGGACACGAAGGCTGAGACCTGTTGAGAGAGATGAAGCATTGCCTTACTTTTATTGACTTTTTTATAGGAAAAATGTGTCTAAACTTTAAATGAATTTAGTGGAGTTGAAAATTTAAATGCAGTTAAATTTGATAAAATTTAAATAGATAAATAAAAATTTAATGGTTCAAATTTTAAGAAGCTGTTAAAAATTGTTTAATGTTTATGAAGATTTGAACCATTGAATGAAATTTTAACAACCTAAATGTACTTAAATATAGTGAATTAGAACTTTCATATGTAGAAAATCTATATCGGTTTAAACCATATAGAGTTTCAGTGATATAAGTTATTATTTTTCAGAAATGGCACATCCATTCAACAACTGTATGCTATATATTGTTGACTTCACAATTTTTTTTGGAATATATTTGTTCATGAACTTCTAATATCATCTCATGGAGATCAGAAGATGTAACTAATTTGTCATATACACTCTTATTGACTGACATCTTGTTAATGCAGAGACCAATATATTGCTCTGAATACCTATACATCAGTCATGTAGATAAGATATGCAGAAAAATATAGATATATGCAGAAAAATTGTAGAGAATCCAAATCCAATGTAAAGGTTGACTGTAAATAAAATAATCCAAAACCATGGATATGCTTGGCTTTGCTACAGAAAATGGCTTTCCAAAATTCTCATTTTAGACATAAAAAGTAGTTTAGCTGGATAAATTTTAGTGTTTCTACTTTATAGCCATGCTAATAATGCTTGTGATATAATGTTTTACTTGTGGTAAATTTTTTGATGTAATTATAATATTAATTGTACTAATGTAATTATTACATGCATACTAAAAAAAAAACACACAGGTGTTATATTATAATGACATATAACAATATAAAATAATTTGTTTTATTTATACTTTGATATCTTTATTTTTAGATTTTATTTATGAACACAAAATTCTTTTAAAATTTTTTAATATGCGTCCTCTATTTTTTATTTTTAATAAATCATGTGAAATATGAATTTATAGCCTTGTTAACTAATCCATGTGTTTTTTTAATGTTTTAATAACTCCACAATTCAATAATTTTATTTTTATTTTTAATTTATAAATTAATATTTTGTGAAGTTACTAAATAACAAAAAATAAAGGTGATAAATTGAAAAATTTTTGGGTTAAAAAATAAATAAAAATATTGAGGTCAAAATATAAATATAATAAGTTATTTTAAATTGACATATAATCAACATATTTTTATATGTTATTATCATATATCTTCTTGTTAATGTGTCACACAGTTATTATATTGGTACTATTAATTTTATAATTATACCAAATACATTACTTTTATTTCCTTGTATGTGAGGATATTTTTGTTTATAAAATTATGAATATTTTATCTCTAGTACTATGATATAAATAGAATTGAAAGCTTACCAAAAAAAAAAAAGGTTGGGGGGCCCGGTGGGGGAAGAGCAGAATATTTGTAGTGAGGAATAAATGCTAGTGGAAATTTGCTTCATGTCCTTAAGAAATAAGAATACAGAGAACTTAAATTTTTCATGGTTCAATTATTTATGAAAATTAATGTATAATTATAAGATATTGTTTATCACAAAATTTAAGATGACTGGACGGTTGAAAATTTGAGCTTACCGATATGGAATTTTTCTAGTACTTTTTCAATAATGTATTAAATTTCACTTTTACCTTTCTGGCTGATTTTTATTTAAAATTATCCTATAACTTCTACTTGTTTCTTTAATTTTTCTTTTTCCTTATCGACTTTTGATTTCTCTTTCTATAGCTAATTGCAGCTGTTTCCATCTAATTATTACTTACTTTTTTACTTTTTAAATACAAGTTGCATATTTCAAAAAGCTAAGCAACAATTTTATAAGTTTTTAAAATAAAATATTATTTTAGTATTTTAGTTATTTTTATTTTTATTATTATTTTAATCTCTCAAGTATTTACCTATTTTTAATTTTATATCACACTAATTTTTATTTTTATTTGTTGTCTTATTTATTAGTCAATTTTTAACTTGATCCCTGTTATTAATTTTTATTTTCAATTTAATCCTCTCATTTAGTTAAAAGTAATGAATTAAATGTGTTAATTTTTCATATTACTAAAAGACTAAATTAAAAACAGTCAAGTAAAAAGAGAAGTTAAGTTAAGAATAAAAATTAATAAAAAAATAAATTAAAAATAAACTATTAAATAAAAGACTAAATTGACAATTAAGTGAGGGACCAAATTACTTTATACTTAATGCGCCTTTATCTTAAAACCAGTAAATTAACACTTAATGCAGTCGAATATGTTTCTTCCTTCGTGGCAACCAAAGTACAATTTAATCCAAATCTTGTATTTCTATTTATATGATATTTTGAAATAAAATTAAGAAAATTTAAAGTAAATATAATTTAATGTGTAATGGCAACTAATTAATGTAAAGACTTTGTAATTTAATTTTTTGAAATATATATATATATATATATATATATATATATATATTAACTTAACACAACATGTATAAATTATTAAACACTTTGTGTCTATTTGGATTAGAGTTAGGCAAAAGTAATTTTGGATCAACTTAACATTTAAATTTAATTTTAATCAAATGTTATTTATGCATGGAAGCTTTCATATAAAAATTGAGTCTTATTATCAATACAGTTTATTTAAGTAAATTTTTTTTAATGTTTTTGCAAATAAAGGTTTGACAGACAAAGATAATTGTAAATAAAATAAAATACTAAACTAAATGAGAATAAGGCAAAATTATGTTTTAGTGTATAAATGGACATTTAAACTTTTCAAATACATGAGTAATTAACATTACCAATATATGAATTATTCCACTTATTTCCTTTACTCAAAATGATTAATATACGAGCTCAATTAATTCACTTATTATGAATTGTAACATTTCTAATGCATACATTTTCCTCCCACTTTGTCTCAAACTAATCTATACTATATTTGCTCTTGAACAAATTCACTATGTTAAGTTCAATTAGTCTTTTATCTTTTATCAAATCTAAATTCAGTTAGTCTTATGTTGTATATGAATATTTTAATCTAGTTAATTAAAGTAATGTCGCCTCCCAATTCGTGCTTATCATGTAATTAAATTACGTTATTTAAAGCGCTAATTATATATTTGAGACCACTTTGATCTTTATCTATACCTATCAATCTTACATGGCATAAATTAAAAAAAAAATCAAATATGAATAATATTAATATAATTATTTATTTTAATCCCCAGTCATTTGCTTAATAAGAAGCTTAGAGTATGTTTGGATAAATGATTTATGATAAAATGATAAGAAATGGAATGAACATAGTGAGTTATGTTTAAATGTTTAATTTTACTTTGAATGAAATAGCAAAGAAGAATCTTAATCTCTCTTTACATATAAATGCCTATTTTTATTAACATTTTCTACAGAAGATTAATGACAAAATAAAATGGCTTCTTAAATTAAATTACAAACATATTCTCATAAATCAATAATAAAAATAAATACAATTAACTCTATTTTATTTGTAAAAATGATATTAAAAATTAATTTTAAATATAACTTACATGGAAAATTCTGTTTACTTATCAAAACAAGAATTTGCCTTACAAATGTATCTATTTGATTTTACATTTAATTTTGTCCAAAATTAATTTTGACCTCAAAATCCCATTTGTATTGCTTTTATTATGGGTAAATTGTATTAATAACAAAGCTTGATTTTCAAATAAAAATTTCCAAAGTTAATTTAATTATACAAAATCATGTTATACCAAAATTTATTTTAAGAATTATATTAATCTAAAATTACTCTTACCGTACTTTAATTCTAAATAAATAATTCGTTTTGTTTAATTCCATCAATCCTTGAAAATAACTGAGGATTTAAAAGTGTTAGTTGATTTTGATATATTTATTTTTATTTAAAATATATTAATTATTTGTAAAAAATAATTTAATATATTAATTTTAATAAAATTATTTATTTAATATTTTTTAAATAGTTTTATTAAAATTAATATATTATATGTTATCAAAATTAACTCATATTTTTTCCATTTTAAAAAGGAGAACTGTGGCGTAAGATGCCAAGCAACAGCTGTCGTTTTCGCAAAGAAAAAGAGCGCATCTTGCCGTGAAGAATTTGATCTTCGACAGTAACTACACGCGATACAGCTAGTGTGAGTCCATACGGATGGCCATGGCCAGTGTGTATTCCTCTCTCTCTCTCTCTCTCACAAGTGCTCCGCGTGCAATGTGGGAGAGGATCTAGACTGTTCATAAAGGGTTACGCAATCTCGCTCTCTCTCCATTCAGCTTCAACATGCAAAGAAAGCAAGTAAGAGAAGAAGACGAGGTGGGATCTATGCTGCGTTAATGGCAAAAGCCGGAAAACGCGGTACCGAGGAGAGGCTGCATGATGAAGCTCATCATCCGTACGCCTTTCATGTCTCTGGTCCTCGCAATTTCGCCACTCTTACTTGGAAAGACCTTCTCAATTCTAGTTGGTCAGTACCCTGTGCCCTTTCCAAATTCGCTTTCTAATGTTACTGAAATTCAGATAAATTTTACTCTTTTTCTCAGGTTAGATTGTCAGTTATTGACCACGCCAAGTTAATGCTTCAACTTGGTCATGAGTTTAGTACTGGTTATTAAAGAGTAGGCATGTGGTTTTTAACATATAAATCGGGTTCTAAATTGAAGATGTTAGTAAAATGGGTTTTAACATTTAAATGGGTTTGTAGGTTGAAGCAGCTATCACAAAATAGAAAAGACGTCGTGGGGAATGAACTCTGTCGCAGAATCGTTTGAATTTGAAATAGCTGCTATATGTTGCAGATTAATTTACCTGCTTGCTTATGGGTTTGATCAGTTCTTGAACACATTAAGTTTATGCTTGGACTTAGTTCTAACAAGTTTACTAGTAGTTATTATAGTGTAGGATTAGAACAGTACTTCTTATGGCATTTGGAATTTCCTGTGTGAAGTCACAGTATTTTGACCAATTTTGAAGATGTTAGCAAAATGAGTTTTAGCTTATAAATGTAAAGCTAAAAGCTTTACCAAATTGGGTTTCTAAAATGTTTCAGTTTACTAGCTGTTTCTGGAAGGAACTATCACGAAATAGAAGAGACTTGTGGGAATGAACTTTTAGGTGCAGAACATGTTTGAACTTGAAATTGCAGTATAAAGAAGCAACTTTTTGTTGATCTAGATTTTCTTTTTCTTTTCAACTCTTTTGGGTTTTAGTCTAGTGTTTGAGACAAGAATCAGAGTGAAGTTATAACTTGTTGGATAAAGATTTATTTATTTTTATAACTATATGCTTGCGGAAATGAGAAGTATCATGTTGTCACTAACCCTACCAAGAGCCATTTCCTCTTCATTCATCAGCTTCAAAACTCATGCAAAGGCTCCCACAGTTTCATTGACACCTCTTACATCTTTTAATAATTTTTTTCTATGTGCATACTGATTAATATATTTTACATATATATACATATACAGGAAGGATGCCAATTATAAGAGAATTGTCATTGCCTGCTTTATACAGGCAGTTTACTTGCTTGAACTTGACAGACAAGAGAACCGGACACAAGAAAACGCTCTAGCTTCAAATTGGTGGATCCCCTTCAAGTACAAGCTCACTCAAACACTGATTGATGAAAGAGATGGATCAATTTTTGGTGCAATATTTGAATGGGATCAACGTGCAGCAATGGCTGGCTTAGTATTAGCTAAACCTAGTGGTGCCCCAAGAGCTGTTTTAGCACTCAGAGGAACAATAATCAAAAGCCCAACAATCCGAAGAGATATTGAAGATGACCTTCGCTATCTTGCCTGGGAAAGCTTGAAGGGGTCTTTTAGATTTAAATTAGCTCTGGAGGTACTAAAATCAGTTTCTGATAAATATAAAAGCAGTAATGTATGTATTGCAGGGCATTCTTTGGGGGCTGGGTTTGGACTTCAAGTGGGAAAGGCATTAGCAAAAGAAGGGATTTATGTGGAGGCACATTTATTCAATCCACCTTCTGTTTCACTAGCCATGAGTCTGAAATATATGGGACAAAGGGCAGAATTGGTTTGGAAGAGACTAAAATCAATGTTTTATTCAATTAGCGGTACTCGGGTCAGCAATGATGAAGACAGAACTTTAGGTGAAGGATTACCTCAATTAACTGGCTTGAATGATTTTGGGCCTAAGAAGGGAAAATGGGTTCCTTATTTGTATGTAAACAACAGTGATTATATCTGTTGCTCTTACACTAACCCTGATGATGGCAAGGACAGAATAAGTACTACAAATGGGCAAATTCTAGCAAAAATGTTTGTGGTTTCCAAGGAAAAACAGAAGTTTCTTGAGGCTCATGGCTTGGAACAATGGTGGTCAAGTGATGCAGAACTTCAGCTGGCTATTCAAAACAGCAAGCTCATAAGCATGCAGCTTAGATCATTATATAGAGTTGCACCTTCAGAATTAAAACTGGCAAAGCATAGGTAGCAATGGGTTAACTTTGATTGTTTGGTAAATGACTCGTTTTCAATCCTGAGTGCAGTTAATGAGATTTTTCCTGCTTCCATGTATTTACTGAGACAATTGTATGATTGTACCTGAGTATATATGAAGTCATTCTTCTTCTGTTAAGTGTCAAATTCTGTTGTCTTGGTTCCTAATCAGCTTCGTAAGCTAGAGTTTGAGAATGGAACATAATTACAATTCGAGTCCTTGAAAGATGCATATTCCATCATTTAGTCTTTAAGAGATAATTACTGTCATTTGACTCCCAAAAAACTTCTAAAAGCCTTCAAATTTAATTTTGCTGTGATATCTATTAATCATTAATTTAGTCCAGGGCAAGCTCACATTGATGGGATTTTAAAGTGTTAGGAACTGCCCAAAACTGAGAATCAACACCCAAATTCTGCAGATGAAAATTAAACAATAGGTGATTATTTCAAATGAAACAGTTTAGAATCAGGGTGAAAATTTTAACGTCACAGTGATGGAGGTTTAATGATAGAGATGTAAATAAAAATAAAATTAGAGAGACCTAATTACAAACTATTGAATTATAAGAACCAATTTTTCTTTTAAAAAATAAATATATGTGGACCAAGAGAATAATTTAACCTGTTTCTTTAAGCAATTTTTTTTTTCTAAAAAAAAAAGAGGTAAATTGGAGAAGATAACACTGTTATAAAAAGTATATCTCTTCGAAGCGATTCTTATAACAGAAAGTTAGACGCTTTAAGAGATGCTGATATACGGAAATCGTTAATATTGAAGCTAAATTGACTACGTGCCAATCTATAAAAGATGTCTTCCCTTCCCTTATCTTTTAAGCATCAGAGTATACCCATTAAAAAATATCAGAAATTTGTATTATAGCATAAAAGAATTGATACAAGTCAGTTTATGAAGTTACATTTTAGCATGGAATTTATATAGTATATAATAGCATGAGTTGGTATGTATTTGTTGGCCTTCGGGAGGCAAGAAGAAGAAAAGGAAAATATATAAAATGTATAAAATATATTATTAAGTTCATGGAAGTTGTTCAAAGTCATTAAATTTTTTAAGATTAAAATCATAAGTATACAAATAATAATTGGTAGCCAAGAGTTGCCTCTTCTTTACACTAATTAATAAGACTTGACCTAGAAGAAAAATTCATCGTAAAAGACTAATCTCTTGAGTGGGATAGTCTTAAGACTTAATACCATATTAAGTATTAAGCAATATTTTGCTTCATCCTGTCCAATTGATTACTACTTTACTTCTCCTAAGCATGTAGATTATAAGAAGTGATCATAATATTCATTAGTTTATGGTGATATTAATTTTTTCCAGGAAAATTGACCTGAGCATTGTAACATGCTTTAATAATGCCCCTTTCAAATAAAACCTAAAAATTTGCTATAACATGATTATTCAAGTCCTCATTTCTCAAGATTAATCTACATAAAGAAACTCACTTGTAGTCTTAGAATTATAAATAGTATTAGCCATTAGCTAATAACCTTAGTGCTACCATTTTCATAAAGTAGCTCACCTTTTATTAAGTAAATCAATTTTTTATTATAAAGTAGTAATTTTTGTGTAGCCTCTATTAATTGCTTCTTGTAATAATACTAGTTTAAGTAATGATAATAGTTGTACTACGTGGCTACAAACTAGCATAGGTAGTTGCACTCTAGCCTAGGTGGCTACAAGCTAGTGTAGGTGGATGGTGGTTGCAAGCTATTATATGAAGGTGGCTGATAATGATGATTTTATTGTATATAAATAGTCTTATTTAGAAGAGAAATATATAAGAACTATATTATCTTCTTTTATTCATCTTGCTTTTTAAAAATACTCATATTCTCTTCTGCTTCCTTAACCTTCCAAAGTTAATACGTGTTATTAGAGTCTCACTGGTCTTAGAAGGAATATGTGAGTAGAAGTAAGAACCAACCAACTAAATCTCACCCACTCAGAATGCCTTCCTAGCCCCATTTAGTCATGGCATTTAGTAGTTTCAATGTTGGATTTCCTCCTATGTTCAATGGTGGGAACTATCAACTTTGGGCGATGAAGATGAAAGCCTATTTATAGGGTTAGACCTATGGGAAGCGGAAGAGATTGGAAACGACCCTTCTCTACTAGGTAACAACCCCACAATGGCATAAATGAAGTATTATTCAGAAAAGAGTGCAAAGAAATTCAAGACTCTTTCTCTTATACATGACGCTATGACAGACACCATTTTCATAAGAATTATGGGGTATAAAATTGGAAAAAAGGCATGGCATAGGTTAAGGCATGAGTTTTAAGGAAGCAAAAAGACCAAATAGATGTAAGTCCTAAATCAGAGGAGAGAGTTTGAGCTTTTAAGGATGAAAGAGGTAGAACCTATCAAGGAGTATGTAGATGGCTTATGAAGACTATGAACTAGATTAAGTGATTTGGTGATGAGGTGATTAAAAACATGCAGCGGATAAAGTTTTAGTCAACCTACCTGAAAGATTTAAAGCACAAATATCCTCTTCAGAAGACTTAAGTAACATTTCTCAACTTACTTTAGCTGAGTTGGTGAATTCTCTTTAAATAGTGGAGCAAAGTAAGACATTTAGGTTTGAGTAACCTAGTGAAATTGCCTTGTTAGCAAACTAAGGAGGACGGAGTCAAAGAACCTTAGGAGGTCAGAGAGGAGTAGTGGAAAAGAAAGTTGAGCAAGGAAACAAATCCAAAGGAAAGAAGGGTAAGTTTCAGCCTTGTTCTCATTGTTACAAGAAGGGTCATCCAAGAAAAATATTTTTGGTTTAGACCAAATATGTAGTGTAGATATTGCCAATAATATAGCCACTTGGAAAAAAGTGTGCAGAGCTAAGGAGGAGCAACAAGTTCAAAAGCCCATATGGCTAAAAAACTTCGCCTCAAGGAGGATTGTGTATTTTATGGTTCTGAATAGCAACGAACTTTGCAATGTCAACTTAGAGTGTGAAGCACGATTGATTGATGGTGGTTATACTTATCATATGACTTCTAAAGGGGAGTTGTTCAGGAACCTAGACAAAGGGTACTGATTAAGAGTAAACATAGAAGATGGAAGTTTTATAAAAGTATAAGGCAAAGGAGATGTTGCCATTAAGACAACTTCAGGTACCAAAATGATTCATGATGTGTTATTTGTACCTGAGATTAGTCATGGCCTTTTAAGTGTTGGTCAACTACTTAAGAAGAATTATAGAATGCATTTTCACAATGAAATATGTGATATATTTGATAATAAGGGTGCCAAAGTGTTGAATGTAAGAATGATAGCTAGAAGCTTTCCTATTAGACAGGGAAAATCTGATTTGCAAGCCTTTATTGTTACAAATGATTAGTCAAAGTTGTGGCATGCTAGACTAAGTCATTGTAACTATCCTTCATTGATGCTGTTGACAAGCAGGAACCTAGTAAATGATCTGCCAAATGTCACTAACAGTGTAGGAGTTTGTGAAGTATGCCAAAAAGGTAAGCAAACCAAGCTTCCTTTCCCTATAAATCAAGTATGGAGAACTTTAAATCTCCTTCAGTTTGTGCATACAAATGTGCGTAATCCTATAAGCACCCCTCTTTAAGTGGCAATAGATATTTTGTCACTATCATTTATGATTACGCTTGATGGTGCTAGGTTTCCTTTTTGAAGCAAAAAAGTGAAGTCTTTGATGTCTATAAAAAATTCAAGGCTAATGCTGAAAATCAACGTGGGAAAAGGATCAAGGCTCTAAGATTAGATAATAGGGCTAAGTATGCTTCACATTCCTTCAGGAGGCTGGTATTTTTCACTAGTTAAAAGTGTCCTACATTTTATAACAAAACGACGTAAGTGAAAGGAAGAACATGTCAATCTTGAATATGGCAAGGTGTTTGTTGATTAAGAAGGAGGTTCCTTAGGTATTTTAGGTTGAGGTTGTACAAACCTCAGTATACTTACAAAATCAACTTCCTATAAAGATTGTTAGTGATAAAACACCTTATGAAGCTTGGGCAAGGGCGAAACTAACTGTAAGTCACCTAAGGGTGTTTGGAAGTGTATATTATGTGCATGTATCAGATGTAAAAAGGAACAAACTAGATGAAATGGCTTGTTTAGGAGTTTTTATAGGCTATAACAATAATTCAAAATGCCATAGAGTCTTGGAAAAAATTGTTATAAGTAAAAATGTAAAGTTTGATAAAAGTTCCATATAGGATTGGAATAAGACTCAAGTCATCTGCTCTTGCAAACTAGATACTGAAGTTCACTGTCAAAAAGAGAATGAGGGAAGTGACTCAAAAAATGAAGTGGATGTGAGGGGAACTAGAACTTTTAATGACATTATAAGCCAATACAATGTTTTTGTTTAACACATAACTACCACGAAGCAACAAAGGAGACAACATGGTAGGATGCAGGATGATAAACAAAAATGACACTTGGTGTTTGGTTAACAGACCTAAGTACAAGAAAGTGATTAGGGGTGAAATGGGTTTATAGAGTAAAATTAAACTCAAATGGATTCATTAACAAATATAAAGCAAGTTTAGTGGTGAAGGGATATACACACAAGCAATGAGTTGACTTCACTGATACTATTATAGTTGTGGCCAAATTTGACACCATAAGGCTACTAATTGCTTTAACTGCTTAAAAATCTTAATCTACTTATCAACTTGATGTAAAATCTACATTTATAAATGGTGATTTGCAAGAAGAGATTTTTATGGAACAACTTGAACGGTTTGTGCAACATGACCACTAGGATTAAGTGTATTCCTAAACAAGGCTTTGCATGGGCTTAAACAAACTTCTAAAGCCTGGTACAACAAGATTGACAATCATCTAATTTAACAAGGGTTCTTAAGGAGTAAAATAGAAGTGACACTTTATGTGAAGGAGGCAAGCTCAGGCGTGGTGGTTGTCTTAATTTATGTTAATGACCTCTTGACCATTAGCAGTAGTCAATCCTTAATATATCAATTTAAGGAGGAGATTAAAAAAGTTTTTGAAATGAATGATATGGGGAGAATGAGATACTTTCCTGGTATGGAGGTTTTTCAACTAGAAAAAGGAATCTTCATTTACTAAAGGAAGTATGTTGGTAATATTCTACTAAAGTTTAGGATAGAAAATTCCAAGCAAATGAGTACTCTATCCATTTAAAGTGAAAAGCTGTGTAAGAATGATGAAGCTCTTAGAACTAATGCTAACTACTTCAAGAGTATTACAGGATGCTTGTTATATCTTACAACTATAAGGCTAGACATCATGGTTATGACTAGTTTACTATCTAGATTTATGTAGAAACCTAGTGAAGTTCATCTCAAGGCAACCAAGAGGATTTTCAGATATTTGAAAGGCACTACAGATTTTGGTGTGTGGTGTTTGAAAGAAAAGGAAGCTAAACTAGTTAGGTTCATTGACAATGACTAGGCTTGATCAATTAATGATATGAAGAGCATACCAGGTTATTGCTTCACCATTAGTTCAGGAATGGTTTGCTGGAGTACCAGGAAGCAAGATACAGTGGCTCAATCCACAATAGAAGCAAAATATATTGCAATAGCATATACTATGAATTAAGCAATATGGTTAAGAAAGCTCTTAGCCAATTTGAAGACTAAACCTAAGGAAGCAACTTTGATGCTATGTAACAATAAGTCAATAATGGCCATTGTGAAAAATCTAGTGTTTCATGGTAGAACAAAAAACATTAAAATCAAGTATCACTTTTTAAGAAAAATGGAAAAGGAAGGACCAGTGATCTTACAACAATGTTGTTCTAAGGAACAAGTGGCAGACATCTTCACTAAAAGATTACCAAGGATAAGGTTTGAAATGCTTAGAGAACTTTTAGGAATATGCAGTAGCACTAAGGTTAAGGAGGAGTATTAGCCAACAGCTAAATAACCTTAGTGCTACCATTTTCATAAAGTAGCCCACTTTTTTATAAAATAGTAACTTTTATGCAACCTTTATTAATTTCTTCTTGTAATAATGCTAGTTTAAGTAATGATGATAGTTGTACTAGGTGGCTAAAGGCTAGTGTAGGAGGGTGGTGGCCGTAGCCTAGTATATAAGGGTGGTTGATAATGATGTTTTTATTGTGTATAAATAGCTTTATTCAAAAGAGAATTGTATGAGAACCATATAATCTTTTCCTATTCATCTTGTTATAAGAAATTATTCATCTTCTTTTATGCTTCATTAACCTTCCAAAGCTAACAAATAGACTTAAATGTATGGCGCAAATAAGACATCATGATATAATATAAGGTGTCAATGTGTAATTTGAAGAGTCACTTTATATTGATATAGTATTTGCATGGACATGACTCATATTATTAAGTTTTTGTGCTTTATAGGTTATAGTAGATTATAAACGAACACTTATACATAGATATCCATTAAAGAAAGAAAAAGCAAATAAACATATAAAGTAATGAAAGTAAGGACTCAATTTACACAAAAACACACATTTCAGGATTGATTTCATTTTCTAACATAAACCTATAATGGGTTATAAACACTTAATTTATTGTAAGTGAGTCTAATCATGTTTTTTGAACTTGAAATAGGTGTTATGTGTTGTATAAGAAAGGAGTGACATTTTGTTAACTTAGATCTATCTTTTCAAATCCTTATGTGTTATTGTGAAGTGTGATTTTGAAGTAAAAATATGTTTTAACTTCTTGTTAGTTGTAATTTCTTACATTTACCTACCTTTTATCTTTTTGTTTTGTTCTATAAGAGAAAAAGTGAACTTTTTAAGTGTTATTCTCATTTTTTGTTTTTTTTTTTCATTAGCTACTATATGCATGTGAACATGAGCGTATCATGTTGGCACTACCTTGACCCATTTCCTTTTCGTACATCATCTTGAAACTTAAGGAAAAACACCTACAATTTCATTAACACTTCTTACATCTTTAAAAAATATGATCAATGTTCATATTGATTAGTAGATTTTTTTTTTATTAACATATTGTTAGGACCCTGTGCTCAGTTCTGCAAATCTTAGATAAATGCAATAGAAAAATGGCTGAATCACTTGGGTTTTGTATCAAATAAAGGATTACACCATATCAATCTAGCATGTAAAGCTTAAGACTGATATTAGCCAAAACATAAAGATCCCTTATAAACCCAACAGTTACATAACAAAAAAATAGCCACAAAAGTTACAAATCCAAAGAGGACCAATCTGGCTTCTAAGTGGCCACTTCTCTCCTTCCAAAGGCCCAGAGTCCTAAAATTGTCCTTGATGGTGAGCTTCCCCAACACAAAATGCCTTTCGACTACTACTACTTGCTGACTGATTTTTAAATGTCCTATTGTCAACCTTTTTTTTTTTTTTTTATCTTTTTCTCTCTCTCCCCTTATCTTTTAAGCTATAAACCTTTATATTTTAGTTTGGTTTAGTAGGTGTTGTCAGTGGTTGTCCTTTACCCCCTTTATGTCATCTATTATAAACTTTTAGTGTAGGATTTGTTATATCTTGATAGGTAACCCTATGACATATATATATGAGGAGCATAACAAATTATAAGAGAATAGCCAATGCTTGCTCCACATAGGCAATTTATTTGCTTGAACTTGACTGATAAGAGAACCAAACACATGAAAATGCTCTAACTTCTAATTAGTGAATCCCTTTCAAGTATAGACTCTTTCAAATATTGATTGATGATAAAGGTGGACTTATTTTTAGTGCAATACTTGAATGGGATCAATCTATAACAATGGCTGATTTAGTATTAACTAGACCTAGTGGGAGAATGGATTTTCTACAAATTAAGCAAGAATTGTAGACATGCAATTAGAGAATAATAAGAGGAAAAGTGGGGGTGAGTCATACAAGAAGTGGTGTGATATTCCAAAAACTTTTTTGTTAAATATCTTAATTTAATAGGATTTTTTTAAAAAAAATGAAATGATTTTTATGAATTGGAAAAGTAAAGAAATGCAATTAGGGAAAGAGTAATTTTTATAATTGAGAAAGACTAAAAAAGGTGATTTAACAATACTCAAATATTAAAAGAAATAGCATTATACCTAAGCTTAAGATTGACAAAAATAGCTAAGCCTTACCCCATCAATCAAAGTACCCAGGTTCAAATCTCCTTAAGGATAACTCTAAAGCAACCCGTGTATTTTTATACTATGTTAAGTGTCTTATAGAGTTTACTAAATTACCCTTTTACTAATTTCTCTCCTTTTTTTGTACACTCTCTTGCTCACTCTCACGCATGGAGGCAGGACAACAACATTTTGAGCTTCCTCCTCCATGACCAACCTCTATCCTAATGTTGTCGGTGTTTTCATATTGTTGTCGGCTAGAATTTGATGTGATTTCAATGTTGCTTGGTCAAAAAATTGCTAAGTTTCCAATAAAAAGCATTTTTGCTCAAGCAATTTTAGTGTGTTCCTCTTTAAATCACCATAGTACTTCACTTTTGAACTAATTTTTGGCCCTTTCTCTCCATTTTACACTAATTAATTTCACCATTCAAGCTCTAAAATGTGAAACCATTTTTTTATAACATGTTCTTTGCGAATTTGGTGAATTTGACATGTTTTTGTGTTGTGCTTCCAAAATTTTGTTAGGATTTTGCTTCCTTATTAATTTTTGACCATATCTCTCTTATCTCCATTGATCAATTTCACCAATTTGACTCATAATAAAAAATCTCCAAATTCTAGTATTGTTCATGCACAAAAATAGGGAATTTGAGCTTAATTTGGTTTAGCCTCATTAAATTGAGTTAGGGCTTCTAATCCTAGGTAAATTTCTATCCTTTCTTCCTTAGAATCAGTGGTTAATTTCATGATTTTGCTTCAAAATTGAAATACCCCATTTGGCTATGTGTGAGCATACTGGTAGAGTGACGAAATATGAAGTTTTTGGACTCTTTAACATCACTAAGCATTTATGGCTAGGATTAAGGCTGCTAAAAGTTTTCGTTTCGAGTTGTAAGTTGATTTGATAATTTATCTTGGAATTTCATTGATGTAAAAGGAAGGAATGATCAATAGAAAACCATGTTGGGGTTAATGAAGTAACCTTAGATGATTATTTGAGAAATTTTGGGATTTGATTAGTTGATTTTAGTGCCACACTGATGCAATTGATAAATTCTTGATTCTAAAATAACGGTGAAATAATGCTTGATGGTGAGGATTTACAGTATTAAATATTTTTTAATGTTATGCATTAATTTTAGTTTAAGAAAGTGACATTTCCAAGTTATGAATGAAATTGGATGGTTATCTTAAAGACGAAAGTTAGAAGAAAGAAGCTTGTTGGAGATATATTGAAAACTAAATTGATAATTGATATTTTAAAGAAATTGAATCATATATGGGATTAAATTAAGCATGCTATCAAATTGATCAAGATGGATTTCATTTAATTATTAGACCTTGAAATGTTAAGTATGATTGTTAAAGGAATTAGGGGGTGTGACAGAAAATGTATAGGACCTGTGAGATTGGATCTAGTGCAGTATGAATTTGCAATTTTTTCTACGGTAATAATATGGATTTTTGGATGATCTAACAGTCCAAATCTGGAGCTCTGATGCCCCTTTGTCGGGGCAACAACAAAATCTCTTCAGTTTGCAAATATGGTCGTTCGATTCTCCTACCTAAATCCAGTCGTCCATTACAACAAATGTTCACTTGCTGCCACATTATATGGATGGTTGAGATGCACCATTTTACTAATTTCTGAAATAATTTTTTTTCATTTCCCTTAATCTAGATATAATGTCATTCTAAGAGATAAGTTTCAGTCTTCTTTCGCAAGCATTAAGAGATGTGATTCATTGATGCAAAACCACTTCCTTGCTCTATGTTTTCAGACTTTGGTGTTAACTATTGCAAGAACTTTGGAGGTAGTCACAATAGTGTGGAAAGAAAGCTTATGAAGAAGAAGAAGAAGAATGAATCAATGGGTAAAGGTTTAACTAGTTCCTCTTTTATTTGGCAGATGGTTTTTTTATTTATAATATTGAATAATGCTAATCAAAACTTTGTACTATGAACATAAAAGCAACAATAATAATAGTTAAATATTGCTTTGGTAGATTCCTTTTTTTAATATGAGTGTGAGAGCTAAGTTGAGGGAATGGTGCATATTGGAGCTTCGTTATTTCACACTCATGGAGTTTAGAAAGATGTAAAAATGCTCATAGGTTTTTTAGTGATTTATAATAAGTTTTTATGACAGATTAAAATTTTGGAATGCACATGTAAATAATAAACTACATATGTGATCAATTATATTTGTTTCATTCCATCTAAAATAAGACTAAATACACATAACCATAGTGCACATTTTCAATAAGATTTTCATATATGAAGCTCCTAATTAGTCCATAACCCAAGAATAAAGAATAATTTTACGGGAGGTATAACATGTGACTCTTGATTGGATCAATGTAACATATATCTACTTAATATGCATCTTTATCTTTAATAAGAATATCGCCTAGTATGCACTCTATCTAGATTTAATTTACAATACCATTTGCTTTCTTTTTGTAAAGGGGGAAAAAATCTTTTTAACCATGATATATGAACTGTTATCTTATTTATGATCCTAAACAATCTTCCATTTTTCTGGTAAAACTTTACTGTGATTTTTGGTTCACTTTCATGTAACATGGATAATTCATGGTAGTATTTTGTTGTTATGTTAACCCTTAAGCCTATATTGTTGTGAACTAGAATTCTATTAATGATTTCAAGAGATTAGGCGACCCTATTTTTTCATTGATCGAACATGGCACTTGGGAGTCTAATGGAAGCGTAAAATTGGTTTGGAATTTGATAGTGTAGAAGAAGCATGGCAATTTTAGGTTGCATATGGTAGGAAGGTTGGATTTGGAGATACAAAACAATATATGAACAAGAATAGGATCAAGAAAGATGGCTTTTATACATTATATGGATTTGTTTGTTGCAAGGAAAGAGTTTGAAAGCTAGACAAAAGAGACTCTACAGTTATCAATCATAGGCTTAAAACTTTAACTTATTATAAAGTGAGAATTTTACTCATTGCCAAGAATGGAAAATTCATAGTCCATGAATTTTTGGAGGCCCATAACCAGCTTTTTCAACTTGTAGAGACAATATATATGTTGGCTTCCCAATGAAGGATATCCTAAGTGCAAGCACAAGAAATTGAATTAGCTAAAGACTCTAATCTTCAACAATGAGCATCATTTCAACTTATGAGTACATAGGCTAGAGGTAAAACCAATCCTGGATTGACAAGGTCAGATGTCAAAGACTATCTTTGATGTAAAAGAAAAAGAATCATAAAGTATGGGGAAGTTCGTTGTTTGATGCAGTATTTTTAACAACAATTAGTAAATAACCTATCATTTTACCATACATATGAAGTGGACACAAATGAACAAATTACGAATGTGTTTTAGGTTAATGCATGCATACTCATTGATTATGGCTATTATCTCTGGATACAATTTATTGTACCAATTGTGTATATAGGCCACTTGCCTTGTTTTCAGGTTTCAATCATTATAAGCAAGTGGTAATCTTAGGAGTTGCATAGTTGTATGTTGAGACAACAAAGACATTCAAGTGGTTTTTTGAAATTTTTTTCGAAGTACACGGACAAAAGAAACTAAAGACCATTTTCACTAAGCAAAACTAGGCTATGGCAAAAACATTAGGTGAGTATAGTGATTAATTATTGTATATATGTATTTTTAGCCTATCCAATTGGCTTTTATTTGTTATACATGTATATTTGTATGTAAAGTGATGTCCGATAGTAAACATAGTCTTTACACTTGACATTTAATGTAAAATACAATTAAGCACCTCAGTAATTTGATGAAGGATAGATCTAACAAATTCATAGCTGATTTCAAAAAGTACATTTACAAATATAAAGATGAAATACAATTTGAAGTAGCTTAGAGCAAGGTACTATTTGACTATGTTGTTCAAGACAACACATGGTTAAAATTGGTGTATGTATTAAAGGAAAAATAGGCAACATGTCATATAAAATAAGCTTTCACACTTAGCATGAAAATCACATAACTAAGTGAAAGCCTAAATTTAGACTTCAAGACAAGTATGAAACCTGATGTAAACGTAGTACAATTCTTCAAACTCTTTAATCAAGTAGTGGATGAAAAACAATACAATGAATTGAAATGTGAGTACGAGGCTCGGCAAAAGTTACAAAGGTTGAAGTTTGATCATTCATCCATATTAAATCAATGTGCTCAAGTATAAACCTTCACCATTTTTTATTTATTCAAAAAAAAATTTTGATGTGTTCCATGCTACTAGCATCATGCATAAAAATGAATCCCTCCCTATATTTAAAGATGTTATGCACATGGCCAATTAGGAGGGAAAATAGAGAGTTTCGTATTATCCTATCTAGAAAACAATCTCTTGTAGCAGTAAAAAGTTTGAGACATTTAGAATTCTATGTTGTCATGCTTTGAAAGTTTTCATTGTGACGGAGGTTAAATAAATTCCCGAAAAGTATATCTTAAAGTGGTGGACAATGGAAGCACATAATGGTATTGTGCTTGATATAAGAGGAAAGGAGATTGACGGCAACCCAAGACTATTTAGCACTCGACGGTTTAGACAACTTTCCTTTAAAATGGTTAGGTTAGCTTATGAGGTTTCCAGTTGTGAAGAATTGCACCATCTTGTTGATAAGGATATTGATGCTTTATGCAAGTAAGTAGTAAATGTTTGCTTGAGACAACGAGATTCGCCTGATGATTCCCATGACACAATAATGCCCATCCAACAAGATGTGATGCAACCAAAGGGATATATGAAGCTTTTTAGGATAAAGAGGAAAATACGTCTAAAGAGTTGGGTTGAACTCCAATATAAAAAGAGAAAAAGAGTTGCAACTACTGAACCTTTCATACTTAACATTTCTTTATATCAATAGTAGGTCATAGATACTATGTCAAATAAAGGTTTCTTATTCAGCACCTTCAACAACTTACAAATACCAACAAGCACTTAGTGGTTAGTTTAGTTACACCAAATTATTGATGGTAAAGGTCTTCTTATTATGTTACTTCATATTTATTGCATTGTAATAAAGGTTTATGTTTTCATTTGTTGGTATTGATATGTAGGATCCAAATATATGTGGCGATTTTCCAAGTTTAAGTCATCGAGAAAGAGTACAAACACTTTCTATACAAATAACATTGGTCAAATCTATTATTTTCCATGATTGAAATATAAGGATGTGCCATGTACAAAGATTTCAGTATATTCATGCATTTTTTGTTGCAGTTGCAAGTACATTAACTTTTTGTAATAGTGCCAATTACAAAATGAAGGCCTAATACTCTCACTATCCCTACCTTGGACAAATTTAGCTATTCTTCATATGGCTTGGTCATGTTTTATCTAACTTCATTTTGCTTATATTTGCACCATCGTGTTTCATTTTGCTCAATTGTGCTTCTTTTTGTTTCATATGACTTCATTGTCCTTCATTTTCCTTATTATGCTTCCTTTTGCTTCATATGGCTTAATTATGCTTAGGGGTGAACATATCCAGGGCCAATAAATATGGCCCAACTAGAATCGGTCCATAATCGGGTCGAGCTATCTGGTTTTTTTTTTCTTTTCAAATTTAAATTTAAAATTTTTTTAGAAAAAAAAGAAATTTTGATTAATATTTAATATATGAGATATCTTATACTAATAAAAAATATTTATATTTAACACAAATTAAAAAAGTAGTTATTGCTTTAAAATTAACCATTAATTTCATTAAAAAAAATTACAAAAAAAAGTAAAAAAATTAAATATATATATGTTGGGTTGGGCCGGGCCAATACTTTGGCCCGAGACTGAGTTTTATATTTTGAACCTGATCTTGTTCTTGTGGAAGTGCATGACCTGGCTCGAAACAACCAGGTTAGGCCAAGTTAGCCAAGCTGGACCGGGTCATGAACACCCCTAATTTTGGTTTATTTTACTTCACTTTGCTTCATATTAGTTTATTGGGCTTTTTTATTGTATCAACAAACCCTTCATTTTCACCAAGCAAATACTTCCAAACCTACAAAAACGACCACGATGAACATTACAAATAATCTAACTAGTCAAGGAGATAACTATGAATATTAACAACATAGTGCTTAAAAGATATTATCCTCATTCTGAATAAATAACCAAATTCAATTTTACAAACAACTCATTTATCATCAATAATCTAACCCAGTCAAGTTATAGTAAATATGATCTTATTTTAAATGTCCATAATTAGATTAAGTGATATAAAACAATCAATTTATATATTGGATATTTAAAAATATTCATATAACATGTTATGTATAGCTGGATGTATCCTAAATGTATAAATAATCAATAGGTAGAAGACAACACAATTTGTGAAAACCTGGATGTTTCCTACAATACCATAAAGTCAGTTTTAAGCATTTAACCCAGTAGCATGGTTATGCATAACTTTCTCAACTCATAAATAAGTATTACAAAGAAATGGTATGGTCCAACAATAGTAGAATATGCTTTTTACTATTTTTGAGCATTATAAAGCAATTCATCTGTCTAAATTTTCACACTATCAAACTTCAATTTCCTAAAAACAAAATAGGTCTTTGAAAAGCAAATTCACACTTAAATTAGTAAAAACAATCTTTAGTCATATAAGTTTATTGACAATATGCTAGTGGACTTGTACTCATTTTCTGGTTCAATTGAAGATGGGCTAAGTTGCTTTTACTTAACTTCTAATTTGGTTGTTGTCTCATGGACATCTATGATTGCAAGTTACATTCAAAATGGATAGTTTGAAAATGCACTATCTTTATTTCATCAACTCTTGGCATTTGGAAGAAAACCAAATGAATTTATGATATCTAGTGTGATGGGTGCTTGTATAGATATGGCCACAGCAAGATCTGGGGAATAGATTTAGAGTTATGCATTAAAATCGGGCATTGCCAATAATAAATAAATACAACAAATAAAGTTAATATTCCTAAGTAAAGACAATTATTGAATCTTGGTTTTGAAAAATTCTAAACAAATCAAATCTTAAATATCAATCTAATAATTGCAGTACTTGATTTAAAAAGACCTTATTATGATACAAAAACATAAAATGTAGATTTAAATCCATTTTCTAAATTCATTCGTGCTCTTTATTTTTCTCCAATCTAGTGAATATTGGTATAATTCTTGTTTCTTTGGTGATTCTCTCCATCGATGCTTAAGTGAAATAAAAGATAACTTTTGAAATTGGGGTTACACAAGCATATGAATACAATTGATAGTGTAACAGTAATCAATTTCAAAAACTTAAAATCTTAAAAGTGATATTATCCATGTAGATCAAGATGATACAAACCAAATGTGAAAGAAACTAAAATAAATGTAGATAAAATCCAAACAATCCCAATATGATCCCAGAACAAATAGAGCAAAAACAAGATGTGAAAAAATCTAATCAAAGAACCGTTGACTGAAAGCACAAATTTGAGGTGAAATGAACGGTGTCCATTTATTATGAAGAATGTCAAACAACATCCATCAACATGAAAAACGATTGAGGAAGAAGTTTGAAACAAATCTAGCCGATTGAATGGTCTCACTTGTTCATGAAGGAAGAAGCTTTTACAAATGAGGAAGAAGCTAGGGGATCTTTTTAAGAACAATTGAGAATGAGCGATGATGGAGATATTGAAAACTCAATCTCCTAAACAATGTCGTTTAACACTGTAAGAGGATAAAAAAATTTGCCTAAAACACACGTGCTACTTGAGGATTATAAAAGCAATGGACAGTTAGATTTAAAGTTAAAAAGCAGATAGATGGAAACAAAGAAAAAAAAAGATGCCTTCTGTTATCCCCTCAATAGAAGGGGATCAAAACTCCCAGATCTGGTATTGTAGAATATTAAATTTTGTAAGAAAAGATTCTTAAACCATTGAAATCCAATAGTTTAGATTATTATTACAAAAAAAAAATTGCATATTTGTATTGTACCGAATCAAATTCCCTTTCACTCCCTCTTTTATCTTTATTTTTCTCTAATTGCATGTGGTGTTGTTATTGCTCAAACAAAAAATGATCCAGAACCTTATTGGTGTCTCTAGGGCTGTTTTAGCACTCCAAGGAACATTATTCAAAAGCTAAACAATCCCACGAGATATTGAAGATGACCTCTCTTTCTTAATCTATTAGGTGTCAAAGTCTCTCTGATTTTACTTTCTACTCAGCTTATTAAGCTTTAGTTTGAGAATGGACCATCTTAAAATATAAAGTAAACTATTGTTTCACTGTTTGGACTTTTGAATGGTGCATGTTCCATCACTTTAGTCCTTAAAAGAAAGTACCATTACTTGACTTCAAAAGTTCATAAAAACTCATTATGATACGATCTTGCCATGAATACCAGAAAAAAAAAAAAAATAAAGGTTTAAAGTTGGAAACATAATGAGTTTGGTTGGGTGATTAGGAGAGTGCAAAGACTGGGAATAAAGGGAAGCATTATTCCTAATAATATTTCTTAATAGGGTTTCATGCTCGAATCCTAGTATAGATAGATACTTTGAATTATGATATAATAGTGAATAAAAATAAATAAATAAAAGGTATCTTTTGGTCGAGTTTCTGTCACGTTTTTCCTCCGAGGAAATCCTATGGTTCCAAAGAGAATACTATATTGTTTGATTACCAAGCAAATTTTTTAGTTGTCTAATAACTACACAATATAAAATTTACTCTCATTTTTAACTTTTTATTACAACTAATTATGTATATTTTAAATGTTAAGATAATACATGTTGGTGATATTAATAACAAAAATTTGTTGATAGAGAGGCTAAATATTTTTAAACTTATAGACTTAATTATAAATTTTTAAAATATAAATATTAATAATAAGTTAAATGAATCTATGGGAACTAAAATTGGTCATTTGAGGAAGTAAATACTGAAGTATATCTGCTCAAAGATTTTCTTATAACAGAAAGTTAAGATGCTATAAGAGATGCTGCTAAACAAAAATCATTATTTTGATGCTAAATTGAGTACCAACCAATGTATATGATATGTCTTCCTTTATCTTTGAAAACTTATACTCATTAAAAAATTCAAACTTTTGTACTGTAGCATGAAAGAATTTATAAAAGGCTGTTTATGGTTACATTTAAGCATGGGATTTGTATAAAATTTAATAGCATGAATTGTTATGTAATTCTTACGCTATCAATGATTCAAGTGTTTGTCTGGTTTCAGCCTCTTTCAGATTCAATCACAAGTCTAAATCATATGTTATGAAAGATAGATGTATCAAACTGTAGGATGATTTATCTTGGTAATTTTTCCAACTAGTGATGCATTTGATTTTAGACATAAAAATTAATTCTTACTTAAAAGTTGTTCACTCTATTTTCTTAAGGCTTATGGGAGATTAGAAGTTCACGGAGTTCAAGAAGTGAGCACAAAATCAAGGAAAAGTAACTGTAATTCTTGGTTTGTGTTGATGGAAGTTGTTGAAATTAATTAAATCCTTTTCAGATTAACATCATAAAGTTGGAGGATTTTAATGAAAATAAAAAAGTTAGTTAGGCTATAAATCTCAAAATATAACAACTACATGATTATATAATCAAAATATAATTCGTGTATGCTTTTTACAGAAAAATTTACAATTTTCTAATCATACTTTACACTTGTCATATTTTAATCGAAAAATCATTTATTTATCATGCTCTGATTAGAAACCTTAATAATAAATATATAAAGAATTACATATTTATCTAATACGACATTAATTATGTTCAAAGTTCAAACCACTACAGAGATGAGATGAGTAAGAATAAAAATGATAACTATGAGTCAGCTCTTAATAGAAGTATCAATTGCCATAACTTAAGAGAACTCATTTTAAATTTTGATGAGAGTCATAAAGATCAAGTGACAATGATAATAGCCATGATTATATTAACTTTTTGCAGAAAACTGGTCTAAAAATTATAACTTGCTTTAATAATGTCTTTCATAAAAAGAAGTACTTCATAGACTACTTCATAGATACCATCAAAGAAAGAAAAGCATATACAGTGGTGAAGGTAAGGACCAGATTTATACAAAAGTATACAGTTTAGGATTGATTTCATTTTCTGCTTTACAAATATACAAGGTTTGAACATTAAAAGCAAATCAACAAAGAAACCTTCAAGATGTAGGCTTTCTGGTTGATCTGCCATAAAGAGAGAGAGACTTTCATAGCAGTCCCCAGAACTCATAGTCATATATGCTGACCTCTTGCTCAGTCTGTGCATAGCAATTGTACAAGGGACTTGGTTCAACTTCAGCATCAAAAAGTAGTGATTCAAGATTCTGATATGCCAACAAATGATCCAGAGTTTGGTTTGCCTCGGAGCCTCCTAAGATTGTGTCATCCAGACATGTCTGGTTGTAGCAGAAGAACTCAGAAGATGAATCAGTTGTAGCCTCAGCGGAAGCTGCTGAAACTTCAGAAGAATCAAAACTAGTTTCAAGGTGGTCTGTCAGAACCCCATCTCCTTGATTATGGCAATTCTCATGATCCACTTTTGTGTCCAAAGTAGGTGGAGGTGAAGATGAAATGTGGGTTGTTGAGCTTCCATTATTGCCAGTTAGCTCTTGAACTAGCTTCTTGAAGCTTGAGCTGTCTATGATGTAGACCTTTGGCCTCAAAACCTTAATCAAGCTGCTGAATTGTTGTTTCTGGTTCTTAGATATTTTCAGTGATGCTTCACTTAGTTTCTTTCCCATGATGTCGGCGATAGTGATGAAGAAGATGATGATTCCAATGTCTAAACAATTGGCTGCTTTGTTATCAGCTCCAACCTTAGAATCTATTTGTATAAATAACTAGTTTGTAGAGATGTGTATGAAGGACATAACCGATTAGATGCTGAAATTGATGTTGATCCATTAAAATATTAAATATCTTATGAAGGCTTCTTTTATTAGGAGTTTTATATTCCATACACACTTGGCAACCTCCTACTTTTCTTTTTTTTTTTTAACTTACATTCTCTCTCTCTGTCATTTTAAATAAATGAAAGTTCTGGGCTTCGTATTTATATGGAGATGTAGATGTTCGTGTTGGTCAATTTAGTACGATGTTAATGAAGAATTGGCGTGTGAAGTAGAAGGGCTTTGAGGGCACGCAGCTTTCTATTCAACATTAAATAATGCAACTCTCCGCCTTCTGGGAAGGGACACAATTATATAAAATAAGGGAATATTATAGAGAATTTGAGCTCTTATTATTTATTGAACTTTTTTTATAAATTTGTATAAAATTTGATATTATTTTGCGCATAAATTTTGAAATTATCCAATGGTAGCTCAATAACAAAATTGATAAATAAATCAATAATATATAAAAGCATATATGTTGTATTTTTTAGTATCTTGAACATTATAGTATAAGATATTATAGGATTTTAAACTTTTTATGATCTTAAATTTTATCATATTAAATATTAAAATTTTAGATGCCTTTTTAAATCGAAAATCATAAAACGAAAATGAAAGGAAGAAAAATCTCTGCTTTTCTCTAGCTTTTTTGGCCTGGAACTAATCAAAACAGAGCATTCTCTGAAGTATTTGTAATGCCATATAATCTTTCTGGGTATGAACATCCATATCTGAGCTCTGCTAAATGGCAAGGGATAGCTTGCAAGATTTGTGTTAATTAGTTTTCATAAATTATGCTGGAAATAGAGAGTAACCTTCTCTATTGTATTCTTCCTTTGTAAAATAATATGCTAATGATTGCTTGTTCTGCACACATGAGTTTGAAAAGGAAGCACTGTTTTGTAGCGAGTATGAACGCACAGGCACACTATGTCACTCTCATGTTCATATTAAAATCTGTAATTTTGGCATTGGCTGTCCATAGTGCAATTGAAAGCCACCTTTTGATTGCCACACTATATTTGATGACGCCATCAGAAAGGGAACCTTTTTTTTTTGGCCAATATCAGAAGGGGCACCTTGATTAACATCAAATAGCTAATTAATTAAACTACTAAATATGAAAGGGTTCACTTCAGAAAGATTGAGGAAAGAATATGGGTCCCTTCATGGTTAATATACCGTTGAGAAGAAATAGGGGTCAATGCAAATATTTCATTCAATTTTTGGTCATTTTCAAGCATTCTTAAATTTTTGAAACCTTAACATTGTTCTTTGAACCATTAAGTATCGTATCAAGTTCTCTATTCATGTTAGTAATCAAGCTTCTTAAATGGGTAGGTGATTTTTTTGCATAATAATTTAAATAAGCACAGTACTGCTGAGATACACGTAGGAGTTGGAGAGAAGACGGATGTCAACTAGCTCAGATAATAAAGACCTTTCAGTGGGCATAAGGACTTGAGATTGAACTCTGCTTTCACCATGGTAAGGAGGGTTTTAGGATAGGAAATTAGTAGCCTTCCGTTGTACACCTATACCCACATCAATGGACCAACAAAAATGCCTAGTCTTATAAAAGCTGTAATGCATCTAGATAGAAAATAACTACTTGCACGTGTTGGAATAATTTTCAATTATTTATGGACTAGCATTAATTATTTTATTTGATCAGTACCTAATTAGGCAATTAATGTTACAATTTATAAATTAATAATGGACTGGATTTTTATTTTAATATGTGTAAAAAAATCGGTGATGGGTTCGATTATCCACAAGCTCGCTGGGCGGAAAACCTAACCCACAGCCCGAGAATATTAGTAATTATCCCGTCAGATTACTAATCCAAGTTTGTTGTCCAGAGAGAGATTTTATGGGTTTAATTTAAATTTAAATTTGTTTTAAAGATTCTGGAGGATTTTATTGAATAATATTAATTAATTATATTAGTTAATAAAATCCTATAAATAAAAGAATGAAGCCCTAGTTTTGATAGACACATAAAAATTTTTTATAACTCTCTCTCTCTGCTGTCAAGACTCTCTGAAAGCACTCTTGGGTATTGTGGGTTGAACTCATTGGACTCAACTAACATTCGGAGAAATGATGTCGTCTCCATCAGGTCAAACTGTTGATTTATTCTCCCAAATTATATTTTTTCAATTACATGTTTTGATTCCGCTGAATCCAGTTATGCTTTCAAATGGTATCAGAGTCTATGGTTTTCTAATCAAAACCTTTTTTTTTTTTCTTTGGAAAATCGTATCTGGCTGATGTACTGGATTACTGAATTTATGTTCATTGTTTTAAAAGCCACCATGTTCATCTGAAAAAAGGATGAAAAAGAAATTTTTTTTTGGCGAAACTAAGAAAATTTAACTGCATAACATTCGACTTACCACTTTACAAAACGATCATCGATTACTTGAACCAAGAACAACACGGTGGCTGAGTCTCATCGCCGGTGAGCCGTGTCCAGACCGTCGAGTGCCTAACGTTGATAATCAAAAAAAATTTTGGGTGATTTCGAGTGGTTTCTTGCTTCAATGGGACGGAATCACTCGAAAACACCACCGAGAAACCATAGATCGTGAAAAGACAATCAAAAGGAGGCAAAATTGCGGTCTAAAACTTCAAAAACCAACGGGTCACTGGTGGGTACCCGTCGGGTCTCTGGCGGGTCAAATCGACCTGCCAGAGGTTGAAGAAAGGGCGCGTGAGCTTCGCCCACGCGCACCTTCAGCGCGTGCAGGCGCGTGAGGACCTGTATTGAGTAAGATGAATTTCAAATTTTGGAATCCGCTTCTACTCACCCCGATCTAAATTATGGTGATTTTTTCAGAATTTTTGGAGCCCTGTAAATAGGAGTTTTGAATTTTTTTCAAAATTAAAGGGCTCAAAAATAATATTTAAATAAGGTATTTTGATCCGAGAAAATTTGTACCTAGACTAGATACAATACGAGACCATGTGTTAAACTCACTCTCTCTGATTATGTGTAAATAAATCATAATTAATATTTTGTGTTAATTATTATGTTTTATTCCTATTTTTGGTTGTGCTTTGAATGGGAATAAACCATTGGAGAAATCTGTCTTAACTTTGGATTGCATACACTTAATGATTGCGTGTTCGCCTATCGTGAGCCCAATCATGGTGATATGTCTAATTATGAATAAATTTTCATCACATTAGTTACTCAATTGCCTATAATTTTGGATAGTTTAGTTTGCCTCATCAGAGAAAAATCTGAAAATTGCAATTAGCCCATAAGAGAGTATATGTATATATATATATATATATATATACATTAATATATGTTATATTGATGATGGATATACCCTATCGATGTGACGTTATCAATATAATCATGAGAAATAAATACATTTATGGATCGTTGGCAACATCCCAATCTAATGTCTTCATTGTTTCTTATATCTTATCGATGTGGAAACGATGGGTGCATTTTGTTATTTCCTTTTATGGCCAAATCAATATGGCATATGAGTTTTCTTTCATAATCTGTTATAATCCAAGACTTTAAATAGGATTATAAACCACATCTTGATAATACAGTTGCATAAGCTGAATTTTGTAAAGGAAATCTTGTTTTATGATTATGTTTCCGGGACATAATTAATATTTCTTTGTTTTGCTTTATCAGCTTCTGTGTTTCAGCAACTGTCTGTGGTAAAAACTCTGAACGGGACGAACTATGATGACTGCTATGAGTCCTTTAATATGTACCTGATCATCTCCAAGGAGGATTTGGCCATAAGAGATCCAAAACCAGCAGATCTCACTGCTAGGTCTAGTGCTGCTGATAAAGCTTATCACAAGCAGTTGTATGATTCCAACAGGATCTGTTTGACGGTCATAAAATACACTATAGAGAAGACTATCAGACAGAGCATTCCTGAGAAGGACACCGCTATGGAATACTTTAAAGTTGTGGGTGAAAAGTTCAAAAAGTTCGATAAGACGCAAAAGGCATATTATCTTTCATTACTAGATAACACTCATTATGATGGAGTGTCTAGTGTACGCGAGCACATGATGAAGCTGGTGAATTATTTTAGCAAGCTGAAATCTTTAAATGTGGACCTGGGCGAGAGTTATCTTGTCTAGAAAGTCCTACAGTCTCTTCCAGCAGAATATGGGGTTCTTAGAACCACATATAACTCACAGGAAGTTGAGTGGACCATCGATCAGATGATGTCTATTGTGACTCAAGAGGAGGAGTCATTAAAGAAATCAAATTCACGTGGTCATTCAGTGAACTACGTCTCCTATGTTTCGTCAAGTAAGACTGGAAATGAGAAACTTAAAGGAAAGAAATTTGAGGGCAAGCCTAGTGGTAAAAGGTTCTTTGAGATCAAGAAAAACAATAAGAAGAACAAGGGTAAGAAAAACAGATTTAAGGGTAATTGTAATTACTGTAAGAAGCCTGGCCATAAAATTTCAAATTGCCTTAAATTGAAGTACAAGTGTGAGAATGAAGGTATCTTTCCTGAAACTACCCCTTTAGCTCTAGTTTGTCTTAAATCCAATAACTTTGAAACTTCTATGGATACTTGGTGGTTGGATTCTGGAGCAACTGTTCACGTAACTAATTCCTTGCAGGGGCTCAAAGACAGGAGGAGCCCAAATGAGAGAGAAAAGACCATTCTGGGAGTGGAAGGAAGTTCAACTGCAGTGGATTGCGTAGGAACTGTAATTTTGAACTTGCACTCTGGACATACTTTAACTTTAAATAACGTTGTCTGTGTACCTTCTTCAAGAAGGAATTTAGTTTCAAGTTCTGTGTTAGACAAAGATGGATATTCATTTTGGCAAAGAAATGGCAGAATTGACGTTTATTTTAATTCAATCATTGTTGGAACTGCCAAATTACTGAATGGCTTATATTGCTTAAATGCGAATGTTTATTCAGATTCCACTCATATGGCATCAATTAATACTGTCATAAGACATAAACGTCGAAGAATTGATGAGAACTCTTCCATGTTGTGGCATCGGCATTTGGGCCATATCTCAAAAGAGAGATTGGAGAGAATGGTTAAACAAGGCATATTGCATGACTTAAACTTTTCTGATTTTGAATCTTGTATTGACTGCATTAAGGGAAAACTTTCCGCTAGAGCTAGGAAGAAAGGGGCTAATAGGTCTGAAGCTATTTTGGAATTGATCCACACAGACATTAGTGGACCAATTACTCCATGTGCTATGGGCAATTACAAATATTTCATAACCTTTATAGACGACTATTCCAGATTTGGCTGGGTTGATCTGTTGCATGAAAAATCTGACTCGCTAGATGCCTTTAAAGCATTTAAGGCTGCCGTTGAATTAAAGTCTGGAAAAGTAATCAAGAGTGTAAGATCAGAAAGAGGTGGAGAATATTATGGCAGGTATACTGAAACCGGGAGAAACCCTGGACCGTTTGCTCTATTCTTACAGGAGCAAGGGATTGAAGCTCAGTATACTATGTCTGGCACTCCACAACAAAATGGAGTTGCTGAGAGGCGTAATCGCACCTTGATGGACATGGTCAGAAGCATGATTAGTCACTCTTCGTTACCAGAATTTCTGTGGGGTGATGCCCTTAAGACAACAACCTATGTCCTAAATCAAGTTCCAAGTAAATCTGCTGAAAAGACACCGTATGAGCTTTTCACCGGTAAGAAGCCTAGTCTGAGGCACTTTCGTGTGTGGGGTTGTAAAGCAGAAGTGAGACCCTATAATCCGCAACTCAAGAAACTTGATGCAAGAACTGTCAGCGGATTTTTTTATTGGGTATTGTTCAGGATCAAGAGGATGCAGATTTTATTGTCCCAATCACACCACCAGGGTCATTGAATCTGACAGGGCCTTCTATTTTGAGGATGATTTGGATAGTGGGAGTGATGTCCCTAGAGTAATTAACCTGCATTGTGTGGATAACATCCTGCCCATGCCATCATCATCATCCTAACCAGTAGATCATGATATTGAAGATGACATCCTTGTTGAGAATCCGATTAATCCTATTATAGAAGCACCTATAACTGATATAGGAGAGCCAACTCTTAATTTGAGACGATCACAAAGGATTTGTAGACCTGCAATTTCATATGACTATATAGTATACTTGCAGGAGTTCGAATCAGACACCATTGATGGCACAGATCCAATTACTTATGGCGAGGCTGTAAAAGGATCTCATTCATCTGAATGGTTGGAGGCTATGAATGATGAGATGTCCTCTATGTCTCGCAATCATGTATGGGAGTTAACTGAGTTGCCAGATGGTTGTAAACCCGTTGGTTGCAAATGGGTCTTTAAAACCAAGAGAGGGGCCAATGGTGAAGTTGAAAGATTCAAAGTCAGGCTTGTAGCTAAAGGCTATAATCAGAAGGAAGTGATCGATTATACGGAAACGTTCTCACCCGTATCTACTAAAGATGCCTTTAGAGTTGTAATGGCTCTTGTTGCACAGTTGAATCTTGAACTTCACCAGATGGATGTCAAAACTGCATTATTAAATGGTGATTTACTTGAGGATGTTTATATGACACAACCTGATGGATTCACTGAGGCAGGGAAAGAACACTTAGTGTGCAAGCTGAAAAGATCCATTTATGGACTTAAACAGGCCTCAAGACAGTGGTATTTGAAATTTGATCAGATAATTACCTCACTTGGTTTTACAGAGAACATTGCTTATCAATGTATCTATCAGAAATTTGATAAAGATAATTTTATGATACTCGTTCTGTATGTTGACGACATACTCCTGGCTAGCAATTCAGTAGCCATGTTAAATGAGGTTAAACACATTTTGCCATGCCACTTTGACATGAAAGATCTTGGTGAAGCCTCTTTCGTCCTTGGAATTCAGATTCACCGTGATAGATCTTGTGGCATTCTTGGTTTATCTCAAACAACCTATATAGAACGAGTACTGAAGAAATTTAACATGCACACTTGCGCTCCTTGTGCAGCACTTGTACAAAAAGGTGAAAAGCTATCTAGGTCATCTTGTCCCAATGATGACAATTCGAAAATTGAGATGAATAAGATTCCGTATGCATCCGCTGTTGGCAGCCTTATGTATGCTCAAGTGCGCACACGACCTGACATTGCTTTCGCTGTCAGTGTACTTGGCAGATATCTGAGTAATCCTGGTCCTGATCATTGGAGGGCTGCAAAGAAAGTCATGAGGTACTTACAAGGTACAAAGCATCACATGCTTACTTTTAGAAGATCTGAGCCACTTGAAATTGTAGGTTATTTAGATTTCGATTATGCATCTTGTGTGGATGACCGTAAATCCACTTCTGGATACATCTTTATGATGTTTGGAGGAGCTGTATCGTGGAAGAGTTGCAAGCAATTAGTCACAGCTACCTCGACTATGGAAGCAGAGTATATCGCTTGTTATGAGGCCACCCGCCAAGCCATATGGTTGAGGAAACTGATATCTGGCATGCATCTAGTTGATTCTATATCACGACCTCTAACCATATACTGCGATAGTTCGTCTGCTGTCAGCTTTTCTCAGAATCATAGGAACTCCAGTCGTACTAAACACTTTGATGTTAAGTTCCTATTCGTCAGAGAAAAGATTGCTGAATCTCAGACTCGTTTGGTTCACATTCCTGGTGAACACATGTTGGCGGATCCGTTGACCAAAGGCTTGCCCGTAGGAGTCTTTAAGAATCATGTGACTCACATGGGTGTTGTTAAAAATTTTGATGTAGCCTTGGTTTAGTGGGAGTCTGGATTAAAATTCTTAAGGGATTTTGAATTGTTATTTGACAATTTTGAATATTATTTTGTGTTCCATTCAATTCAGTTGATGAAACTTATTTATGGAAATGTTAACATCACTTAAATCCCTATCGGTTTCAGTGATTTTATGTATAGTTTCTCCACTGAATCTTGTATAGTTTATAAATATACACACATCCATGTGTCTATGTGAACATTATTGTGCTTGATTAATGATTTGTCGATTGATCCAATAATTTAATTAATGTTATCCAAGTGGGAGATTGTTGGAATAATTTTCAATTATTTATGGATTAACATTAATTATTTTATTTGATCAGTACCTAATTAGGCAATTAATGTTACAATTTATAAACTAAGAATAGACTGAGTTTTTATTTTAATATGTGTGGATAATCGGTGATGGGTTCGATTATCCAAAAGCCCGTTGGGCGAAAAACCCAACCCACAACCCGAGAGTATTAGTAATCATCCCGTCAGATTACTAATCCAAGTTTGTTGTCCAGAGAGAGATTTTATAGGTTTAATTTAAATTTAAATTTGTTTTAAAAATTCTGGAGGATTTTACTGAATAATATTAATTAATTATATTAGTTAATAAAATCCTATAAATAAAAGAATGAAGCCCTAGTTTTGATAGACACACAAAAATTTTTTATATCTCTCTCTCTCTACTGTCAAGACGCTCTGAAAGCACTCTTGGGTATTGTGGGTTGAACTCATTGGACTCAACCAACATTCGGAGTAACGATGTCGTCTCCATCAAGTCAGACTGTTGATTTATTCTCCCAAATTATATTTTTTGAATTACATGTTTTGATTCTGCTGAATCCAGTTATGTTTTCAGCACGTGCATGTGTGTTGAATGTATTGTGACTTCCAAATAGACAGAAGTGCCCGCTTGAAGCTGTTAAAAACCTAATAGAGAAAATTAAGTTGATGAATAATAAGTAATATACGTTATATTATTGCTCATGGAAGAAATTTGTGGATAACAGATAAGAATGATGAAACAATGGATTTCAAGAGAGGAAGAGTCTATTAGGATATACTACACTAGTCTGTGTCTTCCAGTAAAGGTAATTTCTCTACATTAAAATAACAAAAATTAACTCAAAACAGCCAACAAAGTAATTCCACAATAAACCTATAGAATATTTGAAAGAAAAAAAGAATTTGTATCTCAAGCTCGCCAGCAGATCGAGCATAATTTTTAAATTGCTAGATTACAAAATTATACCAGGTCAGGATTTCTGAGATTCCTTAAGACTTCCCCTTAACGACGAACCCAATTGTAGCATAAGAGGATATACAGGACTAAACTCTTTGTCACCCCTGGCCCTCACATTTGCAGCATAATCATCGAGCGTTGCCTTGATGCCTTTCCAGATCTGATCTTCCCCTTGAGAATCAAGCCACAATGAATACTGCAAAGGTGTTAGTTTGTTCCTCTGCAGGGGTGACTGCAATTCATCTGGACCACGAGTGTATAGATGATGAAGTATGACATTTGGGGGCAGATCTTGAAGAAGAGGAGAAGATGCAAACTGTGATGTTTCCAGGAAAATAAGTGGCCGAAATGCTCTAAGTGCTCGATATGGTGCACCAAGTTGCTCTACAGGGAATAAATTTTGGCCCACGGCTAACTCTAATTCAGCCATGTCCCTGGCCATCCTCAACTTGCCTGATTCTGACAGAGGTCTGACAAGAGAAGCATGCCTGATGAAGAATACTAGAACACGCGAAGCCATACTCCGGACAAGCCTGGTACATATGTTTTCTGTCCCTGGAGCTGTAATGGTTGTGGAAGGCAACAACCTAGACAGGAACTCACCACGAAAGTGAATTATACACTTCTGCAGCTCCTCCATGTAAGGGGATGCATTGTTGTCCATAGCAGCATCCATTCCAAGAACTCCAAAGTTTTGGTCATGTATTTGCAATATGCAAGATTCAAGACGATCAAGCATTGCCTGGAATAGGGATGTTACTGAGTCACAGGCAACACCATAAATTGCACCTAATGATGCTGACAATACTTCCGAAGCAATACTGGGCAATCCTGTAAGTATAGATGATATTCGAGTATGAATTTCTTGCAGATGCTGACACAAAGCAAAGTTCCTGAGCTGTGCCGGTGTTGCAGCACCACTTACTTGACGTGATTCAGGTCCAGTGGATATCTGCCATCACAATGAAAATTAATGATATCAATAGCCATTCTCAGGAATAGCTAGTCCTTTGGGTTTCTAGAGATCACAAAATTCTCATATAAACAAACAAAAGGAAAGCGTATACCTCTGGCCCATGCTGTTCAACCAATAAACGAGCATGATTTTTAACAACTGATCTATGTTCTTTATATTAATTATTAACAGAAATTTCTTTATAATACAAAACACACAAGGATTAAAGGAAGAAGTAAAGAAATTTCAACCGTTTCCTCTTCAAGAATAAAAATTGTTGCCATTGCAGGTTTTATAGCCATTGAATGTGGATCGTTTTAAATTGCTAATAAACAACTGAATGGAGTTTCCTGCCTGATATGCAGACACACACGACAGTTTTTTGCATTGCCTCTTTCACTCTGTTTTCTTCCAGTTTCTTTGTCTAGGGAATTTCATACGCTCCTGGTTGTATTATCCTCTTTTCTCTTTCAATTGTTAATAACAATCACACACCTCACATGAGGGCCTAATGTGTGGACAAAGCAATTGGTTACTACCACCGTGTGCTGAAACTCTAGGAATGTAATCATAAAACAAGGGGCACTAGGGATCAAACATTAGATCACTAGATAAACCAAGTTATTATGATGCCTTGTCAAAGAACCACTTGACCCAAAAGTATAACTATTATACAAGGGAAAACTCCCTCGCTTGAGCTTGAAACTGGACAAGTTGCAGGCATATCAAACATATGAAAGTCTGAAATCAAAATATACTGCATTTTTCTCTGTTTTGACAGAAAACTTCATACTGAAGATGGACTTACAAAATGAAAACGGGCCACACTGTCAGAGCACAACAAATTGCAGGACAAGACATCAGGGTCAACAAAGTTGAGATGGACTCATTTCATTACTTAGGTAATAATGAATTCGGTTCCTTAGAATCCTGACATGCAAATCTAATAACAAAGAAGAAGAAGAATTTAAATAAAGATTCATATTCCAATCTCATAAGAAATTCAATCAACGGTGCATTTAATGGAGCTATATGCTCATATATCCGAGGAAAAGTTTCTTTGCCCATTTCATGGTATAGAATTGTCTCTCTGACTTCTCTTTGAATTAAAGCCTGTCCAACATTTAAGGGGATTGCAAGGCTTTGTTCCGTTGATGCACTCTTTCAGTTTTCTTTTTCTTTCTTTTTAAGTTTGCAGAGAAAGATATTCTCCAAGTTTGTACTCTTTCTATCTCCCCCACTAATAAAATATTTCCTTTTATCCAAAAAAGGGGAATATGTTGAAACAACATAACTAAATACAACAGCAATGTCTGATTTGGGGTAATACCTGGTATTCAGCTCGCTCTGCAAGAAGAAGCAAGACCTTGCCAATTTCACGTAAAACAAGAAGAGTTAACCGTGCATCCAACTGAACAGCTTCTATCTCTTCCTGAATGCGTAATATAATTCTTGAGATCTGTTCTTTAGAGGGAACACTTCCACGACTGGAGACAGGAAACACAGAATTCACCAGATCTGAAAGACGACCCAAGCAGAGAGCCAAGAAAGCAGTCTGGAATATTTCAACAGCTGAAACCATCTGATCTTTTCCTTCTGAAGTTATGGCTGGTAACACTCCTTTGACATCTGTGTCACGTGAAATCCTTTCAAGGAGATTCTCGATCATGGAGTAAAGCTTTGGATATCCCATTGTAAAAATCTCTTTAACAAAACTTGATGCCGTGAAAGTGGACTTCATTTGACTAGTAAAAGCCTTTACAATGGCTTCCCAGACCCTATCTGTTAACATGGGATCACCTTCCTACACAGTAGCAGCTAAAGTTAGAAAAAGAGAATAAAGTGATTGCATTAACAAATAAGAAAGCTGAATTAACAAGCTATAATTAATATTCCCCAGTAAGGATGTTAAACATGTCAAAATATAACAGAAGCAGATGATTTTAAACTCTTTGGGAAGCCCACTCAGAATGTCACTAAAACAAAAAACAGCCAAAATATGAAGGGTTTGTGAATCAATACTGATAAAAAAGATTTCAAGAGAAAGTGCTAAATGAGTCCAAAGACAGGTCCTTTTATCCAGATGACTAGAAAAAGAGGACTCAAGCCTGGCTGAGCAAAAAAGTAAGAAGCTTCCCGAACGTTAAAATTCTTGATGAATGAAAATATCCAGCACTATGGGAACCTTGAAATTCAAACAATAATAGGAGCATGACATAAGGAAGAAAAGCAATATAGAAAAGGAAAAAAGATCAGAGAAAGAAGATCCTCCCAGACATGTGAAGTTTTGAACCATATGATATAAGCTCCAAATGCCCCAATTAAAACTCATTTAAAAAGAAAAAGGGCTTTTCACCACCATTTATTTAAGTTATTAGCTGACCATGACCTGTAAGTTTCAAGACTACTTGATAGTTTAGCTGAGTTCTTTTTCAGTTTCAGCAGATTATTCTATAAATCCCAGACTCAAATCCAAAGACTAATCTAAAGACCACAAATACAAGCTACCTGTATCAGAAGTTTTATGCTGCTCTCTTGGCAAATTGGGTTAAGTCATAGGCCTACAATTTCCCAAAACAGAATATGCTAGCAAATTATTAGCTATACATCAGTCTCAACTGAACACTCTCATCCGAAGATCCAAAATAGTTATTATAAAGGTAGAAGTGGACTATCAGCAACAAGCTCCCTCCAATTTTCATTTCCAGGTAAAACTGTAAGAATGTAACACGAAAAAGGATATGACAGTCAAACTAAGGAGGATTGTTTGATTAAAAAAAATATTGACCACCATCCCATTTATAAATATAAGTCAAACAGGTAAATCAAATTGCTCTTCATCGCATTTACCATGTCTCAAGCTGACCATGAACATTAGGCATGAAGAATACAACAAATTTGGCTATTTTATGCATCTTTTGGAAATGTAGCTATCCTAGGTCATTATACTACCAGGGTTTAACTCCCAATTGTTGAGGACTTCACTGCAGACACAGCACCATATCCCTAACAGCAGCTTAAGCATCGTAGTCATAACTCATAACACACCCCAAAAATAGAAATTTGACTCAGAAGAGCTTTCTGTTTTTTTTTTTTCCTTTGATATAATTGATTAAAAAGTGCCAGCAAAGCCCAAGTAAATAGAAACTGTTTGGACAAAGAAATCTTTGGTTCTCATTGTTAAACGAAAACTGAACTTCTAAATAGGCAAACCATATTACTGAAATACTAATTACAGATTAGCAAACATTATTTCAGACTAAAAACTCCATCCCTCCAATAAAAACAAAAACTATCAATCAACTTTTACATGTTGTCTATACTACATGGTATATTCAGCATATTCTAAAGGAGAGAAAGGCCTTTAATTTAGGATAGCTGATGGCAGTTCCTTTACTCAAACGCCAGCCACAAATCACAGTACAAATTTCCCTGTTGCATTCAACCTTAACTAATGCCCACAGCAGATCGTCAATTAGTACTTCATTTCAGAAGTTGTTTACATAACTTCCTTTTTTTCCAGGTTAAGCTATAAATTACTGTGAAAAGCCTGAGGCCTATCAGTGTAATCTTTCAGAAAACAGTAACACCATACAGGAGACTCTGATCTTCCTCACTTAATCTAAACATTATAGTACTGCATTTCCTAAGTCACTATATCTCTTTACAAGACCTAACAGAAAACTTGGGGAAAATAATCAAAAAGGGCAAAGAGATGGACAGAAGGCCAGCGTATAATTAGCCTGAATCTTGCTTTTCAAAAATGACATATTACACTATTGCAGTCTTTACATAGCTCTATTGTGCACCATTGCAATGCCAAGATATATAGATCAACTTTAGATAAGTTTCTCCAAAATAAATGAAGATTAATATACAGCGAACTGTGACTATAAATTTACTAGTTAAACTTATAAGATGTAACATATGTAAGGTGCAATCCTACATTTCTTATATCTGGGAAGAGAAGCGCACAAAGGAAAAACTTCCACATCCTAAGCTTTAAACCACTGCGAGTTCCAAAATAAGAATCTATAAAATTTTAGATAGAGTCAATGTTCAATAAGATTTATGCGGATGCTTGTCACTTCATCATAGCGGTAAATCCATTCCAAGAGGTAGATACCCAGTTAACGGCGTTTTCAACTTAACGTTGGTCACCAACCAGGCAAATACATAGTTGAATTACTTCATACATCTACTCAAAAAATTTGCAATGATTAATCCTCTGTATCTGTTATATGAAACAGAGGAACGAAACCAACCAACTGTTTAGCATAGATAATTTTATCAAGGCCCTCCCATCAAAAGGGGTTAAAAAATTTATCAAGGCCTGCTCGTTACAAAACTAGTCCAGTCAGACGCCAGATATCAGATTTATTTTCATGAAAATTTGCTCTATGTAAGTGGCCCACTATTGCAAAAATTCATAAGGTTCTTATCACTCTTACCTGAATGACCTCATCAAGCAGCAAAACATGAGTAAACGGATCGCGTTTCTTTGACAATACCCTCTGCAAATGCCATACCGCTACAACAATAGAATGCAATTGATCCATACAATTCCCCATTCTCTGCCACAAAGCGTCTTTAGCCTTAGCCCCTCCTCCTATCTGCGGCATACCGCTGCCTCTGATTCCACCTGGACCGAACCCGCTTCCAGGAGACCCCGAAATCGCTTTCATATCCAATGCCACGCTAACACTCTTCGCACCCATATTCTTATACTTATTGATTACTTGCTCCACTGTGGCCTTCAACTCACCAAGATTATAGAAAACTTGTAATCCAGTACCAACCTCAGCCTGATTCAACCCTTCCATTCCTCTTTCCAATACCTTCATCGCTTCATTCCTCAATTTATCTCCAGTTTCTCTCACCCAATTGAGCTCTTCATCAACAACATCAATACCCACTAGCTCATATTCATTGCAAAGACTCAAGATCTCAGAATGCAGCTGCGCTGCCTTGGCGAGATCAAGTTTCTCAGGTTCGGCACTGGAAGCGGCCATCAGATCACGAAGCTTCTTAGACAACCGGAGGACACGGATCGAGTGCTGTAGGAGCTCGGTGGTGCGATGAAGGTTCGAGAGCTGGACGGTCTTGGTGGCGATGGCGCGGTGGGGTTCAGAGAGCTCAGATCGAACACGGCGGAGGGAAGACTGAAGGGAAGAGACACCGGATCGAACAGTAGACAAAGCGTGCTCAGCATGCTTGAGGGAGGATAATTGAGAAAGGAGCTCGTTGTGGCGGGAAAGGACTTCGGATCGGAGCTGATTCTCGAGGAGGCGGATGGCATGGTGGAGCTTCTCGGCGGTAGAGGCCGGAGAGCCGGAAGAGAGGGCGGCGGAGGAGAAGGAGGTGGAAGAGAAGGAAGGAGAAAGGAACGCGGAGAAGATGGGATCGGAGGCGAAGGAATCAAGAGGAGAAGCGGGGTGGCCCGCGCCGGCGACGGCGGAAGCGGCGGAGGAGGGAGGTGTAGCGGGAGTGGAAGCGGTTGGGGGGTTTTTTAAGGTGGAGAGACGTTGAAGAGGAGAAGAGGTAGCGGAAAGCTGTGACCTATGGAGTGGAGTTGCCGGTGCGGCCATTGCTGTGTTGTGTTGTGTTGTGTTATTAGGAGATGTCGTTTTATTTCCTCAGGTCCTAAAACAGTTTGAGGTTTGGCCAATTGCGTATGCGATATGCTTTTTCACCTTTTTTTTTTTAAAGGAATTACTTGATGCTTAATATGGTTTTACAGTCCCTTAATACATTATACATCATTTGAATATAAAAATTGTTATCTCCATTTAAAAAAATAGTATATTGATACAGTTAGAAAAAATTGAAATAAAAAAAGAAAAAGAAAAAAACATTGAAATTCGACAGCTGAGACCACATATCAATACAACCTAAATCATTCGTGAAGATACGAATCTCTTTAGCTTAAGCAGTAAAAGAGTAGACCAAGAATTATAGATAGCAAAATGCAGGGAAGAAAATAAATGTATCCTATATTTATTTTACTTTTGAATTGGCTAATTATACATCAAACAAAATATTATTTTTTGCTGGCCTATTTAAAGTAGTTTGATAGACTTCTGCAGCCTCTTGAGAAGTGATGTAATAGATCCTAAAGTTAAACAAGTAATTCCACTACATAATACCACCTTTGAACTAATTTGTAATACCTAAAGCAAGTATTAAGCTGCACAAGAATTGCTATTTTATAATAAAAATTGCACTAAGATTATTACCATTTAACTAATACTCCTCCTTAACTGTGATGTTGTTCTTTTGTTCGGTGAAGATATCAGCTTCTTCGTCTTCATAACAATAAAACTTTATGACTTCTCCTTCCTTAACCATTTTTCTAAGGAAGTTATATTTAATTTTGATGTACTTTGTTCTACCACAAATCATTATATTTTTCATTATGACCATTGCTGACTTATTGTCACTTAACACAACTGTTTCTTCCTTTAGCTCAATCTTCATTTCAATTAGGAGCTTCTTGGTGCTCCAATGTACCATTCATAAACCACTAGAGAAGCAACAATCTAATATATTTTTCTGATTATTACTTGATCCTTGCAAATCATTATCAGTGAAGACACCTAGCTTTGCTTCCTTCTCATGAATTTGACCTCCTTAGTCCTTAAATAGATCCTTCTGTCCTTCTTACGCCGATTCTTGATTTACCAAATCCTTATGTCCTTGCTACACACAACCTTCAAGTTGTTCCCATTTAATAGAAAAGCTTTTAGATACCATACTAACACTCAATACTTAGCCATCATTTTAGTTAAGTACACCACACATATCATGTGAACATGTATCTTATATCTTTTCTCCAGTAATTAACCAAACTTATGAAGCTTTGACTAATTTCAAGCACAAACAACACATAGGTGAATAATTTTTATATTAGAGACAATCTTAATGGCAACATCTCCTTTGCCTTATACGTATATAAAACTTTTATCTCCTATCTTCAACCTTGAACAACTATATCTTAGAAGTCATGTAATGATTGCAAACACTATCAATAAGTCATACTTCATAACATGTGAGCTTAAATGATATGTCGATAGCTTGCAAAATTGTGAATACATAATCCTCCATTAGTTTAAAATTTCTAACCACTTGAACTTTAAGAGGTTGTTGCTCTGCCTTGGCCTTGCACACTTTTTCTACATGTCTAAATTGCTAGCAAAATTTACATTGTAAATTAGATCTAAATGAACAAGATATTTAAGGATGACCTTGTTGGCCCAAAAGTGAATAGCTCAAACCCAAGTTTAATTTATAATAAACCAAATGTTGAAAAACAAGCCTAGTTTACATCAGAAAAATAAGCAAGTCTAGACATTCTCTCTCAGCCCATATCAGAAGCCTATATCAAGTCTGAGATAGTGGAAGACAGCTCATGATTTTATCTCTCTAACATAGTACATAAAAGTTGTTCTATAGAAACAAGTCTAAGCTTTTCTCTTACACCTTCTGCTACATCCTCTCTGCTCCATCTGTTTTGCCTGGAGTTACCGACAAAAACGACCATTAATGATGCGCTCATCTTACCAAGAGGAACCATGCACAGTGGAGCTGAAATCTGTACCTTATGGTAGTCAAAGGAGGAACAACCCGAATATCTCTTTCATCATGAGGATCTACAACATTTATTGCTCTCCAACGACTATTTTTTGGAAAGCTATATACATGTGTTTCTGCTGCCATTCGAAGTGAGAAGAGAATAGAGAAAAAGAGAAGAAAAATATAGATTTGTTTTATTCAAAACTTTTCTGTCTTAAGCATAGTTTTTGATCTATCTGCTTTTTAGAGCATTTTGTGAGTTATTAGTGAAAACCCAGTTTATAAGGGTTTTGAAAATTCTTATTCTGCAACTAGTCCTCTATCTCAGTGGAGAATATGAGTGTTTTAGAGTGAGGCACTATAGCTAGTTTGAGGTTAAACTTAAAAACCTTATGTTTAGAGTGAGCATGTTAAAACTCTGTGTAAAGTTGTAAAAGAACTGTTCTTAGTGGAAAATCCCTTGAAAGAGTCAATGGAACTAAAAGTAGGCATTGTCTTTGACTGAACCAAGATAAATTATCATATTTGATTCTCTATGCCCTGAACTTAGCATTTTCAATTTATTTTTAGTCAATTATATATTTTATAGTTAACTAATTTCTTCACTTGTCTTTTCTCTTCAAATAACACAGTTTACTGAAACATTTACAGTTAACTATTTTTCCTTCTGATTGAGTGAACGCAATACTGAAAAATTCAGTCGACTGTATTTTAATTACAGTCAACTATTTCTTTCAAATTAAAGTCAACTAAAAATATTGTCAGTTAACTATAATCTTATTTAAGAGCACTATTCACCTTTCTTTAGATGCACTGTCAGACCTTTTTTATGATAGTGAAAGCAAGGTTGAAACTTACCCTTCTTTCCCATGTATTTGTTTTCTTGCTTACCTTTCTTCTCTCTTACTTTATTCAGACCTCTTTGAGATTTATGGGCTCCTTCCTTCTTTGTTTTCCCAAAAGGCAATTTCATTACATTCCTCGAACCTGAATGTCTTTCTTTGCTCTATGGTTTGAAGAGAGTTTACTAACTCAACTAAAGTAAGTTGAGAAATGTCTCTTAAGTCTTCCAAAGAGGTGATTTTTGCTTCAAATTTTTAGGTAGGCTGATTAGCACCTTCTTCACTATACTTTTTTCAAGAAACTTGTCACTAAACAACCTAATTTGGTTCACAATCTTTATGGCTTGCATTTGTTTGGTTTTTTTGCTCCCTTGAAATTCATCCTTTAACTTACCCCATGTATCCTTTCCAGGTACAAATGCCATAATTATGATGAAGATAGTCTTTATTATAGTAGCATGTATAAGAGAATGAGTCTTAAATTTCTTTACATTATTTTCTAAATAATACTTCATTTGTGTCATTATGGAGTTATTTTATAGTGCATGAGAATCATTTTCAGTCTATGTCACCTCCTTTAGGTTCAACCCTTTCAAGCAAGCTTTCATTTTCATTGGCCATAGTTGATATTCCTAATCATCAAACATAAAAGGACATCAACACTAAAACTACTAGATGCCATGGTAGAATAGAGTTAGAAAGGTTTTCTCTAACTAAGTGAATGGTAATGGGCTAGTTCTTAATTCTACACACAATTTCCTCTAAGACCAATAAGGCTTTGATATCATTAGTTAGCTGTGAAAGCTTAAGGAGCATAATAGAAAATAAAGAATTATAGCGAATTAAATGAAGGGAAGAAGATAACTTTGTTCTACATCTATTTCACTTTTGAATTGGCTAATTATATACAAAATGAAATTTCATTTTTTTATAATCCTCTTAAAGTAGATTGACAGACTCATGCAACCTTTTAAACAGTGATGTGACGAATCCTAAAATCAAACAAAAAATCCTATCACATAATACAACTTTTTAACCAATATCAGTCTGTACACTTCCTAAAGCTAATATAAAGATGCACAAAAATTCTTTAGTTATTATACCAAATGCATTAAGGTGGCTAATAGAATCAAAGGAAGGCGCAATTTTGTTTTGATTGCTACTTCAAATATTTTTCATTTCAAGTAACTTTACTTTTTATTTGTAATTAAACCTAGTGATAGCCTAACGATATAAATTGAAATAAGAATCTTGAATCTTTAAATTTCCATTCCACAAAAGCTATTAATTCCTAAAAAATAGAGCATAAGGAGTGTTTTCTCATTTCAGGAACTTTAAGAGGGTATTTGAAAATGATAAATTAAAAAAGGTATACTTTTTTCTTTACCAATTGTAATGATAAACATGTGACCCTCCTGGTAAATCTCATATAATAACCAAAAATTATAGTTAACTTACATGTAAAAGATAAAGAATTTTATGCAACAGTTAATTTAATAATTAATCATTGATTACTTATAGAAAAATTTTCATTTTTTAACAATGTATTGGAATGACCCAAAATTAATTTAAATAATCCTATCTTGATATAAACATGTATAGTCAAGTCAAATATTAATTTCATGCATGACATTACAATTTTAATTATATGAATATTTTAAATTTTATAATGTTACAATTTACCATAATTGTGTCTTCATCTAATATAAATTATGGTTAAATGAAAAGGTGTATACGATCTGGTTTAGGTCTAATCAACTCAATCCAAATCCATCATGTCAAGGCTAACTCAATTTGGTTGTGCACAAATCAAGCTAAGTAGTAGTAATATTAGAAAAAATAAAACTAATTTAAATGAAGTTATATTATATATTGTTAAAATTCAATTATAAAAAATATCAATAAAAAAATGTGTAGTACAATTAGAATACACAAATAATGAAATAGAAATATATGATTTAAATGGAACAATAGAAAGAACACTTAAAGATATCCAAAAAAATATTTGAAAAAGAAAAGCCTGAGAATACAATAAAAAGATCAAGAGAATTGTCAAAACTTTAGAATAGAGAATATATAAATTAAAATTAGAATTAGAAATTATTAAAAAATGAAATAAAAGAATTGAGTAGTCTAGTAAAACGAACATTAGGAATAAATGATAAAATAGTAAAAATAGAACAAAGTTATGAAATAAATACTATGACGGCTATGAGAGAAGCAATATTTAAAGAAAAGACAGAAAGTCAAATTAGAGAACAAGAATTAAATGAGAATATGCAGGAAACTAAGATAATTGTGGATAGATTACAAAAAGGCCAAGAAATATTAAATAAAAATATGTGGACAACTTACAATGATTTAGTAGGAAGAAATAAATTAGCTGAAAGAGGAAAAAGAAAAGATAAAAGATGAATGAGAAGAATTTACTAAAGAAGATTATAAAATAATGGAATATGCATGTTAAATAGGATCAGAAATACTAGGATTTATAGAACAAATGATACCAAAAAGAAAAAAACAAAAATCCTTAGTAATAAAAGAAATAAATATGATGAATAATGGAAGATTTAGAATAGGATGAAATTGAAAGAGAAATGGGAAAATGAGAAGAAGAAATAGAAGACATCATTAGAGAATATGGAAGATTTATAATAAATGATAACTATAATTAAGTTAATATGAACCAAACCCAACATAGCAGTAATCTTACACAAAGAGAACCTCAAACTCCTCCAAATTTAGATAGACCAGAATATTATTAGAACAATCCAGAAAGTATTATAACTAGATAAGGAGAAGTAGAAAGAGATGCATTAAGACATAGAAAGCCATATAGAAACCAGGAAATGGGATTTATGTTTGAATCCAATTAGAACAACATGAAACTAGAGCAATACCTAATGCAGAAATATGGCTAGATTTAGATTGCCAAAATGATGAAGAAAAAAGAATAGAAGAATGGGCAAAAGATCAGTTTATAGCATTAGCAAACAGAGGAGTAGATACATAATCAACAAACTTAATAGTAGAATGAAGTTTTATAGGAAAAGTACAAGAATGGTGGAAGAGTAATCCAGAGGAATTTAGTGCAAACGCAAGAACAATAAACAATTATAATAACAAAAAAGAATTCTATGCTATATTAGTAAGACAATATGAACAATCGTTAAGAAATAAATTTTTAGGAAGAAGTGTAAGAGCTAATGAGACCACAAAAATAGAAAAAGCACTACAAAAATTATACCATATAGAAATATGTACATTAGACCTAGATGATTTGGAAAATTATATTTGTGAATACAGTAAATATTATTATGAAGCAAGAATGTCAAACTAGAGTGAAAAGAAAGTCTATTTACTATTTTATAGAAAATTATCAACACTATTAGCAGAAAGTATCATAACAAATTATTATAAAGCATTTACAGAAAGACCTGAGCTAATACCATATGTCGATACTTTAGGAAGAAGAGAAGATTATTTAAGAGAATATTTATCTAATAAATGTAAAGAAGCATGGAAAGCAAATAAGTTTTATAAAACTAATAAATTAATTTTAAAATGTGGAAGATTAGAATCATCTTATAAATGGGGATGCAAATAAGAAAAACAGAAGTATAGAAAAAAGAAGAAATATATAAAACCTTATAAACCATATAAAAAGTACAAATTTAAGAAATATTCAAAAGATAAATTTATAAGAGAGTATAAACCAAAGAAATATTTTAATAAAGGTTGAACACTAAACTATAAAAAATAACCAAAGAAATGTCAGTGTTATAATTGTGGACAATTAGGACATATTTCAACTGAATATAAGAAACCTAGAAGAAAAAGAACTATAAACATAATAGAAGTAGGCGAATTAAAATGACTAGAGCTAATAGAGTTTGAAAACTTTTTAGTAGAAGAAGCTTATGAGTCAGATATAGAAATATATAAAATAGAAATATTATCGTTATCAAAAGAATCTAGTACAAAAACAGAAACAGATTATGAAGATATAGAAGAAGAAAATGAAACTAATATGATGCAAGGAGAAACTAGTAATCAGATAGATGAACAACAAGGATATGATCAATAACAAGAAATAAGGAATCCAGAAGAAGGAATAGTTGAAAGAAGAACGAAATTTAAAAAAGAACAATATGATAAAATTGGAAATAAAGACCTAGATATGTCAGTTGAAGATTTGTCAAAACAAAATATAATATCAAAAATTAGTAAAATAATAAAATCAAAACAAAAAGAAAAATATGCATGTGTAGTATTACAGAAGAAATATCCTATAAAAGCAACCTATACGGAAGGAATATTAAGAATACCATTAATAAGCAAATCCATAATAGATAAAGAAATTGAAAAATTAGACATTAAGGATGACATAACAGAAATATATATACCAGGAATCCAATTAATAATCAAGACATATTTTCAACCAGGAATAGACACCCTAATAGAATTATTAATTACAAATAATAGAATAATAGATAGCATACCAAACAATAATTAAGAGCATTAAATGGGAACTTAATTTGTCAAAAACTAAAGTTTACACTAAATACAAATTTCGTCTAGAGCAAAAATGAATATAAACAGGACTTTAATAGTTTACCATAAATTAAAAGGAATAAAAATGCCACCAGGAAGTAAAATAATTAGTATAACAAGAATGGTAGGATTAGTTTTTTCTAATGAACATAAGATCTATAAAAAGAATCAAGGAAAAATAACAATAGGAAAAGAATTTATGTCTGTCTTAGAAAACTTAAAATTAGATCCCATATAAATTACTATCCCAAGGCAATTACAATTAGAATTAGATAATACTTAAGTAAAACACTGGATAGATAGAGGAATAAGATCTAATAAATTATCCGAAAAAATGTTGATTAAATGGCAATCTAATTTAGCTTATTATGATTGTTGTGTGGAATATATCAAAGGAAAGAATAACTTGATTGCTGATTATTTGAGTAGAGATGGAGCAGATTAATGAACAATTAAGTATCAAGACAAATAGCCCTCCAAGGGATCCAAATTTGCTGACTATTGAACAAATAGCAATGCGATTGTCCATGTTGGAAGTCAACGTGAGTTTAGCACAATCCTAGACAAATAGTTACATCAATAGTATCTCTGGAACATTAAAAAAGTATTATTACTTAATTATATCAATTAGAAGAATAAGTATGACAATTAAAAACTAGTTTATCTAACCAGGTTGGCTCATCCAGCCAAAGCCCAATAGTCTCCAGCCAAAATCCAACATCTTATGAAAATCCAAGCTCAAATTTCCTAGTACCAAACCCAAAAGAAGCTTTTTTACAAAAAGTCAAAAAAGGAAAAGAGGTTGAAACCTTGAAACCTTTAGTCAGCCCAAAAAGAACTTCACTAACAATAAGCCCACTTACTCTAGCAAAAGAAACTAATATCCAAATAAAGCTAACCAAAACCCAAATAAAAAACTAAAAGACCAGTTTAATTATTTCTGACTTTTAATCCAATATTTGAACCATTTTAACCTACCTATTACCAAAGCCATTAAGTTCATATCTCATTATGCCATTAATAAAGTCGTTATATTCCCAACCGACAAACCCTGAGTTTGTCATAACATTATATAATTATGGTCTAATCCAATCAATACTCATAAGCCAATATGAAAGAATTATCATTACTACCTGAATCTTTAGTAGAAACCTCTAAACATTATTTTGGGATTGCAACCCAATACTAAGTATATATTCAGTGCTATTCCACAGTTGTCGAATTCACCTCCAATAAATACTATCCTCCTATTAACCTCATTAAATTCGGAACCACTAAATAGTCATTGTGAACAACCCATTCCTAATTACCTAATTATTTAATTAATTGATATACCAATTAATTAATAATTAAGCAAATAGGAAAAATTAAAAATGACAAAGCTTCAAATGACATTCTTAATTGGGGACAATTTGAAATTAAAAATAAATAATGAGAGACAATTAAATAAACTCAAAACTAAAAAATAAAATTAGCTAATTAAAAATATTATAATAAATCAAAACAAAATTATGAAAAATAAAAAATTAAATATATAAGAAAACAAAAATTAAAAAAATAATTAATAATAACAGTAATAGTAATAAAAAATCAGAAAAAATAATCATAAAGCTACAATTAGCACCAAAAGAGTAAAAGGCAATCCTACAGGGACGCTTAGAGTCTTCCATAACAGTCCAGACAACACGTTTAGGTGCATTCTCTAGTGGCTTCAGTGTTGGAACATTTGTGTCTGCTACAACTGCGTTTGGCCAACCTACAGAAGTTGGACCAGAGCTTAAGGGACCTTTTAGTGGTTCAAAGGGCAGCGATGAAGGAGGAACTGGCCAAAAGGAAAAAAGAGAGGAGAAAAAGGAGAAGAAAGGCCACAGGTTGAGCAAAGAAGAAAAAAAAAAAAAAGAGTCGATGGGAAGGGGGTGAACTAAGAGAAAAAAGAAAAAAAGAAAGGAGAAAAGGAGAAGAGAGGCCACAAGAATAAGATAGGGAAAAAAAAGAAGAAAGAAGAAGGGGAGTAGAAAAAGAAGGAGGAGCTCTTTATTATAAGCTCCGTGAACAGAGGCGAACAGAGAGAGGAGAAACCTAAGGGGGGAGAAAGAAGGAAAAGAAGAAAGAGGAGAGAGAGGCAGTGCTGAAGGGCCGAAACAACGAGGTCGAGAGAGAGAGAGAGAGAGAGAGAAAGCTAGCATGTTGACATGAACGAACCGGACCTAAGTTAGAGAGAGAAAGCCGATGAAAGAGGAAGCTGGTAGAGCTGACGAGAGGAACGAGGGCTGGCCGAGAAGACACTAAAGGGAAGAGCATCTATAGAGGAACACCCCTATTATAGCCTAGCAGAATAAGGGAAGAAACGCATCTGAAGGACTTTGTAGAGGTAAGCTTGCTAAGTGCATGAAGGGTCCTAGGCTTTGGATGTGTATGCTCCTCTCTTCTTAATGTTTTTTTCTTCTCTTATCATGTTTATGTATATATATGTATGTGTATGCATGTGTGTGTGTGTGCGTGTATATATATATATATATATATATGTGTGTGTGTATATATATATATGAGTTTGTAAGTGGGTGCATGGGGACATGTATGCTCTTGTCTTACTAACACATTTTTTCTTCTCTTATCATGTTTATATATATGTGTGTGTGTGTGTGTATAGATGTATATAGAGAGCAAGAGAGTTAAATCAATCAAGTTGTTGTAAATTAAAACACACAAATTAAAATTTCAATCCCATTTTGTTTATAAAAAATTGTTTAATTTGAACTCTCTTATTCTCATCGCAAAAATTAAAACTCACCAACCAATAGACATACCTTTTTAGTTGAACTACGTGGACTTTGATCCCTGCTACGAGGTATGTAGGCCCTAGGCTTTCATCCTAGGTCAAGTCCACCATTTGTAAATATCTATCTGTTTACTTCCATTATTGTCGTTTTTATCTTCTCTATTTAACAGGCATGCATGTCAATAAAGGGTAATTGAGAAAAATTTAAGGCCATATTTTATTTCAATTGACTAGTTTAAGGTAACCGTCCTTATAGACGGGTGTTGTGGGGTGTCTAACAACTTTCCCCATACTCAAATAGACTTCTAAACCCATTTTTTATTTCGCAGACTGTTTTGCCTTCTCTTTTTGTTTTAAATTGGTTTTCCAAAATTTTCATTTAACAATTTTGGTGGTGACTCCAATAAATTAATTTTCAATATTCATTTTGGGAATCAATTTGAACCCTTTTGATTCTCTCTATCGAAAGGTCAATTACGACAGTTATTTAAATTCCAAGAAAAACAAAAAGATGATATCCCAGAAGATCAGTTCTTTAATACTATATCAAGATTATGGGCCCAAGAAATGAACATTATTATGACAGAAATGACAAGAACATTAATAATGGATGAACCCCAATAGACCTACTTCACTAGCCTAACTACTTGTATTTACTCAACTGAAAAAAATAACAGACAATATTGCCAAAGTGAATAAAAAAGTATTGCCAATAGACCTACTTCACTAGCCTAACTTCAATAGCAGTGTGTAATAAAAAAGTGAATAAAATATAAAAATTATTTAAATATCATTAACTGATTGGAAACCTAATATAAATATATAAAAAATAATATATAAATTTTCTACTACCAAAATTAGGTAGTGTTAGATTAAGCAAAACCCTAACCTAACCCGATATATGTACAACACTAAATTGATGAAGTACAGTATTTCCCATTTGGCATCTTTCTGGTGAAAGATTACCAAACTAATCACCTAAGTCAACTTGACCTTGAGATACACTAAATTTTTCCTTGGAATAAAGCAAACAAAATGAAAGGGACAATCAAACCTCATTGATTGGCAGAATAAAAGAGACAAATACGTAGTATGTGAGTGACTAAGTTCAAGCTTGGATGATTCTTTTGGTATCACACTGCTTTTTTTCTTTTAAAAATTTTGTTGTATTTGACCTTCTAGCAAGGTCTTAAGAATGTCCCATTTTGAACTTAACATAAGCCTTGTAAACCAAATAACATAAAATTGCACAAAATAAAAAATAAAAAAAAAACCTCCTATTCAGATAAATAACCCTAATTATAATCACCTAAAGAAAGTTTTGAAGTGAAAATTCTTAATTGGATTAACTCGTGGACAATCTGTAAGTTACATTGATACCATTTTCAATTACTATAGCCACATTAAAGTAAAAGTAATTATTTTGTGATTTTTATTAACCAATTATGGTAAATAAAAAGAGTAAAATATTATTTTAATAATCACTTATAAGTCTAACACTAATAAGTCTAATCTTAATTTAATTCCTAATTTATAAATTCAGTCTTAATTTATTTTTTTTACTAATTTCTAATATCAATTTAGTCTTTGAATAAGTATATTTAGTTCAAATTTAATTAAAAAATAAAAATTAAATATATTAACTTTCATATTAGTAATAGACTAAATTGATATTAAACTTATAAGTAATTGATTAAATTAAAAAAAGTACAAAATTAGTCCATAAATTTTATACTTTGTGACAATTTAGTCTCTTATAGATATATTATAACAAAATAGTCTCTTATAAATCGTAATTTATATAAAATTAATCTCTTATTATTTCAACCGAAAGGGACCAATTTTGTATAAACTTAAATTTGTAAGAGATTAATTTTGTACAAATTTAAATTTAAACAAACTAATTTATCACAATTAATTTGTAAGATATTAAATTATCACAAAATGTAAGTATGAGAAACCAAGTTTGCACTTTTCTTAACCAAATTAAAACTAGAAATAAGTGGTGGATTAGATTAAACAAACTGTAGAAGTGGTAGAAAATGAGATAAAAGTATAAAATTAGCTTTTCATTTTTATACTAATAATTTAATCCTTTATAAATTAGTTATGACAGATTAATCTCTCATAAATTTAAATTTATATAAAATTTATAACTCAAATTCAGATTTATACAAAAATAATCCTTTTATTTATATTAAAGGAGATTAATTTTGCATAAAATAAAAATATTTAAAAATTAATTTATCATAATTATTTAAAAAAATTTAATTATCACAAAATATAATAATATGGGACCAATTTAATACTCAGAAAATGATGATATAACCTGAGAAGAAGCAGTGCAAGGAGCAAAGGTCAATCTACTTCGTTGATAATTAGGTAAATAAAATCTACAAAAATTAACATACCAAACTGTCATTATTATTACAATTCACAAGCTTCTGGAGATTGATGAACATATAGCCCCTCAGAACAGAAGCATTTATGGGAAAATTAAATGAATAAAATTGAAGGGAGAAATTAAATTAAAAAAATAAAATAAAGAAAATTAAAGTCAGAACTCAGAAGTGGCAACCACAGCAGAGGAAGAAGAAGCAGAGGGTGGACACCAGCACGACGGCTTCAACCACAGAGAGTATCTTGAAAACGACGGTGTCCATGATTGTCGTTTGAAGATCGAGTCGTTTCCACCGAAACGAAGACAGCCTCCAGGGCCTCCACAGCTCCTTGCTCATCACCTTCTTCAACCACATCGCCTTCGTCGTCTTCCCCATCAAACTCTCTCTCTCTCTCTCTCTCTCTGTGTTTCTGATTTGGTCGTCTCGGGGAATTTGCAGAGATAAATAGGGAAGTGACCTGCGTTTTATATATGAAGGGGGAAGGGAATGGGATGCTTTGGATGCTTCAAAGTAAAGTGTTTGCTGGCTCTGGCTGGCCGACGATGATAGCTGTGAAATATCGCTTTTTGTGGAGGGTGTTTTTGTCATTTCATAGCCCTAACGGAGTGCAAGGGCAGTTTCGTCCCAACACTTTTTTTGGCCAACAGTTTGGTCTCAACAGTTTTAAAAAAAGAAAAGTGAAAAAGTGATACTTATTTTATTTATTTTATGATGAACTTTGTAATTTATCTTTAACAATAATTGTACAAGTATTATTATTACGCAGTATATCAAGAAAAAAAAAAGAATAACATGTAAAAATATATTAATTGTGTGTTAATAAAAATTAAATATTTTATTTTTATTTTTATTCTAATATTTTATTTTTTAAATTTTGTTTATGAATTTGGATTTCAAATTTTTGAATTTTTCAACATGCACCATCTATCATTTTCATCTTTATTTTTTGGTAATCCTAAAAAATGAATTTGTAAATTTTTTAGCTCATACTAATACTTCTTTATATTTTTCAATAACCTGTCAAAACTTTAATCCCAGCTTTATTTCCAACTTTACATATAAAATTTTTTTATAGGTTATTATAAAAGTTAAAAGAAAAAAAAGTAAATTGTCATATTCCAAAAAAATTAAAGTTTGTAAACAAAATTAATAAAATATTAAAACTAAATTATGAATACAATAAATTGGGTTCCTACTCACATATTTTAACATATTATTGTTTTATATCTTTCTTTATGTAAGAAATTAAATTGATACAATCACTTTTTAGAGATTGCAGTTTTTGGAGGATAATATTTAATTTTTTTAATTTTTTTCCCGGGGTATTGTCGTGTAGGAAGATAATGAAGGATGCTCATGTTATATGTAATGTCTCCTTATTATTGCGTAAAGTTGTCCCAAATCAAGGCCTCTTGGTGTCGGTTTAAGATATGACACCACACCATGAAATGAGACAACATGAGTAACAGTCTCACTCACCCTTTAAACAAAGCGTGCGTGGCCATCATTTTATGTCCATGTTTCTCGTTGAGTTGTAAGTCCCTTTAATCGTATTATAGGTACATAAGTCTCTTTCATTACATTAAATACTTTTATAGATTATTTTCAAAATGGAAAATAGCGTACCCAATAATAGCATATGATTAGTCCGTATTGAAAGTGGGAGCGTTTGATTATGTGTTTGGGTGATTTTTACAAGTACTTTTAAGTTTTATATTAAATAGGTTTTAATATGTATGAACGTGTATAAGTTAAATATTTAAATTATTTAAATACTATTTGCATTAAATAATTTTATTTTTTTTATTTTTTATTTGAAAAAAGTTAGTTTGTCGATGATAGGATATATCTCGAAGGATTAATTCTTGTAGGATGTAGATGCCATGTGAGCTTGCCCATAGGCTTTTAAATAACAGTTTTGGAAACGTTTGTTTTTTTTTTTTGAATAGTTATATTATTGAAGGCATTTGGTTGAAATGAACTTAGCAATAATGTACATTTTAGTTTTAAAAGATTATTCTATAATTTTTTGTGTAATTATAAAGTAAAATATATTAAGTGAGAGACTAAGCATGAAATTTTTTAATAAATGAGAGATTAAATAATAATTTTATAATGAGTTAAAGATTAAAAAAAAAATTTCTCTTTTAAGTATAAGTACTTACCTGTATATTTCTTTGGCACTCAACAATAGAAGAAGTGATAAAATCTTTTCTAGATGTCTCTAGTTCTCTTCGACATGGTTAGTAATTTCGTTCCAGTTACACTGCTTTTTGATACCATCATGTTAGGTGGGTAAGAGGCAGAAAGACAAAATCAGATGAGTAAAGAAGACAGAAATGGATTGAAGAAGAAGAGAAGCTTGGCATCCCTTCATTTTATTATATTTGTATGCTTTTTTTAGTTAAACAATTTCAATTTTTGATTGCTTCACTATAAATGTTAAAAAAATAGACCTGAACTTTAAATTAACTTTAGCATAGAGTTAATATTATATCTAATTTTTTTACCTATTTTAATTTTAATTTGATCATTTATCAATTATATTTTTATTTATCAGTTAATTTTTAATTTAGTTTTTAACTTATATAAATATTAGTAATTTAGTCTAAGTTTAATTAAATATTGAAAGACTAAATGTGTTAATTTTTAAATTAATAGTAGATAAAATAAAGAATGATTATGATGAGTAAAGAATAAATGAGAATGAAAATTATTCAAAATTAAATTGAAAATGGACTAATAAATAATGAATCAAATTAAAAAATTGTTAATAAATTGGGCACAAAAATAATATTTTACACAATTATAAATTTAAAAATTCATATTGAAAACAATTTTTATGTGGAAATTTCAAAAATTAGTGAAGAATTTTAAATTATTTATAAGATTAATTTAAAATAATAAACAAATAAATAATCAATTTAGCCTTATTATTATTATTATTATTATTTAAAAATATGTTAGGGCTAGGTTGAAAAGACAAAATTGACATGAGAAGGTGGTATCAGCTGGGTCGGGTCGCGGAAAAGAGGGTCAAGTGGTCCCACTTATAAATGTGTCCTTTAGTGCTTAGACGTTAGATAATCAGTGTTATGTTCTATGAACGTCATTTTCCCTAACGGCTAGTGCATCAATACATCTTACTATACCTTCTCAAGTATAAATATTATATATATATATAGAAAACTTTAGTGTAACGCCGGACAACTCATATTACAAAGTTGTTGAATTTCTGACAATTGGAACATAATTATGGGAGAAATGTTACGTTACATTACGATTTTTACTTTCACAATTATATATATTTTATTGGTTTGAATTTTCTGTGTTTTTTGAAATGAAATTGTTGGTAAGTGGATTGCATATTTTTTTTATATCTGAATTATTATATTGAAATTTTGAATTGCATGCGATTAAAATTTAAAAATTTGAAATGTACACGATTATCAAAATTAATTTGAATTATCATATTTAAAATATTTAAAATAGTAATTATCAATAAGTGAATGATTATTTTAAATATTTCATTTACATATTTAATAAGAATTTAAAAAAATATTTATTTTGTGTATACTTAATAGTGATTGTATTATTATAATAACTAGGTAGTGTGTAAAAAAAAGTAATGAATAAAAATATGTTTATGAGATATTAATCAAATTTAAATTTGATATTTTTAATATTATTTATGAATCTAAAATTTTTTAATTTGTCAACTTATTCATGTTAATTTTTTTTAATTTTTCCAATAAGTTTTTCAAAATTTTAATTTGTAAATCCGTCAACCTATTACTCTATTTCTTTTATTTTCTCCATTATCCTATTGTGACATCTACTTTATAAACTTATAGTTTTGGGAGAGTCAATAAGAAAAGAAAAAGTAGATGGATAATTGACGAATTGATAAGGGATTTTAGGTTTATGAACAAAATTTAAAGAATATTATATTAAAATGTAAATATTTTTAAGAAATTATTATAGACTAGCATTCTGTAAACACATTTTACATGTCATTATTAGTACTTTTTTTTCATATATCATATAACAATTATACCTGTGCATCAAATGTACCACAAAATTTACTCAAAAAAACAATTTTTTTTCCAATGATAAAAATATCTTTAAGTCAATTTGATGCTAGTTCCAAAATTTAATTTTTAGCATTCAAAATGAATAACAAACCTCTTCAACCACTGAGCCAATTTTTTGAAACTCCTTCTGATTTTATTGATAATAAATACTGTATATATTAGTGTATGAAATATGAAGATTTTGAATAAAAGCAGAAATGATACCAAGCTTGCAAAGTTGAGTATCTTAATAAACAAGATTTAGAACATTCACATATCATACTAAGATATTTTCAACTTTATTAAAGTGGGAGTAGTTTCTAAAGAATTAAAGGCCAAGGAAGATGGTTTAATTTGAGGAAGAGGCATCTTTCTTCTCAAGTCAAAAGCCTACTTACTCAGCTTCCATGAAAGTGTGTTCAAATCAAGCTTTTATATAAGAGGTTCCCATCTCTTTCAAAATATACTCTTTAACTTTGAATAGTGGAAGAGCTGGAGATCCGTCAGTGTTCATGTTAGACAGAAAGGAAAAGATCGAGGTATATATTCCCTTCAGATTTCTGCCTAACTCAGATGTTTTTCTTTTTTTCTTCTTACCAAATTTCTATTTAGCTTCCTCACAAATATAATATTTTTTTTGTTTAATTTATTATAAAATTATATTCTCCATTTGGCCTATCACAAACAAAGTATTATTTAATTTGATACTTCATATAATTGCTTCCTCAATTTAATATTTTATATGCAGGTACTCTCAAATTATAGTCCATTACAAATAAGAACATTACTAATACTATCATTAAAAAATATATTAATTTTAAAAATATGATGGACATATAATTAATCGTAATTTAATTTGTAAGGGATTAAATTGATTAAACTATTTTATAAGAAATTAAATTAAAAAATATTATTTATGATGAATCAAATTAAAAAAATAATTTTATGAAGACTAAATTAAGAATATTACATTCATGGGACATTATACTTTTTGTTATTTATTTTTATGTATGCATTTTTATATGTAAGATCACACAATAATATCAAATAAATTAATTTATTACTAAATTATTATTTTATTTTTTCATTAATTTCATTTCTTGAAATTATTATTTATTGATTAAAAATTTTCATTTTTATACCTATATTTGAATTAATGAGATTTAACTTTAGGATTTATACAGAATAAATGATTATTTTAGAATATAAAATTAGTGAAAATTTAAAATAATAATTTAGTGATAAATAGAGGATTAAAATAATATTTTTTTTCAATTTTTTCTGAATAAAAAGAATCCATTTAATAATTTTAACTTATTTATTGTTATTAATTGATAAAATAATAAATATGTGTCTATATCAAATAAAATTTACCCAAATGTCACTGAAGCATACAAGAAACATGGCGTCAGTGGGCCCAATATTCTCATATGAACGAATACTCTCAAAAGGCAGAATGTCCAGATAGACCTTAAGCTGGAAGTATCTTACTAATAAAAAGAGCCGGGGAAAGAGACACCCACAACAATATAATTGATGAGAAATTTTATTTCACATATATTTGGTGTTTATAAAAAATAAAATAATTTTATTTAAAAATTTAAATATGCCAGTATTATTTTGAATATATGTGATATTTATAATTTTTAATAACCAAAATGTATATAAATGATAAATAATAAAAGAGAAAAACACTACATCAGTCCCATATTTTTATGTAAAATTAATCCCTCACTTATCTAAACAAAGATATCGATTTAGAACAAATTTAAATTTTTTAAAAATTAGTTTTCTATAAATTTATATTTATAAACAACTAATTTATCATGATTAATTTGTAAAGTATGAAATTATCACAAAATGCAAAAGTAAAAGATCAATTTTATACTTTTTTTCAATAATAAAATATAAAATATATACTTGTTTGAATTTAATTTTACTTAAAAAATTAAAATAAATATAACGTAAAATTTTGATCTATTTTTTATCTAATTATCTTTATTGTCACTGCTAAGAATTTCTCTGGCCATTAATGGAGTTTTCAAGTCAATTTCTTGAGAAGACATCCGGGTTGCACACATGACTGCATATACCAAAGTTGTCATTGTCTGCTTCACTGCTTGCACACATGGGTTGCTGTTTCTGGAATCTTCTAGGGTTTAGAATTGGAAAAATTACACTTCAGGATTATTTAACATATATTTATTATGAAAAATTAAGAAAATGAAATTATTTTTTAAAAAATCTTGAAATTATATTTTAATTACTCTAAAAGGCTTAATTTAAGATTCTAAGACCTAATATTGAGACGCAACGTAAATAGATCAAAGGTTAAGGTCTCAAGATCCCTGATCAAGATATTTTAAGATATACAAAATTTAGTCATGGCATGTTTTATAATAATTTTTTAAGTTAAGATCTTTTATGATAAATATGATAAACTTGCTATCCTAAAATGTTTTTTCCATTTAGAATTTTTTGGCTTTTCTAGATATTCCAATTTTCATTTTTTCCCTCCATTCCCACTTGATGTTCAACTCTTGATGGGTTACAGATTCAAGAACAACTTTTGGGATATTTTGAAATTTTTTTTGCTTTTAATTTACATTTTTATTTAAAATAAAAATATTATGTAAGCGTATTTAATAGAATTTTAAGAATATTTTTTGAGTACTTTTGAAATAAGCTTCAAATAAAATCTTTTTGACATTTTCATAAAATGAGCTGTGATTTTTTTTTCTATTTTGTAAAAGTATAAAATAATTTTTTAAGAAAATTGTTATAAGTTGCAATTGACTATTTTGAAGTTTTTAAATTTTTAATTACACTTGTATCATTTTATGACTTTTCAATGGATAAAATTATCCCTAACCTATTTAATAACTTCCCTTCTAACCATGTTTTGTCAATAAATTTGTATGTTTTCTCCCATCATACTTTCTGCTATGCATTCTAAAATTTCAGCACTTTCTAGAAGATGAAAAACACGCTCTAAATAGTAATTTCATGACTTTTATAAGTCATGTAATTTTTTTTTGGATAAACTTGTACTCTTAGTCTTTATGTTTGTATCTAAATTTTCATCGTCTAGTACCATACCATCTCTACTTATCATCATGTACATTGCTATAGTAAGGAAGTGGAAAAATGTTATTTTTATCTTACTACAAAAAACTTTTTATTACAAAAGAAAGCAAACTTACAAACAAGAAGTCATCATATACCATATTAAACATGACATAATAGTAAAACCCACTTATTAATTTGGAAGGTCTCAATGGCAATAAAATTATCATAACAAGTTGTAGTAAAAATGGTAATATTAACGAACTAGGATAATAACAAATATAAATACAATTTATAGTACTAAAATTAGTGTATTTTTAATACAGGAATTGATTTGAATAAAGTGAATAATACAATCTTCTTTATTCAAAACATTCTAACATATTTTTACTTTTTAGTCTAATTGAGTCAAATATATGCCACTTGGGTTTGTTGAAGTTACAAATCAACTTAGCTATCATAACTATTGGTTTCTACCTCTATTGCCTTAGTGATTTTAGTTTTAACTTATGTTGGATATACAAATAACTTATGATTTTATTACGTTACCTTAGTTATGAATTAACTTTGCTATAATTACCATTAATTTTAATGTTTGTTGTTATATAAGGCTAGCACCTAATAAGTAGTGAATAAAGTGTTAAAGAATTTTTTTTTCAAAATAAACATTTTTAAAGAATTTTTCCAAACCATAACCAAGTTGAAAACAAGAACAAATATTCAGAAACTTTTAATGCAAAATATATTTAAAGTAAGAGAGAGAAGATGACATAAATATATATCTTGATTTAGTTTTAACTCAAGCCTACATTCAGTCTTGAAGCAACTTCTAGGGATTACCAAATAAGAATGAGTTCTAACTTCAATTTAGATGAAGATAAGAGGTTAAAGCATAAGTTAGAATTCCTCTATGACTGCAAGGGATCCCTTAGGGCACAACATGCAAAGCAGTCATGGCTCATACAAGGTGAGTGGAACATAAAGTACTTCCATGTGATAGCAAAAGAGATATGCACTTCAAAGGGCATTGATATATTAAAAAATATTGAAAGAATGTGGATGGAAGACCTAAGAGAGCACATTTGGCAATACTTCAAAGGAATTTACTCAAGTCAGGAGGAACCACGTGACCTAGAAGAATTTCTGGAAGGCTTGGATATCCCAGAGATTAATGATGCTGATATTTCCATTTTATTGGAACTAATCTCCATGGCAGAATTAAAGAATGTTGTCTTTAGTATGAACATTAACAGTGCTCCAAAACTAGATGATGTGAATGCTAAGTTTTATCAATGCAACCAAAGTATCATAAAAGAAAATCTATTTAACATGGTCCAATCCTTCTTTTCCAATAGGTGATTACTCAAGAGTTTAAACAAAACCAATATAGCTTTAATCCCAAAGGGAGACGCTACTTAGACCCATCAGTCTGTGCAATGTCTCTCATAAAGTAATCTCCAAGACTCTTAGTAATGGCCAAAGAAAATCATCGGTAACTATATGGCTCCATTCCAATGCAACTTTATCAAAGGAAGATCAATCAATGATAACTTCATAATGGCCACTAAAATTCTTAATGTGGTCAGGAAGGCCTAAAAGATCAAAAAGAGGTATAGGGTCCTCAAGTTGGATATAGCTAAATCCTTTGACAACCTGTCTTGGAACTTTCTTGTTGTGACATTTTATAAAATGAAATTTCTGCCAACTTGAATAGAAATGATTATGGAGTGCATCCCAATGGTCAGTTACAAAATACCAGCAACTAATAAAAACATTCATGTCTTTCATCCAGAAAGGGGTCTTCGACAAAGGGACTCATTCTCCCCTCTCTTTTTCATTTTTTGCTCTAATGTTCTCTCTCACATGATCCAGGACCTAGAAAGAAAGAATCTCTAGAAAGGCATCAAAATAGGTAGAATGGTGGAACATGCTTCACACTTAATGTATACGAATAACACAATTTTGTTTTTTGAGGCGTCAAGCAAATCATGTGATATGGTGAAAGACACCCTAGATTCTTACTCTATAATCTCAGGTTTAATGATTAATAAAGGTAAATTTTCCTTGATTTTTAGTGCAAACACCCCTAAATTTTTAAAAATTTATTCTCCAAAAGTATTAAAGTGAAGGCTCAAGAACATATAGGAAAATATTTGGGAGTTTACATAAATAATAGTCAAGGTCATCATAAGACTTTCAAAGGTATAGTTGAGAAGATAGAACAAAGAATTCAAAACTGGAAGGCTTCATTCTTATCACGGGGTGGATGACTAACCCTAATCAGGTCAGTTCTCAACTCAGCCATTATGTATGAGCTTTCCTATTTTAAATTGCCAAAGAAATATCATGATGAAATAGACTCTAGGATAACCAATTTTCATTGGGGCTTCAAGGAGTAAAGACCTAGGATTCACTTAGCTAGCGAGAAAACTTTATACCTTCCCATCAACTAAGGGGGCATAGGTATTCGGGACACTATAAGTTCAATCAAGCCTTATTAGCCAAACAATGTTGGAGAGTAATGAAGATAGGACAAAAGGGTTCGATCACCTTTATTATAGCAAAGAAATGCCACAACCCAAGTAAGCGCAATTCCACAACATGTCTTGGATCTAGAAAGTAATCTAAGACTGCCAAGAAGTCATCACATCTAAGTTCAAATAAAGAGTTGGGACTGGAAACTACATATCATTAGACCATCCAAAACAGTGGAAACTAAAAAATGGCTTGAAAATTAGTAACTCATAGTTCTCATATCTCCTCAAAGCAAATTAAAATGGTTAGAATACCACAAAGGCTAAGCAGATATATGTGAAACAAGAATCGAGACTCATATTAAATACCTCAATATCAATCACAGGGGTACTAGACAAGATTGTGTGGGAAGGCAACAAAAAAGGGAAATACACAATGAGGAATAGGTACTCGGTTTTTGGACTGAAATAGCAGACTAATGGTGAAAAATAGCTTTTGAAAAACCTTTTGGAAGATTAAACTCCCTTTTCGAGTTCTAAACTTTGCCTGGAAACTTCTCTCGCATGCATTGCCTACCAGTGATGTTTTGAGAAGACATCATCTTAATAATCAGGAGATATGCTCTTTTTGTCAAAAGGAAGAGGAATCTTTAATTATCTTTTTTATTAAATGTCCTTTCGCTAGAGCAGTATGGTTTGCCACCCTTCTTGGATTAAGAATTGATTTGATACATTCTTTTGAACTTGTTTATTGGCTTAGAACTTGGTTGTCTTGAGTGAAAAGTAAAGACCAAAACCTTCAAGAACTTACACGTTTATCATCTTAATCTTTTACCTAATTTGGAACATTAGGAATAGGGTGATCCACTAAGATGTAAGGCCTGACCCCAATAAAGCCTTAACAGAAATATGGAGGAACTTGCATGACTACAACCTGGCAATTAACCTTGCTCAACAAGAAAAGAAGGTCAAAGCAAAGAATGATCACCAGTCGTAGTCAACTAGAGACTCTAATTGGTAGATCATTTGTTGTTACAGAAAACCCAATAGAACCAAGAAAGAGCGAATAACCTTCATTTTAGTTTATTTCCAGGGCATATATCTCAGAACTTGGGCTTGGAGTGAAAAATCCAACATAACAAGGTCGATCCTTATCATTTGTACAATTAGATTTGTCCTTCATTGGATCTTAAGCAATGATGAGTGGCCTACTCCTGTCTTGGATAATCTAGACCTTCATTTTATTAACAATAAGGACATAAAAAGTTTTTTAAGATCAAGATCTTTCATAGGGCATTTAGAGATTCTCATCGAAGACTTGGAAAACCAGATTAAAAGATTCAAAAGGCTAAACATCATAACGATTCCACAAGACGACAAAAGTAAATGAATAAGACATTTTAGATATCAGCAGTTCCATGTGTCAATTGGTTTCGCAACTTATGTTCTTTAGCTTCCTTGTTTATTATTGAATTTTCTATTGATTTTTTATCGAAAAAGATAGGTCTTATATATATACTATAAAGCCTAAAAGATATATTAAAAACAACAAGCAAGTCAAAATATAGAAAAATAGCTGTTGAAAAGCAATAACAACTTTTTTGCCACTATGCTAGTAAACTACTAGACTAATGCCGGTCAATTGGTCCTTCATTTTCTTTATTCAAATTTAAAATTGAACCTTGACAATCGATTGTTAGCTAGTGGCCAAATGACTCGTCATTCACACAGAGCTCCTAATTGAATGGTCATGAGACTGGTAGCTGACTAGGCTTGAATTAGGGATGACCAGTCAACAATTAGCTAAAAGCTAGTCATTTGGGGACTCATAGAGAACTCCCAATAGATTGAGACCTAAGCTATCAGCTGATTGAGGGCAACACAAAGGCACAACAATTGGTTGGATACAAAAACCATTCAACTGGAATCTCTCTGGAACATCCTAATAGACAGGACAAAGGCTGACAATTGACTGGGCATAAGGTTGATCGACTGCTGGCTACTACCAGTCGACTAGGAACTTTTTAGAGTCATCAAAATTAACTATTTCAATTATAGGACTCAAAAACATTTTACTATGACTTCTATAAAAACTATCATATTAGCTCAATATTTCTTACAAAGATTTCTAAAGAAAAATATTCAAAGTGAAAGACCTAAAACCTATTGGTAATAATAAAAAAAAACTTTCAAGAAGAATTTGTGATCATTAAAATTTCACTTTCTTCAGTAGATGGTAGGGGTGATCAAGACCCGACCCAGTCATTTTAGGCCGGGTCTTGATCACTGTTGGCTATAGGTTAGGTTTATCATAAAAGGACTTAGTCTCCTGCCACAATATTGGCTCAACCCAACCCAACCATATTTTTTTTTTAAAAAAAAAATATATATATATATATATATATTTTAAATTCTTTTTTATATATACTTGGTATTTTTTTAAAAAGAAATAGTCACTTTTTTTTTGTTTATGGTGAATATAAATCTTTATTAATATAGGATATCTCATTCACTACATACAAATTATATTTTTCATTTTTCCTTTTTAAACTTATTTTAAATTTAAATTCACAAAACATAAAAATAATTTAGAAAAAAATGATGACTCAGATCAGGTCACGAGAATAGGCCACAAATGTGGCCTGGTAATAACCCTGAGCTAGGGCACGAGTTGAGGTCCAACCCGGCCCTGCTCGGGGTTTGAACATCCCTAGCAAATGGGTTCAACATTTGTTACCACCGATATTTTAGTCGTAAATTTAGTTATATTCACAAGTAGCTTATAATTTCATTATTACTTTCAATCGTCTTACTTATGAATCAACTTGATTGTCATTATCGTTGGAATTTGCCATTATTGCAATAACCATTTTAGTTTTAACTTATGTTTCTAAGGGTATTTTTATTCATTAAAAAGTCATAAAATGACTCTAGATCCTTTAATGTAATTATAAAATATAAGATCATTAACAGTAATTAATTACAACTTATGGTCCTAAAATCACTCATTTAGTTTGTGCTTCAGCTACTTATTACTTGTTCATCTCTTCGCATGTTTTATTAAGTGTTCATTCCAATAAATGGTTGAATTTCACCCTCTTTGTTATTCACCTACAAAAGCCTAAAATAAATGCAAATATAAGAAATTAAACACATGTTGAAATATAAAAAAAACAAACTAAACATAAAAATAACAAATCAACTAAAAAATTGCAAGAACAACTAATTCAAAATAAAGCTAAAAGCTAAAACATGCTTTCTTTTAAGTCTTTAAGCTAGATAATTTTTCTTTGTTATTATAGCACCATGACCCTTAAAGATACAGTGATTAATCAAGTTCTTTAATTTTTACTAGTCTTTAATTGAGGTACATTTGCAATTTGTTACTTCCTCTATGTATGCTTCCTTAATGGATTTAGCACAATTAAGCACTTCCTCAATACGTGTACCTATATAGTTTGACAACACATAAGTATATTGTCTCATATGTGCTAATGTCTAAGGCAACATAAAATTAATCAGTAATACGTTATGCATTAAACACAATGAAAATAACAACAAACTGATAAAAAATGCAACATGCAATGCCAAAATGAATGCAAAATAAAATGCAATATGAGATGCAAAAAATTTAAAGAAAACAAAAACAAAGAAATGAAATGCTTAAGTGGTGCTTTTAGTGATCATGGAAAAGCAAGGAAATCATTGAAAACAACTTTATAATTTCCTAGACAAATTTCCTTAGTGGTCCATTACTCTATTTTCCGTAATTTATTGAGTTATGTATAATAGTCAGTGGTAAACTATTATATCCAACAAGCAAAACCCCAACCCCAATTTATACAATAAAATAGACATATAGAGGTTTCATATATTCAAAAATCAGCATAAAATACCTTATAAATAAATACTAGAGAAATCACAAAGTTGACTATACGTGAGTTATCTTGTTACAAATCAAAATTGTAAAAATCACATACCAAATTGTCACTAGAAATTCCAGGAAAAACTAACAACAACAATGACATACAAAAAGAACACGTATACCAAATTTTACCTTAAAAGAATGTATAAAAACTTCCTGAAAATTTCAACAAGTAGGCCTATGGTAAATTTCCATGAAATAGAGCATGCTAAGAATAAGGACTAGAATTCACCATTATTCTACTAGCATTCCTTGCTAAAAAATCAATAGAAATTAATTAAGAATATACAAATATGAGATAACTTTGACACGAAATTGCAAGGTAAAATAGAATCATAAAAAGTTCTTAAGAATTGGCAAAGATTTGCAAAATTCCATGCCTTATAGCAAAAGTGTAGCATATACATATCAATTGAAAAATTCCACAAGCACTCCAACCTTATTTATTCAAATCCAATGGAAAGAAAAACATGAAAATGAAGCAAAATTTTTTTATCCAAGAGCAAAGATACACCATTATCCATAATAATGGTGCCAAAAATCTTGATGAACCACAAGTTTACAAATCAATTTATAGTAAAATGATATAAAAGATCCTTTATTGTTCCTACAAGGATAAAGTTTTATCATTATTGTTCTTAAGATTAAATTTTTGTTTAGTAAATATACAATCTACTCAAAAGTAGAGGTTAGTGCAAATATTTACAATATAAATACTAGTGGCCTAGATAAATCTAGTCATTAGAAATCAACGCAAGTATAATAAATATAAACTAAACACCTACACTACACTAAGACAAACTAGGGATCAAACTAAAAATAAAAAGACTTATGACATTACACTTGACTAAGCTAATCAAGAGCAGAAGTGAGGATAACTGAGTTATTAAGTTCATTATTAACTTTGTTCTAACATAGTTTGATTTCACTTTTCAATAATTTAATTTATTAAAAAGAGAAGTCTAATCCTAGCGGTTATCCTAATTCTATTTCCACTTCCACTTAGAAGTTGATTCCAATCATTTAAATGAAGTCTTTCTTATAATGCATTAAGATTAAGAGTTAAATTATTCAACACAACCTGACTAAAGGTTGCTCCCAATTATCTAGGTAAAATTGCACTACCTTAACTATTAGTGTCCCCTAAAGGTTGACCCTAACCATTTAAGGAAAACTAATCTTGAGGTATTTTAAGCTATCAAAAATCATTGAGAATACAACCATGAATATACCTTAAAGGTTTGTCTTAATCATTTTAGGCAAATTGCATTCAATTATCAATGAGATATTTTATCAAGCACCTTGTGGGGCCTTTGATTCCATGACAAAGGTTATGAAAGAAATAAGCAAAATAAATCATTTAATCCACTTGCAATCATCTCAATTAACTAAAATATACAAAAGCCTCAAATAAGGAGCAATATATATATTCATTACTCAACCATAATTACAAGAGAAGAAAAGTAATCTAAGCATATTTGGATACAAAGTCATTAAATCCTTACTCAATATTCTTAACAAAATCTGACACAACAACCAATAATAAGCTCTAATCAAGATTAAATTAAGGAAATAGAAAGGAAAAAGAGAAAATAAAGAAATGGAGAAGAGTGAAAGGAGATTTTATGGAAGGACCCATGGAGATTTGCCTAAGGGATAAGGAGACCAACCCTTAGCCTTTCCTTCCAAAAAAGCACCTTGGAAGACCTAAGAAATTGAAGCTTTCACTAGTCTTCATAGCAAAATTTTGAGACTCATTTCTCCCCTTTTAATATTCTAACCTAAAAATTTCAAAAGCCCCATTTTATATCAGTTAAAAATGCAAAGTATCATATTTTATGTTGGGCACCTAAGCGCCCAGAGTAAGTCCCTTATGTAGTTTTAGTCTTTTGGCCATAATTTTATAATTCGATGTCAAAATTTAGAAAATTAATACTTGTTGTAAAGCTTCTAGCAAGATCTATAACTTTGAATAAAATGGCTATATTCAAATTTAGATATTTGAAGGTCCAAAAGTGACATCGAATTTGAGTGTTCACTTATTTAAAACTAAATACCATCTTAACTTTCTTTTTTAGCTTCTTTCAACATCCAAGATAATTGTGAAAGCCTTTCAAACATGCTTGAATCTCACTCTTCAATGCCTCCAAACTTGCATTTCCTTTCATCAACACAATTCTCCTACAATTTCCATTAAAATAGCTTGAAATTAAATGAATTTAATGTAAGGAAGCAACCAAATAGTCCAACCTCTAAAATACATGAAATTAACATTATTTGATCACTAAATTAAAAGAATTTATCCAAAATACATGATAATTCCCTAGTAAAACATATGTAAATATAAATCAATTAAGGACTCATCACTTCCTCAAACTCATCTTTTTTGCTTGTCCTTAAGCAAAACTTAATCAATCGTCAAATTTTTCAAATTTCTCCTACCATTCAAGGATTTGTCTCTTATGTATGTTGGATAAATTCCCTAAGGAATTGCAACAAGATCATATGATTAACATAAAAAATAAATAATGCAATCCAACTTCAAAGTTCAACTATTAATGAATAAATTTTCATCTCATGAAATGGATGTAAGAATAACCATGTAATAGCATAATCATAAGCATTAGAAACCATAGTGGTAACAAACTTAAATCATACTAGTAAACTTAACCTGTCTCACTTTTAGTCCACTTGATTATATTAAATTTTGTGAAACAATATTACTTTGTTTAAAACATTATAATAGGCTCTTACTTTTTGGTGCTGTTGTTCTTATAAATCATGTTCGATGTAGTTACCAAATACTTTTACATTGTTACCACATCAATTTTATTTTTAATTGTGGCTAGACTAATAAGTAACTACTTATATTATTACTACAATAGTTTGCGTTTCTTACAAATAACATTATCTAATATTACTGAATGTTTTTGCATTTGTTATCATATAAATTTTAGTTTTTACTATGGTTAGACTAACAAATAGCTACTTATATTATTACTACATTGATTTGTGTTTCTTACAAATCACATTCTCCATGATTATCAAATGTTTTTACATTTGTTATCACATCAATTTTAGTTTTAACTTTGGTTGAACTAACAAGTAACTAATTATATTAGGTTTTTGAATTTAAGTTCTTAAAGGTAATTACAAAATTTAATATCTTTTTTAGTAATAATTGCATCTTATGGTGCTAAATAGAAAATTTCCTTAATAATTAAGATGTAAAAATTGTTCACTGTTAAAGATTGTAATAATAAATAAGTATAAATTTTACATAAATATTTTTTTGATTAAATTTTTCAAAAAATTGCAAAAATTTCCCTTCAACTTCAAACCATTTGCAAATAGATTATAGAATTTTCAAAATTTAAACCTTTTAGAATTGACATAACAAATTCTCATTTGTCTTCAATGCCAAAATATCTTCTTCAAGGCGTAATAGAAAAGTTTAAAAAGATATGTCAACTAACCTTGTTAAGATAAAAATAGACAAAATGGCCTATTTCCTAAAATAAATTTTTTTTACAGAATTTAAAGGAAGATTTTCTTTCTTTCTGAATTTTTATTCTACAATTTCAGTACTATTTTTTTTTTTTTTGGGGTTAAGCTGCAGGGCCTCACATTTTCCAAACCAGAAAATATAGACTATCTTGTTTAAGCCCAACTTAACTGACCCAAACTGATCATGTCTAGCCCTCTTTTATTTAGTCTCTTTCAATATATATATATTTTTGGCCAAAGTCTTATTCATTGTAGTAGAAGGAAATTGATACATATGAATTTAATAAAATTTATAATTTAGATAAAAATTCAATGATTCAAATTTTAAAAAATTGTTAATAAATATTTTTTATTTATTAAAATATAAATCATTTATTTTTTAAATGCATGAAATTTAAATTTTTAAACGTGGAGAATCCAAATCTAGCATTCGAGTTTATGTTTTGATTTTGATGCCCTAATAAGAAGTGGATATTTGTTTAGCAAGCAAGAATGATATTATCTGCAACACTCTAGAGCCACATAACCACAAATTATCATTAAAATTAGAGAAATTTATGTCTTCTATTGATGAGTTCCCTCAACTTTGTGATATATATATATATATTGTATGCTACTAGTTTAAAGAATTTATAAGACATATTGCAAAGAACTCCTCATTTTGGAAATTTTGCTTGGGAGAAAATGGAATAGAATAGGAAGATCAGAAGTGGATTGAAAATGCATACATTATTCCGTTGTTTAAGAGTATAATGAAAAAAAGTTATTTAATTATTGTTATTTAAAATCATTAACCACAATTTAAATTGACTAATAATTTTATTTCGCATTCACTCCATAAAATTCACCTAATATTGTAATGGTGTTTCTATCCAGACCAAAAATGAAGACTAGCACCAAGGTGAAAAGTCAAATGGGAATAATAGGAAATGATAGATTAAAGAGAATATATAATTATAATTGTAATATATTTTGTTTAATATGTCACTCACTGTTTTATTAGTTCTATTTACTGTTTTAGTTTCTTTCTAATTATTTTTCCATTTTGCAAATATCGATGCCATGTGGCACAATAGGAAAAAACTCTAAAGATAAGAAAACGATAAAAAAAAAAAAAAGAAGATAAGAAAAGTGAAAATCACAGATTTGCCCCTTCTTCTTCCCCTCTTCCATTCCGCCATGCTCAAGTTCAAAAGCTAAAGAATGCTTAGATCTACATTGTAATTTTCGACATTGTGAGGTTCTCACGTTGTTATCCCAAATAAAGTTCTATACTAAGTTGGTTTTTTTGGTTGCATATGAAGGTGGCCCACAAAATCTTTTAAGTTGATGGTCCCAGTATCAGGATCAATTAAAAGAAATATTTGTGATCTTTTTATTAGATTTAAGTTAGCATTTTGTTCAATTCTTTATTCAATTTAAATGACGGCGTAAAATATTGAATGTAAATGGTTTGTTTGCTATCATAATACCACACTTTGTTCAATTTGTGTCTGGTAATTTTTTTTTTTGAATGCATTGTTCAATTTAATTTGGAATTGAAGCATGAGTGCAGAACTTAAAATAAAAAAAGAAAAAAAATAAAGGATGTCTATCACATTTTGTTTAGTCTTTTAATATGGATGTTACATGGAGGTGGAAAATAACATGTTGAATTTTCTTTTTGTTATTTTTTTTATTTTATGGATTGTTCAATTATGTTTAAATAAAGAAATAATAGGAGATAATAGAAAATCATGGGAAATTTAAAATAATCGAAAATATAACAAAATGGAAGAAATAAATTACAAAATACAAATTGTGAAAAGTATGAAAAATAACATTTAAAGGTGAAAATATTAGAAAATGATAAGAAAGTGTTTGAAATTTCATAAATTGAAGGAAATGGAAAAAAAAAATAAAAAGGAAAAATATTGGGAAAAAAGAATGCAAATGACTTGATATACTAATACATAATGGAAAGAAATTTTAAAAATTCAGAAAATACAAGAAAGTGAAAATAATTAGATTTATGAAAAATATAAATACAACATTAACATAATAGTAATGTAAGTTTAAGATGAAATGGAATAAACAAACTATAAACATCACTGGAAAGAGGAAATTGAATAAGGAAAGAAAAGGTGAAATAATTGAAAATTATAAGGAAATATTATAAAATAAAATTTTAAAATTCAAAATGATAAGCATTCCATTTCAAAAGCATTAGAAAGAGTAATAAGTAATATTGAAATAATGATAAGAATACATAAGAAAATAGAAAAATCATAAAAGTGTTAGGACAATAAAAAAATTTGATAGGTGGAAAATTTGAAATGCAATGCTAACTCAATAATTATGTAAACAATGTAACCATTGAAGAAAGTGGACATATAAATGATGAAAAAAAAGGGAAATGAATACAATGTTAAAATAATAGGAATTGAAATTTATAAAATGTGAGTTCAATATCTATACTTAAAAAAGGGAAGATGGAGAAACTTAGATAAAAAATTGTAGTATGAAAAATAAAATGTTTTGTTAAAATATTGACATATGAAAGTATATGCAACTTGATATAAAAGTATGACTATAAACATGGTTTAGATGAAAGGTCAATGAAATTTTCACATTACATAAATTATATGCAATAGAAATATTATAAATAAGAATAGTGATAGGAGAAAAATTTGTGTATTTATGCAAAAGGAGAAGTTTTGGAGACCAAGGAGGGTGATACATTTACATGTTATAGAGTGAAGGTGATTAAAGTGAATGTTGAGATCACATCAGAGGAAATAAAAGAAAATGTTGGCCAGAAACTATGATTAGGGCAAAAATAAACCATGTCTGAACTATTATACAGACTTCCATTATCCTTAAATCCAACACGATATAAATCATGTTATCTATAGGATGTTGATGACATTCAACGGATGTGGAAAGCAAATGCATGGTTTCCATCCTAATTGAATTGCACAGAGGTGTATGCTTACACCATAACTAATGAACTTAATCTCAACACATTAAGTCAGCCCATTGATGATCATGCTTTATGCACACTATTGTCTTGCAACACAAATCGCGAGGTAAATGTAGTGGCCCTATAATATAGCTCGTACATTACAGTGTTAAATTCAACTGCTCTTTAACTTATGTACGGTCAACAATATATGTCATATACTGCCTATAACATACAATAATCTAGTTTATGTTTAACCTTCGTCTCCCCATGAGAAGGGGTAGATAAGAACGAGGGTGAGGAAGATGGTGCAAATGTAATTCCTATAAAACCTATTAGTTAGTATTAAGAGTCAACATTTTCTTTCTTTTCCAGAATCAATATTAAGGCCATAAGAAGAACTAAGTAGGGCGAGCTGGGTGATAATATTAACATGGCAGATAACTAAAAGCTCTGTGTAGGATCGAGGTATATTGGTAAGTAGTCATTACAGCATGCCATAAAGATATACTTGGTTTGAGGACGCCACACTTTTTTTTATCATTATTCATCAGCTAGATATGAAGAAAATTGATGCCTCGCTATGGTGAATGATGCTAGTGGAGGGTCAGAGCATATCATAGGGACAAAGAGAACCATTGATAGATTACAAAGTATAACAACCACTACATATGCGTAGCAACATCATTGTCTCAAGATCATTCAAAGCTAGATGCTGATGTGATATCATCTTTCATAATGGCAATGGTGACCAAAAATCTAGGAGTGTACATTTGAGAGGTCATTGCGAAGGCATATGGTACAATGACTAATAAGAAGGCATGATTAAGGAAGCATCAAGCAATATTCATTCCTTTGGAAATTGGGAAAGATCATATGCATTACCATCTAGATTGTTGGCTGCAATTGTGCACTTCATTCCAAGTTTTTATTATGAATATGACCCACCACAAAACCAGGGAATATGTTTCACCATGTGTTGTGGACATTTAAACCCTGCATAGATGCATTTAACCATGTGAAACCAACAGTCCAGATTGATGGCACATTTTTGTATAAAGGAATCTTACTTATTACCATATCACAGGATAGTGGCATGAAAATGGTCCAACTTGCATTTTGTTTGTGTGCAGTTAAGGACAAGCAAGGGATTAGTTTAATACATGATATACATCCTGGGATCATTACGATTGTTGCCAATCCTCACATCAGTTGACAGCCACCTAATGCCTACTACATTTTTCACTTGAGGTATACGACAAGTAACATAAACACGATATTCTGAATAGCATGGTTAAAGAAGATGTTTATTAACATCGACAAGTTTTATTTGCTCTATGTTACTTTTAAGTAGATATTGACCTCTTAACTATATGACACTCAACTTTGTGACATTGGTTACCTATACAAGCAATACGTGGTTGACACAAAGTTAGTTGAACTATGCCAACTGCACTTTAGGGCTACAAATTAGATTAATGATACACCAAAGAGCTAGTGATGTTGAATATACGATATGGAGGGTCAACGATAAGGTGACATGACAACAAACTTAGAAGAATATATAAATAATGTCTTCAAATGTGTTCAATTTTTAGCCATCATTGGGTTGGTCAAAGCAATAATGTATTAGTTGAATACATATTTTGTTAATCATGTAGGGACTATTGCTAAACAGATTGTAGCAGGAGAAATATTTAGCAAGGATATATGGAAGAAATTAGCCAACCGTACAATAAGGGTATATGTGTGCACTATTAAAAGGTTTGATTGACAAGGATTATTCAAGGTCAAGGAGCCTTACAACCTAACATTTAGGCAGTTTGGAAGCTCTTGTATAGTCAGTCACATAGATCGGATATGTGATTGTGGAGAATTCTAAGTAGAGTATTATCCTTGCCAGCATATACTTGCTGCATGTATAGAGGTTGTATTGGACCTTATGCAATATGTAGATCATGTGTTCTGACTTGATACTATGATGAACACACATAACAGTGAGTTTTAACCAATCGAAGGTGAGGTTCTTTGCCATAGATTGAAGGCCTTAGGCTAGTTCTTGAACCTGTGATGATTCATGGCAATAGTCATCCTTGGTCAGGAAAGATATGTAATGAGATGGATTCGATAGAAGGGTAACCAGACTTACCGAGGTGTAGGATTTGTAGGTTACTTAGGCATAACTAGAGTAACGTCTTGAATCATCGTTGAGATCAATTGTGATTAGTTACATCATGTTTAAACATCACCACAATGCAAATTTTAAATAAGTTAATGTATCAGAGCAATTCCTCCATGTGTATTATGGTTTTCAATGATATCTATTGTTATATGTTGATTATACTATAACTATTTAATGTATATGCATGTGTATTCAATGATATGTATTGTTATGTGTTCATTATACTATAACTATTTATCGTATGTTCATAAGTATGCAACGATATGTATGATTATGTAATGAACTATGTGTATGCTTATATGTTTAATAAATGTAAGTGGTTCAAGTATCTACTTATATGTTTAATATATATTTATGTATTCAATAATGTGATGTTCATTAGGTTGCACCAATGGCTAGTCATCATTGTATGGTCAATCTTAGGATAAAGGACACGTCACTACTTTAATTACAATGTCACCATATTTCTTAAGCTGAATGAATTGGGCATGTAAGTTGTCACTCCACCCAAAGAAGCAGATTTTATATTATTTGTACGCATATTTAAAGCATGTTTTAACTTTGAATTGCTTATACAAGTTGATTGCATTCTAAAGCCTTGTTGAGTTGGGCACGATGATTGTCTTTTTAACCCTTCCACTAACAATTGTACCCTATCTTCAGCAAGTAGGATTTTATGGCATTAGTAGACTTAGGTAATTTTATTTCAACGCTACATTCATTTTGGCATTAGTTGAGTGGTAGTAACCAGAAAAACACACCTTCCATACGACAGGGGGTGAGTATACAATCACATTGCAATACGTAGCAATGTAGTTAGGGTTGCCTTATGATAGAATACTTGTATTGAGAGATATCGGCTTTGATTGGCTAGCTATGTGTGAAGCTTTATTAGGAGTGACTCCACCATTAGAGTGCTTTGATGAATAATGACTAAGCGTTACTTGGCTAGCTATGCACTTTACATATATGCCAAATGATGTAGACGACATTGCCATACAATAGTTCACCCATGCATACATCCTACAATTAATTGGTGGCTACCTTTTGTCAAATCGAACATGACATCAAGTCATATTAGTGTGTTTAACATTGCTGAAGGATTGCCAAGTTGCATGCCAATATAGTTAGGGATCAGTAGTCTTGGCATTCTTATTTGATGGCTGCTTACATTTGCTATACTTGTGGTTGTAAGACAGTTTTCTTATGCTCGTACCAGCACGCCCTTTAATACTTGATCCCCACTTAAATTTGTATGCATTTTGCTTGCCATTAAGCTTTAGGTATAAATACATTTCCTTAAACTCATTAACCATATGAAACAAATCTTATTAACCAACGTTGACTCATTTATATAGGTGGAAGCTTGTTAGATAGTATCCTCGTCCCTCGCCATAAGTTTTAAAGTTGTATAGAGTATTCTTAGATTAGATGAGGGAAGACGAGATTTGTTACCATCATTGAACAATTTTTTTTCATAACATACTTGTAGCATCATCTCATACATAGTTTGATTATGTATTTATATAGATAATTTGTTGACACTATAATACTTATAATATTCAACAAATGATTCCACATGTCATACCCTTAACTAAAGAAATGTGACTGGCACAGATAATGAAGAAAACTTCACCTTTGTTAACTAAAATAAACTAGACAACCTAGTTAATTTGAGAGTAAGGCAACCTAACAAGTAGTTTTTAAATTCCATCAATCCATTACTTGAAGAAATATATATATTGATCATACATGAGCATATATAATCTTCATGTGAAAATTTCAATAGAGTTTCCCTTGAAATATGGACTTCTTGGTAGTCGGATCATTGCACCCCCACCCTTTCTTCTGCTGATCATAGCCGAAAAAGATGCACCTTATAGCCTGATTCTCCAGCTTTGTCTTAAGTTGCTTCCTTCCTTATTCATATTTGAGGAGAGAATCTGTGAACGAAGTTGAATCCTTTCTATAAGTGATTCTTCAAGTCGTGCCAGACCACTTCTTCCAATTGGTTTGGTTTTCCTCTATGCCTTGCGAGAGCCCTAAAAACTTCCAAAACTAGAACCTGTGGATTTAAAAAAAATGAAGAGAGCTTTGCTTTCTTAATAAGTTACAATTAGACAACCAAATATGAATACAATACAAATTTTAATCCCTACTTGTGACAATAGGAACTTTTAGAGTATAAAATTTACATTATTTAACATGAAGAAGAAATAAATTGTGCCATTGTAGACAATGTAAAGCTCACAATTGGGTCACTAAACGTGGCTTTATGCTATAGAAGAATACTTGAAACTAACATATTATCTGAAAAATGTAGAGAAGACAAGGGTGAGTACTAACACTTAATGAGTAAATATTACTAACTACACGAGGAGAGGAATAAACAAAGATGATAGAGTTTTTTTATAATCATTTCTATTGTTGTGTTTAAACCATATAACAACACTAGAATCAGAATTGTTACATTCCAAAAAAACAAGAATTCATATAAAAAAATTTCATGCTTTATGTCAGTTAAAGACACTTTGCAAAAATAGAAAATATTGATAAACATTTATAAACCTTGAGTTTTCAAACACTGCAATGGAAAGACATCCTATAGAACCAAACAATAAAACAGTAATCATATACTAGTTATTATTAGCAATAATAGTACAGTACAATGATTAGTAGAAAGCAAATTAGCTCATAAACAGTCAGTGGAATGATATAAATGCCTCAATACAGTGATACAGTTCATGGGGCACCATGACTAATGTTTATTGCTGTTAGCGCAGGGTTTTGCATTAGATGTATTTATGAGAAAACATTTTCATTTATAACAACATGATCAGTTTTAATATGATACGTAACAATACTTTAGTCTAAAAATTTTACAACAAAAAAAATTCATCTAGAAATTCTACAGAAATCATATAGAAATCTTTCTTTTAAATCCTTTTAGAAATCATTTAATAAGTAAATCATTTCTCAATAGTTGATACCAATACGAATAATGAACTTATAACAAGTTCTTACAGTGTTTGTCAAAGTTCTTTAGCTAGTTTCAAATACCTTTTTCTAAAAAGAAGTATGTTTCCAAGGGCACAAAAGTGTATGAATAATCTAATTCCCAAGGAAAATTAAAATATATGCAAAAGAGCATAGTTAGTAATATTTACTCCCCTGAAGAGGGATACACTAACCTCTTCCTAACTCTTACAATTTCCATGATCACAATAAGTCCTAAATACCTATAATATCAAGCAACGTGCTTTTAGCCTTTATTATCCAAAAAGAGTTTAAAATATTATATCAATATATTTATTTAACTATGTATTTGCTTTTGAACCATAACATAAGTCTCACTGTTTAAACTCTTAAATTTTTAAGACAAAATTTTCTATAATCACTTCCATCTCCACATGTACTTCATACTTTTTAATAACTTAAGTAACCAAACTCTTGGTCTAAATTTATTTATGATATTAAAAAATGTTTAACGCCTTCCACCTTATCAAACATATTTTGCAGTGCACTTGGGCAAAATTTCAATAATTTACCATTAACACCAATGTGGCCTTAAAGATCATACAAGCAAGTTTTAAAATCCTTTATTAAGCTACCTTTATCATTCATGGCCACTTAATGAAGTCGTAATAGACTCCCTATTCAAATTTCCATCCTTTTTCTTTATGGAAAATTTAAGAAAAATCAAGATAAATATTAAATCAATGTAAAATTTAAAAGGATAACTTCTAATAGCCTTAATTCACTTCCTAGATGCTTAATGATATTAGAGAAGCCTAAAAAACTTTGAATTTCATCTACTTGTAAATATACACATACACTTCCAAATTGGAATTTTACAATCATAAAACTAAAACTCATAGTTGATCAATGATTTTAGGGGAGAGAGATGCCAAAATTACGTAGGAGGTGAAGTCCTAACTCATTTTGATGCAGTTACAAAGGATTATGCTCAATTTGCTCACTTTTTGCATGAACAGTACCAGAAATTGGGGCTTCTTGATTTGGAGCTCTTTTAATCAAATTAATTGGTGGAAATGAGGGAGAAGTGACTAAAAATCATTAAGCAGACAAAGCCTTAAGCTAAAAAAAGGAAAAACACACTTGAATTGATCAAATTCAGTTAAAAGTCATGCACTTATTGTGTTTGTTGGAAATGCCATGATTTCCGGCCAATTAAAGGTCAGCGAAGGGTAAGTTCAAGCTGACGAGGATGTGGTGATGGTGGGTGACCTCTAGTGAGCTTGAATGACAACAAAACGGTGGCTAGAAGTGCAAGTGACGATTAAGGGTGCTGAACACGTCCCACATGAGGGAAAACACAAGGGAAGAAATTCTAATATGAAATCATCTAGGCATTTTAGTAATTTTATTTCAGAGGATATTTGCACTCTTTGATCAAAAGCTTGAAATAATCAAATTGATAGGCTCTAGGATTCAACTATGGATGTTGGTAATGCATAAAATAAGATTTAGGCACTTATACTAGCTTCCAACTAATGTATGATATTATCTATGTTATTATTTAATATTTTTTAAATTCCATTTTAAGTGTTCCATCATCATTTAAAATTTATACTTATTTGAAGTGTATTCTCTTCCTTTCTCCAACTCATAAAATTATTTTTTTAAAAAAATAATTTCCACCTATAGTAACATATATAACATAAGGATTTTCATGGGTATTATACCACAGTACTGCTTAGTCTTCCCTGACATTTGGCTCTTTTCAATCCCAATCATTTGCTTCCACATTATAAAGTGACATCATGCGGAATGTGTGCTACTTCAGCTTGGTTGATAAAAACCCATTGCACAAGAGTTATTTAACTTGAGTTTGTGTCATACACTCCAGCTTTGTGGCAAAATAGAGGAAGATTGGTGTCAAAAGCACATTGTTTTTATTGCAACATGGAATTTATGATGGAACATTGTCTCTCTTGCTGACTTCTCAATAAGTCCTGTGGATCATAATTTAGAGTATATGAAATGGTATTAGAGACACATACATAGATGGATTCATCTAATTAATGGTAGTTAAGGTTTTATGTATACTACGTTATCTACTATTTTCTTTAAACAAATATGACATTCTTAACCATTTTACATGTGTTATAGGTTGATTTGGTAGATGACCAGTATCAACTCAATATTGATGACCCCTTAACCTTTGATGATGGCTAGTTCTGAAAACCAATAAGCTAAGACTGTTACATGATGCTTCGTGCCGTTGGTCAACACCAAGACATGACTGTATCCCAACCTACTCCTTGAGCAATTGAATTACAATGCTTATTTTATAGTCCAAGAGGGGTAAACGAGGCCACAGTTTCATGTCAGCAAGGAAGCCCACTCAAACACCAGAAGATGATGATAATGGCAACACTATTATAGGATCTTCTTATGTGCCAGCTAAAATGGTTAAGTTATTACTCCTAGCCACAAATGCAGACATATTTAAGAGAAACTGGTGTGGAACCATCTTCCTTTCCAACTCCATAACAGTTTACTAATATTGGAAAAGCTAATTCATCATACTTTGCACACACACCAGCTAGGTCTCCAAGTTCCATATAAAAGTCATCGTCAAACATTTGTCCAATATTGCATCTTATAACATTTGGCTCTAGGTGTCTCATGGCAATTTTTTCGGATCCATTTGCATTCAATACTAAGTGTTTCGATAAGTCTTTGGAATTTGAAGGCTCTTCCTATTAACAATAATTGGGATTTTACACTTCATACTAACCTATTCCTCTTATTCAATCACCATAGTGGGACTTAAATTTCCTACCAATTAGCTTTGAACACCACCATGACCAACTTGTAGAAGAAGAAGGGGATGAAAATATGTCAAGTCAAGAAGATCATCCATACAACAATGACCTCAAAGGGATAGACAACAACCTCATTGTAGTACTGGAAGTCATTATTTTAATGAATGGTATTATTATCTCTTTTTTTTTTTTGTCATAGATATTATCATCCTTGGTTTATGTATTCTTAACTTTAAATTCTATGCCTTTATGTATACTCTATGTATTATCCTTTCTCATTATTTAACTTCCCATTTCATATTACCTTTTTTTTTTTTTCTATTTTTATGCATATATTATATAATTAATATATATCATAAATGGTTTTCACATATTTTAAAATTATACTTTCATTTTCCATCCATTCATACTTTTTAACTTTTATAATTTCATAAATTAATCTTTGTCCATTTTTCAAATGAAATATTCTATTGAACCTTTACAACATATATTCACTCATTTTTTAATATGGTCTTCAATTTTTAAGCATTTGTAATTACATCATCATAATTTAAATGACTTATAAGATCATATATTATAAGTTCAACTGAAAAAATACTTACGTAAATTTAATAGTTTGGACTACATTCAATATTGGTAAATTATAAGGGTTTAATTATAAATTTATAGGGACTACTATGAAAATTAACTGAAACTTTAGGGGCTAAGAAATATATTTCCCTCAGATTATTTGGCGGTAGCAATGCATGCAAACCACGATTTTCACCTTCTCGTAATACTTCAGAAAAAAAAAAAAAAAAAAATCTACCCACATATAGAACAAAATGCATCCCGTAGACGTTATTTTCGTGTTAACGGTGTCAATGTTTACAGGTTGTATCGCATGGATGCAGTTGTTGTTGGATCATGTGGATGCCATTCACGAGACCACATAAGGAAAAACCTAAACACGTTTTTGGTATTCCCTTGATTCATTAAATTTCAAAAAAAAAAAAAAAACTTTAAGAATCTAGGTAAGAATAAAAAAGGAAGGTTGTGCAAGATTAAAAGCATGAAATATTTTGATTGGAGTAGTACGGTAAAAAAAAAATACCAAAACTATTCTTGCTTCTCAACAAAGTGTACAATAAAAAACATTATAGTTAATTAATTTGGAAAGGGACCATAGGAATGAAACAAATGACTAGTTAATTTGTTCATAGAAGAAGTTGCTCAACTATTTGGAGTCATATACATATACGAGGAAGTGGTCCGAAAATAACCACAGATTTTTCTGCAAATGGTCCCAATTGAGTCATTGGTCTTATTCCATTTGCCTCCTAGTTACACCTCAAAATGCATTCAACTAGCTGGATTCTTGGTTTTTCATGTTACTGTGTCTTGGATATTTTTCTGGTATAAACGACAGGAACTACTATTTTTTTCATTCAAAATTTTATTTATAAAATATTTTATTTGGATTATATAAAAAAAAGTGGTTGACAAGTGATAGACAGTGGGACCAAGGGGTGACTAAAAATGTAACACAAGTAATAATACTAATGAACGAAACCGACTCATTTGGATTATGGGAAATTTGATAAAATTTAAATTATTAAATGAAAATTTAATAGTTTAAATTTTTTTTAAAATATTAACATTTATTATGTTAGATTTGAACTATTAAATGAATGAGTTTAATTTTAGTAATAAATTTATTAAAATTAATAAAATAATGTGATAATAAATTATGTCATAATTAGAGAATACAGTATTTTTTAGAAAATATGTGATTATCACTCAAAACCAATTGGGGCATATAAGGCTTGATCCTAAATATTTGTATTTGAGTTTTCTTTAATTCTGATATCTTGTTAACAATTGATTTACTCCATTTGAATAAATAAAAGTACGTTAAGTTGGATTGGGACAGATTAAAATTGGTTTTTTTACTTAAATGTACTTAAAGAAATTTTTAGAAACACAAAAAAGGAAATCTTAAATGAAATTTTGAAAAAGTACAAACCATGAATTTTCTAACAATTTTGGGTCCTCCAATTCTCTTCTTCTTTTTCCAAAGTTATATATATTTTTGGAATAAATATGCTAAATTTTTATATAGTTTTCATAAAAAGAATTATTCACCTTTGACCTTATCCAAAAATCTATTTATTGTTGGATAAATAAGCTGAAAAATAAAATAATTTTCATTAAAGGATTTTTCACCTTTTTTATCTTTACTTAAGAATCATGAACTTTAATGAGAGGTCTGATATATAAAACACCTTTTATTCTTTCAATTTGAATTGTTTACTATATACGGTTTAAGTCACTGGATCATTAAAACTTACCATAACCGCATATGATTATTATTAATTTAATAATTCAAAATCTGCATAGCATCAAATTTATGTTTTCTACTAATTAATACATTTTAAATCACTTGATAGCCATGGAAAAATTAATATAAAAAAGGTCTATTTTTTAAATGTAGTCTTAAGTTATTCTAATTAATAAACAACTAGTAAGAGTGTAAGTATTTTCATAGCTGTTGTTTTCAAAATAAATTAATTTCAATGGATTAATTTATTCAATTCATTAAAATAAATAAATTACGTTGTATACCTACGATCTGTTTAAAATCTCCATTTATTCGTTAAAAGTGATTGTCAATAATTGAATTTAATTTTTTGAAGTATTAGGATGAGGAAAATTATAAATATAAGAAAATTTAAACTTTACAAATATACTTCTTTGGCCAAAAAGAAAAATATATATGTAATTGCTTCATGTTTCAATGACCAAAATTAATAGCATATATAGTCACAATTGCAGAAGCAATTACCATTTCAATAAGAAGTATATAAAATATATTTTCTAGATCCACAATCTTTCATATTATTGATATATCAACTTATAAAAAAATAAGATTAATAAAATAAAAAATATAGAATCCCAGAAGAATTATATACTATACTTTTGTGCTTATATGTAAACAATGGCAATTGGAAATTTATCAATCTAATTCCGAAAAATTGAGTATTATTATCACTCATACTTTAATAAGTAAATAATTTTTGCATAAAGTCCAAGAATTAATTTAATAAAAAATTTAAAAATAAATTGCAACAACTTCTCAAGAGGTATTACTAAATTACACTTGACAATTGTTTTTGTTTAAAAAATAATACTCAGCTCGTATGGTATTTGATTATATATTACACAAACCCCCTTCAATTTTCTTTGTATAGAATTTTTATTTTTTTAAAAATAATAAACTTTAGCTAATTGCTTTATCTAAACTCATATTTGAATGTTAGTTGGATAAGAGAGATTGAAATAACTTCCCATTTTTCATTTTTTTAAATATTAAAAAATATTTAACATTTATTATTATTTTTGTGAGAAAACTGACATACCAAACCACCAGTAACAATAATAGCAATTGCTTGAAAGTGAGAAGTACTGAAATTGAACCCTTAATAAGAGAAAGTGGTAATTCTGAATTGTAATTTTTGGTCAAGTTTTGGTCTTTTTATACCCCAAAGGAAAAAAAGGGTCAATTTGCAAAGTCTTCATTCTAAATTGTTGATTTTGGTCTCTTCGTGGTGTTGCCAGGAACAGGAGTCCCAGACAACAATAACAGCAGAAGCAAGCTGATTTTCTGTTGTGTCCCACCGTACACTTCAGCATCTTCTACAACATAGTCATCCTCCAACAAACAACACAAAAACTGTTTGTCTGTCTCCCTCTCTCTCTCTCTCTTTTATTTTCGAGAGTGTTTCTGTCTGTTTCTGAGACCTTCTTACCTGGGTTTCTCCTTCCCCAGTTTCTTCCGGCATTGCAATCTATGACTGAACACTGGAATTGCTTAGCTCTGGACTTAATCATCCTCAATGTAGCTCTAGCCTCCATCAATGGTCTTATCGCCCTCCTTGCATTTGCTCAGGTTTCAGTTTTCTTTCTTCTTCTTGTAGTTCTTTTTCAGGGATCTTTATAATTTTTTCCTCAGTTCTGAGCTTTAGATGACAATGTGTTGTTATTTTCATGGTCAATGTATTGAACTGATGATCAATAAACTGTGGCTTGTTTGGTATTGGAGCAATTAATGCAGGAGTAATTTCTCAAAATCCCATTTTTCCAGTGCTTCAGTTTCACCTTCTGGGTTATGTGATGTATTTCTAGGGTATGTTTGGATTGAGAAGAATGGAGGGGATGGGAAGGGAAGTGAAAGTTCAATTTTTGATGTTTTCTTTTATTTGGATTTAAATCTAGCATTGTCTCATACTATGTGTTTGGATCGTGGAAAATTGAGGGGAAAGGAAGGAAAACGTGTTTATTTAAATCAAAATCAAAGAAAATGTTAAAAATTGAAATTTTAATTCCCTTCCATTCTCCTCAATTCAAATATACCCCCTAGATATTCTTTAGATGGTGGAATTTGAAAATAGTAAGGCAAAAAGGGGTTTGTTCGGGTTGGACATTTAAGAAAAGAGAATTTATAAGCTTTTGGATAGGCAATACTCATAAAAAAGGATATAAATGATTAAAAGAGACATATTACAAAGTACAAAGGAAATTTTTTCATTTCTTCTTCTGGTCTATGCTTCTTAGATAACACATGTTGGTGGTCAGTTCTGTCGGCAACATTTCTCAACATTAGTAGATCAGTTGACTGCGTATAGAACTTTAGAATGTTGGATTTTGTTCAGGTCTTGATAGGCTTAAGTCTTCAAATTTGAAATTTTTGTGCTTCTACAATTTAAAAGCCCTTGTATTTAAATTCTTCGTGATCTGCTTTAAAACCCTGCCCACCCTTTATTACCAAGGAAAAGGGGTGTTAAGAAATGCTACCTAAAATGTGAAATAAGCAGTCCCTTGTTCACAATTTGAAATATTTGGGGTGGCAACTATGTGCTCTTGACGCTGAAATAATATTTACCTGTTAGTTAAATAATTTTATAATCAAACAAATTTGCATGAGTCTGCTTGAATTGCAATTTTTACTTCATATTATGCTTTTCCCGAGGGTGCCTATGCTTGATTATTAGAAAAAGAAATCCAAGATGTGAATTTTGTATGCTATTACTTGAAACATGTTGATAATATCTGCTAGTTGCCAGGCTTCTAATCATTTTTGTCTTCTTCTTGTTGAAATAAAAAAACATGACAGTATGAATGCTTAATTAACTGCAAAAGGCTTATGGTCTCTCTTATCCTTTTAGTGCTCTCTTATCCTTTTGATCTTGCTTTTGCTGCCACTATGTTTTGCAACATTCATGCAAAGTCCAATTCTATATGGGGAGATAACAATCCAAAATAATTATGGCTCTGAAGTAAACAATTTTTTTTCCTCCATTACTATCTGTGTTACATAATTTAGCACTATCTTGTGGCAGCTTATGAGGATTCATAGCAGAAGTCAACAAGATGGTTGGACTCGCCAAAAAGTAAGTGCCATCTTATCAGCTTTTTCAAATTCTCATATTTCTAATTATATAGTTTAAGATGCTGATGTTTGCAGTACATTGTAATGATTTTGCATCATGTATAAGAAATAAGCAGTAAAAAATTGGGAGCTTTACTTATTGAATAATGCAATTGCCAAAATTTTTAAGGAATCCAAGCAGTACAAATCTGCATTTAAAAATGGCTGCTAAAGTTAATGGCTGCAACCATCAGAAATATTCTGCTATTAGATATATCGATTTGATGGGTTAAAAGAGAACTACATTTATGTGGACACCCAATTGGTTTTATCAGCTATGCTACATTAGAAGCAAGTTGGTGCTAAGTTGCAAAGAAACATGAATTAAGTAATGCTTTCTGAGATAAAATAATGAGTGTAGAAGAATAGTCCACGTTTTCATTTTTGGTATTAGGTTGGCAATCTTCCTTGGCAAAATCCTCAATAAATTCTTGACTATAAAATGACCAATTTTAGTCTAGTATCAACACCTTTTATGACAATGCATACCCTTCACCTCAATCTAATAAAAATGTTTGTAAAAGGTATTTACAACCTGGAGAATTTCCATATTTTCTATACTCAATGTGAAGAGGAATTATACAGAAATGTGACTGCTTAGGGGAATCCATGTCTTCTTGATATTGTGTTGCCGCCTGCATATCAAAAAATAATCTTAATCACCCATTGAATTACATTGTGACTGAAAATCCATTTGTTAATTAGTTAAAGTATAGAAGATACTGTATAACAGTATGGTGGATAATTCTGGGGAACAGTGTGATAGATAATTTGTAAATTAGTTAAAGTATAGAAGATACCGTGTAACGGTATGGTAGATAATATTTTGCAGCTGATCACTGCTGGCCTTCCCTTGTTAGACCTTGAAGATGATGCTATCTCTAAAAGTTGGTTATGAATTGCTAATTAATTTTTTAAGCTGTAAATTCTTTGTCAAGATTAGTTTAATACCTCAAACACCGTCAGAAACCAGGTATTACTAGCCATCTTAAGTTTGCCCATTGTTATGCAGTAGTCTCTATACATAAATTTCCCTCTTTTGTTACATATTTAAATTTTAGGTAGCTTATAAAACTTTGCCTAGTAAGCTTGCACGGTTATGCTTTTCTCCTCCTCCTTGTACTCTCCTCTCAGACTTCCCTTTTACATTTACAATGAATGTGTGTGTGTGTGTGTTGTGTGTGTGTATATATATCTTAATCCTTTCAAAATTGTGCTTGTTCAATAGAAGGACATAAAATTACCTTCATCCTGGACTAATCTTTCCTGTGGTTTTTCAATATTTAAATACTAGCGAAAAGTAAGTTAGTTGTTGAAATTCATTGACATTGTTGACTTCTATTTTTCAGGTACTCCATCTCATGGTTGGTTTGTCCAACTCAGGTATGACTGAGTTCATGTTTTGCTTCATTGGGAAATAAACTAATAATTTTGGAATTAATTTATTAATTATGATAAAATCAAATTTTTAAGACACTTTTTCTATTTCATGTGTTCTTAGCATTGATCACAATACAAGTTGAATTAATACTAATAATAGGAGAGTTTAAAATTTATCTCACTGTTAATTCAAGTCATTTACATCTAGTAAATTCACAGTCTTTTCAACCTGGCTTTATTGAAGCTGTTTGCTGAGGTAAGTCAAGTTAATCATAATGAAACAGGTTACCATGTACTATCACCCACTGACGCTGCTAAACTAGTGAAGTAGTAGGCAGGCATAACTTCTCTCATCTGGGAGTAATTTAAATCTGGGGCCTAGCTTCATTTGACTAGGATTTATGTCATTTTCCTGTATTTACTTTCATACAACAAACACATCTATTACAGTAAATGTAACCACAAAATAAATATTTTAATGTCATCTCCTGCAGTTTCTTCCTTATTTTATTTTTGATTTGCACCTTTAGTTGTTTCAATGACTTAGCCACCAGAGGCCCTTTACTTAGACCGCTAGATCTTTTTCTTAGATGCATCCATGTAATGGGGTGATTTGGTATTTAGTTGTTACAAGCATGTGATTTATATATTTGTGTTGTAAAAGATAGATTTGATATTGAAGATTGACATGCATAGCTGACCTGATGCTTTTAAATTTTCTCTTGTCAGGGTACTTCATATACTTTATATCTACTATTGTTGCTACATGTAACGGGTGGCACTGTTGGTCTCATGCATGTGGTTTTATCCTAATGGGTACGTTTTATTTAGCTAAGAATGTATGTGCAATATGCAGCCTAAATTTCTATTTTTCAAATTCTGTTTGTTGAGACTTGAGTGTCAAGTATTCATTTCTAATGATGAGATGTTGCTGCAGCCTCCCCAAAAATTCTGTTCTTGGCAGTATTTCTCCTACTGTTATCATTCTGGTATGTCTATATAATCCTACAAGAAAATTTGTTTCTACCACATATTTGTTTTCCCTCGTTTTGTAAATATTCACAATTATATTATCAGTAGTCTCCAGTGGGGTAGATGCAGGACCCCTAATCTTCCCATATTACAAGTAGCAGTAAGATCTTGGAACAACAAAAGCAACTAAGGACAATCTGACAACATAAAAAAAATGGGCATGAGAAAAGTTCGGATGTGGCAATTTTAAAGCTTCTTTTTCTATCAAAAACGAATTAGGATTTCGAAAGCTAGCTTCAGGAGCATGTGTGTTTATGAGGTTAGAAGAGAGAGGGGTGGAGAATCTATTTATGTAATAATGGGCTAGGGTTGGCTTGAGATTCAAAATAGGTAAAAGGGGGATATTAAGATTATAGTTGTAAATTGAAGTACGTTAGGGACTTATACTATGCCTTGGAACATTTTTATTCTTATTCTAAATTATATGCCTACTTTATATGCTGATGATTAGGGATTGGATTGTTCACAATTTTAGAATTTTGAAGGTCAGACAGAACTGTATCTTTTGACAAGGTTTATAATTATATGAAAGGAGCACGAAGATTTGGTAGTCCAACAACCACTGTGGAGTAATTAGGGGACTGTGAACTTTTAGCAATTTGTTTTTCTTAGACTTTATCATATGAAACCACAGAAAAGAAAAAGAAAAAGATAGAAAAGATAAGGAGCTCTGTAATGTGGGCTTGTGCTTTGTTTTGGAATCAATTTTATAATATGAGTGTCTATTTTAATATCTTACCCTGTTGACATTGCATTTTGTGGCATATAAGTATTTCAATTACTAAATGCTACATTTTCTTTTAGAAGTTTTAATTACTTAAGACTTCATTTGCAACAATTGTTCATACCGGTGACTCCATCTTAAGAGAATTATGGCATTGCCTTGTTGCAATAACATTATCTTTGTTTGTCAATTTACATGTTTAAATATATTATTTGAGTAGCATGATTTTTCATCATACTATCAATAAAGTGATAAATATATAACATCACACATTAAATAAACTTGTGCTTTATACATCATACAGCTATTTCCAGATGAACTGTGTATTTATGAGGTATCTGTATCCCTATATGGGTGATAATTTTATAGGGTTGACCTTAGCCATCAGGCAAATGAAGAAGAAGAAGAAGAAGATAATGATGACAATAGCATCCAACAGGCCCTGTTGGAAGTTTTGAAGAGGAAGCCTCGTTCACCACACTCAAAAGACCACCGGAGATGCTGTTCATTCCAAGGCATTCATGTTGGTGGCCGGCAAAAATATGTCATTATGGTAATGGAGAAAAAATTGCCACATCAGGCATATGCCTTATTATAGTAGGTTTAATCACTAGATTCCCAATTTCATTTTAATTTGAAGCTATTCCTTCCTCCAGATTGTTCTTCTGATCTTTCTTGTGATGATGTCATTCGGCATGTTGATCTGGTTTGGCATTGGAAAAAATCCAATAAATCCTTCAGTAGTTGCTCAGGTATGAAACTTTTCTCCTCCTTCCATCATCTAGTTTTTTAGCTTGTTAGAGCTGCCTAAAATTTTCTTCCATGAGTTTGTCTTTGTAGTTGCAAATTCTGACAGTATCTTACTGAAGCAATCATCTAATCTAGCATATGACTTCTGGTAAAGCATGGGATGTTAGTAAAGTTAAGGAAACAAACAAAGAAGGGTGCTGGCGCACCAACATTCTAGAAAGGGAAAACTTTCAATATGAAAGAAAAAAATTTGTAGCCAAGGTAGCATGGTTGTACAGATTTGGTGGTACTGCTTAGTTTCAGAGTCACTTATGCAGTGGCAGAGACAAGACCTTGAGATACTGGGGGCCAAAAAAATTTCTCCTTCAAAATTTTTATATCTTATTTTAAAAAATTACAGTTTTCTAGTGTATCATACGTATAAATTCGAATTCCTTCCTTTTAAGCTTTTGGATTAACCTAAACAAAATTATCTCACTAGCAATATTAGTATCCTGATGTTTCCCCTTCTAAATCTAGAAACAAGTTTGGATACAGATGAACATTGTACCAAGAGTTATTCTTCTTAACAACTTCACTGCCTAAATACCTATAAGGATATAGTTTTGTATCATACTCATATAGTGGATAAAAGGATACACTAAAAGAAAATATATCATCACTCATGAACATCGTAATGAACAGCTCAAAAGAGCACTTTGAAGGGAAAAAGTTATTTTTATCTAATGAAGCATAAAAAATTTTAACTGTCAGGTTGCAAAAAACTGTATATATAGAGCAATGAAAGTATCTTTATCCAATATTTCAAAAAGTTTAGTTGTATTTTGAGAGATAATTGTTTTGGTCCAACTGAAAACAAAATATTGACATTTGAACTTGATTATGTTCTACTTAGCTATTGTAATACTATTATTTACAAAATTATATTGAAGGCATGCATAAATTGAATATAGAGCAATTGAGAGCTTGATGAACACTTCATCGAACCAACTCTCAATCTCTTAGCTATCAACTCATCAGAGTCTAACTAAAGCTAATGGCAATATTTTTGAAAAAAAAAAAAAAAAAAGAAGGGAAAATTGAGTGGGGAAATGGGCAAACATAGGTGGGGAGAAAATAGGAAAAGGAGGAAGAAAAGAAAAGAAATGAAGGAAAAGAGGAAAACAATACATATGTGGGTTCAGTGAATTAATGTTAAAATGTCAAATAATTAAAAAAATATGTGTGAGTTCAGTGAGTTCAATGCATCCAATAGGTTTAAAATTTCGAAATACATAAACACTATACGTTCAATTTTTTAAAAAATTGGGAAGCGGGGGGGGGGGGGGGGTGCCCCCCCTCAAAACAATGTAACTCTGCCTTTGCACTTATGTGACATCTCCTGCCTATTTCATAATGTACTGGTGGCCATGTGTTAAGTTGAACTTTTGTTCGTGTGGACTAATAATGTATTATTTGTCATTGATGCACTAAGTATTAGCATGCCATTAAGAAAGCATATGCTTAAATATCAAATTGTCTAAATTTTCTGGTTTAGCTTGGGGCTGATTGTCATGTTCCAAAAGACCTTTCTGAATCATAATTGTTGAGGGTTATTAGGATTAGAAAGCTGAAAGTTTATCTCTAAGACTAATTCAATTAATTTTGTATTCCAAGGTCATGGGCTGTATTTCAGCTTATATTTCTGTAATTGTTTTGGTAGCATGCTCATAGATATCATCGTCTTATTTTGTTGAGAAGAAATAGAGTCCATGCATGAGGAATTGGAAATCCCTCGATCTCATAGAACCATAACAATGATATGGTCAAGTGGAAGTGAAGCACTAGGAACTGAGTTCATAGGACACCTATGATTTTGCATTTGTGGTATAAATTTGATACTGGTACAAGTCATGTGAAGCCTTATATGATGGAGAACTTGGGTTAGGCGAGACACTTCTAACATAAGCATATTTTTGGTACTTAAGATCATCTATTAAATATTTTGCTGATATCCAAAACTTTATATGTACTATGAAGATAGTGTTTTGAAAAGCTATTTCTGAAAAATTTAAAAAGTCAGCAGATAGAGAATTAATGAAAAACAGCTTCTTTTGCCCTTTTTCTGGAATCTAAAATTTGTTGCTTCTCCAAAACGTGATTATTTTTAAAAAAACCTTCCTTGAAAAGAAAAATCCATATGGATCTTTTTAGACAAGCAAGTTGTCTTTACGGTGTTTGTTTAATTACTGAGGCTTCTTATATATGTTTTACTAACACTCAAACCTTTATATATGGTCTTGCTACCCGGTCTATGTATTCTTTACAATATGTAGTGTTATCAATTTCTGGTTTGAGACAAGCATATTTCCATTTTTCAGTATATAATCTGTTATTGGGTGGTTTAAAACTTGTTGTGCTTAATCGACTTGAACGTTAATTCTTTAGGCTTATAAAGAAGAAATCCATTTCAGTTTTATCTTTTCAAGGTGAATTTCTTGCTTATCATCTTTTATTAACTTTTGTTAATTTTGCTTAATTAATCATATATTAATTAATATTGAAAACCATAGCATTGTGAGGCCTTATTATGGCACCTTTTTTTCTTCTAAATAAAAATTGTGCTCAGTTGTTTATCTGTCAATAATTGCAACTTGTGCAGGTATATGAAAAAACTCTTGCAGTAATGACACTTGTATTGGCTGCTGCATTAGGCTGCTATGGTAAGAATTCTTTCCCTCCATAACCACCATCATGTAGTTTTTTATTCCAATAATCTAAGTAATTTTCTTCTACGTCCATTTTTTCCCTCTATAGGTTTCCTTCTATACTTCAGACTGAGGAAAGTACGATCTGAGAAAGCTTCATCTGAAATGTGGAAGGTATATTGTAGAACTTATTGTTAACTTCATTTGTACATGCTCTGTACTTATATGAAACATACTCCGCAGCTTCTACTGAAATCATAGCTGTGTACTCTTTCTGCATATTTTATTGTTCTGACATATTTGCTGGTTGCTAATGTATGCATGCAGGTGGCCAGTTTAGCGGTTGTTTCCGTGATATGTTTATCGTCAAGTGCATTAGTAGCTTTTCTCACAGATATTCCTGTAAGTAGTTTATTGTTGTTAGCCTATTCTTTGTATGGCTGCCCTTCTATATTTCTGTACTTAAATGCTGTTTTAACTTCACTTTGGACATTCTCGCAGCTTTTCTACCATTGGCATCTGAGGCTTATATATGGAGGCAAAGCTTTAGTTTACCTGATCTTCTACTATTTTGTAGGTAATTACTCAGTCTTTCATGATCATGTATGACTGGGTGAAAACATTACTAATAAGTCCTTGTGACGAACCTTGTATTCTGAAGTTGGCCAGTAACCCTTGAATTGCATGATTAGATAGAATTTGTTGAAATATGCAAATTTTCTTTGGAGTATATTATTAAGTGGGTTTATGTATATGGAAATTACAGGCATCTCATAGACTATGTGTCTAGTTTTCTCTGTTTGGACTCAAGTATCATCATCCCGTTACTCTCTCTCTCTCTCTCCTCTTCCCTCATCCCCTAGCCTGAGTTAGTTATGCAGAATCTTCTCCTGGTCCCCGCCAGCTCACCCTTATCAACTTTGGCCCTCCTCTCATATAACTGACCAGTGATACTCCTTTTCATAGATCCTCCATGATAGTACTGTGTTCATTCACTATGACAGCTATACAGAGTGCCACCAAATTAATAAAGGATTTTCAGATTCTGGCAAATTATGATAATTGATTTTTTTGTTTAACTTGTTAGGTTCTTCTTTGCCATCAGCTTATGCGTTATGGATCATCAGAGAATTGCCACCCCCAAACTCTAATCATGAAGATATACAACCAAGAACATTTACTTATATCAGCCAAGGGCATTCCAGTTCCAGCACAAATCAGCCTCGGTACTGGACTATTGCAACAAGTTCAAGGAATCAGGTTTGTCATCTATTTCTATATTTCCTCCTTCAAATATACTATCTGAATTGAAGCTTCCAGAATATGAAAAGTCACCTTGAAGTCTTGAATGGTGTTTTAATTCTTTTGATGCTTCAGTAATTCTGCTATATTTTTTGCCAATGCTACTTGTTTGCTTAAATTTCGGATCTAAAATATGAGTCCAATAAGGTAAAATTACCATATATAGTTCTCACATGAAAGCAAAAGCTTGAAGTGTGAATAGAATACAAACTCACCATTGACCATGCTGAAACTTGATTGTATAGGTGGTGCAAAGATTAAACTCGAGTCTTGACCACTTGGTTATAGAATCACTGATATCATGGCAAGGACCATTTCCCCCAAAAGCTTAAGATTTTAAGTGAAGGTCCGTGCATAGTTCTATTATAATCTCTAACAAGCCCAAAGGTTTGAGAGCTGATAGTAAGTTCTCAGATTCCATGAAAGAGGGTGTACTAGGGTTTTGGAATTAGTCATGGAAATAATTCATTAAGCTCAATGATTATATTGTGAATATAGTGTCTCTTATAATGAAGAAAATTAACCCCTGCTGTGGACATGGACATGTAATTTGCTGAGCCATATTAAATTTTCCCAATGTGTTTTTCTTCTAACTTTAAGGCTATGTTTGGAAGATTAAGAGAGGATGGAATAGAGTGTGTAGTGAAGGGCAAGAACTTGTATTTCACCTTGTTGAATCACATAGACAACATGAATATTTATATACAAAATCTACACTTAGAAATGAGGCTAATAAATATAATAGTTAAACTACTAACTACTAGTTGAACTAATAAATATAAGAGTGAGACTAATAAATGTGCTAGTTGACAATATGTGGATATGTTGCAACACTCCCCCTCAAGTTGGTGAATAGATATTCTGCATTCCCAACTTGGATATAATGGTTTGAAATGTTGCACTGTTGAGCCCTTTGGTGAAGATGTCTGCTAGCTGGCCTCGTGTTGACACATAAGAAGTACAAATAAGACCACTTTCTAGCTTTTCTTTTATGAAATGTCTGTCAACTTCAACATGCTTTGTTCTATCATGTTGCACTGGATTATAAGCAATGCTGATAGCGGATTTATTGTCATAATATAGTCTCATAGGTCCAACCCGCTTGATTTTTAAGTCATCGAAGATGATCTTTAACCACAATAATTCACAAATTCCAAGTGTTATAGCTGTAAATTCTGCCTCAGCACTAGACCTGGCTATCACGTTCTGTTTTTTACTCCTCTAAGTTACTAAATTACCACCTAGGAGAGTATAATAACCCATAGTAGACCTTCTGTCTATTACTAATCCTGCATAGTCAGCATCTGTATAGACCTCTAAAGTTAATTCCGTGTTCCGCTTGAATAATATCCCATTCCTTGGAGTGCCTTTCAGATAGTGTAAAATCCTGTGAACATCATGTAAGTGTACTTGTTTGGGATTATGCATAAATTGACTTACCACACTTATTGCATATGCTATGTCAAGTCTGGTATGTGAAAGGTAGATAAGTCTTCCCATCAACCTTTGGTACATTTCCTTGTCAATAGCAATGTCATCCTTGGCTTCTCCAAGTTTATGATTTGAATCAATCGGTGTATTAGCTGGTTTGCATGCTAGTTTGCCTGTATCTTTTAGTAGATCTGTCACATATTTTTGTTGAGAAATAAAGATACCTTGTTTTGAATATGCTACGTCAATTCTCAAGAAGTACTTTAATTTTCTCAACTCTTTTATCTCAAATTCATTTGATAGATGTCTCTTGAGCTCATCTTGTTCTATCTTGTCATTTCTGGTGACAATGATATCATCAACATATACCAGCAAGACTGTGACTCCCCCGGAATCCCTGTGTTAAATAAACAGAGTATGGTTTCCCTGACTTTGCTTATAGTAAGAGGCTAACATTACTATGGTGAATCTTCCAAACCAAGCTCTCGGAGATTGTTTCAAACCATATAACGCTTTCTTCAGTTTACACACTTTGTTTGCAGTTTTGCTGTCTCCAAATCCTGGTGGAATATTCATGTAGATTTTATCATCTAGGTCCCTATGAAGGAAATCATTATTCACATCATATTGTTGAAGTGTCCAATTATAAATAGATGCTAATGATAACAGGATTCTCACAGTATTCATTTTGGCAACTGGAGTAAAGGTCTCTTAATAGTCTATGCCATAAGTTTGAGTGTACCCTTTAGCAACCAACTGTGCTTTATACCTCTCCAATGATCCATCAGCTTTATACTTAACTGAGAAGACCCACTTACACCCTTTGAGTTTCTTTCCTTTTGGTAATTGGACCAACTCCCATGTCTTGTTTTTCTCTAATGCTTCTATCTCAAATTTCATGGCTTGCCTCCATTCCTCCTTGACCAATGCCTCAGATAAATTATTTGGAATGATAATGGAATTTAAGTTTGCAAGAAAGTTTTTGTGAGTTGGATAAAACTTGTTAAATGACACAAAGTGGGAAAGAGGATATAATGGGTGCTTTGTACATTCTCTAGTTCCTTTCCTAATGGCAATGGGGACATCAAGATCAATGTTTAGGGAGCTAGGGTTAGAATTTGTGCTTACCTCAGTTTCAGAACTACCAGACATAAGTGCAAAGAGTTGGGCTTGCACAAGTTCAGGAGCTAGAGCTTCCCTTCTTGTATACACCTGTAAATACCTCACATTATCAAGATTGGTGTTATTCTTAATAACCGATTCAGTGTGGGGACTAACCAAAGTGGGAGTAGGATCATTAGAAGTGTTAGGACTGGATTCAGGGCTAGGTGGATTTTCAAAAGTGGTAGGGTTGGACTTGGGAAGGTCAAGAAAAGATGAAATATCAAGAAAATATGCTTCCTTGTCTTTCGTACTAGTGTGCTCCCCCTGAAGATAAGGGCTCGAAAAATAAGGAAGATGTTTTGCAAATGTGACATCAATAGAAACAAAGAACTTCTTCGTAACAGGATGATAACATTTGTAACCTTTTTTAGTAGAGGAATATCCCAAGAATATGCATTTAAAGGCTTTTTGATCTAACTTCCCTGTGTTATGAATATGTACAAATGCAGTGCACCCAAATATGCGAGGTGTAAGGCCATTGGTAATTCTTAGATCTGGATAAAATTGAAAGAGAACCTCCATAAGAGTTTTATTGTCTAGAACACGAAAGGGTAATCTGTTTATAGTGTATGTAGCAGTAAGGACAGCTTTCCCCCAAAAAGATTTAGGCATGTTTGCATGAAATAGATAGGCATGAGTCATAGATAAGATGTGTCCATTTTTCTGCTCAGCTATGCCATTTTGTTGAGGAGTATATACGCAGGATGATTCATGGATTATGCCTTCCTTTTGGAGGTAGGAAGACAATGTGTAATTGAAGTAATCTCTCGCATTATTAGACTTAAGCCTTTTAATTTTAACCCCAAATTGATTTTGAATCATGTTATGGAAATTAGGAAATAGTGTACTCACATCTGACTTATTTTTTAGAAGAAAGATCCAAGAAATCCTAGTGTAATTATTGATGAAAGAAACAAATCATTTAGCACCAGAGATATGAGGAACAGGAGATGGTCCCCAAATATCACTGTGAATAAGAGTGAAGGGAGAAGAGCTTCTTGTATGACTGATAGGAAAGGAAACTCGGTTGTGTTTTGCTGTTTCACAAGTCTCACAATGAAAATTGGCAAGATTAATTTTATTAAACAAAGAAGGAAACATAATTTTCAAAGTTCCAAAGGAAGGGTGACCAAAACGACAGTGGTAAAGCCAAATTTTATTCTCAGTAAATGAGGATCTTGAAAAGGAAGACAAGGACATGGGAATCTTGATATCATCAGCATTTGTAGGTGGCACTGAATAATAAAGTCCATCTTGTTCCTTAGCAAGCCTAATCCTCTTCCCTGTATCCTAGTTTTGAAAAATACATGAAGTAGAGAAGAAAGTTACTTAACAATGCAAATCTTGTGTGAGTTTTTTTATGGATATAAGATTTGAGGATAACTTAGGAACATGAAGAACATTTCTAAGAACAAAGGAGGGAGATATTTGGATATTCCCAAAGCTTGCTATGGTAACAAGTGAACCATTTGTAACTGATATTTTCCAATTGCTAGGGCATGGAGTGTAAGTTTTAAAAAAATAAGAAGAATAGGTCATGTGATCTGTTGCTCCTGAATCAAGGATCCAAGAGTCCTAGATTAATTTATTTGAGACATTTAACCCATAGGAGTGATAGGGATTACCTGAATGAGCTAGAGAGCAAGTACTGGTATTACCAGGAGGCTTCTCTAAGGTCTCCAACAAGTTGCGTAGTCTTTCAACTTCATTTCTGGTAAATCCTTCAAGAACTGGAGGTTGGACTTAGTTGGGCTGCATCAAATGGGCTTGCCTTTGAGCTTTTGTTGATCCACTTTTCATATTTTTTCCATGTAATTTCCAGCAATACTCCTTGGTATGTCGCGGTTTTTTGCAATAAGTACACCATAGATTATCACGATCCTATGCCTTGCCTTTCTTGTCTTCTCTAGACTGTTCAAGTGTTAGACTTTGATGTCTGCCACCATTAAGGATCATGGCAAACCCTTCAATAGGTGAACAACTAAGCATTACACCTCTCCGAGTCTCCTCAACCTGAACAATTGAAATAGTATGGTTAAGGGATGGTAGTTCATCTTTTCCAAGAAGTTAAATTCGGACTTGATCAAATTCAGCATTGAATCCTGCAAGGAAATCATAAACACGATCCTTTTCAATAAAATTTTTCAGTATTGTTGCATCTTCGCTGCACTTCATTTCAATACACCTGTAATAGTCCATTTCTTGCCAAATGTTTCTCAGTATGTTAGCATATTCTATAATAGATTTATTTCCTTGTCAAATCCCTGCAGCTTTAATTTTGAGCTCATACACCAAAGCAGCATCCTTAGCCTTGGAATAAGTCTGTTTAACAGTCTCCCATATATCCTTACTAGTGATGAGAAACATGTATGTATCACTTATCTTTGGATTCATGGAATTCTAGAGTCATGCCATTATCATAGAATTTTTCTTATCCTATGCTTCATAGTGCTTCTCACTCTTTAAGGGACCAGTTCCCAAAATATGGCTTAACTTTCCTTTTCCCTTCAATATGGTCTGGACAAGTTATGACCATTTAAGATAGTTTCTACCATTCAACCGATAATTGGGATGTAGGTTCTGTAAATCCCAATTACATTGAAATTTTCAGTCATATTGGTTTTGGAGGATACGGTGACTTTAGACATTTCTAAGGATAAAATAGGTAAAAAAAATAGTAGAAGAGGGAAGGGTTGCTTAAGGACACCTGGAAGAAAAATTTAACTGGCAAAAAACAGGGCTTAGGTTACAGCTCAGACAAGTAGTTTTATGGTGTCAAACCTGAAGGTTTTGGCTGGCTTTGATTGACTAAAAGATAACTGATAATTTTCTTCACACAAAAAAGAGAAATCTAAGAGATAACTTGAAAAAGGAAGTTAATCATAAACATACTGCCTATTCAACAACCAAAGTCAATGAGGCTAAATCAATTACCAGACAATCTTACACAGAAAAGGAGGATTCTCCAACAACAAACTCAGATTATATAACCCAAGTCACAATGTTGAAGCTTTTAACAATCTAGACTCAAAGAAGGAATTTGGCAAAAGAGTTCAAAATTGAGGATGCACCAATGGTTGGGCGAGAAAGTGCTGAAAAGAGGATTTCGATCACCGAAAAATTGATACGAGACGGAACAGATCCTTCACGCGCTATCACGCGCCAGCGTGTGATGCACTGCGCAGATGGCTTCGTTGGGCCGTGAGATTCACGCTCTGTATTTCCGGCCATCGAAAAGCTGGGACAGGCCGACCGAAATCTTCTGTCTTCCTTTGTGCCGGTGGTGAGATAAAATTAGTCACCTAAAGTGTTACCCTAGTTTATCCAGAAGGATGAACTAGAAAAAATAGCAATTGGGATACCCAGAAACGAGCCAAGAGTTCTGATACCATGTAGTGAAGGGAAAGAACTTGTATTTCACCTTATTGAATCATATAGACAACATAGATATTTATATACAAAATCTACACCTAGAAATGAGGCTAATAAATACAATAATTGAACTATTAACTATTAGTTGGACTAATAAATACAAGAGTGTAATTAATAAATGTGCTAGTTGACAATATGTGGATATGTTGCAACAGAGTGCAATAGAAGGTCATGAGTCATTTTATTTTTTGAAGAGTTTTAATGAAGAAAAGGAGGAACTCTTTTAACTATTGTTTGGAAGTCACACTTAAAATTAATTGATAGAATAACTTATAAATCTTTTTTCAATCTTACTGTTGTAAAACAAAGTAGAGTTAGTTGCATTTGTTTTCACCTTTAATTAATGAGAATGTAATTGTAATTTAATTAAGGTCATCAACAAAAATGAACTTTTGAATAGCAAGGAGGGAAGTTGGAGGTTGTCTACCATTCCATTCCATTAAAAAATAAGCTTCCAAACAGAGACCTTACTCACTTTAGCTATTTCGATCTCTGCCTTTCCATCCCATGTTATCCATCCAAACACAATACCCTAAAAATGAAAGAAAGTTTCCGGCAAAAGTCTTTTTATTTGTTCTTAAGTTTTCTCACTTCCATTTATCATCATAAAATTTAGTTCACAATGTATCTGCTCTGTTAAACCATATTGTATTTGTGGCATTGATCCTTCTGTGATATCTTGACTGTGTGGACCTGTCCCTCTTAGACCGATTTCTGACATAATGGAATTCACAATGATGCATGTGAGAAATTTCAGTCAACAAATCTCTCTTGTCAAGGTGGTATTACAATCTTACTTGAAGTGATAAATTTAATATTTGGAATGAATTAGAATCAAGGCCTATGATCTCTAAATTTCTTCAGTTTTATTATAAGATCTAACACACCTCCAGCATACAAAAATCCCTTGGGTTTGAAGTGTGGCCCACTATACAATACGTACAAAGATAATTTATGGATAATCATTACATGACACACTAAAAAGAAGATACATGCCAATGACGTATCATATTATGTTAATTGTATGTCAATTTTAAATAACTTATTGTTTTTATATTTTGACCTCATTATTTTTAAATTTTATTTATGAGTCCAAATTCTTTTTGAATTTTTTAATTTACTCTCTCTACATATTATTTTTCAGTAAATCACATAGACATATTAGTTTATAACTTTATTCACTCATTCCTATATTTTCTTTATTTTGCCAATAACTCTATAATTTCTTAATTTTATTCTTATTTTCGATTTATGAACTAATGTTTTGTGGGGTCACTATAAAATGAAAAGTAGAGGGGATAAATTAAAAGTTTTAAAAAAGTTTTTGGGTTTATAAATAAAGTTTTAAAATATTGAGATTAAAATATAAATATAACAAATTATTTTAAGTTGGTAGATAATTAGTATATTTTAACATGTCACTGTCACATGTTTTCTCACAATACATGCATTAGTGCAACCAATTTTATAATTACACCAAAAATGACACCTAATTTTAATTATGAGAGATGATATAATTTGAAATCTAAACCACATGGTTATACAATTTGTGATATTATATCAATAGTCACATTAACTCAAAAATTTAAACTATTAATTGAAGTCCTATAAATAATTTTATTCATATATATATATATATATATATATATATATATATATATGTATCTCTCATTTTATATTGCAGGGATCAAAAGCAAGTCCTATATGAGAGTAACTTCGTAAATGGATGAGCTCTTGTATGTTCCAGCAGCTGAAGAGAGATTTAAATGACATAAATGCCCTCAGTACATGATGAGTTGGGATTCTATGAGGGGTTCTCAAGGAAGTATCTATTGGCTTGCTTGCTTGCTTCAATCATTCAAGTAGATGCATGGGCTACCTCAAACTCCCTCGGATCTTCCTGTGTGCATGCAAAAGTATGAATAGTTAGTATTCATTTAAGCTAATCTCTTAGTAAGACTCCCTTTGTACATGCTCACATTGTACATAGTACAAGTCATGTTATCAAATGTAAATGCTTTCTAATTTCACAAATAGTATATTTGCCTTAGCATTTAAGAACTGGATTTTATCTTTTAAATATTATCATTTGATTTGACGTTTAATTTTTAAAAAAATTAATTTTACCTTCCAAATTTTCATTTGCACATATATAAAAATAATTGCTTTTGTGTTTAATAAACTATACAAATAGCAAAAATTCAATTATCCAATGAAATTTTTTAAATATAAATTATAATGATGCAAAATTACGTTTGATCCAAATTAATTTTAAAAATTAAATTAATCTAAAATCATGTTATCCAACGATAATATATGCAAAGTAGAATATGGCACCACATGAATAAGTTAATTTGGGAAAATATCCCATGCCTAATTTATATTTTATTAATTTAATAATTTGGCAATTTTTTTATCAAAAGACTAAATTGTATAAATTTATATAATACAATCTATATTTATAAGGTGATTTGTGTATACAGTATATTGTATAAACTTATATAATTAGCTCTAGTAAACTTTGCTTAATATGGTCTAATGCAAATATTATTAATTAAGTCTTTCATGTTCTAATTAGATCGAATTGTATAAGAGTGCATAATATTAAAATTTTATTAGATTTTACTCTATCAAATTTTATGTTATCAAATCTTATAATACCATACTTTACCCTATATAATGTATCAAATGCATTCTTACTGGAAATGGATTGGTGAGGGCATGTAATCATGCAACCGTTGGCTCACTAAGTTAACTTTGTTGAATTGGTTTATCTTAAATTAACAAGTTATATATATAGATATATAATTAAATGAACTATAATATATTAAAAAGTAATACTAATACATAAATAACTTCTTTTTATATATTAATATCTGAATATGAATCTATATAAATTAAATGTAGTATAATATGAAACTTTTGCATTTCTTAATTTTTAATAATAAAATTAAATAAACCTCATAATTTAATGACAAAATTATAAATTCATAAAAATAAAAAATACAGTATTAAATATAACTATAAAAACTGGACAAATGTGTTATTTTAGTGGTTAAGTTTACATGTTTACATAAATTTATTTAGTAAGTCACTTCAATCCAATTCATTCAACCTGTGATTTGAGTGAACCAACATATTTAATTTTTTCTTTTAACTAATAATTTTGAAAACTAAGACACTAAATTTTTATTACAAGTAATCTTTTATGACAAGATCCAAATGCTATTAATGAAAAATTTCAAAAATTTTATTATTTATTTTACCTTACTTTAGTTGTTCTAGTAGACTTGAACTATTTAAGTAATTATTTTGATTTGAATTTTGAAACTTGAAGCACCAGGTTAAGAGTTTAAAATTTAAATATAATTATTAAAAAATTTTATTTGAATTTTCAAAGACATTTCTTAATCGTGTATATTGTTTATTGATCTTTTAAGTAAATTAAACAGACCAATCATTGTGATTGATGCAAATAAAATTTTTGAAAAGATATCATTTTATTTTTTAATTATTATTAAACTTTTACTTTGGTCTCTTATTAATTATTTTTTAAAATACTTTGCTATTTATTGAAAAGAAAAAAAAATGCAGTTTATTATATACATATTATGTTATACATCAATTAAAAACATAACAATATATAATTTTTCAATTATATCCTCACACGCATATAATTTTTTGCAAATAATTATATTTTTTAATTTAAATTATATATATTTGTTAGTTAACCAAAGCTTATCACATTTTAATTAAATAGCATGATGGTAAAGATTAAAAAACTTCATTTAAATCTAATTCAATTGAAAATTTTGATTTTTTATTTTTATTTTTGATGTTATTATTATGCGTAATCTTTTAAGTTGATTTCAATTAAAAAAATTAAAAGTGATAATTTTAATTAATAGAATATTATTTTTTAAAAAATAAAAACTAAAATAAAAATTTAACAATGAGGTAAAGATTAAAATAATAATTTTTCCTGAAACGTTCAATGCGTTTTTGGATTGAATAAGATAAAATGGCAAGCTTCTCTGTATACATATATATTTTTTAATTTCCCGCCTCCGATTCAATGTCTCCATGGGCAACAGAAAAATAATAAAAAACGAAAAAGCAACAAACTGAAGGAAACGCTTTACCGCCGACGCAGAGACAGCAGAGTGATGAGGATTCGTTTGTTTACGGAAAAGCAAAAGCAGAGAGCAGAGAGGACTCACACTGTGCTTCCTTCAGAGTTTGCTTTCCAACTCTTTCCTTAATTCCTTCGTTCTTTTCTTGTCATCAGAGCAATTCCTCAGCCCAAAAAGCTTCATCCTTCTTGCCCCATCTCGCAATCAAAGTATCTCTTCCTCCCCATTACAAATAAATACATGTTCCCTTTCACCTCCCTCACTCTTAGCAATCCAATCTCTGCTTCAAACCCTGTGAGGTTCCGCAAGTTTCGAACTTTGTGGGTGCACTTCCAAGAAACGTCTCTGAACTGGTGGTGGTTGTGGCGCTGGCGCTGGCGCTGGTGGAGGCATGGCCAGCACGAGTGGCACCAAGGGCGTCTATGGCGTCACCCGGCCGCCGTCCCGGAGGATGACTCGCATGTCGACGAGGAATGTGGAGTTGCAGAATGATGAGAATTCTGTTGATAGTGAGATTGTGCCGTCCTCTCTTGCTGCCATTGTCCCCATTCTCCGAGCTGCCAATGAGATTGAGCCGGAGAATCCCAGAGTTGCTTATCTTTGTGAGTATATCTTACGCCTTTGGAACTGGAACTATTAGCTTATTCCTATTTAGTAATAGCCTCTCAATACTATGAAGTTGTTAAAGATAAAAAGTGAAACTTACTTCTAACTATAAAATTATTTGTCGTCTTGACATTCATGTGATGATTTGTTAAACTTTGGATAAAAAATACCACACGATTGTTAAGTGTTAACAAAACAAACGACATGAGGGTTGTATGACACATTTCAAGTCACAAGGGCAAACTAATTTTGGGCCAAATCACAGGGTTGGAAACTTTAATTTTACTTCTTTTCTTTTTCTTGGTGTGTATGAGGCCTTCCAAACTGGAAATAAAAAATTTCACGATTGTTTATTTTGCACTAGGATTAGACTTTTATTCCCTAGAAGACTTCCAGTTCTTTGTTCAAGAAAGATGATGAATGCTTTTTCTTTTTGATAGAAAAGTCTTTATCAGGAATAAAGATAATTGCAAGAGAAAAGGATGAGACAGCTGCCTAAAAGAGAGAACAATAGTGGAAAGAAACTAGGAATTAAGCAAATAACAATACCGCCTAATCCCTAGTCATCTAATTCAATTAGACTCCCTTGAAAAAACCATGAAGGGAACGTCAAAGGGAATCAAGATATACCACCCTTTCCCTTACTTCATTTGGAGTTGCTGTAAGCACCTTTTAAAGTAATGAAATCATGACTATTTATTATTTAATATATTAAGCTCTTTTTGAATAAATAGCTCGAGCTTATACTAGAAGTGCTTATTAAACAAGCTGTACTGTCATAAGTCTGGTCCAAAATAGGCTAATTTTTGTTTGAATAGACACTTATGAGAAATGCATATGTAGATGAAAAATCAATGAGAACAGTTTCCTTCAAAATTACTGTAGAAATGACTTGCATCTCAGTTGTTATTGAGCTTTGGCAGGCATGCAATTTTATGAGATTTGATTTCAAGCATTGAAAATGAGCTTAAATAAACTTATAGAGAGGCATTATAACTTATAAGCACCAAGCATAAGTTAATCCAAACACAAAATTATTGAAATGTGCCTATTATGGTAGACTATACAAGCTACTGTAAGGTGCTAATAAGCCCATCCAAACTGGGCCTAATTGTCCTGGTTTAATTCAAAATGTTAGAGGTACCGTTTGTTTGAATGTAAAGAATATTAGATAATAATGATCTTGTGTTGTTTGTCTAATTAGGCCGCTTCCATGCATTTGAGAAGGCTCATACAATGGATGCACATTCAAGTGGGCGTGGTGTTCGTCAGTTCAAAACCTATCTTTTGCACAGACTTGAAAGGGTAAACTGGCTAATCTGGTTTTGTAGCAGCTATTTTCATTCTTGAAAGTGGTATTTCTTACTTCTCTTTGGTGTCTATGAGATGGCAATGAAGATATCTGTTATTTTTAATACTGGTGTTAGCATTAAATCTCTTTCTCTTTCTTAGTAAGATTTTACGCGGGAAAATAATGTTAGCACTGGACAATAATTATTTTGGGTTTACTAACTGGTCAAGATGAACTGTAGCTGACAATTTGCTTCCCAAAAATATTTAGTGGTTTACATTCTGAAAAGTTCAATATATTTATTGATTCCAGGAAGAAGATTTAACTGAAAAATGGAGTAAAAGAAGTGATACTACTGAGCTGCTGTCCTACTACCAAAAATATTATGAGGAAAACATCCAAGAAGGCGAATTTACCAAACAACCGTAAGGCTTGATTGTTGTTGAGAAACTTATTAATTTCTTAAGAATAAATCTTACAGATTAGGTGGCTTTGTTATAGCTTAGTATTTATTATTCTCTAAGAAAGTTGCAGTTATCTCAGCATTATCTCTAAGCAGAATTGTGTGGGGTTTTTTTCTTCAGCCCCTAAGTCTGTTATTACCCTTGAAATTTTTCAGCATGGTAAGTAGGTTTTTTAATCCTCTCTCACCTCTCATTTTGAGCTGGACTTCTAGGCTTCCCCTGCCCACTGAGCCATCCAAATAAATGGTAGGCCCCTAAGTTGCTTGCCTTGATAGCTGTAAAAAGCGCCAAAGGCGCTCTTAAGCCAGTGCCTGTCACATTCTAAACCGTAAACCTTACCTCAGCTCCATAGGCGCACGAGCACCTTGAACATCACTGCTTCTACTTGCCTTTGTTTGTGTCTTTTTGTGGTTGTTTTCTTCTTTTCCTTCTTTAGTTTAATTATGATAGTAGTTTACCATCAGAATTCTTCTTCTGCCTTTCATTGTCATTGTTCTCTTTTTTGTTTATCAAATAGAGTATTGGACTCCACTATCATGCTACATGTCCCATTTGGACAAAACCCAGAAATATGCAATGCCTATAATCCATGTACTCACATGCGCTGCTGCTGCCTTGCTGTTCTGTTGTCCACTCACTAGCATGTGAGGGGTTGTTAACTGTCTTCTCACTTCTGGGTTGCGCATCTTTGTCTTGGGTTTTTGCCATTTTCTCTCTGTTCTCTATGTTGCTGGAAGATGTGACTGTCTCTGATCCCATCTGATGATGGTCTTGTTTCTGAAGTTTTAGTTCTTCAGCTGTGTGGCGGTTGGTTTCTCCTAGAGCTTGTTGCTAGGGAAGTAGGGACTTTATGTACAAAGTTTAAAAAAGAATGTAACATCCTTCTTAGTTGAAGTTTGGGATTGTTGTTTGACTGAAAGTTGATGCTTGTTGGTTAAGTTCATCATTTGCTTGATTGAGTTATGTGGTTTTTGTTTGACTGCAAATTGTTGGTTGAGATCATTGCTGTTATTCAAGCCATTATTTTGTTGCTGGTTGGTCTTCTTGAAACGCATTGTCATCAGTGGATTTGCCTAAGTTACAAGTTGTGGTTCTTTGATTTATTTGTATTTTATAATTATTAATTTTCTAAAATCAGTTTATTTGTCTTAAGCTGAAATTTGAATGATCTTCGGCTTGAGAGGGAGTGTTGAGAAAGGATAAGTCTGATAAATTGTTAGTATTATAGGTTAGAATTTAGTGTTATCTAAGAGTCTCATAGTCACTTCTTATAATTTTCTCTTGGAGTTTATCTTGTAGTTAAGCTCTTTTTCATAATATTATTATTCTTCTGATAGAAAAAGAAAATGAATTAGAAAAAGAAGAAGAACAAAGCTCCAAAATTCTGCCAACATTCCTTTGCTTTAACCCTAAATTCAACAATTTTAAACTTTTATGCTAATTAGTTTTGTGGTTACATCATTTTCCTTGTCTCACTCTTTTGATGTGGCTCTTGGAGGGAGGAGATGGCTAAAATTATTCAGATTGCCACTGTACTGTATGATGTGCTGAAAGCTATGGTACCTCCAGGCAAAATTGATGGAAAGGTTTGATTTGCTTGATTAGGTTAATCTAACTCAATTTTGTAGAATGCTTCCTAGACATAGTCAGGACTGGATATGACGATGTCCTTTTATCAACAGACAAAAATGTATGCAATGGATGTTGAGAATAAAAGGGGACAATATGAACATTATAACATCCTTCCATTGTATGCTGTTGGTGTTAAACCAGCAATCATGGAACTTTCTGAGGTTTGTATGTCTGGAATAAATCCAATGGCAGTTTCACTTCTGTTAATGACACCGTCTTCTTGAAATTTTACCTTTTAATGTGCTTTTCCTTTATATTTGAAAATATAGATCAAAACAGCACTTGATGCTCTACGTAAGGTGGATAATCTTCCAATGCCCATTATTCATTCAATGGTTGCTGTCTCTAGTGATGGTTCAACGATGCCTATGGAGAGGGTTAAAAAAGTAAATGACATACTTGATTGGCTCTCCTCTATATTTGGGTTTCAGGTAAGACATGATTTCTTTTCCCCTAAGTTTCACTGAGATTGGAAATTGTGTTGCTTACTTATGTATGAGAGAGGGCCTGTTAACCAAAGGTGGCAGTATGAAAGATAATGCAGGATGAACACATAATTGGTTCTGTTAATCAAACATATATAGTAGAAAATTTTAGTTGGATAACATATCCTCCCTCCTTGTATATTTCCTCTGTTAGCTGTTGTAATATTGTAAAATACTAGGATGAATTATTAGTTTAATACATTATGATTAAGGTTTTGGGATGGATTAAGCTGTGTAATCTGGGGGATTGAAGGTTGTTCAAACTTATTTTCAAATGAGACTTCGATGACCAAATTTAGGATTGTTCGAAAGCTGCTTACAGTTACTGCAAATTAGGTCTCAAATCTTAAAGGGCTCCAAGGCATATTTATGCAAAGAACAAATTTAAATTTAGAAAGAACAAAATTTTAATGTTCTTGGGACAATACTTAAAATTGAAATTAAGAGCCAAGAAATTGGAAAAATGAGAGGACAGATAGCATATTCCACAGGAAACTGAAACAACACCCTGAGGACACAAAGCTTTAGTCTCTAAACCATATATGCCAAATCAGAATATTGCACACTGCCCACCCTAATAGCCACCCTGGTATTCTAATTAATAAGTAGTTTAGTGACTTTTGAGGAGCCACATGTTGGGAAGCACTCCAATTCTTTTACCTTAAATTTTAAATGATTCTAATGTCTCTACCACTAACTACATCTAACTTGGTTTTATATTTGAAAGAAATTGCTAGTAACTTGGACCCTCAAATGGTTACAATATGGATGGATGCCTTCGAAGTCACTCTTTAAACTTGTTATGCTTCATGGGGTCTATGCTTATCAGAGTTCAAATTAAATTTCTTTTGCTGTCCACTAATCAGGTTTACTCCATCTTCCTTTGGGTCCTCACAATGCACAACAGTATAATTATCCAACGTTTGAAATTCCTCACTCTTTCTGATTATTCATAAAAAACTTTTGAGACACTTGTACAGTTACTTCCCATACCCAAGGGACTAACTAGAAGTTTAAAGAATTTAACAAGGACTACAGGTCTCTGTTGGCCTATCCACCCCTCTCTAGGTGAACTGTAGAGACTTTGGCCACAAGGTTAAATGATTTGATTTGACTTGGAACTCTTAACTTAAACACCAGAAAGATGGCTAATGAGGATCAGAAAGCCCAAGAAAGGAAGGAATTATTAATTCATGTAATTTCGGAAAAAAAATAATCAGAAACAGGTTAATCAATCTGAAAATTCTTTTTTCTCGTATAACTATTATAGTATCCAATTATTATTTTCTCTAGGAAATGGAACTAAATGAACTATAGTAGATTGCTTATTTCTAGTCCTAGTTCAAGATGTACTCAAACCCCAATACTTAAGTTTAAATCAACATTATTTTTCTGAAAGACCTGGCATCTCTTTTATTCATTTTCTTCCTTTTTACCTCTTGATACTCTTGAAGCTTAAACTGGGTGCTACAGTGACGCTGGCCTGCTACTCTCATTTATATGAAAGATGAAGTAAGCCTCTTTCTAAGTTGATGGTAGCTTGTCAGCAACTTGTCCATGAGATTAGTGACTTCTTAATAGCTTCTCTAAGTAAGTGCTGAGTTGTCCTCCCTGCATAATCTGCAAGCACCTAAACTCTCAGGTGGCTAAAATGTAAACTGCTTACCTCGTGTATTCATTTATTAACTGTAGAGTCCCCCCTACAGTTTTTTCACTTCAACCAAATATTTCTGCAGACTTTTTTAATTAGGATCATGTGATACTGACAAACTTATATTGGAGTTCGAAACTCAGGCTACTATAAGCAGAGTAACGTGTATGGGATATACTTGCTGACACCAAATCACCAGAATTGGTTAGATTCAAGGTTACCTAAATGTCCAAAATTTGAGTTATTGCACTGCTATTTATTGTGATTTGGAAAAGGAAAACTGTTAGGAGGAAAAAGGATGAATGGAAGTTTCCTGAGAGCTGTCTCTCTTTAGGTTTTAAATATGATGCATGACAAGAAGGAATCACAAAACAAAACTGGGAACACTGAAATTATTAGTATTCAAATTCCAATCATAAAACTAGTGTAACTCACTTCCCAGTAATTTTTATTTATTCCAAACAGAGTCTTCTTCGCGAAACCACAGAATGAGAAGATTACAGGACTTTCAGAACATTGTAACAGCAAAGTAACAAATAGAAAAATGCAAGGAAGAAATGGAAACAACTGGTGTTCGAGAGGTCAGGACTCTCCTCCAACAGACAGCAAATCTTGCCTGCCTGTTCTCGTCAGATTTTCCCTTCAGATATAACCTTCTCTCTCTCTCTCTCTCCCCCCCCCCCCCCTCCCCCCCACCTTTTCTCCAGCATGCCTTGTATGTGCAGGGTTCGTTTTGCAGGGGACATTCCTTCTGCCAGCTCACCCCTATTGCTCTGATGGGCCTTTCTTTCATATACCTTCCTTATTCTGGACCCACCCAATTTTGGCCCATCAAATACTGAAATCCATAAAAACATAATAAGCCTCTAAATTATAATTAGCAATGTAGAACTCTCTTCTGTGCCAAGTCCTTTGTGACATGACACTACTCAATTTCTAGTGGAAACTATTAGTTTTTTTTTGCCCTTTTCAATGTATGCAGTATAGTGAGATGAAGAGGGAAAAATGTAGTCAATGAGTTCTGATCTACATGAGACCTTGTATTTATTGGTGAATGGTACAGGACAAGTCATTAAAGATTCATTTACTAATTACAAAATAATTACCTACTAAATACAGAACTAGTTACATGCTTATTACAACTCATGATTTAGTTATCAGATTTACATTCCAACAAATTGAAACAACACACAGCGTGTCATTTCAATTAAAAGAGGACCTTGACAAGTCTTCATCAGGTAAACTAAAATAAAGCTTGGTAATTGTAGCCGTAAAATGAAAGGCAGCAAACAGAAAAGGGTATGGATAATTTTCTTTTTTCTTAATTGAATTGACAGAGTACGTTGTTTCAATTAAGAAAGCCTATACATCAGTTCAACCTTATAAAACATTCCAAAGCAACAAACCTATACTTTGTTTCAATCACGACCAATACTTGGGTGCAGGCAGCATTCCCCTCTGATTTTGTTTTGAGACTTATGGTTAAACTTTTATCAATTCCCAGTTTAAGTTTATTATTTGAGATTTTTTTTTTTTTATGGTATACATCATTGATATGATATATTTCAATCTATTTTTCATTATGTCTTTGAATCTAATGATTCAATATGATTTATGATTCAGAAATTAGCCTCCTGATGCGATGTGAATCACAATTTGATTACTATTGTCAATACAACAACTACTAATATTATCAGTTCACCCACTATTAATTTGCTGCCTCTTTTCTTCACAAGAGTTATTCTTGAAGTTTCTGGATGTTCTGGATCATAGATTGCCGCTTCAATTTATTTACATATTTGTTTGTTGTATGTTCTAATGGCTTGTGTTTGAACCCATCTGTATTGAAGTAAAAAGTCTTTAAACCTTTTTTTATATATTCATCAACTTCGAATACTGCTATATATTTTTTTAATATGAATTTCTTATGAATAATCTGACTAAATCTCCTCTTGTATGTTTGGGGTACAAAGAAAGGAAATGTGGCAAATCAGAGGGAGCACCTTATACTATTACTTGCCAATATTGATATAAGAAATAAGATTGCTGAATCTCCTGAGGTGAATTATTTTTTCCTGCAAACAGCTGCTCTTTTTGGCTACCTTATATTGCATTTTTACATGATCATATTGATGATGATATGAAGCTTATGCAGCTCCATGAAGAAACCGTACCACAGTTGTTCTTTAAAATTTTCAAGAATTATAATTCATGGTGTAACCATGTGCGTTGTAAATCCAATCTTAGGTGAGTGTATTTATCACTTTGTGATCATTACTTGAGGCCAAGTAGGTGCTATTTAATGCAGTTTCATAGAATATTATCTTAATTAGAGCATTTTAATTAAGTTTGGTGGTTGCAACTTTATTTTTCAAAATACTTTACAGCATTCCAGAAGGTCATAACAAACAACAGCTAGAGCTGATTTACATAGCACTTTATCTTCTTATATGGGGTGAAGCTTCAAATATTCGGTTCATGCCTGAATGTATTTGCTACATTTTCCATTGGGTAAGTTTTAATTGTCTGTTGAGCATTCTTAATGACTTATAATAAATTCTTATATTGTGAATCTAGCATCTTATAAAATCTTGTTACATTTTAGCATAGAGGATGAAATAGTAAATTACATGAGATTTTAAAATATACGCTATTTGTTCCCCTCCATTATCCTGCTGATTTGTTAATCACATTACCAGGTAATCATTGTACCATGTTCCTTTATTCTGATTGAATCATAGTATGCTTGAACAAACACTTATATAAGCGACGGAGGCAACAACTCTGCCACTCTGTCCCCAAATAATCAACTAATAACAACCTCTTACATTCAAATTAAACTAAAGATCACATAAGGATAACACCTATAGCTAAAATATAAAACCAAAGATGATGTTGAAACAGAAAAATTGGAACTTCAGCATGTTGGCACCCAGGCGCTGACTTTCTCACCTTTCAACTGTTGGACAGGGGGTTTGAGGGGAAATAGTTCCCTCTCATTCCCCTATTCCTTGTAAATATTTGAACTCCCAAAAAAGGGATGTATTTCCATTTTATTCTGCTTACTTCCCTCTTCCAAACATACCTTAAAGGACTTTCCTTTTAGATGTTAAGAGGGTTTCATGAGCTATATTGCAGTATTGACTATTGAGTATGGTTTTCCTTCTGTTGCAATTTGGTGACTTAATTCAGGAGGATATCTCGTCATCCCATTTTTTGTGCCCATTCTTTCCAGCACTAATTTTTCTTCTTCTGTCCATAGAAAAAAGAAGAAAAGAAAAGAAACTAGTAAAGAGTTAACTAGAATCAGCTAAGTGATCTTAATTTGAGAAAAGGAAATTCCAAAATTGGTACTGTTTGCATTTTGGAACTTCATTACTGGCAATGACCCTTTTTTACTTTCATTTCCAAAGATGTGCGATGATGTCTATGGGATTTTGTATAGCAATGTCCATCCTGTGAGTGGGGACACATACCAAACAGCAGCACGTGATGAAGAATCGTTTTTGAGAGAGGTCATCACTCCCATTTATGAAGTTTTGGCCAAGGTAATTCTCATATGGCAATAACTCAACTAATTTTGCTAAATGTTTTATAAATATGTATGCCTGAAACACTTTTCTGTATTTGATGTATAGGAAGCAAAGAGAAACAACAAAGGGAAGGCAAGCCACACTATGTGGAGAAATTATGATGATTTGAATGAATACTTTTGGTAAACATTTTCTCTGTTCGAACTAATGACTTTTAAATATTGGAATAATGAGAAAAATTTTAAAGTTTTTTTCTTTCTTAATACCCCTTTGGCTAACAAGAAGCTTAAAATCGTTCCTTTTCTAGGTCTGACAAATGTTTTAAGCTAAAGTGGCCAATGAACCTCAAGGCAGATTTTTTTAGGCATTCAGATGAGAAACAACTAGCAAATGAGGTTTCTCTCTTGTTTCCTTTTGTCTGTGTGTGATTTTTCATGTCACAGATGTTATTCTCGCAAATCTGGGGAATGAACATTGATATTACAAGTATTTTAAAATGGTTATTAGGTGTGCTCTTATGTGGCAATATTATGCTATTGTTTCTTCATAATGTTTAAAAATTTTCTCTTCACATGCATTAAATGCTTTGTTTATGTGCTTACACCAATATGCAGGCGAATAAATTCTGATTGTGTGTACTTCTGTTTGTTGAACTAATTATAGCATGCAGTGCTCAATAGTGATATCCTGATGAGCTAAGTGAAATTGTAAAAAGTAAAATATAAAGTTGAATTTTTTTTTTTTTTACCAGTTTACTAATTAGTTAACTAAGCAGGTATATACTGTTAGTTGCAAAATTAAGGCCTGATTAGGAGGGAATATTCCAGTAGTCAACTGTACTGTGCCTTCCATGATTCCCCTCTCTCAGGCTTTGCTGAATTTTTATCATCTTTGTGCTCTGGTTTAATTTCAAAACTTCTGTTCAATTCAGGGGAATATGCATTCTTGAAATTTTCACTTTTTAAGGGATCTTACTAATAGAGATGTCAAGGAATCAGACTCTATTGCCTCTCCTTAACATTCTCTTTTCCCAACTATTGATAGATGTGTACTGAATCGATATGCTTAAGGTACATATACTAGTAAATCCTATTGTCATTTCCTGATTTCTTTTCCTACTGGAGAAACTTACATTCTTGAAAAACCCATTTGTAATTATAAGGCTCCTTCTAAGTCAAATATTTTATTTGGACAACAGTTCTCAATAAAGTAACACAAATGACACAATGCAAATCTGTAGACTTCACACATCTTTATCTCTTTATTTCTGTATTACATGCATGCTATTTCTGTGTGTCTGCTTCTTTGTGGAATAAAATGTTCAGGGTTTTTTATGGGAGTTGGGTGTTTCAGCGCCTCTGTGAGATTCAGAGTAGTTTTCCCTTATTTGGTTCAAAGGTTTTGGATGAACAAAAGAGGGTAGGATTTTGTGGCGAAACGCAGATTTTGTTATGATTTAGAATATTTTATTGGAGCAGAATGGTCATATATTCAAGGGTGTCTCTATGTCATTAAATGCATTATGGGCCAAGATAATTCTTGTGGCTTCTTTTTTCGTGTTCAGCTTAAGGTTTTTTTAAGGAAGTGTATCTCTTAAATATGCAGAGGGATTGGTCAGCTATACTGCAGGTTTAAGATTCTGTTTTATCTTTTACTTTCCTTCCCCCACTATCGCATTTCCCTTATATTGCCTATTGAGAAATTCAGAGATCTCATGGTCTGATTCTTATTATTCCAAATATTCAAGCCTTACATAAATGATGGGTTTGATGTTGAAAGATTAGTTAGTCCGAACAACTTAACTAACTTAAAAAAAAAAATTGAAATATAATAGCCTAATGCAAGGATAATTATTGAAGCCCAACAAAATGATAATTAAATTAAAATAAAACAAATTAAATAATTTTTCATTTCTATGTTCATCCTTAATCCTAATTTAATAATATTTCCTCTAATATTCTCTTCCTGTCATAAGGTAAATATAAGATAGTAAAAACTGCACAAGATAATTTCTTCTAGGACAAAATAAATTAAAAACTAATATTACGGCATGAGTTCTTCAGTGTGTGTTGTTCTCCAACGACCTTCTCTGTGTGTGTGTGTGTATCTATCTATCGATCTGTCTACCTACCTATCTATCTATCTTATCTCTCTCTCTCTCTCTCTAGTTCTTTAGCTTAATTGTTTTTAACTTATATTAACTTTTCAGGAACTGTATGAAAGCAAAATAGACTTTATAAAAGACATAAAATCCTTTCTGTAGCCCTCATCTTACTGATTTTGCTTCAAAAGACAAGTAATGAGCTACAGCTGTATGAGTTATCCACTCCAAAGCAGTACTCCAAGAAATGATTTCATGTCCTATAACCTAGTTTTCTATCAGGCTGAACTTGCTTCTCGTATGCCCCTTTTCTTTCTTATATAGTTATATTACTATGTGGTCACAGTTGCATTTAAATGCAGGCATGGGATTTTTGAAATTAAAATTTTCGAATATTACTTCTATTCATGACACCAAGTTTTTTAGATCCTATATGGTGTAGTGCAAATTGGAGAAGCTGCTGGATAGGATCCTCTCAAGTGGGACTGGGGGTTGCTGTTAGCATGGTGTGGGTGTGGGACATTAGCTGTGCTTCTTTTTTTTTTTTCCTTTTCTAAGAGTTAGGATTTTTGAGAATCTTAGGAATCTTTGGTTTGGTGTGACAATTAGTGCATTGGTGCATCACATCATCTAGGCTTTTTGCTTATGTTATATGAGTAGTGATTATTGATAATCTGTTGTTACATTGTCAAGTTGCCAGGAGCCATTGGGTCTCACTTTTTCTTAGTTTTTGGTTTAGCCGTAATATGCAATTTTGTTTCTTTAGCTTTTGAGGTTCTGGGGTTGCATTAGATGAGGTAGAAGTAGATTTGAATCTAAAATGGCACCATGCTGTTAATTTTAACTTATCTGATCTGAAGGAACTAGTGGGTCTTTGTAGTCATAGAAGATGAAATATCTATCAAGGAATTATATAATGGAACTACATTTCTTCCATACTAAAGGCTGAAGTGATCCTTAATGTTTAGCAGTTTGCTTTGCATTTCCAATTAGCTTTATCTGATATATATAAGGATTAGAGAATTCTTTTGAGTAATTGTTTCTTTTTCTTTTACTTTGGCTGTCTTGGGAGTTAATGAAATATATTTTCTCATCCAAAATGTTGCATCTTCAATCACTTGTGTTTCTTTTGCTGGCCCTTGACATATTTTTTAAAAAGAAAAACAGTCACTTTTGCTATCTAGAGGTCCTGTAGGTGTATTTAGCTAGCCTACTTGAGCAGTTGTGCTTACTTACCTCTTCAAAGAATTCAATACAGTTTTGTCATCTAACAGTATTGTCGATGATATGTATACACTTGCATTACTTGATGCGTTCATATCTCTTTGAAGATCTCTGTTGAAGTGAAAATTTCCTATGGCAGGGTCCTAACCAAGCTGGCTCTGCATCTGGGAAGAAGAAGCCCAAAACAAATTTTGTGGAAGTCCGTACATTTTGGCACCTTTATAGAAGTTTTGATCGAATGTGGATATTCTTTATATTGGCCTTACAGGTAATCTTAAACCTTGGGCTTAAGTATAATCTTACAACTTCCTCATGAATTTTGTCATTTGTCATATTACTGAATAATTTCAGGTTATGATTATTGTTGCATGGAGTCCTGAGGGACCTCTTGGTTTGTTTTTCGATGAAGATGTACTCAGAAGTGTTATGAGCATTTTCATAACCTATGCTTTTCTCAATTTTCTGCAAGGTACTTGATTCCCAAACTATTCTTTGTATTACTTATCTATGAAAGAAAAAGATTTTGTTTAGAGAAATCGAGCTTGGGATTATAAGATATCCTCCTACCTTACATTATATCCAAATAGCTGATAATATCTGAGCTTTGAAAAGAATCACACAAATGCCTGGAGATAATATAGGCTGTGTAACAGATCATATGCCTGCCTTCACCTTTGAAAAGGAGTTGATAAAACTATTATTTACTAGAGGGGTTTTAAATTAAATGCCGAAAGAAGATTTGCAGAGATGCTACCTGTCTTTTCTGTTGGAGGTTATTTAGTTCCTTGGCAAACAAAACAGGTCATTTTAAATGGGTTTGGGTATCCATTCCCAAGCCCTATGGGGCTCCTGCAAAATTTTAACCACTGCCTAGACCCCGATGAATTGGGTTGGGTCCTGGTCCGGACAATATTTTAAAAACAATTTTTATAGGTTGAAGCCTGGTGGTCTAATATCCACATCACCACTTTCCTGTATAGTGTATATTCTATATATAATACATTTCATGTCTAATGTTGCTTTCTCTTTTCTCATCTTAATTTTTCTTTTCATTCAAAAAAATACTGGTCAGTCTTGTTTTGAGTTATATTGATTGTTATCGAGACATTTATTTGTTGTTTGGTTCTATATAAATAGATTTCTTGTGAACATGTCTTGACATAAGAATAACCTGTCCATTTTGAAGTTTCTCCAGGTAAATTGGTTTAGGTCCTGGGATTTGGAAATTAATTGGAGATGGGGATAGCTCCAGAATTTGGCCTGTGTATGGGTCTAGGGATGGGTCTAATATATTTTTATATTGGCCTGAGCCTAGGTACCATAATACCGTACCCATGGCCATCCGTTAAATTCTTAATGCTGTAGTTTTTGTTGGCTGGAGTATTAGTTATCATTACTTTTATCATTTCTTAACCTTTTTTTTCTCTTCTATTTGCAGTCACTCTGGATATTGTTCTTACTTGGAATGCCTGGAAGAATATGAAATTTACCCAACTGCTACGGTATTTTCTGAAATTTGTGGTAGCAGCTGTTTGGGTGGTAGTCTTGCCAGTCAGTTATTCTAATTCTCTTCAGAATCCATCATGGCTCATAAAATTCTTCACAAGTTGGGCTGGGGATTGGGGGAATCAGTCACTTTACAATTATCTTGTTGCAATATTTTTATTGCCAAATGTGGTGGCTGCAATGCTATTTTTCCTTCCACCTTTGAGAAGAAAGCTGGAGCGCTCTAATATGAGATTTATCACTCTTTTTATGTGGTGGGCTCAGGTGAACAAGACAAACATTTATTACACAAATACCCAGATCTAGATGCTTTTATGCTAATTTTTGTATCTCTTTTCTGTCGAGATTTAATTTGAACGTCCTTTGTCTTAAATTGATCATACTGCAGCCAAAATTGTATATCGGCAGGGGCATGCATGAGAACATGTTATCACTTCTGAAGTAAGTGAAAGTTCAATATACATTTTTTTCCTTTTATACCCCCCATAAAGTTTTGTTGATTTAGATGGGCTCCAATTATGCAGGGGGGAAAAATTATTTCCCAAAGTATCTTAATTATGAGCATAATTTGTAGAATTCAAATTTTCATTATATCAGAAATGTTTTGATTAAACTTTGTTGTTAATTTTTCAGTTTCATGGTGAAGGACATGTTAAAGAATGTGTCTTGCAATTGCAATTTACAGTTGTTTAAAGTTTTGTCAATTTTTTTTAAAAAACTTCTTAGCCTTACATGTAAGTTATATTGGGATAATTTAACTGCATACCTTTAGTTATGTCTTTCTTTAATTCACTTTTCTTTAAATGTGGAAAAAGAGTTTCCAGAAAATTTTCTATTGAATCTAACACTAGCTCAGATTATTGGATCTTTGGCACATATATGCGGCTTCTATTACCAGATTCTTCCATGTATCTGCATTGAAAAACCTTTAATATGGCAGGTATACCCTGTTTTGGATCATGCTGGTGATTAGTAAGCTAGCATTCAGCTACTATGTGGAGGTAATAATACTATCATTAAATTTGTCATTATGATATATATCTCAGCTCAGAGGCTTGTGGAGACACACATGAGTAATGGTGTGACCATATACATGTATATCTCTGATCAGTGGTTAAGTTGATGTTGTTGAAATGAGTCAGAATCTCCACTCTGTGATGAGGGAAGGATATTTTATAATATGTTGTGTGCAGTGTAATTGATCTTTCAATATGTCGTTCTTAGTGTAATCGAGTAGTATGAGATGTTTAGTAGGGTATTTAAAGGGTGTGGTTTTTTCTCTTTCCTAGTTGATTTTCAAGGGTGGATTCGCCACACTTGGGTCTTAGTAGTGGTATTAGAGCTAGTGGTTGATGTCGTGGGAAAGCCTACTTGTGGAGGGTTCTAACCAGCAAGAATGCTGAGTAAAGTATCGTAGAGTACAGTGGATTGGATGTCTACTCTTCTAGGCAATGCTATGATAGGGACATTAGTTGGTGTGAGATACTTAAGTCCCACGTTGAATTGTATGGGGTGCTTGGGGGGTACTTAAGTGGTATGATTATTCCTCCTTGCAAGCCAGTTTCTAAGAGTGATTTCATCACACTTCCTTTGGTCGTATCAGAATGCCTTTGTATCCCTCAGTTTTCTCTCTAACTTTTGCTCTCCCTATTTTTTTAAACGCTTGATATTTTGTTTGGCATTCAAGACCTTCCAGTCCTGGTGTCCTCACCAAAACAAACCTTTCTAGACCACCCCCACAACATTCCAAAATTGCCACAACAGCCATTTGGAACAAAATGCCTAACCTGTGTACATTGTATGCATATTGAAATGCAGAGCTTCAATAATAAAGCAAATATAAATATTGGGAAAAATATTTTCGTTGTATTCACTGTTGAATTATTGCCTTCATATTTTAATTGTTATTTTTTAATTAATTGCCTTGTTGTGCATATGATACTTTTTGAGATTTGACGAACTGGTTTTTCCAGATATATCCCCTTGTTGATCCAACAAAGTTAATTATGGGGATGCCTATTGATAACTACCAGTGGCACGAATTCTTTCCAGAAAATGGTAGCAATGTGTTCTCAAATGTTATCTGTACTCTATATTTTGTGGATTTAGCTAGCGTCAACTCACATATTTTAAATGCTGCAGAAACCCACAATATTATTATTGTCATTGCAATATGGGCTCCCATTATCCTGGTGAGTTAAGAAGAAATGGGATTATGGATTGGCAAACTTTATCTCATTTAATTACCTGGGATTTTACACTGCTGTGCTGTAATTCGTTACACTATTACATGTTTCTCTGATATATAGGTATATTTTATGGATACTCAAATATGGTATGCCATCTTTTCAACTATATTTGGTGGGATTATTGGAGCCTTCAGCCATTTGGGTGAGGTAAGTGGCTTATTTATTGTAGTATTTGATCTTTGTAATCCTCTTTCTAATTAAAATTTCTTCTTTTGTCAAGAAAGAAAATTTCATTGCAGCATTTGGGAAGAAGCTAGGTCATAAAACTCATCATTACATGAATCTTTGAATAAAAATTATTTGCCTCAAATAATTGTAATTGCTGAAAAGCAGCAGAACCAAGCAGTTAACCTCTCTCTGTTCTTTTCAATTTTTATTCATAAAGTTAGGGTACAAAGCTGTGGGATAAGACATCCACATGCTATCTAAGAGATAGTCCTACCTAGGGTTGGAAACCAACTGCTAACTTAAATAAACATAACAAAAGCAGCAAAGAAAACATAACCCAAAACACTAAGGTAACTAAAGTTCCACTAACACTAGCTACTTATAAACGGCAATGACAAAAGGAACCCCCAAAAAGGAACGACAACCATTACCGATTAACATTATGATCATGGTAAACATAAAACCCACAGAATACGATCACTAATGCTCCCCTTAAAATTGGAGAGTAGAGGTTCATCATTCCCAACTTGCTAGTTAGATTCTCAAACTTCACTCGTGGAAGAGCTTTGGTCAGTAGATCTGCTACTTGAAATTGAGTAGGGGTATGAAGTAATTTTAACATTCCAGAGTCTAGTTTCTCTTTAATATAGTTTCAGTCAAGCTCCACTTGTTTAGTTCTTTCATGATGAATAGGGGGGTTTTTGACTATGCTTATTGTGGCCATATTGTCACATAGCACTTTCAAAAGAAGTCTAGTAGGAATTCTCAACTTATGTAGTTGACACTTCAGCCGCAACCCTCACTAATTCCTTATGATAGGATCCTCTATTTTGCTTCTGCACTACTTGCAACAACTGATTGCTTCTTGCTCTTCCAAGTAACTAGATTTCCCCATATATAAAAGCAATATCCTGTTGTGGATCTCCGGTCAGTAATGGAGCCTTTGGGGTCACTCAACATTCCTTGCAATTTCCAGCATCTGCCTTTAGTGTGCACAGCCTTGTTGCAGTGCTCACACCAACATCTACCTTGGTTATTAAGCTTGTAATCACTCATGGGAGTGCCCCTGGCCACTAAAGTTAAGCTGTCAATCAGACATATCTGCAGGGTGATCTTGACATCCCAATCCTTACTTTCCTCCATGTTGACTACAGAGAAGACCTCTTTAAGGGTAGGCAGCACATCAAGACTCAAAATTCTGCTTATAACCTCTTCAACCGTCAAATCATGGCCGAGAAGATATTTATAAATTCTTAATTCTTCTTTCTTCCTTCATTTGTTGGAAGTATGCTGCATCTGCTATGCATGACCACTTGTGTGTCTCATATAGATTAAGTTACTAATAAGAGTGTTGAAATATTGAGCAACAGACATCATCTTCCCTTGTTTGAAGTTTTGAAAGAAACCTTCAATCTCAATAATGGCAGTTGTGGAATTTTGAGAGGCGAAGAAATTCTGTATATTTCATTTAAGCTGTGTAGATATATAGGACTGAAAAAGAGACAAAATCCTAAGCAATCCCACAATTTCAGGCTTCCTATTAACCCCTGAATTTGACTGCCGAAAACAGGGTCTTAATTGCTAATAACAAATCTGATCAAATAAGGAAAGAAATAAGGAAGGTAATAAGGGAAATGAATGAGTCTAAAAAACATGTGAATAATGTGTGTAAATCCATGAATCTAATCCCATGAATTCCGACAGCTGCCTTGTTCTTAACTAAGGAATAAGTCTCCACCACTGTTTTCCATACATCCTTGGCAGTCTTGTAGAGGAGAAAATTCTCCCCTTTACCCATATGCATCGAGATAATCAACTAGGACATCACCATGTTGTTGTCACCCACCCAGCTTTTGTATGTTGGTTCAATCAGTGTTGGATGTATAGCCTCACCTGTTAAGTAATTGTCTTTGCCTCTTCCTAGAATGAAGAGCATTGCGCTTGAGGACCATTGCAAATAGTTGTGGCCATTGAGATTGTAAGCGCAATCACTACTGGTGCAAGGTCAAGGGGGATTTGCATAAGAGGAGTGATTGTTTGGCAAGAAGCAGAAGAGAAATTAGAGGCTGAAAGGCTGGCAGTTTGGCTCTCAGTGTTGTAAGAGGAGTGGTTGTTTAGCAAGAAGCAGAGGAGAAATTAGAGGCTGAAGGGACACGGCCAAACCGAAGATGGTAAAGGTGAGACAGGATTAATATCATAAAGAGACGTAGGGGAGTTAGTACAGAACTTGAGGGTGGTGTGAGGTTGAACGATAGAGGGGAGAACAAAGAGCATTATTAAGCAGAAGACTCCATTAGGGTCTCTAGCTTTGATACCATGCTGAAAAGCAGCAGAATATGGAAGTTAAACTCTTTGTTCTTTTCAACTTTTACTTATAAAGATAGGATACAAAGCTGTAGGATAAGACATTTACATGCCACCAAATAGAGAGTCCTGCTTAGGGTTGGAAAGCAACTTCTAACTTAAATAAACATAACGAAACAGTGAAGAAAACATAACCCAAAAAACAGACTAAGGTAACTAACTAAACTACCACTAACATTAACATAATGACAATGGCAAAAGGAACACCAAAAGAATGACAACCATAAATGATTAACATAATGACCATGGCAAACATCAAAGCCACAGAATATGATCGCTAACAGTAGTAAAGTTGTACTCTCTGGTGATAAAGTGGATTTTTGTTGTCTAAACTCCTTGTCTTGCATTTGTAGATAAGGACACTTGGGATGCTGCGCTCCAGATTTGAATCTGTACCATATGATTTCAGTCGTTGCTTTTTGCCTGGAAGAAACAAAGACACTAAAATCGAGGATGATGTACTACATTTTATGTTTGACATTTCAAAAGTTCTTTCTGGCTTTCAATTAGGAGTCTAAAATATTGTATTATTTTGTTGCTGGCTAAAGCAAACAGTTTTTTTGGTTTGGCAGGATCAATCATTTGAACGTAGGAATATTGCATACTTTTCTCAGGTTTGGAATGAGTTCATAAGTTCTATGAGGGAGGAAGACCTGATCAGCTATAGGTCCAAATTACTGCTTGCTTAATAGTACAACTTGCATAAAATACATGGATTACAAGCTGCTGATATATTATATATATGCTTTTTGACTTCTGATTGTCCAGAGATAGAAATCTTCTGCTTGTCCCCTACCGTTCAAGCAATGTTTCGGTCATTCAGTGGCCTCCCTTCTTGCTTGCTAGCAAGGTATGTGGTTTGAGTGACTGTTTAAGACCAAAAAATGATTGAACTCCTGTGTCTTATACTTCCTAACTTCCTTCCATATATGACAGATTCCCATAGCGCTGGACATGGCAAAAGATTTTAAGGGGAAAGATGATGATGATTTGTTTAAAAAAATTAAGAGTGATGCGTACATGCATTCAGCAGTTGTTGAGTGCTATGAGACGCTCAGTGAAATCATACATAACCTTCTGCTTGATGATGAAGACAAGATGTAAGGAAGAAAGCACTTTTATAACCTTCACAAACACACCGCCCCACACACATTGAAAGACAAGAAATGAAAAAAAAAAAAAAAAGACAAACACATAATCTTTTTTCTGTGTAGAAATCTTCATGACCGTTTTCATCTCTTCCATGCGTGAAACAGGGTAGTAAAACATATATGTGATGAAGTTGAAATGAGCATACAACAGCGCACATTTGTCAGGGATTTCAAGATGAGTGGCTTACCTTCCCTCAGTGAGAAGTTTGAGAAATTTTTAACTCTATTAACATCTGATGATGACAAAATTGAGGGGTTAAAGCCACAGATAGTCAATGTCCTGCAGGATATAGTAGAAATCATTATACAGGATGTTATGATTGATGGGCATTTGTAAGTTTTAGAACATTTAATGGGATAAAAATGTATGAGTTGCTTTTAACACTATGATAAGCTTGCATGCAGCTTTATGATGAGGATTTTGTACTCTTTCCAGAATCCTGGAAGCATCTCATCGGCATATGGTAGATGATGAAAGGAAAGGACAAAGGTTTGTTAACATTGACACGTCTCTTACGAGGGAAAAACCATGGAAGGAGAAGGTAGTCTCAACAACCACACTCAGCTTACACATCACATTAACCATCATTTTGTGTGTCTTCATGTTTACTAATCTTTTTCTGCCTATCTATAGGTTATTAGGTTGCATTTGCTTTTAACAGTTAAGGAGTCTGCCATAAATGTACCTCAAAATCTGGATGCTCGCCGACGTATTACATTCTTTGCAAACTCCTTATTTATGAATATGCCAAAGGCTCCCGAAGTGCGGGACATGTTATCATTCAGGTTAGCCATTTTGATGGACTAATTTATTGAAAAGGAAAAGAGTGGGAGATACTAATAAAAATCATTCATGTGAAAATTATTCATGACCTTTCACTTAACAACTTAGGATATTAGAGTGAAGTGGACCTTGACAATAGGAAAGGAAAAGAATGAATTACTTTATCAAAATAGAAGGAAGGAATTTACTCAGTATATGAAGTATTTTGTTTCTTTAAAAGTCACTGTCAAGAGCCATTTTGTTCTCTCTGCTTTTGAATATTCTCAGTAAAAATATGGAGATAAAATTGTACTTATCAAGTTCAGTTTTTCATTGCAGTGGCTCTTCTACTTGTCTATTACAACTTCGTGTTTATTTATATGGTTGCATGCCCTAATATCAAAACTAATGAGCTCCACAAGAATATAAATATTTCTTTAATTAAATTCTTGCTAAAATGATGTGGAACTTATCTACCTTGTCTGAAATGCAATGGTATTTTCTTCCTTGTGTTGGGAGGATCCTGGCTCTTGCATTGTATACCTTTTCTTTCTGTTAAAAAACCTAAGTGGAACTAATGGATTAGAAGTTTTTATTTTTTAATCTAGAATTTAAGTTTACTATAATTTAGGGTCTTAGAGTTTATTAATATTCAGGAGTCTTAGTTATGCTCAGTACTTATCCTTACGAGTGTATATTGCAGTTAATCTCTATCTTTATATTATTACAAATTAAGGAGAGAGGGGTGGCCACAGTGTGTGTGTGAGTTCTGCTTGTGTGCAAGCCTCATCATTCACCATATTTCTGTTCTTATCTTAAATTTTGGACTCTATTTATGAATTCTTCTTTCATCCAAAAATATGATGCTTAACTTATCTGAGTTTCGCTATAGTGTTCTGACTCCATATTACAAAGAAGATGTTCTTTATTCTGATGACGATCTGAACAAGGAAAATGAAGATGGGATATCAATTTTGTTCTACCTAAAGAAAATATATCCTGGTAATTTTTTGGCTTTTATATGCTTTTTGTGTCTTTTGACAACTGCCTAATATACATGTATTGCAGATGAATGGACCAATTTCCAGGACCGCCTTAAAGTACTAAAAAATGAATATGGTGATGATATTGATGAAGATGACCAGATTCGTCAGTGGGCATCATACAGAGGACAGACTCTCTATCGAACAGGTCCAGATTGTGGTGAATACTATTTCTTCGATAGATTCATACATAAATCTCTATTTAATCATAGTTTTTGTATTTCCTTTTGCTAGTGAGAGGAATGATGTACTACAGGCAAGCACTGGACCTTCAATGCTTCCTAGAATATGCAGGAGACAAAGGTTAGTTTTCTCTTTTACATGCTGTGTTTCAAATCCAAATCCCCTGGTGTAAGAGAAGCCATTCATTCAATATTGAACTACACATTGCTCCCTGTGCAGCTATCTTTGATGGCTACCGAACCTTGGATTTCAGTGAAAAAGATAAGAAGATCCATTTAGATCGTGCACAAGCTCTGGCTGATTTAAAGTTCACCTATGTCGTTTCTTGTCAGATCTATGGTTCTCAGAAAAAATCCCAGAATCATCGAGACAGAAGCTGCTATACTAATATTCTCAATCTGATGTTAATGTGAGTCAACATAACTATATGCTGAACCATAGATAGTTCCTTATATTATGTGACAATCTATGGCATCTTCAATAATGTAAGATATCATGCAGGCATCCGGCTCTTCGTGTTGCTTACATAGATGAAAAAGAAGAAACTGTGGGTGGAAAATCTCAGAAAGTTTATTACTCTGTTCTTGTCAAGGGAGGTGACAAGTATGATGAGGTATGAACAAAATTCTAGTATAATGTTCTCTTGTCATTTCTGCTTCATGCATATTTTCTACAAGATCCAAATTAAATCCTTTAATTGTGTAGGTTTGTTGTTTGGTACACTTTCAACCCTTCCATTAACCACTTACTATAAAGAAATGTCTATATTGAATTCTGATAAATATATGATAATTGATGTCATTGTAAAATTGGAAATGATGACAGCAAAATAGTTTCCCTTGGATCTCAACTTTTTGGCACAAGGCATATGGTGTGGTTTTTTGGCATTTTTCAATGCATTATTATTCCCAGCAATTCTCAGTCCACACAAGATCTTTTGGTCCATGTAAATCATACTATTCCTGATTAAGTTCTATCTGAACAAAGTAACACATTTCACATGCAGTTTCTTTCCTATTTTTACACTGAATGCTACACTTGGCATTCCATACCTGCAGTGCATGACTATATGATATACGAAATGTCGTGTCATCAAGGTTTTCCACTATACACTGGCCATGGTTTATTATTCTTTTAATTGTACATCTGATTTAAAATAATGTATCCATATCACTTATTTTATAGATCATGGAGTTATCCACTTCATACTGAAAATTCTTTCAAGTATCATGTAAGTATAGTAAATTATTGAAATAGTGATTTCCTCCCCAGTGGTAAGGATGGAAATTCAAAATATTATATAGTGAGATGGGAACATGTTTGCTTACCTATTGAAAGAGGTGGGTTAGTTTGGAATACTTGCAGGCATTTAATGAGATCTTACTTGCCAATTGATTTGTGGTAGAAGAGCATAGTTTACTGTAGAAGATATTGGCTACTATGTATGATATAACTCTATTATCTGTTTACACAACCATTGAAAAAGTAACTAATATTGGTTAGTGAATTGACGGGAAGAGATTTTTGGAATTTGTGGATAATTAGACTGCTACTGAATTGGGAGATATTCTTTAATTCACTGTACGGGTATCATGGGTGATGGGACATGGATGACAAAGGCTTATGGAAGCTGAAGGCAAATGGTTGCTTTCTTGTCATAATTGGTAAAATTACGGGGTTGTACCTTTTCTTTGGACAATCATGTTGGCAGTCTGGGAATCCCAGCAGGATTTTCTTTTTCCCTTTTTTTCTTCTCAGCGGCAGCAGCAGCATGAGAGAAATCTGATTGCAGATAATTTAAGGGCAAGGGATTTGGTCATTGTCAGTTGATTTGCTCTTGTAAAAGGAGGTGGAAACAGTGATCATTTTCTCATTTGTTGTCTGCTTGCAGCCATTTGACTCCTTTTTCATTGTATTTTTTGGATTCATTGATTATGTCTAAAGATGCTATGGAGCTGTTTTGTCAGGGGTATTGGATGGAAAAATGATGTCAAAGGTTTGTGGTAATGCTTGGTCTTTGTTGTGCTTTGGTGTGTGTGTTTCCGTTTTTTTTTTTTTTTAACTTTTTTTTTTAATTATTATTTTGTTTTGGTGTATTTGGTTGGAAGGATTGCCTATATGTCAAAGATAATCTCTGGTGCAGAACCAAAGAGGCCAATACATTGATGACTGAACAGGAACCCTGATGATATCAGGTGCACTAAGATATGGGTTAACATAGCCCTAAGCCTAGATGGCTTCATTGAAATCATTAATTAAACCCTAATTATCAAAATTAAATCAAAGACTTAGCAAAGAAGCACCTGCATCAATCTTCTTGGCTTGGATGTCTTATGGGACAGGGTTTTGTTTGTGGCCTCTCTTTGGTGCTCTACACAGCTTTTCTGTGTGTCTTGTCAATTATGTACAGGGTTTGGTTATCGCTGTTACGTTTTTTAGTGTCAGAGTTTGGAATGACTACTGGCCTACCGTTTTTGTACTGTTTTCTCTTCTTATCAATAAATTCTTTTTTCTATGAAAGGAAAAATGGATGTCATTAGGTTAGGACCCAATTGCAAGGTATGGGACTTGAGTCCACATTGGAAGTTTGGGATTCTAGTATGGGAATTATATGGATCTTGGGCTCTCCAATTTCATGAGCTATCTTTTAAGGTGGTTTACTCAAAGGTTCTTATCAATTGGTATTAGAGCCTTCTACAACATCCTACTTGCAATCATGTGGTGTAGGTAATGCTGGTATTGCAGTCTTTGCCCAGAGATGGAAAGCCAACAAAAGGTAGCTTGAGCTTCATCGGGATTGCAGAGTGGTAGAATGTTAGGAGCTAGTTGCCAGGTATGGGACTTGAGTTTCACATTAGAAATATAGGATTCTAATGTGGGATTTATAGGGACCTTAGGCTCTCCAACCTCATGAGCTAGCTTTTGGAGTGTTATTCTCCCAAAGGTTCCTATTTGGTTATTACATGTTTAAGCCTTTGTTGTTTTCTTTTCTTTAGAAGGATATCTTATCCTCCTATTTTGGCAGCTTTACCTTTAAGGATGACTCATTTTATGACACAATATTAAAACCTTTTTGACCTAGTGGTCATAGTTAACATTGGGCAACAAAACACAAGTGGTCTTGCTAATATCATATGGTGTACACTCTGTACACCATATAATTATGTGGTGTTGCTAATATCATATGGTGCATATTGTGAGATGCCATATGATTCTTGGTGATTTTTTAATCGTTGACTCCCAGCCCCAAACTCTTGTCTCAGCCCTCATGTCTCAATGTGTCTCTAACGGCCTCAACATCTCTCTCATAGCTTCAATGTCACTCACATCTCTCCTTCCTTCATTGCTACACTGGAGGAAGCACCAACTGTTTAAGAGCTGCCTTCTGTTTATGTTAAATTACTGTTATATTAAACCTCTGTACCATCTCTCTTACTCTCTCTCTTTTAAAACTCTCTTTATCCAATGCTTTTTCTTTTTCTTCTATCTTCTCCCTTAAGAGTGAGGCTTTCTCAACAACTTGCAATATCTGCTTTTTAGTTTCTTTTAGAGGTTAGAGTTAATAACAAGAAAGAATTCATTTATGACACTTATGATTATAAAGTTGCAAACAAACTGATTGATTTCAGTTTTAGTTCGAAATATAGGGAATGACATTTGTAGTTTATGCTTAATACATTTGGGTTTTGGATGAGTGTTGGAATTATTACAAGCTGTGGTCTAAATGAGTCAAGTAAAATATATATTAATGTGTATATATATTATTTTACTTGTCTTCCGTAATTATTTTGAGTTATATAATTATGCACCATCAACAACAATGCTAGTGGTATTGAATTCAATCGTTGCCATTTCCACTATGCTAAGTGATCTAAATTTCAGCCCACGATAGGGTGAAGTTGTGCTTTGTCCTCAATTCAAGCCCGTAGTGCATTTGTGTGAAAGGTGTGTTGGTGAAGATTTTCATAACTGAAAATTCTTATTCTATTTATGGTGGGAGGCATGGCAAAGCTGATGACTACAAATATGCCATTCAGCCCCTGAAATATATAGCCACCATAATGGCAGCAAAATCTTAGGATCTAAATAATGAAAAAGGCTATGGACAATCCACACTGAATGACCAGATCAGTCAACTAATAAAATGCAATAGAAACAGAGAAATAAATGCATAATAAATGAAATAAAGGCTTGACTTTGGAGATAAAAAGCACATGAATCATATGGGCTTTGAGAGGGAACAGCCATGCAACAATCAAGGAATTCCAACAGTTGGAGATAGAAATCAAAACTATTTCTAGCTTTCTCCTGACATCTTAGGATTTTGGATGAATTGAATTTTCACTTTGTTAAGGAACTAGTCATCTTAAAATCTTAAGCTGCTGCATGCAAGCTTAGGAATGGTTGTTATTTTTGACAGATCCCTTTACACCAATGACCTTGGAGGTTCAAGAGTGGATAAAGCACAAGCTATCACTGCCTCATTTGAAAAGTTTAATATAACTCTAAGAATGATTACAACAAGGACTAACTTTAGATCTCTTGGTTAACAGTCTTCGATACCCATGTCAAGACTAGTCATTTTAATAGCTTAAGCTATTAGGAGAAGTCTCATGAATAATTTTTAATTAATAACTTGACTATGTTTTAGGGGTTGAAGCTTAATCTCCTGGATTGTGTGCAATTTCGTATATTCTTTTATATCAATGGGTGTTGTCAAGATTTCTAGCTTTTTCATTAATATGTATCCTTGCATTTATAAATCCTTTCCTTAAGGAGAGATCTCTCATAATTTTTAGATTGCTTACATTTTCTTTGTTAACTTTCTGAGTTCTAGAAGCAATATGCATCCTATATACTTGTGCTTGATACTTGTTAATAAAGCTTTGATGGGTTACTTGTTAAAGAAGTCTATAGAAAATATGCGATTTGACTTTCCAGTTTTCTAGCTTTCATAGTCAACACTCAACACCTATACAATAGTTTGTTGAACAATTTTGTTGGATGCCTTCATAAATCACAACCAAAATATATTAGTGGTTGATGACCAGCTGGCTGATGCTCCTGTTTTGAAGTATGACTTTTTAATATACATGCTTCTATTACTAGGAAATATATCGGATAAAGCTTCCTGGTTCTCCAACAGAAATTGGTGAAGGGAAGCCTGAAAACCAAAACCATGCCATTATATTTACTCGGGGAGAAGCCCTGCAGGCCATAGACATGAATCAGGTTGGTTTTACTTTTTTTCTTTTTTTTTTTTTCTTTTCTCACACTTTGATTAAAGATGAGTAATGCTTTTTCTTTTTCTTAGCCAATATGGATGAGTAATGCTACTTAAACAGTTGTTGCTGCCACCATTGTGTGCAATTTCACTTGTTTTTGGAACTCGGAGCCATGTCTGTGGATTACGCACAGTTGTATAAGAAGCATTATGCATTTAGGATGCACTAATATATAGTCACTATAGTTTAGTCATTTATTTGTACATTCTCTTTCTAAGGATAATTACTATGAAGAAGCTTTCAAAATGAGAAATGTATTGGAGGAATTCCGAAAGCCTCACATTGGGAAACGAAAACCCACCATATTGGGTCTGAGGGAGCATATTTTTACAGGAAGGTAAAAATTCTAACGGTATCAAAGTGTTAAATTCAATTTAATATGGTGATCAATTTTATTTTTTTTTCTGTTTTTTAAAAAGTCATATTAGGCAATGGAACCTGCTGTGCAAGCTTATAATTTTTGTTTTGCAGTGTTTCATCACTTGCTTGGTTCATGTCAAACCAGGAGACCAGCTTTGTGACCATCGGCCAACGAATTTTGGCAAATCCACTAAGGTTAGACCCAATTTGTTTGTATCTAACTGATTTTTAATATAAATATACTTGTAATTTTGTTATTACTGGACTCAGGATTTTTCATACTACTTCTTTCTCTCCCCTTCTCTCTTTTGGGTCTGTTTGGCCCTATTTTCTTCATTATTTCTTACATTTGGTCAGCCTGTGGATATGATTGTGAGGTTTTGGTGTGAGATATGGGACCTTGTTAAACAATTTTTTTTTCCGTTTGAAGATTTCAGCTTATAGTGTATTTTGCTGGTTGCCCTTGTGTGCAACCTGAGTAGTGGAGACGAGCTAGGAGAGTGTTGAAGGGACCGTTCATGGGAGGTAGGTCAAATAACTCATACCATGGAGAATGAGAGGATTATTCTAAATGGGATAACTGATTTACTTACCCAGGCTGTAAATTAATAATTATGATTTTGGTTATGTTCAAAGGGTAGTACAAATAGTCCATGCCCCAGCCCACTAGTAAATTACACACATATGTTGACCTAGCTGTCAGACATTCACTATTTTAACATTTAATGTTATTTAGAAGGCTTCAAAGGCTTGGAACATGGACAAAGCACAGACCTACCATTGCTTTGTGCTGAATATCAAGTTAATACAAGAACAGCAGCGGCAAAAGTTGAATCCCTGCGCACTAGGTCAAAAAGGCTTGTTGAGAAACCATTCATCTAAAAGCTGAAGCTGTTAGGAGAAGGCTCAAGATTGTTATTAAATTATATCTCTAACATCTCTATTTTTTCCCCCAATTTTTGTGTGAATAGTATTTCTTAGAATTTATGCTTACTGGAAATCAGTAAGGGTTTGTTGTTAGTGACCTATGTAGTTGAGTTGAAAGCTTTAATATAGTATGATTAGTCATAGCCTAGATTTTTTCTTGGCTGCAACTCCATGTGATTAGACCATTTATCATGTGCGGCTGCTAAACTTATCTTTTTCTATCATTGTCCTATATGTCCTTTTTGGGGGAGGGATTGCTGGTTGAGCTCATGTCATTTAATTAGGCTTGCACGACTTGACTATAAAAGCATGGGTATTTCTAAATTCATGCTGTAGAGAATGTACCTGTACCCGTACCTCTTTGGATACTCTTGGGTACTTGACATTAGTAGTTGTGTTATTATAAGATATTCTTTATTTCAAACATATTTCCATATCTTTACCCAATTTCTGAAAATAATTACCACTCCCGTACCCTCACCCATATCAGTACCCTTTGTTTGTAGTAGTTTGCCTCGTTTGTTTTATAAAATTTTGATGTCACAAACTTCAAAGTCAGTTTTGGCCACCTCATTTCTTGAAGAATAGTCAGTGTACATTATTTTACTTTGTAAAATAAAGGTTGTAATGTGTATATTATTGTCGGGGAATCATGATTGGTGGACATTACTGATGTAAGCTGTGACATTAATCTGAGGTGCGAAAGTAAGCCCCACAATTCATTGAGTTGGAAATCATAGGAAAAATATTTTTAAAAATAATAATAATGTATCTGGAAAGTGGATAGAGTTGAAAATGGCTTTTCTTGTCTTCAAAAATCTTAAAATTTTAGTCTTATCTTTATTGCATGTATAGTAAAATTTTCTTTATGAACTTCAGTTAAATGAGTTATTCCCTAATCCTTTATGTTACAGGGTGCGATTCCATTATGGGCATCCTGATATATTTGACAGAATCTTCCACATAACAAGAGGTGGCATAAGCAAAGCTTCAAGAGTAATAAACTTAAGTGAAGACATATTTGCAGGTACTTCACAGTTTTGTGGAAAATGACTCGTTGATTGAACTTGTTGACTAACTGCTAATATCCATAGGATTCAATTCAACTCTACGAGGAGGATTTATCACACATCATGAGTATATCCAAGTAGGTAAAGGGCGTGATGTGGGTATGAATCAAATCTCACTCTTTGAGGCTAAGGTTGCAAATGGGAATGGAGAACAAACACTTAGTCGTGATGTATATCGACTTGGACGACGGTTTGACTTCTTCAGGATGTTGTCTTTCTACTTCACTACAGTTGGTTTCTATTTCAGTAGCATGGTAACCCATCTACTATTGATATTGTCTTGACAGTTGAAAATCCTGCCTTTATAATCTAAAATGGGATTAAGCTTATGGCTGAATTTTTGAGAATTTCTTTTTTCAGATAACTGTGCTGACTGTATATGTGTTCTTATATGGACGTTTATATATGGTTTTGAGTGGAGTTGAGAGAGAAATTCTTCAAAGTCCAAACATACAACAGAGTAAAGCCCTTGAAGAGGCCTTGGCAACCCAATCTTTTGTTCAGCTGGGCTTACTGCTGGTACTGCCCATGGTTATGGAAATCGGCTTGGAGAAGGGTTTTCGCACTGCCTTGGGTGATTTCATCATCATGCAACTGCAGCTGGCCTCTGTCTTCTTTACCTTCCAGCTTGGAACAAAAGCACATTACTATGGAAGAACACTCTTGCATGGAGGCTCTAAATATAGATCAACAGGTCGTGGGTTTGTCGTATTTCATGCAAAGTTTGCTGAAAACTACAGGATGTACTCCCGAAGTCACTTTGTGAAGGGCTTAGAGATCCTTATACTCTTGATTGTTTATGAAGTTTATGGGGAGTCATATCGTAGTTCACATCTTTATCTTTTTATAACAATCTCAATGTGGTTCTTGGCCGTCTCCTGGCTTTTTGCTCCCTTCTTGTTTAATCCCTCAGGTTTTGATTGGCAAAAAACAGTGGATGATTGGACAGATTGGAAAAGGTGGATGGGAAATCGTGGTGGTATCGGTATCTCCCCTGACAAAAGTTGGGAATCTTGGTGGGAGGAAGAAAATGAACACCTGAAGTACTCAAACTTCAGGGGAAAAGTACTGGAGATAATACTTGCATTTCGCTTCTTTATGTACCAGTATGGAATTGTCTATCACTTGGATATAGCTCATCATAGAAAAAGTTTTCTGGTACTATAAATCATTTGTGTCTTCTTCTATCCTGTTAATGATAGTTAGCCTTATGGCATGATCTTACTACCTTCTGTTTTTGTCGTAGGTTTTTGGACTTTCTTGGGCAGTTTTGGTAATTGTTCTTATTGTGCTGAAGGTACGTAAATGCTACCCTTAGATCATGACTGACTGCATTGAAAATCATATTTTTTTAACTGATTCAAGGCTAATGAATTGTCCAATAACAAAATATTGTTAATTTAGATTCATGGATTTTCTTTAGTTTAAATTTTAGATGTAAAACAGTTTCAGCCATCTTACAATTAGCCTATTTTCCTTTTCCACATGCATTTTATCTGTTATCGTTTGTATTAATCCGTTGTGGCGATCAGATGGTATCCATGGGCAGACGAAGATTTGGCACCGACTTTCAGCTCATGTTCCGCATTCTCAAGGCACTTCTCTTTCTTGGCTTCTTGTCAGTTATGACTGTATTATTTGTGGTATGTGGGCTCACCATATCAGATTTGTTTGCTGCTATTCTTGCCTTTATGCCTTCTGGATGGGCCCTCATTCTGGTAAGTATAAACTTGCATATCCTAAAAACACTGCCCAAGAATACCTTTTTGCTTTTATGTTACTCTCTGACTCTCTTAGTAAAATCAGACAAATAATAACTTTACTTTCTCTTTTACTGTCAAGATTGCTCAAGCATGCAAGGGATTCTTGAAGGGAGCTAAACTCTGGTTTTCTGTGAAAGAGCTATCCAGAGCCTATGAATATGTGATGGGATTAATCATCTTCATGCCAGCAGCCATTTTGTCATGGTTCCCATTTGTTTCAGAGTTCCAAACTCGCTTACTCTTCAACCAAGCATTCAGTAGAGGGCTGCAGATTTCAATGATTCTTGCTGGGAAGAAAGACACTGACAAGTCAGCATGACATTGTAAACTTTGTTAATTCATTACTCTTGACTGTCAAATAATGTCATTCATAGACATGAATTTTTGTCTTATGATTTACACAAATCAATAGTGTTGTCCCTTTTGAACTCGTCCTCTGTCTTTCTAAATGTAATTAAGGACCACATGATAGATTTCCTTTTTAAGAAGAAGCAGCTTCAGAAATCAGAGGAAGTCTGTCTTCTGTTTTCCTTTTCAGAATGTATGGACAGAACAGAAATGAGAAATAAATATTTACAGTCAAATAGAATGATTAAAATTGGAAGACAAGCCAAAGGTCATTTTACCTCCAAATGACATAGCTTACTTATATATTAATTATGATACGTATGAGCTTTATATGATAAACTAGCATTTGGTCTGCATTGCATTACGGTATAAAAAGATTCCAATTTGATTAATTTCCACGTTGAACGGTTTGTGAAAGGCCATTTATTTCATATATTTGAAATTAAAATGCACTTTATTTTCTACACTCTCGACCAATGTTAGTGAAACATAGAACATTCAAGGATCAAGGGGTGACACGAGGACAGTTGTATTCTTTAGATTTTTAAACTTTTAATTTTTATATATAATTTTATCTCATATTTTTAATTTAATTTTTTTAATTTATAAGAACTTGTCCTCTTAGATTATAAGAGTTTGTCTTCTTTTTTTAAAATCTTTTATCCGAAAATTTTTGTCTCTTTTAAAATTAAATTTAAATTTATCCCTAAAAATATTTATTATAGAAGCATACAAGTTTCCGGTATTCATGAATATAACTTTTTTTTTTTATTGAAATGCATGAAAGAACAAAGGTTCGCACTTAAGATTTTTTTAATTAAATATTTATGCATCTATGTACCTAAACGTATTTATATCCCTCATGATACATCCTTTGTGAACATGTTAAATTGCTAGTCTTTCCATTGGCCAAAAAGAGTGCCATTTTTTTTCCGGAAGTGACCTTTTTGTTTTTTCCTATGTGCTTTTATGCCCCCAGTGAGAAATGGGCCGTTCGCTGAAATTCAAATAGAACTTTTACTAACTAGAGCCTTCAATTACATACGGGGCAATTCTTATATTTCAAATAGAAAAAAAAACGTGAATTATTCAATTCTTATACTATACTTTACATGAATTTATAAATTAGTTTTTATATTTTATTTTTTTTAACATCAATTCTCTTAATTTTAGAAATTTTTAAGTTGGTCTTTTTGTTTTTATTTTTTTTATTAACTATTATATCGTATTTCATAATATTTATTCTCACGAAAATTCAAGTTGAAGAACACTCAGGTGAGTGTAGCTTGACCATTGGATTCATCCTGATGTACTCAATCTAATCTTGGTTGTTACTTGATCCCTTAACACGAAATGCTGACTTAGAGTGCTTATATGACATAAAAAAATGTCAAATCAACTCCTAAATCGATAATTCAATTTTATTTTAATTTAGTTGACTAATTAAAACCCACTTTCCCATTATCTTCAACTTTATTTCATAAGCATTGCTCCACTTCTCTGTGTAGAGGTTCTCATTTTAAATTTTCCATTTCTCATGAGCATTACTTAAATTTCAATGGATAAATTGAGATCTTCGCACAAACGCTCCAAAAACAAAAAAACATTAATTTTTTTAACTGGATTCAATTTTATTTGAAGTAATAAAGAAATTAGACACTAAGGTAATTAACTATAATAGTGGTATTATATCAATGACAAAAACTGATAAGTTAATATTTCTAGATAAATTTATTACATAGAATTTGCTCAGCACAAACTTGACTACATTAAATAATTTATCCGAAACACACTGAGTAATACAAATATATATATATATATATAGTAAATTATTAATTTAATTACTGTAATAGTACTGTGTCTTATATTATTGTCTCTTAAATTCATATTTAAAAAATTATTATTTTCTCAATTTAGTTTTTCAAACATAATTTTTTTCAGTTTAGTCTCAGATATTTTTTTAATTAATTAAATCTGTCCCTCTGTCTGACAAAAAGTGAGTTTCATGTGACCAACTTTGAGAAAAAAAATTTTATATTTTGTTATTTATTATAAAATTATTATTTTAATTATTCGTTTATTGAAATATGCAAAATAAATTTTTACTCATTAAAAAATATTATACTTAATTTATCACTTTTTAATAAAATTACTAAATTTAGTTTTTTAAATTTAAGATTTAGAGTTTAATAAATGAACTAAACTTAATAATTTTTTTACAAAAAATATTAGAGATCAAGTATGATATTTTTTAATAAATAAATAATTATTTTAAACATTTAAATTGCTAAGGGACCAACATATTAACTTTATAATAAGTAATAGATTAAAAATGTATTTTTCTCGACTAATTATAATATAAATTTATCTAACTGTTTTCAAATCCCAAAACCACGTTGGTTTAATATCAAAGCTATATATCCATGCATCAAAAGGTTACAAATATTTTTTGAAGGACTGTTCTGACTAGGGAATTATACATGGAGATTCAATTTAAAAAATTGATCTTTAAATGCTTAAATCAATAAAATTTTATTTTCTAGGAAAACTAAATTATGAGGCAAATAATTCTTTTTAAAAAATTAAAACATGAACTTACTAAAATCTATATAACATGTTATCTATCCAGATTACCCAAGAGTGTATCACTAAATTGAACCTTATTGGTTGTAAACACTATGAGTTTATTAATTAAGAGAGTAATAAAGTAAAAAAGCTTTAATTAAAATATAGGAAGGTTATAACTTATAATATTAACGGAGAAAGAGGATAGGTGGACAAATTAGATGGATTTAAAAAAGAAGTAGCTTTCAATAAATCTTAATTAATACTCAAAGCAGATTTGGAGGCTATTCATAAACTTCTGTCTCTTCACATTCAAGTAAAGGCTCCTCGACGTTGCATTAAAAGCATAATCAACTACTCATCTCAATACAACCTTCACTTCTACTTTTCTTTTTTCTTTTTTTCTTTTTTTTGGAAGAATTAAGTATTTTTTATTTACTCCATTTCCATGTCACCATTTTTTCTTTGACTCCACCCCACGACCTTTTTTGTTTTCATTAATTAAGATTTGGAGAAAAGTGTCAAATTTGTTTATGAATTTTACACTTTGTGATAATTTAGTTCATCACAAATAGACCTCATCATTAGGTAAACTTTTAAAATAATAATTTGAGCCCATGTTTTATTCAAATTTTTTTTTCATATTTTTATCTATATTTTTCAAGTCTAGTCTATCGAGCTAATCGAACTTTATCACATTATAATCAAGTCAGTTTGTTACTTAAAACGTATAGTTAACATTGCTAATTGTTATTATTACTTGTAAGATTATATATAAAAAAAATTATCATACAAATTAGTTGTTGTATTGACATAAATCTTTCAAATAAAATGCATAAGTTTTTAACTTCCTTACTAATATGTCACATTACACTATATTTGTGTTTAAATAATAAGTTTTTTCTCATTATTAAAATATCCATTCAAGCTTTTGGGTTCGAGTCAAGTTTTTTAGAAATCTCAAATGCGGCCCGTTTTACGTATCGAGTTTTTCTAATCAACATTTTTTGTTCAAACTTTATTTTTTCGAGTCAGACTTATCAAGTCAAGTAGACTTTTAATGTTATGATCAAGTTTATTCACAAATTATTTATGTCAAATTAATACCTCATAATTACTATTTTGTGCAAATGTAGTCCCTTATTAATCTCTAATTAATAGATCCGCAAGACATTAAAGGATTTAGTTTTGCATCAAATATGAATTATGATAAGCTAATTTGATACAAATAATTTGTAAAATACTAAATTATCACAAAAATATAAAAGTTGTGACCAATTTAGTACTTCCCTCCTAATATTTAGGTTGGAGATATTTATTGTGATCTTTTTTAAAAAAAATTTTGATGTAAAATCACATCTAAATCTTGTTTGTTAAATATGTAATGAAAATAATTTTAAGTGTTATAAAAATAGCAAGAATAAATTAATGCAAACATAAATAAAAAGAAATAAACTTTTACTGCATGCTAAAGGTTTTAAAGTGTAAGGTATTATTTGAATGAGTTTAGCTCAATTTATAAGAAAGATATGATATTCAGTAACAAAAATAATTATAGCAAAAGCTAGAGATATAATGACTCTAATAATAATAAAACTTAAGGGTTTTATATGAAAAAATAATTTGACAAAATCTACCAAACATGACTTTATATTTTTTGGTATATAAAACACATAAAGAAAAATCACATGTTTACTCTATGTTTCTTTAATTTTCATTCTCTGCAAAGATATGTAAAGGACTTAAATCAATTTTCTGATATTTGTAAAATTTTAGGATGATTACACATTTACAAAATGAAAATAATATATATATATATATATATATTTAAAATAATTTTATTTTATATTTTATTGCTATATAATTATTGATATAGAAATATACATACAAAGTAGTTAAATAATTTCAAGTGTTATGTATTAATTTTAATATAACAAAAAAATTAATGAGATAAGAATTTTGATGTCCCTGTGTTTCCCTTATTTTATGGGGGAAAAAATTTATATACATTTTTCTATATTTTTTCTCTTAAATTCTAAAATTAAATTATTATAAATTTTTTTAATAAAAATATGACAAGTATTTAATTTCAATTGAATTATACACTTATCATAATAAAAATATGCGAACTTATACTTAAATTAACTATATTCTATGCATGCGAAAGCAGACAATTATATAGTGTTCCAAAAGCTTAGTCCAAATTAATTATGGAACTTATTTTTCAAAAATGAAGTACGGAAAATCTAATTACTTGTACGGTATGAAAAACAATTCGACATATATTTTACGATATTTATGATTTGATTTCTTTTGCTAAATGATTGATTCATAACTTCAAGCAAACTACCTCTTAATATCATATTTTCCAATGCATATAAAATTAGAAAAAAAAAACGTAAATAAATAAAGAGAGAGAATGCTTGGAAAAATAAGTAATTAATGCTTCGGTTGCTATTTTAAATTCTCAAAAGAAAAAAGTGTACTTAATTGTTGTTGATTTAAGAGGTTATCTTATAGATCAATTCTTGAAAAATGAGCTTCAAAATATTATTATTATTATTATTATTATTATTATTATTATTATTATTATAGTAACATTATTTTAAACAAAATAGCCGTTAAGTATTAAAGACTATGACGTGCGAGTAGTGAAAGAAGGTGGTGCAGTTGCACATTTTTTTAATATTTATTTAAAAGTTTCATCTTAATTAAAGAAAACGTCAACTTTTAGCCACCTCAAAAGAAAATTATATATTTGATTCTCATAATTTGCTTAATTAGACATTCAGTCCTTAAAATTTAAAATTTTTAATTAATTTTTTATAATTTAAATAATTATTAATTTATGCCCTATCATTATAGTTTTATTAATATTTTTCATATGTGAGAATGAATTTTATTTTTTTATTAGTGTAAATTACACCTATTTAAAATATCAATGCAACATATAATTAGTTACATAAGTAAAATGTTATAAAAATATTAACATAATTTTGATAATAAAGACTAAATTAAACACATATATAAATTGTAAGCATTCATTTATAAATTTTTAAATTAAAAAAATAACTTAAAATTAAATAAAATTATGGGAACTGAAAATATAATTTTCCCTTAAAATTATTTTAATTTTAAATATTAAAATTTATGGCATGTAAATTGTCCACTGATCACATTTTTTGGCACATAAAATATTATAAACTGCTAAAGAAATAAATTTTCGCACCCAAAAAATTCATGTAAATAGATTTATTTAGCTATCTCTACTCATAACAAAATAAAAAAGCTATAATTTTTATATAAAAATCTTAAAATTATATTACAAACATTAAGTGATGAAGTGTTATAAAAAGCTGAGACAGAGAAACAGATTAGGTTGTGGATCTTCGCTTCTTTTAATAATTAATTTTGAACAACAAAATTGGAAGTGAAGTAAAAAGGAATTTGATCACGTGACAAGCACATGACACATGTGAAGCCCATGATTGTAGTGGATTGATGGTCTTTCGCATCTCCTTCAATCCATTTTATGGTCAAATATCAATTTTTATTTTTATCATCCACCTTCAAAAAAAAAAAAACAATTACGGAGAATTATATATTTATATTGTGTGTGTGTGACACACGAAAGAATTTTTAATTAGTAAGAGAATAAATTTCATTTGAAATAGTTGGGTAAATTTTCCATAATCTATAATCAGTCAATTAATCAGAATAATTGGGAGTCATGTTAAAAATAATTACTGATATATCTACTAATTAAATATTTTATTATTTTAATATTATCAAAATAAATATTTTGATCAATGAGATAGGGCTATTATATTTTAGAATGAGTTATAAACTGGGTCCCTTTCAAACCAAATATAAGTTAGTATAATATATTTCAAACAAGAAAAATATAAAATTAATTGTAACAAATAAGTTTTTCACAAATTAAAATTTTTATAAAATTAATCCTTTATAAATCTAAATTTGTATAAATTTAATCATTCTGTTTAGATTAATAGTTGACTAATTTTGTTAAAAAATAAGATTTCTGAAGAACTGATTTGTCATAATTATTTGTGATAGATCAAACTGTTATAAAGTATAAAAGTTAAGGATTAATTTAATATTTTTTCTATTTTAAACTGGTTTGGTGACTATGAGCCATTTAAATTTTTTGGTGTTAATTTCTTAAAAAATTAGAGAATAATAAAAAGAAAAGAAGAAGTGTATAAAAAAAAAAGAGCGTGCGCATTTTTTTTCTTTATACTACCATCTTTGATATTTATCAAAAATATATTAAAAATAAATTTAAAGAATTCATTCCCTTAATTTGGTACATTCAAGCATGAGATATATGACCCAATCAAGTTAGACAATGTTCTACACATAATTGATAATTTTATATTCGAAAAATAAACAAAACAATCTGTATAATCTAGCCTAATCAATTATTAATATTAATTCACATATAAAATTATGTGTGTGTTATTGTGAGAGAGAGTGAGAGATTTTATCATATAGGAAAACATAAATATATATCAAGTGAGAGAAAGTAATTTTGATTGGGATGTTAGAAGTGAGTAAAGAAAATCATTTTTTTTAGATAAAAACTAAAAAATTAAGATCTATACAAAAATGTTAAAAAATAAATTTATTAAAATGTATTTTTGATTAATTTAATTTTTAAGATTAGACTGCTCAGACAATTATATTAATCTTGGTATTTTTTATATAATTTTTATTAATAGATTGAAATTCTCAAAATAAATTTTATGATCAAAACTCCACTTCTAAAAGGTAGAAATCTCACAAAAAAAAAAAAAAAACTCATAACATTTGCTTACTAACTTTAGTATATTGCGTACTTGACAAATATAGAAATTCAAAGTATGAATCAGAATTCTAGATTTGTGTATGTCCACAGCTAATTGGTAAAGCAAAATTTTTTATAATAATAAAATAAAAGTTGGAGAGGATTTGTCTTGGGGTCATACTTTAATCAATACTTATGCTTCAAATCAAAGTCTCTGTTTGTTTCTTCCTCCATTGGTGGCTTTTCCTGGGCCCTCAAATCAAAACCCATTATTATACTCACAAAAAAAGCTTCAACACTTTATTCCAAATTCTGATTTATTATTATATAATTTTAATTATGATATAATTAATTATTATATAAAATAATAGAAAAAAGTATCCTATTAATATTTTACTTTTACACTTTTTAATAATTTAATCTCTTACAAATATATTGTGATGATTCAATTTTTAAAATTTTTATTTTATACAAAATTAATCTCTTATTTATCCAAATAAAAGGACTAAGTTTGTATAAATTTAAATTTGTGAATAAATAAATTTTTTATAAACTTAAATTTATAAAAGATTAATTTATTAAAGATAATTTATGAGAAACTAAATTGCTACAAAGTATAAAAATGTAGTACCAATTTTATATTTTTCTCAAAAATAATATTTATTCAAAATTTATTTTTCATTACAATCATATTAATTAATGATTGCACACACAAATTTTAAATAAAATATTATTTTATATATAATAATTAATTATAGCATAAATAAAAATATGATATTTTTAGAACAAATCTCAACCTTCTCACTCACTTTTCAGGATTAAGTTTAGTCAAACCGTATTGACGTAATTACCCCCCTGAACCGTTGGAATTTAAAATATAACAGAGAAAGCAGAGTCAAACATTCAGACATCATCTTATTCATTAATGAATTTTAATTAATAAAAATTAGGAAGCAAGTTAGCTTATTGTTATTATTATTATTATTATTGGTTAAAAAGTTGAGAACCAAACAAATTTGGCTTATTATATGGAATGCTTGAATCAAGGAAAACAAGCTTAATTATGACTAAATTTGGATTTTTTGTAATTTTTTTATTGAATTCAAATTTAAATATTAATTATAGTAAAAAGAAGTTAATTAAAAAATAAAATTAATAATTTTTAATAATTTGATTTGATAATTACAAATAACTTAAAATTTTGATTTGATCCAATGATTTAAAAATTTTTCTGTAGAAATTTGCAAGGATTTCTCTCTGTATCAATTATGGCTAAGAATGAGGAGTGGACAATTTCATACATAAAAAATAATAGATTAAAATTTTCCATTAATTGATTAGTAGGTATAATGTAATTAGCTTATTCCCTTAATATTATATATCTTAAAAACCTAACTAGTTTTGCATTTATGGAGTATTTTATTTTATTTCTCATACAAACAAGTTAGAAAATTGTATTCTCCAATTGGCTGTCACTACTATAAGAACAATAAAACAAAATTGCCTTTATTATTTTTTTAGGTAATTTGTATGAGATTTCAAAATATCTATGTGCTGTCAATTATCTGTATTATTTTACAATTATCTTAAGGATTGAGATTGTCTATTTACTAAATGAGTCATATCTACACAAACAAACATGTTCTTATCAACCCAACAATGATTAGCTTAATTTGGAAGTAGATCAAAATTTTTTTTTATTCAAATTATGTTAACCATCATTTTTTAATAGGATTTATTAATGGATAAACGTGAAATTGAGCATTAAAAATCTAATATTGAACTTTAAATTTCAATTTATGTTAGCCATTTTTTAATTTACTGGTTTGATATTTCAAATCTGGTGATTAGTATTAGAACTTACATAATAATGATGATGCTTTCCAATTTCCTAACTGGCAAATGAATTTTTTTTTTTGTCTCAGAATTAGTATTTTTGATTTAGAGTTTAAAATGTTTAAAAACTTATTTGCACATTTAAATGAGAGTTTGTCTTACAAATATTTTTATTTAATTTAACATTTAATTTTTTTTCTAAAATCATTTTTCCTTTTCAAATCCTTTTTTTAACAAAAAAAAAATTGCTCTGTATTAAATAAACTTTATAGACAACAAAAACTAATTTTCAAACTATAGTTTCTAAACAAAATTTACGGTTATGCAAAATTATATTTGATCAAAAGTTTAACCTAAAATCACATTAAATTAATTTTAAATAGATCTAATCATAATTTAAAAAGTTCACCTAACTTGAAAAAAATAAAAGTCCGAATACAAAAGTTTAATTTATACAATAGGCTGGATTCAAACTTTTTTAGAGTCCTATCCGCGTTTTAAAAGTTTGAATAAATAATTTTTTAATTAATAAAAATTTATTATATAAAAAAAATTTAGTGTAACGTAACATGTTGATAAATAAATAAAAATTAATATCTTTTATTTAAAATTTTTATACTAATATAACAACTTATTTATATTTATAATTTTTCTATTTATGATTTTACATGTAATAATTATTATTATTATTTATATTATTTATTTCAAATTTTTAGTAACAAATTAATTTGATCATTATTTAAAATGTTTGATTAGCTCGACATAAAAAATATAAATAAAAATTTGAATAAAAATTTTTGACTAAAATATAAGCTTAAAATTTTTTTAATTCTAAATTTAAATCTAATTTTTAAAAGTCTAACTCAATGATCAAGTTTAAATTAAAGATAGAATTGTATCTCTTTGAAATATATTCTGGTTAAACATTTAAATTTAAAACTAAGAAAATAATTATTCGACCAAATTTTTTATGGAATATAATAAAACAGATTTTTTATCGATAATTGGGCTCTGCAATGACAGAAAAAAGAATATTAAAAGAAAATTGTTGCAACTCTTGAGGCTCATGGATATCCACAATACCAATTTCTGTGCAAATTATAAATAAATAAATAAATATACAAGAGCGACAAGAATGATGTCATGTTTTTCAGATTTTCATAGAAATTTTCCTTTTAACACGTAAGGACAGTTTGGTAAGTAGACATCAGCAAGCTAGATTTGGAGCTCTCCCTTGTTGGATTGAGGTTGACCCTCTCCCTTTCTTCTTCTCCCACCCTCTCCTAATAATATAACCAAAATAATAATAATAATAAAATTATTAAATTATTAACAAAATTAAAAAATATGAAATCAATTCTTTATTTTTATATTTTGTGATGATTTAATTTTTAAAAATTATCTATATTAAATTTGTTCTTTACAATTACATTTTATACCAATTTAATTTTTTATAATATTTTATTAATAAATCAATAAGATAATAAAATTACTAATTTTACATAAATAAAAATTATGAATGACTGATTTAACACAGATAATTTATTAAAAATTATTTGTCTTAAAATATAAGAATGTAGACAATTTAATACATCTCTCTTAAAAAATCACTTATATTTTATTAATAAATTAAGCATTTTTATCTTGTTATAGAAAAATTGTTAAATTATGTGTTCTGTGTGCCTCTCTTCTTCACTTTGCTCTTTTGTTGCTTATTCAATACATTTTTGTTTTTGCTGCCACCTATAAATGCTTCCTCTGTTTATTTCAATTTTGCTTTCCCTTTACTGTTTCTCTCTCTCCCTGCTTTCCTCCATTACAAACCAAGCTTCCTTTCCAGCTCGTAGAGGTCCCTCTCTCTTCCTCAAGCACAATACCCACCAACCATTTTACCCACCTTTGCTTTTCAGCTCTTCAAAACCTAGTCTTCCCTATTCTCTCTCTCTCTCTCTCTCTCTCTTCCTCTGCATTTTTTCCTGGAATATAAGATTTTTGTCTTCCATTCCCATCCATTTTCCTAAAATCATACCCGAAGTTCGTTTTGGCCCACTTGAGGCTGCAATCCCGACTTATTAACTACTCCTGTGCAATTTTAATCTTTTCTGGCATCTGGGTTTTGTAGGGTTTGTGTTTGTTCAGGTGTACCTGCGTCTATCTATGCTCATTGAGTCTCTGTCGGTTATAAAAGAAGGCACTCTCTTGCTCCTTTGGGTGCTAAAGGTAGTGGATCAAGGAGGGTAGCTTAGATCAATACTAAGGTAAATGCTATTGCTGTTGTTTTGTCTTCCGAACCACCTTTTTGGACAATTCATATCTCCCTTTTTCTTTCCTTTGCTTGGATCGTAAGTGATGCTTTTCTGGGTTTTACTTTTCTTACAGATTTGCAATTTCTGATTAGAGTTTAGAAATGTTGGTTTAATGAGTTGGTCTTTGCTTTACCAAGAAATTTAGAATTTAGTGTGCCTTTTCTGATTAGAGTGACATAGACGCGAATGAAATCTGATTTGTTAAATGTTTAATTTATTACATTCCCTTTTGTCTCGGAACAACTGGATACAGTTTTCCTTAATTTTCTCGCGTACGCTTACCCCCACATTACTTAAGTTCTTTTTCCCTCAATTTTATTTTTTTCAAAGGAAAAAAAAATTATCACAATTAAGCTGAGATTACGTGGTCTTAGTCTGAAATAATCTTAACTCATGAAAATGCTGCAATTAATGATTAGCTGACTTACTGTTGTTGGTTTGCGTTTATGTGATATAGTGATTTCATTGCAGCAACTGAAGCTGTAAATTATATTCAGATGTGTATTTCCAAGCCTTGTGTGAAAGGAATACGTTGTTCTTCTACTCTGGTGGGAATGCCTTGATTCTCGTAGCAGAAGAACTTGGAGAACAGAGTTGAGTTGATCTACTGGCAGCATCCAATTATGTCATCCAATAGTTCTTTGAAAACCGGACTGTCAAAGAAGATTTTGGGTGTGAGAGTATGGGTTTTAATTGGGATTGGCGTTGGCGTGTTTATAGTGCTGATTCTTTGTATATTATCAGTATGGGTGATGTTTCGGAGAAAGTCAAAGAGATCACTGGACGGGTATTCACTATCCCAAATACCAAATGTCTCAAAAGATATCAAGGTCGACAAGGTTGGGGTGCAGATTTCTCATGATCACCCAGAAAGCGTAATTATTCCTGTTCATGACAAGGCAAGTGATAAGAATTCAGATAAGATGTTAGCTCACTTGGGTATGAGCAAATCCAGTGATCATGACAATATCAGTCAGTGCAGCTCAATTTGTCATCATGAGAGAGGATTTAGTTCACTGTCAGGGGAAGAAGGAAGCTCCGGGACTGTTAAAAAGCAATCTTTGTCATATGGAGGGCTTGTGACTGCCTCTCCTCTAGTTGGCTTGCCAGAAGTTTCTCATCTTGGATGGGGCCACTGGTTTACACTTCGGGATCTGGAACTAGCAACAAAGCGTTTCTCAGCTGAAAATGTCCTAGGTGAGGGTGGATATGGGGTTGTTTACAAGGGCAGGCTGATCAATGGAACTGAGGTGGCAGTGAAGAAAATTCTTAATAACTTGTAAGGATATTTTAAAATATCATTGGTACCCCTTTTTGTCTTGTGGCACTGGCTGACATTTTCTCTTATTTAAAGAATGGCATTGTTTAATTATGCTCTATAATTGTGTTTTACATTGAGTTTAGGGGACAGGCAGAGAAAGAATTCAGGGTAGAAGTGGAAGCTATAGGCCATGTACGACATAAAAATCTTGTGCGCCTGCTTGGATACTGCATAGAAGGAGTTCACAGGTTTGATATGTTCTCTTTATCATTTTGCAAAATTATATTTCATATTTTGATACAAGCGCATAATATCTCTTGCATACACTAGTTCAAGCTTTGGGTTTTTTACTATCATACTATCTCTGATTCTCTATACTCAATAGTTCAATTTGTTTTTGTATATCATGTTTTCATCTATTTCATTACTAATGTCCTTTCTGATTGATGTGCAGGCTTTTGGTGTACGAATATGTGAATAACGGTAATTTAGAACAATGGTTACATGGGGCTATGCGCCAACATGGGACTCTTACATGGGAGGCTCGCATGAAAGTTGTACTTGGCACTGCCAAAGCGTAAGAACAACTTACAACTTAGACAAATTAGCCATAGTAACGTCTTTGTTTGTCTAGAGCCAAATTACTTGGTACGACTGTTCCTTCAGCTCTGAATGGTGATTTCACCTCTTGTTTTGTGCTGATGTTTCTTGTTATTATTATTATTATTATTATCATATTTTGACCATGTCAAAATATATGTTATTGACATTCCATTCCTGTTTCCTGGTAATTTTAGGATATTCCTTCATATATGTTTTGGGATCCATTTGAGTCCATGAGGTTTTTGGACAGCATAATATTATATTCTCTTTCTTATTGGACTACCTATCAAACCCCCTACTCTAGTGAATCTAATCTCAAATCTAGCTATGGTGTTATGATTTTACTGGCCGAATTAGTTACCAAATTTTCTTATTTACAATTTCTATTTACAAGTTACGACTTATATCTGTCTTATATATGATTTTACAGTATTTCTCAGATTTGGGGATTTCATCATTCCATGGTGGACTTTGTCTACAGTTGACGCTAATATATTTTAATGTGACTGGTGGCAGGCTTGCTTACTTGCATGAAGCAATAGAACCAAAAGTTGTTCACCGGGATATAAAGTCTAGCAACATATTAATTGATGATGAGTTCAATGCGAAGGTTTCTGATTTTGGATTGGCCAAACTTTTGGATTCAGGAGAAAGCCACATAACGACTAGAGTAATGGGAACGTTTGGGTATCTTCGTGCTTCCTTCCCTTCCCTTATACTCAATAAAAGGAGTTCACACTTGAAAATTCACTTGTTACTTCTGTTCTGAATTTCAGTTATGTGGCACCAGAGTATGCTAATACTGGTTTGTTAAATGAGAAGAGTGACATCTACAGCTTTGGTGTTCTCCTGTTGGAAGCAGTAACTGGAAGGGACCCTGTTGACTATGCTCGTCCTGCTAATGAGGTACCAAATCCTTATTGATTTATGAACTCTTGCTGTCACCTTTCCAATTCTAACTACCTAGATTAGGATAAACTATTCATGCGTGTTTGCTTAACAATCGAAGCTGTTAAGTTTGTAGTGGTCCTTGACATGGTATCAGTACATCTATGATCAAGTGGCCTAGAGCTTGGTTCTCGCTTTGTCCCATTCTCATAATTAATGATAGTTAAATTTCAATACAAGGTATGGCGAGCTTGTGCATTGTTCATGCTTCTAGCTCAAATGGCTTTTGTATTGAGGGATGTGGTAGAGATTGTGATAAATGATTCATTGGTCTTCTCGTTGAAGCTTAAGCTTTTTAGTTTGTAATGGTCCTTGACAAAGATTGTTTCCCTTAACATAGCTGATGAGCATTTGGTTTTCTTCATGACAGGTTAATCTTGTTGAATGGCTTAAGATGATGGTGGGGACAAGAAGAGCTGATGAAGTTGTAGATCCAAGCCTTGAAGTTAAGCCATCAACACGAGCTTTAAAGTGTGCTCTTCTGGTTGCACTTAGGTGTGTTGATCCTGATGCAGAAAAGAGACCCAAAATGAGTCAGGTTGTGAGAATGCTAGAAGCTGATGAATATCCCTTCCGAGAGGTTGCCACTAATGTCTTATTCCTCATACACAAAGTCTATTTAGTTGACTATTTTGAATCTGTTTTGAGACAAGTTCTGCAACTTTTGAATGTTATGTGCTTTTTCATCATTATTTTCCTGTATGTATGCTGGCTGACTTATTATCATTTAAAATTATTGAAACAGTGGATAAAATCTCTTGGGGAATGAAAAGTTTTTGCTAAATTGCTTCCTTTTTTTCCTACATATTTACTTTCTACTCGGAAGGTAGTCAATATGCCCTCTTGCATCCATCATTATAGCTCATTATAGTTTGAAGATTTGTCTTGTGCCTTGAAAGTCATACTATCTTGTTAGGAGTATGTTTTCCCGCTGTTGTACCTTTATGATGCATAATATTCTAGTGGGTCTAATATGAAGAGCTGGTGGTATGTTTCTTCAATATTGAAAATGCCTAAGGATTTCAGATGTTTCCTTTATACAGTAATCACGTAGAAGGTTATTGCGTATTAGCCATAGTGTTTCCAAACATGAATTTTAAATTTCTATTGTCTGTTTTGTCTTAGTTTCTGTCCTTGGAGAATAACCGTTGAACCTGAATGACTAATCATGCATATCATGATTATATACCATATGAAGAATATCTGGAGATGGGGTAGGTTTCATGCTCATCAAGACATCGATATTTACTGATTGATCAAATTATAATCACTTTCAGGATCGGAGGAATAGAAAGAGCCGCACTGCCAGCATGGAAATTGAATCCATGAAGGATATTTCTGGTTCATCTGAAGCAGAACAGAAGGCAGGGGATTCTGGAAGCCGAGCACCGGATACAACAGAGGGGTAGGGCTACTGACAACCATATGACTTGGCCTGGGTTTACAATTGCCTTTGCTCCCATTCCCATAATTATTCAACATATATCTCCCAAGTTTGTCCTTTTGAAATTATTTTTCTGAATCTGAGAGAAGAATCAGTTTATAGGAAGCCCATTTACATAATCAAGAGTTTTTTCATTCAATGTGGCCATTCAAGGATATGATACACCAAACCCACAAAGAGGGTAGAGTCAGAAGGAGTGAATGAGTGAGTGTCTATGTTGTACAGATGTCTGCTAGACCTATCTTCTCATTACATGATTGTTTATCTTTGTCCCCTTTTGACTGTAACAGTACTGCTGGAGAGTGGAGATTAGTAAAGACTTATGTTTGCCTTCATCTTCCTTGCCATTTTGCTTCAAGTTCAAATTTTATCATTGTGTCTAGGCTTTTAAGATATTAATCAAATGGTCCATCATAGTTTTTTCTTAACTTTTGCATTAGTTCTGATCTGACTTGATTCTGTTCTCTCATTTTGTATTTTGTTAACGGGAAAAGACTTGAGTAAATTTATGTATGTTTTCTGTTAAGTTTACTTTAATTATGACACGTGGAAGAATTTTGTTAAAAGATGAGTAATACAGTGCTGAGTTGAAAAAATGACTCCCATTTATATATATCTCAATCTACATGAAAATTATCTTGGTTATCAAAAAACCTATTAATTTCCCAAAACAGAGACAGGAATCTTATCCTTCTACAAATATTTTAAAATATAACATCTCATTGAATCCTTCTAAAACTTATACTATTCTTTCTCCCTTTTGGATTCACCAAAATGGGAAAAGCATCAAATTACTTCAGCATGCAGTGAGTGAATGATTGAAAGCTTGCAGTGGTGGAATGCACAATAATGCAATAGTCTAATAAAAAGCAGCCCTTTATTCAGGGACTGCTGCTTCTGCTTTTGGGGCCATTGCTTCCATTAATATTACTGTTTGTGCTGCAAAAATTGCACAAAGCTTCATGGAGAAGGGGAATGTGGAAAAGTTGTTTGAATCCGAAGCACCTCACAGCTTTTGACTTGTGCTTCCTTCCTTTGCTTCTTTGATAACGGTCACTTTTTGCTTCTTTCTCCAGAAACACTTTGTAAATGAGTCTTTAAGTGTTTATACGGAGTAGATTTTTTTTCAGTATTGTACCATTAGAGGCAAAGAGCGTTTATGGGGTCTACATATATTTTTTTAATAATTTTTTTCCTTTAGTCTTTTTCTTTTTCTAATTGCATATGCATTTACTTACTAAAATGCAAAGAATCTAAACCCTTATTTATTTAACTACTAAAATGCAAAGAATCATATTGATGAAATGGGAACTACAATTAATACATACTTTTGGGTGCATTTAATTTATAAGATGTGAATAGATGAAGTATCTTTTTTTGGCTGAAAAGATGAAGCTAATTATAAATAAATGTTTAAGTATGTTGTAAAATTTTTTTTTTTAAAGAAGAAGGATTTTAAAGTAATTTTACTTAAAAAAAAAAAGGTAATTAGATTAACCCAATTATAGATAAAATGATAGACATGGTGCACTTTTAAGTTGAAAAAACTCTAGGTAAATTCTATTTTTTCTTTCAAAAGTTAGATAATAAAATGTTAGTCATAAATTGGCAAATAAGCATGTCAAAGTCATTCTTTTTATTTTTTATTTTTTTTGTGGTGAACATTCTTACACATCTTTAGGGGATGGGGACAGGTTCCCCTAAAAATTTTCGTGGGGATTGTCCCATTTGGAGACCCACATGTAAAGAATTTTTTCTAGTGGGAATGGGGATAAGGGCAAAACGAGCAAAACTCTCTTTGAAAGAAGTTTGGGAATAGGGACAAGGATTATACTCCCTTCATTCCATGGGTCCTGTCTCCGTTAATTTTATATAAATATTTATTATATATATATATATATTAATTTTTATATTTTTTACATTTCACTTGTTATTATAATTATAATAATTAAAAGTTAAAAACTTAATTTAACTTAAAAAATAATTACACTTATTACATATTAGTCTTCCATTTCTTTGAAATTTGGATGATATAATAAGATTACTTTTAAAATACTTTAAAGTTGTGATCACATTGTAATGGAAAATAGAAAGTGAATATTAAGAAAAATAATATTAATTATTTATAAATTAAGGTTAAGAATAAATATAAAAATTAGAATGATTTAAATGGTTTTATTTTAAATTTAATTATCTTTTTTAAATTTTTTTTTATAATTAACTTACTTTATTAAGAATTATTTACAATAACTTATAAAATTTGTTGTAAAACTTGTTATTTAAATATTTATAGTTTTTATAAACTTAATTAGAGCTTGTTAGATAATATAAATAAGGAGCTTGAACTTTTAATTTAAGTTATATAAATTATTTATTTATTTTTCAATTTTTATAAGAAAATTTAAAATCTTCATAAGGATCCATAGATCTGCGTCCCTGCAAGGAATGAGAATGGGGAAAAATCTTCCCCAAGGTAGAGAATGGTGATAAGGAAGAGGGATACAATTGATGATTGGGATGAACTTATCCCACAAAATTGTCATCCCTACACACCTTTTAGTTATTGATTTAATTTATCTATTTTTATTATAGAATTAGTCTATGTAAAAAAATAAAAGTCTTTTGCAAATTAATTATAAATAGATATGAAAACATGTTGGAGGTTCATGTATTTAAAATTTATCATATCAAATTTAGACTTAATTTATTATTTTTAAATTTTAATTTATTTTTAATGGATCTTATTTCCAATATATGTACTTCATTTTTTTCAATGATTTATCTTGTTAAAAACTGGGTAAATTGAGTTTATCCTTTGACCTTTAACTCAAAATTAATTTGCTCTTTTGCGCTTCAAAATGTGTCATTGTGCACCTTATAATTTGTTCAACTAGTACTCAACTATCTTGTAATTTTTATGTCTTAATTTTAATAAAAATATTCATGTAAATATTAAGTCAACGAATAATTTTATTTAAAAACTTGTTCAAATTTCAACTAAAATTTTCAAATTAAAAACATTAAGGATAAGGAAGATTTCTTGTCCTATATGATGAAAGTCAGATTTTGTGCTATAAATATGGTTATATAGTGTTCCTCCATAACAAAATGGTATCATCTCAAGTCTCAAACTACCAAAAAAATTAATTGATAGTTGAGAAATTTTTTTTAGTCCTAATTTGTAAAAACAAATGATGAATCACTAGTAAAAAAAGAAACAACAAATGTCACATTTAACCTGCTAAAGAAGTGGGTGTTAAGTAGGCTTACACGAACCTGGCCAATTTAACCTATAAGTTAAATGGGCTAGTTTAGTGGATGGTAGGTTATTTTGTTTTATTGTAGTTGATAGGTTTATTCATGATGAATGTGGAGAAATTAGTAGTGATTATGGCGATAAAGTTTCAACTTTTGCTACAAGAAAAAATTTTAATATTGTTGACGCTTGATGGAACTTTGTTATGATTATGTATTTGTTTTTTGCTTGATTTTGAATTATGTTTGTAATTTGCCACCTTTCACTGTTAGATTAGATTTGTAGTATTAGAATTCTTGATGGTTGGTTTGGTCTAGGTGAGTTAAGGTTGTAACATCCTAAATTTTTATACTTAGGTCCCCTATCTTTAACAGAAAATTGTCTGGGTAAAGTATAACTTCAAAATAATTCTTTATGAATACCTTGAGGTAATAAATTTTGTTAGGAATCTAATAAAGAAATAAAAGAGTTTTAAAGTGTGGAAAGGAATCCCCCAAGTACAAGGACTACATATTAATTTTAAAAAAAAAAAATGAATGGAGGGTCATCCTTAATTGCAAACGAAAAAGCATATTTTAGGGACCAAATTATAAAAACAAAAATTTGAGGGGTATGAACAAAAAGGGGCCTAGAAAAGTGGAAATTAGGACCAATGGAGTAAAAAACAATCATTGGAAGGACCGAAGTGAAGATTCTCCTTGGAGATAAATGCACTTTCTTATATAAGGGCAAAAAATGTAATTTTAACCTTAAAGAAACCAAAAAGTGTGGGGTCAAGTTGGAAATTAAGTGAAAGAGAGAATGAATATGTGCTAGCAATTATTAACCATCATTAGCAATCATTATAAGGCCATGTGAAGTGAAACATATGCACCAATAAGATAATGACACATGGCATGAGCTTGGTGAATTGCTTGGAAAAAAAGCCAAGTGATACCTGGCATGAGCTTGGTGAATTGCTTGGAAAGAAAGCCAAGCCACCCATCTTATAAATACCCCTCCCACCTTGCCATTTTGTGCAAGTAAAGTGTGTATCCTAGTGTAGAGAGAGAGAGAGGGAGGTCGAGAAAGCTAGAGAGGGAGGTGGCTGACGTGAAGAGGAGGAGAAGGTAGTGGTGGTCGAGAAGGTTCTAGGCAAGTAAGCTTAAGGTTTTATTTAGTTACATTCACCATTCATCCATCATTTAATTAGGTTATTAATTAAGCATTACATTGTTATATTTTTAGCATTTGGAAGCAACAATTCTTACCTTTTGGCGGAGACAAAACTAAGGTAGATATCTAAGCTATTCTCTAATTTTTTTAATTCTTTGTACAAGATGAGGTTATGGCCCTTGGTGGGCGAGGCCCTTGAAGGGCGAGACACTTTGGAGGTCTGGTTTAAGGATGTGGATTGCTTGGGGCAATCACTCATACATGACATGTGTTTATGAATCCTTGTTATTGACATCCTCATTTAATTATATATCCTCGTGATGATATCCTAGTGAATGATGTTTAACTTATACTTGCACTTTGTTAATTATTTGAAATGCTTATTTATCTACTGAGATTTGTTGAAATCTCACCCTTTTTTCTTATATATTTCAGTAAATAATGCTCATATTTGATACCTTTAGGTTAATACAAAGTTATGTTGATGTATATACTATCATGGTATTTTGTTTAGATGATGGAACGATGACGACTAAAGAAACTATGAGTAAGATTATGCTCGAGGAAGCTTACATTATGCACAAGTTATGGCCAATAAGTCTATAAGCCGTGAAGAAACGTGAAGAAAGAAGGAGAAAATTTTGGCTAGATAATCTTGTTAGGTGGTAGGTTGCTATTAGGATAGGTTAATTTCGAATTGTATTATATATTTTATTCTTATATTCATGCAACCCTAGACATGTATTCTCTTCCTTCACTTTTATTTTGTATGAACCTATATGGAAGTATGCTAGTTGTTAGAATGAATGTTTAAGTGTTATATTTTGATTAAGGATATGTTTTATTAAAGTTAATTCTCATTATTTTTTGTTGGCCGAGAAGAGAACATGCATTTAGGCTAAGAAAATATGTTAATTGCATGAATATTATAAGCATGATTGAATCCTAGTTGACTTAGTGCATTTAATAACATAAAAGTATAGCACAAAGATTAAGAAAGTGATCATAGAATTGCACATTAGGCTTGATTGATTGAAAACTTGATGGTAATGATGTGTAATTTAAATTATTAGGAGATTAATGGTTTTATGACAATTAAGGTGTTTAGTTATTGAACACTTTTTGAAATGATGCAATGGGAAAATTGCATGGATGAGACATGTTAGTATTTTAATGTAAGTCTTATTTGATGGAATGTGTAGACAACCTTGAAAATAGGTAGAAGCATGATGTAACCATGATTGAAATTTGGTCACCTTGAGTAGAAAACACTTATGATGTTCTCGCATAAGAATACGTGATGATAAATTAGAATAATATTATCTTAATTTTTAAAGTATATTTGTGTAGTAGAAATAAATAATAATTTTAAATTTAGTCCTAAATTTTTTTTTTCTTAGTGCTTTATTAGTGCAGTCACATTCTGTGAGCATAATTATATAAGCATCTATTTGATTAGTATTTAGGGATGTCACAAAGGCTATGACAAAGATAATATTTTTTCTAAAAGATTTTCTTTTAAAATTTTTTGATAAGCTGAGTCAGGATTTTTAACCTATCTTCTTATGGGTTAATCCACTAATTTTGGGTAAGTCAACCTAAGTGGATCAAATTGACCTACGTTAACAACTTTATTTGGTGTTTAAAAAAATAGTTTTAATGATATAACTTTTTAAAGAAAATCTTTTTACCAAATTATTGGGATAAAAATACCACAAAACCCAACATTGGTAGCTTAAAATGGAAGTGACTGTTTGAACTCTCGTTTTTATTTATTTCTATACAAATAAAGGTTTAAAAGACAAACAAGATTTTTTTAAAAAATTATTCAATAACAAAAAAAATAAAATTATTTATATGAAAAAACGCTATTTTTATATGCCAATCAATTTTAAATCTCCCATCCGCTAAAGAGGAAAGATTGTGATTCTACACTTTTTTTCAGTATTTGTTTACTTCCTTTTCCAATACGCCATTCTTAATCATTCTTTTGTTGAATTGTTATGCAAATTAATTGACTCATGCCACTTGTCTTCATTTGTCAACAAAGAGGAAAGACGAACATTTTAATTAATCTATTTTACTATATACCGATATATTTAATTTTTATTTTCGTTTTAAAAATTCTTAGACGTCAATAAATTTTTTTGTTTAAAAGATAATTAATTAATTTATTCATTAAATACTTAATTATTTTTTTATTAACTTAAAAAAATTTATACACTTCAAAAAAATTTTTAATACATACATAGAAAAAGTAAAAATTTATCACACAGAGTTAAGAATTTAATCAAAAAAAGCTCCTCATCGATCAAATGAAGCTTTTACATTAAATGGAATATTTTATATATATATATATAATAGATTATTAAATTTCTTTGAACTACATTAATAGATGGTTCTATTTGGTCAATCAAATAAGAAAAATAAAATCGTAGCGAATCAATAAAAAAAGTTAGGTGAGTATGAACATATATTGTTATTCATTGGAATTTCTTTTTTAAAATGTCATATGATGCAGTATAAAAAACTTAAAATTGAACTTATTTTATAATATCAATCCATAAAAAATAATATGACACATTAGTAATTGATGTTATACTTCTTTCACATTGTGAAAGAAACCCATAAATTTTATATAGTAGGCTGCACCCAAGAAGAATTCGTTATTGTTCAGTTTATAGTAGGCCCACTCATATATACAGAAAAAAAAATGTCAAATAAAAAGATATAATTTACATAGTTAATTTAATTGAAATATTGCATAGAAATAATTATAAACTTACTGGTCAAGGTACCCTATTGAGAAATTGTGCAGAAAGAGTCCCTTCAATCAAGCAAAATTTAAAGGAATAAATTAATTTCTAGAATATTAATTCTCTGAATTCCTCATTTCTCAGAAAATTGGGAGCAGAAATTGCAGTAAATTTTTTTTTTGTTAAAAAATATAATTGGACAAAACTACTTAAAGTAGCTAATGTTCTTAGTTATTTATATTTTATATTCTCATACACACTTACTTTCCACTAATGTGAGAGTTAAGAAAAAAAAGTGATGGCAATATTTTTTAATTCTTTAAGATAATCAAATTTTAATGGAACAAATTTTATCTTGGCCTTCTAAAGATATCCTAATGTTTATTGGACCATTAATTTTATTCTCATATACTATAAATTATATAATGAAAAAATTAAATAAATAACGTTTTATCTTGATCTTCCACATACAAGTACTTGATATTAATTGGACCACTCAAATTCCTTTTGGTATTAATTAACTTCCCCCAAAGTGATATTGAGATAATCTTTGAAGGAAAAAAATATGTGATTATTTGGTTTAATTATTTTAATGTCATGTAAGTAAAAGAAGGAGAGAGTGTATTATTTATTTGGCTTATTCAAGAATTAATCTATATTAATTTACTATCCACATAATAGGGAGATAATATTCTTTAAAGGACCATATGAGTTATGTGGTAATACATATTTTAATTATATAAATACTTGTTATATATATAAGTAAGTAACAGAAAGTCTATTTTACATAATTGGATTACTCAACGTTTTTTTTTTTACGTTAATTTACTATTCCAAAGAATATTGCTATAATCTTTAAAGGACCAAATATGTTTTGTGGTTGTGATAATATATATATATATATATATATATTTGTGTTTAATATCTTTATATATATACAAGTAATTAGAGAAAATATATTTTTATCCTTCACTTATCACAAAATTATCATTTTAGTTATTCGCTCATTAAAAAATATCACACTTGATTTTTTATTTTTTAGAAAATTAGTAAATGTAATCCCTTCTACCAAACTCTAAACCCTAAATCTAAGAAATCAAATATGAACTTTTTAAAAAAAGTGAAGAATCAAATGTGATATTTTTTACTAAGTGAGGGATTATTTTAAACATTTCAATAAGTGATAGACTAAAATAATAATTTTGTAATAAGTGAGGGGACCAAAAATATATTTTATTCCAAGTAATTAAGAGGAGAAGAGCGCATTTATTTCAACTCTTAGAGATTTTTTCTTTGGGGTCAACTTACAAGTTTGATTGATAAAATTGAAATAATCTTTTAAAGTATTAAATGAGTTTTATGGTAAAAAAAAATTATTGATTTAACACTAACGGGTTTGGGAGAATATTTATTTAATTGGATCACTCAAATGATTTTTTTTTTGTATTAATTTACTATCCAATATAATCATGATGTAGTCTTTTATATTAAGGATCACATGGGGTTTTATGTAATGTATATTCTAGTTTACATAGTTTTTATATGTAGGCTAGCTCACATATATATGTTACTAGTATTACTACAGCATATTGAATATTAAGTTTTTGTTGCTGATATAGCATATGATCGCGGAGCATTAATACTTGATAGATTATTAGTTTTAATTAAATAATATTATCAATCTTGGATCATTAATTAATAATACTATTTTTGGCTTGTCCTAACATGAGACTAATATAATAAATTAATAATTTATTACATAATACATTTTAAAATAAATATATAATTAAAGTAATACTCTTTTGATACATCACACATATAACTGTCAAAGTGGGCCTATTCGACCCACCCGAGCTGATCCACCCGAGTTGGTGGGTTAAACGAGTCAACCTGTTTAACCCACTATAAAGTGGTAGGTTGAAAATCTTAACCCATCCCACTTGGTGGGTTAAGCGAGCTGACTTGTTTAACCCACTAAAAAATTAAAAAAAATAAAAATAAAATAAAAAATTATAAAAATTTAAATGTGACTTTTTTTTAAGCATATGTTTTGTTTAATCAATCAATTTCTATATTAATATAAATAAACAAAAAAAAATAACTAGATAAAAAACAAGTTTAAACGAATTAAAATAAGTAGAATAATATAATAATTCAATGATTTATTAATAATAAAAAGATGTTTATGAGCAGAAGATTCAAATCTGGCAAATTACAAAATAATAAAGACAACACAACACATACATTATGGTTAATTTTTTGAAATAGAAACGTGCAGTGGGTTGAAGTGCTAGACTGAGTAAATAAAAATTTTTTTTACAAAAAATGGGCAACCCATTTAACCCGTTTAACCCGCAAGCTGACTCGTTTAACTCGCAGGTTAAACGGGTCGAGTTGATAAAAGTATATATTAAAGGGACTCGAACAGGTGGATCGAACCCATTTTAACGGCCACACACACACATATATATATATATATATATATATACATCAATTAGAAAGCTTGTGAAACATGACTCTGATATTAGCTTTTTTTTCTTTTGGTGAAATTGCATACAAGTGCATTTACTATACTCTAATATATAATTACACAATATCCTAGAGTATATATATCAGTGATTGAACATTGAGAATTTGTAAATTTTTTGAACTTTATGAGTGGATGTGACACACAAATTTAATCACAATCTCCAACTATACATACACAAATTAATATCATGTTCAAAACCCATATTCTTCTAAGCAAATAATGTTTCAAGTTTCAGCTCTTATCCACAATGTTCAACTGCTAATTTTTTTTTATATGTATTTCTGAGAAAAAACAAAAGGGCACATTACATTTTCACTATAGTTACCCAAATAATCCTCAAAATTAATTCATAGTCATAGTTACATATGACATAGTTGTCATTGAGCTAGTGAATAGTGGTCATCAAAGTCCTGTGGATTCTTTCACTAAGAACATGAAAAATCAGAAAAGAACTTAATTGGTCATCCATTTGTATATTTTGTAATAATTTAATCCCTTATAAATTAATTATGACAAATTAATTTTTTAAAAGTTTTATTTTTACAAAATCAGTTCTTTATTAATTCAAACGAAAAGATTGATTTTGTACAAATTTAAATTTATAAAAAATTAATTTATTATAATTGATTCGTAAGGGATTAAATTATCACAAAATACAAAAAAATGAAGAACCGATTTTATATCTTTTTTTTCGTAAAAAACAGTATATATAATATAGGCAGTGGTATTGTGAAACCCACCATCTCTCTTCTTCCATTAATATAGTCACAGTACTGAAGAAGTCACCAAAATATATCACTGCTAGCTGCACTGTACAAGTCAGAAATCTGCCCCTAATGCTCATGGCCTGAAATACCAACCAGTCAAACAGTATGAATACACTGCAACTCACAACATTTTAGAATATTAATTTTTCAAATAAGCAATATATGCGATGTCATCTAGAGTAAATTATATATATACTTCTCTCTAATGCTGCAGAAATTACACAGATTTTTTATTTATAAAATAAATATGATTTTTCCACCCCAAAATATTAATTATATTACACTTTTAATTTAATTTTAAATATTTTGACCAAAATACCTTATATTATTATATAAGACATAATTTTTGTTATCCTCTTACGCGTTTTTTAATAGTGAGTATGTAAGTCAATAAATTAAATATTGGACTAAAGTACTGTAGTTAAAAATAGAAAAAAAAATTGTATTTCAGTAAAACATAACAAAATAAACCTATTTACTTTATAAATATACATGCAAGTAATTAGCAATATGATATATAATTTTAATAGGATGGATCCTAATATATTGTTTGTGACAAGCTTATTATGAGTATAATCTAAAAAATAAAAAAAATGTAATAGACTCTATCTAGTTATACTGAAGAATGACTCTATATTAAACAAAAATAAAAGATAGGTATCGATCTTAATTCCAAGAACTCTAATTACACGAAATAAACTCAATAAGAAATAGAGATAAAACTATTCATGAAAAAACACAAAAAAATTTAAGTTAATTTTTTCTATTAAGACTCAATATTTCTCACACACTTATATATATTTAATTTGACTCTATAAATATAGACACAAGTAATTAATAATAAAATATATAATTTTAATACGATGGAGTTCTCTTAAAACTTGTGACAAAGCTTATATGTACGTAAAATCCATAAACAAGGTATAAGGATCTTTCCACACATGAATGACTCTACATATATATATATATATATATATATATATATATATTCAACAGAAAGAAAAAGTAGGCATCGATTTTTATTATGAACTCTTGCACGAAATGCACTCTATAAGAAATAAAGATAAAAGTATTCATGAAAAAACACAAAAAGTATATAATTTATTTTTTTTTGTATTTAAGACTCAATATTTCTCAGATAGTTATATATTATCCATTTTATTTACCTTTTTATCTTTTAAATTAATCAGAACACTGTACCTAAAAATTTCTTGCATGTTCTGAGATCATGGCTATTGCTGTGTACGAGGGAACAATGAGGGTAGTAGCAGATCTTGCAACAACCCATTATCACTGAGGTGGTCATGCTGGGAAATTAGGGTTTGGTGTGAGATGAGATTGAGATGTTGATGGCTATGGCCATAGCTAGGAAGAAAGTGAGGCATAAGATGCTGGGAAAGGTTGCTTGAAGTTAAGAACGAGGAAGAAGATGAGAAGATTGCAGAAGCAGCAATGTTGGCTCTAAGTGTGGCTGGGCTGTGATGCTTGTGCTGCCCTTCATACGTTGTGATCACCATTGATGGATCCTGGACTGACCTCTCCACCCTCTTCTTCACTCTGCATCTCTCACTCGTGCATCTGTAATAACTCCTGCATATACAGAAGTACTCTTCGTTAGGAACTTAGTAAAGCTCTGTGTTTCGAGTTTGGATCTCTACTGTTACTGTATGTGATCCAATTTTTTGTGTTTCTTCAATGAATTGAAGTCCCAACTGTTTAAGGTTGGGATGAATTTTATAAATGGTTATAATTTGATTTCCAGTCCATGGACAGTGTACTCGACAATATTTTACTAATTAATTATGATGTTAAATATGCTTATTTTATGTTAAAGTTTAATTTTATAACTAAGAAAATAGGAGGCGACAGGACAAGATCAAATTAAGTCTATTATTATTTGGGTATATGAATACTTTAAGGTACCATTTCAACAATAATTTTACTTAAAAAACTTCAACTATAGGTAAGTTTATGAATGATTTAGTTATAATCTGTAAGAAATAATTAAAGAGTACCAACCATAGAATTTTAAAAATTGAAAGATAGTACTTAAACCGAGGCGTATTGGGTTTTCCGAGGTTAAGACTTAAACCAAAATTTTAAACTAGGTTTTTCTTTACGAAAAAACTTAAATATAGTTCTTAAAATAATATTCTTCAACTAGAAAATAACAAACATGATTCTTGTAGCTCAACATCACATTATTAAGCTTTTAAAAAATTTATCATGACAGTAAAAGTATATATAAGGTATCTACCTAACTAATTAAATCCATATCTTATATTAATTATAATTTGAAAAATAGGAGGCGGCAAAGATAAATATCTGGACCACTTTATTATATATAAACAAAGACTTTTGATCTTATAAAGCAGATGTGTATAAGAATTTTCAAAATAATTAAATAGGAAAATATTGAACCTTGGGTAAGGACTATTCTTCACTGCTTTTTGTCCATATTTTCTCCATCTGTACCCATCTTCAAGCACATCCCTCTCACTTTTCGTCAAGAAGGCAAAGCGTGCCTCTCTTTCCTTTCTCTCTTTCTTCCTTTTCTTGCTCCTGTTCATACCCATGCTTCCCAGTATCAGTGAAATTCACAGGCTATAACTATGCACACACACACCCCAAATGATGTACGGTAAATATCTAATAGCTAGGTTCACTAGAACCTAAAATGCTTATGTCAAACATTTTGATCTTTTCCAGACCAGCATAACATTCATTACACTGTACATGTTTTCAATAATAGATAGACAAGATTGACCTAATTTTCGTTTCATAAGGGGCTCTGAAAGTCAGACATAGTAGAAAAGCTAGGCACAAGATGATTGCATTACTTATATACCAACACGATATTCAAAGTCTGCCTTGAGAAAACAACATAAACTGATAAGATATTTAGATCCTATTCATCAGTACTAAAACCTATGAATATATAGATTAAGTTGATCTCTTCCGTGGAAAATCTTCAATTTTCTTTCATTGAACCCATAAAAGAAGAAGACTGAGCAAAAATTATTGGATATAGATCTGATATTATATTATCAATAAAAACTCATCAAAGTGCAAGGGGTATGTAAGATAAGATCCAGTGAGTCACATGTCTTTTAACAAGATTCTATCAGTTCGTCCTTGCTTCTGTTTCAAATGCAAAGAATGTTTTATAATCATGCCGAGGAAAAGAGAGAACAAGAAAGAGTAAAAAAGGAAGAAAGCAGGTTTAACCTACTCTTTCTTGGACATGGACTTTTCATCGCCATGATTTTCTTCAGACCCTTTTGGCTGCTTATCCGCCGCTGGTTCTTCTGTTACTACTGCTTTGGCCTCATTAGACGACGAAGACACCGATGAATTCGGCGACGATAAGGGGTTGCCGATGATCCCCACGGAGTCCCCTCCGTTGGGCTTGTTTGGTTTGTGATTATCTATGGAGGTTGCAGAGATCACATCAGATGATGAGCAAGATAGGTCAAAGGCTCTTGATGAGAGAGTCTTATGACAGTGATCTACAGAGCCATTCATGGAGTCACTGATCAAGCTTTCAAGGTTGTCTCTAAAGAATGGAAAGCTAAATGATTGAATTGGGACCTCATGGTGGTTGTAATAGAAAGGATCCATATGAGAAAGGCCCTTGTCATTATTTGCCATGGAAGAAGATGAAGAAGAAGAAGATAGAAGAAGGAGGAGGAGGAGGAGGAGGGAGAAAAGGGAGTAAGAACTGTAACAAGAAAGAGAAGAGAAAGATCTAGCTAGTTGTGAGGTAGAATTTCAGCTAAGATATAAATATAATATTGGTGATTTTACAATTATGGGAACGGGAGAGCTTTGGTTTTGAACTCGAGTTTTTCTTCATTATGCCTTTTTTTCATTTCATACTCTCAACACTTTCGTTTAAGGATGTTTAACATGGGTTTCGCTCACTAGCGCCAAGGATTATTTATCGTATATAATAATTATTTTTAATCAATAAAATTAGTTAAAAATTATTTGTTGTACTCATTATCAATAATAATAAAATTCGTTAAGAATCATCTCTATAATTATAATAAATTTTCTTTAACCAGTATTTTTAGAATATATATATATATATATATATTATTTTTGCCTTTGTCTTTTAATTTTCAAACAAGTGCAAATAGATAACAGCCAACTTTATGAGAAAAAATATAAATAAATAAAATTAGGGTTTTGTTAATTAGTATTCTAAAAATACTATATATATATATATATAATTTATATATACATATGATGTAAAATTTTAAATTTTAGATTCTTATATTAGGTTATTACATTTTAGGCACAAATGTAACGATGGCTGAATTCACTTGTATCATCACTGTCAACGTTTCCATCTCCACCACTAACACTATTAATTTCGTTATTAAGTTTTTTATGTCCGTATAATTTCTATCTTATTGCCTATTATATATATTATTTACCAGAATTTTCCCCATGATCATAGGTTCAAAAATAAAAAATTTACCCCTTGCTTTTTGCTTGAGGTAGTTGAGTAGTAGTGCTAGCTTTTCTATCTTATCTTATCTTAATCTCCTCAAATTACAAGGTCAATGTGTATTTGATTTTCAAAAGCAACCAAAAAGAAGAAGAAAGAAGAAAGAAGAAATCATTGTGATCTGTGCTCGTGGCGTGACTTGCTGATCTAAATAGTGATCTTGGGATGCAGATGGCAATAGTTTTCTTGATTTTTAAATTTTTAATTTTTATAGGTAATTTTATTTTATATTTTTTATTAAATTATTTAATTTATAAAATTTTGACTCCTTTAAATTATAAGAATTTATCTTTCAATTTAAGTATTTAATTTAAAATTTTATATTTTTTTAAAATTAAATTCTAAATCTGTACCTAATAAATCTGCTCCTCCAAAAGTAATTGGCTCGAAGAAGGATAGGTCAAATGCGCTGAAACTTGATAGACACATTGCCTAATATATATTATTTAGCTGAAAGCGACTCCTACATATAGTCCTCACCCATTTATTTATTTATTTTAATCACAGTCATATGATAAGCCCTCATGAAACACAAAGAAAAATTACAACTTGGAAATATATATTAATATGGCAATAAATATATAGATGTGATTTTTAATTTGAGATTCTGCTTGCTTTTTTTGTTGCCTTTAACTAAAGATGTGCATTTGTTTGAAATCTAGATCTTAGTACACTTGACATTTGAGCTTCTAATAACTGGTTAATTTAGTTGGATTTTTTTTGGGTATATTAATAAAAATGCAATATGTGTGTGTTGAAATAAGGATTTAAACTTAAAAGTCTTTTATTAACTACTTTGACTATACCTTGTGGCTTAAAAAATGAAAGGGGAATATTTTATTTAGGCATGGTTTATTGAAAAATTAATGAAAGTAATGGCTACTTAAATATTATTTCCTAGGAAAATTTAAAATAGTTTAGATTTTTATACTTAAAAAAAACTAAAATTATCTATATAAAGATCTCAAACTCACATATATTAAAAATCCTTAAACTAGTATCAAAATGACATGCACAACACAAATAATTATTACATAGTTCTTTGATACGACTCCAAATTCCCATTGCATCACCTGTCAATCTTTGATTATGAAAGTATGTGTTCAAGCCATGGATGCATTGTATATTTTATAGAAGTATTAGACTTACATGCAATTACACAAATAATTTTTGTTGCTTGCATTATTGAAGATTAGGCAGTGACGTGTGAGGGACTGTTACCAGCCACGCCTATACTATGTATATGTCTTTGTCCAGTGGGATTTCACATCACCCTCATCAACTTCTTCCTCTCTCGCACTCCAGAAAAAGAACGGCTCGCTGTTGGATAGTATAATTCTTAAATTTGAATTATTAGATAAAAAATTTTAGATCATGCATAGTTAGATTTTGAAATTTTTGACGTGGTTATTAATTTTGATCTGAATTATCAGATTGTATTTTTTTTATTATTAATAGTTAGATTTATATATTTTATACTAAATGTGGGAAATCTAGATCTCTTGGTCACTTACCTTCCCTACCACTATCCGACAATGTTTTCTGCCACGCTCCATCTCCTTAATTACTTGCTTCCTATGCTCTCTTATACTTCACATCAAAGCTTTCCATTCAAACACACCCACTTCCTCCATCAATATATAGCAATTATCATATAAATACTTCATAATTAGTGTTGGAATTAACCCTTAATTTACAACTATATATTAATTGTACATACTGTTGTATTATATTCACATGGTAGCTGCAAATCACTTTCATTAGTACTAACTCAACTAAATATTTCATGGACTAATACGCCATTGCTTGCATGTGAACCAAAGTTTATAAATTAATTAATATTTGAGTGTCACCCTCTATCAGTCTTTTTCTTTCTAGAAGCCAATAGAAGTTTGAAGGTTTTAAGTTTGAATCATTGCTTTGGGCAGGAATGGAATTTTTTTTTAATGTAATTTATATAATATTATTGATTTAATTATTTAATTTATAAGAACTCATTTTTTTATTTTAGTAATTTATTTATCTTGATTTAAATATCTAATTTGAAGAGTTTCGTCCTTTTATAATCAAATATTAAATATGCCTTTTAGAACTGTTGTCTCTTTAGGGTGATTTGTCTACCTAACAATAGCCTTTTATGTTTCATTCTCAGTCCCAGAACTGGGGTAAACCATAAGTAAGTCACCTAATTTTTTTGTGTATTATTGGCTAATCACAATATGGGTTTGAGTTAGATTCTTCCTGTGATCGATCACAAGTGAGGTTTTAGGCTCATAAAAATGGAAATTGGATGTCAATCTGTTGTGCATGCATGTGTGGGCCAAAGTTTCTAGAAATTGTTCTTGCGATTTTGGGTATGATTAATGTCCAGAGCTTTCAACCTAAAAGAATATTATCACAGAATATATTTATTTCTCTCTTTTTATGTTGAGTGTTGATCACATGGACTCCAAAATATTATATTTATGGCGGTCTTAATTTATGATATAATTGATAATTATATATTATACAATATTTTATTAAAAAAATTTATGAACAGTAATTAATTATTTTGATTATAGTAATAAATCTATTTTAAAAAGATAAATAATTATTCCATATTTAGTATTTAATTAGTACTAACTCAAGTAGATATCTCATGGACTAATACGCCATTGCTTGCATGTGAACCAAATTTTATAAATTATTAATATTTGAGCGTCAACCTCCTATCAATACTTTTCTTCTAGAAGCCAACGGGAGTTTGTAGTCTCTTTTATTAGATTTTTTAAATTTTAATTTTTATATGTAATTTTATATGATATTCTTGATTTTTTTCTTTAATTTATAAAAGTTTGTTTCCCTTAATTCTAAGAATTTGTCTCTCTTAATTTAAATATTTAATTTGAAGACTTTCATCCTTTTAAAATTTTAATCTATACCCTAAATTTGTCCCTGAGTTTAGGATTATTGGTCAATTCAGAGTATTTTTTACATAGGAGTAGCCTCATATGTTTCATTCTCAGTCCAAATACCAAGGTAAACCATATGTAAGTCACCTAATTTTTCAGGGTATGTTTGGGAGTTTTATAGAAAATGAAATGGAATGGTTATTAATGAAATAATATGGAATAAAAGGATTAGAGTTAGTTTGTTATTTGGGAGTTTGAATGAGAGGAAATAGGGGTTTCTTTAATTTTTGTTTGGGAGTTATAATAAAACTGATGTAATGGAATTGTCATAAGTTATTTTTTTCAATATTATCCTTATAAAATAAACATATAATTAACAATATTTTTATTGTTGAATTCATGACACATGATTATGATTCGGAAAGAGTGAGAGATTTTTTTTTTGGCAATAAGTTCATGAAAAGAAATTATTAAATGGAGTTTGAAAGACTTTTATAGAATTTTATTATTAAATATGTCACTAAAAATTATATATTTATTATATTTTTAACTAGGTTGGCCTTTGCAATGTAAATCAACTAAAAAATAGAAAAAACATTGATCCTAATCTTAAAAACTATGCAAATAATAATAACAACAACAATAACAATGATGATGAAGGCAAAAGATCTCACTTGAATATAATAATAATTATAATTAACAAGAAAATGGTATATTAGTCCATCATTGACCCCCGCAATTTGAAGAAACATTAAAATTGAAGTTTTGGATGGTAAGGAAAGGTCTTTGTGTCCTTTCTTTGCTATTCCATTCCACCTTGAAAAAAAAAACCATCCAAACATAAGTTTAACTCATTTTAACCATTTCACTCATTGTCACTCCCTTCTCAACCATCTATCCAAACATACCCTTTGTTGAAATAGTTTTGATAATGACAAATATAAGTTACAAATATAATCGTAATATTTGCTTAATTAAGTAATCATTTGGACTAACTATTTGGTTTGCAAGTTGAATATCTATTATGTGTAGGATGGTCCAAAGAAAGAAGAGTGGGCATTGAAGTTAAAAGAATGAAATATCAATATCATATTTCACACAAAGATAGCAAGAAGAAAAGATGCTTTAAGCAATGAAGAAGTTAAGAATTTGAAGCTAGGATGCAAGATAGTCAATGGATTGAATAGGTATAATTATCATAGGCTAAGTGTTATTTTGTGAAATTCAATGATTTAGAATTGCAGTTATTGGCTCAAAATATTTTGGTTCTCACAATATATGTTTGGACTTAAGATAGTAAGATATAGATTTTGCTTAAAATTATTTTTGACCTTTGGTCACTATTTTACATATATCTCACAAACCGTATGGGATATATCTATAAAACTTCTTTCATTAGAAACTAGACTCAAAGAGATTTTCAATGATAGGTCATTCACTTAAAATAAAGTTCAAATGAAAAAGTTATGACCTTATAAAGTTGAGTGATAAGATATGAATTCTACATAAAATTGTATTATAACCTTTGGTCACTATTTTAATCATATCTCAAAAAATATATTGAATTTTGATATGAAACTTCTTTCATTAGAAAATAGACTTAAAGGCTTTCCAACCATGGGCCATACAGTTAAATTAGATTTAAAATGAGAAAGTTATGTATGACCATTTGAAGTTAGGATTGCGTCACTATAAGTGACCAGTCGACTAACCACTTGTGGCAGGTCAACTAGTACGATACAAAAAGTGAATAGTTGATTGGTCAGCCCTTGATAGTTAACTAGTCAGTCTCAAATTTGAAATAATGGTCATATTTTGATGGGCAATCGACTAGTCACTTCTAAAGACAGTTTTATAAAATAAATAACAGTTCATTTGAGTGTGTAACAGCTATATCTCATCTTGATCTATAAATATGACATTCCAAACATATTTTAAAGTAGAAACAAGTGCTAGAATATGATCTTTAACTTGTTATATCATCTTTGAGAGAGAAACCAAGATCATTAAGCCAAAGTTACAAAATCTCTGTCATTTGAGTTCTTAGAGCTTCATTTGTATATCTACTTCTTTAAGAGAGGTAATTCTTCTGTATTCTTTTCTTCTTTGAGAGAGAAGCTCAAGGAGGTTCTTTGAGCTAGTCAAGTAAGGGTGTGCTTGGATTGAAGGGAAAGTTTCCCTGTTGAAGTATAAGGAAGAAGTTCTTCTTGGGAATTGAGATTAAGGGAGAAGTTCTCCTTTGTTGTTATTGTAATTGACTATTGAGATAGTGAAAAATCCCAAAAGATTGATTGGGGACTGGACGTAGACTTGGATTGGAGCCGAACCAAGATAAATTATTGAGTTAGCTTTTTCTATCCCTATACTATTTATATTTTGAATTATCATTTCTGTGCTCTGCATTTGTTGTTATTACACTTGAAGTTCTCATATATATATATATACCAAGCATCCACATTAAGTCTCTAGTGATTTATATAATTGTTGTTTCATATCATCCTCTTTTAAACACATTTTATAACAAGAATTTATGTATAGTAATTTAGAAAATAAATAGAAATTTTGTAAACACCAAATTCATCCTCATCTTGGGTGTTGGTTGCCTGGGCTAACAAGTGGTATAAGACTTTGGGCTCTTTTTTCAAGGACTTAACCATCTCAAGAGTTCGTATGTCAACTATTGAATGTTTTTCATTGATGGATAATTTTGATATTACTAAACCCCCTTTCCTTAATATTGTTAGTTTTGATTTTTGGAAAACTATAATGGAATTTTATATTCAATCTCTTAATGTAGACTTACGGGATGTGATACAAGATGGTTTTTCCTCCAAAACAAGAAATCAATGGAATGAATATGATAAGAAGTTGTTTTCTTTGAATATTATAGTAATGCATATATCATATAGTGCTTTGAATGAATATGATTATGCTAAAATCATACACTGTTCTAAGGCTAAAGATATATGGGATAATCTTCATACTTTATATCATATTAATTAGTAGAAGTTATGAATGTTGATAGTTTTCAACAAATTATGCAAGATAAGGAAACATGCTTTATGCCTCTTAAAGATAGTTAATTTAGAATTGAAAAGGAAGATAAAAATTTTCAAGGACTCTTCACCAACAATGAAAATGAGGAAGATTCCTAAAGTAAGCCTAACAAACAAGGATTGGATAATCCTCAATCTCCAACTCACAAAGATCCAGAGGTACTTGACAACACTAAAATTAATAGTATCTTAGCTCAGGAAAAGTTGTCACAAGTATTTGATAAACTACATAAGAAAATACCTTTGAATTTTAAATGCTCAAATTGTTATGATTCAAAAATTGGAAATGATTTTCTTATTTAAAATTCAACTTTTACTCCTCCAAAGTCTCTAAAAAGGACAGACTTAAGAAGAGACTTTCGAAATCATAATTTAGGGACCATTCTAATAAAAGATAAATTTTTTAGAGTTATGTCTTAAAAGAGCCTTATGCATATTGTCTGCAATTATTGTAGTCATGAAGGACATATTTCTCACCTATGCCTTATTAAAAGAAATTCTCATGTGAGGAATAAATATATTTAGGTTTCTGAAGGTTCTAGAAATCATTGTACTAACATTCAAGGACCCAAGTTAATATAGGTGCCAAAAAGTCTTTCTAGTGCTTCAATTGTGCAAAAAATTCCTTATAGTGATAGACCAATTGACATAAAAAAGAAAGTACTACAAAGGAAAGCTTCTCAAGTACTAAAAGATAAAATTGCAAAGTTCAAAACTTATAAGTAGAAACATTAGGTAAAAAAATGGCATCCTTCAAATGTCATGGCTAAGGTATCAAGTGATCAAAACTCTTATTTAACCGTAGTTGATATTCATTGAGGTATATTACAAATGTCCTTAGGTGTGACCTTTACATTAATTAAATCTATATGAATATATTGTCATTGATATATAACTTGGTCATGATTCACATCTTTACATTAACGTGTATAAGATATGCAATGCTTTGTACTATGCTTATATGTGGATAAAAAGGAATAATGCAAATTGGATATGTGACTAATTATGTGGTTAATGCAATATGCTCAATCATCTTGTTTTGACTTATCTAATTCTTCAAGACATATGAACATAGTAAAGCTTTTACAATCTAAGCTTTCTTGGTTGAGTGCCAAAGAAGAAAAGTTATATTATTTTGAAGATATGAAAGTAATCTCCACCTTAAGTATGCAATAAAGATATTAAGGATTAATTAACTATATGATAATTAAGGCATTTCTAAGAAGAAGATTACAAGTTCCAATTAATGGTTATTTCTATCTTTTCTCTTATACATAATATGTTTAATATATTCTATTGAGAATGAATAATCAATATCTTCTCATGTTATTATTACTCTTCTTATTCAAATAAATTTAACAGATCAATGTCTTAAACTATTGCTTGATTTTAAATATGAATATGTAATTGTCACTTATATCCTATTTTTGATCAAGCTTAAAAAACTTCAAATATACATTGACCATTTGGACCCAATATGGATTGAGTACCATAAAAAGGATATGATTTGCTTTGTAGAAAATGATAGGATACTATTTGCTGATAACATTAAGGTTTTGATGATAACAAACATTGTATGAATATTTTTCAATGTAATACTTAGATCCTATATGTTTTCGATGTATTATCATGTCTTAAGAACCTTTGTAAGTAATATTGAGCTGATAAGAATCATGTAAAATGAATATAGAATTAATTCTACGCTTTAAAGGTTGAGAAAATGTTGATTTGGGGAACTCTAAAAGTCCCTAGTCAACTAGCCACCTTATTAGTCAGCTGCTAAGCCTTAATCAGTCGAATATGAGCTTTTTATGAATGAACAGTTAACTGGCTACTAGCCAAGAGTTGACTGGTCACCTTTTGATAAGTCTCTAGTCTCCTACCAACTTGAGCCTAATTAATTAGCCACTCGTTGTGAGTGAACAGTCAACTAGTCTCACCTAGATCAAGCATTAGTCAACTGCTAGCCTTAAGACCTTTGACTGAGAGCTCTCTGTGAGTGACCAATTGACTGGTCAAGCATGAGTAGTTAACTGTCGGGGCCTAAAATTTGAATTTTTTTTTAGGGAAAGCCTGAGTAGTTACCTAGCCAATGACAGAGAAGTTATAATTGCTTTACAACTTACAAATTTTGAAAAGTTTGACTTCCTTTTTACTCTTAATGCATCTATTGGACCTCTAACTATTTACACACAACCTATAGACCATGAATTAATAATGAAAAACATTTAAGAGTGTCTATATCATAAGAATCATCTTTTTATCATCTTTCTATTGCATTAATGGTTCATTGTTCTATATACTTTGTTATGAGATTTTGTTTCTCTATAAATCTTTATTCCTTAAGAGTGAAATGTTCAAGGTGAGTTATTCCTTGAGAATATCAAATAAAAATACAATATACAAAGAAGAAAAACAACCTTTCTTGATGAAGCATACATTTCAAAATAATTAGAGCCTGGATATTGGTGTCAAACTTCAAAGTGGAAAACAAGCAACTTCACACCAATGCCAAATGGTTGAATTCAAGGATATGAAAGACTACAATTCTAGTGACATCTATATCTTACCCACATTATATGCATTTGTTAGATGGATACATGCTTTTGAAATATATATGTTTCTCTGTTAAGTGATCTTCCTACTTAACATGTGATCAAGTAGAATCATTTTGTGCTTAATTGATATATATTGTTTCAAATCTTTACTCATTGCCTTATATATATATATATATATATATGTATATCTCTTTCTTAAGCTTGAAAATGAAAGATTTTGTGTTCTCTAGACTCCTTGAAATGAACTTTTGAACATCAAAAATTATTTTAAAAAATTGGTAAAGTTATGTGTAAAATTGCTTATATGTGATGTTTCCTATACTCTTTAAATAAATTTTCACATGTCAAAAACTGTTTTTATTTGAATGTTAGTTTCATGAAATAATTTATGAAATCCTTCTTAAAAGCAAAAGTTTGGCTTATGAATATTCACAGAGAAGTGAACTTTGTTTTAATCTTGTTTTAAAAAATTATGAAGTTGGCTTAAATATTTTAGAGTGACATGAGTTGCAATCATGAGTAAATATAAATGTTATAGAACATGATCACCTAAAAGAAATTAGATATGAATCACATGTTTCCAAATGCATTATGTTTGATCCATTGATAAGTATGTTAACACAAGTAAAACTAGAGATAAGCAATTGTAAGCTCCAGGAGAATGAAATGGAAAGATTTGGAAAAATTCATAAAAAAAACAAGTTTGACATTCTTTGGATACCATGGGATAAACTTTTAACTTTACTAATTTTATTATCTCTCATGATCACTTAATTTTACCTAAAGTTCTTATTTTTAGAATGATCTATGTTTTCGGATGAATTGGCAAAGCTATAGTTTGTTCATTTTAACGTTCTCACTTAACTCTTGATCATAGATTTCATACTTACCATTACTATCTATTTTGAAAAATGTTAAATGTTTCAAATTGTGCTAATTGTTAAATGCTTTTTAAGTTTCTACTCAAGCAATAAGCCTAATATGCAAGCCAAGTGTAATATACTCAACTCAAAGATCCTATCTTGGATGCTATTAAAGAATGGACAAGTGATGGTTAAATTCCAAGAGGATATAACAAATTAAGAAGCATCTCAACATTACTAAAATTGATGAGTATCTCTACAACTCTATGATTTCTCATATCAATTTTGAAAGATACTCTCTAAATTAATTGGTTATATTGGCAATAATGAGTGACTATAATATGAGATATATGCTTATCAATATGCTAATTGATCGTATATGCTTGACTTGTCATTGATTGCATAAGTTGTTTATTGATTGAATATATTATGATCCCGCTTGTATACATTCTCATAATTAAGTTATTTTTAATATTTATTAAAAGCTTGCTCAGTCAAAGGAAACTCATAAACCTTTGAAAGAAAGCTTTGCAAATTCCTTTTGAATAAATTAAACCTCTAAAGCTTTCAATTGAGTTTTAACAATTTTAAGCATTCAAAATTTTGAAGTTGTATTTAGTCTAGCTTGAAACCATTGAAACTTTATTAAGAATTATAAAAGAAAGCATTGTTCTCAAAATGAAAATCTTTTATGGCTATCATTCAAACATATAAGGGAAATTGTACTTATAATATTATAACTTTTAATGAAATTGTTCTCAAATGACATTGTATTCATTAAAGCCTAAAAACATAAAATTTTATTGAACATTATACTGTGAAAGGAAATATTGTTTTTGAAATGACAATCATTAAAAAATATAGCGGGACTTATGCTTTTATTATGATATCTTTTCGTCTCTTATGTATATGATAATGATCTTTTATAGAAAATCATTTTCATTTCATTCCATTTCATAATGTTTTGAATTCATTTTCTTTTAACATGGGAAAATAACTTACACATATAGAAATCACACATACCAAAGAAATCTTCTTATGGTTATCATGTGCTTTTCATATAACGGGAAATCTCTTTGAAATATCATCGTTATGGCTCTCACCTTTTCAAAGAAGAATAAGTTTTTTTTAAGAAAGATATTTCTTCAAAATTAGTAAAATGAGTGGCATAATACTTTCCTTTGTTGATGAAATAATGATTATATTTATTGATTGAGAGGGAGTAGAGCTTGTAATTAAGACCATATATCCTTGGAAATATTTTTCATGACATAGAAGATTTTGATTTGCTTGCCTATACTTTTGGTATCTTAAAGAAGATATTATCTCTCTTATCTATCTGTGGAAGATGAAGTAATCGCATATATGATCATGCATTGAAATAATAGCATTACATGGTTAATGAGATATGAATTGAATAATACATTTGATAATATATATTTTTAATCATATCTTGCATAATCTAAATCTCTGTGACTCTAAAAGATTGATTGTTTTAATGAGTCTTACATTATCCCAAATTGCCATCATAATATAATTCAGTTGTTGAATAAAGGAATATGTACTTAAAATTTTTCATATTTTGTCTTCCTTGAACCTTCTTGTTGATGTCAAATAGGGGTAGAGATTACAATAGCGACTAAATGTCTCTTGTTCCCTTTTTGATGTGATAAAGGGGGAGAGAAATGAGAAAAAAAAAAGTACATAATGAGAGGAATGTACAAAGTGAGAAGAGAAGGAAAATATATACATTGTATACTTTATCTTTTGGCATATTTTTCTTTGGTGATTTTTTATCATAAAAAAGGGGGAGATTGTTGAGATTGTTTTGATGATGACAAATATATGAAAAATGAGTTACACATATAATTGTGATATGTACTTAATTGATTAACTATTTGTACTAACTATTTGGTTTGCAAGTTAAATATCTATTATGTGTATGATGGTCCAAAGAAAGAAGAGTGGGCATTGAAATGAAAAGAATGAAATATTAATATCATGCTTCATACAAAGATAGTAAGAAGAAAAGATGTTATAAACAATGAAGAAATTAAGGATTTAAAGCTTGGATACATAAAAATAGCCAATAGATTGAACAGGTATAATTATCATAAGCTAAGTGTTATTTTTTGAAATTCAATAATTTAGAATTACATTTATTGGCTTAAGATATTTTGGTTCTTAAAATATAAGTTTGGACTTAAAAAATAGTAAGATATAGATTTTGCTTAAAATCATTTTTGACCTTTGGTCACTATTTTATGTATATCTCACATACTGTAAAGAAAGTTTCAATTATAGGTCATTCACTTATAATAGAGTTCAAATGAAAAAGCTATGACCTTATAAAATTAAGTGGCAAGTTGTGAATTTTGCATAAAACTATAGTTTGATCTTTGGTCACTATTTTAATCATATTTCCAAAAATATATTGAATTTTGATATGGAACTTCTTTCATTGGAAAATAGACTTAAGGGGATTTTCAACCATAGGTCATGCATTTAAATTGGATTTAAAGTGAGAAAGTTATGACTATTTGAAGTTGGCACTACGTCACTGTAAGTGACCAATCGACTAGCCACCTGTGGCAAGTCAACTGGTACAGTACAAAAAGTGAGCAGTATGGCATCCCTAAATACTCATCAAGTAGATACTTATATAATTATACTCATAGAATATGACCACACTAATAAAGTATTGAGAAAAAGTACTTAGGGACTAAACTAAAAATTTTTATTTTATTTTTACTACACGAATATACTTTAAAAATTAAGATAGTATTATTCTAATTTATCATCATGTGCTACTATGTGAGAACATCATAAGTGTTTTCTACTCAAAGTCTCCAAATTCCAATCATGGTCACATTATGCTTCTACTTATTTCCAAGGTTGTCTACACATTCCACCAAGTAAGACTTACATGAAAATACCAACATGTCTCATCCATGCCATTTTCCTATGCCATCATTTCAAAAAGTACCTAATAACTAAACACCTCAATTGTCATAAATTCATCAATCTCTTAATAATTTAAATTGCACATCATTACCATCAAATTTTCAACCAATCAAGCCTAATGTGCAATTCTAAGTTCACTTTCTTAATCTTTATGCTATACTTTTATGTTATCAACTACACCAAGTCAACTAGGGTCCAATCATGCTTATATTATCCATGCAATTAACACATTTCCCTTGCATAAATACATGCTCTCATTTAAGCCAAAGTGATTGTCTAACCCAAGGAGATTTTATTTTTCTTAAATTAGGCATTCAAGATCAATCTTAAACAAATTAATATACTTACCTCTCTCCTTTAGCTTACATATTTGTCATCTAGCTCCTTGACTTTTTTAAGGTTTCCATAATTGAAAATTGTAACTTATCCTATCCTTACCATGCATTTCAGCTAAGTGACTCCTTTGTCCTATCAAGATTCAATTTTACATATTCCATGCAACTATTCTAGGTTAAAGTGTGTCGTATCCCATTTTCATTATCTATTTCCATTTCCAACAATGATAAAACCTATGACCTTAAGCTATTTCCCATCTTAATATCTAACTGGATCATGGATAACTTCTTCCTTCTTAGATTCTCAGCTAACAAGAAATAATGAGAACTAAATTTATCAAAACAAATTCTTAATCAAAATATGACACTTAAACACCCATTCTAACAACTAGCATACTTTCACATAAGTTCATACAAAATAAAAGTGAAGGAAGAGAATACATGTCTAGGGTTACATGAACATAAGGATAGAATATATAATAAATTCAAAATTATCCTATCCTAATAGTAACCCGCCACCTAACAAGATTATCTAGACAAAGTTTTCTCCTTATTTCTTCACTTTTCTTCACAGCCTATAAACTTCTTGGCCACAACTTTTGCATAATGTAAGCTTCCTTGAGCACAAGCTTACTCATAATTACTTCAATTGTCATCGTTCCATCATCTAAACAAAACACCATAATAGTATTTAATCGACATAACTTTGTATTAACCTAAAGGTATCAAATATTTGCATTATTTCTTGAAATATATAAGAAAAAAAGGCGAGATTTCAACAAATCCCAGTAAATAAGTAAGCATTCCAAATAATTAACAAAGTACAAGAATAGATTAAACATCATTCATCAGGATATCATCACGAGAATATATCTCAAACAAGGATATCAATAACAAAGATCTATAAACACACATCATGCATAACTGATTACCTTAGGCAATCCACATCTTTAAACCACACCTCACAAGGTGCTCCACCTGCTAAGGGCCTTGCCTACCAAGGGCCATATCCTTAGCCACACAAGGGCTCCACCCACTAAGGGCCATTGCTACACACCATCATGGTGCTCCGCCTGCCAAGGGCCTCACACACCAAGGGCCATAACCTCATCTTGTACAAAGAAAAAAAAAATTAAAGAATAGCTTAGATATCTACCTTAGTTTTGTCTCAGCCAAAAGGTAAGAATTGTTGCTTCCAAATACTAAAAATAAAACAATGTAATGCTTAATTAATGACCTAATTAAATGATGGATGAAGATGAGAAGAATGGTGAATGTAACTAAATAAAACCTTAAGCTTACTTGCTTAGCACGTTATTAGCCACCACCACTTTCCCCTCATCTTCACGCCAGCCACCTCCCTCTTTTTCTCTCTAGCTTTCCTGGCCTCCCTCTCTCTCTCTACACTAGGATACACACTTCACTTGCATAAAATGGCAAGGTGGGAGGGGTATTTATAGGATGGGTGGCTTGGCTTTCTTTCCAAATGATTCTAACTTGTTCACCAAGCTCATGCCATGTGTCACTTGGCTTTCTTTCCAAATTAGTCTAACGTTTTCACCAAGCTCATGCCAAGTGTCCATTATCTCATTGGTGCACTTCTTGGTTTCTTTAAGATTAAAATTACACTTTGTGTTCTTATATAAGAAAGTGCATTTATCTCCAAGGGGAATCTTCACTTTGGTCTTTCCAATGATTGTTTTTTACTCTATTGGTCCTTATGTCCACTTTTCTAGGCGACTTTTCATTCATACCCATTTTTGCAATATGGCCCCTAGAATATACTTTTTTATTTACAATTAAAGACAACCTTCCATTCACTTTTCTTTTAAAATTAATATGTAGCCCTTGTACTTTGGGGATTCCTTTCCACTCTTTAAAACTCTTTTATTTCTCTATTATATCCCTAACAAAATTTATTACCTAAAGGTATTCATAAAGAATTATTCTGAGGTTATGCTTTACTCGGACAGTTTTTAGTTAAGGACAGGGGACCTAAGTGTAAAAATTTAAGATGTTACAAGTAGTCAACATGTCAGGCCCTGATAGTCAAATGGTCATTTCCAGATTTGAAATAATGGTCATATTTTGATGGGCAATTGACTGCTAAGCCCTCAGTAGTCAACTGGTTACTCCTAGAGACATTTTTCTATAACAAATAACAGCTCTTCTGAGTGTGTAACAACTATATCTCAACTTGATCTATCAATATGACATTCCAAACATATTTTTAAGTAGAACCAAGTGCTAGAATGTGATCCTTAACTTGTTATATCGTCTTTGAGACAGAAACCAAGATCATTGAGCTAAACTTGCAATATCTCTGTTATTTGAGTTTTTAGAGCTTAATTTGTATATTTACTTTTTTGAGAGAGGTTATTCTTTTGTATTCCTTTCTTCTTTGAGAGAAAGAAACTCAAGAAGATTCCTTAAGGGAGTCAAGCAAGGGTGTGCTTGGGTTGAAGGGGAGGTTCCCTTGTTTAAGTATAAAGGAGAGGTTCTTCCTAGAAATTGAGATTAAGGTAGAAGTTCTCCCTTGTTGTTGTTGTAATTAACTATTGATATAGTGGAAAATCCTAAGAGATTGCTTGGGGACTGGATGTAGGCTTAATTTAAAGCCAAACCAAGATAAATTACTGAGTTAGTTTTTTCTATCCTTATACTTTTTATATTTTAAATTATCATTTCTGTGCTCTGCATTTATTATTATTACACTTGAAATGCTCATACATATATATACCAAGTATCCACATTAAGTCTCTATTGATTCATATAATTGTTGTTTCATATCATACTCTTCCAAAGACATTTCATAACAAGAATTTCTGTAAAGTAATTTAAAAAAGAAATAGAAATTTTATAAACATCTAATTTACCCCCTCTTGGATGTTGGTTACCTGGGCTAACACCCTTAGTGTATTCTTAGATAATCACAATATGGGTTGCAGTTAGATTTCAGATTTTAGGCTCGTTCAAATGGAAATTGCGTATTTTCCATAACAACTATCTCATTCAAATGGAAATGGGATAATCATCATCCATTTTAAACTTTGAATCGTGCTAATAATTATCATTATCTTTTTCATTTTCCACAACAACTATAGAAAATTAAATTAAGGCATTCTCCTAATATTGACTTCTTATAAATTGCCAAGAGATTGCCTCTACAAACTAGATTAATAGTGAATTAATTTCCAAGGCCTATAAGCTTTTGACTCTCTATATATATGGATAGTAAACATGGAATTCTAACACAATCATCAATTTCCTATCTTAGGACTTATCATGCAATAAGTTTGACATTCAAGGGTTCCATTAACTAAGAAAGTTGATCACTAAAGGGATAATTCTAAAAAGGGGCGTGGGGTCATCGCCCCCATTGAATTTTTAAATTTCAATTTTTATATGTAATTTTGTCTTATATTTTTTTTATATGGTTCTTTAATTTATAAGAGCTCACCCCAAATTGTAAGAATTTGCCTCCCTTAGTTTAAATATTTAATTTGAAGATTTTTGTCCCCTTTGAAATCAAATTCTAGATCTGTCCTTAGATTATTGAGATACAGAAAAAGTTAAGCATTGCTAAAGAGATTGATGGATAATGGATTACACTCTACATAACCATTGAACACCCTAGTTGGTGAGGTAAAGAAAAGATTGTTGTGTCCCTCTTAAATTAGGATAGGTTAAGATAAAAATGAAGAGGATGGGACAAGTAATTAATATAACTAACTTGGATTAGACAAGATTTTCTTTCAACTAATCAAGTTTGTGATTTGCTACGTAGTGACAATTTGAAGAAAAAACCTTGCCACATGGAAGTGACAGTTTGCCACCTCCACATTTTGACAAATAGTTATATAAATTTAGATTTAAACAAATACATAATAAAATAATAATATGACAGGTTAAATGTAACCGTTAAAATGTAAAATTCCAAATAAGAGTGTTTGTCAAATTTTTTGACCAATTTCCTCTGATACAAGCATTTAATGTTTCGCATCCTCCATCATTTTTTTTAAGTACCCAAATGCTTAATTTTTTTTTAATTCATATAAATGGGAATTGTGTATTTGAACAATACGCAATCCCATTAGCTGACAAGCCCGTTCAATGTTTATTGTTTTATCTACACACACACATATACATATTACACCTGACATCCCATTGAAGGTCCAAAAAAAAAAAGAGAAAATAAATGAATTCTCAAAAATAATTTTGAAAGCCAATTTACTAGAGTTACAATCAAAATTTTTAAAAGGAAAGCTTTGGAAAACCATTTAAAAAAAAAAACGGTGGTTTACTTAACCAAAAACATATTTAAGAGTTTATTTGTGCCATGAGAAAGGTGTTAGACACTACATAGTGCCTATTCATAAAAATAATTATCTTAAGTTAATAATGTAAAATAAATATGGCCTTAAGAATTATTTTAATTACCTTAATCAAAATACATGGAAAAAGGATAAATAAAAGAAAATAATGCATAAAGATATTTGCAACAAATCAAATAAAAGAAAAGAAAAGAAAAAAGAATAAAATATTTACAAAATCAAAGAAACATTAAGAATATTAAGGTAAAAAAGAAAAGTTTAATATTTACAATAGAGAAAAAGGAAATATTTACAAAATAGAAATAAATAAATGAGATGGAATATTTACAAAGAAAAATAATTAATTAAGACATAAAAAAAATATCTATATTTGGACTTGACCTAAGAAGTTGACCTAGGACCTCCTACCTTGAAATAGATATTAAAGCCTATGTAGTTCACATTGGGTAAAAAATTAGGTTCACTAGGTTGGTGTTTTTCTATTTTTGGTGAAGAGAAGAAAGTTGTAAATAACTTAATTTCCCTAATAGTTTAAGAATTAGTTAAAGTGTTTTGATTTGTAAATCAAGTTAATCTCTCTCTCTCTTGCTCTCCTATTTTTCTCTCTTTTCTATTATTTATTTATTTTTTAAAACGATATTTTATTATTTTACCTTTGAAAAAAGTGACCTAATAAATTTGCCAAATTCTAAAAAAACAAAATATTAATCATAAACATCATCCTCAGGATTAAGTAAACTTTTCGATAAATGGCAATGTCAATAAAAAGAAGAGTCATGCTAGGCACTTGATAAAACATACATTCAACCAAATTACTTTCCCACGTTTAAAAAAAACCGATTGTTTTAAAGACTTTTGGCTCTTTCAATCTCTAGCTTATTTGAAATAGAAAGAATAATATCACTTTTTGAACTAAGAATTTTTCAATGAAGTAATAATCCTCGTTTACTAAGCACAAATTAATGGGAAGAGATAACTAAATTACCTAGTGAACACCTCCGTTTTTTCTCTAAAAATTAGCCACATTTTCCTCTGTTTCTCTCTTTCTATGTTGCCTCTCTCTTTTATAGTAAAAACTAGAGTTTCCCTAAGAAAAGTTTCAAATTGCCCATTAATTTTTTCCAATTTTTCCTTTTTGGGAGTTTCTTATTTCATTGTATCTTACTTTTCAAGAAAAGAAATTCTCTATTTTGTTTCTTCTCTCCTTTTTTAGTCATTGATTTTTTTCCTTACTTATTTCCTATCTTTTCTTTTTTGGGAGTTTCCTTTCTTTACTTTACCTTATTTCTCAAGAATGAATTAGAGAAATATTTAGCCTTTTCCTTTTTCTATTTTCATTTTTTTATTGACTCAACAAAAATTAGAACTAAAAAATACACATGATTACGTTGACTCAAAATCCAATTAAAATGACCAAAAAAATAAAAATGACTCAAAAATAAATTTGAATTAATTACATATCAAAAATTAAAATAATAACTAAAAACTAAATCTGACTCAATGATAAAGTTACTAAAAATCAAAGTAAAGTTAACCCTAAATTATTATTTGTCCAAATGTCTAGACAAAATACAATGTTCACAATATATATATATATACACACACATTTATGAATTTATTCTAAAAACAAAGGTTATGTATTTATCTATTTAAATTATTTGCTCAAAATTAGTCCCTTACTAGAATTTGTATTATTATAATTTCAACTTATTGTATTTAAATACATATAGTTAACAATCAAAATAAGTTCAGAAAACAAGGAAATTAACTTATATATTATATATATGCTTCATAGATGAGGATTACATAGGCCCTTCTTCCATTATGTAAATACATCCATGGCTAGTCCTATAACTTATAAGTACAAAAATTGGCTAGCCTATATATATATTCTTCATCTTCTTCCTCCTTCATCAAGTTTGGGATGAATATCCACTTCCAACTGGTATACACGTGACATAATTACATCCTCCCAATAGAAATCCTTAGTGAAATACAAGGAATAGTCATCATAGCGCCTTGTGAAACTAAGAGGTCTATCATCATCTTTACCTGAAAATATGAAATAATAGGGTAAGATAAGAGCCTTTAGTCCAAAGAAAATTCCAGTTTTCTCTGATCGTTATTTGATTTTCGAACCCTTGTCCGAAAATTCTTTTCCATTTTCACACTTCTAGCCTTAGTTTATTACAACATTTGCCATATGTTGATATTGTAGGCTTGTTTATTTATTTAAATAAGACAAGACTTTTTTTAACAATTTGAAAGAAGAAAAACAACTCAGTCATGTGGAAGTGACAATCAGCCACCTACACATTTTCATAGATAATTATATCAATTTAGATCTAAACAAGTACAAAATACAATATCAACATTACTAGTTTAGTGTATTATTCCAAATAGGCACATTGGTCATATGTTGTTATTGTAGGCTTGTTTATTTATTTAAATAACCAAGATTTTTTTGGACCAATCAAATGGTGATACGCTATGCAGTGATAATTTGAAGAAAAAAACCAGCCACGTGAGATTGACAATCTGCAACCTCCACTTTTTGACAGACAGTTATACGAATTTAGATTTGAACAAGTACAAAATACAATGATAACATGAGAAGTTAGGTGTAACTGTTGTAAAATGTGATATTTCAAATATATTTAAATAACTAACTTATTATAAGACAAGATTTTATTTTGACCAATCAAATTGTGATACGCTACACAATGACAAATTGAAATAAAAGAAAAATGGTCTGCAACATCCACCTTTTGACAAACAATTATATGAATTTTAGATTTGATCATAGACAAAATACAATAATAACAAGACAAATTTTAAATTGTGATATTCCAAATAAGCTCATTGTTATATGTTAATATTATAGGTTATTTATTTATTTAAATAACTATATTTTATGTTATATTTGTGACTATATTAATTGCATTACGACTAATTATTTAATTTTAAAAAATTATATATATACATACATATATATATATATATATATACTTGGCTTTTATTTTTAAATAAAAATATAGTCATATTAGTTGTCTTGATTATGTTATAACCATTAATAATTATTTTATTTGAAAAAAATAAAAAAAGCTCCTATTATCACCTCAATCTACGAATCCCATTTGATTTCTCCCTTCCATGTGAAAGAACCATTAATATGTCTCATGATAATGTGTATTACAGAAATTAAGAATAGGTGAACAAGATGATTCACCATCACATCACATGCATTTTAATTTTAAAATGGAGAGGTACTCCAAACTTTTTAATTAACAAAAGAAGTGAACAACCTTTTATATAGTCAACCAAAAGCATAAACAAAAAAAAAAATGTTTCACAACAATTAAAACTAAAGTCAATTTGGATAACCTAGTACATTGACCCTTTTTTCTCTTTGCTATTTTGTTTGGGTAAAGTTTTCTTCTTTGCAACTTTTGTACACAAATTTTGAGGAAAAAATTACAAATATTTTCTTCTAAGGGAACCCATATTAATTTAATTTTAAACAAATCAAATTTTTGTATAAAGTTGTGTGGCAGAAATCCTAATAAAACCGTTCGTACATAATGCCAAGGGCGTGAGATAAAGCAAGGGATTGTGTGTCTTATAAGAGAGAGTGGGCTTTAGTGTTTGGTTGATCGGAAAATTTCGGACCAGCAAGCAGAAAAGAGAAGTGCTTTTGCTTTTGCGGAGAGGGGACAGATAGAAAGCGAGGGGGAATTTTTCTCGCGAAAGAGCAATGGGGAGCGAGAGCGATAAAGTTGGTGAGAGAGGCGGAGGGCGAGAGGCGGTGCAGGGAATGCCGGCGGCGACGAAGAAGGTGGTTCAGAGTTTAAAGGAGATAGTTAACTGCACGGACTGTACGGACCAGGAGATCTATGCCGTGCTTGAAGAATGTGATATGGACCCCGACCGTGCCGTTGAGAGGCTTCTTGCCCAAGGTTTTGCTCTGTATTGGGTTTTGCGTCTGTGTTCATTGTTGGAGTGGAAGCATCTTTCTATCTTGTGTTTGGATGTCGAGAAAACTGATCATTATAGGAGAGGAGTGCTGGTTTTTGTTGTTATTTTCTGCACCGATAGTTACATCGTATCTCTTTTTATCGGGTTGGGTGGGCTTGGATTTTTACACTTTCCAAAGAATAAAAAAAAGAGTTTTCTGAGTTTTGTTTTGTCTCCAATTTCCTGTGCAGTCCTCCGTATGAGTGAATACTTATTGTTTATTTTATTCCATTCGGTTTTTGTTTAGTGTAACTGTCTGGTCTGGTACGGAGAGGTCCGCAAACCTCATTATGAATGTTCAGAGTGAAGAAGTTTTTGTTGGGGTATTGTGGTTGCCATTGATGTAATTACGGTCTTTCTTCCTTTGCTGTTATATTGTCATGAAAACCTGTAATGAAAATTGAGTTGTGACCCTGCATTTACAGCCCAGTGCGTGGCATAATTTATAGAGAAAACAAGGCCATCTTTTTCATCCTTCTTTATGGAATCAGTGTCTGTGCGTGTTTTTGGATTTTTCCGGACAATGTCTTATCTGCATCTTTTTTCCTTTTCTCTTACTATGAATAATGCTTACTTGATGTATTTTTGTCCTTAATTTCCTGTACATATATTAATAACTTCTACCACTATAACAATCAGCTTTGTAATGTTGAAATGTAGACACTTTTCGTGAGGTGAAAAGCAAACGTGAAAGAAAAAAAGAGGTATTCCTTACGAGAAATTGTTTGGTCTTAGATCTTAGTTGTGGAGGTTTCCTAACATTGTGGTATGGATGGAGATACAATGGGTATTATATATACTCTTTTTCTTTTGTTCAGATGAAGGAGGCAATAGACTCAAGGTCCAGGCGAAGTAATGTTGGGTCGGGTCGTGGAGGTAAAACTGGCAGTGAGCGTAATGTTGTGCAGAGTGGATCAACACATGTGACTTATAATGGTATCCAACTTTGTTTCTAAACATGACCCACTGTCTGATGCATGCAGTTAGCACATTGATGTGTTTTCTGTTACTGCATTGGCTTACTTTGTCAAATATGTCTAATTTGTGCCAGAACTTGGTAAAGCCGCTGACAAGGGAGATGTTGGGTCAGTTTCTCCTTCGGTTACATCTTCCGTGACACGTGTTGTAGGGAAAGATAAGGCTAGGTTAGTTCTTTATGCAATCTGGTAGATCAGGTGAATTTCTAATGTTACTATTAGGTGGTGTGTGTCACGATGGCAGTTTAGTCCATGAGGCAGTTAAAGTGTAGTTTAATTGCCTAAAATATAGTTGTAAGAATGTTTCAACGTTGTTTTTTATGGGTTTTATATATGGTTGATCATGCTGTGTCATCTTCATTTTACGTGTGGCTAAATAAATCCCTGTTCATTTACTTTTCCAGTTTTTCCTGATTGGAGTTCTAAAATTGGTAATTATGTGCTTTTGATGACATCTTTCCTATTTGAATTTCATCACTCCCATCATGAATCTTTGGCTAACCTGATGGTAGATGGTTGGAGGGCATTGATGGTTGGCATAACATTCACTGTCATGCTATTTTGTGGAATTTGAAAATGCTTGATTCTATTGTTTCTTCCAACTGCTGCTGCCATCTATTTTAATAATTAACATACTGGTTATGGATGCATATGATTCTGGTATCAGATTGACTGATGTCAAATAATCTTCTTTTGGCATTCATGCCTGCTGTGATTGTATCCAGATAGCTGAAAGATTTTCTCTGAATATTATTATTTCTAGAGTAAGGTATTAGTCATTGCTTTGCCAATATATTGGAAAATTCAAAAAATGCTACTTTTCATTTTCCTTCCTTATAAAGACATTGGTATCACTGACATAACAAATGTAATTTGATGTTATTTCTTAATATAATGTTCAATTACTCACCTTAAGGTCATTTGCAGTGACTCCTTTAACACTGATAATGGACGACAGTCATTAGGATCAGCTGGAGTTTCTCCAGGACTTCAACCCACTTTGCTAGGAGTGAGCAAAGTACATCTTTCAATGGCAGACATTGTAAGATTGGGTATGCCTTCTCAAGATGCAGTTTCGCATCTCCATTCTAAAGCCTCAGGAGTTTCTGCATCTGCAAAGCCAGAGTCAAGCTTGAGCCTGCACTATTACAATCAATCTAGCCAGCAAGTTTTTAATCACGAATGGCCTATAACCGAGCAGCCAGTGGCTGGCAATGAGTCACTTGCTTTGAAGTTGTCACCTTTATCAAATGCTAACGTGCCATCTGACCATTTTAACCTGTGTAGTACAGATAGTTTGCTCAGGACTTGTGTATCAGATGAAGTGGAAGTTTCTCAGGGGGATATTGCTAGGGATACTGTTAATTCTGACAAAATTGAATCTGGTTTCCTATCTAGCAGACATAGTACTACTATCAACAATGCTGTACTAGCATCGCATTCCAACTCTTACTTAAAGAATACTAGTGCCACTGATTCTCATGGTTCTTCTGCACATCATGAAGGTAACTATTTTAACTGTAGTGAGATTTAGTTAGAAAGTTTACTTGTCTGATTTCCTTTAACTTCTAAAAAATGATTGCAACATGGTGTTAAACCTTCATTTTATTAGACTTATGCTGAGAGCTTGTTGATTTGCTGTGTAGATATGGCGCAAAATTTTAACTCTGGGTCTCTATGCTTATCTGTGTGAATTTAACCACAGACTCCAATATCATAAAACATGGTTTTTTATTTTTTTTTGGGTTATAATACTGTAGTCTATTCATCCTTCTCTATCTTTCTACTGTTGTTTGGGGTTCTTATTTCTTATGATGTCCTGTTCTCTTCCCTCTTGCCTTGTTTATTCATATGCCATACCTTCTACATGGATCTGTGAGAAAGGACTGTTTTATAGGGTTTCCACGCATTCCCTTTTCTTATTATTTTATCTGTGTCATGCAATGTCTTGGACTGTTAGCTAGATCTCAAGCCAGAATTATGAAATCTTTCTATTTTGATTAACACTGATTATATTTCTTATAGAAAGTTATCTGATCAGTGCTGCAAAATCTGTAGAAAGAACTATATTCTGCTTTTTTATCACTTAAGTCTTGGAAAAGATATTGGTCTATGTATATATACTGTGCTTTGTGTTATTTGATTGTTTTCATTTCATGAAAGTTTTCTCTGTCTCTCTGAAGATGCCCTTAAGTGATGTGTCTTTTTTCACCATTGTCTATACTCTATACTAAGTAGTGGGTAGTATTGCACAATTATCCTATCCAAATCATTTAGGGTCATTGACCAGTAATGCTTTTTCAGATGTGTCATCAGCTGCTTCAGATTTCCAGCGGTTAAGCTTGAGAGACTGCAAAATGGAAGTTCTGTCAACAGAAGATAGCACTGCATTGGTTCTTCCAAATCATGTACAAGGCTTGAGTGCTACATGTTCGCATTTGAGTTTTGGTAGATATAACTGTGGCAGTAATTCCACATCTTCTGCAATGCTTGCATCTTATGTTTCAAGAAGTGGCTTAGAAGAGAAGGCTGCAGCTGTAGATGGTGGTTCTTTGGCTCATGATGCCAGGCATTTCCTTTTGCAGATCCAGTTTCTGATATTCTCAGCCTTTTCTATTTAACTCATTTTCTTTACCATTTTCTCTCTGCAGCAATTTTGTATACTGTGCTGATAAATCACTTGGGCATGCTGTTTTTAAAGAAGCAGCAATTGATAAAAACTATGACTTTCTTTCATCTTGTCAGCAAGAGCTTGTGAAGTGTACATTTCCTGAGGCAACTCTTGGGCATGAATATACCACCATGTCATCTGTTGCTGATCCTAGTCTTCAAAAGTCCCAGTGGGTTTCTCCTTCGCTGTCTTTTAAGAGGCCAGACTTGCAGAATGGAAACATGTCTACCTTTTCAAGAGAAATGGTAAAACTATAGGCTATCAAACTTAAGTTCCTTTTCTGGATTTTTAGTTTGTTTGTTTGGTTTCCTACATGTTAAAGGTATTGCATTTTGCAAAAAATAAGTGACTGCTTATGTGCAGTGGTATAAATTACTAATATGGTTGCTGTTATATATATGTAGTAACTCTGGTGGATGATCTGGATTCATTTATTGGTGGTTGTGGTGCAGCTTCTTTTACACAATATATGATCTAGTTAAACTGTCAGTGTTTCCTTCATTTGCCCTGACAATAGACGTGGCTATGAAAGTAGCAAACAAATGAGTCTTTATAGCCAAGGGTGTGCTAAAAAATTTATCGTTTTTTATTACAGAAGAAAATTTATTAGAAAGAGAAGGCAGTACAATTTGTTGGAGCATAAGATTTCCACATACCATAAATTACCTAAAAAGGCTCAAAACAGAACAAAGTAACAAAGCCCTAAAAGCTGTCCAAAAAAATACAAAGCCCTATGTAACTTATTAGTGAAATAGAGCTGTCCAATCTCTTTGCATATCAAATGTAGTGGTTCCCTTAAGAATGCCCATGTGCAGAGCACCAAGGAGGAGCTATATACACAATTCTTTCTCATAACATATTTAAATGCAAAGATATGCCCTTGAAATGTGAGCATCCCTCCCTAGCCAACAAACCACAGTGATCCATGAATTGGCCATTGCCACAACGATTTGTTTTCCTTCATGTTATTCTAGTACCTTCCTTGGTTTCCAGGTGAGGTTTTGTGATTCTCCTGGTTCATCTACTTATTTTCTTTGAGAATTGGTTTTTCCTTTCCTTCTTTTTATCAAGTCACAGCATGCTGATTCGAATTATATCCATGATGTGTTGGTATTTTTCGTGACACAATCACAACCTTAAGATACACCAATGTAGTATTATCCTTATGCACTCCAGCCATCCCCTTGTTGCTTAACAAAGACCTTGTCTATCCAGTTAGAATAATCAACTAGTGAATGACTAAATCACTGGTTGGTATTTCTCACGACACAATCACAGCCTGCAAGATACATCAATGATTTTGTCCATAAGCACTCTAGCCATCTCCATGTGACCCGATAAAATTTGATGAATTGGACCTCATTTTACTGGCGTTGATTTTTTTTAACAGCTGTTGAACCATGCAGGTTATGGAACCCCAATTTTCTCTGCCTCACAGATCTGCACTTCTCCAGGATCTTACGGTGCAATCCTCCCTATACATGGATCAACTGGCTGATAAAAGAGGTTATGATCCCCTGACCCAGAACCAACAATATTTGGCAGCCATCAAGGCGCAGCAAATATTTTCAGGTAGTTCTGCATATAATCATTCTCTTGCAGGCACGAACAGTCATCTACAAAATAGAAATGAATTATTTATGGGTAGATTGCCCCCTGCCAGAGGCAGAGATGCATTTGGTTATGGAAATCCTGGTTCTTATAATCCTGGAAGCTTTCTGCCTAATTCATCACTTGGCCCCATGATGCGTCCAAGTAACTTTGATGAGATTTTAGGATCTCAATATAATGGTGGACGTAGCTTAAGCCTGATTCAACAGGTAAGTTTTTCTAGCTTTTTATAGAAAGCTGATGTTAATATATTGATAATGCTTGTGTTCTTTCTAATTGTTGCCACATGATTCAATGTAAATGGTATTGACTACTTGACCATAGTGCATATTATGAGAAAATGGATGGCCACAGTAAGGATATTTATAATCTGTATACGCCTAATTTCTGTCAACCTAGATCTAGAATGGAAAATGGATCACATCAAACTGTTAGTTCTAATTGTCTGATAGATGTTTCTGTGAACCTAATTTTTTTGTCATGCTTTATGCTTTGAAACCGTTGAATTTTGCTAAAGCTGAATGCAGAATGACCATTAGGCTTTATCACTATAGTTGTATCAGTTGTCTTACTGGATTTATTGGCATTCTACCTACCAGCGTGGTGGCTTTCCTACTTGGGATAACGGGAATGAATTGAGATCTTTGTCTCTTCCAGAGAGCATGCGCTATAGCTCCCTGGGGCAGCCAAGTCAAGCTCTGCCACAGTACATAACTCCAGGATTATCTGAACTTCGTCATTCTGAGACAGGGATTGCAGCAGAACTTCAGCGGCAAGTTGGTTCTCAAGATTTGTCATCTAAACAATCACATCAATTTGGCAGCACAGCCACTAACAACTTACTTTCTGCTCATATTTTGTCCCCCTTTTCTCAGTAGGGATTAGCCTAGCAGGTTTAGAAGGTGAATAGTGTGTTTTCTCCATTCAGATGCTTGATTGTTAATTCAGTTGTACATACACTGAAGTCAGTTTAGCATGTCTTACTGTGGTTTTCCCTCCGTTCTGTATTAATGAGGCATACAATTTTTCTAGATTCAGGTCTTTCCAGTTGGAAACATTTCGTTTGAAGAAAAAGCAATATGATTTAGTGTTAACTTGCAAATTACAAGCACAAGCGATTAAATTTTTATTTAAAATTTCCCAAGGGACCTCTTATATGGTGTTACCTTGCAAGAGAGATGGTGTAGGTAGCCATGTAGAATTTTTATATGCTATCGGGATATCTGTTGGGGAAGGCAATTGACATGAGGCAAAAGTTAGTCAGAGTTAGGCAGTGAGAGTAATGCATAAAAACAACAATTTGTGGTGGGGTTGGTGTTACTTAACACCCTCCTAATCTGCAATCATTCTTTTGGAATCCCAAGTAATTTTATCCTCAGAAAGTCACTATTTAAGCTCCCTTGATGGGGAAGGGAGAAATTTGCTATTGGTGACTGCACATTGGCAAGATACATGGAACAAAAGCAAGAACATGACAATGGAAACCAGAATAGGCACGGCATTGACGTTACCCTAATGTCTCCCAATGTCCCAAAAGTAGTCTCACCAGTTTCATCTGCAGTTGAGGGGGACACCATTCGGCGACCCCGGGGCCGGCCTGCCGGCTCCAAGAACAAGCCAAAGCCACCAATTATTGTGACTAGGGATAGTGCTAATGCACTTGGGGCTCAAGCCATGGAGGTGAGTTCTGGCTGTGATGTGAATGAAAGTTTGTTGAACTTTGCCAGGAGGAAGCAGCGTGGGATTTGCATACTCAGTGGAACTGGATGTGTGACAAATGTAACATTACGTCAACCAGCCTCCTCTGGTGCAATTGTGACCCTCCATGGCCGATTCGAGATTCTCTCGCTTCTCGGATCTATTCTGCCCCCGCCAGCGCCTCCTGGGATCACTAGTCTCACAATTTACTTAGCCGGTGCTCAAGGGCAAGTTGTCGGTGGAGGTGTGGTTGGTGCTTTAATTGCTTCAGGACCTGTTGTTATCATGGCAACATCGTTCATGAAGGCATCTTTTGATCGTCTTCCATTAGATGATGATGATGATGAAGTCATTGTTGCAATGCAGAACCAGCACTACCAGAATGGTCGCACCCACCATCATCATCACCATCTTGATATCTCAGATTTCTATGGAATGCCTCAGAACTTGCTCACAAATGGAACAATCCCCCATGAGATATACTCTTGGGCCCCGCCAGGAAGGAACTTGTCAAAAGCCTGAAACTTTAGCCATAAAATTTCACTATAGAATGGCTATTGTGTAGCGAAGTTCTTGTTCAAGCAGATATCTCTCTCTAGTTCTTGCATTGCTCAACAACAAAAGATGCTTTATACTGATGTAATAACAATTATTTTAACAAATTAACGAACGCTATGATTTAAAATATATAAGTTTTATCTTATGAAGTTAATATTTACAGTTTTCGTTTTGCAGGCATCCATATATTAATTAGGGAACGGTGATAAATATTTTTCATTTTCATTTTTTGAGTGAGGAGACTTTCTTTTTTTTTTTTTTGTCGAGAAATACAACTGGACAAAATCACTAACCGTAGAGAGACTTAAAAATCTTGATATTTGTAAAATTTCCAAAAAAAAATATATAAAAAATTGCATAGTCTTAAATGTAAATTGAATTATTTAAAAAAACATGCATTAAAGTTTATTACTATAAATTATAAATGTATGATTATTATACCACATGTTTGCCAATTAGGCAACAAATGCACGTTGAATTTTCCAGGAAGACATCATCATTATGCAACAAGATGATAAATTGAATTATCACCTTCAATCACTGAGATTGACTCCAATTTGGACCAGATGTCGTATTGTCGGAGTTCAAATCCCAGTGTAGCAATATATGAATTTTAGAAAAAAAAAAATTTATTATGGTCTCATGCTATCCAATTTATAATATTCTTGTACTTAAGCACTTTACTTTTCTTAATATACTTACAAATCAAAGTTATGATTAACGAATTGAATATTTGCTTGGTGTTGGTGATATTTTTAGGTGTTTAAGCCAATGCTAAGAAATCTTCATTGTGAAAAGAGCTAGTTTCTTTTGGGATTCTTCTGAATACAAATTGTTTCTAACAAATATTGCTCATTTCTCTAATGTTCAAATTAATAATATTGGAATAATCTATTCTATTATTAATTATTTTGGAAAATAAAAAAGGTCCTATGTTAGTCTGTAACAGGTAAGTGAATTATCAATTTGGTATTATACAAATATGTCTTACAATCTAATCTTTCAATCATTAAAATGCTTGCAATGTTACAATTACATTTTATTTTTATCCAAAATTTAACTTCATACCTAACAGTTTGTCAATATAGCCTCTCTCTCTTTTTTTTTCCCATCCATTATTTTGGCCAAATTTGTCACCCAATAATATGAAGTTTGAAATTAAATTTGATATGAAAATATGATGGAAGAATAATATTCCTAGATTTTTCTGATTGGATGACTAAATTGAAAAAAATTATTTGTAATGAAGTAAATAAAATATTCATCAATCTATCATATTTTCTATAGTATAGCTCTAAATCATCAAGTCAAGTTGAACCCTAATCTTCTTAAGCTCAACTCACATTGTTAAATAAGAGCTAAAAGTTTGTAAAATATTTTAGTTTTGAATGAGTTTAGTACCAAAAATTTTACTAAATGAGTTCAACACAATGTTCAAACTCATTTCTCCAAAAAATAAACTGAGATGAAACAAATCAAACTTGAACTGTTCTATTCATCTAAAAAATAATTTTAGACAAAAGTATGAAATTAATCTCTTATTTTTGTATTTTATAACAATTTAATTCTTCATAAATTAATCGTGACAAATTAGTTCATAAAAAATCTTATTTTACTCAAAGCTCCTAATTAATTCAAACAAAGTGACTAATTTTATACAAATTTATACTTATAAGAAACTAATTTGTTAAAATTAATTTGTGAATGACCTAATTGCTATAAAATATAAAAGTGAGGGACTGTTTTTATATTTTTCTCCATAATTTTATGGCCAATTACATAGGTGGAACTACACAGTTCCAAATTTCTTATGCACAAATATCCAAAGAAGGCCTTTCAACTTCTTAAACAAAAATAACTTAAAATTTAAAGAACCAAACTCCACTTAGACAAGTTGCTAGAGGCCACAAAAGCATATTCTTATTCTAATGCAAAACCAGAGGCATGTGAATGTGATATGTGGAACATTATTCAGAATCATGGAATGGAGGACAGCATCCAATAATTGTACTTTTTTCCTCCAACTTCACTAACATCATCATCATCATCATTATTATTATTATTATTATTATTATTAATCAATTGGGGCAAAGTTCAGGAAGTGCCTTTATTTAAAACTAGAGGGATATGTCATTATATTATACCCTAAGGTATCTTTCAAACCCAATTGGTCTAAAGTGCATTTTAGGATAGGGTTTTGGAAATTGGACGGTTAGCTTTGGACATGAACTTTCACTAACTTAAATTAATTTGGTTTGTGAGAGTAAGAATTGTTTTAATTAATAAGATTGCGAATGTGTTAGTTCAACAGATTGTTGACTCAATTTTTACGAGTAATTTTTTATTAATATGCATCAGTTAATCATTGTCGTAATGTAAGGTTATAATATTTAAATTTAGAAAAAAAAATACTATTTTTATTTGGTCTTTCATTCATTTTATTTTTTAATAATTTTATATTGACTAAAAATTACCACTTTTAATTCCTATACGTGAAATAATAAGGTTTAGTTTGAAGAATTACATAATGACCTCAAAAGTAGATGATCTAAAGTATCAATTTTTAATTAATGAGAATCATTTACAGAAAATAAAATGAAATAGTAACAAAGTTAATAATTAATAATAATTTATGAATCAAAATAATATTTTTCTATTTAAAGTTATTGTATTTGGAAGGACGAATGAAAGATGAAACAAAAATCAAAGTTAGCAAAATTAAAACCGCATAAATGTAAGATATTCCCATGACTTTGGATTAAAAAGGAATACTCATTTACACCTTTTGGTAATTTAGATTATATGATACTAAAATCTTCAATATAATTTTTACTCAATATACAAATATCTTGTATATGTCACCGAACATGCATCTAAGATAAATCAAGATAATAATATTACCAAACACCTTTGAAAATGTCTCCAAAGCTTAAATAGTAATGTGATTACATACCTTAGGTTAATAGTGACAAAAAATATTTTTTAGTCCTAATACATCTACGTAACAGTTTATTTAGTGCATCAATCTCAATAAAATTATTTATTTAATGGTCCACTTATTTTAATAAATAATTTTATTGTAACTGATATACTAAATCAGCTATCATATATATATGTTAGGACCATTTAATATTTTAATAGTGACATGGTCCACCCACATGAGAAGCTATGATTTCTCCAACTTATAATGGCAATCCAAAGCTAAACAAAAGTGGGTTCTCTGAGTTTTCTTTGTTGGAATGTTTTCTTGCTAGTATCTCCTCAATGTTCAAAATGGACATAATTTGTTTAAAGAAATTATTATATTGTATACTAATTTTAATAAAATTGTCTATAAAAATAAAAAAAGATCTGAGTTTGAATATCATCCAAGAATGCAAGATTGATTCCCAAGTGATGAGAAGAGTAATAAAGTCGCAGTGGGAACTCAATGAATTGCCATAATGGGGTCAGTTGACCAAAGTTTGACTTACATGCAGGAACAAAATTGTTGACATAATACTTGAGACCCTTTGGTCACCTTTCTTATCAACAAACAAGGAATCAATTATAATGAAAACAATTTCTTTTTGAAAAATAAAAAATGGTAAGTACAAACACGTAACAACAATAACTAATTACCCTTGTGTTCCTCTACACAACTCAGTCAAATAACAACACACCCATCATATATATATATATATATATATATATATTGTTTGTGTTAATGTATATAGGTAGATGTCCAAAATAAGAGTAAATAAACTCAGGTCAGGTCATGTTTCACCTCAACTCGACTAGCCTAAGGATTTATATTGGGTCACTAAATGTGATTTGGTCTTGAACCTTGATACATAATTAGGTCAGATCGAATTAGGTCATTTGGATTTTTTTCAATAATTTTTTTATTTTTTTACAAATTTAAATATAGGCATTTTTTTGTTAAAAAAAGGAAAATTTTTTGTTTATCTTTGATAAATGAGATATTTTATATTAATAAAAATTATTTATATTTAACACAAATAAAAAAATAGTTATTTATTATAAAATATCAATATTTTATTAAAAAGCAAAAAAAATAAGAAAAAAATAAAATATATATATATATATATGCCCGTAACAATCAGTCCTGGATTGACCAAGTTGGATGGTCATTGTACACCCTTAATTCAAAAATTTTTAATGTATTGCTCTTAAGTAATTTTGTGAGATTCTTTTGATGTTATTATTATTATTATTATTATTATTATTATTAAAAAAGAAATAAAAAACAGTTTTATGAATTTGCATAAACTATTATATGCAACGACTAGAACATAATCGTAAGATATTAAAAAACAAAACAATTTCATATACATCTTTTGTCCACAGCCAGAGGAAAGGATAACGGAATGAGGACAATTTGTCTCTTCTCTTTCGGCTATATATGTTCTGTGATTATGTGATTAAATCCCTTTGTTGAATTTAGCTTTTATAATAATTAAGGGGTACCCAACATTTTATATGATTTGCACATTATCCATACCATAAGATAGTGCATAATTAATGAACAAAAGACTAAAGAAAATTTTGGGATCTAAGAATTTAGTTTTATATTCTGCAAAGTAAAAAATAAAAAAAAGAGAGAGAAAGGAAGAAGGAGAATAAGTCCTACAGAACAGTGAAAAAGAAAGTAGAAGAATAGAAAAAGAGAAAGGCAAAATAGGACACATCAGCTATCATCATTACAATCATCACTTACCAGTTCTATATTCCAAAACAATTCTTTCCTTTGCTTTGTTTTCAACCTTCTTCCCTCCTTTTTGCTTCCTTCTTTCCTCTTCTCTTCTTCTACACCTCATGTCTCTCTCTCTTTTTCTCTCTCAGGCCCTCACAAGTCCACAATTATATGTGTTTTTTATTCACATGATTAGCACATAAACAAAACCCCCCCTCTTCCTTTGCTTCCCCAGTATCACTCATCATCTCTAGTTTATGGTACCCTTCTTTCTCTTTCACTGCTTCAAAAGGCATAATTAGGATTAGTGCAGAACCACATTGAAGAAGAAGAAGGAATAGAGGAAAACCAATGAAGATGATGATGAGAAGGAGGGTGAAGTATTATGCAGTTTTTCTCTTACTGTGTCAATTACTCTGTTCTGGTAAATTCCTCTCTCTCTCTCTCTCTCTCTCTCTCTCTCGTTTGGTTTATGGCCATCTTGGCCTTTGTTCTTCTGGCTTCTGAAGTTCTTGTTGCTTCTGATATAAGATACTGTCTGGTATCCTTTCCCCTTTTGTTCTTTACCATTTTCATGCTTTCTCTGCTTTTCTCTTTCACCTACTCTGTTTCTCTGGTACTCAGAATACGATTCCTGAAATCAACCACAGAATTGCATTTTCTGCTCTCGAGTTTGGCACTCTAGTAATTAATTTTCATGTCTAGGTGGAATTCTCTTTTTCAAATTGATTTGTTTATGTTGGGTTCTTTTCTTGGAATATAAGTTTAGTAGCTGAGCATCTTTTTTGTTCATGAATTTTTATAAAATAAAAAACTGTCCTGGTTGAGAATGCTGTCTCCTCCTTAGCTTGGTTAAATTTTTAACCAGTTCCTTCAAGCAACTACACACACTCACTCTCTCTCTCTCTCTCTCTCTCTCTCTCTCTCTCTCTCTATATATATATATATATATATAGAAAATTTGAATAGTCCAATTTTCTACCATCTTTCTGGAGTTCAACATCAGTAGTCTGTATTGCAACAACCAAACTTTTTCCAGCTTCACCGTTTCTTGGAAAGATAAAAGGGCCCAATTGCTTTGACTCCTAATATCTTCTCTGTGCATAGGATACCCTACTTGTCTCATCTGTCCATTTAGGTGAACCTTGAGGAGCTGTTTGTCTTTTGGAGATGCTCAACATCCTTAATTTAATGGATTCGGTTTGAAAATTAAAGTAATTATTCGTAAATATGTAAAAATTATATATATATATATATATGTATGTATAGGGTTTAGAGTTTATAGATTAGAGAATTTAATAAAATAAATGGATTAATAGTTTGTAAAGTTTAAGAGTTCAGTAAATATATATTAATTCATTTAGAGTCATGCGATACTAAATATTTTTTTATTAATATTAATATATATTTTAATGAGATTATTATTAATATATTTAGATATTTATGAGTGATAAAGTATACCAAAGAATTCCTCAGCCAAAAGCCTATCATTAGTCTGAATGTGTATATGTTGCGAACTATTCTGATGAAGGGAAGAAAAGTTGTAGGCTAGGCACAATTTGAATCCAGCTAGCATGTTTCAATCGCCTCTCAAATACAAAAAAGTTTCTGAGTTCACGTTCACTTCTCTCTTCACATGCTTTTAGAAAGAGAAACAGAACAAGTCAAATCTCACTTCCAACATCATTTCAAATACAGGTACTTCAAGTAGGCCAGGGAAGAAGGAAGAACCTGAGCATGTGAACAATGTACTAGAAGATCATCATGACGCTAATAAACAACTTTCTACCACCAAAAGGGATATTACCACTCCCATCACTACAGTACCAAACTTGGTTCCCACAACTTCAACAACTCCAATCTTGAACCCTAATTCCAACCCAGATGTCACAGTCTCTCCGGCCACCACAATCCCAATTACTACTTCTCCAACTGCTACAAATTCCCCAGCATCTTCTTCTTCTTCTTCTGGTTCAAGTTGGTGTGTTGCTACACCAACTGCTTCACAGGTTGCTTTACAAGTTGCTTTGGATTATGCTTGTGGGATTGGTGGTGCTGATTGTTCTGCAATTCAACCTGGAGGAAGATGTTATAACCCAAACTCTGTTAGAGACCATGCTTCTTATGCCTTCAATAGCTATTACCAGAAGAATCCTGTGCCTAATAGCTGCAACTTTGGAGGAACTGCTGTTATCACAAGCACTAACCCCAGTAAGCCTTTTTTCTTTTTTATCTATTACAATTCTCACTGTGACATTTTTACAGTAATGTTACCTGCATTTTAAAGCGAAACCAATAAGGGGAACTCCCAAAAAAGCTAGTAGGCCCCTTTTGAATACCCAACAAAACCAGAGCCACAGTGATGTTGTGTCTTAATCGAATTAGATTTGGATCCTCTCAACATGTCAAAATTAACACCGTTAATTTAGAAAAATAAGACACGTGAGATGAATCTTATTTGAGAAGCGAACTTTACAAGGTGTATGGGTCCCACGCAAATTATTTCTTTCTTCCTTTAATGCTATGGAGATCAATTGTTTAACGCGTAGCGAAGGATTCTTGGGTTTCATTTTCACTGTGACATTTTCTCAGTAAGGTTATTTGCATTTAAAACAAACCCAAAGTAGGGAAAGCCCAGAAAACTCGGACCCAACTGATACGCAGAGACAAAGTGTTCTTGTTTGTAATAATTACTCACACATAAATCTATGGAGGATTCTTGGGTTTCATTCTTCAAATTCAAAGACAAGGAAAAAGATAATCTTTGGTGCATCCTTGAATTTCCTAGGCAGTGGCTTTGGGCATATAGGAGCTACAAAAAGAGCCAACTTAGTGAAGCAAAAGTTAAACTTGTTCTTTTCTTCCTTGTTGGAAGCTGCATCTCACAAGGGTTACTATGTTCTCGTGAAATATACAAAACTTTGCTACCTAAACGATGAATACGCATATATGTTGTATAGCCCTTTTTCACACAAAACAAAATTTTGAATTAAAAAAAATTGTGACAAAAAGTCATGCTACATATATGCTGTACAGTATAGGATTTGATTTGCCAATACAAATCTAGATAGAGTTATCCTCTTATAAAAATTTAAAATTATCCATAAAAAAGAATAATTTTAGGGTTGAATAGCTCTAAAAGGGGGAAAAAACACACTCAACCTCTAGAAGTTAGAGCTTTTCATTGGATTATTCAATAAAATCTACCACATACTCGTTATCAAGCTAAGAATCTCTCGTTGTCACTGCTCAGGTTTTTCCTTATTTCCCTTTCAGTTTCACTTTTTATTGATACATTTGTCTGTTTCGCAGGCTCAGGGACATGTCAATATCCATCAACAAGGTGACCTATGCCTACCCATATCTGATTTAATTTGTTTTTCTTGTTGCCACAAATTGAACAAACAAATAAACAGAAAACCTCATAATAATTGGTGTCTGAAATTGCAGCACAAGCTCATCAATCTTAAACACAACAAACTCAATGGGAGCAAATGTTTTTGGATCAGTTCCAGTACCTTCCACCTCTGCTGCAACTCTCAGATCAGATGGCTTTTCACAATCTCATGTCATTCTATGGCTGATACCAATTTTGGCAAAGAAGTTTCTCTGATATGGATGACTTGGATTTTTGTTTCTCTCAGCAAGTTAGTTTTGTCTCTTTTTACCCTTCTGTAAATTTTGTGATCGAGAAATATACATGAACAAGACCTGAAGACCATGAAGCAATCATAGATAGTGGAGATACCTTTTCAGTGATGAAGAGCAAGCAATATGATGGACTTTTGTAGAAATTTACACCCATAGATACGTTTTCCTCTTTGTAGTGTAAATGTTTTTTCTTTCTTTTTTTAAAAATTATTTTTCCGTTTTTGTGATTAATTTTGTATGTTTGTACTGACAGAACTAAGAACAATAATATATTTATTAGTAGTTGCCCCATTTGACTGATTTGCATGTTAATGTGAATGAGAAAAGCTTTAATTTTGTTTCATGGTTAATTCTGTATGATTGAAAGTGTGAAAAACTAATTCAGGTGATACCTTTTCTTTTTAAAATATAAAAACAAAAGCAAGAGAGTTTTATTAATGCCCAACTCTCTTGTTGGATTTCCTCTTATCAAAATGAAAAATCAATCATATTAAAGAGTAAATTTTATTTGAATAGCATTTTGATATAATCACATAAATCTTAGAAAAAGTAATATCCTAAAAGTCATCTTGTAAGATGAGAGAGTCAAATGTTCATGTAAGTCTTACATTATAATATCATATTTTTAATACAAGATTCAAGTCCATAACGGTTATAAAATATAAATTAATGTTTTATTAATAAATATTGTACTTTTATATATTTTTTCACTTCAAAAATTAAAAGAGCATATTAGAATTCCCATGTTTCAACCCTTTTTCCTCACTAACTTTTCTCTTTCTTTTCAAATTAATTCAATAACAGATCTTATTTAGGCAAATTTCAAATAATGGATATATATACTTTGAAATCTCACACTCCAGAGTCTGATCTTAATATAACTCAAATATATAATTGACCAAAATAAAATAAATCTTGTTTTTTATTCTGATATGAAGTGAGACCTGATACAAAATAACTTGAATCTCCTCACTTTATTTGCTTAATTGAAATTGTAAATTTAACAAAATAAAGAGAAAGATGAATTCATACATTTCAATGAGTTCTACAGTCCTCTCTGAGTGAATCCTCACCAATTACTTGAACAGTACTATTTTCTTTGGTACTGCATGCATATCCAGTATGGCCTGAAACACTACTTTGTCTCTATGTAATATTTTCTTCTTTTTTTTTCCTTTCTCACTCTCCCTCTCTCTAGAAAAAGGTTGGTATAATAATCTTGTAGATAACGGAAGCTAACTGGCACAAACCTCAATCAACATAAAAGAGAGCATTCTTTTCAGCACATAATATATAATATTTTTTAGTTTTATTTATATATTATTGAAAAAAAAATTATATTAATCCCTTATTTATAAATTTAATTTCAATATGGTCCCTCACTAAGCATTAATATGGTTTATCATTTATGAATCCAATCTCAATTTAATTTTTTACTAATATGAAAGTTAACATGTTTGATCCTTCAATCTCAATTAAATATGCTAACATTATATTAGTGAAAGATTAAATTAAAATTGGACATTGAACTAATAAGTGAGGGACTAAATTAAAACTGAATTTATAAACAAAGGAACAAATTGTTTTATTCATACTGTTTTTCTTGTAGTCCTTGATCCATCTGAACTTTTCATAAATTTCACCACACTGCTGAAAAGTCCTCTGTTTTCTTTCTATTTGTGAATACTATTTTTATGCTTTTTTTATCATTTAATTATAGTATGTATGGCACAAGTTAGTATAAAGGCATGGGACAAGGTTATTTGAAACATTCTTTTCCAGGACTCATTAATTGTTCAGTTGCTTGAAGTGGTCAATCAATGTATCATACCGACCCATCAACACCTGACTCTGACATGCATTAATGTTTTCCTCTTCAACATTTCTATAAATGTGATCATAGTGTATGTTTTAGTAAGAATCAAATGAAACAGAAAAAAAATTGGTCAATCACATATGTTAGACAAGATTTCTAGATTTTCACACCCTTTTTTTCATTGTAAGACTCTGCATCTTTATTTTGAATATTTCTGATATCTCGCTCTGCATTTCAATTACATGCTTCCACTTATATTTTCATGCTTCAATTATAAGCACACTTTGAAACCAAAAAAAATTAGCACACTTTTTGGTTGAGTTTCAAAATCAACATAATCTCAAACCTATTGAAAAAGAAACAAAAACAAAACATGGGGCAGCAAGGATTAAAGTGTAAAATTAATTGCCCAGAAGGTATACAAAAAAAACAGAAAATTAGAAAAGATTGAACAAAACAAGGTGGAATTTCAAGAGATTAATTAGGGCTTCTTTTGGCATTTTACTTTCTTCTTTTTTCTTTAACAATCCCTTCATTCCCTGCTAGCATCATATACTTATCCCTCCTTGTAAGATTTGTGCACTGAAATCCCAAAGCCTCACCCAACAATCTCTGTATATAGTTAGCCACATCACAGCTAGACCTCCCTCCACATGTGACTTCTCTGGGTACTTTTTTAAGCATTATAATGTCATATCTGGGCCTAGGGTTCATCATGAAGAAAATTGGGTCCAAACATTTGAGCCCACTTGCAGTTGTCCCATAGAACATGGTCACATGAGTGTTCACACCCACAGGAACAATCTCACCACCCAACTCAGCAAACAGAGAGCTGAACCTCAGAAGATAGGGTTCCCTACAGGTTGTCCCTTCAGGGCACACCACCAAATCCCCTTCTTCAAGAAGCCTCTTCATCTTCTCACCATCTTTCTCTCTGTCCCTTGTAAGCCTCACTGTCTTGATTGGTGATATGAACTCTGAGACTCTGCTTAAGCTGTATGTGACTGCAGTTAAGGGCTTGCCCAGACTTGTGCTGAGAAAAACTGGGTCCAGAAGTGTCCTGTGAGTGCACACATAGAGGACCCCTTTCGGGTTTGGGTCTGAATCTGATGTTTTTGGGGTATGATTGCCCTTTAAATTGATGTCTAGACCACTCCAGATTGCTAGTGGTAATGACAATTTGTGAGGGAGGAGAATACCCAGAAGGATTCTGTAAATGGCTAAGAGTATCCCAATGGGAAGCCACATGAACATACAGAGTGTTGCTGAAGGTGTAGGCAAGAATGCTAGCCTCCCATCATGAAATATCAGAGGCTTTGGGTATTTTTCCCTTGGCATCACTGACCTTGAACTGTTCTTGCTTTCTTCATGGTTCACAACATAAGCTTCCTGTCAGTGTAAATAGGGGCTCGTGTGAGTAGGAAACAGAAAATATCTATTCTAGTTCTATCATCAGCTATGGGTTCGAATTTAAGAGAAATTCTAGAGAATGTTTGCTACCCTGAGATTTTCTTGTCTTTCCTGAATGATAAGGAGAAAAAAAAAATCGGGTCAAAAGAAAATGCCATTTTGGAGTTTTATCAACAATTTGCTTGTGTGGGCGGAGATCCGGTATTTTCTGAATCTTTATGTAAGGAATTACAAAAAAAAATTTTTCAACAAAGATGTGAATTAGGAAGAATTGGTCATATTACAATTATAAATGCAATTTGTTCCAGCATTATATGTCTGCATAATGTAATATATGGGAACTATCACAGAATTTTCTTCTAAAAGCTTGCTATATGTTTGTGCTTTTGCTTGAATGGTCTCAGGTTTTGTATTGCTGCATTGTTTGAAGATCTTGAATACATGAAGTACTGAGATGATGTGGTCCTCATGACCAATTGACTAAAACCCCAAAGTTACCAAAAGATTGCCCAGCATGTACGATATAGGTTCTATTGAACAGTGTGTCAAACATCTTATATATTTAATTATAATTAGCTTAGTGTACTGTTTTGATACAACAGATCTACCTAAAATGTTTTCTTTCATTGTTTTGGAAATAATATCAATGAGCTTTGGATCAATAGTGCTTGAATCATGTCAAAGATTTAATGACTCAAGTTCCAATCACAGTTAGAACTAAATTATCAAAGCAGATAAAGAAAGCTTTGGAAATAGCAGTTTATTAATAGAGTAAATTACCTGGTCCACTTTTGTGTTTTGTTGAAGTTACAGAAATATTTCATGTTTCAAAAACATACCCAACCTTCTTCCATGCCTAAAAGTTTTGCTATACTTTAGCCCAGTTTTACCCTTTTTTTAAAACTAAAATACCCTTCATTAAATACCCTCTTACATATTTTTCTTGGAGGATATTTTCGTCAAAAAAAAAAACCTAAACTTGGACTAAAGTGTATATTAAAAAAAGAAATCCATGCAATTTAAACATAACTATATATGTTACCGGTCCAAATCTGCTGCAGTAATTTTCTGCAATGGTTTTTTTATAGTAATGATCTGGACCATTAGATTTTCATCCAACGATTTTGATCTATTACTAGAATATACTAACTTTTTTAGTAAAAATTTTTTGGACCGTTGATCGAAATCCAACGGCCAGAAAGTTACTCATATGTATATTCTGGCATTTGAAAATAGTAGCCTCAAGTTTACCTTGCAATGGGAGATGAACTGCAGATCCTGAACACTTGGGCTTCCTACACCGATGTCAGGCTTTCTGTCTCCATAGTACTCCTTGATGGCTCTGTGCTTCACAAGCAAACCAGACCCACACAGAAAACCAGTGAAGTACGACCCCACAGTATGCAACTCTGTACCCACAACATCATCAACAGTGAGATATTCCTTCAGAAACCCTTCCACCATCACTCTAGGCACACTTGTGAACACAATCTTAGACCCAGCAGCAGCAAAGACCTCATACACCTGAAGGTTCAGATTCTCCATGTAGAACTTGGGTAGGACTGCCCTTGAACTGCTTTCCATGTCCTTCATTCTGAGCCCACAGAAGGATATGAAGGTCATGACCCTAAGCTGGAGGTCATGGTTTAGAACCCATAACAAAGGACATGACAGAAGCAAGAGAAGTGCCCTCAGAATGCTTCCTGATTCAAAAGCAACAAGCATGAAGTAGGGGAAGAAGGATTGGGATCTTAAGAGGACTCTGTGAATGTCACAAGCTAGTAGGGTATGTGGCCCCAGAGAAGTGCCCTCCATATTGCATTTGGAGATACTAGGGAAAGGAGAAGGTTGGTGTGATGGTTTGAGTGAAAGATTGTGCAGATGGAGCCCATAGGTTTTCATTTTTCTTGCAGCTTTGTGAAATGAGTTTGGTAGAAGGTGGTATAAGATCCATTCCATGAGCCTGAGGAGCACCATTGGGAAGACCATTATTGGTCTTGCAAGCTTTCTTCAGACTACTGGTGATGGTGGTACTTTTGAGAGAGAGAGAGAGAGAGAGAGAGAGAGGAAGAAAGGAAAACTGTGGATGAAGAAAGTAAACGGGAGAAGGGCTAAGAATGGCAGTTTGTGGGTAACTGGAAGGATTTGCGGAGAATATTTATAGAGTCATTTAAAAGGTTGCAGAAGAAGAAGGTTGACTGCAGCATTTGGTTAGCTACACTGCAGGCATTAATTTCTCATGTTCACATTTTCTTTCTGTTTTTCCATATCTTGACATTGTGCAAGTAACTCATAAAAATTTATTAAAATAAGTGTGTGAATGAATTCTATCATTTAAAAAAAAATGAGATTCTCAAATAGATTTAATATAAACTTGACCTTCGTGAAACTCATAGTATTTCCAATCTTGGATTCATATCTTTTGTTAGGAGATTATCATTTTTAAAATAAAATAACCACATTTATTTATAAAAATATATCAATCGTGTTAAAATAGTTAACCTTTTATGAGGTTGAACTTTTCATAGCAACATTAAAAAAAATGACACATAAATATATTATACATTAATTTGGATCCCTTATTATGGAAGTTATTTACAGCAAGTGTTGTTATTATATCCATAACTGTTGGATCAAATTTTTAATTACTTGTAATTGTTCGATCAAATTTTAAAAATTATTGATTGTGGTAATTTTTAATTTAATATACATTGTTCGATGATTACAGCATATTAATCAAGCAGGAGATCCAGGCTCATTAGACGTAAGTTTCATTAAAAAGTGTATTTATATATCTATTAGTTTAATTAATTTATCTTTTATATATTTATTTCATTAGGTTTTGTTGGACACTAATTAAGAAAACATTGTTAAACCTTAAGTTTATAAATTAAGGACTATTTAATGAAAAAAATGAGAAAGACTAACAATGGTATTATATTGCACTCGCTTTGTATTTTTTAACCACAAAATTACTATTTTTGACCAAAAAACCACAAATTTATTATTTAATCACTTATCTAACTTTATTTAAAAATCATTTTTGAATCAATGCCTCTCACCAGGTGGAAATTTTACGCATTGTTTGATATCTAACAATGGATAGATTGAATTCAGGTGGGTCTCAAAGTAAACCCTAATTTATTTAAGAATTTCTTGAAACACATCAGTAATATATTTTTATCCACTCTAACTACATTTAATTAAAGTTTCTTGCATTTTCTCCATGCAAGTATGCTTTTAAGATGGTTTATGTTTGATTTATAATATGAAATGCAGTAACAAATTTAGATTCTTTACATTTGAATTTGATACGACAATTTGCATTTAAATACATGTACATATATGACTAAATTATTAATTTCGATAACTTTTAAAAATTAAAATTGATAATTCTATCTGATGGTTCAAATTATAATACCTGTATTCTGCAATCTAAGTATCTAAAGTCAAAATTGTAAGAGATTTGTATCAATGCAATGACAGGTAAATTGTTGGTGAACCTCCTGGTGAGCCATGTTCCATATATAAGAAAATTGACCTCACTCTTTCACACACACACATAAACTGCACATGAAGGTTTGGCATTGGAATGTGGGTAAAGCCCTTCGAAGCATTTCAAGGAATAGATCCGAAAAGGGATTTGATTTATCCGTTTAGATTCTTTGCATTTAAGATATGAATGCTTAACTTTGTATCTAATAATTCATATTTTAATAAATATTAAATAATTTCTATTATTTTTATAAAATTTAAATCATTAAGTTTTTATTTAATAATTCATATTTGATTAATTTTACGTGCAATTTCACATGCATATGGTATATCCAAATGCAGAGAATTGATTGCGATAATTCTTTTTATTTGATTTTTTGTGTGGCCAAAATGTGTTCATATGGACCAATAGAAAGTTAGATAACCCACACCGTCGAACCCTTTGACTTTTAACGTCGAAGCCATTACAAGTCAAATTGCTTATGAATTGTGTCTTTGAATCTATTTAGTGTATTTCCAATGCTATTGATGTTTGAATTGAAGTGGGACAGTTTGTGACTTTGATTTTAATTGGTTCATCAATGTGCCGACTTTGAAATAACTAATCACATCCATCGTTCGTAATTAATAAAAAAAAATTGAATTATCTGCTATTAAAACAGATAATATATGTATAAAAAATTGCCACCAGAGCGGTCATTTTTAGGTTTTATTTAGTTTTATGCAATTATTTTTTATTTATACAATACCTACTATAATAACAGAGAATCCAAACTTATAGAAATACAAAGTAAATTTTATTATTGACTTCAATGAACTTTGGCTAAATAATACTGTACTTGAAAGTCAAAAATATTAAAGTCAAACTAATTTTTTAGAATTAAAAAAAAAATCCTTTTTGCCATTTCTTGTGAGTCAATTAGATAAGCATGCGAGGCAAACCCAAATTGATCATATTGTAATAAAAGCATGCATGAGTGCATCACTTTGTCACAAAATCAATCTTGAAAAATATTGCTTAATTTTGTGTTAGGACTATAATATTTCATGGCATTCTCATTTAGTGGTTTGGTGAAACTTAATCATTTGATATGGGTGTTCAATGGACATATAGTTTGCATGCAAACATGAGCCACATGATTCCCCAATCTCCGCCTCATATTTTGTATATTCCTATCTTTTCTTTTATTCACTCATATTAACACACTTATGTAATAGTAAATATGTTGTATTAGTTTCAATCAAATTATTTTGTCACTAGGTCTCTTCTTATCTTTAAATAATTTAGTTGCAACTAGAATTCAGATTTGCTATAGTTCTTTTATTGCTGGATTGCACAGTTCCTTAAATTTGAATCATTTGATTAAAAATTATAAACTACGCATGGTCAAGAAAATAATTTTTTTACTATGTACTGTCACCAAAATTAATTAAAATCATTATATCACATATTTCCTTCAATTTTAACTATTAAATCCATACATTTCTCCCTAAATGTAATAAATTCAAATTATTATAACTAGCATATCATTCCCAACATAAGTAAAAGTTAATTCTTATACTTCTTTCAATATTTAAACTTATGTACACTTAATACAAGTAAAAGTTTTTTCATGGTAATCAATTAATGGAATTTGACCTCTTTATCCAAGCATGCAAGTTATTCTTTTAGTCATTTACACTCAATTATGATTTAGTGTTTTATAATTTAAAATTTTATAATTGAGTTCATATAGTTTTAATAATTTAATTTAATATTTACTATTAAATATCTATTTATTTTTCGTTAAATCCTACTGATATGATCCACTATGTACTTCCTGTAAACTCTAAACATGCATGATCCAAATTAATATTCTCTAACCACTTCACATAAAGTGCAACATGTATCATACTAATTTTATTTATTATCTACTTTTATTTATTTTGTTGGTATAAATCATTTATATTCAAAATGCCAAGATTGTGACCGCAATATTAAGTGACATATTAATAGAAATTTAATCGTAGATATTAAATTAAAATTTTTTAAAATATAAGAACCTAGTAATAAAAATAAGTAGAACTCTAGGACTATATAGACTATTTATCCCAAATAAATTTATAATGGAGACGTAAAATTTGAATAAAGTATTTTTACCTCTTTTATTTATTTATTCTTCTAATATGACATGAACCTCCATTTTATTCTCAAAATTTGCACAAGTTTTTATTTATAAAATAATGTATTGAGTGTGATTTAGTTCTTGGAAAAAAAATAAAAGCAAAGTGTTAGACAAGTAGAAGAAATTCCATGGCGCACACATGAGGTTTCCTTGGGTGAACCAGTAATGGCTATGCTTGTTATCAAATTATATATTAAATATAATTATTACTAAACTCACTCGCCAAAAAGAAATTATTAGGTTGTGTTTAATACACGAGTGTCCAGGGGCGGAGCAAGACCCGAAAGTAGCGAAGGCGCAAAATTTTAAAAAAAATTTTTATATTTTATTTTTTTAAAAATATATTTTAATATTATATTTTTTTTAAAAGAATTCCTTCATTTAAACTTTTAAATTAAACTATATGAAGTTAATTTATTAGCAATATCTTAATTTTTTCCTTCTTAAATTTAAAAGTAACTTTAAAATATTATATTATATATTACTCTCCATTTTAATATTAACTTTACTATATAAGTATCTATGAAAATATTTATATTTGCTCCTTACCTATATAATACATAACAAAGATATACTCAATCATTTCACAATATCATGATAGTTCAATAAACAATTCAAAATGATATTTTGAAAGAAGTAAATAAATTTATCAGATAAAACATTAAAATGTATAACTGTCAATTTATAAAAAAAAAATATTTATAAAAGATTATAAATATTATTTTATTCATCGACATTTCAAAAAAATTTATTTTAACATTTATAAGAATGTCTAACTAAAAATAATATATTGACATTTAAATTTAATTATATTCTACTTAATTATTGTAAAATTATAATTCACAAAACTATAATAAATGTTTACACAAAAATTAAATATAAAATTACATACATAATGCATATGTTATGTGAGTTTAATAGGTTCAAATTAACGTGTCAAATAACAAAATAAATAAAATGACCCAATCATCAATTCTAGTAATTCCAATAAGTTTAAAAGATCAAATATACGAGGGCAAAACAATTAAAATATAATACAATGTATAAGTATTAAAAAAATTATTAAAGCTATTAAAAGATTTCAGGAGGTATTAAATACTCATGATTTAATGAGCATTGGAAAGGTTCAAATAAAGATTCCATCCTTTCCCATCAAGTAAAGGTTGTCCCAAGAAAACATTACGGCTGGGTACTATTATTTTCAATAAAAAAAAACCAATTAAAAAAAATTACTGTTTAATGCAATTTGGAAAGAAGGTATTGAGCTATGGAGAGTCTAATTTAGATCTCCTTCATTTTTTAATTAATTTTTTCCTCAATTTTAACGAGAAATAGATATATTAAATGAGTAATATAAATTCTTTCAATTTTTTTATCGTCAATTTTTTGTTAATTTTAAAGAAAAATAAACAAGAATGAGTGAAATTCATTTAAATAATAGTTCCATTAAAAGGTGTAGAATCCATTTAAATAATATATCATACTCACTTTGTAACAATCCATTAAAAATTGATATAAGAGAAATTGAGGGAAACTTATAATGATTGTATTAATTAAAGAGATTTTAGATCAATTAAATATATTAAATCAATTATAAATAAATATATAAGATCAATTTCAATCCCCTAGTGTTCCATCTCCTTATATTACTGTCATGTTAAAAAGAGATAAATATAGAATAAATGGTATCTAGTCTTATTTGAATATGTATGACCTATTTAAATAGTATACCCCACTCACTATGTGTTTATCTTTTTTTAACATAACAACAATATAAGAGAAATACACATGAATGGATTCAAATTCATATAAGATATGCTGAAATAGATTTAACTAATACATATATATTTACAAATTTATTTATAAATTGATTTACCTTATCTGCATCCATTTTATCCTTCTTTAAAAAAACTAGTGTTATATTTGGATGGATGATTTGAGATGAAATAACATGAAGTAAAGTGGCTAACTTGATGTGTTATTATGTTTGAAAAAATTTTTAAGATATAATAGAGTGATAAAGAAAGAACTCCAAAACCCCTCCTTACTTTTTTCTAGCTATCCAAAATCCCCCATTTTTTTTTCTCTAAATTGAAGAGTCAAGTATGGAATAGAATAACTAAATAGTGCATTTACTATGATACCATCTTTGGTTAAAAACTTATTATAATAATATTCTACTTATAAGGATAATATTATAAAAATAATATGTAAACTCTTCCATTTTATTAATAACCCTCCTCACTCCCTTTAAACTTTCAAATAAGAGTGTCCACTCTGTCATTTTTCTTCCTTCCATTAATGGTCATTCTATTTTATCCTTACTAAAACTCTCAAACATAGCTAAGTCTTAACTTGGACTGACAAGCACTGGCTGATTGAGACTACCAACAAGTAACATCGTCAACAGGATTACAGAAGACTACTTATTCTCAAGACAACATAAGCATTCTGATCATTTATGCACCTTACCTTCCTTGCAATCTTTTCTTCAAGTTATTTTAGCATCTGCCAAACTCAACATTCTTAGAATATAAAATGATGCAAAAAGTATGGATTCAGACATTCACACTCGTGTAAAAGAAAAACTTAAATTAAACCGGTTACTCTTTGCCATCATAAATTTTACAATGCAACCAAGAAAGTTCAACAGGGAGTTTTTCTCCTCTAATTTTCTGTTATCCAAGAAAACAAACCCAATTATCCAACAGTCCAAACAATGTTAATTTTAACGTTCAGTCAGATTATAAAAGTTTCAAGCTGATCTTCGATGAAAGGACGGCACACATAAAAGAGACAATATATTTACATTTAAAGAGCTCCCAGCCTCCAATATCATCAAATAAATACAATGGCAAGAAACACTAGACCGTCACTGAACTTCTGCACATTCAACATTTTCTTGGCTACATGACATGGACACAGACTCATCTGTACAACTTTCTGACAGTAAGTTGGATGTTCTTCATATACACAATAAATATATCTGCAGATAAACCACAAAGACCAGAACAAAGGATGAAAAAAAAAAAAAATTCCAGACAGAATTCTCCTCTGCATAAGTTGGCATGCATGCATCATGTGTTCAGCACCCTATGACACAGTGCAACACTTCAAATCGCACCACTACAAATTTTGACGTGTCAATCCCTGGTACGTGTCGTAACACGTTGCATATATGTGCTTTTTAGACTCCAACTTTATTCTCTTCTGCTGGTTAAATAACAATTGTTTCTCTACACATCAAGAAACTGCTCTCTGCTTCTTTTGGCCTTGACGATTATTATGAACTATTAACATATTGAGGCTCCCTGGTCACTGGGTCTGACTTTCGCATTTATACACTTCTGTTTTTGGGGGGATAAGTCAACTCTGTACAACTAAAGATCTTCTATGCAGTAGTTAGGATTCCTAGACCCATTTCTTGTCACTAGGAATAAGATATGTATTAAACAGTTAATTCTTCTATAACTTGTCATCCAAATCGCCCTTTGGGCTCTCCAACAAATCACCTGAGTATGACCCATCTGGTTGACGGATGCATATATTCAGATTGCTGGATAAGAAAGGTTCCTAGATGGAATAGACAGAGAAATAGTCAGCCAAGTCTTCAAGGAGAAATTAAACAGAAAAAGAAAAAGAATTAATTGAACAATGAATGGAGCTTTTACACTATAGCAAGAATAGTCTTAAGAATTTAACAATTTCATAATGAAGTTGATAAGTGAAATTGACAGCTCAAAGTGACATCAAAATTATGAAAATATGGCCTATCCTTAAAGCCATCTCGGGAATTATTCAATCTGTGTATAAGGTTAATGAATACTTCAATTTGGATCTTGAACATAGACAATATCTAAGGTGTCCATAACCATTAAGTCATGACAGTGATCTTTTTACAGAGGAAAGATCCTCAACCATTTTTGAAGCAGTAAAGTCAAAGTTTAATAGGGGCTTTTCAAGATCAAAGCTGCAAGCCAGCAGCTCCAATTTGTATTTGAAGTACACAAATTTTGAAGTTGATACCCTGAATGTCACAAGATCAAACTAACTAGCTTATTAAACTTGTGATTCAACTAGGAGAAGTAACTATGGAATTATCTTCAAATATGATATACTGTTAAGGAGGCATCAAACTCCAACCTCAACAACTGAGTAGGGAGTTTTTTCACAGATTCTGATCAAGTAAATAAGAGCATATAAGGATGCCCAACCTCAACCTATTTCTTTCAACAAAGAAGGTGGACTCATTATCCTTTTAAAAAAAGAAAAGAAAAAGAAAAAACTTTCATTTACATGTCCAAGAAAAGTGGATAAGACATCCTCCTAAAGAAAAAGTTAATGAAAAAGAAAGTAGAAAATAGTAAATCAAATAGATCGATAATGCAACAAAGCTGCCCAATCACTCTGTAATATCAACAGAGCCACCCGTTTGAGGAGAAAATGTGGAAATGCAAGGGAAGCCATAGACACTATCCGATTCAAAACTAAAAGCAGAGGCAACCAGGCATCCTTAAAAATGCAAGCATTCCTCTCCAACTAAATGCCAAATACATACAATATTGCAAAAACTGCAGATTGCCGGAGAGTATTGAAACACCAAAATAAAGCCTATAATGCTTTCTACTATTTTATCAGGGGAAGAAACACGTCTTTATGCTAACCAAGCTCAAGACTCCTTAGAAACATAAACCGAAGTTAAGATTTTGTTTAGTTTAAAGCTGAGCCTTTGTAACTAACTTTGACCTGGACTAATGTTTTTACCCTAACTGCTGAAGCTAGAATTTAAAGGGACAGAAGTACAAACCTTATCAAATACTAATCCAATATACACTTTGCTTCTCAGGAATTGAACTTGAAAGACCGTTTAAGTCAAATTGAACAATGTGCCTAGCACTTTAGTAACATTATGGACTATAGTGAAAATATAAGGTACCTGGTCAACAGTCTCTTGGCCTTCTGAATGAAAAAGAATTGGCCTGCACCGCTTATCCTCATTCATTAAGCTTGAATTCTGAAAGTGTGTCACAAGCGCAGCCTTTCCTTGGATCCGTGCATATGCCAGTGATGCAACTTTTTCACTATTAAACTTCTCCCACTTCTTCCCATTAAATTCCTGCATAAATTTCAATGATAAGACTGGGTAAGATGATATACATGCTTCTTCAGACCAGTACAAAATTTAAGTAATAGAAAAGTGCCAGAAAATACCAATGAAATACTAGCATTTTTATTAAGAAATTCAAAACTTCAGACGGGCAGTTGTTGTCATGATACAATGTCACATTAAGAAGAACCTTTACAGCACAAAGCCACAAACTATGTACAAATAACATTAACAGAAATATAACTTGAAACATGCAGGGATCATAATTCAAACCTTATAGAAGGAAATGATATGCGAAGGAGACGCCATATTGATGAAAGCATAACCCACATTACACTTGTTCTGCAAGAAAAAATAAGTTTAAGCTACAAGCCATCTTGAAGTAATTTATAAATCACTAAACAAAACAATTTGCAAAATATATGTACCTTAAAGTCAATTGGCAAGTACAGAAAGTCATAAGTACCCCGGTGGTTCTCATCAATTGCAGATAGCAGCATCTTTGAAGTGTACCTAAAAAGCAACACAATTGACAAAATCATCAAAAATTTTATCCTTACAACCCAACTCAAATTGCTAATACAGTGATCACGTCACTAGGATTATCATTTTTACTTATTAGGAATGTTTTTAATCATCAAAGTAGTCCTTGTATCTTCCCCACTGATAATTTTGTCCAGATCAAGTTGATACTGCTTCTTGCTATCAATCTGGGTCCCATTATTTTCAGGTCGCCGACTCCGACCACGTTCGCCAAACCCCTCCATATTTGTACCTGGTCCAGGATAAGAACCATTTCCAAGAAACAAGGAACCATGCCTAGGCAATGACATCAATCTGAAATTCGGTGAATTAATTTCAGTTGTATTTCCTGAAAGGCCAATTACCCCTGCAGCTGCACGAGCACCCATGTTCATAAAATTCCCATCACTGTGATTTAAACTCCCAAATGCAGCTGGACTCATGAAAGAAGCTTCTGGTGACTCTGGAAAGTAGCTAAAATGCCTATCAAGAGGAAGGCCAGATGGAGCAGATCCCACGTGATGATGGGAGCAGGAACCAAGAAAAGAAGCATGTCGACTAGTATATGGGAAACCCTGCTTCTCACCACTAGATGTAAATGGGAGCCCAGAAGAAGATGAAGACCAGGCAGAAGTATTCGAATGCTCTGTGTAAGAAGTAGTTGGACTTCCCCAAAGGAATTGAGGACCAGATAGTGTTCCAATGCTTGATGAACCTGAGCTTGATTCACCAAAAGTAGAAATGGATCTAGAACTTGCATTTGCTTTTTGCTCAGAAAAGGACAGTGAATTCTGAAAAGCTGATCCTTGTGTTGTCCCTGAGTTTGTAAATATCTGATTTGAATTATTAACCCTTCCTGAGTCCTTGCCAATTGGTGCAATCTTTGTAGAGTTTGATGCATGAGGGGAAAGAATTGCAGCCAATCCAGACAAATGGTTGCTATTCACAGGGCCAGCATGACACAAAGCAGGAGGCTTGCTAAAAGAACTTGAATAATTATGTTCAACTGGACTGCCAAATTGTGCCCAGTTACCTGTGCAAATTTGCCACTTAATTTAGATTGTAACTGATAATACTTTTTCAAAAATAATATAGCCAGAAGTCTAGAACTGAGTATGAGAATCAAGACTGGATTAGCTGAAACTTACCAGGAGGAGAATTGGCCATTGGTGAAACTGCTTGATGTCTGAAAGTCCGTGCTTCATCTAGGTCCAGCTCTTGACTCAGTTGTTGCATCAAACTTAAAAGAGAAAAGGAATGGCTAATTTTTACCGGATCAATTAAGTATATAACAATATTGACCTCATAACATTTATACTTCAAGTGGTATCAATGCCACTTCTAACTTTAACCACATTTCAATTTTGCTAACCATTATATATAATTGTGATTCCACATTAGCCACTTAGGATAAGTGATGAACTCGAATAGTAAGTGGCTAATTTTGTGAGTTTAAATGAGACTGACTTTGGTTGGTGAAAGTCAAATGTGGTTAACATGGGAAGTGGTGTCAAAAACATTTTAAGTACAAGTTCTAATGTAGACTTGACCAATAATATTCCCCTCAAACATATTTAAGATAAAAAAAATGCTAAAGTAATTTTAAAAAAAATGATAAAGTCATCATGCATAGGAGGCCAAAGTCTCAAGTCTGCAAGATTGAAAGGAAGAGACTGCTTAGCCACCAAAAAAATGCATACTGTACACTTGTGCAAAAAGGAGGAAGCAAAGAGCCAAAGACATGTAGCTGCAGTTGCTTAAAAGATAGTGTACGGCAAACAACATCAAGAATAATAATACCCATATCTTGATGCTACGAGGGTGCATTATATTTTGAAGATACTTATGTCATTCGCTAGTCAGATGAAATAAAGTGCATTATATTTTGCTGAAAAACTGTTTAGAATGTAAATAACCAATATAAAATCCTACTTACTTTCGTCGTGCTCCACCAGGGCGGCTAGGTTCAAGTTTGATGCGTTTCCCAGCAATATCACTCCGATTCAATGCTTTTAGTGCTGCGTCAGCAGCTCTAACATCATAAAATTCAATAAATTTATGGTGTCTCTTATGTGGTGTTTCCCTTATCTGCAATTTTCAACACCAAAAGATAGAAAAAACAACTAATACATGACTACATAATACTACGAGAAGATCAAATTAAGAAATTTAAATGAACAGCTAAAACTATTTCATAAAGTTTTACCTCTTTGACCTCCCCATAAGCCCCAAATATTAGACGGAGATCATCATTTGACACTGATGGATCCAAATTGAACACGACAAGAGTTCCTTGATTAATATCCTTTTCTGAGGGGTTGTCCTGAACAGCAGTTAAAAAGATTAAAAATGCCAACAGCAATCATAATAAACTATATCTTAAGTACAACCATATATACCAAACCTTGGGAATTGAAAAATGAATGTCAAGTTTTCTTCGTCTCAAGGGCTTGTTTTGTAAAGCACGCATTGCAGTGCGAGCATCTCGAATATCATAGTAAGATATCATCACAAAACCCCTATGCTTGCATGCAGTGTACAAGGTTCTAATATCCCCATATTGCTATCCAAAGAAAAACATTAAACAAGAAAGCAGAAATACAGAATCAGCATTAAGACTGAAAAGATAAAAAAAAAAAAAAAAAATGAAAGCTACTCTCAATGTAGACCACAAAAAATTAGAAAGTAAACCATTCAAACTCCAGCTAGAAGTTTCTCTCACCAAAGCAGCACAATGAGAATACAAGAGTTACAGAAGAAGAAATTAGTACGTACTACCTATACAAAATGCTGGGTTTATTTCCATGAATCAACTTGATTCTAATAAGCTCTTACACAAGTCTATAGCTAACCCATTGGATAATTTACTAGTGACATAGTTTTAACACCACATTTTCCTAACTTTTTTGGTGCAACTAATTTTCCAAAGGATTTTTTTTTTTTTTTTTTTGGAGTTAGGTACATTTGTTATATTATGGGACAAAAAGCACAGCAGTCCTTTAACATACAGGCTTATAGCATTTTTTGATTAAAAAACAAACAATAATAAAAAGACAAAAAAATGAGAATGTTAGAGACACAGAACTATTCTTATACCCTAACCATCAACTTATGGAACTACTTGGTAGTTTAATGGCAAAGGGCAAGTAGGGAAAGCATCCATCTACCTTCCCTGTTTTCTTTGAGATAAATATGGTAAAAGAGAGAATATTATTATTCAACTCTCCTTTGCTCCCCTCCACCATGGATGGGAATAAATTTACTATCTAGGAGGGAATCAAAATAATATGAGCAAAGAAATGCAACTAAAAGCCAAAAGCATAATTATCAAACACATTAAAAGAGCGTCAAAAGATAGACAAAACTCTACTGAAGCACTTCATTCAATGTAGAATACCTCAAATAGTAATCTTAATTCTGAATCCTCAACATTACTGTTGATGTTTCTGACAAATAATGTTCTTGATGGATGCTCCCCGTAGGGGTGCTCCCCAGCCACAGGTCCCATGCTATTTGGAAGTGCATAATGGCCAATACCATTTGAAGCAACTGCATCAGAGATGCTTACTTTTGACATAGCAATATTAAGACTCTCTTGGGGCTCAAAATCCATTTCGAACCCTCCTCCACTACCAAACAAATCATTTTCATCTAGATCCCCCAGTTGGCTGGGCAATCTACTCAGGTCAAAATCATCCATTATTCCAGCTAAAAGCTCTTCTTCATCATCAGGAAGTATGTTTCCAATTGCATTGGTTTTAACATCTTCAAGTGGATCGTATCCCTCAACTCCTTTGTGGACTTCATTAAATATTGGCATGTTATCAACAAAAGGTTGGCCATAATGTTCTGAATCAGGAAAATTCACTGCATATTGACAGTAAAAAAGAAAAAAAAAGTCTAAAAAATCATATCAGACAATACCAGCACACACAATATATAAATATATATATATATATATATATATATATATAGAAGAGCATCCAAGCTTACACTTTTCATGCGGAAGAACAGGCAGAGAACTAGAAAACAAGCTAGCATCGCTACATGCATGTGGTATCCCCCATGCACTGCTTTCCACTTTTTTAGCAACATTAAGTGGAGAAATCCCAGATGGACCTATAAAAACAGTATGCATAACTGGTTATAAAAATGACTTGTATGCTTATAAAAGAAAGTTTTCATAACATACGAAGTAAGAGAAAGCACCTTCTGCACCACAGGCTGACTTAGAATCCAAAGAATACTTGTCCTCTGACTCCATTCAAGTTACTTTCTAGAAACATTATAAAATTAAAGAAAACAGTGAGTAAGATCTCTGAGAATCAATTACTTGAAGATGTTATAGTTTGAATCACTGTGAAACAAATGTATCATGAATCATTACAAAACATTGCCAGAGTGTCATAATTCAGCCTTCCAAAAGACAGACAAAAGCATTCTCATTATTCTATCCCATTACCTAGTATATACCCAATGAGATAATTAGTACAAGAGTACAACCTCAACTGAGATTTCCCAAGCTGAATTAACCAACAACTGTAGCCACAACAGCATGTTGATCAATAGCACTTATATAAGATGGAGTGAAAATTGACATGGAAATTTAGGAAGGAGTTGCCAGACTGTATGGTGGATGCAATATATTAAAGGAACAACGAAAGGAGAGATTGTGCTTTTCCTCGAGTCCCATTTCCTCTCTCTCTTGTTGGTTCAGAAAGTTAAAGGCAAGAAGGGTGAAAAAGAAAAGGGCGGCAGCGGGGGGGAAGGGAATGGAAAGATTTAAATAAAGTAAGTGGCAAGAGAACCGAGTCTTAAAAAAAAGATATAGAATAGTAAGATATTACGAAGTTAAAGCATATTCATTTCTAATCCTTTATGCTTCCTAACAAGAGCACTCAAATTTCCTTGTCCTTCCCAAGAATAAAATATGCCAAGAAAAGGAGAAATCATCATAGCCCTTTCGGTTCTGATCATTCTTTAATTGTATTAGTGTTTCACTCCCTTGCATTCCCATTCAACCCGTTAATAAAGCTGTCAATAGTGGCGGAGGGGTAAGCCACCGTTTTGACTTGACTAAAATTCAAACAGATAATGTAACGTGTACCCATAGAAGCACATATATAGACAATAGAAAGGACAAATTAAGAAGGAATAACCTAGAGAACACCTAACAGCCGAAGCTTTTCAGAACTGACTAGACTCTAAAGTCAACTTAGCTCCAAACCCAGCAGATAAAAATCAACAGATTATCTGCGTTAAAGGCAAAAATGCACAATTTCTTGTAACTGGAAGAAGCCAAAGTTGAGACTGATAAGAGTCAACTTCATTTCCAACCCAAAATTATCAAGTAAGTTTGATCAACAGGAGCAGCCACGTGAAGAAAAAATATACAGTCTCTTTCCGACACCCATGATTTATATGCCCAAATTCTGAAGACCTACTTTCAAGGTAAACCGATCACATGTAGCAAAAGCAAAACTAAGAAAGAATTGTTCCAAATTTGAAGAATTAGGAAGCGTAAAAGAAAGTGAAGGAAGAAGAAACATAGAGTACCTTGTGAACAGAAGATAGAAGTGAGAGAAGCGTTAGAGGAAGTCCATGGTGGATAGTTTTTCTAGCTGATGGTGTAAACAATTGTGCTGATCACGGAAATTGGGTAGAAAGGGAGAGTTTCGTAGAAGCAGAGATATTTCTTCCTTTCACTCTTCTACTTCCTCCTCTACCGCCGGAAAACCAGAGCAAGAGTGAGAGAAATTTTCCCGAAGTTAGAGAAAACAAATACAGAAAAATAGCAATTAAGAGCGAAAATTTGAGCGAGAAAAATAAACCGTGAAATGATTGGAGGGAAGAAGGACGAGAACATGAAAATTATTGGGAAAGTACATAGAATTTCATTTTTTAAAAAAAGAAAAGTATTTATTACAATGAAAAAATTCAATGAAACTTGTTATGTTTTCTTTTTCTGAGTGTGGCTCCCTAGTATCCTTCTCTGAAATTCTGCCGTATTTGAATTCTTTTTCGCGTCCGTTGACACAAATTCTCTATTTTCATTACTGAAGAATCAACAAGAACTCGTCGGCTTCTGAAATTAATAATAATAATAATAATATGTGTTAAATTGTAATTTTATTCTCCACTTGTTTATTTAATATTTTAATAGGTTGGTTTATTTTTTAGTTTAATTTTGTGCCATTTAATAAATTTTATTTATGTATTGTCATATTACAATATATTTAATTTTTAATAAATTAGTTAATTTTAATTTATTGATGACTCAACAAGAACTCGTCGGCTTCTAAAATTGATGTTATATATATATATATATATGTATGTGTGTGTGTGAAATTGTAATTTTATTCACCACTTATTTATTTAATATTTTAGTAGCGTGGTTTATTTTTTAGTTTAATTTGTTCCATTTAATAAATTTTATTTATCTGTTAGCATATTACAAGATATGCAGTTTTTATTAAATTAATATATTTTATTAATTATTTGAATTAATATATTTTATTAATATAAATTTTATCACATGTCACGTATAGAAGTTAATTTAATTTCATTATTTTTATTTTTTTTATTAGCATAAAAATACATATATAGAATATTAAAATAACACATGATTAATCAGGTCAATAAAATATAACGAAACATTAATGAAATTTTAACGTGATGAACTAAATTAAAATTTTATAAAATTATAAAGACTCAGTTTTTAAACCGTAAAAATTAAACTGAGGTCAACTAAAATTACAAGAACTACAAAATTTAGTTAGAAAAAGTTGCCTATATTATCTATTATTAACTATCTTATTTATTTTAATGTATTAATTTAATAATTAAAATATCATGATACAATGATATGAAAGTTTCTAGAAACAAAATTAAATTAAAGTAAATTCATTTCACCAAAAACAAAACTGTAATAAATTCAATATGATAAAGTGTAAATGGTAATAAATGAAAGTACAAATTAAATGAGTTAATAAATAACAAAATAATGTTGCTTCTGAATAGTTATCCTAAATTAAAATTACGATCTGAATCTGCCTGTATGTCATATTTTTAAAAGAAATGTTCACGAAATCAAATAAGGCAATATAACAAAAATGTTACATTGATTATCATTAATTAATTGTGTCATATGGACAAAATTGTAGTGTATATTTGGATTAGATTTTTAAAAATAATTTTAGAATAAATTAATTTTAATCAAATATGATTTTACATTACAGTAATTTATATTTAGTAATTATCATATAACAGTTAAGTGTTTTTAATTAATATAATTTATCTAATATAATAACATATTTTTTTCTTATTAAAAAAAACAAAATTAAATTAATTTTTTTAAAATAAAATAAATGTCAAATTAAATGAAACAGCTTATGCAATAAATTTATATTTGGACATGTAAAAAATTTGTTAATCTCTTATATGGGTAATTAAATAAACAAAGTTAATTAACAACTTAGTACATTTCGATTTACGTGGTATCAACGAATTGGATAAATGATCCTCACTTTAGGAGTCATTATAATTAAAAAAATTAAATTAACATAATTGACCTTTAATTAATCAAATATCTAAAAAGTAATTGATTTAGATACTATGAAGGTTGGGAGTTTTAATGGAATTTTCGGCTCTGAATGATTGAGTGATTGATTAACGGGACTAGTGCTTCTGTTTATGGACCATTACACGTGTGCAAAGCCACGTGGCATGACTTAACTTCTACTGAATTTGGACCAATCAGGTTGTGGACTGGACCAATAGAATCCGAGAAAAATGGTTGCAATGGTGAGGTTGAGCGCACTGGAATATAGACTCGCTTCAGACCAAATGCGACAATTACGGTTACTGACGTCACGTTGCGTCGGCAAACGGACTGAGTTCACCTGCCTCCTCGTGCGAAACTTTGGTAATAGCTTTAACCAGTTGTGCTGCGCCACGTTGCTTGCTATTTTCGCTTTTGTCCTTTTCAATTTCTTTTGAAGTAATTATTTGGCACTTGTTTTTAAAAAGGCTGCATTGAAGTAATTAGGGCACACTATGAAAAATATAGCATTTCAAAATATAAATTTAAACTATGTTATACCCTAAAGAGAAAGAGGGAAACTAGACTAAATTTACATAACAATTGATATCTGAACTCGAATAATTATAAATTCGGCTTGAATTTATAAGTTATTTTTGTATTATGTGCAAACCTAATCTTATTTTTGGCACCCCTTGAAAAGAAATATGTTAGATAGTAGTGATGGTTTCTCTTTGAATTGTCCAAATTCATCTTCTTTAATAAGGAATTTATTAGACCAAATAAATTATTCAATCCAAGTTAAGTAGTTAATGAAAATTTTATCGCCTTCAACAACTTTTGTTGGTGGCTAATGTAGTACAATCTAAACCATTCTCCTTTTAAAGGTCACTAAGTTTATCTTACATAATCTATCTAACTAGTATTAAGAATTAATTTAATCACCTTTATTATTCGCTATTGATTTCTAGATTTTCATTCATTTGGATGGTCAACATGTTTTGATGAAATCTTTGTACCAAAATGTCATTCACTAGATTCTTTGTCAAGATTGTTAGGTTAACTCTTAAAGATAAGTTGATCTTGTTCTCCTTGTTTCATCGTTATACTAATCTACGTATTATTAGGAATGATATTTTTAGTTTTCTTTATTCCTTTAGTAGTTGTGTTATTAGTCTTACAATTACTAAGGATTTGTATCTTGCAGTACTTCTCTCCTTTTCTTAGCTCCCTTTTTTTTGGTTCATTAAAATAAAAAGAAAAAACTTAAGCCTAATGTTAAAGGAGAGAAAATCATTGACCAAATGTTAAAAAATCCAACTAACCTTTGAAATGCATAATGTATCCGAATAAGCAACTTATAATAAAAATCAAAGGAATTCAAATTTTTTGTGTTGGGTATGCAAGTATAATGAGTAAATTTAGAAGAAAAGAAAAAAAGAGAGATAAGAGATAAAGTCTCTCCTCTCTTTACTATTGTTTTTACTAAATTTATCTCATACATATAATTACTAAATACAAACAATTTAATCTGAAATATTACAAAGTTCAAAGGAAGGTTTGAAAATTTTAATATTTCTTTCCACTTGGTGGTGTACAGTGTATGCGTCAAGTTAGACATACGATGCTATTTTGCAAAATTTAATATTCATATTGAAGAATAACTTTAACAAAGAATTTGTTTAATAAATAGTATCACGACGCACTCAAAATAATTAATTAGTTGTGGCGAAGCAAAGTTTGTTTTCATTTTCCATTTTTATTTGGCAATATTAGTGGAAATGTTCTGTCATATTTTTTTTATACTTCTTAAATGAAACATTAATTAAGAGTTATCAAAGTTTGGCCAATCTAGTCATTTTAGATCGAGTTATGATCATCTTAAGTCACAGGATTAGTCAATCATGAAATAACTTAAACTCAAGACCCAACTCAATCTGACCTTATATATATATATATATATATATATATATAATTTTGATATATTTGATATTTGTTTAAATAAAAATAGCTATTTTTTGTTTATTTTGAATATATAACATTTTTACTAATATAGGGCATTCTATTTTCTATATATAAATCATAATTATTATTTTTTAAAATAACTAATTACAAAATTATGAAAAAATTCCAAATGACTTAGCCTGGTTCGTTCATATCCTAAGTCCACTAACCAAGTCCTAGGATCGGACCACGTTTGGTTTGAACACCCGTAACATTAATGAGTTAATTTCAAATTAAAATAAATAAGCAAAAAGGCCTAAAAGCGAGAGAAACAATATTTGGGCTTTTATAATTCAGATTGTACGAGAATGAAATGGGCTACCACATTGAAGGATTGTAAAGACATCCTATTGACAAATGAGAAACCAGTCTAGAAGAAGATGAAATTTTTATTTAGAATATTGAGAGCTTAGTTTACTTGATATGAAATTTTCTTTTACCAGAAAAGATTTATAGATTTAATTTTTTTCACAAGATGGAAAATTTCAGTTCTATAAAATAAGGAATGTAACAGTATTTTGGTCTCTCACTAATTTTTATTATCAATTTAACATACTATTTTTATTTTTTAATTTAATTTTTCACTAATATGAATATAAACATATTTAGCCTAAATTTTTTTGAGAATAAAATACTAAATATATTAACTTTCATATTAATAGGGGAATAAATTGATACTAGATTTACATATAATGAATTAAACTTATAAATAAGGGACTAAATTAAAACTGAAATTCATTGATGGACCCCAATGAGATTAGAAATTAGTTAGGGGCTCAAAATTGAGAATCATATAATAAATAAGGAATCAAAATATTATATTACTTGTAAATGTGAAATAAAATACTACTTTTATTTGAAATATATTTTTTTAGTTTTATAAAATTAGGAAGGTTATCTTTTGAACTTTAAAGAGTTATCACTGTCCAATGGTAACACTTTCCTAAATTTTTAAACATACATTTGGTGAAAGACTCTCTCTCTCTCTCTCTCTCTCTCTCTCTCTCTCTCTCTCTCTCTATATATATATATATATATATATATCTATATAACTTTATGATAGTCAAATTACATTAAAAAATTATATTAATAATGCAAATATTATTGTACTCAATAAGATTTTCAAAAATTATGTTGTATTTCCAACGACAATTAATATACATCTTATTGATTATTCAATTATTGTAAAATTTTTATTTACAAAAATTTATAAAAAGCAAGCATATATTAGTTTTTACGCAATCCCTTCTACCATAACAAAATAATATATCGCAGCTTTTACCGTCATAACAGCTTGTCCGTATTAAAAGACAACTTAGATGCTGTTTTTTATATTTTTATTATCAGATATTTCAATTTAAATATAACAAATATATGATTTTTATAGATAGGCATGGTATTCTTTATAATTTAGTGTCATGTTTTATAAACATTATGATTTTATTTGTTTTTTGCTTCACTTTTTTTAATAAACATCTTCTAAAAGTATATAAGTAATACTCTCAACAGCAAGGTGAATTTAGATACTGCAGATGCAATGGAGATCTAATTATTGAGATTTGTTTTCAAAAATCATGCAGTTAAAAAGTTGAAAAATATCCGTATGCCATTATAATTTCCATATAAATTGTAGCTACATTAATTATAGAGGATCCAAATCACAATAAGATCACTACACATTTCTTCTTCACTCTATCCATATGTCTAAATTGGGGTTAATTAAATGTAATTTTTGCTTAATTTGACTTTCAAAAATTAATTTTTATCAAACATAATTTTGCATCATTATGATTTATATTTAAAAACTCTTGTTTGAATATTTTTTTTTTTACCATATATACAATTTATTTAACACATAAATAATAATTATTTTTTCTTGTGCAAGTGAGTGTTTAGAAGGCAAAATTAATTTTAAAAAAAATCAAATAAAAATATTTGTACAATAAATTCTTATTTAAGTGTACAAATACACTTTTGAAACTCACAAAGGCTAATTTAAATACACAATATTTATAAAACAAACTTTTATTTAAATGTGTAAATGAGTTTTTAAATCTCACATACACTTCACTTGACACATTATAGAAAGAGTATGGGTTTTGGGACTTTTGTTATTAGCTGGTCCACGTTTTACTTCAACTTCTTGATGTGTCTTTGCTAATTAATCTTATTAAATTATTTAGTTAATATCCAATTCTAATACAAACAATTCGGTATTAAAAGCAATAGATAGATTTCTTTCCGAACTACTTTAAGCTTAAAAGGAAGCAATATACTGACAAATAAATAATTTGGATAATGATATATATATCTATATATGAAAGTAATTAATAATAAAGTTAAGAAAAAATAATGCAGATATTTTTCATTTTAGCCTTACACCAACTCAGATTAATTATTTAACTTGAATAAGCATTCATATATAATTGCCAACCAAGTCCTTCAAGATGTCTTCATCTACAGATTTCTTGTTGATGAAAGTCTTTTCCAAGTTTGAGAAAGAACCCCAATCCTCCACATTCGTGAAGCCTAGGAGTAGGAATACTGTGTTGGGATTGGGCCAATTCCTGTCCGCTGTAATCATATCCTTGGCTATTACGAGCTCCTTCAAGTTATTGTTCCTCTGCCTTCCTTTGTACCAGCATAAAATTTTACACCCATGAGTGCAGTTGGATTCAAATCTTTTACAGTATTGTAGATTTTGCAGTAAAATCTGAACCATTAAATTTTGATTTAATCGTTCATATTATTTAATATTTTTTAATATAAAATAAATATAAAAATATGAACCATTGAATCAAAATTCAATAGTTCACATTTCATTACAAAATCTTCAGTAAAAACATTTTACTGTAGATGATCTACAGTCAAGTGCAGTTGGATATAGTGACAGGCTTATGAACTGATTGTTGGATAGATTGTGGGGGGGGAAGGATTCTGAGCAAGAGTTTGATCATTCTCCCTGAGGACTCCAGTGATTTCAGCTAGGGCTTTTATTAGGCATGGGGAATGTTTAGTATAAATAACCCTATTCCTTATCGACCAAATGATGTAGAGGGCTACTATGAAGAATTCTGTGTGTCCTTTTAGGACACCCAAGGTCCTAGAATCTTGGACTAGCCAGGTGGCTATCCAGTGGCGTCAACTCTAATACCCAGAGGCGAGGCAAATCAAATTACTCTTGCAAAGGGCCAGAGGATGAAGACATGATTAAAGGATTCTTCTGGAGGATATCACTGGTGGGTAAGGCCCCATTGATGAGTTTCTAGGTGAAATTGAGGATCCTCGGAGGGAGTTTAGTTCTCTAAAGATTCCTCCACATTAGGGAGTGATGCAGAGAGTTCGTGTTCTCACAAAGCATAGAGTACCCTTTCTTGACACTGTATTCTCCTGTATTGGTACATTTTCCAAATGAGCCAATCAAATATGCAATAGCTTTATCAACCTTGAAAGACAAACTTAAATTAGATTGAAAATTCTTCATAACAATTTGGTAAATAAATAAATAATAAGAGATAAAGGTACCAAATTAGTTTTATACTTTTGCACTTTATGATAATTTAATATTTCACAAATATATGTAACAATTTAGTCTCTAAAAATATTATTTTATATAAAATTAATTTTTTGTTGATATAAATGAAGGGACCAATTTTATATAAATTTAAATTTATAAAAAATTAATTTTATATAAAATTAAAATTATAAAAAATTAATTTATAAAAAATCAATTTTATACTTTATAAAAAATTCGGTTCAAATAATATATAAAAGGAGAATGTATTCTGAGGTCAGAAACCGCTTCTTCTATGATTTACTCGCAGATAAAACAGTGAGTTGAGTTGTCAATCTAAGATAGTGACGCGGCAGCATATTATTCGTAGATATGATTTGAAGGAAATAATTGAGATGAAAAAATATATATTTTTGTCATTTATTTATTATAAAATTATTATTTTAATCTTATATTCATTAAAAATTTTAAATAATTTTTTATTTATTAAAAAAATATTATATTTAATTTTTTAATTAAAAAATATTGAATTTAGTTCATTTTGAATCATACTTCTAAATTTAAGAGACTAAATTTTTTAAAAAAATTAAAAACCAAATATTTAATGTGATATTTTTTAATAAATAAGATACTATTTTAGATATTTTAATAAATAAATAATAAAAAACTAATTTTGTGACAGACAATTGAAAAAATAGAAAATTTATATGGTATACGCAGTGTATTTTCCTATTTTCTTCATGTTTGATGGAGGTTTGATTAATAATATAATAATAAATTTTATTATTATATTAAGTGAAGTGGATTGGAATTAACTTTATAAGTTTATATAATAAAATATATACACTATATACGGTGTATTGAACAAAACCTTAATTTATATACATATATTAGAGTATACTAAATGTATATACACTCTTCACTGAGATTGAGACAGGGCTAAAAATGTAAATATACAAGTGAGCCGGAATTGACCATTGGACCTGGGATTGGGGACAGGGATTATAATACTTTAGATTAAATTATATAATTTTTTAAAAATTAAATTTGATATTCATTTTCAGTTCAAAATTACATTTTTATTCCTCTCACATATAAGAGAAAAGTGTATTTTTAAGTCTCTAACTTATTATATAATTTTATTTTAATTTTTTACTTATTGAAAAATATTATAGTTGATCTCTCACTTTTAAAAAAATTATTAATTTTAATTTCTTTGTTAAATTTTAAATCTTAAATCAAGAGAACTAAATTTGATATTTTTTTTTAAAGTGAAAAAATCAAATGTAAAATTTTCTAATGAGTGAGGAACTATTTCAAGTGTTTCAATAAAATACCAAAATGAACATTTTATAATAAACGAGGGACCAAGTATTTTACTCTCACATATAATGTATATTACAAAAATGTTAATTCAGTTTTTTAATAGCTTAAAAATGTGATCGAGTCTTTAATAAATTGGTAAAGGTAATTAAATTTATATTAAGGTTTAATACGATACTGTAACTTTAATTTTAATGTGACAGTAAATATGACTGAATAATTTTATTTTTTAAAAAAACATTTTATAAAAATTATCCTTTTCCATAAAAAAATTAAAATGAAAAATTAGTGTTAGAGTGAGTTGAGTATAGTTAGAAAAATGAAATTAAGTATAATTTAAATGATAAAACACGTGCGAAACATAATGGTAATTTAACTTATATGATAATTATTTACATCTTATACGATAAATTAACTTTTTGAATTAAAATTAAATAATACTTAAATTTTTACAATTAATTAGTTGATAAAAGTTCGACCCATAGTGCAAAACATAATGGTAATATATGTACATTGTCTATAATTTTAAGTTTATAAAAACTTCGGTGCAAGAAAATATGCTTGAATTATAATATATTATTCATGAATTTTAACTTAACTTTAAAGTTTTCAATTAAAGTGATATATGTTTGACATATCAATGCAAATAGAATTATAGCATAATGTACTGCTATCTACTCACTGATATTAATAACAAAATAATATAAAAAAATGAATTTCTCTAACAAAATTTATATTAATATTACCATAAAATAAACAAAATATTAAATATATTTTAAGCATCATGTGTATTTTTCTTACCATTAAGTCAAGAGAGCACTCTTGAAGGCAGATAAAATGTCCATGTTTGGAGGTTGTGGACAACTTTTCATGTACCCATCCAAATCGGCATATATACTAATCCTCCACAACAATTTTTGCTATTATTATATGAAAATTAATTATTGATTCATTTTCTTTGATGAAAAGTTAACTATATGGCTTCAATCAAATCAATATTATGATTTATAGAATAAACATTTTTTACATTAATTATGATTAAACTATTCTTAAATTTAAGCGGATATCTATTATGTATATATATATATATATATATATCTATTTGTAAAGTAAAATTTCTTTAATCTAAAAGTTCTGATTGATGAAAGTTTTATATTGACCAGACTATTAATTTTTTATGTGATGACTTTTTATTTTTTTCATATATGTATCAAGAATTCTGTAAAGTGCATAAATTTTTTGAAGTCAATAAAAAATAATAAAATAATTAATGCCATAAGAAATTCTTTAAAGTCATATAATTCCTTAGAATGAATGAACAAAATTAACAAATTAATTAACCACCTATTAAACTATGAGTTATTTGAAATATGGACATTTGTTGGAGTTAGCAACATATATAATGAATTGCATCTTAAAATTTATAATAAAATACTATAATTATATCTTGACATAATTTAAAATTAAAACGACAAAATAATATATGATTTATCTAACGATATAAATCATCTATCGTTATACATTACTTAAAAGCAAAGTTAAATATAGTTTTATCAATTTATAAGTTTTTAAATGTCTTCAAAAGAGTAATAATGTAATTGCTCTATACAAAAAAAAAAAATTCATTATAGTGGTACTCTCTTAATGAACTTATTATTGTCATTTATCTTTCGCTAATCTTATACAACTAATTATATATCTTTTTACCAATTTATTATGCTTTCTCTATATCATAATATATTATTAAATTTAAATTTTGTAGTTAGCACCTACAAACATCATTAATTTAAAATAAATTGACATATAGTAAAATAGATTAATTTTCTCTCAGATATATGAAACGTGCTAACAAATTAACTAGTTTATTTACAATTTCAGCTTCAATAATTTAAACGAAAATTACTTGCTCCATGTAAATATTGGTTTTGGTGTCAGACATTAATTGTTTTGTTAGGGTACCACCAAAGGTCCATTAAAAATAGCAGCGGTCAAAGGTGCCATTACAATTCAGCTTCAATGATTAATCGGAAATTACAATTTCGGCTTCAATGGTAGGTCCATAAAAAAAGTAAAATAAAAATAGCAGCAGTCGAAGGTGTATAAAACCGTTGTTAAAGGCAATTTCAAAATAATTATTGTAAAAATTGCAGTCACCAAAAGTATTTATTCATATCCTTTTCTTCGTTTTTTTATTTATAATGTTGTAAACATACTCGCAATAATTTTTTTACTTTTCAAGATTACAGTTGTATCAGTTAGCAACCTAATAATTTTTTATTTTCATTGGGTCACATAATAAACTTAGAGACGTGCCCCCTTTTTTGAAAAGGGGTAGTGAGACTCCTTATTAATTCTACGCCCATTAAAAAATTAAAATAAAATTTATATTAAAATAATATAATATTAATTTTAAATTTATAAATATACTTTGAATAAAATTTATTTGAAAAGAAAAAATTTAAAGATATTAATTTTATTTTAGTTAAAAATATGAGCTTAAATTTAAAGATTGATAATTTTATAAATAAATTTATTTTAATTTAAAATTTAAGGTTTTTAATTTGCAAAGATTGATCTTAGTGTCAACTTTTACAAAAATGTTCTTTACGATATGAACAAATAATAATGTAACAAATCATTATATTGGAGTTATATCATTCCAATAAATGTTGATCCCTCCACTAAATATAATTGACTCTTTGAGCAATGTTATATTTTTATTGGCTTGCAAACTAATAATTGTTTCATTTATTTCAATGATGTATAATGTGGGCAAAAGATGAAATTGATTTTTTATAAGAAAAAAATTAAAATAACTGACAAAAAAAAACTACTAGCAAGTTTTATATAAATTAACAAAAAATTGTTACCTTTATGATTTCCAACAAATTTTTAACCCTATTTCATATAAACTATTTTTATATTATAGTAATTACGATAATCATTTAAATGATATATATAGTGCCAAAAAAGGACTATAATACATATTTTACCTTTAAAATTATTGATAAATTTGTTACCTTAATGCTTACAAACTATTTCCCTAGTATATTAATGATGACAGCTATTTAAATTATATATATAATGCTAGAGAATTAAAATGAGTAATAAAATTTGTTATCTTGAATGATATTACATTTATTCAAATGATATAGGTATAATTTTTATTCACTCAATTATAATGTATGAATATAATTGTAATATTATTGTTGTTTGGGTTGATATTATTATAATTATATTTCTATATTATAATTAGGTGTATTAATGTACTCAAAATTATGAGTATACAAAGATAACACTAATATATATATATATATATATATATATTCCAATATAATGATTTGTTAAATTATTATTTGTTCATATCATAAAACATCTTTGTAAAAGTTGAAAATAAAATCAATCTTAAAAAATTAAAATCCTTAAATTTTAAATTAAAATAAATTTATTTATAAGATTATCAATCTTTAAATTTAAGATCATATTTTTAGATACAGTAAAATTATTTTTTTAAAATTTTATTTTTATAATAATTTTTATTCAAACTTTACTTATAAATTTAAACTATATTAAAATTTAAAATTAATATCATATTTTTAATATAAATTTTATCAAGTTTATTTTCAATGGATCGTGGACTATACAATGGAAATAAAAAAAATATTGAGTTGTAAGCTGACTCGCAATCCCAAAGAGTGAACAAGTTGTTCTAACGGTTACAGCCCGCGAAATTAAAAGAAATTATGAGTAAATATTTTTGGCAGCTACAATTTCTGCACTGATAAGGGGTAGAAAAAGATTTTATATAAATATATATATATATATATATATATGCATGTATATTAAATTAATGATTACAACCACTACCTTAATTGGAGAATGATTGATTGTCTTTGTTGACCATTATTCTTTGCACTTTTTTGAAGATGGATAAGACCAAGTTTAATGTATTATTAAATATTTTTACTGCAAATACATGAAGTCATTTTTATTTTGAATGGTAGTAGTGTGCATACATTTCTTAGATAAAAATATAGTTTTGGTCTGTTACTTTTAATTTTAAGATCAATTTAGTCCTTCAAAAATAGAAAATATTAAAATAGTTACCTAAAAATGAAATTTTTAAAAAAATATAAGTCCTCTAAAGATCAATTTAATCCTCTATAAGAACTAAATCTATTTACTTTTATTTTTGATTGACCAAATTAATACTTTAGTTAAAAATGAGAGATATAAATTATATTTTTATCGCATTTCTTCACTTAAGTTAGTTTCTGGCAAAATATAGATTAGGCTGAATGCATTACTGCATACAAGTGTCTACTTGACATTAATCTCTCTCCATTGGTTGTTTGAAATTAAAATTTAAACTACAAATATTTTCATTCAATTTTTTCAATTTCAATGCTAATGATATTCTATTTATTTTGTATATAAAAAAAAATGATTTCTACTTTTTGGAAGGTAATTTTAGAAAAAAAAAAATCATAGTCATAGGTCAAAATATTATTATAGAAAACTTTAAATATTATAATTATTTTGTAGTATTTAAGGATATTTTTTCTACTTTTGATAGTCAAAGAAACTCTTTCAAGGAATATATATATATATATATATATATATAATGAAATTATAAGAATTCAAATGATATAGAGATTAAGTAAGTTTTGATTTAATAATGTTCGTTTCTTTTTTAAAGATATTAAAGCAAGTTAAAGTTGAATCTAACACTTAGTTCTATAAAAAAATATATTTGGAATGTCATATATATAAAAAAATATTAAAAATAGCCATTAGATATAAAAAAAATCGATATATACTTTTAAAAAAGTTGTATTGATGCTGTTAATCAGCCGTTGTTGGCCTCCTAGTTAATTGGTAACTGAAATATGACTGTTAGTTTGAATTTATTATTAGGTGATCAACTTGCAATGAAGGACAATCGACTTGTCAGTTCCAACAATATATATTCAACTTTAAAATGTCATAACTTTTTTTTTTATTATTTTAACTCCATTTTGAGTGATTGACTTATTATTAGAAAGCTCTTTCAATTTATTTGATAATGTAAAAGTTTTATATAAAAATTTTATATATGTTGTGAGATATGATCAAAAAAATAATTAAAGTTCATAAAACATTTTTATACAAAATTCATATCTCATCACTATAGTCATCACGTACTCACTTGAACTTTATTTTTTGGTTTATGTTCAATATGTGCTACTTCATTCAATAAATTTGGACCATTAATTTTTTTATTTGTTTAAAATTTTTAAATTTAAATTCATAACAAATCATATTGTAAAAAGGCTCTGTCTAACTAAACCCAATTACAAATTAATCTTATAGAAATTAGTCTAATAACAAACTTAAGGTAGATCTTTTCTTCTGGTTTATATATAGTCAACACTAATAAAATTATACAAGAAAAATAGCTATTTTTTAGAGTCACAATCAAAATTGGAGATGTTACTTGTGGCAAAACTTGACTGCCACAACGACTAAAATTCAGCTTCAATGATTAATCAAAAATTAATTGTTCCATGTAAATATCAGTTTTGGTGTTAGACATTAAATGTTTGTAAGGGTACCACCAATCCACTAAAAATAGCAGCGGTCAAAGGTGCCATTACAATTTCAGCTTCAATAATTAATCTGAAATTACAATTTTAGCTTTAATGTTAGGTCAATTAAAAAGGTATAATAAACGTAGCAGCGGTCAAAGCTGCCACCAAAGAAATTTAATAGCTAGCAGTAGTTCCAATCGTTCCTGCAACTTAAATTGGTCGTGAGATGATAAGAGTTAACAATGATTATAAAACCATATAAGGCAATTACACCAATGATTTACCATTTTTCAAAATAATTATTATGCAAAAATTACAGCCGATAAAAGTATTTACTTAGTTCTTTTTCTTATTTTTCTTATTTTTTTAATGTTGCAGGTTTTCACTTTCCACAGCCCATAATTCCATTTTTACATAGCCTATGACCCAATGAAAATAAACTTGGATGGCGTAGTAGTGTGCCCTCTTATTAATTCAAGAAAGGGACACGTTGCCCCATTAAAAGAAATTAAAATAAAATTTATATTAAATTGAAAATCACTTAATCCATGTGAATATTGGTCAAATATTAATTGTTTATTAAGGTGCCGCCAAGGGTCCTTCATAAATAGCACAGGTCAAAGGTGCAATTACAATTTCAGTTTCAATAATTAATCAGAAATTACAATTTTAGCTTCGATGTTAGGTCCATCAAAAAAGTAAAATAAAAATAGTAGCGGTCAAAGGTGCCACCAAAAAAATTTCTTGGTTAGCAACAATTCCCATCGTTCCTATAACTACTACCTTAATTGGAGAATATATATATATATATATATATAATATTGAAATTGATTTGGATAAAGACAAATTTAATGTGTTATTAAATATTTCATTGCAAAGCCATGAAGTCATTTATATTTTGAATGGTTGAATCAATAGTAGTGTGCATGCATTTCTTCTTTCAAGTCAATTTCTGGTAAAATACGGGTATTTAGTTGATTATTCAGATTCGTTTAATCTCTTTATTGGTTGTTTGAAATTAAAATTTAAAGTACATATATTTTCATTGCTTTTTTCAATTTCAATGCTAATGATATCATATTTATTTTGTATATAAACAAAATTATTTCTACTTTTTGAAGGTATATTGAATTTTGAGAAAAAAAAATTCATAGTCATAGGTTAAAATATTATATAGGAAGCTTTAAATATTGTAATTATTTTGAAGTATTTAAGGATAATTGTTTTTCTTTTCTTTTTTTTGAAAAAAAAATTTGAAGGATCTTTTCAAGAAAATTAGGCTCCATTTATAATAGTGTCCTCTCATGAATCTATGAATTTAAAATGCATTAATATATAATAAAACAACCTAATTTTTTTAAGCCCCATGCAACACACAAATAAATAAACCAGTTCATTAATAATTGATGCATGATTAGTATAATTTTTAAGATTGAGATGAATATGATAATTTTAGTTTAGTTCTGTCGTTGTAGACAAAATCACCTATAGTAGAGGTAGGTTATAGATATGTGAGAGCAAGGCAAGTCTGGATTTGTCAACTAATTATAAGTTAGGTAATACATAATGGTCAATAATTACAAAAGAAGAAAATTTCAAAGAAGGAAAATAAATTAAATCCAAAATGGTGTGCTATATATATAATATTGTGGTAAAATAGATCTTTGGTCTTTTGTATATAACAAAATTATCATTTTGGTCCCTCATTTCATTTATTGAATTCTCCAAAATAGTTTTCCACTCACTAAAAAATATCACATTCAATCCCTTACTTAAAAATAAAAAATCATATTTAGTCACTTATATTTAGGGTTTATAATTTAGCAGAAGGTCTAAATGTAATTATTTTTTAAAAAGTAAATGACCAAAATAATAATTTTATGAAAAATAGATGATTAAAAATGTATTTTTCTCTATAATATTATATATAATTCAACCATTAGCGTTGTCCATTTAATTTGGCCACTAATTTAGATTTGCCTTATTAATAATTATACAATGAATCTCTTGCAATATTGGTAAGCCACCTCTCTGTATATATGTGACATTTAACCAACTTGCAAAGCTTAAAAAATTATCAACTCAACTTTCACTTATGCCTATATACCAATTTAGGTACAAGTTGGCCACTATATATAATAGACTTTTTTTTTTTATAATTGACTGATGACTCCATTATATATGTTGTTGAATAATAAATATAGAAATAAAAGTTATTAATTTTGATCGAACAGGAGAAGTTTTGAATAATTCACAAACTGTTATAGGTGTGAAATTAAATTGGAATTTAATTATTACCAATTCGGCTGCATGAGTGGACAAAAATTAGTGATAGACATTATGAATTTTAAAACACACTATATATATATATATATATTAATTTTGATGTAATAATTTTTAAATATAAAATAATATTTTATTGAACATTTCAGGTTTAATTGTTTAAATTATTATTAGAATGACTAATTAATAGAGTCCATTTGATTTTTGTATAATTAGTTAGTATGATTATAATAACAAACATAGTAAAACTAATAAATTATTATTATTTTTTAATTATTACTGTTTCATAATTAAAATATATAATATTTAAAGGTTCACAGTATTTATTTATTATTCGTTTTTTCCCATCTATCAACCCTTTCAAAATTGGTTTCATATTGCATATTTTCCCATTAGTTTTTTATTTAATAAATTAATTATATTTATCTATGAGTTCTTCATATCTTTATATATTTGGTAATGTGAGATATGTTGAATGTGAATTTTTGAAAGAGAGAAGTATCAAATTTATCTCTTACTTTTATAGTATGTGACAATTTGGTCTTTTATAAATTAGTCTCTCATAAATAGAAATAGATAGACTAATTTTTTTTTATAAATTTGAATTTATGAAAAATTAGTTTTGTATAAATTTAAATTTATAAAAGACTAATTTGTTATAATCAATTTGTAAGCGGCCAAATTATATCAAAATATAAAAGTAAGGGACCCTTTTTTCATTTTTTAAGGGTGATTTATCAATAGATTATTATTCTTAATTAAGTATTTTATATTTCTAATTAATTGTGATGGACAAAAAAACTTCAAATATAAATTGTACGGATCAAAATATCCTTAAGACTTTCAATTTTCTTATTCTCATTTTGTGTTTCGTTAAGGTTAGAAACAACTCAATGTTAAACATTATGACCTGATATATGCTTCTTCTTTTTGTTTTTTTTTTTTTTTCTCTTTTTATTGTCCTTTTAATTGGAAAGTCTTTCATTAAGGAGATATTATTCATTACAATTCATATTTTAGATCATTTGATTCCTGAAGTATGTTAAAACTACAATGTCCGTTAATTTAGTTTTCCACTCTAATTAATAATTTTTAAAAAATTTTCCCACATATCATAAGCCTTAATCTAGTGTTAATCAAGCAACTTAAACTAGTATTATTAATATGATAAAGTGAATAATTTTAGATATTAATGAGTACCCTCACTTAAATAATTTCATACTTTTTTCTAAAAACTTTTTTAAACAATATAATAGTTTGATTGATGGACAAAAAGAACATTATAGCTGGATTGAAGCATATGCATGTAAATAAAGCACAATCTAGTGGTACCACCACATGCTTCCACATACAAAGCAAATAATGTGAAGATGATGATGACTTTACAATTAAATTACGTATTCTAGCACTGCCACGTAGCCCCCCAATCACCTAGTCTAACCTCTCATTCTTGCCACTTGTACAGCAATATGATCATGTGAACGCAAAAGATATTAGTCAATTCTAATCTATTTAGTTAACATCAATAATAGTATTTACTTAATAGTTTTAATATTTTTTAAAATAATTTTATTGAAACTAATACATTAAATTAGTTGTTATATAAATATAAAAAAATTAGTTAATATTTTTTTAAATATTTGGGACTAACTATCATTAAAAAAAATTAATTGATTTTGACACACAATAACTTATTTAACAAACTAGTTCTAATAAAATTATCTAATATATATATATATATATATATATATATATATACTATTAAAAAAATAATTTTATTAAGATTAGCCATTTAATCCTGTCATAACAGACTAATATTATACCAATAGAGAAAAGCCGCCACAAGTGAATCTTCCTTCCCAATCTCCATATCTGAGATTAAGTTTGTGATGGATTTGAGTTGTTCATAATTTTGAATCAATATACTTTTATAATTTAATTTTGTATACAACAGAGTTTGCTTTAAAATTTGAGTCTTAAATTAATACAATTTACATAATGCAAAAGCAAAATTTGTTATTTATGTCCAAAAATAAAATTGGAAAATAACTAGTTTAAATTTTTTTTCAATTTAAACCAAATAAAATTATTTATGAAGTAAATAATCGTTTTATTGTCTTAAAAATATTTTTAGTCATTTAAATCTTAAATAAACATACTGTAGATTATAAATATATATACAATATAAGTTTGTGACGGGGAGATATTATATTATTTAAATTTAAATTTAAATATTTAAATATAAAATTTATTATACACTTATCATTTTAAACATATTAATATATTAATTATAATATAAAAATATAATTATAATATTATTATTTTTTTAAGTTGATATTATTATAATTTGTTCTTACATTATAATCAATATATTAGTATTTAAAATTATGAGTGCACTAAAAATAACAATATATTTAAAATACTGATAAAATTATTTATATAAATTCAAACAAAAAAAATTATATAAATATATACAGTATAAGTATTTCATACTTTCCGTATCAGTGTAAAACAATTAAAACATGAAGCACCCATAGAATTTCTTTGGATTCAATAAAACGATAAATTATTCGACTTTTGTATTCCTCTTGCCCCTAGATTTATGCCTCAAAGCTCTCTCAAATTTTTCACATATTTATTTTCATTCTCTCTCTCTTGGTGTCGGTGTACATTCAATTTTGCGCAGTTTACGAACTTCGTTCTCTACTGAGTTTTCAATTTTCATCTGCATCCTCTTCAGCTTCACCTAATTGCGGTGGTTATCACTTATCTCGTGCTCTTGGTGGAAGCTAGCTTTGGGACTTTGCAGCGCGTAGATCTTTGGGTATTTGAATTGGAGAAAAAGGTGCATGTGGGATTTCATCTGGAGTCTCTGTTTTGTAAAGCTTTTGGGGAAAAGAAGAATAAGCTGCGATTGTGCGCTTTTGATTCGGGGCAGGGGTAGGTGGGGTAAATGTGGCTGAATTTTGGGGCCAATTGAGACCTGTGTTTTATGAGTTTGCGTATGATCTTTAACCATAGGGACCTTTTTTGAGGCTGTTTTAGTGTCGGCAGAAAATGCAGCAAGATCATAGGAAAAAGGTGGATTGTTTGTTCCCCTGATTCATTGAGTCTCGTTAAAATTTTGTGTAATTACCTGTGAACTTTTATTATCTTTAAGTTTGCCGTGAATAATTAAGCTACCTGTTGCCACAAACTGAAACAATAACATGAGTAAAATCATGTTTATGTTGGTGGGGTACCGAGAATCTTCAATTCAATTTTATGGCATAAGCCTCTCTGCTAAGTTGGTTCAGTGGGTTCATGTTGGCTGAGACTATAACGTTTACAGGTTTTGGTTCCTTTGCTGATAATTTATCCGTTACGTGTAATCATTTCTACCTCTCTCTCCTGTTTCTGTTACTCATGAAGGATAACGTCGTTGCTGGCGAGATCTTTTCACTTGTCTGTGTTTGGGATGTCATCTATTGATGAATTTTTCAGGTTTCTCTTTTAACTAATCAAAGGACGTTCATGTGGTTTTTCTTTCAACCCCTTCCTCCCTCTCTTTCTCTATCTCTCTCTGATGAGCTTTGGTTGCTTTGTCTAAATGCATACGAGCATACCTTTTTGGATGCTCACAGGTTTTCCCATCACATTTTGTAGGCCACTAATTGATTTAATATTGTAAAATTAATATTTGGGATCCTTTCTTCTTCTTCTTTTTCTTCCCTATGCTTTCCCTTTCTCCACTTCTTCCTGCAATTCCTGTTCCACTGTTTCGTCTTTTGTCTAGGTTTACTTTGCCAATTTACGTTTCCTTCTTTTCCAAAATTTGAACTGGATTTTGCAATAACGAGTTATTTGAAATTAATAGCATCTGACTTCTTACTTGTTATTGAAGTTGATACATTACGAAATTAGGTAGGTCATACATGATTGAAACTCAAAAAGCATTATGACGTTGATGCTGAGTTAGAAACAAATTTGAAGATGTCAGCTTGCTAAATTGTAATTTTCAATATGAATGAATGAGAAGTAATAGTAAATCTGTGTAGAGTGTGTCATAAGAATAGTAATACATTTGATGTTATCATTTGTTTTATGCTAAATTTTCTCTTTTGATGATCCCCTGCTGAGGAGTGAGGCTGTTTCATAGACATCATTTCTCTCTTCTAATTGTTATTAGCTAGTTTGGTGTGTTATTCTAACATATGCAGAAACTGCTATATTCTTGTAAATATATTCAGTCTCCTTTATATTGGTTTATGAATATTTAAAACTCTGGTAATTCCATAATTTAAATACAAAACAAACATTATGATTTGTAGATAATTAACTTTATCATTTAAAGTTATTTCTCCGTGTAACACAGAAAAGAAAACTTACATTCCATTTTAATTTTCATAAACAAAACTTGTATTTCCTTTTTTCATATAGCTTGAATTATGAGAGTTTTTAGACTATCAAACTTCGGCTTTCCTCTTTTTGTAATATGAAATAAATTTGGTATCTCTGCTACAGAGTTCAACAGAGATGGAATTTTTCTCTGAATATGGTGATGCCAACCGGTACAAGATTCAAGAAGTCATTGGGAAAGGAAGTTATGGTGTTGTTTGTTCAGCAATTGACAGTCATACTGGAGAAAAAGTGGCAATAAAAAAGATACATGACATCTTTGAGCACTTATCTGATGCTGCACGCATCCTTCGCGAGATAAAGCTGCTTAGACTTCTACGGCATCCTGATATTGTTGAAATCAAACACATTATGCTTCCTCCTTCTAGGAAGGACTTTAAAGATATTTATGTCGTCTTTGAGCTCATGGAGTCCGATCTTCATCAAGTCATTAAAGCCAATGATGACTTAACTAAAGAGCACTATCAATTTTTTCTTTACCAGTTACTACGAGCATTGAAGTATATTCACTCTGGTATATTTCAATATCAAAGAGTTACATGTTCATAAATATATTATTTGGGCCATGCTCTGTTATTGAAAATTATAACTTTTCATATGTTGTGTTTCATATATCATACCTAACACAGAATTAGTGTTCATATATTGCATTTATATCTATTGAAGATGTATCTTCCAGTATATTAGTATATATCATTTTGTCTAATTCTGCCATTTCTCCCACTCAAGTCCTATATCATCCTCATACAGGATGCTACATATGTCAAATTTTGTCCTCTAATTTGTTTGCCTTCTTTGTACTTTCTTTTGATTTCTCAATATGTGATAGCGTGTGTTGATCTTAGAATTGCTAAATGGTCATCTGATTATTAGCTACATCCTGCAGCAAATGTCTACCATCGAGATTTGAAACCAAAGAATATACTGGCCAATGCAAACTGTAAACTTAAAATCTGTGATTTTGGGTTGGCTAGAGTTTCCTTCAATGACACTCCAACAACTATCTTTTGGACGGTATACACCTTGAAATTTTATCATTTGTTTCCTATTGATTCTTTTATCACCTTTTATCATATCAGTTATAATTCCTGATATCATTTTGGAAAGTTGGAGCTGACGTTTTCTTGCCTTACTTGATGTATGTCTGTAGGATTATGTTGCCACCAGGTGGTATAGAGCTCCAGAGCTATGTGGGTCATTTTACTCAAGGGTATGGGTTCATCCTGATTCTTTTAAAAGGCAATACAATAATGGACAGTCTTGATTTACTCAAACATCCTTTCTCTTTACTTTTTCCCATTAATTAGCTATATACAAAACACAAGATCGATGTGTTATTTAATCTTAATCTACCAGTACCAATTATTTTTGTCTGTTAGTCTGCTAAAAAGCCAACACTTTGGTCTTGAATGTATGACCATAAACTTTGTCAGCAAATATGAAATACGGTAACCAGTTTAGTGTTTTATTACGAATTACTATTCCATTAATTTGTTATATATGCCTGTAACCTTTGATGTTATGAATCAAGTAGTTCCTCTTTGGTAGGTGTATTAGTAAGTGGAAGGAAATTAATATGCACAGTAGAAGTAAAGGTATTTATACAGCATTTCTTTTTCTTTACATTGCATTAAGTGTGAGAAATCTGTTCAAGAATTTATATTCTGATTATTATAGTATGTAGGGTTGCCATTACTGCATTTAAATTTGACCTTTTGGGGCACGACAGTAAGAAATCTTTGATTAATCAGATGATACCCTTGATAATAAAGGATTATGTCAACTTAATTTATTTTTACTTAATTTTCTTACAACTTTTTCTGGGACCGGGAAAATACGTAAACATTAAGCTTAGTTATTCAATCAATGTTCATCAGAATAAGATTGATTTGGATGTATGAGCTAATTACCCTCTTGAGGCTTAATAAAAAGTATTGATGACAAAATTATTAATGTAGACACCTGTTTACTGCATTTGATCAAATCAAATTCATGGTGCATTTCAAAAGAGTTGTCAGAAGTATCAAAACCTCTTATCTATATAAGGTACTCGTGAAGCATACCAGAAAGTTTGTGACTAAGGCCTTTTTGATTTTTGACATTTTTACCCTGAACAAGTAAGGTGTGTCTAGGCATGGGGAATAGTGAGAAGAAGGCATGAAATCTCTACCAGTATTTATTTGTTGCTTGTTATCCTTTCCTCCTTCTGCCTTTTTTGACAGCAATGTAGAAGACAATTTCAATTGTCAATAATACAAAAAACTATAAAGATGGTAAGGCAAAATAGTTATGTTAAACTTAAAGCGAAAAGGCAACATTTATGTGTGTTGATAACGCTGAACAGTTACCATTGTACCATAGGAGCTTATGACAAGAATGCGAAACATTATAAACCTCAACACAGGTGTTTTAGGTCAGATTTTTGCATGCATTATTTGACAAGTAGATCTCATTGTTTGGGTAACAACAGCCTATACGTGAAGAACTCATGGAAAACATCAATAATAAATGTGTAGGACCGTAGGCAAAATGCCATAGAGAGGTTTGTAGTTTTTGGCAGGGAATTAGAAATTTGAAGGGATTGCATTGTGGTGACAGTTACCCAATTGACCTTTACACCCAACAGATGGCTAATATACTTTTAACAGCTAGCATCATGCTACATTTCCTCATCAATCTCTTTGTCATCTTGGGCTAATTCTGATTATCCCTGCTGTTTTTCATAACTGGAAAAAGTTCAATTATGGGTTGAATATGTATGTGTTTACTACATAATCATCTGATGTATTTTCAGTCCCATCTTGATATAGTGTGGCTGATGCCCCTTGCCACGTACAATTGAGATTGAAAACTACACTCCAGCTCAATTGTTGTGCATTGTAATAATGGAACTTTTTAACTCAGCCTCCAGAGCAAATTTAGTGTTGTCGTAATTAGATTGGATGTACTGCTTTGTTTGATTGAGAGATGTTGTAGTAATTAGGTAATATATGCCAAAGTCAATTTCTAGTTTTAATGTGGTTGCAAAGGGACACATTGCAGTGATTTTATTATGCATATTCATTTGTTTTGTTGACAAAATTTTCTTTTTGAATCTTGATGCAGTATACGCCGGCAATTGATATATGGAGTATAGGTTGCATCTTTGCTGAAGTATTAATTGGAAAGCCACTTTTTCCTGGAAAAAATGTTGTCCATCAGTTGGATCTAATGACTGATCTTCTTGGGACTCCCTCATTGGATACTATATCCCGGGTAAATTTTTTTTTGTTTTGTAAGAAAATATGTTTGTGTTACTGAACTTATATCTGCACCAACAGTTCAATTCCTTACTACGATCTTTGTGTTTGTTGTAGGTGCGTAATGATAAGGCTAGGCGATACCTAACTAGCATGAGGAAAAAGCATCCTATTCCATTTTCACAAAAATTTCCAAATGCGGATCCTCTAGCACTAAAACTATTTGAAAGGTTGCTTGCTTTTGATCCAAAAGATAGGCCAACTGCAGAAGAGGTTTGTTACATTGTGCTCTATTGTCATGCTTTGAGATGTAGTTTAATTGGGGAATCAACTGCACAACGAAAGCGTATCCTGTTTTGTTGAGCAAATGAAGACCAAATGAATTAATATATCAATCTAGAGTATGTCAACTTGACTTTCTGCGGTCCAGATAATTAAAGTTTTTGGTTCCTTAGGCATTGGCCGATCCTTACTTTAAGGGACTGGCAAAAGTTGAGAGGGAACCATCCTGCCAGCCTATCTCAAAGATGGAGTTTGAGTTTGAAAGGCGAAGGGTCACGAAGGAAGAAATACGAGAGCTGATCTTCCGTGAGATTTTAGAGTATCATCCTCAGTTATTGAAAGACCACATGAATGGAACAGAGAAAATTAATTTTCTGTATCCAAGGTTTTTATTTCCTTTGCTTCTCTTCTACTGTTATTCTATCTTAAAGTCCTTTGCATGATTCCAATTTAGATTTATTTTTCATCATTTTCTCCTTGCTCTTGGTGGGTGCATATATTTTTCACAGCGCTGTTGAGCACTTCAGGAAGCAGTTTGCACACCTTGAGGAAAGTGGTGGTAGAAATGACCAAGTAATGCCACTTGAAAGAAAGCATGTTTCTCTTCCAAGGTAATTCATAAATGCAAGCATATAACTCATTACCTTCTCTCAGTCATTAGTTGCAACTGTAGCTTCATTGTTGAGGACAGTTTATTTTTAATGACATTATAGTTATGTTAAGATAGGAATGAATATTTTATGATAAATGATTTACACTTTCGTAATGATCTGTTTTCAGTAACTGCTATTATGTGTGTCAACTCCAGTTCAATTTATTGTACCTTAGTAAAGCGTAGAATAGTGTGTAGAGAGCAGCGTTTTACAGTCAATGTTTTGATAGCTAGGAAACGCAAAAATGGAGTTTTCAAGTCCTAGAGTGGCTTAGACTTATAAAGGCATGTTCATGAAGTCGAGGCTTATTTTTAGTAAATTAGTCACCATGAAGCCCTTTCATCTAGAGAAATTATGACCTAATTATCCTATTTACCTGCTCCTTTAATGCTGTACCGTGGGTTGGTGGAAATGACTTGTGGACACTCGACCAAAACCATCCTCACAATCTCCAGCTTGCTCACATACATACATATATAGATGTGTGTGTGTGTGTGTGTGTGTGTGTGTACATATAATATTTGTATTCATTTATGAGGTTCATGTTTTATGGGTTGTATCTCGTACTAATATATCTGGATCATTGACAGGTCAACGGTTGTACGTTCAAATATGGTACCCCAAAAAGAGCAATCAAATAATGCTTCATGCAAAAATTGGCAAACCGTCGGGGAATGTAATAACTCCGTAGATACAGAAATTGCCTTGCCAAGGTCCATGCCACAGCAAAGAATTTCAATGGGTATGGGAGCTATCATTATAGTCTACTCAGTTCATGCAAATTATCAATAAATAATACACTTAAGTTGTTTCTCTTTTCAGCAAAACCAAGTAAAGTTGCCGGTCCAGTTGCCGCATATGAGTATGGGTGTGTTGCCAAGGAATCATATGATCCAAGGACAATTATCAGAGGTGCCGTGCCGCATCCTCAAGTCACTGCCCCTGCATATTATTCCCAAAGATCCAGCTCTGGAAATCATGAGAGCTCAGCAACTGAAGCTTCAAAGGTTGGGTCTTTGCAAGCCAAAAATTCCCAGCAATGTGGAGTTAATGCCAAAGCAGCACCAGACATAGCTATTAATATTGATACAAACCCCTTTTTTATGACACGGGCAGGAGTGAACAAGATCGAACAGGATGATCTAATCGCTATCGACAAGAACTTGCTGCAGCCGAAGGCTCACTATGGTGGGATCAGTGCTACTGGCGCTGGAGCCACTGTTCATAGAAAGGTTGGTTCAGTTCAGTATGGTATGGCGCGGATGTTCTAGAACACAGTTGTGTTGTGACTGCTTTGGCCAAGTGGAGTAATCCTTGTAGAGAACAGAGCTCTTTGTAGTGAAGGAGTTGTGGTCTCTGCTGAGCCGTGTAAAATGAAGGAGGGTAAGGCATTGCTTCCCCTTCGAAGAGCCTACTTTCTCTGGTTAGAAGTTTTAAGCTTTAATGACAACTATACAGAAACTGTATCATTGAAATTGAATCTATACTGTAAGTCAATCCACAACCTTCTTCACTTCATCTCTTCAAGGAGTTTGCAGTGAAAGCCAACACCTATGAGCCAATCTCTTAAGTGGGTTGGATAGAAGGGAGGAGGCGGAAGGGATTTTTTTTTTTTTTTTTTTTTAATTTATATATATTTTTTTAAAAATTATACTTAAATAAAAATTCTTTTTACTCATCCATTCTGAATTCAAATATATTCCATGAGAAAAATATGTCTAAATTTATTTTTTCCCCTTTTAGCTCCTTAATATAAATAATACCTTAAATGTCTATTCTACGATTGGATAACTAGTGCTGTGATGGTAAGTTGTTGCCTATATAAAGACCTACTATGTAGTGTTTTGAAACTTAATTTAATCAAGAAATTAAGGTGGTGAAGATTATTTTTCCGTTAAGTTTGTTCAAAATTTTTTTTGTCCCTTATATATTTCTTTTTGGTGTCATTTTTGTCCAAGTGTCATTTTTGTTCTGAACCTTTTTTATTTGCTTATTACATTTTTACTATCTTTGGATTTTGTTTAGGCTATGTTATTTCAAACAATCATAATGACACGTTTTTTCACTCCTAAGTAATGAATTTAGAATTAATCTAATCTTAGAATGCTCCTCAGAAGAATGAATTCAAGTTGATAGAGAAAATGTCTTTTTACTAACTACCTGTACTAACTCTTTTGGATTCCAAACTTTTCTCTTTCCCTAATATTATTTATGTCTTTGGTAAAATATGCTGTCTTCGATGAATAATTATTAAAAGCATATTGGAAGGTGATGGTCTCTTTGATTGTTGAGAATATATGTTTAAAAGAATGAGTAAAATATACTTTTGTCTCTTATCACAAAATTACTATTTAGATATCACTTATTGAAATGTCTAAAATGATTTCTTATTCATTGGATAATATCACAATTAGTCCCTTATAATATCAAATTTAATCCTTTAAATTTATAATTTAGAGTTTAGTAGATGAACTAAATTTGATAATTTTTTAAAAAATAAGTGATTAAGTGTGATATTTTTCAATAAATAAGGGATTGTTTTTAGCATTTATAAAAGACTAAAATAATAATTTTGTAATAAGTAAGAGATTTAAAATATATTTTTCTAAAAAAAATAGCAAATCTTCATTCATGCACTTTTTACTATATCTATTTCCAAAATGGTTGAAGCAAAATTCAGAGTTTGACAAATTATAAAATTCTTACATGTACTTGGAATTTCACGTCAACTCAATGCTGTTTAATTAAAAAAATCAAGTTTATGTATAATATTGTAGTATTATCTAATGCTATAATGGAGTACTCCAATGGGACCATATATATAACTCTACTTTAATTTATTGGACAGTATATGAATAATGCAAAAACCTAATTGTACATGAGAATTTCTCTTACAGACCCATTAAAGATTGTATCCTGATTCGTTCCAGCTCTAATGTTGATTTAAGTTTCAACAAAAGATTTGAACTGATTATCAAGCACTCAACTTATTATGTGATGACTTTTTATTTTTATGTATTAAAAATTATTTGAAATGCATAAATTTTTATTAGTCAACAATAAAAATAATAAAATAATTAATTAACCGTATTTTAAATAGAAATTTTTTTAAAATCTAAAATAATTTTAGAGTTAACAAAAAAATTTATAAATTATTTATTAAAGTTTGAGAATTTTATGGAGTGAATGAAAAAATTAAAAAATTACCTTTTAAATTAAAAATTTTTTGAAGTTCAGATTTTTTTTGGAGTTAACAAAAAATAGTGAATTAATTAAATAACTGTACATTAAATTTTTTAATAAAAAATTATAAATATAACTTGACCTAATTTAAAATTAAAATAAAAGAAAAACAATATATAATTAAGTGTCTTATAATGGTGCCCCCTTAGTAAGTTTGTTATTGTCATTTTTTTTAATCAATTTCACATAATCAATTTTATAAACTTTTTATAATTTATTTTGTTTTTTTTATATCATAATATATTGTTAAATTCAATTTTTATTGACACTTACAAATACGATTGATTTAAAATATATTGATATATAGTAAAATAAATTAATTTAGGAAAAGACAATCTCAACAAAAGCAAAAACATGGAATAATTAGTGACTAAATGTATTACTAATATAAAAATATTGAATTTTTAAAATTTTAAATAAATTAGGTTTATAGTTTTCAATGCAATAAATAATATTGAAATAAAATTTTTATATATTTTTAATTAAAAATATAATTATTCTTTAAAATATTTTGATAATATTTTAGTTTTAAAGTTTATATATTTTTTACAATAAAAAGAAAAACAGTGCAATTAAAGCATTTCGTAAAAATAAAAAATTGACCTTTATTTAATGTAATTGGAAAATTGTTTCAAGGTTGCCAGGTTAATTCGTATCCCTCATGTTTTAGATTTTTTTTTTTTTTATACAAATGATAGTATTCAAGAGAAAAAAGGTAACAACTTCTAATTGTTTACAATCTACTCCTTATACCTTTCAATGTAATTGAATGGTATGAAGAAAAAAATTAAATTGTAAGAGATAAGAATAAACTGTAAATTATTAAGAACTGAATTTATTTTTTTTACTTCATTAAGATATTATTTTGTATAAAATAATGATTTAAAATATTAATATATCTTCATATATTATCATATTTCTTTAAAAATTAATTTTAAAAATTTTAAATTAAAAAATGTATGATAACTTTAAGATTATTGGATCTAATAACCTGAAAATTTTCAATAATAAAAGGAGATTCATACCCAAATATAATATTTATCTTATTATTCTACTGTTTATTACTTCAGTTGATTATATTCCATTCTTTTAACAAGACAAAGAATTTTTAGAGTAAAAAATTAAATTCATAAATTCTTTAAAATAAATTTAAAATTTAGATTCTTTATAATAAATATTTTAAAATTATAACTATAATTATCAGACAACTTTTGGAGATAAAAAGCAGCAATTGATTGCCATATCCGCTTTTGACGGATTGCAATAGCTGCACTTAACAGATTCCTTCACCTACACTTTTATTTTTTTACTTCTTCTTATGTATTAATTTATAGTATTTGTTCTTATTAGGATTTGAGCCTAATACCACTCAAATAAGTGTGAAAAGCCTCACCATTAGGCTACTTCTGTTATACTCCACTTTTGATTTATTAATAGTACACTAGAGCTATTTGAATAGTTGAAAATGTTAATTTTAGTAGGATAGATTAATTTGAAAAATAAATTAAGAAATGGATAGAAGGTTTATTTCGTTAATATCACAAAAAAATTCAAGTTTAAAACTATGGAGATCTTTCATTGCTAAATTAGGTATAGAGTAAGTTTGGAATGCTCTAATTATTATTTTGAGTTTTCCTTATAGTAAAAAATCACAAACCTATGTTTAGTTACATTTTTAACTAGTGCTTGAAAGCCTATTTGCTTTTAAAAGATGCTTAATTAGCATATGGAATTAAAGTAGTCAAGCTTGTAAACTTAGACAAGTTTATAAGAAATAGTTAAACTCCGTAAAGTAAACTTGTAAGAATTTATTTTAGTAAATATATAACTGTTAAAATATATAATTTTATAATTAAAATACTATATATAATAAAAAATTATTCAAATACAATTCAAATTATATTAAGTTAAACAAAAATTATATATATTACATAATTTGTAGTACTTAATATGACCAACTAAATAATATTTATTTCATTTTTATTTTAATAAGTACATATTTATTATACTTATATATATATATATATATATTTGTAATAAAGTATATTACATGGCTTCGTATAAAAGTAACTTGTCTATTTCTTATTTGTTTCAAGGTTTGAATCATTAATTGCTAACTACAAGCTTAATATTACATTAAAAATTATAAAACCTCAGTAAATTAATTCGTGAGTTTACCTAAGTTTGCATTAATCTTGAATTTATACTAAATTGATTCGTTTTTCTTAAGTATAATGGTAAACTTGCAAACTTTGATAATAAATTCATGAGTTTGACAACAATCAATTGATTAATTGTTATAAATTCAAAATGTGTAATTTTTTTAATTTTAACTAAATTTCATATTTTTTTTATTGTAAAAGTATTAATACTATTTTTTCCCTATTGTTAACTTTCAATTTTTTCATTAGTCCTTCCAGAAACACATAATATTACTATCTTTCGCGATCTTTATTAATTTCTTTCGTGAAAGTATTCTTTCAATCTAATTTACGTATCTAATTGTATAACTTCTAATTAACTTGTAAGCCCTTAACTTTATTCCTACAATATTTATTGTCATTCTTAAAATTGGCTTTTGCATAATATTCTTATTAAATATTATGTTTAGTCTTTTAATACTCATGATTTATCATGTATTTAAAAACATATAAATACCATAACGAGTGCGGATTATGGATTTGGATTTCCTATATTTAGTAAAAAAAATATAGATCTAATAGTTTATATTAAACAAATACATGATTTAATAGTTTAAATTATAATTGATAACTGTGCAATCAAAATTTTAAAATTTAACTATATACTATTCAAAACTTTTTATTTAGTAGTTAAGATTTAAGAATTACGCAATGTAATGACCACTAATTCTATTTTTAAAACTACTAGAAATCCACATGAGCCTAAAATTGCTACCCAATTTATAGCATCTTCTTGCTGACATATTTACGTAATGCATGTGTCTTCTAACTCTCACAATTATTCCTTGAATATACCTCATGGTTTTCTGGCAATATGGGGTCAATTTCTATACTCTAGATTCTTGATAAATAATAATAATTATTCACTTTTTAGATTTTATGTTATGAAGAAATTATTTTATTAAAAAGGAGGAAAGAATTAGCTCTTTTCTTAAAAAGAAAAAGAAACACAGAAGGATGTGTTATTTAGAAGAATATGCAGCTTTTTAATTTAATTGAAAGCATCAATGTATATGCGTTGGATGAAAACGAAGAAACAAGATTGGAAAGGGAAATTAATATTGATACGGTTGTTAAACTCGCAAATTTATTATTTAAAGTTGAGTTTACAATATGAATTTATAAGTTTGCAATTATAAGTTAAAAAAATGAGTCAACATAATGTAAATTTAAACTTAGTGCAAATTGAATAAACTTGCTAGTTTGTTAGCTGACTTACTAAATTTATTGGGCTTACGATTATAATATAACTAGTTTATATAGTCAGCAATATAAAAATTCAAACCTAAAATCAAATAAGATATAAACAAACTTTATTTGCATGAAACCATCATAATCTACATTATTACAAATTTAAATATACATAAAAATTATAAAATTGCATTAAATATGTACTTATTAAAATAAAATAAAATAAATATTATTTAATTAGTTATATTGAATGATTATTTATATATAACTATGTATAAATATTTATGTTGAGTACTATAAATTATAAAATTTGAATAATTTTTGTTTGACTTAGTATTGTATATAATATTTTAATTATAAAATTATATATTTTAATAACTATTTATTAATTGAGATGTACTTTTGTGAATTTATATTGCGAATATACGTTACAAATTTATTTCTTTTCTATAAATTTGTGTAAATTCATGAGATTGAGAATCTGGATACTTTCTATATGTCTTTTGTCCTTATTTTGTTTACTTTCTTATTAGTTACTAATCATGCATGCAATGATCTTCTACATCCAATTCAATTATAGTTTTGCGTTCAGCACAAATGGTGAACACGGAAGTAATAATTAAAAATAAATAAACAAACAAGATCTAGGTAGAAAAACAAGATTTAAAAGTAAAATATTTTAAAAAGTTTATTATATAGAATTAGAAATAGATTCAAAGAGGCGTAAGGCAGTAGCTCCCCTTGAAATTTTAAAATTTTAACTTTTATATGTACTTTTATTTTAAATTCTTAATTTGATTCTTATATTTATAAAAGTTTGTTTCCTTTAAATTATAAAAATTTGTCTCTTTTAATTTAAATATTTGATCTAAAGACTTTTACTTTCCTTGAATCAAATATTGGATCCAAAATATGGGTATGATATAATCAACCATAAAAAAATATGAAAACGTCCATGTCACGTACCATATTGATATATATAATCTATTATATTTAAATCTCTCATATATATAAGAGCTAAGAAAAATGTTTGTAGTGGAGAATTTAAAAGGCAAATTTGATCTATATGGTAAAAAAAATATTAAATTGGTTTTTATGTTTATATTTTATGATAATTTGATAATTCACAATTAGTTATGATAAATCAATTTTTAAAAAGTTTTATTTTATGTAAAATTAGTTTGTTATTAATCTAAAATACTTTTGTATAAATTTAAATTTATAAGGGACTGGTATTATTCCATTTGAATTTATAAGAAACTAGTTTTTGTTCAAATATGAGGGACTGATTTGTCATAAAATTTATGAAAGACAAAATTATTATAAAGTATACAAATAAAATACTAATTTTATACTTTGCTTATAATTAAAGTTCCATTCAAGTAAAAATTATTTATTACATGCATCAATGATTGACATAATGCCCGTTTTTTTATAAATTCAAATTCACATCATGAGAGTACAAGGGCCAGATAAAATTGATTGCCCCATGTGGTTTATTTATTTGGCAGAAATAGAAGTGACAAATCTACTTTTGTCTCTTATTTATGCACAAAATTATTATTTTGACCCTTCACTCATGAAAATATTCAAAATAATTCTCTACTTATAAGAAAATGTCACACTTGCACTCTTTTAGAAAAATTAATAAATTTAGTTTCTCTATCGGACTCTTAACCTTAAATTTAAGAGACTAAATTTGATCTTTTTTAAAATAAGAGTATTGAATCGATCCATACTTTTATACTTTGTAACATTTTAGTTTTTTACAGATTAACTGTGACAAATCAATCCTTTAGAAATCTTATTTTATGCAAAATTAATCTTTTATTAATTTAAAGGGAAGAATTAATTTTGTACAAATTTAAATTTGTGAATGATTGATTTGTTACGATTATTTTGTAAGAGATTAAATTGTCACAAAGTACAAAATTAGAAGACCAATTTTGTACTTTTCTCAAAAAATATGAAATTAAATGTGACATTTTTTAATGAGTTGAATACTCTTTTAGGTATTTTAATAAGTGAAGGATCAAAATGGTAATTTTGTTATAAGTGAGAAACAAAAACGATATTTTACTCAAATAAAAACCATAATAAAAAAAAAGTTTTAAAAATGAGTGGCTAGGATAATTGGCAAGCCATGCATGCATTTACTAAACTGCATGGAGAAGCGGGGGGGACCTCACAGATGGATTAAAGTGAGAGTCAGTCATGTTCTTCTGATCTTTGATCTCTGCTTTCAAAACTCAAAAAGCTTCCCTCACCAACTCAAAGACTTCATTTCTCATTACCTACTTATGAGTTCAAGCTCCATTTCCCTATGTTCACCATAAAAGGATTTAGAAGAAGAGAAATCTAATAAATTATGCAGAGACTTTATACATCTAATATTCAACATGTACTTGTGATGCAGGTATAATATATAGTTCTTATTGTTGTTGATATATTATTTGTTAAGTAAATATCTTTACCTGGTATCATCTATTCAACGTTGTTATCAACTGAATATGTAAGTGACAGAAGAAAATTATTTTAAATTAGGGAGACTTACAGATTTCTTTTTTTGTAGTGAAGGATGGATATGATAAAAATTAAAATCATTGATTGGATGAGATTCTCATGATATATTGGAGAGATCTTATAGTTTTCAGGGTCTAAATTTTATTTTTGTTAGATTGTAGTATAGGAATAAAATTTCTTAGATTATAGTAAAGGGTTATTATAACAGAAAAATAATAATATTGATTTTTATAATTTGTCTGAATTTTCAAATGTTTTCTTTTTAAATTAGTATATACATTTTACTATTGTTTTTTATTTGATTATGGACATTAAATTTGTTATGACATTATGACTTTGATTATGATTTGGCTCACAAATTATTGAGATATTATTAATATTTAGAATTTATGTTTGAGAAATTTTAACGTATTATTAGGCAATGGTAGAACAGACTTCCACTTATTAAAGTGGTCGTGTATGTTGTTATGGCCTAAATTGTTTTAAAAGGCTAAATCTTCTTAAAAATTTCTCATATGAACCTAACAACAATGTGACAAATAAATTTTTTTAATTAAGTGAATTCTATCTTCAAGAACATAAATAGACCAAATGAAATATATTAGACTTGTAAGCATGTCAGAATACTTTTCAATTAGAACCCAGATTCTTTGTAGTGCTGCATGTAGGACGTTCAATCAGAGAAAGTCAGAAAAAAAATGAGTGTTTTGTCAGACGAATCTCATATTTTGGTCTATTATTTATTTTAATTCTCAATTTAACCTCTAATAATTTAGATATTAGTGCCATTTAGTCTAAATTTACTTTTAAATTTATAAAAGATAAAATATAAAATAAACTGATAAATGAATGAATAAATAAAAAATAAAAATCGACGAAGTCAAAAATAAACTAATAAATAAATAATTAAATTAATATTTTACTAATTAGATTCCATCAAAGACGGATTTAAAATTTAATTTTAAAGAGAGTGAAAGTGTTTTGATAAATAATTTAAACTAAAGAAACAAATTTTTTAAATATAAAAAAGAACAAATTCTTATAAATTAAATAACTAAATCTAAAATATTAAATAAAATTACATATAAATATTAAAATTTCAAAAATTTAAAAGAAACAATCTCGCCTGCACATGTTAAATCTATTCCTGAATCCCATACAATATTTTTTTTAATAAAAAATTTTACATGCTTATATATTGATCAATGATTGATTTAATCTACATTTTTCTTTATAGACTCAATTCATCTAATAATTCTTAGGTTTGAGAGTACAGTGGATAGATATTATTAATTGCCCCATGTGATTAGGCAAAGTCATGCATGCATTTACTAAACTGCATGAAGGACATGGGAGAGGGGGGAGGGGGGGCCTCACAGATGGATTAAAGTGAGTCAGGGATCCTCTGATCCCTCAACAACTCACACTTTATTTCTCACTATATAAGGGTATGCATGAGCCACATAATTTAATTTGACCCAATTATTTCGAGTCAAGTAAGGTTGGATTTTGCACACTCCTTTCTCAAAATTGGGGTCAATCATATAAAATTAGTATTAGACTAGTTTGGATCCTAGACTGGCTGGCATATACATATATATATATATATATATATATATATGTTTCTTTTTTTTTTTTTTTAATTTTTCTTTTTTTAATAAAATTAATGATATCTTGAAAAATAGCTATTTTTTATTTGTGTTAAATATAAATAATTTTTATTAATACAGAATATCCAATGTATTAAATATGAACCAAATTTCCTTTTCTTAATTCTAAATTTGAATTTATAAAATAAAAAGATTGAAAAAAATCCAAATGATTCAAACCACTTATGTACCAAGCCTCAAAACCAAGTCACATTATTTGGCCTAATATAAATCTCGGACTAGGCCACGGAATTAGGGTCAAACATAGCCTGGCTCGAGAGTATGGATTTGTTCACAACTAATACCTAATTATGTTTGGTTGTTTAAAGATTGCTCATTTCACTTCCTTTTGCCATGTGACTTCTAGCTCCATTTCCCTATGCTCTCCAAAATAGGAAATATATAAAATAAGAGAAATCTCAAATTATACATTGACTACAATTCAATTTCTAACATGCACTTGTGATGATGGAATTATATATAGTTGTTATATTATTTAAGTAAAAATCTCTACTCAGTGATCAACTACTTATCCTTGTTATTAGTTAAACAAAATCAATGATACATGATAAATATGTTAAATATGAAAATGATAGTATAGAGTAATTACATATTTAAAGAATTATTATTGAAAAAAAATTATAAATTTGATTGAATTTTTACTTTTGAGTATAATATTATTTTGGTCTCTTACTTATCAGTCTAATATCAATTCAATCTCTTACTAATATAAACAATAACATAATTAGTCTAATTTTAGTTGAGAGAATGAAGGATTAAGAGAAATATATAAAATTGATCATTTACTTTTATAGTTTTATAACAATTTGATTACTTATAAATTAATTGTGATAAATCAGCACTTTATAAATTCAAATTTGTACCAAATCAATTCCTCTGTTAGTTTGTTTTGATTAATGAAAGACTGATTTTTCATAAAATAAAATTATTGAGAGATTGAGTTGTGACAATTAATTTATAAAAAATCAAATTAATACAAAATATAAAAGTGAAAAACTAATTTGAAGAATGGACGAATAATTGAAGGACCCAATTGAAATTAAATTAATAAATGAAGGACCAATGTAGTATTGTACTCATTCAATTTATATATCTTCTTTTGAAATCTAAAACTTATTGTTGTTTTTCATTTGATTCCAGACAAGGTTAACGTTGACATAAAGTTGTGATTTAAATGTAAATTTAATTTTAAAATATAAAATTGTTATGACCTTATGAGACAAGATAAAATAGGCTTCCGCTTATCATGCCTGATGCATGTGAGGGAGGCAACATTGTCTATTCCAGCACCGTTACCATTACCTCACGTTTATGACAGACAGGTCTACTTTGACTGAAGCTATTGACTTGGAAGCTTTTGTTGAAATTATATACAAAAGAAAATATCAAATTTGTTTTTATTTTTTATTTTTCATGAATATATCGTAATAAATTATTTAAAAAAAATTTAATTTTATAAAAAATTAAATTTTTATTGATCCAAATGAAGGGACTTATTTTATACAAATATAAATTTATTATGATTAATTTGTGAAGAATCAAATTATTATCAAAATATAAAAATAAAGAACTAATTTTGTACTTTTCTATGTTATAAACTCATCTGAGCCAATAAATAAAATTGATCATTTATATATATAAAAAGATAATTTTTAAGAATTGTAAATCAAATTAATTATAAAAATACATCTTGCAAGAGAAGAATACATTGATATTGTTAAAAAAACATAATTTATGTAATTTTGTTAAATAAGTTGATGTGGGATATGTTTTATGGGATGATCAGAAAAGTTTATAAGAATCTATTAAATTATTAGTGGCAGTTGGAGTGATCAAATTGATAATGCAAAAAACCATAAAAAGGTTGACCCAAATCAGATAGAAACATGGTACATGAAATGGGTACGGATCCCCAAGATGAATGAATGTGATAAGATAATTATAATAGTAAGAGAAAATTACACAAAACTCCCTCTAATTTTGTCTAAATGACACATACATTTTTTTAAAAACAAAAATAGTTTCAGTTTAATTTCAGAATTATACTACTATAATATTCTCCATTAACTTAAAAATATTTTTTTTAATTAAAATTAAATTTCATATGATTTTTTTATGAAATTATTTTAATTAAAAAATAAAATTGAATCATAAAAAATATTTTAAAAATAAAAAATTATGCTTTTAGTCCTCGAAATTTCACTTAATTTTTAAATTATTCCTCATTGTACAAAAATTTATGATCCTTACAATAATTCAGCCTCTATCATTATAATTTTTCCATACATAATGTAAAGGCTAATTTTTTTCATTATTTCACTAGCAATTAACATACATAGTTAATGTAGTACATAATTAGTTATATTAACAAAATCAAATAAAATATTATCAGAATTTTTTTCAACTCATTCGTACATCATAATTAATAATATTTGTCTTTATTAAGATTCAAATTCGAGATCACTCGAATAACTACATGGAACCCTATGAGAATTTTATTAGTTAGGATAAAATTAAAAAAAATACAATCTTGTTATAAAAAAATTTAAATTATAAGAATTAAATTAAAAATTAAATGAAATTATAAGAATTGAAAATGTAACTTTTTTCAAAATTGATATAATTTTGACCAAAAAAATTAAGTCGAAAATGTAATTTGAGTGTAATAATAGTGTAGTGTGAGAAAGTGACAAGAACAGAGGGATTGGAGAAAAAGAGAGAGCACATGGAATGCCATATGCCCAACACAATCCCTATGACCCAATCCGCCGACTGGTTTCCTTCTTGGAAACACCACCGCCCTTTTCCAAATATTTACGCGGTAGTTGATGTAATATGTTAATTTTAATTAAATTATTTTAAAAATATAAATTATTAAAAGAATAATTTCATTAAAATTATCACACCACGTCATAAAATTGCAAATATTAAATTCACCCCTCATTATTGCTTCAACTTTTTTTACTATCATCTTAATTATATAAGTAATAATCATGCCATCAACATGTATTCGCATTTTAGTGAATTTCCCTACTTTATTATTCGTCTATTGTCAAGTATTTTAATTTTATACTATAAATTGAGTTAAAATTTAAAATTTATTAAAATATTAAATTTCTTAATACTATGGAGATATTTTCAATCGAGAAATGATATTTGTCTTACAACAATGTTGGCTTTCTAATTTTTTGAATAAATAATTCGATTGTCTTTTTATTTTGAAAGATCCGAAGGCCGAATTTTTCCTCACCTTGTCCAAGACCTTTTATTATGTGTTTCTATTAAAAAAAAGTCATTTTTGTCCATTACTTTTATCTTAAAATTAATTTATTCTTTCAAAAATAAGATCTTCAAAACAAAAAAACTAAAGTCCTTTCTCAAATAAAAAATCAAATAAAAATTTTCTCAATATTATTATTATTTTTATTATAACTTCAAAATTTTAATATTTTACAATCAATATTTATAAGCAATCGTAATTTTTGTGAAAAAACATTCCGCAAACATGGTATATATATAGATTAAATATTAAAAAAGAGAGAGAGAGAGAGAGAGAGAGAGGAGAGAGGAGGGTTTTGTGGGGCTCAAGGTGGGTCCGTGGGAAAGTGCCAGGTGGCAGAGAGAGAAAGAGAGGAGTGGAGAGGCACATGGGTGGGTGTTAGCTTCAAGGGATTCATGTGAGCACATGTGCTTTCTCCCCTTTGTTTTTGTGTCCTCTCTTGTGGGTCCCCCCACCCCCTCCTACCTCTCCTTCTTTTTTACTTGCTTTTCCCTTTTTATCCCTCCCTCCTTCTCCCCCCTTTCTACCCTGCGCGTCTCCTTCTACATCTAAGAGATTATACCTAAATTTTCAAAAATTTTAATTTGAGAAAATGTTTTGTAGCAAGTTCTTTAAAAACAATATCATAAATGTATGAATTTTACATTCATGTTATGTTTCTTATAATTCAGTGTCAGAGTATTAGGATTTTACTAATAAGATATTACGCCACTTACAACAATAATTAATATTTTTTTATTACATTCTATTAATAATTTTTTTTATTACGTCCAATTAAGAAGTATAATCAATTTTTTGATTTTTAAATTTAAATTTAAAATATATATATATATATATATTTGAGATAAAATCTTTAATATATTTACAATTTTGAGTATATCAATACATTCAGTTATCATGTAAAAATATAATTATAATAATACTATTTCTTAAATTGATATTATTACAATTATGTCCTTTTATTATAATTGTGTGCATTAGTGCATTGAAAATTGTGAGTACATCAAAGATAATACCAATATTTGATTATAATTTTTAAAAGAGATGAAGAATAATGTTTTCATAAAAACAAAACAAAACAAATTATTAATTGGATATAATAAAAAATAATAAGAAAGTATTAATTATTATTGTTAATATAATTTTATTATTAAAATATTAAATATATTATAGCCATATAAAAATATAATTTTAAAAAAATGATTTGGAAAAAACTCAAATATATCTGAACCATAATTACATAAAAGAAATCAAGGTTTGAGTAATTTTGTTCAGAGTGTAATTTTAAAGGGGAATGAGATACATTGGACGAAATTTAAAGAGAAGGAGGGGGAGGGTAGTGCATGGACCACGCTCTTCTTATGGAGCGTGAAGCTCAGCGGCTGAATACTCCAATCCAAAACATGGTGGCTCATTGCGAAGCCAAAACCCAACCAGTGGTGGGACCAGCTTCGTTGGCATTGACATTTCTGGAGCTCAACAATAATTTAACATCTTCTTCACTTCTTCTTCTTCATTCTCCTCCTCCTGTGTGTGCCTCTCTCTCTCTCTCTCACACAACCTTTCTCACACAACCCCTTGTTATAACTCATCACACCTCTTCAATTCCGCCCTTCTCTCTCTCTCTCTCTCTCTCTTTCTATCTATCTATCTCTCTATCTATGGAAGCAGAAAATTCAGAAGAAACCCACATAACCATACCCACATTACACACAAAGCCAGAGAATGTCTCCCACAGTTCCCACATGGGCATCGGAGTTGGTCTCCGGCGAGACCATAGACGGCGGCGCAGAGAGCAAAACAGCAGCAGCAGGAAGAAGATGAAGACGAAGACGAAGATAATCGAGGAAGCTAGTGTTCAGAAGAAGAAAGAAGAAGAAGAAGAAGAAGAAGAAGAAGAGGATAGGGAAGAGATAGAGAGGAAGATAGAGGCATTGCAGAGGATAGTGCCAGGAGGGGAGTCGTTGGGGATGGACAAGCTGTTTGATGAAACTGCTGGGTATATAATGGCCTTGCAGTACCAAGTCAAAGGTTTGCGAGCTCTTTCCAGCTTCTTCGAGAGGTTAGAGAAGGAGAAGTCCAAACTTGGAGGTTGATGATGAATGCTAAACAACCATCAACACCAACAAGAAGAAGAAGAAGAAGAAGAAGCAGAAATTGTTCATGCTTCTTAGTTTTCATCACAGGCCAATTAGTTAGAAACTTCTTTTCTTTCTTTCTTTCTAGTTTTACTTTTCATTGGGATCAATGAATATTTCCCATGTCTTAGAATTTTTTTTTTTTTCATATTTCAAAGTTCTTAAATATGTTTCACCTTTTCTTTACTTGAATCTCCTAGTTAAACTGATTTTGACTTTTTTTTTTCTTTAGCTTACTAACAGTAAATAAATCTAAAAAATAAAAAAGAAGAAGGATAATCTGAGCATCCCCATGTTGATGGGTTGATATATTCCTACTTCACATGGAATGGAGGTAGGATAGTACTGAGTACTACTAAAGGAGTTATGAATTTTGAGCAAGTGTTGTAGGAATCTTACTCAGTCTCTGTGTACTGTGTATTCATACAGTGGCAGTGGTAGTGGAAAAAATTAGTGGTTTTGATGTACTAATTTAGTATATTAATTTTAATAAAATTATTTAAAAAAATAATTTTATTAAAATTAGTATATCAAATTAACTATTATGTCCGACCAATATTTTTTTCGTGGAAGTAACAGTGTCATTGGAAGGGAAGCTGATGGTGGCATTATGGTGTGATGTGTGGCTTAGCATTGCTGATGCATGAATGTGGGCTGGGGCAGGCTTTTCCATCTTGGCCCACTGGGCCCACTCTGTTATGTCCATAATCTGAATGACGCCATAAATTGTGCAAAAGTAGCATTGCAAATGGTAGGCATTAGTGGGGCTATGTTTAAATCTCTTTTAATAACAGCATTTGGAAAAAAAGGGCTCTCAACTCTGAACACAGGAGAGAGAGAGAGAGAGAGAGAGCATTTGCTTGGAATGCACATGGCTTCTTTGTTTTTGAAGTTGGATCATCTTGAGGAATTTGCATGAGGTTCACATTTTGTTTGGTCTCTAGGTTTGCAGTTTGATCTTGTGAAGTTAAGATAAAGCCCCAAATTGATTACAAAGTCATACTTTAAGATTGGATATGTTTTATTTGATCCTTCATTTTTTTAAAAAATATTAAATTTAATTCTTTAAATTTTGGGTTTAGAATTTAGTAACGAGATTATATTAATAATTTAAAAAAAAAATATTTTAGACATATTAAAAACTAAAATAATAATTTTATAATAGATAAAAGACAAAAAAAACTATTTTTGCCGTGATTTCTATTCACTTCACCTACTTATGCTCAATCAACAAGCTTCTTTCCGCGCAAATCATGATAACAATAAATTACACTTGATATATTTCTTTTCTTGTTTTAGTAATATCATTTAACACTCCTAATATCTTATATATTGGAAAAACCTTTATTATTGTTAAATTTTTGCTAATAAAATGAACTTCCTCAATAAGACATTTGTCATCCAAAGCAAAGTACAAATTCATATTAAACCTTGACATCACAACTATGGATCATTGATGAAAAAAATAATAATATGAGAAGTATTTATAATATATATGGAGAGGCGAATAAAAATTTTAAACCAAAAAATATATTAAGTATCATATTATTATAATTTATTAGAAAATATATGATATTTTTTTGTCCCCTTTTAACTTGATCCTTTTCTACTATCATCACTAGAGCTATGCATTTATATATAAGAAAAATTAATCATTTAGTCTCTATATTTTATTTCTTTTCAAATTAGTCTTTATTGTTTCAGAAATTTTCAATTCAATCCCTGTTGTTAGGTGGACTATCAGCACTGCTAATGTAATGTTAATTTTAATTATCTCCTACTGCACAACATATAGGGGATATCCTTTGCCTCCCATAATAGTCCAAGTGTTTAATACCGTGTGTTTCTCACCTTTGTATTTTATCCATGAAAATATTTTTTACCTCGTACTAATTATTGGGCCTCAACTTCTGTTGAAAATACTCGTAATTGGATGTCGACGGCCCAAAGCCCAGGAATATGGGCTTCGAGTTGTCCAATTCCGACAGTTGGATATGGTGACCCTGTAAAGTTTCAAATCTGAACCGTTGTATACACTCCAAACAATAAACTGTGAACCGTTCGTTCCCTCTTTTACTCTTGGATTCCATCTTTTTTCCTAGTATTCTGAGAAAGTGAAAATGGAAAGTTGCGATCATTTTTAGCCAAATATCAGAACCCTAATCTTGCGAATCTTGCGCTCTCCAAAAACAAAGGTACAACTTTCTTTGTCCCTCTACCGGAAAAACGTCTCCGTTTGTCCTTGATTTTCTCGGAAACTTCTGCACTTATCACTGCCTCATTCTCTCCTTCGACTTCGAACAGCGCAGTGTAGTACTCAGGGTTTTGTTTTGCTCCGTCTATTGCGATGCTTTTTGAAACTTAGATTTGAATTCTTGCTTGATTCAGTTTCGCTGATCGTGGGATTCGATTGTTTTTCTTTGGCGTTTTCTTGGCTGCAGAGTGGTTTTTAACTTTTGTCTCCTTTTCTTGTAGAATCTTGACTATGGCGGATGACATGGTTGTCAATGGCGTTGCATCTGCGGGGGCTGATGATCAGTCCGGAGACAATTTTTTTGATGCAGATCAAAGCGGGAGCGATGTTCGTGTTGCAGAATTGAAGAAGAAGATCGAGGCGTTGGAGCGTGAGAGAGACGAGTTGGCGAATGAAAATGCAGAAAGGAAGGAGCAAATCAAAAAGTTGACTCTGGAGATTGATGACCTGAGAAGCGATGAAGCTGAGATGAAGAAGAAGATGGGTGAACTGGAGAGAGAGGTCGAGTGGTCCCAGGAGTCCAGGAAGGCGGCGCAAGTCATAGCGGCAAGAGCAGCTGAGCTCGAGACTGAGGTAGCGAGGCTTCAACATGACTCAATATCTGAGATGAGTGCTGCTGAGGAAGCTAGAGCAGAGGCAGATGAATTGAGGAAGGCTGTGGGAGATAAAGAATCGAGGGTTGAATATCTAGAAAGAGAAGTAGACAAATTAAGGCAAGCAAAAGCGGAAAGTGAGGTGAAGGTGAGGGATTTGGAGAAGAAAATCGGGGTTCTGGAAAAGAAGGAAATTGAAGAAAAGAGCAAGAGAATTAGGATTGAGGAGGGGTTGAGAGATAAGGTTAATGAAAAAGAGAGGGACATTCGAGATTTCAAGCAGAAGATTGAAGAGTTGGAAAAGGTCGTGGCAGGGAATGGATCTGAGTTGGAGAACTGGGTTCAAGAGAAAAAGAATTTGGAGGAGGCCTTGAGGGAATCCGAGGATAAAGCAAGAAGTATGGAATTAAATATCCTTCAGTTACGTCAGGAAGCAAGTGAAGCTGAGAACGTTATCTGTACACTGAGGGAGAAGATAAATGGGGCAGTGAACGGAGCTATAAACGGCATAGATGGTGAGGTGAATGGGTTGAAGGGATTGAAGCTGCAGTGGCCATTGGTGGCAGCAGGATCTACCGGAGCTATTGCTGCAGCAGCTGCTGTTGTCTATGTGTTTTATGGAAAACGTAGGTGATTTTCTGTGATCGCTGAATAACTAAGGTAGGGGAGAAATATGAATGGGATGACGAAGAATAGAGCGTAGGATCTACCAATTTAATAGTCACAAATATGCTTCAATTTTGATAGTCGTATCGAAATGCTTTTCTGGCTTTGTTTCTTAGCATATGAGTTCTGATTCATATTAAAGTTGGCAACTTGGCATACTTGTTTGGTACTTAGTGCGGTTTGAACAAATAAAGAGCCTGTTGTTAATGTGGATTTAATACGTCAGTTTCGAAATTGGGACGACGAGTTTGTTTGTGTCTAGTATATTACTTACTGGCGTCAATAATGATGGCGGCCAGCAACAGTGAGACTTTAGCTTTCACTTGGATGTCTTTTGCCTTATGTTGAGTTTAGCAGGAAGTAAAATGTAGCTGAAGGTTGTCAATAATCATATCACCTTTGGTCAGTTACTTCAATTATGAGGTTATATTCTTTCCCATTGTGAAATTTGGGGCGTGGGTACAATGTGTAGATTACATGTAGAACCAAGTTATCAAATCATACTTGATGGCTAGATGATGATTGCAGTTTTTGTCTGCCCTGGTGATCGGTGTTTTTCCTGGTTGTTATTGCCCTGATTGTATTTTATATCCTACATGACACTGTTTCTCAATAGTAAAGCCAGTTTTTCCATCATAGTTTTTTTGCTAGTCAGTTGTGTACTTAAATGTATTCTTTTGTTGAAAACAGATTTAGTACATTGTCGTTGGTTCAACTCTTTTTTTTTTCTTTTTTCCTTTTGGGTTCTGAGAACAAAAGTTGAGCAGGTCAGGTTGATGCCATGTCGGTTGCAATATAAAATCTATGCTGATTCACTTTGTTCATTCTATTTGGTTCACTTGGTTGGCTGGTTTAGGAACTGATTGGATGCACATTTACTCACTTTGAGAATAGGGTATCATAAGATGAATGACATGTCTAAATGGTGTAGTTCTTCACTCTTCGAGATTAGGCGTTATCTTTTATAACTCTTACATCAAGGTGAGTTTCCCTTTGCCTAACTATTTGTCGAGGATGTTTCAATAAGGTAATTAGAGAGTTTGTCTCAATCCTCCAGAGATGAGTTGATAGATTCTCAAAATTCATTTATAAGTCAATCAAACAAATTTTGAAATCAATACTAGAGCTAAAACATGCTGAATATTAGGATGAATAAAGCATGATTGTTTTATTTGAATGAATTTTCGAGGATAATATAATTTGTTTTTGGCCAAAATATTTTCTTTGGTTTAAAATGTGATTCAACTCCTTGTATGTTGCTCCGTTACAGCTTAGGTATCTTCTGGTATTTTTCATCCAAGTATAGCGGAGTAGTAGGGCGAGACTTGAGTCACCTAAAATCACTACTTTACCTCATGATTTGAAAATTATCATTCTCACCCTTGTTGTTTAATGATTGTTACTCTACTATTTAAATCTGCCATGAAACACCTTTGTATACGGGTCTGGATACAGTGCTCCAAAGTATTGCGTGCCATTGAATCGTACAATTATTTTATTTGAGGTGTTAGATTAAATTTTGAAGACTGTGGTAAGAAAAATAATTTTTTGACCACGTATGGTCTTCAAAATTAATTTAAACCATTAAATTTTTTTTTTTTTTTTAATTTTAATGGTTAAATATGTACATTTAAGGAGAAATGTATTGAATCTAATATATATATATATATATATATATATATATATATATATTGATGTATGTATGCACACATAACATAATTTGGCACCAAACAAAGAACACTAGCTAAGCTTTTGCAGGAGGAAAATCTGATTATTTTTTCTAAAATTATTTGTTTTAGTTGAATGAGATGTTTGGCTTAGCTTCTGAAGAGAAATTATGTCTTATGGGAAGTAGATTTGATAATTGATTGAGTTTTTAAAATTCATGTTTGGATTCGAATTTAAAAATGTCAGCCTTTTTTTTTTAATTAGATTTTTTTATTCGTGTTTTTATACATATTTTTTTAGTTGAATTTATTAGGTTAAGCTAATTTTTAAAAATTATGATAAAGTTTATTTTTTATTTAGAACTTGAGATGATTTATTCGGTTAATTGTTATTATTATGTATAGAAAATTTATAAATACAAATAAGTTATTGTATTGACATAAATTCTTTAAAAGAGAGAATTATGTTTTATTTCTTTACATGTTACATTAAGTTTTTTCAAAATAATAAATTTTTTCTCATTAAAAAAATATTAATTCAAGTATTTTTTAAGGTTCAGATCGAGTTTTAAAAAATGTTCGAACTTAGCCTATTTTACAAAATGAGTTATTCATAATTGAGTAGTTTTAGTTCAGGCTTTAATTTTTTAAATAGGATTTATTGGGCTAAATAAATTTTTTAAATTATAATTAAGTCTAATAGAAAGGAAGTAAAAATTTATTTTTTTTGAAGCAAAAAGTAGAAAATTATTTTTAAATAAGCACTCAAATTCAGTGATTACTATAATTACTTGAACCTTTTCAAACCTATGCATGTCTATTTTTTGGTAATTCAATGATAAAAAGTATTTTTTGCAAAGATTTTCCAAACACATTAATACTGATAAAATAACTTACTAAATGATATTTTCAAACACAAGGTGCTTCTCTCTCGTGTTACATTTTTTGAAACTCCTTGACAAAAATATTCAAAATAAGCAAAAATTCACAGCAATTCTAAGGCTCTTCAAGATAAAAATTGAAGTTGTAGTGAAAAAAGGATCTAATGCTGCACACCACATTGCATTGTGCACTGTGGACAATTGGATTAAAGTGGGTCCTGCTTTGATCTATGTTCGGCCATGATTTAACAGTCGACATTATACAACATTGGATCATTGCTTGTTGCAGTATGTGTTCTATGTAAAACGTTGGTAATTTTTTGGATCAAAGTGACAAAGTGAGGCGAGGAATAAGGAAATGAAGAATAGAGACTAGGGTCTGTTTGACACATTATATAAAGTTTGATAAGATAATGTATGATAGTATAAAATTGGATAAGATAAAGCATAATAGTATAAGATTAGATAAGATGATGCCTAATAGTATAATGTTTAATAAGAATTTAATATTATAAAGTGTTTTATGTAACATTATATAAGATACTATATTGGATAAGATAATATGATTATATATTTAATGACAAACCATATAATACTAGATAAGATAAAAATTAATTATTTTGATAGAAATATTTTTAACTTTAATAAAATTATATTCAAAAAAATATTCAAAGAAAATGAATTTGATGTTTTTTTTTTTTTTGCCACTTATACAAATTCATACCGATAGTAATATATCAATCCACATTTAAGGTGGAATGGGAAAAATTAAAATTTGACATAAAGAATAAATGAGTAAAACCTATTTGGTACTTGACATATAGAATATTTCTCAATTTGGTCCCTCACAAATATGATATTTCTCAATTTGGTCTCTCATAAATAAAATTATTATCAATAATGTCTTTTATATTTTTTCAATTAACTTATTTTTTGTGGATATTATTGATAACAATTTTATTTGTAAGGATCAAATAGAGAAATGTCTATATGTGAGGGTTGAATTGAGAAGACAATTTTGTGAAGGGATGGATTGAACGGATAATTCTGTAAGGGCACAAATTGAAAAGTATTTTATTTGCAAAGGACCAAATTGGGGAAAAAATTCTATGAGTTACATATTTTACGTTAACATACTTTTTTAGAATATTAATGTTAACAATTTTATTTATGAGGGATCAAATTGAAAAATATATTATATGTGAGGGACCAAATTGAATATAAATTATATGAGTTTCATTTATTAAATTAATTTGTTTCTTGAGGATATTATTGATAATAATTTTATTTGTGAGGGATCAAATGAAGAAATATACATATGTGAGGGACTAAATTGAGAAAACAATTCTATAAGGGATCAACTTGAAAAATATCTTATAAATGAGGGACCAAATTGAAATTAAGTTTTATCAGTTTGTAGTTATTAAATTAATTTGTCTTGTAAGGATATTATTGATAATAATTTTATTTGTGAGAGATTCAATAGAAAAATATATAAATATGAGGGACTAAATTGAATGACAATACTATGAGAGATCATATTGAAAATATCTTATATGATAGGGACCAAATTGAAAATTTTTTCATGAGTTAGTATTTATTAAATTAACTTATTTTTATAATATATATATATATATATATGTAATATAATATAATTATAAAAAATATTATAATATATATTTTTTAAGTTGACCAAAAAAATTAACTTATTTTTTAGGATATTATTGATAAATATTTTATTTGTAAAGGATCAAATGAAAAAATATATAAATGTAAGTGACTAAATTAGAAAGACAATTCAGTTAAAGACTAGATTTAAAATATAATGAGGAATCAAATTAAAAAAATATCTTATCTATAAGGGACTAAACTAAAAAAAATTTCTATAAGAGTAGATTGAAAAATATCTTATATGTGAGTGACTAAAAAAATTTTACTAAAAAAGACAAAATATTTTATTAATATAATCAAACTTAATCAACTTAAGAGAGCCAGTATTAATAATACGATATTCCACCGTATTAAATGTGATTAACTAGAGTTGATAGTATAAGCATATATAATCAATTGTATGCACCAAACACATGTTAAAGGTTAACCATATTATCTAAGCTTATACAATCTAACTTTATATGATGTCTAAATGCATTCTTGAATTTACTAATTTAATGGTCACAAATATGCTTCAATTTTAATAGTTATGCTTTCTCGCTTAGTTTTTGTAGCCTGAGTTTTGATTCATATTAAAGTTGACAAACTTCTTGATCTGATGTTGGTTGTAAATTTGCTACTCATGAGATTAAATGCAGAGCATAGAGGAATAGCTCGATAGTTAAGGTTTTTTATGTTAATTTGAGTGATCTCATACTCAATTATAATAAGAAAATATATACTATAAAATATAAACAATCAATTAGTTTATATATATATATATATATATATTGAAGGGATCCTCCGGCTTACTGAGATATTGTACTTTTAAAAATGGAACAATAAAGCATGAAGCATTATGACATGTCTAAACATAATCACACACATGTTGCCAGCTCTTAAATCAGTCAAAGCTCTCCAGATTGCTGAATGGTTTGGAGTGTACACACTTCCTTGTCACTATTTCCATATCATTACAGATTATTTAATTAATTCTATCCAAATTTATTTAGTCAAATATTCTATTGAAATTAATTTAATTTGTGATACATTCATATCATTAAAAAACAAATTTACAGAAGGACTATCATTCTATTTATCATTAAGCATCAAAATGATACGTTATTTATGAGGCACAATTTGATCCCTTCTTTATCTAAAATAACAAACCCTATGAAATTATACTAATTATTAATTAATAAAAGTATATACATAGTTAGATAGATCCCCCATTTTTATATTATGACAATTTTATTCTTTACAAATTAAAAATAATAAATTAGTCATTTAAAAATCTCATTTTATATAAAATTAATCTTTTATTGATATAAATTAAAAGATTAATTTTGTATAAATTTAAATTTGTAAGAGATTAATTTTGTATAAATTAAATTTGTAATAGATTAATTTGTCACAATCAAAAAAATTTAATTGTCACAATGTACAAAAGTAAAATACCAGTTTTGTAATTTTCTCTGCGTAGTCATCATGCTAGTTAACAAAATTAGAAAAGAATTACTTGCAAACTAATGAAGGGATAGGAGAAAAATGAAATGCAAGAAATGAAACAAGAATGAGATTACATTTTATATAGAGGCAGAGACGTGCAGAACAGAAAGTCACAATCAATCCCTTGACAATCTTGACATAAAAGAATGATAAGTAACATAAAATACAGCAACAGAGAAGAATTTATAATGATAACAAATCTCAGTTCATGGCCATTCACAATATAAAATTATACCTCATTTTCCTCAAGAGAGAAACAAAACAATGAAACATCCGGATCCAAGCAAAACACATTCACACACCTAAAAGAATAAGCCTCTCAATCTGGCCTTCAAAATATACTCAAGCAACAAAGAAAGTTTGCCTCCATTTGAAAAGTTTGACTTCACACCAACGGATTATGCAGTGTCTCCTTTTAAGATGATCTGCTCTATGACAATGAAAAATCAAGTAAGCAAATTGTTCATAAATGGAAACACCTCCAATCAAAACCTTATTTTCTAAAACATAAAATAAACAGCAAAAAGGGTAAATGCTGCATTGACTCAGAAGGCCCTCTCAGTCTTGTGCAATATCAGAGGAAAAAGAAATGAAAACTCACTCCAAATTATGGATACATGAATCAAACTATGTGTGAACTTCAACTCATTAAAAGTTTTAGGCTGGTTTAGTTAACTTATTGAATAGACAAGCTTGAGATATATATGAGGTTTGTTTAGTTAAATAAGACAAACACATAATCAGCCAAGGGACAAACACATTGCAGGCCTTCTAAAGACAAAAGATGGTGGACTATAATGAAATTACAGGCAATTTCAGCTAGGGTAAACTATCATGAATTAGCTCTATTTATTTATTTTTTTGGGTGCATAATCTGACATAAACACAGTTACGAAAATGTCACTGCTAAAAGTTGAACCTTATGTGCAACTGGTAGCTCGGCAGAACAAGCCTCAGACTTTTATGCTCAAACAAGTTAAGGATGGTTTCTTTCAAAGACAACCCAAGTTAAATACAATCAAAGTTAAAAAGATAAAGAGCTAAATTGGCAAGGATGACGTTGATCTACTTAAGTATATATTAAGAAAAATCCTTGAGACTCACGCCATGTCAAACTATTTAAGCATTTAAAGGAACTAACTCTTTACTAATGCTGCCAGAGATGTTATTAATTTTGATCATCTTAATCTCAGACTATTTGCTATCTTAAGATTTTACTGATATCCATGATTCTTTCAAGACATTAATTCCAAACTAACCTATGCTATTAAGGTCATTGCTTAAGACTCACTGGATAGATCTGAAAGAACATTATATTTCTAGTGATAGTGAGAAAGGGAAATCTGAAGTTCAAAGTTTAAAAGACAGATAGATAAAGAGTATAAATTAACCGCAAACATTTTCTGTCAAATTATGTTTATCATAGTGTTAGTCATTAATCTTCAGACCTATTAAAGACAGCATGCATATTTGATCAATCATTCAGAAGTTTTGTTGGCTAAAACACAAATCTCCAACCAGATTTATTCACCTTGTATTATCTATCTTCATGCCTCTGAAACAGAAACTCAAAAAGTCCACAGCAACTACTCCAAGAACCGTGTTGCCGTTGAGCGGCTGATGCAGTGGTCTGCCACACAGCATATATCATTGAAACATTAGATATAAGGAAAAGAAAAAAACACTAGCACAGGTATTCATATGAAATTATCTAAGAAGCCTAATCCTGTCACTGATGCTCTTGATAAAATATGAAGTGAATAGGTGTAATTCGAAGTATTTCACTGTGTGTGATATAAATATCAGATCCTCTGCAGTCGATGTGGAATTTTGCGGCATGAATCACATGAATGTGAGCTGTCTAATTCAGATCCACCCCACGTCATATGCAGTTAAAGAGAGATAAATTTAGCTTCTAAAGTTGGATTCTGTAAATTTTATTCCTCTCCAACTGCATTAGCCTGACTGTAGAGGATCTGGTTTGATCTGATATGTCCTATTTGTCAGTCTCCTACCTGATTTTCAGTGCTTCTAGGTATTTCAGTCTTCTCCTGCAGGGTGGAACTAGGGGTTTCAGCAGCAGCAACATCTGCTGATGGTTGCAAGGATTTCTTAGCATCTTCTTCCTTGGATGACTCTTGGACAACTGTTGATTCCTCAACTTTCACATCTTCAGCTGGCAACTTTGTTTCTATACTCTCATCTGGTTTTACAATAGTTGTCTCAGTTTCCTTTGGTACCACATCACTTGGAGGCACAGAAGAATCACTACTCTTCAATCCTTCGTTTGTTTCATCCGAGGGCAATTCTTTACTCTCTGAAGAAGCCAATTTACCTTCATCAGCCTCAGTCGTTTCAACTGCTTCAGTTTCTCTTGAACTTTCATCCGCTATAGCTGAAGGAAGCACATTTGTCTCCTCTGAAGGATCCGGTTCTTTTTCCTCAAACCTCTCCTCAGTCTCTTCAGTGATCTGCAGTTCTTTTTCCTGAGTCTCCTCCTGCTTCGATTCTGCATCATCTGGTTCTTTTACTGCTTCAATAGTAGCCTCAAAAGCCCTTTCTGTTACTTCCACTTTCCCTGATTCAACAAGCATGCTTTCCTCCACATTCTCTATCACAATATTTGAACGTTCACCCTCTTGGGTTTCAGCAGCAACTTCACCACCGAGTTCAACAATTGATTTGACCTCTTCTACATCAATACCAATCACCTCAGTACCTTCACTCTGAGATTCTACTTTTTTGGTCTCTTGGACAGATCCTTCCATTTTGTTATGACCTGCAGAAACTGGAAACCCCTTTTCCTTCTCTTCAACTACCAAATACAGATGCTTTTCACTATTGGGTCTCAGAGAGTCATTCCCAATGCGACCGTTTTGCTCCCTGAGGACTTTCAGATCAACCTCGCCTAAACCAATTTATTACGAGAAAAGAAAAGAAAAGAAAAGGTGCAGTGTTAATGCATATTAGAAATTAATTTTAAAACATAAGATAATGAAACATGACCATCAAAGGCTTAATAATGAAGCAATCATTAAAGAAGAATGGAAGATAGGGAGATATGGTAGATGAAGATTTAATAAGAGAGAGCAAGAGAGAGTGAAGAATCAATCACCTTGGGATTGAACAGCAGGCGAAGAATGGTCGTTGGGTTGTGCAGTAGCAGTAAAAAACTTCGCTTTCTTGGATTGTTTGTTTGATTTCTTCCTTGAAGATGAACGTGGAGGCATGCTTGCTGTCTAGCTAACTGGGTGGCTGACTGGTTGGTGGTAATTTCAGAATTCAGAGAGAGAATGGTAGATGAAACATTCTAGATTGATGCTTTTCGAGTTGATTGAAATGCTTTTGCCCTTTAAATTTTTGTTTTTTTTTGTTTTTGTGTTGTTTGGTTTTTTCTTTTGATCGGTATGTTACACTGTGCATATGACTTTTATATGGGAAAGCGATTTGAAATTGAAACGCCAATGGAGGGAAAATAAAGCGTCATGGCAAATTGGGTTGGAAATTCCAAACGCGAAAGAACAGAGAGACATGCAGAATTGGAAAGAAGGTTCCTTTTGACGAAGTCATGGGCTTAGTTTTGGAGAAAATTACAAAATTGATATTTCAATAATAGTTTAATCATTTATAAATTAATTTTGACAAATTAATATATTAAAAATATAAATTTAATTCTTTTATTTAGATTAATAAAATATTAATTTTATATAAAATAAAATTTATGAAAAATTGACTTGTTATTATTAATTTGTAAGAGGTTAAAATTGTCACAAATAGAAAAGTGATAATTAATTTAATATTTTTATCTTAATTTTTGTGTTCGGATAAATTATAGTTTTATGATTGTCTTTTAGTTAGTTTGGCTTTTTGTGGTATGACCGTTTAATTCAACTTTGATGTTGTTTGTTAGTTAATAAGTAGTTATTTTGTAATATCTTTTTGTCTTAATGTTCATAGACCCCCACTTTTTAAGCTGTGTGTACAATGATATTTGGTTTAGAGTTTTTAATTGAGCTTTCCTGTTTGCTTGGTTAACGTTTAATTATTTTGTAATATTCAAACTGAATTTTTATGCACGTGCATCTTTTAAGTTGTGCACATTGACTAAGCTAGTCTTCAAAAAAAAATTATAATAAAAGGATAAAAAATTTAAAATATTTGTTATAAAAGATTTTAAATTTTAAAACTATTACAAGAACATTTTTTAATTTACGAAGGACGTTTTTATCCTATAATTTTGTAAATACATAAGAAAAGGGTCATATTACAGAATTTTTTAATCTCTATACATAGGAGTCCAATTGGACCCAGTATTGGATTTACATAAAACTCAACTTGCCTATTATTTTTATTTTATTTAATAACTTTTATTCATTATAAATTCTTAGAATATTAATTCTTTTCAAATTGTAATTACTTTTTATTTCAAATAATAAATTTTTACAATTTTTCTTTTCATTTTTTTAATAATAAAAAAATTCATTTAAAGATGATTCCAAAACTTCTTAATTATTAAAATAAAATGAGTTGGCTAAACATACTTCTCTGGGCTCAAGTTTGCTTCAAATAGGTCCCTGCCCTATATTTTTATTGGAAAAAACATTTATCTAATTGAATTAAAATTAATACTCGAGATAATGAATATAATAAACAATATAATTATCACCCCTAACATGTTTTCCCCCATAATAACTTTTACAAAAAGATTTAACACTTTAATTATAATATAAATCTATTGAAATTTAAAAAATATTATAATATGATGAAAATCTTTATCCGACAAAAATCAGGGAAAGTTCTCAACATTCATAACAAATCTTTGACACCGAATTAATAATTCAAATGTTCTTACCAAAACTCACGATCTATGAAAAAACTATAAGTAGTTTAGTAATATTAGAAAATTTAGTAATATTCTGAAAAAGCTATGTAACTTTTTCTCTATGTGCTAGTCAATATTTCCTAATGTATTCGTACAGTGTTTTCAACGAATTGACCAATTTTATGGTCTTTTGGTGCTATTATTGATTATTGATGTTAACATTCAATTTATTCCAACAAATTGCTTTAAAACCCTATGAGGAGGCACTTTAACTGTCAACTAACATTTAAAGTTAAATTGCTAGTATGCCATATATACAGAAAATTCAAAATATAAATAAAATTAAAAAAATACCCTTTTAGTTCATTACTTGTCATAAAATTGTCATTTTAGTCTTTTACTTATTAAAATGTTCAAAATGATTATTTACTCATAAGAAAATATCATGATTTCATACTGTTTAAAAAATGATTAAATTTAGTGTCTTTACTAAATCATAAATTTTAAATTTAAGAGGCTAAATTTAATTTTTTTTTTTTTAAAATTAGTTGGTCAAATATGACATTTTTCATTAAATGAAAATCTATTTTGGGTATTTTAGTTAGTGAAGGACCAAAATGATAATATTATAATAAGTGAAGGATCAAAAAGATATTTTATTCTAAATAAAACAAACATTTAATTATAAAATTACTCATCATCTATGTGATTATATTAAGATTTGTAAGTGATATATCATAAAGTAATAGCAATTGAATAAACATATGAATAAAACATTTTAAATCACATTAAACCATATTAATTTAAAACTAGATTATAGTGCTAATTTACATACTTAGGGTAAATTAATAAACGAGAATATAATATCTCAGTATATGATTATATTTCATACTTCATTCGATTGACGTAAATTCAATTCTAATAAAAAATATTTTCTTCCCCACTTTATGACGTAATATAATTTCTTAAACTTTATTAACTATTTTATTTTATCTCTAACGTTGGCAATTCATAAATTTAGATTTTTTTGCATTTGACATTCTAAATGTAGTGTGCTTTAAGAGAATTTAAACCAAAGAATTTAGTGAATATTCACAAAATATAAATAATTTTTATTCAATAATTTAAATTTTATCAAATTCATTAATATGTGAATATCCAAATAAAAGAAAATCATTTTCGGCAATTCAGTTTGATGTCCCTTTGAAATGTGTTAGATAGTACTATAATAAAAACAAATTTCAATATAAATTTACATTAGAGAAAAAAGTTAATTAAAAAGGTAAATTACTTATAGCAAAGAAAAAATTAAAAAAATTTTTTTGAATGCACTAAAACACTTAATTATAATGTCAAAATATAATTATAATATTATTATTTTTTATTAATAATATTACAATTATATTTTTATATTATAATATTTATATTAATATATTTAAAATTATAAATATATAAAAAATAACTTCACGAGTTTTTATTATTAAGTTGAATTGATAATATATTAATAATTATGGTATGAACCAAAACATAATATCATATTATTTGAAACATTTTTTTTTGTGGTGTCCGGATTCAAGGACAAATTATTATTTAGTCACAAACAAAAATAAAAAATTAAGTAAACATTTTTTTTTGGGTCGAAAATTAAGTTAGTCCATCCTAAAAGCCTCGATGCAAAGTACGATTCAAACCCCACACACCCAAAAACCAAACCCCTAATTTTCCAACTTCATCGTCTTCCTCGCGCCGTGTCTGTAAACCCCAAAACTACAGCTCAAACCCTTGTTGCTCATGGCTGTGGCGAACCAAGCACCCCCATCCTCTACAACCATCGAAAGGGTCAACCCCAAAACGGTGGAACAAGCCGTGAAGTCCCTCCTGAAATGGAGGACTTCCAAGTCCCAGCACGAAAAGCCTAAGCTTTTTGATCAAGACGACGAGTTCTTCTACCTCATTCTCACCCTGAAGAAAATCCCGCAAAAGGATCGCGTTAATCCCTATAAGATTCTTCTCCCACGTTCTCTTCTCTCGGAATTCTCGGAGCTCTGTTTGATCATCGATGACAGACCCAAGTCAAATCTCACCAAAGAAGAGGCGCAGAAGAAGATCAAATCGGAAAACATACCCGTTTCGCAAGTCTTGAAGCTCTCCAAGCTCAAGTCCGATTATCGTCCGTTCGAGGCGAAGCGGAAGCTGTGTGATTCTTACAACATGTTTTTCGCGGACAAGAGGGTGATTCCGCTGTTGCCGAGGCTATTGGGTAAGCACTTCTATAAGAAGAAGAAGATTCCTGTGCCATTGGATTTGACGCATAAGAATTGGAAAGAGCAGATTGAGAAGGCGTGTTCTTCAGCATTGTTGTTTCTAGGGACAGGTACGTGTAGTGTGATGAGAGTAGCCAAAGTGTCAATGGATAAGGATGACATTGTTGAGAATGTGGTTGCTGCTATTAATGGTGTAGCAGAAATTGTGCCCAAAAAGTGGGGGAATGTAAGGTCGCTTCACTTGAAGCTCTTGGAGTCGCTTGCATTGCCTATATATCAGACAGTTCCAGATATGAAATTGAAGATTGAGGGAATTATAGACAAGGAAGCTCGGCTGGATGAGAAGGTGGAAGAAGGTAAGAAGGATCAGAAAGTGGGCAAGAAGAAAGGGAAAATTCATGAAGTTAGGTATATGGATTCTATTATTGGTGAGGAACTCAATAAAGTTAATGATTTAGATAGCGAAGATGATGCGAACATTGAGGAAGAAGATGGTGAGGATGAGGAAATGGGTAGTAGAATATTGATGGATAAGACAAGGAAGAAAGCAGATAAAATGGACAAGGATAAAGATGGGGTATAGGAAAGAAAGATGGTTTCTCCGCCAAAGGGATGGAGGATAATCTTATCAAGCAAAACAAAAATGAATTACCTTTGGAGGATGCAGAGTCTGGCAAAAAGAAGAAGAAAAGTGGACTAGTTAAGTCAAAATCAGAAAGTAGAGATATGATAGTAAAAACCAAGAAAACTAAGAAGGCTGCATAAGCTGAGTGGAGAAGTCAAAGAGGATTTGCTTATTAAGTCCTCTGGCAGATTTTGTTTTTGAGCATTCATTGTGGTAAATCTAGTTATCCGTTTTGGTTATTGTATGAATTACACAAATTAATTACATTGCTTATACATGAGCTATGGCCCAAAATTTAAAATTTTTTTTCTCAGTTCTGATGGTACTGTATTTTGCGTTAATTCGATGCCAACCTTTAGTTGCTACAAATGGCTGGTGAATCCCAAAGCGTTTATTAAAGAGGTGATAAGAAAATGCTTTTTGTGACTGCTGTTTTCACTTCCTGTTGTAAGATTCTTACATCACACTTGATCCTCTGTTGTTTTGTAACCTAATAACATGATTGTTGTGTAGTGTTCTTCTTTTAGTGTTGTGCTCTGTATTCCCTTTGGGGCATCTAATTTGGGGAATAAAGAAGATATTGGGAAGAGTTATATCAGGAATGATCTAGTTTGTACTTTGTACCACTAGTTTAATTAGTCCTATTACAAAAAATTAGGAAGGCAAGGGGGTCTCTGGTTTTAAAATATGTCTTGGATTCAATGATTGTGATCTCCTTTTGCTTCTGTTTGAATATTTCAGTTTCTCCATTACATTTTGTTTGATATCTTATTGAATTGTTGGGCCCTTTTTGGTGAGCCGTAGGGGTTTGTACTTTAGTATACTTCCTTAGTCACAGGCAACATCCTCACTCTGTATTGTTTTGGGTTAATGTCTAGTGATTATTTCGTTGAGAGCAGATCTCTCTTTTTGTTTGTACTATAAGTTGTCAGATGTTGAAATTTCTGCGGGACTCTAATCTGATTCATTTGAAATTGTACATCAAGACTTTTACCCAGCTTCCACAGCTTGTTAGCTAATGATTGCTGGTATATTAATTCTGGAATTGCCAGTTTAAAGAGGCCAGATTCATCTTGTTTTTTGTGCCAATCACCTTTTGGGAGTAATATAGAGAGAGAGAGAGAGAGAGAGAGAGAAAGAGAGAGAGAGAGAGAGGGGGCTAAGTAGGTTTATCCTCTTTTGGTAGTTGAACTCTTTAGATGATGAAGTTCCAAGAATTTCAACAATCTATTCCCTTCTCTCGCCTTGTTTTTCCATTTTCGTCACCACATATATCTTCCACTAGCGTGTGCTTGTGTTTTCTAATCTCGCCCATGGATCACCTGCTTAGTTATATATGAATATTCTGTTGAACATTCTAAGCTAGTGTTACATGAATATTCTGTTGGACTTGGTATGATTAAGATTTTATTTCTCAAACAACTGAGTACTTTAAATTAGTTCAAATGATTATTTAACCCTTTACCTAATGATTTGATAACTAAACAGCAAATAAATTACATGTGATATTGTATATATTTTTGGGAACATTTTATGTTTCTTGTTAGTCATAATGCAATTAATTATTAAATACTAAATAATATCGTAATTATTAAGTTTAAAGTACAGTAATAAATTTATTAAAATGAAAAAATTATTTTATTATATTTGATAATATTTAATACTTAATTACATAATTAATTAAAAAATTAATATAATATTCCTAACTCTCGAAAAAAAAATTGGTTATCACTATATAATTGTGGATATAGACAATTCGCAAAACAAATGCAGAACTTAAATGATGAGAACACGGTCAGAAATATTATATATTAATGAATTATTCAATGTTTCTGAATTTCCATTTTTGTTAACCTTAATAACTAAGAGATAGATATTTTATAGAATCGAACTTATTATTTTTGTCACTCCACATAAGGAAAAGAACATTCTTAATGAAAGTCAAAATAAGTGATTTGAAAAACAATTTGCACTTCCATATGTACAATAACGAAACAAATGACATAAGAAAAAGACATTACACATTAGGACGTTTTATTCATAAAAGGCATTTATTATAACTCGATTAAATACTCATGATGTACTTATATGGTAAATAAATAAAAATAAACTAAATTGTGACATGTTCCAGCGGAAACATAACGGTTTGGTTTTTATTTTTTGTTACAGGATAAAAATTTAATAATTTATATTTATAATTGACAAATATGTTTACATATATCAATTAATATAATTGTCTGTAGTAATTAATAAAATTTTAAATTATTAAACTTTTATTTAATAATTCAGAGTGTTTAAACATGACCCTTATGTTCGTATTAAAATATGATAAAATTTAAAAACATTTCAGTGTTTTTAGTTGGCTAGGTACACGGGCAAATACAAGTATACCTTCAAAATTTTGCAACTCAATTCATATATTGCATATTAGAAGAATAAAATAGTATTATAATAGGCTATATATTGAAAATAAAATAAAAGTTTGAGTAACATCCTATCTTAGTTATTCATTTGTTAGTTTATTCTTAATTTGATTCTTCATTAATTTTTATTCTCAATTTTATTCTTTATTTATTATCAATTTAGTTCTTTTTTATCAATTTATTCTTAATTTGATCTCTTGCTAATTTAAATGTTCGCACATATAGTTCTTTAGTCTTAATTAAATGAAAAGAATCAATTTGAAAACATGTTGATAAGTGAGGGATTAAATTGAGAATAAAAATTAATAAGGAACCAAATTGAGAAATAGTTAATAAGTGAGGGGTCAAAATAAAGTTTTACTTTGACAAATTTTATATATAACTTTGGTTTGAGAATCCAACTTGAGACCATTAACATCTTTTAATATCTATTTTTCCATTAGCCATTGGGGTAAATGCAAAATTTTTGTATAATGACATGACAAATAAAAATAAAATTCATAGAAAAATATAATTAAAATTATATTAATTGAAAATTTTAATTATATGAGTGCAATTGAAGATTCAAGATAAACTTATTAAACCACCTCTATAGTATTGCTTTTTCTTTATAATGATAAATGACAAATTTACATTCAACTTGTTATTATTATTATTATTATTTTTTTGGCATCCACCACTTATATATGTATACATGTTTGTATGTATATATGAATGTAGGTGTATGTATAATATAAGCCTTTGCTAAATATTATCAGAATACAATTTTTATTGTATATTTATTCTAATTATGCAATTATATATTTTAATAGCTATTTATTAGTAAAAACAAATTTTTATGAATTTACATTATAAGTCTACATAATTTTTTTAAGTAATTTGTCTAAACTTACGAGTATGATAATTTTAAAAGTTAGATATATGGTTCACATAATATAATTCAAAATTTAAGCCAAATACGTGTTCGGAAAAAATGATTCTCTAGGTTGTTTTTTATTTTATTTCATTTGATGTGCATGTCAAAATTTTTCTTTGTGAAGAATCAATAAGAATTCAACAAATTCTGCTAAAGACAGTTCTCCAAGGGTGTTACTTTCATTACAACAACGACAACATTAATTGTTGCCTAAACTTAATTATATATTAGAATTTGCATGTTTCTGGTTATATATAGAAAACTTACGAATTTGAATTCAAGTTTCTTAGAGAAAGAAAATATAGGCTAATTTTAGAATCGGAATGACACATATGATTATAGTTTTCAATTTCATTGTGCTCAAAATCATAGTAGTTCAATCCAATAACTCGCCATCTCCAGCTACTCTTTCCGCCGCTATAGCCATTGTACCTTCTTCTCATGAACTACTGAACTTTAAACGTAAGCCATGCTATGAAATTTGTAAGGAGTATTGCTCACACAAGATCTCTAAATTGGGATTCAAAAGTAAAGACAGGAGATTATATATGGTTTTTTTTTCTTTGACTGACAGGTGCAGTTACAGTTATTAAATAACTGACATACTATGTCGCCTTTTTAATTAATCTGGATTTTCTCAACCAGACAATGTTATTTGATTCTTTTAGCATGGAGTCCGAGGAATGAGAATACGAGTGAAAAAATTAAAAATAAATTAGGTATATTTGAATGAATATAAAAAAGAATAGAAATATTATGTACTGCATTATTATTTGGTAGGACGAATTAGTTTAAGAATGGAGGAAAAGGATATTGAAGTAATCATAATACTACCTTAACGAAAAAATAGATTAAAGAAATAAAATGCCTTTTAAGTTTTAAAAATTTTAATTTTAATTAAGTAAATGTTATTAATAAAGGAAATGAGAATATGAATAAAAAAAAAAAATAAAAGTAAGTTCAGTATATTTGGCTGCATTTGGAAAGAGATATAAATGTTATGTATTGCATTATTTGGTAGGAGAAATTAGTTTAAGAACATAAATGTTTTAAAAAGGAATTCTTAGACATGGATAGATCTAATTGAAAATGTTCATCATTTGAGAACTGAATTACAAAAATAAATTTTAAATCGAGTCATTAATTTAATTTAAAATTTTCCACATCTTGCCCAACTGATATGTACTCATGCACAGTTCAAAATGTATAGTATGGTAATTATTGTTAATTAATTATGCATTCTCTACTAGAGAATTTCAATCACAAATTTTTAGTAGCGGATTTTTTGTTCTGGGAAACAGTACTTTAGGGTTAATTTATATGTTAGTCATATTTATTGATTTTAAAACAAAAAATTGAATGATGAGAATAATTATATTCATATAAGAAAATCATGATTTATTTTAAATTTAAATATATTTATTATCAATATTACTTATAGAATTTATTAATTAAAATTTTCATTTTTTAATGATAATAAACTGAATATTTAAAAAATATGTAAAATATTTTTATTTAATTAAATTTATATTAATATAAATATTAAAAATATTAAAAAAAAGTGGAGGAGTGGGCTGGGGCGCCGCCTCCCCCGTATCAACAGATGGGGGCATAAGACAATCGTTTGTGTTTTTCCTACATATGAGATTTTTAAAATTTTTTATTTAAAAAAGTTTTAGGCATTTGGTTTAATAAAAAGGGCGGCACAATGTCTTAGTTATTTAATAACAATAACTGAGCATGTCAGTCAAAAAACTGATGATATATGATTCCCGTTTGAATAATTGTTTTGATGATTGTGATAAGATGTTCCCATATTGCAATCGCACAAGTAAGGTTTAAATTTTGAAGTTGGTGTTCTAATAATATTTTTCTTAACTCTTACCATCTCAATTAATTCACATTCTCTCTTGGTCAAAGGCAAGTCATTTGCATCTCTTGACACATGAACTACAAATATTCAAAAAAAAAAAAAATGGTCTCACAACCTAGTGAATCAAAGAATTTGGTAGGGATATAATTAATTAATTAATGCTCGAGTTATTGAGTCATGGATCAATTCATCATGAACAGCCCATATAGTCCAACAATTATATAACTTCATATTAATTTTGGCTATATATATATATATATATATATATATATATATAGAGTGACGCTTTCTGCAATTTCAAACCTTGGCCTCGACCAAGTCATAAATTCTTGGGGTTGGTTTTCTCCCTTGTAACAGAGGAAAATGCATTGTTTGATCTCTATATACCCAAAAACAAAAAAACATACTTATTGATGTTAGTAAACAAAAAAGTACATGTTTAACAGACATACATACCATACACATAGAATTCAACAATTTTTCTTGCATTTGTTAAAATGTCTTTGGTATCTTATATACTCAATGTTGTATAATTGTTTGAGTTTCTTTTCCAAGTTCCAACCTTTGCTTAGGCTATTCTTTTACTTTCTTCCAAGCATTCTTTTCGAGATTTAGCTTTTCACCATTTCCTTGAGAAGACATGAGAAAGAGATCAGTGTAAATGGACAATGGAGTTGGAAAATAAGAGCAGGAAGATGAGTAGCAAATCTGCACAATGAAAACTACGGCCATAACCATTAGCAGTAACTTCATCATCAAAGCTCTTTCATTCATATATTGTATAATCTCTTATGCATAGTTGGGAGAATATTGTTAACCTATGTATTACATAAATGCATTATGAGAATCATTTTTATTGCCATTGGAAAAATGCCCTTTCAAAGGGGTTGATGGCTTCATAATCCAATGGCTTTTGGTGAGAATCACAAAAGCTAATCTATCTGGCTATTCAAGAGACTTACTCATTCAACAAGAGGAGATAGTATTTTGCCTCAACTTAGGTTCCGATCCTTTGAAAAGCACTTCAAGATTAAAACATTAAACTGCATGGAATCATGACTAGTTCATTCATAAATGCATTGAATACCAACCTTCCAATATCCTTAAATACCAATTTTTTTGGCGAAGTATTAATAATCTAATGTACAAATAATGTTCCTCTTTTATGAATGATTTTGACTCACAGCTTTTTCGTTCTTTTTCTTTTCTGTGAAAATTTCACTAGTTTAATTGCAATAAATATCAATTTTATGAGTATATATATATATATATATATATATATATATATTCATTCACGAAACTACCACTTTTGCCAGCCTTAGATACTTTGTCAAAGAAATAAAGACAACAAAAACCTTAAAACTAATCACTACAAAAAGTTATACTTTTGGTAGTAACTATCAGCGATGATTATTAAAGTCACTGCTAAAAATTTGACATTTTGTCGCAACTTAAGGAAAGCTAGACTTTTAGCTGCAACAAAAATGTCACCATTAAAAGTTAGATTTTTGGTGGTGTTCTTAATATGTTGCTGCCAAAATCCACCTATTAAAGTTAATGACTATCTAGAGTCACCACCAAAAGTTCCATAATCTTGACATTTTGTATTGGCATTGTATTATAAAAATTTTTGGTGTACACAAGTCATAATTGGTGGCAACTATAAAAGTTGCCATGAAAAGTAAGATATTTGGTGGCGACTATTAAACTTGTTATGACTCCAAAATTGGATATGTGATTGACATAAATAATAAGATAAATCTAATTATCGTAAGCCTAATAGACATAAGGACCAAACAACAATATTGATCCATGGAATTTAATCATATGATTCTAGTACTAAATATATATACATATGTCATATGATTTTAGTATGAAAAGAAAGACATTTGGTGGCAACTAATAAAGTTGTCATGACTCCAAAATTGGATATGTGAGGTAAACCTCATCATTGTAAGCCTAATAGACATAAGGAGCAAACAACAAAATTAATCAACAAAATTTGATTAGATGATTCTAGTACGAAAAACAAGACATTTAATAACGAACTAATAAACTTGTCATGAATCCAAAATTGGATACATGATTGGCACAAATAACAAAATAAATCTCATCATTATAAGCCTAACGAACATAAGGAGTAAACAACAAAATTGATCAACGGAATTTAGTCAGATGATTCTAGGGGATTAAGTTTTAAATTCCGTGTAAAAATTTTAGCAGAATTTCCCTTGAAATTTAGAATTAATATAAAATTCATATTTTTTTAAAAAACTTTGATTCAAATTTGACATGTCATGTATGTGCAAGTAGTGTCTTGCTATGACCATACATGTATGTGTGATGTTGTATTATTAATGCCTCTTAATATCTATTTTTCATGACCTATCCTATGCTATTTAAAGGGTAAATGCAAAACTTTTGCATGCTAACATGAAAAATAAGGATATAGTTCATATAAAACTTTTATAAAAATCATTTTAACTAAAATTTTTAATTCCTTTAAGTGAAATTGGATAATTAAGATAAGTATATACAATTTTTTTGCTATTAATTCTTCTTTGTGCTTCACAGATTATGTTTATATATATATATATATATATATATAGACACACACAAATAAAATATTGGGTTTTGCTAAACATTAATTAGAATAGATTTCTTGTTATGTATTGCTTTTTAACTATATGTATGTGTATATGTATATGTAATTTCAAAAGTTTGTTATTACTTAAAGTAAAACTCTATGTTATAAGTCTTCATTCCCTTTGTAAGTTTATCTAAATTTATAGTTAGATAACCTTATGGCTAGATATATGGGTTACATAATATAATTCAAAATTTAACCTAAATTTGTGCATGGAAAAGATGATTCTCTAAGATGTTTCTTATTGTATTTCGTTTACATGCATTTATTAATTTTTCTTTGTAGAGAATCTAGTAGAATTCAACAAATTCTGTTATAACCAATTCTCAGAATTGGGTTTACTTTCATTACAACAACAATAATAGTTGTTGCCTAAATTTAACCATATATTAGAATTTTCCAGTTTCTTGTAATATGTATGTTACGAATTTGAATTCAAGTTTCCTAGATAAAGAAAATATGGGTTTATGTTAAAATCAGTATAGCACATGTGATTATTTCTTTCATTGTGCTCAAAATCATAGTAGTTCAATCCAATAACTCGTCATCTCCATCTACTTTCCACTGCTATAGCTATTTTTACCTTCTCCTCAACTATTAATCTTTAAACAGAAGCCTTGCTTTGAAATTTGTAAGGAGTATTGCTTGTCCCTAATTTGGGATTCAAAAGCAAAGAGATAAAGAGAGGATATATGATTCAAATTTGAGTAAATGTTTTGATGATTGTAATCATATGTTCCCAAATTACATTCGCCTAATTGTCTAAACCACTTATAAGGTTTAAATTTAGAAGTGGATATTCTAATAATAATTTTCTCAGGACAAAAGTAATATGTAGTTTTTTTTTTTAATATTTGTTATGATGGTTTCCAATTAAAACATAATAAGTATATGATTTTTATATGTGTAAATTACATATAATTGTGTAATTTTCAAATTCAATTAGACACTTTTTATGTTATTATTGGCTAACTATATACTTGTCATGTTTTAATTGAAAAACCAGATAACAAATATATAAAGAATTGTATATAAGTGTAACCCACTTTTTCAACTCTTGGCTATCTCAACTAATTTGCTTCTTGTTTGGTCAAAGTTAAGTTATTTGTGCCCTTTGGCACATGAACTAGAAATATTCACATAAAAAGAAAAATCTTCTTACAACTTACGGACATTGATAAATCTGATAGAGATGAAGTAAATTACAATTAATTAATTATATCATGAACGACCCATAATAATCCAACAATGATATAACTTCCTATTAATTATGGCTATATGTATATATTATTGATGTGTTCTGCAATTTCAAACCTTGGCCTCCACCATAAGGTCAATTTTTGGGGTTGAGTTTCCAATTTAACAGAGAGAAAGATGTGCATGATTTGATCTCTATTAACCAAAAACAAAACCGAACTTAATAGAACTCTACCTACAATGTATACATATATATAATTCAACAATTTTTCATGGATTTTTTAAGATGCCTTTGGTATATTTCATACTCCCTGTAGGTTAACTTCTTAAATTCTTTTTCCACGATCCAACCTTTGCAATGGCTCTTCTTTTACATTTATCCAAGCATAACATTTTCACCAGTTTCCATTTGAGAAGACAAGAGAAAGAGGTTAGTGTGAATGGAAAGTGGAGTTAGAAAGCTTGAGCTAGAAGAAGAGTAGGAAATCAGCAAGATGGAAATTATGGCCATAACCATTAGCAATAACCTCACCGCCATATCTCTTTCATTCATATCTTATATAACTCTTCTATAAGGTGCCTATAATATTGCTAATCTATATATGCATAAATGCATTATGAAAATCCTTTTTGTAGCCATTGGAAAAATTAGAAAGTGACTTTCAAATTAATATTGTATAATAATTAATTTTTTTTATGAAAGTGCCCTTTCAAGGGGGTTGATGGCTTCATGATCCTCTAGCTTTTGGTGAGAATCACAAAGCTAATCCATCATCTATTCTAGAGGCTTACTCATTTAAATAAAAGAGATGTTATTTAGTTAGTTATATTGAATAATTATTTATATATAACTATGTTAGAATGTTTATGTTGAGTACTACATATTATGAAATATGAATAACTTGAAAATATACTTAGAGGGGTGAATAGGTGATAGTAAAATGCTACAATTTAAAACACCATTTGAAAATGTAGTTAACTAAGAAAATTATAATTCATTGAAAAAAATAATAAAACATTTAACTGGTTCAAAATAAAGTCGACTGAAAATTTTCAAAAGTAGGTTTTAAATATCACAGAATGCAAACAACTAGTAAATAGAATTGCTTAAAAGAAAGAAGAGATTTTAGGAAAAAAGTTCACTATAAAAATTACTGTTAACTAAAATGAATAAACTAGAAATGCAGAGTTAATAAGCAGAGAAGCAAACATAAGGATTTATCTTGGTTTGACAAAATTAGTGCCTACGTCCAGTTCCCTTGACTCCTTTAAAGGATTTTCACTAAGTCAACAAGTTTTACATCTATGAAGAGTTTTCACATGCTCACTCTTAAACACAAGGTTTTCTAAGGTCACCTCAAACTTATCTAAAGGATTCCTAGCTAACCCTAAACTAATATCAGAGTTTTCCTAACTCTCAAACACTCACTTCTCTTAACCCACTATGAAAGAAGTTCACAAATAGATGAAGTTTTGCACTCTTGTAAGATAAACACTCAAATGCTCATACAATTAAGATAAAACTAGAAAATAAGTTGAAGAATACTATATATTTCTTCTTAAAACTTTTAGATTTGCCAATGGCTTTAAAAACTTGTATCTTCTTATATAGTGCTTATGGAAGTGATGGTTTGCAAGAGACAATTGTAGATCTTTAAATCTCCAACCACCTTGATTTATTTCCTCCATCTTCAACCAAGATTTTTGCATATTCTTCTTCAAGGAAAGAAAAAAGCTTAAAAAATGCTTGCTCCATTAGCTCAGATCTTGGTTAGAAATTTAGAGAAGGAAAATGACATTATAGAGAGAGGAAGTAAGATGTCAATGTAATGTCTCACAAAAGCTTTGGATTCTTGTATATTGTTCATGTGCTATACTATGTAGTTTGAAATCTATGAGTTGTTAAACAAATTTGGAGCAAGTAATGGGCTTTGGGTCACACTGGGTTTTATCAGAAATCAAACTAGGTAATGGTGTATTTTTGGGCCAACATAAATTTCATTTAACTTGGTAGATGTGATCAGCATGAAGGGTGAAGTAGACCCCACCCTTGTGAACTGAAAAAAAAATAGGCATACAACTGAATTAGTCTAATTGCAAAGTTACATAGTGGTCATACATAATTATATCAGTTCACCATATGAAACAATTCATATGGATCAGACCTAAATATCTAATTCATTACATGAATTTCATGTAAGAATTTCAGTAGTCTCCCTAAAATATGAACTTCCCAAAATTTTCACAAACAAGACATGTACATCAAAAGGAATAAAGCCTCACTCTCATAAAAAATTTATAATCAGACAACTTAATATATATATACAAATCAACACTAATCCTTGCTTGTGACATCTAGAGCTACTAGATTATAATATATATAATGGTATGAACAAAAGAATATTGTGAACACCCCACCCGAACTAACAATAATAATAATCATGGTAATAATAATAAATAGAATTAAAAATTCAAAAAAAAATAAATAAATTAAAACAAAATTGCAAAAGGCAAAAAAAAATAAAAATAGAAGTAATATGGAAAAAACAAAAAATAAGAACCAAAAATAATAAAAAGGAAAATTCAAAATATGTGTTTGAAGAAGAGACATGGCAATCATCTTGTAAAGAAATAAAATGAATAAGGCCACCTAATTAAAATGGAATTGCAAAACACTCTCACTTGCTCACACTCACACACTTTCACATGCTCACTTGCCCTCACACACATGACACACATCACTCTCACACACTCACACTCTCACTCACGGACACACATCCTCACACACTCACACTCACACTCTCACCCACAGACACACACACTCACTCACTCCCACATGCATACACTTATGCACACACATGCACAAGAGGACAAGGAGGACAAAAAAGTAAGAGAGAGCTGGTTTTTCAGAGGAGGCAGAAAGTGGAGCGGCTGGTGCAGAGAAAGGAGAGAGTGGCGTGGCTGGAAATGGTAGAAAAAGGAGGGGACCGTGAGCAGTAAGTGGAGTGGCTGGAAGTTGCAGGAAAAGTAAGAAGAAAAGGGAGCAACATGGCAGAAAAAGGGAGGTGGGCTGGAGCATAAAGGGAGAAGGCCTCGGTTGGGAAAAGGGGAGCTAAAGAAAAGAGAAGAGAAGAGGGAGAAAGGAGGGAGAAACAACGCTGAAGAGAAGAGGGAACCACGTGACCGAGAAGGAAAAAGAGTTAAAGAGAAGAGGGAGAGAATAAGAGAGAAACCGAGAGAAAAATGAGAGCTAAAGGGGAGAAGCAGAAACCGAGAGGAAAAGGGAGCTGAACGAAACCAGAAAACGAGGCAGCAACGTGAGGGAAAAAATAGAAAGAAAACGAAACCAGAAACCGAGAGGGAGAGGAGCTGAACTAGGCAGAAACCGAGAGGAAGAGAGGGGGAGTCGTGGTGCAGAAAACCGTGGGGAGAAACCGTGGAGAGAAACGTCCAAACCATAGAGAGAAAAGGAGCTGAAGTTCAGACCATCCGAGGAGCAGAAAATGGAGAGTTGGATGCCAAAATTATGAGCAGAAACAAGGAGGCCTAATGCAAAACAAAGTGGTAGCCAAAGGATTGATAGAGGCTGAACCATGGAGGAGAAAAGTCTCTGTTTTGAGCCCAGAAAATAGAGGTAAACAGAGGAGAATTTAGGGAGCACAAGGAAGAAGAGGAAGTGTAGAGAAGAAGGGAAGCTTTCAGCCTTTACCTTCCAGCCGAGGAGCAGAGATGCGTGAGCAGAATTTCCAGCGCTGAAGCCAACCAGAATTTCCAACGCTGCCCAACGAAGTGTTGTCCGCCATTTCTGCTTGCTTCCAGCCGAGACCAGCTACTTTGGGGCCATTGGAGGTCCATCTACCATAGGTGAGTGAGGAGGAAAAGGTCATTCTTCATTGGAGCACAAGGGAGAGGCTGAAAACGCACATGTATGGTTGCATGGGCTGCTTGGCTGAGATTTCTGCATGCATGTTACTGTTTATACGAGTTGCTTCAAGATAATCTCATGCATTTTGCACTGTTCATGCGTTTTAATCTGAGGTGCTACTGTTCATTTGCCTAAACTTGTTTTAATTTTGTTTATTACCATTGTTTAAACATTAACTTTGATTAAATATTGCTATTACGCATAAAATTATCGTGTGAGAATTTTGTTCTTCTCGATTACCGGGGATTATGTGAGATGTTAATCTCCTTAAATCCTTACAATTAATTAAATAATTGGAAGGCAACAATAATATTAATGAAATATTAATGGATGAATGGTAAAAAATAAGTGAATGATAATTAATAAATATTGTCATGATGCATAAAAATTATCGTGTGAGAATTTTATTCTCCTCGATTACCGGGGGTTATGTGAGATGTTAATCTCCTTAAATCCTTACAACTAATTGAATAATTGAAAAGCAATAATAATATTAATGAATGAATGGTGAAAAATAAATGAATGATAATTAAATATTAATTTTGATTAAATCATAATAATGATCATAATTAAAATGTTTGCTTTAATGAACTGTTTCCCATTATTTGCAAAATTATCGTGTGAGAATTTTATTCTCCTCGATTATCGGGGATTATGTGAGATATTAATCTCCTTAAATCCCTACAATGAATTGAATAATTGAAAAGCAATAATAATATTAATGAAATATTAATGAATGAATGGTGAAAAATAAGTGAATGATAATTAATAAATATTGTCATGATGCATAAAAAATTATCGGGTGAGAATTTTATTCTCCTCGATTACCGGGGTTATGTGAGATGTTAATCTCCTTAAATCCTTACAACTAATTAAATAATTGAAAAGCAACAATAATATTAATGAAATATTAATGAATGAATGGTGAAAAATAAATGAATGATAATTAAATATTAATTTTGATTAAATCATAATAATAATCATAATCAAAATGTTTGCTTTAATGAACTGTTTCCCATTATTTGCAAAATTATCGTGTGAGTATATTGTTCTCCCCGATTACCTGGGATCGTGTGAGATTTTTAATCTCCTTAGATCCCTGAAGTTAGCATACCTTTTTTCAAAAAAAAAAAAAAAGGAATAATAAATAATAAATAATTAAAAGATTTGCTTTAATTAAACATTTCCCATTATTTACGAAATTATCGTGTGAGAATATTGCTCTCCTCGATTGCATGGGATTATGTGAGGTTCTAATCTCCTTAAATCCCTATAATTAATTCAGAAATAATAATAATAATAACAATACAAAAAATAAATAAATGGACAATAATTAAATATTAACTTTGATTAAATATTGATACAAAATGAATCGTGTGAGAATACTTTTCTCTCCTCGACTTCCCGGGCTCGTGTGGGATTTTAATCTCCATAGAACCCAAAAATTAGCATATATTCGTTCAAAAATAAACAGATACACAAATAAATAATAGCACTTGAATTAAATTGTTTACCAATAATCAATAATAATAATAATCAATATTTACCAACAATAAATTCAAAAATTCATAAAATAAAAAAATATATTCCTTTCATTATAAATTATGCATTAATTCCTGAAATATAAACCCCCAAAACTCAAAAAATAATAATAATAATAAAATCAACAAAAAAAATTTAAAAGAGAAAATGTGAAGAGGTAAGGAGAACGAGGTTAATCAGATTGTAGTAAATTAAAACATACAAACCAAATTCCAATCCCATTTTGTTTACAATGATCTGTTTTAATTAAAATCCTCCTATTCTCATTACAAATCAAGAAAAAACACCAACCCACAAAAATGCCTCGTGGTTGAACTACGTGGACTTTGATCCCTATCACAGGGTACGTAGGCCCTAGGCTCTTATCCTAGGTCAAGTCCACCCTTTGTAAATATCTATCTGTTTGGATGCATTCTCACTTTTTGTCTCCTATGTCTAACATGCATCCATGTCAATAAAAGGGTAATAGAGATTAATTAAAGGCCATGTTCTATTTCAACTGACTAGTTTAAGGTAACCGTCCTTACGGGCGGGTGTTGTGGGGTGCCTAACACCTTCCTCACTCTCAAATAGACTCCCGAACCCATCTTTGTTTTCGCAGACCATCTTGCCTTTTCTTTTTGTTTTAAATTGGTTTTCCAAAGTTTTTCGTTAAAAATTTTGGTGGCGACTCCAAATAAAATTGATTTTCAAAAATCTGTTTTTGGGAATCGGTTTTAAACCTTTTATTCTATTCTGCCGAAAGGTCGGTTACGACAAATATCATTGCCCTTGCAGACAATGCAAGGCTCACAAAAAAGGATTACTTTAGACTCTATACTGTAATGGAAGGAACGAGCTCAACATTATTATATGAAAAAAACATAAAAAAATAATGGGTGAGTGATAACACTCAATGAGTAAATTCCATTCGCAATCATTTATTGTTTCAATGAAAACTTAAATATAACATAGTTAAGTACTTAAAAATCAGTAAATACGAATCATTATGTCAAGTTCTTAAGCTTTATGGCAAAGTAAAGATACTATACAAGATATGAGAACATAATAAACATTCTACCCATGATTAAGGAATGAAAGATGAAAATCATCTTATAGAACCAATAGTAAATCAATAATCTAAGGCTAGCATTAGCTAGCAATGGCTGTACAGTTTGCAGTAATAAGTAGTGAGCAAGAAGACTCACAATTAGTCAGTAACACGACACAAGGCCTTAATATAATGATACAATTCATGGTGTACCATGGCTAATGCCTATATCGTTAGTTGTAAAGTTTTGCATTAAACATATTTCCAAGAAAAACACTTTTTTCTTAATAACTTGATGAGCCACAAGTATACAAGTCAATTTGTAGTAAAAAGATATGAAAGATCCAATATCATTCCTATGAGGATAATGTGCTATCTTTATTGTTCTTATGATTAAATTTGTGCTTATCAAAATACACAATATGTACATAAGTATGAGTTAGTGTGATTATTTACATATTTACACTAATGACCCAGATAAATCCAGTCACTAGGAAAAGATTTAAGGATGATAAAAGAAAACAAACACCTAAGCTACTCTAAGACATACTAGGGCTTAAACTAAAAATAACATACCCAAGACACTACACTAGATTAAGCTAATTAAGAGTTTGAGTAAGGATAAATTGAATTATCAAGTTCATTTTTGACATTACACCCACATAGTCTAATTCCACTTTTGAGTAGTTTAGTTCACTAATAAGATAAACCTGAATCTAGTGTATATTTTAATTCTAGTTCTAATTCCACTTGAAAGTCAAATCCAAACAATTTAAATGTAATTTTCCCAAGAATGCATTAAGGTCAAGAACTAAATTACGAACCATAGCCTACCTAAAAGTCGAATGCAAGCAATTTAGGTAGAATTACATTACCCTAGCCATCAATTTCCCTTAAAAGTCAGATCCAAGTAGTTTAAGAGAAACTAATCCTAAGGTGAATTAAGCTCTCAAAAAAATATTGAGAATTTAAGAATGAAGTCACCTTAAAGTTGGCTTAAAGCAATCAAGACAAATAACACCTAATTGCTAATAAAACGTTTCATCAAACACCTTGTGGGTATGACAAGAGATTATGAAAGAAATCAACAAAATAAACTATTAAATCCACTTGCAATCATATTAATCGACTAAAACATTTAAAAGCCCAAAATAAAGGGCAATATACATTCACAAATCAACACATAAGTACAAAGGAAGGAACTAATCTCTCTTAACATATGTGGGTACAAAACTATTAAATCTCTACTCAATACACATCAATATGCATCACTATAACCAATAACAAGCTAAAGTCTAGATTACAATAAGGAAATAAAAAGACAAATTGAGAAAACTAGAGAAGGAGAAGAGAGGAAGGAGACCCCCATGGAAGAATTCGTGGAGGTTTGGCCAAGAGAGGTTTAAGAAGACTAACCTTTGGCCTTTCTTTCTAAGAGAGCACCTTGGAAGCTTAACAAAATGGAGGATCCTCTTACATTCCTGGAGAGAAATTCAAAACCTTAGCTCCTCCTCTGCTCCCCTCTTTTTCAAAATAACAAAAACCTTTTTTATATCCTCAAAAATATGAGAAAAATGCGTTTTTCAAAAATTGGAGATGATATATATGCTCAACTCTTGGGCGCTTAGGTAGCTAGAGCCAATTCAAAGCTCCAAAAAACAATTATGATTCCCTAATACAACTTTAGTCTTTTGCCTATAACTTTATGGTATGATATAAAAATTTAGCAAATTATTACTTATTGAAAAGCTCTCAATGAAATCAACAACTTTGTGTGAAATAGTAATCTTCAAATTCTGATGTTTAGAGGTCCAAAAGTGGCATCAAAGTTGATTGTTCACCATTTTCAATTGAATCACATCCCAATTTTCTTCCTTAGCTTATTCTAACTTTCTAGGTATTTGTGAAAACTTGCTAAACATCCTTGAATCTTCCTCTTTAAAGCCTTTAATCCCTCATTTCCTTTTATTAAAATAATTTTCCTAAATTCCCATCAAAATAGTCTGAAATTAGATTAATTTAATGTAAGGAAGCAACCAAATAATCCAGCCCACAAAGTACATGAAATTAACATTATTTGGTCACTAAATTAAAAAAAATTATCCAAAATACATGATAAGTACCAAGTAAAACCTATACAAATATAACACAATTAGGGGCTTATCATAATAGTAAAATGAGTTTTTAACTATCTAAATAGAAATCCTTCAATTACCCAGAAAATTTGTAGTAGCTAAAATCAATCAAAATCTGCCCAAGTACTCAGTTTACAATTCATTCAAAAATAATAGGAAAATCACTCAAAATGTAAAACTTTATTAGATAATCAATCCAGACATTAAAAGTAACTGTACAAGGAATTACCTTTGAGCTATAAGTGTACTCAAAGCAATTCTCCATGAGAAAATAACATGTCTAAAGAAGTCTTTCCCTAAATAGTTGAGTGATAAAATACACACATTTGCAAAGAGAGATTTTGAAATACGAAAAATAAGTATAATTAGTGATATCACCAGGAAAGGAGTACACCAACTTTTTCTAATTCCTTTTATAATTTCCTTGATCATAATAAGCCTTAAATACCTATAACATCAAACAACATGCTCTTAGCCTCTAATATTACAAATAGTGTGACTCATTCTATCAATCTATTTATTTTTCATTTGCTTTTGAACTATAACATAAGCCTAATTGTTTATAACTCTTAGATTTCCAAACAGAATTTTCCATAATCATCTCTAACTTCACTTGTAATTTTTACTTTTCAATAACTCAAGAAATTACACTTTTAGTCCAAATTTATTCAAAACATTTAATAATACTTAATGCCTTGAATCTTCTCTAATAGGCTTTGTTATACCTTTATACCATATTTAAGAATTTATCATTATCACCAATGTGGCATTAGAGAACAAACAACTAAGTTTTAAAAATATTCATTAAACTAATATTATCATCCAAGGCCAAGAAATCAAATCCTATATGGTTTCCCATTCATATTTCCATCCTTTCTATCAATGGAGAATTCAAGAAAATTTAGAAAAATATTGAAATGAAAACTTTTGGTAGCCTTAAACCTTTTTCTAGATGCTCAGTGATGTTAGGGGCGCCCAAAAATTTCAGACTTGATCCTTCTACAAGTAAGCACACATATAGCCAAATTGAGGTTTTACAATTTTAAAGCTACAACATGAAGTTGACCATAGATTCTAAAGGAGAAAGGCTAAAATTTACCTAGGATATGAAACCTTATCTTAATTTGGTGAGGTTACATCGAATTGAGCTTAAATTCACCATTTTTGCGCACGAATAGTACCAAAATTTGGTATTTATCAATTGTGAGCTATATGGGCAAAATTAATAAGTGGAAATGAGGGAGAAAGGGCTAAAATCATTAAGGAAACAAAGCTTTGTGCTAAATCAAAGAGGAACGACCCAATTTCGTTAGAATTTCGTTGAAATCATGCTTAGGAGTGCTTGTCGCTATCCTTGCATTTTCTAGCCAATGGAGGTCAGAGAAGGATGAGCTTAGGATGGCAGAGATACAGGGCTGTCAAATAACCCCCACTGACCTCGAACAACATTGATCAGTGGTAGAAATGAGCTGGAGAAGGAAAGAGCATGAGTGTGTCACGAAGGAGAAGCAAAATATGAAGAAAAGAAAATTTCAATGGAAAATTAATCCAATTAGGGGCATTTAGGTAATTTCTTGGATATGCTTTGTAATATAAAAAAAAATATTGAAAAATACTTGATTTATACCCTTTAGGATTCAATTATAGATGTTGGAATGCATGGGATAAGTCTTAGACACTCATGCTGGCTTTTACTAAGATATCATATCACTAACATCTATATTTAATATTAGTTAAATTTCCTCTTTTAATGTTTCTTATTTATTTAAAATTTATACTTGCCTCAAATGTTTTTTTTTCTTCCTTTCCTTAACTTATAAAATTATCAAAAAAATTTCCTACCTAAATAACTTAGTTTACATATGGATTTTATGGGTATTATATCAATATAATTTGAATCATATTTGAATAATTTTTTATTATGTATAGCATTTTAAACTATGTAATCATATATTTTAATAGCTATTTGTTAACCAAGATAAACTCTTATATATTTACGTTATGAATTTAACTCTTTTTTACAAGTTTGTCTAAATTCACAAGTTTGAGAACTTTGGAATTAGCTTTAATGTTAAATAAAAATGGTCAATAAAAAATATATTTTGAAATTAAAAAAATTAATATTAAAGGTGGTCAAAAGTGCTGTAAAAATATGTTTATTGCTAAAGCATGATACAATAACAATTTGTTAAAATTGCGTATATGTTTTAATTTATTCCCAACTTGTTTAAGTTGAATTTGAATGTTGAAAAAACTGCAGCTATTACACTGATTTGTTGTATAGAGAAAAAGAGAGAGAGAGAGAGAGAGAGAAAATAGGGAGTTTTTTTATTTACAGAGTTTCTTTGATGATGATGGAGTACAAATTTCAATAGTCTAGTCCATGCACACACCCTGTTCTTGTGTTTTCATCACCATATCTTCTACTGTGTGTTATAATGGGAACACCAACACAACATTTGCTTGAAAATCATATCTTCGCTCGCTCTTACTCTCCTTCTCAAGAATGCTTCTATACACCCAGTTAGATCTCTTTTCTTCTTTCTTTTGAGCTTTATATTAACTATTTGTTTACTCTTTCCTATTAAAGGCAATTTTCACTTTACTTTAATTTGCCCTACATTTTTGGGACTTGTAATGATTTCACAAACATAACCAAGCAAGAAAGTCAGGGTTTAGATGAAGAAGTATACCTAATTTTGCAAATCACCTTCAATTTCATAAAATCTTTACGTTCTTAGTGAGAAGATGGTCCAATTCAATGGTGGTAGAGTTTGGAGATGGAATGACAATGGCGATGAGGGTTTTTAGAAGTGAGTGGCGAGAACATGAGATGAGCAATGGGTAATTAGGAATGATGTGATGAATGAGAGATGATGATTTCATAAGTGAGAAAGGTTGAACGGGAGATTCGATCTTTGAATTTTGTACAGTCCATTTGGTTCATTGCATCCAGGCAATGAAAGGGGAATGACATTCCACTAACCTTGTTTGGTTCACTTCAAGCCACCAGATTCCTTCTTCTGTGGGTGAGGGCTCTGTCTCATCCAAGGAGAGTTATCTCCCTCTAAAAAATAGTGGCATGAGTTTGGTCTTAATGGAATGGAAAAATAGTGCCCCAAAAAACCCCTGTCTTCAAATGTCCATTTATAATGCCATAATGTTTGATAGCAATCCGACCCAATTGGTTAACGTAGAAGAGGCCCAATAGAGAGACACTCAGGGACGAAGCAGTTCGAGAAGGAAGATGCAAGCTTCTGTATAGGCCAAAGATAATGTGTTAATAGAGAGAAGGATTACAAAAAGGAATGAGTTGGTTAGGGAGTAACAGTCTGGATGGTTTTCTTGCATGGGGTGGTTAAGAATCATGTTGCATGAGAGTTTGTATGAGAGGTGTGACTATGGCTTTATATTTAGGGTCATGTTTGTTTATGGGTATCTTAGAGTTTTGAGTGTATACTCATTCCTTTTCCTTCCTCTTTTTTGAAGATTCTTCCTTATCTCAAATTTAAGACCCCTATTGTATTTCTTTCTTTTTATAATTCAGTGATATTTCCCATTTGCATTTAACAATCTGGTGCTTTCATTGACCCTTCAACCATCATGGCTGAAGGGAGCCGTTTCGCTAAGCTGGATGAGGTTATTCGGGACCCCTAAGGAAGAACATGCTGAAGCACAATGAGTGGCGTTGGCTGCCCAAGTGGTTACTAATCAATGCTTTTCTTATATCGAGGCCACTTTATGTTCCATGCAGATTATTTTGCATTAGCTGGAGTCCTCTCGGGTTCCACAAACACCTTCATCTCTTTCTAGTTCTACTGTTCCTACTACTCTAACTTGTCATGAACCTTCATTGTTGAAAGGTGTTAAGATCAAGATTCCCAAATTTGATGGCACTAACATGGAGAATTGGATTTTTAAAGTCCAACAGTTCTTCACCATGTACAACACCTTGTGGATCAACGTGTCGTTATTGTGTCCTTACATATGACCGACATGGCTTATAGTTGCTATAAGTGGTTGCCTAAGAATAACATGTGATTGGCTTGGCTGGAGTTTTTGATCCCATTAACTCAGCATTTTGGCCGAACATTGTATGCTAATATAAAAGATGCTATGAAAATACTTAAGTAAATGGGCTTGGCGAAAGACTACCAAGCACATTTTGAGGAACTCTTTACACAGGTCTCTGGTCTATCTGAAGAATGGATTTTAGCTTTTTCATTGCTGGCTTTCAGGATGAGTTGCAGTAAGAATTATTAGTTTCATAACCTTTAACATATTTTCAGGCTGTCTGCTTTGCCAAATTATACAAGCAAAAGTATGCAAAGGGCAGTGGTTCTCATATGTTTTCTTCATCTAAGACTTTTGGCGGGACCAAGTCATATACCAATCCTTCAGGGGCTATTTTTATGAAATTGATGTTTGTCGATACTTCCACTGCTTCCTTTCCTATGTCTCCACTGTTGCCTACTGCTTCTAAGTTGACCTCATCGCATGTTCTTTCATCCTCCATTAAGAAACTTACAGTGGACGAGCTCAAGACTCGTCGAGACAAAGGCCTTTGTTATTATTGTGATGACAAATTTCATCTCGGGCATCACTATAAAACCTAATGTCACTTATTAGTCAGCTAGGATGAGTTGGAGGTTCTAACTGCCATTGAAACGTCTCCACCAGACTCTGTTCCTCCAATTGACAATGATGACCATGGCTAGATCAGTGACTTTTCACCTGGAATTAGCTTTTATGCTTTACATGGTCATTCTTGTCTTACTACAATTCATGTCATCGGTAAATGTAATAATATTCTCACACTCATTTTGATAGATGATGGTAGTACACTTAATTTCATCAAAGAGTCCGTGGCACGGAAATTGAAATTACAGGTTACACCAATTCCACGCTTCAAGGTGTTGGTAAGAAGTAGGGCTGATGTATGGTGTCCTTCTAAATACAAAGATGTGGTGTTCTTCATTCAAGGTTTTCATGTTGTGGTCGATCTTTACGTCATTGCTTTTAATAGGGTCACCGTCATACTGGATGCTCAATGGTTGAAGACCATAAGTCCAGTATTAATGGACTATGATAAGCTCTTTATTGAATTTTACTCACAAGGGACCAAGGTTCTGCTACAAGGTGGCGATTAATTTTCACCACAGCCTCTGCATACCCACTAGTGTTTAAAAATGTTAAAGGCAGCTCATGTCCAATCAATTTTTTAGTTATTCGTGGTTTCTATTGATGACACAATGGACAACTATACTTCTTTGGCTATTGGTCCACTACTATCTGAGTTTGATTTTGTCTTTCAGGAGCCCACTAATTTACCACCTTACAGAGTCTAGGATCACCATATTCATCTTTTTGATGGGTTTAAACTCGTAAATGTTCGCCCATACCGTTCTCCCTATTTTTAGAAAGGGAAAATTAAGAAGATAGTTGATGACATGTTATAGATAGGGGTTATTCACCCTAGCCAAAGCCCTTTTTCTTCTTCGGTTCTCTTGGTTAAAAAAAAAGATGGCTCCTGGCATTTCTATATTGATTATAGAGTTGCAAATAAGTTAACTATTAAAGATAAGTTCCCTATTCCAACCATTGACAAACTCCTTGACGAACTTCATGGTGCTCAGGTCTTCTCTAAACTTGATCTCAGGGCAAGCTACCTTCAGATTCAGATGCATCCTATTGACATCTATAAAATGGCATTTTGTACGTATCACAACCATTTTGAGTTTTTGGTTATGCTGTTTTGTTTAATGAATGCCTCAACAACATTTGAGGCTGTCCTGAATGCCACTTTTGCTCCCTTTTTATGCAATTTTTTTATAGTTTTTTTTTTATGATATTCTTGTGTATAGTAGGTCTTTAGCCAAGCACTCGGAGCATCTTTGCCAAGTCTTATTGACTTTACAGATACACCAATTATTCACCAAATGATCAAAGTGCCTATTCGGTCAATCCTCAATTGAATACCTCGGCCACATTGTTTTAATGGAAGGGGTGCGAGTTGACCCAAAAAAGGTCCAAGTAGTACTCTACTGGCCTGTTCCATCCATTCCTACTTAACTGTGTGGATTTCTCAGCTTAATTGGCTACTATCGAAAGTTTAGTCTTCACTATGCATCTATCGCACAAACCTTGATTGATTTCTTAAAATGAAATAATTTTTAGTGGACTGAGCTTGCTTAACATGCATGCACGGAGCTTAAACATCACGTGACCTCTGCTCCTATTTTAGGGCTTCCTAACTTTTCTCAGCCCTTTGAAGTCCATACCAATGCCTCTACTGTTACGATTGGCATCTGAATATATATACACTTGCATTATTTTAAATTCCATTATTGAAAGTAAATTTTTGCCTTTGTACTTCTGTCTGAAATGAGCACCGAAGAAACTCATCTAAAATGAGTTGGGATGTGTGGCGAGATCAAGGTTCTTGAAACATTATTTTTTTTAAATTCATTTTGATAGGGGAAAATGGTAACTTCCACATTAATTCTTTCCTTAATCATCATACCAAACAAAGCATTCCAATATTCATTCCATTCCTTTCTATGGGCACCTAAATGTATTCACTTGATTTCCTATTCTCATTTTCATTCTTTCTCTTTCCTTTTTGTCACAAACATTTTAGTGAACCAAACAGGTTGGTAAAGTGAGAAGGAGAGATACAAGAAGTGAGAGTGTGCATAGGTTCCATTTCCTTCTTTTCATTCACCCTCTCTTTTCTCTCTTTACTTTAGATCACTTTACATGTTTTTCACTCTAAAGGATCCAAGCCCATTGGAGGGTGAGTAGCATGAGTGACATGAATGGTGTGCCTTACCTTCTATTAGGTTGGAAGGAGTAAAAAGTGGGCAAAATTTTAGGAAAATTAGAAGGGAAAATTTGGAAAAATATTAAGATATTTGTTTTAAATATGATGATTATTTTTAAAATTTTTTTAATATATATAATAACCCATTTCTTTTTTGTCAAAAAATCATAAAAAAAAAAAACAATTGAAAGAAAAAATGAACCTGTAAAAAATATTTCAAAAGTATTTTTTGAATATTATTTTTTTGCATATATTGTAAATATACTAAATTCATTTAAGAAAAATAAATCTTAAAACGTTTATAAATAAATTTTAAATTTGTCTGAGTTTTTTATATATTAAAATTTACTAACGGGGCTAAAGAGAGTTAGGAGGGAAGGATAAAATTTGGGCCCAAATTTTTAGTAATGGAGTCAGGGTTTTATTTGTAATTGAAATATGGTGTAATGGAGTTAGGAATTTGGATAAGGGAAAGAAAGGGGCTGTGAAAATGTTGGAGGGAGGAAGAAGTGATTTGGCCAAAGTGAGGTTAGGGAAATAAAAATGTGGAGGCAAATGAAATGGAATTTGAGAGAGTGAGAAGATAACTTTAGTATTTGTTTTGTTATTTACAGATATTAGTATTATTTGAAACATATGATTTATGATTGTGTAACTAAATTAATAAATTATAAAAAATTACTTCTTTTAAAACAATATTCAAAACCAAAGGCCTTTTAAGAAATAAAAATTTTAAGGATACTAATTTTATGAACTACTTAAGTGTGACATGTATTATATATTAAAACAGTGAAAATTTAGGACAAACTGAAATCAATTTTAAGAAATAGGCAAAAGAAAAAAAATGTGATAATGTGACATAATTTTTTTTTCAAATAATCAATTATAATTTAATTATATGAAATATGTAGCATATATTGTATGAAATAAACATACCTATTCTTGAAAATTATTTCAAGCCTTTTATGATTAATATATTATTATTTTAATCTAATTTGAACATTTTCATGATTAAAATTATTTAAGATAAATATTTCATTATAAAGTTTTTATTTTTAACAAAATTGAAATATTATTATGTTGCTTTTAATATACAATTAAGTCATTGGATGATAAAGTAAATTTATCTAAAATCCTGAAGTAATATGTATTTCAGTCATGCTTTGGGTATAGAGTTGATTAAAGACTTGAGTGCTTTAACAAAAATATCATAAAGTTGAGTATAATGCAAACATATTCAATTTTTAAAACTAACGCTCAGTATGAAAATTAAACTATATATCATAGTGGACGTAAGAATTCAAATCTAAACCAAGTGAATAAGCTTGCACATTAAAAGTTCTAATTGTGTAAACTTTGAATCTAATATCCATTGCAAAGATTCCTAGCGTAAGAATTGGCTATTTCTCTATGATCTCTAAGACCTTGTGCTTTAGGCTATGATTGAGAGTTTAAAGAAGGATGAAATAGAATGACCATTAATAGAATGATATGAAATATAATTGAATAACTCGAGTAAATGAGTTATTTGTGAGTTTTAATGAGAAAAAAAACACTTCTATAATTTTTGTTTAAAAATTACAATAAAATAAATAGACTGAAATAATTTATTAATTATTTTTTTAATATTACTTCTTATAACATAAACATAAGTAATAATTTTATTAATATTCAATACATAATATAAAATATAATAATATTTTAAATTACTGAGCTACTCCTTTTCATCCGTAACTCCATAATTTGAAGATAAAAAAGTGGCCGTCTTCTCTTACCATTTCATTCATTTTTTATAAAAATATTTAAATATATATTTATTTTAATTTGACCATTTCACTTATTGTCACTTTCTCACTAACCCTCCATCCAATTATAGTCTTAATTTATTGCGCAGATTTGTGGCATTAAGAAGCTCCTCCGATAGAAAGCAGTGATAAGAAAAGGCTTATGGCAATGAAAGTAAATTGAAGAAAATTGCGCACTAAAAGAAAGCTGTGGTCCATGCCATTACTTGAGAATGTAAAATCAACGTCCATTTGACATGGCTTGTCGGCCATAGTCCTATATTGCGGCAATTGCGTTGTGGACTTGCCTGCCTTAGACTGATCAGATTCCATTTCTCATAAAAATTTTTCGTTAGTCTATCCAATGGGGTCCCTCACTAGTTGGGTCTACCCAATCTCGACTCACCATTTTCTCAATTATTATTTGCAATATCGACAATGGTTAACACATGTATTCCTCAATTTATTTGTAATTCAGTAAAACATCATTTTGGCATCTTACTTTTGATTGGCTCAGTCCTAATTCAGTAAATCTGTCTCAATTGTCATGAATATTAATATATTTAGTCTAAATTCAATTGAAATTGATGAGAAACTAAATAAGATAATTTTTATTTTAGTAAGGGACCAAATTGATATTACACTTATAAATAAAAGAACAAATCTTCATATCCGATGTTTCAGCAGCTAATTGTTTCTTCTTCTCTTTCCTTTTTCTTTTGAAAAAAATCTTTTTGTCGATATTTTAGATACTTTTTTAACATATAATAAAAAGTGGCGTCTAAATGAGAAAGGATAGCCAAATATATATGATCAATCTAGTTTTATAGATAATATAACAAAATTAATGATAAAATTGTCTAATAAAGCATGTTATATATACATTATTAATATAACTAATTTTTAAAACCATTAATTTCTTCTATATTTCTTAAGAAAATTAATTTTACTCATATGATATTTTAATATAAATAGTAATTAAAACAACAAATTGTAGTGGTTAGTGATCCATTCCATGGTTTCCTACATGGTTGTCAAATTCACAAGATTACTATTTAAATTTACAAGTTTACCATTATGTCTAAAGAAAATAAGTCAACTTGATGTACAATCATACTAAGTGCAAATTCATGTAGATTCACAAATTGTCTTAACAAGTATACTGAGTTTACAATTTTATTTATTGAAAAATATATCAACTAACTAATAGTTAATAACATAAGAATTTAAATTTAAAACTAAAGGAGATATAAAGAAAGCTTCTTTTCCATAAAATTATTAAAATATACTTTATTACTAGTTTGAATATACATTAAAATAATGAAATTACATTAAATATAAACTTATTCAAATAAGAATAAAATGAATATTATTTAATTAGTTATATTGAATGATTATATATGTATGACTATATTAAAATGTTTATGATGAGTACTATAAATTATCAAATATAAATAAATTTTTTTGACTTAAATAATTTAAATATAGTAATATTTTAATTATATATAATATATTAACTATATAATTATATATTTTAATAACTATTATTAACCTAAATAAATTTTAACGACTTTACTTTTGGTTATCGAATTTCTTTATACTTTGCCAATTTAACATCTTTAGCTTCTTATATTATAATTAAACCTAATCATAACTTAAAAGGCTTGCGAGGCCTGATGTGTCCAATCTAAAAAAATAAAACTTGAACAAAAAATAAGCCTAATAAAAAAAGCTTGACTTATAAAATTAGCCAAGCTTGAGCTTTTTATAAAGTTCAACTCGAGCACAAAAAGTCGAATAAATATTTATTAATAAGAATAAATTTATTATTTAAAAAAACTTAGTATAATATGATATCTTAATAAAAAAATAACAACTAATACGTTTTATTTAAAAAATTTATACTAATACAATAATATATTTGTAATCACAACTTCCCTATATATAATCTTAGAAATAATAATAATAATAATAAGTTATATTATTTATCTTAACATTTAAATGATAATTTAATTTAAAAAATGTTAATTAATCCAACCTCAAAAATATAAATAAAAATTTAAATAAAAGTTCCCATTAAAATACCAACTTAAACTTTTTAAAACCCAAATATAAACTCAATTTTTGAAAAGTCGACTGGATAATCAGATTCTAATTGCCTATTACTAGAAGAGCTATACTGATACTATTCCATGGAAGATAATAATTGCCTCTAACTAAAAAAGATGTGGTCCGTGCCATGAATGTCAACGTCGACATTTCTACGGATTGCCCTCGACCACTAATCTCTCATCAACAAGGAAAGAACAATAATTAAATATTTCTCTTTGGAATACCCGGACTCATTGAATTAACTAATTAAATTCTTTTTCTTTATCATGTATAGGTAATTCCTGTTTCAAAATTTGACTAAGTATATGTTAAACATTTAAATTCAAAATTATAAATTTGTGCGAATAACATTTATCATTAATAAATTCATTAATATACTAATAAAAGATGAAACATTAGATTAAATGAATTTCTAAATTTTAATTTTTTTTTTCATGTTCCATTATTAAAAAATTCTTAAATTTTAATACATTTGACTTTTTTTTCTTTGCAGTGTTAATACATTTAACTTAAAAAATACAAGGATAGTGTTTAATTATCTACAAGTTTGCTCTGTGAATAGCAAACAACCGTGTCACGTTCATGTTTCGAATTGAACAGTACATCTTCCACAACGTAGGGCGGCGCAGGGCGTCTTAATTAATTAATAGTTTTCCATTGACGAAAATTGCTCCCTCTGAAAAAGCCGCAGTGATATCCATTTGCATGACAAATAAAAATCAACGTTGGCGTCTCTGACGATAGATTTAGAATTTGATTTAAAGATTTTGGATTAAAAATTTAAACAGAGACAAATTCTTATTATTTAAAAAGAGCGTATTCTTATAAATTAAAAGACTAAAAATATATAAATTTACATATGAAAATTAAAATTTTAAAATCCATAATTTCATCTCTTCAAGATAACTACTAATAATGTAAGGAAAAAAAAATCATTTCCGTATCTTATTTTTTATCTTAATATTAATTTGACCTTCTATAAATTTGTAAAATGACTTTTTAAATATTTAATATTAATTAAAAGGAATTCTTAAAAAAGTTATGATTTGCTTAACGAATGACTATTTTTTTTATTAGTGTTAGAATTTATGATGAATCATTATAATATTATAAATTTGTAGAGAACCAAATTAATGTTAAAAAAAAGTGGAAACAAAAGTAATACTTTTCTCAATCATGTCATAATATCAAAAGTTGTAATTTTCAACTTCTAAGCTGTTTTTTCTGACATCTAAATCGTATGGTTTCGTTCAAGTTTTCCACAAATATCTATAGTAGAGCAACGGATGTTTGAGATCTTTTAATTTCAATTCATGATTTATCTTTCACAATAAAAAAATTCTTCTTGTCATCTAAGATAGATACTGTATTACTCAAACAAATAGAATAAAAAGTTTGCTGTAATAAAAAAAAAATGAAAACCAATAATATGTAATTTACGTGAATATTATACATTACACCAAACGTGTCCTTATCTATGACTTATGAATGCTTGCTTTCAAAGAAGCCATACATAGACTGCATATATGCTTGAAAGACTCAAGACATCATCATATAAAAAAAAAGAAACAACACAAACTTCACTCAAGCCAGATCACAAACACTCCTCGATCAATTAGAATGGCTATGGTTTCTTCAAAGCTTCTTTCATTTATCTTCTTTCTTCTTAAACTAACCCTAATATCTGATGCCCAGCCAAACTTCCTCAAATTCTTCTGTGGTAACCAAACAGAGAATCCCACTAGTACCTACCAAGCCAACGTCAAAACCCTTTTATTAAACATCTCTTTCAACACACAAATTGACTATGGCTTCTACAACTTCTCCTACGGCGAAAACTCCGACAAAGTTAACGCCATCGCGCTTTGCCGAGGAGACGTTACGGTACAAGACTGCCGGAGCTGCCTCGCAGACTCAAGGTTTCTTCTTCTCCAAGTGTGCCCTAATGTGGACGAGGCAATCGGGTGGTACGACAACTGCTTGCTGCGATACTCGAACCGGTCGATATTCGGCGTCATGGAAACGTCGCCGTATTTCTATCTGTGGAACACCGAGGACGCTTTGGAGGAAGAGGAGTTCAAGAAAGTGCTGACGGAGTTGATGAACAAGTTGAGAGAAACGGCTGCTTCCGGTGACTCGCTTCGGAAGTTTGCGGCGGCGAAGGCGAGTGGTCCGAGTAATCAGACCATATACGGCCTCGCGCAGTGCACGCCGGACTTGTCGAACGACGATTGCAACGTTTGCTTGGGTGGAGCTATCTCGGAGATTCCGAAATGTTGTAATGGGAGGAGAGGTGGAAGAGTGGTTAGGCCTAGTTGCAATATTAGATATGAGATCTACAGTTTCTTTTACACTAATTAATTAATGATCTATGTGCCCTTTACATGTTTCTTCACACAACAACATTTAAGCTTCTCTTGTTAATTTTGATGGAGACTGCGTACAGGAAAAAATATTAGCCAGTGGAAAAAATATTACCCAATATACTTAATTGACAGTTGCTTTTATATATCAGTTTCAATAATTTTTTTTTTTTTTGTAGTATCCACTCTTCCGTGTAAATAATTTTATTTGAGCTTAGCTGTCACATAATGTATAAGGACTAGCTCATATTTTCTCCACCCTATAGACCTACAAACATTTGCAATTGAACTTCACATCTCAAATATTTTATGGTTTTTGTTAATATTATCTATAATAAACTAATCTTAACTAATAAAATTAATCTACAAGTATTTATTATTATTGGTAATAAGTATAATTAATGATTATTGACTAATTTTATTGGTTAAGGATTATTTATTATATGCAATAAATGATCTTTTGGTTAGCAAAACTTATATTTTATTCTTACTTTTAGAATACTAAAAAGAATTAATTAAAAGGTCTTTTGATTTGATTCGAGTAATTTGAAACATAAAATTGGTGAGTTTTTGTTTTGTGATTTAAGTAGAGTTTATTTTTATGAATTTAGAAATTTACTTGATAATTTTTTTAAAATATAAATATATCAAACACATAAAAAGTAAGTCAAATTTGATCAATTTTGTAATTATCTAACTATTTTCAATAAAAAGTACTTATATAATAATTTAAATTTAATAATAAATTAATGTAAAAAATTATTCCTTTAATTAGGAATTTGATTGAAATATTAAATAAATTCATTTGAAACAGATATAAATGTGATTATGTATAAATATTCATGATATTTTAAAATATTGATGGTCCTTTCAATAATGCAAATGGCATCATTGATAATAGTATAGACTAACTTTATTAATTTGATTTTTCTCCCTTACAATTTTTTGGCATCGTGATCCCATTTTATATAATTAAAATAAAATTTCAGGAATCACGTGGAACTCGTGGGCACATCCTTGAATATTTTAATAAAATGGTACAATATAACATTTGGGTTGAATACTTTTGGTGATAGAGGATATAACTCATCATTTTCACTATAGTGTGAGGATAAAAAATTCTCAAATGATGTTACAATTGTGGTTGCAATTGTAGTTGCGTTTATCATTGTGATTGTGAGTGCTGCTATTAAAGTTACAATGAGTTGCAATTGTTGCAACCCTGATATTTTAAAATTGCACAAAATGCTCAAAGTTTCACGTAATTGCTACAACTCTAAAAAGAAGTTTCCATATTATTTATATTAGGAGCACTCTCCAATCTTTTGCTTGAATATTCCTCTCTTGTCAATTTCAAAGTTTGATAGATCCAAAGTAAGTAAGATTTACAGTTCAAATAAGTCTCACATCCTGAAAGACACATATTTAACTGGACCTTACTTATTATGTTTTTTTTTTCCAAAATTAATAAAAAAGTAAGAAAAAGGAAATAAAAAGTATTCAAATTGGATAAAATGAATTAGTGATAGAACATTGACATATATTCACAATCACATCAATACTCTTTAAAAAGAGTACTCATAATATTATAATTTTATAATTAATTTAACAAATGCACACTAAAAAGTTTATATCTAATTAATAAACTAAATATCATGCGTAATCATCGTATTAATTCAATGTAATGCATAATATATTTACTGTTCATCCATGTCTAATACTCAACAAGTTCAAATTTTACATAACTAATAAATACTCATTTTATATCTAATATTAACATAAATTATATAATATATCTAATATTCGCATTATTTTAGTGATACAAATTTTATAAACTCAATATCCATTTTTTGTTGATTTGTTATTGCCTTTTATAAATTTTTTTTCCTTCCCTCAATTTTTCTATTAATTTCTTCTCCTGTTCAAATTTTTCTAGGTTTCTCCTCTTATACATAGTCTCTTTAGATTTTGCTATAGCTGTCAAAATGGGCCAATTTAGCCCACCCGAGCTAACTCACCTGAGTTAGTGGGTCAAACGAGTCAGCCCATTTAACCCACCATAAGGTGGTGGGTTGAAAATCTCAACCCACCCTACCTGGTGGGTTAAGCGAGCTGACCCATTTAACCCACCGAAAAATAAAAAAAAAAATAAAAAAATAATAAAAATTCAAATATAACTTTTTTTAAGCATATGTCTTGTTTAATCAATCAATTTCTATATCAATATAAAAAAATAACTAAATTAAAAAGCAAGTTTAAATGAATTAAAACAAATAGAGTAATCTAATAATTCATTGATTCATTAATAATAAAAATATAATTATGAGCAGAATATTCAAATCTGACAAATTAAAAAATAATAGAGACAACACAACACATACATTATGATTAATTTTTTTGAATAGAAAAGTGCAGTGGGCTGGAGCGCTAGATTGAGTGAGTGAAAAATTAAAAAAAAAAAAAACGGGCAACCCATTTAACCTGTGAGTTGGCTCGTTTAACTCGTGGGTTAAACGGGCCAAGTTGATAGAAATATATTAAACGGGTTCTCAAAGGAACCTCTCAACCTAACCCATCTCTTAGGTGGGTTAAACGAGCTCGACCCGGTGGGTCGAACCCGTTTTGACGGCTTTAGATTTTGCCTAATTTCTCTTTCTGACATTGTAATCCCTCTATTATTAATGAATATAATATAATTCCATTGAACATTCCAGTGTATTCTAAAGTATCAATTTGGTCTCCTACTTTTGCATTTTGTGACAATTTAGTTCCTAACAAATTAATTGTGACAAATTAGTCCCTATAAATATGATTTCAAACAAAATTGGTCCCTCACTTAACTTGTCGTTAACCTATCGCTGATGTGGAGCATTATCCTACTAAGATGGAAAATTTGTGCACAACTAGAATTATTTAATGAGAAAATTACACACATTAGCAAATCAGGATTTACATGCTCAACCTACAGCCTTTTCTAATTTGAGAAGACTCTAACATTGTGGGTTCTGTGCAAAGAATCTACTACCTTGTTGTGCGAATACTCAAACACTCCTATTATGCGAACTGAAGATGGAGACTGATAAAGGGAGGGAAGGAAGACCAAAGTGCAAAGTCAAGTAGTGTGATTTGCTCCACTATTTAACAGTAAGCCATTGATTTGGTTTAGTAATGATATGAAACCATGGAAGATGAAAGTAGGCATAAGGACATGAAAAAGAAGATATGGTTAATTCTGTGTGCATATTGAAAAAGCAGAACAGGAAGATATTTATAAAAAATATAGTTTTAGACTTATTGTACATGAGAGTAGGGACACTGTAGAAATTGAGAATAAAAAGGGCGGGGTTGCACATGTTTTGGACTTATTTACGCATGTTCCCCATTGTAGTATCAGATTGTTAAAGACTTTTTCAAAAAATAAAAGTTGTTTGGCACATGCTCCATATTTTTTTTGGAAAAGAGAGTTACTCTTTGACTAGATCTTATGTTTAGTAATATTATATATGCAATAATATATATGGCTTGGTGCTGCCCACAACATGTGAGCTTTAATCAGATTAAATTCTTCAACATGTGGTTGTTAATGTGACAATATATATGCAACAAGAGGCTAGTTAGATGAAATAGTTTGGGCATATTTTTATCAGCTTAAAGATTATTTACATATGGCTTGGTGCTGCCCACAATATTCACCTAGCTAGTGCTTTCTAGATCACAAGACATTAGTGTAAGTGAAAAGGATGGATACTAACTTAAGACAGTAAAACTTTAAATATGGACTCAAACAAATGAATACTTTGCTATAGTTCACATATGTTGGCTTTACATTGAGTTTCTAGCCCAAAGTTATTTCTATAGGTGTCACCACTTTTGCTTCGCAATTGTAATTAATAATAATGGATATAGTCCATTTTTACTATAGATGTCAAGTAAATTCTTGTTCCAAAGCTATCCACCTCTATTACTATTAATAATGATGGATAAAATTCTATTAATTATTTGTTATTCTGATGGTATTAACTTTCTTACTTCTTTATTGTGCTATTCATCTGTGTTCCACCATTTAATTAGTTTTTGTCTTATATATAAATATATAAATATATACATATATATATATATATATTATATTCAAATTTTCATTCTTATGAATATTGATGGGTATATAGCAAGCAGCCATGACTCATCCAATTGAGGTAGAGATTTCATGTCCAATTGAAGAAATTGATATTGAGGAGTGTTTAGTTGCATATGAGTATAGTGATGGCAATGAATATGACTTAAGTGGCTATGATGAGGATTATTTGTTTGATAGGCATTTCATTCATGCTAAGCATCTCATTTCATAGATATTTATTTTCACATGTTTGAAATAAATGAAGCTTAATTTTCATACATTTATGGTTGTCATTCCAGTTATAATAACATTATATCGGTTTAAAAAAAACATAGTGTTCTTCCAGAGGTTGACTATGGTTATAACTTTGAAGTAATTCTAAGTGACATACAAATTGAAGAGGACACTGAAAGGGAGAAGAGGGTTATATGGCCCTAGTTCAATAAGCAAGTTAGCTTTAAGGTCATGGCATTTGAATTGAGCATGCAGTTCTAGAGCCCTGCAGTGTTTAAGCAAGCAGTAAGAGATTACACCATCAATGCGGGGATTAGGTTAAGGTTTATGAAGAATGATGCAAAAAGATGTCAGGTGTAATGTGAAGATTCTTGTCCATGGACCATCCTATACTCATAGTCTAATGTGAGTAACTCATACTAAGTAAAGACTTTTGTCAACAAACATTCTTGTAGTAGGACATTGAAACCTAAGCAGGCTAGCTCTAAGTGGCATGTTGTGAGGTTGCTACCCTTTTTCTAATGTAACGTAAACCCGAAGGCAAAAAGTGTGATGAATTACATTAAGGTGGAGTTTTGCATTACTGTGTGTAGATGAAAAGCTTATTGAGCATAGAACTTGGCAACCATCTTTATGGAATGGAATGAAAAAGAGCAATATAAGAGACTTTGAAAGTATTGTTGGGAGATAATCTAAAGCAATCCTAAATCAAAGTGCCAAAAAAAGACTTATAGAGTTACTCTGGAGCTATGTCCAATGTACAATATATTATACATATGCATGAATGCATGAAAGACAAGATTCTTAGCTAGTTATAGGCCAATGACTAGGTTGGATGGGTGTTTCCTGAAAGTGTTCTATGGCGGGATTCTATTGTCTATAATCAGACAAGATGGTAATAATGCATTTTACTCTATTGGTTTGGCAATTGTTGATACTGAGAGTAGAAAGACTTGGACATGGTTCCTAAAGAAGTTGTTTAAAGACATTGTCCTTAGTTCCAACGGCTGCCTTTAGAGCTTTATAATTGATAGATAGAAGCTACTCTCACTCTTCCTATATTTTCATTAGTGGCTTCCTTGTCCTCATCTTAAGTACAATTTTAAACTTACTCCTTAATCAAGGACTGGTTCCTGCTATAGTGGAGGTGTCACCAAATAGTGAGCACAAGATTTATGTATATTGTATTTACAACAACTATGCCAAACAGCTTAAGGGCAATGAGTTGAAGAATTTCCTATGGAAATTTGCAAAGTCAACAATGCCATAGGAGTTTGCAACCAATATGAGCAACCTAAAATAGTTCAACGATAAGGCATGAGAGTACTTGTCCAAAATCCTTCCTAAACAGTGGTCTAGATCAGCATTTGGTATTGGAAGCATGAGTCAAGTATTCATAAACAATAAGTGTAAACAATTTAATTTGAAGATTATAGATGCTAGGGGAAAGCCCATTATAACTATGTTAGAAGAAATAAGGTTGTGTATAATGAGGAAGATGATTGCACAATGGGAAAGGATGAACTAGGTTAAAGGCCCCTTGTGTCTCTAAGTAATGGCTAGGTTGGAGGAAAGTAAGCGTAGGAGTAGAATTTGGGTGCCTCAATGGTTCAGGGGCTCTAACGATGTAATGTTTGAGGTTTCTTGCAGGCCAAAGAAATTGTGTAGCTGCTCTTGTAGGTCATGAGATTTGTGTGGTATATCTTGTGAATGTGCTATAGCCATAATTGGGTGGAAAGCTGGAAGAGTTTGTGCATCACAGATTGATAAGGGAGACACATAAGATGGTGTATATACTACCGGTTAATGGGCCAAATCTAAGGTTTAAGGTCGATGGAGAGAAAATTTAATTATCTCCAATAAGGATAAAGATGGGTAGACTAATGGAAAAAAAGAGAAATGATTGAAAGTGAACAATCCAATGATGCATCAAAAGTAAAGGAACATCACACAATCATATGCAAGAAGTGTCATAAAAAAGGGCATAATAGTAGAATTTGCAAAAGCCCATTGAGTGTAATGTTTTCGTTCCATAACTATAACACTTGTAGTCTTTAATTTACTTGGATTATGTATTATGAAGTAATTGATATTACAGTTATATCTAATCATGTGGGGTCCAAGTACTAACATAGGACTATGTGAACAAGCTCGTAAAAGGAGGACAATTAGCTAGGAGACAATGACAACTGTCAGTAGCATTACTTAGTCGTAGTTTGCAACACAAGTGATTGGGACCTTAGAATCATCAACCATTGTAGAATAAAGTGTATGGAAGGCATCTAGGGTTTTTTTAGGTGGATATTATATATTAACATTATAGATATTAAAATAAACTTTTTACACTATTTATTTTGGTGGACAATGGATATTTAAGATGTTTATTTTCATATTGGAATCAATCGTATGTAATGTTTAGTTTGGTAGATAGTAGATATTTGAATCCATCTCATGTATTGTTTTTGTTGGTGCATGTTGGATATTAGATTTTTTTATTTTTATTTTATTGGAATCAATCTCATGTTAGACTTATTTTGACATATCCTTTATACTAGATTTAATATAAACATACATATTATAAATATATTGGTACTGTGCATACATATTATAAATATATTGGTACTGTTAGATATTTTTTTTTTTTTTTCACTTAATAGATTTTTACATATCATAATGTTTTGAAAATAATCTTCTTTGTCTTACTTAATAGAGACTATGATGGTATGGTTAGATGATTGCAACTGATATACTTCTTGTAAGATGGTACTTATAGCATATGTGTAATTATGTAGGAGACAACATTACAATAGTCTTTGAGAACCTAATGCAACATTACAATAGACTACATTGCATATTACAATGCAGATTAACAACAATTTAACACAATGTAGAACCTAAACATACTACACTATATGACTACATTAGCTCATATTAGTCCACCTAAATAGACTACAAATCATAGCTACTATGACATCAATTACATTAACACCAAACAATTCTATTTCATTACATTAGCCTCTGCACAACTATAATGGAACACAAGGCAACAACAATAGTGTATAACAATTTCACTTTACATTCCTCCATTTGCATTTCAAGCATTTTTCATTTTACCACTTGAAAAATTGCAAGCTAGTCCTTTTTTGAACAAAGGACAACCTGTGAAATTTCTTTCTGGGCTCTTTTTTATGGTCAAACTTTTAATCATTGAACTTAATCCACAATGGCAGAGTATGTCCTCTTCATGTGAGAGATTCTTTGTTAATGATGAAGTTGATGATAACACATCCCATGCAAACCCTTTATCACCTTCAATTTCTTTCAAACACTTTGCCATTTTCTTACCTTGTTTAATAAGGATTTCCACGAATGAATAGAATGTTAGCCCATGAAACTAAAATCTTCTTTGTCTTAACTATTTTAGTACTATTGTAATAGAAACTAAAATGTCCATCCTGAAATATAGAAATATCCCTCCTATAAGTAAAGAACAACTACTAATTTCAACATGATGGCTGGGAATATAAATGCAAAGCATTTATGTATAAACAATAGTTATATTTGAATCAGTAGCTATTGTTAGTGTAGGTTACAAACGATAGTCTTAGAGAAGTTACGTAACTAACATAGGTTATGTTTGAATCAGTAGGTTAGAGATTTGGTGATTTGAAATTGCTTTTCATGTATATAGTTCTACCCTAAGTTATTTTTATCATCAATAATACACATAATCTTCCTCTTCTGCCTCATATATATATATATATATATATATATCTCTATCTATCTTTGTTTACCTACCACAAATAGAAATAAATTATAGTCTAAAAAGATTAACAAAATAAAAAAAGGACAATCTTTATTTATTTTTATTAGTTCTAGCTAGCTAGTTCACTTTTATTAAAATAGTGAAAGTTTAAATGCATTTGATGAGAAAAATATTTTAATTATTGGGCCAACAAGAACACTTATGCAAATTAAATGATCATACGAAAATATTAAAAGTACTTTAAGTATTATTTTGAAGGCAAATAAACATAGCAACAACACTTATTAAAGAGATCCTATGTACACTTTTCAATTCTCTCTTTCTCTCTCTCTATCTCTCCATGTATCAATGTCAACCTTCAATTAATTTCAGAGATAGCTCCAATGTAATGCATTTGGGCTTCCTCAATTACAAAATAGTTATAGTCAAAGAAGACAATATTAAGACTGTAATTTGATCAACATGATAATCTGACTAAACAATCAACATGTTAATCACTACTAATGTGTTTTGTTTTAGGATTGAGGTCCATTAGTAGGTAGAAAGCATTAGATTAACATTTAACATCATCAAGCATAAGGGCTCCCTAATCCATTCATAGTTCTTCTTTTTTGCTTTTGTTTTTGAAATTTTCATTTTCCACTTTACTTGCTTGTCGTGTTGTGAACATCCTAGCCCTAATTACCTAATTAATTAATTAATTGATGTACCAATTAATTAATAATTAAATAAATAGAAAAATTTAAAAATGACAAAGCTTCAAGTGACATTCTCAATTGGGGACAATTGAAAATTGAAAATAAATAATGGGAAACAATTAAATAAACTCCAAACCTAAAAATAAAATTAGTTAATTAAAATAGTTATAATAAACCAAAACAAAATTATAAAAAATAAAAAAATATATATAATAAAAATGGAAAATTAAAAATTCAAATAATATTAATTAATAATAATGGTAATTGTAATAAAAATAAAAAATAGAAAAAAGAAAAAGAAAAAGGGGGTAATAAGGCTGCATTATGTAGAGTCGCAGAAAGGCTAAAAAAAGGCACTCCACTACCTCCAGGTGCAGGCTTTCCTTTCTTCCACTTCAGCTTTCTCATTCAGTAACCTCACATACACTCACAATCTCACATATCACTCTCACACACACTCACAAAGGATGAAAAGACACAGGCACGTGAGACACAACAAAGGTAGAGGGATGTGCTACTGAAAAGAGAGAGAAGTGTGACAGTGCTAAGGGAGAGAAAAAGGTGGTTGGAGGAGAGTTAAAGAGGAGTGAACTAAAATGAAAAAGGGTGGGGGGGGGGGGTGGGGGAAGCATTATGAAGGAAGAGAGAAAAGTAGAGATCGAGGAAAGCCTTCTGCTAATAACAAGTAAATATATGATAATGAAATATTAAATATATAAATTAAATTTATTAAAATTAAATTAAATCAATTATAAATAATATGAAAAATAGCTAATATATAATTTTTATATATTTATTATCAAACTCTGTAATAATATTACATAAATACTTTTTTAATGAAAATTTAGATAATTATAATTTATTAAAAAAATTAAATTTAAATAGCTAATAAATAAATTGCAAAATATATTTTAATGATTATTCTCCATCCCTTTGTTGATTCTTTCAATTTTCTCTTTTAGCTTAATACAGCATAAACAATAACATTATTAAAGCGAATCTTCTTTTTCTTTCTCATCTCCCATCTAACTACCAAAAAATCTAGTATTCCTTGCAGTTAGTATAACCGCAAGGAAATTTAAATTTAGCATGCGGTTAACCATGTAATCGCAGGCAAATCACTGTGGTAATTTAACTGCAGTGATCTTGTGTACTTTCCCTACGGCTTACTCTAAATAATAGGGAAAATTAAATGGTGTTACCTACAGTTTGATTCAAATTGCAGGTAAAGTTTACCTAAAAAGTTTAATTCCCTTTCCTTTCATTTCTCCTCTGCCGCAAACACCCACCTCTCCCTTTCCATTTTTAGTCTGTTTCTTTTGCCTTAGTGTGTAGCTATCACCTTGCACTGTGGTTAAGTTTTGCTGGTGAGTTGGCCAACTGGTATCGCCTCCTACAGTTGCCCACCGTCGAGTCTTGCGCCGGCACCGTTGTTCCTCTAACAAAGGTTTGTTCTGTTTTTTTTTTTCAAGATTTTATTTTTCCTTTTTCGTTTTATTTGATTATTTTTTATTTTGTATCTTTTTCATTTGTTTATTTTGATTATATGAAATTTAGGGTATTTTGACATAGGTTATATATGTTTATATTGGTTAATTTAAATTTATCAAATTATATGAAATAATTTCAAATTATCACATATTGAATAGGGATATTGTTATGTGTGAAAATATGTACTCAAAAAATTAAGAGTAATAATAAGCTTTGTACTGAGAATGAGTGAAATATTACACACACACACACACACACACACACACATATATATATTTGTATATATTTGTATGTAGTATGTTACATAATTATCAATGTACTTATCTTATAGTAATTATATTGTAATGCCATTGTAGCAATTAAATTTGTTTATTTGTGCAATGTTACTTGTTTCTTCATGTTTAGCAAGTGTTTGCAGTTCTCACTAATTTGTGTTTGATTTTCATACACTTGTATGGTAAAGTATTGAATGTACATGAACTTGACCAGCTCCATAATATAGTTATGTTGACATTATGCCACATGAAAAAGATATTTTCACCTTTATTCTTTACTGTTATGGTTCATTTGATTGTTCACCTTGTGGATGAAGCCAAATTAGATGGTCATATTTAGTACCAGTGGATGTATCCAATTGAAATGTAAAAATTGAAACACTTTGTTCTCAATTATTTTCACTTCCAATTATAACTAATGCTTCTTTATTGTCCATAAGATATTTGGGGAGGCTAAAATCTTACGTACATAATAAAGCTCAGCCAAAAGGGTCTATAACTGAAGGTTATATGGCTCAAGAGGTCTTACTATTTTACTCGAGGTATTTGGAGGTAATTGAGACTACATACATATGAAAATGAGCCATATTAGCATTAAAACTTAGACATATTATTTCCAAAAGAAGAAGAAAATATACCTTTAACAAGGTGTTTAGTTTCGTCTTTATTATTGATGCCATATTGAATACTAATTTTTGTTAATTTCAATTCTTTATGTAAATTATCTAATGTGTTCGTATGATAATTTTGTAGGAATCTTGAAGATAAAACAATTCTATACCATAAAGAAGAGTAGTTCATGCCCTGCTTTTGGTCGTATGGCATCATTATAGATTGGGGGTGGTTTTTCTAGGCAACTATTGCCTACTTTGAGTAGTCTTTTAGAGCAAATCAACCTTGGAAGTACTTAGATACCACATGAAACACATGATGATGATGAACATAAGGATGAGGCACCTTCACAGTCTACACGTTTGCCTTCACATAAGAGGGCTTGGTTGGTCGATGTGGTTAGAAAGTATGCTAAAAAATTATGATGTATTTGACATAAATATGGTTCTTTCTTGTGTGCTAACTTTGGAATCTTAGATGAGGACAACAAAACTAAGTAAAAGGAACTTATGCACAATGATGTTTGGTCACTTCCTTGAGGGGAGAGGATTATACTTCATTAGAATGAAACCTTCTAACCAACCAGCAACAGTGCTGGGTTACTGAATAGATTTTTGGGAGCTCTTGGACAGGACTTTAATTTATTTCCCATAAGATTTCCTAGTTAGAAGAAACTTTCATGAGTATAAGGACACTGTGTATAAGAACACTATTTAGGTAATGTTTATATACTTTTAAACCAATATACACTTTTCTTGTACCTTGAAGGCTAAATTTGTTGTTGATGGTGATTTGCACAAAAATTATATCTTCAAATCTATTGGCATGAAGTGGAAGGACCGAAGACAACAATTGTGGGAAAAAGCAAATGATGGCACTTACAACTGAGATAAATTGATTGCTTAAGTTCCTAAAGCCGTTAACAAATATCACTAGCTTGATTTGTTGACTATTGATTAAACCCATTAACTAAGGTAATGAAACTTTTGTCATTGGTTCATTTAGATTGGCATCGAATTATGTTTTGCTTAATTATTAGCACCACACCATGAAAAATAAAGACAATAGAATAAGTTAGTCAATGGCCCATACTGGTGGATCTAAGAGCTTTGTGCACAGGAAGGCCGAGATGATAACTTCATTTTCTATTCCTCATGTTGTTCATATGTATATGTTACAATTTTTTCAACTTGTGTAGGAGTTAGAGAATGGTTGTGCAGTCAACAGAGGAAAAGTTTAGACAATTACGCATAAGCATGTTGATGCGTCATTTATGAGTGACGAGGCTAAGGAGATCAATGTAAGTTTTGTTTGACCAATTGTAAACACTTAGTTTGTGTCATTGGTTATTCTTTTCATGTAATTTCCAAATTAATTTGGTTAATATAGGAAAAGATTATTATACGTGAAACTGCAATATCTGCGTCACAAGTCATATCAACTTAAGATTCATTGGCCTTGGCTTTAGGTAGTCAAGAGCATAATTGTTGAAATCATGAGTTAACTCATTAAACTTGCCGATTCTACGTTTTTAGGTAAGGAAATCGATTTAACTTGGTCGTAAAATTGGAATCAGAGTATACTCAGTCAAACTTGGGTAGAATCGGTCAAACTTGGGTAAACTCATTGAGTTTGACCAAAGTCTACCAAAGTATTTTTTTTTTTTTCAAGTTTTTGGCCCAAATATGAATAATCCAATATTCCAATCAATTTTTTTAAGAAAAATTAACTAACTTTAAGCTCAACTTAATTATTTCTACCATTAAATATAAAAAATTATATTACAAACATAAATTACATTATTATGACTCTAATACATTTTACTTGCAATTAATAGAAAATAATGTATTACATTGTCATTAAATAGTTAACTCTACTTTCAAATTTTTAAAATTTTTAATTGCATAGCTTAAAATTCATTATTTTATACATATATATATATATATATATATATGTATGTATTTAATATTTACTCTAACTTGTTTACATCATTATTACTATTATTTTAAATTTTAATTTTTTGAATTTCTATATTAGTAAGTATTATAATGGCAAAGCATGCCTTTAATTTTCTTTTAATAAATTTAATCTCAGTGCTTTCCAAAAAACTTTTAAACTCAATCTCTACCTAATTAATTATAATTAAAAGTTCTATAATTCAAGTATATTTTCTTAAAATTTTTTTTATCATTTCCTAGTTCTATAATTTGGGTTATTATAATAGTATTTTGCATATATGTATGTATTTATGTTTAATAGCTATTTATTAATAGAGGTAAACTTTTACGATTCTACATTATGATTTTACACTATGAGTCCATACCCCGTTAATGATTTTGCCTAAACTCATGAGTTCGACAACATTGGTCAAGAGTATTGTGACCGTGGTTGAGTGTTGGGATTAGGTCCAGCCCCACCTCATCTATCTGGACCTCTATCATGGTCTTATATTCGACCAAACCCATCTGCTCTTACTTATGGCTAGTTAGAGAATAAGGTCATTCACTTGGAGTATAGGCTTGATGCAATGATGAATCACTTCATGTAGAAATATCCAGGAGAATTACCTCCAGAATATGCCACAATTCATCCATCACCGATAATTCTTCAAATTAATATACTATTGTTCATAACTATGCCTTTAACATTATTTATGACTTGCATCATTTGTATGTTTTATTGTAGTCACCTGATCAAACAAGTGGACATGAAAGTTTCTTCCTAAACCAATCCAATCAACCGCAAGAGTAGATTGCGAAGTTTGTTTGACATTTCTCACTGTTAGTGTCAATTAAGACTATGCTTTAGATGTTGTGAACGAAAGTAGGACCTTGTTATTCTCAAACTTATCATCAAGTATTTAGTGACTATCTAATTATGTTTAAGTTATTTTGAGACAATAATGTAATTATTATTGTGAATGTAGTTATATTTGAGTTATTTTGAGATAATGATAGTGTTTATTGTTAAAAATGTATGGGTTATTTTGAGATAATGATAGGCCCTTCTTTTAAATCTATCATCATTCATATCTATGAGATATACAAATGGATGTTCACTTCTTTCCCATAGGTTTCCTGCATATAGAATGGATGTTCACTTCTTTCCTACAGGCCCTTCTTTAACTTGTTAAAAAATTTGAGCATCGATTTCCCTGTCATACAGAATCATCACGTGAGTGGCATATTGCTGTTAATGAAATTTTTTGTAGAATAAGTATTTTTTCTAAATTTCACATGCTGTTATGTTAGCTTCCATATAAACTATACTTGCTATCTTAATTTACAACTAATATTTTAATGTTATTATCTGAAATTCTGAATGCTTGATTGTTCTGCCCAACATGTGTGCTTGTAATATAGAAGTGCATGGAAGTTTCAGGAACTGACTATGGATTCCACTTTCCCTTTTCTTGACTTACAACTTACACATTCTAATAAAATACTTAGCGATTAGGCTATCATTTCGTGCTTGGTGGAACAACCAAAGAATGAGAAGAATATTGACCATGAACCCTTGGATTCTAGGTTTCTTGATTGCCATAATTAAACTCTTGGAGATATGTAACACAATCTTTGAAATAATAATGTCTTTGAAATTTTCATTGTGTGTGGTAGGATAACAAGTTAGGCTAATTCTTATTCAATGGTTGTTGCTGCTAATTCTTCGATCTAGATGAGAGTCTAACATACAAAATTTTTATAATTCATTTTAACATGACATATTTGGGACTCCTTTTCTATAAACATGACATGAGTTGTCATGATCATGGCTTTTGTATAAGTGACAGACATCTTTATAATTGGTCAAGTAACATGCAAAATTGGATAGATAAAAAATATTGGCAACTTGAAAGTACACATAACTGACTATACTAAAAAAAATAAGTGCAAAATGGATCAGATTAGACAAATAAAAAATTTCAAAATTCCTTATAATCTATATTATCTATAGCCCCATAACCACAAGGGTCTGACTTTTATATATATATATATATATATGTATGGCCCTCCTTTTTTCTAATGTTCTTTTTTATTTTAAATACGTGCACATGCACACACGACTTGATTTATAATTAGCATAAGCTTTCATTTGATGTACTCAAGGTTGTCAAACTCACAATCCTAGGTAGACTCGTGAGGGGGGTGTAAACTCGTAATGTAGAATCGTGACATAGATTCGTAAGAGTTTACTTCTATTAATAAATTGAGAAAAATTTATATATGAGGGACTAAATTGATGAAAAAATTCTATGAGTGACTCAATTGAGAAGTATTTTATTTGAGGGACCAAAATGAGAAATAAATTTTATAAGTAATCAAATTAATAAATAACCAATTAGTGAGAGACCAAAGGAGATTTTATTCATTTGGCCAAAATAAAATTCAAACTATAAAAAAATATGAAGGGCATTATTAATAATGATGTTATTTGTGAAGGAAGAAATTGAAAAATATTCATATGAGGGACTAAATTGAAAAGAAATTCTATGAAGGACTAAATTAAAATAATATCTTACTTGTGAGGGATTAAAATGAAAAATAAATTTTATAAGGGATTAACTTAAAAAAACATCCTACAAGTGAGGGACCAAAAAAAGATTATACTCATTTGGCCAAATTAAACTTAAGACTTGCATATATATAATTTTTGTCATACATATATTGAATATCTGTCATGGCCAAGTGGTTAGGCTTTGGACATCTTTTTACATGCAGGTTCAAATCTTGGTGAGTGCATTTTGAGTTTTGAAGCAAGCTTTGCCTAAACTCGCCCAACTCGGTAGTGACTCGCCGATTCGACCGAGTTAGATCAAGTTACTCACGAGTTAGAGCGAGCTCAGACTAGTGCCGAGTTAACTCATTTTTTACATGTAAAAACGTTGACTCGCTGAGTTAACAACCATGGATGTACTCCTTTTTTCTATGTGACACAATTTTCTTTTTGGCTCTTCAACATGTTGCTTGTAATTGATTATTTTCCCTGAATAACCAATTTAAATTTTTTTCTTTGGATTGACTACTATAGGAGCAATATTGTAAGAATGAAAAAGAACATAAACAATGAAGCAGGAAAATGGAACTATAGAAGAAAATGCTTTTGCATATATAATGTTCGCACAAAGTAGATGACACTAGTTCTTTTGTTTTAAATTTTTGTATTGTCCTACTGATAGCATGTTGGTAGTATTTTTATCCACTTTGTATTGCACTGCTTGATATTAATATGATATGCATGGAATTTTCAAACTCTGTTATTATTACTTCATTATATGATATAGATAGATATTTTCAATTTCTATTAGTATTAATAATTGTTTATAAGGTTGAAATATGAAGAACATAGAAGTAAAAAGGGACTAGTAGGTTGAGGAATATAAATTACAATTTAGACATGAAATTAGATACCAAATGAAAATATTTCACTATTTTAGATATGGAATCAGACACCAAATAAAATAATTTAATAATTAATCTGAGACGAATGAAATTCCGTATTTATTATTTAGACACAGAATCAAATACAGAACAAACTATTTTAACTATATATTTGAGACAAAATGTATTCTGTATCTAAAATTTTGACACGACTGTTAAGACGAATTAATTCTATCTCCGTCTTTTAAATTTTAATAATAGAAACGAGTTTAGTTTCTATATTGAGACAAAACTAGTTATAATTCGACACGGATTTTTTCTGTGTCAATTTTGATACAAAATCCTTAATTTCATGTTTAATCATTTGAAGACCAAGGTTTATGACACAGAATTTTGTCTGTGTCAGATTTATTTAGACATAGAATTTATTGGATTTAGATACAGATTTTGTCCCTTTTTTTTATAGTAGTGACATGAAATTGTTTTCCAGATATAGTGCAATTTTATAAACTTTGTCGGGGGGGGGGGGGGGGATCGAGGTGTGCTATTTCCTTACAAACATAGTATTGTGCTTGCAGATATAGTATGTTCATTTGGGTCACTTTATCTTTGGTAGACATAAATTTAGCAAGCTATATGTTTTATATACAGCTTTCAAATTCTTTTGGTCTTTTAAGAATTCTTTTTCATAAACTATTTTCCTTGCAGGATTTTTGTCTTGATATTTTACATTGTATGCTTACATTTTTTTTCTTATGCTTATTTATATATTGATTGTATTCTTCTAATGTTTGTAGAAACTTTACAAATGGCTTCCTCAATATAATAGAGGAATAAAGAAAACTAAAATAGAAAGTGTGGCGAGCAGCTACGAGTAATGGTGTGTAGAGTTTGTGAGGACTTGGCCAAAAATATCAAGTGGAAAGGGATTACTTGATCAAACTATGAGACATTAATATGTATAAAGATAAGCCAGAAATCACCAAGAAACCGATCATCTCACATTGGAGGAAATACAATATGTGCTTTTTTGGACAATATTGAGTACTTCAACTTTATAATTATAAAGTTAATGACAAAGTCTACGCTAGCAACAAAAATAACATGATTAGAGAAATGTCAATTGTCGCTTCCCAATAAGTGAAAAAAACTTGTCTTTGGAGAACAAAACATTCACTGAATTGATCAAAAGAACAAGTATAAAGAAAAGGCTCAAAGGAATGGACGCTCTATTTAGGAAGATCTAGCACAAACCTCAAGAATGTTCGATGAGGATTTTTCAGTTGGTCAATTTCAAATCACTACCTCTCATTCACTGTCCTCCGCGAAAAGAAATCTAAAGAGCGAGAGAGAGGAAATTAACAAGAGAATAGCTTAATAGAATGATATAATCTAGCCAAAAACAACAGAAGTAGGTTTAACAAGGCATTTAGACTTATTATAACTCAAGTATTAAAAGATGATCATCCATATCCCATATGTAGACGGATAAAGTTTTTGGACTTTATGAAATTAGACATTTATATATGACTTTACATATTAAAATTTTAAATTTAAGAAATAAAAATAATTCTTTGATGATGAAGTAAAGGGATGAATTTTTACAAAATAAAAGAGTAAGTTCTTATCAATTAAGAGATCAAATAAAAATTTAAGATTAAATTACATATAAAAATTCGAAATTAATAATCTCGCTATTTCCCAAAGTACCACCAGATATCCTTAGTACATGGAGGACAGGATGATCTTGGGCTTTGTATTACATTCAAACTCCCATACTTTCATATTTAGCATCCCTATTATTAAGAACTAACCTATATTAAGTTATCTGACGTTTGTCCAACCCCAAATTCCAGAACATAGCTGAACAACATGTCTAAAAACCATTCTTACTATTAATCAAAACTAATTATCCTCGTCTTTTTCCCCTGCTATTTTTGAAGAAAGAAAATCTGAGGTTAATTTGAACTTACAGTTTGCAAATGCAATTATCACCATACCAATATTGGAATCAATTAATTAAGTAATCCAAGGCATGCATTTATCACAACAGCTTCTAACAACCAAATATCGATATAGATCAATAGCATTATTCTCACCCCAACATTGATGCAATCTTATTAAGAATGCAAATGAAAGCAATCTAAATCCTTCATCTTTCATACCGTCACCCTAATAACAAAAAAATTAAAAAATATATAATATCCTTCTTCATATCCCAATACAAAAAATGATGAGAATAGCTTCTTCGTCTTCTTCTTCTACACGATGTGGGAATGGACGTTCCATTCTTCTTGTCCTATCTCTCTTCCTTACCTTTGCCACAAGCATTACCATGGCTGGGAATTTCAAAGACAATTTTGACATTCTTTTCGGAGAAAATCGAGCCAAAATCGAAGATGATGGCAACAGCTTGTTCCTTACACTGGATGAATATTCAGGCTCAGGCGTCATTTCCAAGAATGAGTATCTGTTTGGAAGATTTGACATGCAAATCAAGCTCGTACCAGGAAACTCTGCAGGAACCGTCACTGCATATTATGTATGGCTCCTTCCTTCTTTCTCATTAATCAATATCTATGTAGCATCCATGTTAGGGTTATCAGATTCTCCACAGTTACGTCTTATCGCATAATTTATTTAATATGAAACGTTAAATTAGAATTTAAGACTGCATGCAATAATTAAGTTTAATTCTGAATCATTAAATTTGTATAATTCCTTTATAATATCGGCCATCAAAATCGCATATTTGCTAAAATGTTTTTTTTTTCTCCACAGCTTCTTAGAATAACTGCGCACCATTAAGTCGCCTAGTTTGATTATATAATACTGACCATCAGAACCATCACGGCAAATTATATGTGGCCCCTTCCTTCTTTTCCATTAATCAATATCTATGAAACATCCACGCTAGGGTTCTCCCCAACTGTAGCAGGACAGAGAAAGAGATATAAAGGAATGAGAGACACACATGAATGGGGCCATCTCTATCTATCTCCTTTTCTTTCTTCGATTGCACTACGTGCATTATGGGAGAAAAACCAACACGTAGGACCAATGCTTTCAAAACAGGGTCATTCGTTGTGTTTGATTCATAGTAGACACGAATACGATACAGTATTATACAAAGACACCTTATATATATATATATATATATATTTCCCTTCAGTCATGATGTTTATACTGTTTTTGTTGTGTTCTATTATATCTTCTGTATATATGGTTGATAAATTAGAGCATTGTTTTCGCAGCTTAACTTTGTTGATTATTTTTGCATGTGATGCACAGCTAAGCTCGGAGGGACCACACCATGACGAGATAGATATAGAGTTCTTGGGAAACTTGTCGGGAGATCCTTATCTGATGTCCACTAATATTTATGCCTATGGCGAAGGAGGTCGAGAGATTCAATTCTACCTTTGGTTTGATCCCACAGAGGATTTCCACACCTATTCTATTGATTGGAACTCTCAACGTATAATGTAAGTTACAGAATCTGGGGGTACTCTCTCACACACACACATAGTATATGCATGTATGTATAGTAAAATGTAATTTTGGATCCTCATGTTTTTGCTTCAAGATCAGTTGAGTCCTCTAATGATTAAAAGTATCAAAATAGTTATTCAATTATAAAAACGTGAACTAATTTGGTCTTTTCAAAAGATCATTTTAATATTTGGAGCATCAATGTTTTTTGAAGAGATTTTTGGAGGACTATTTTAATACTATTAATTTTTAGGGGAACAAACTAATTTTAATGCCAGAAGTGAGGGACTATTCTATGTGTGTGTGTGTGTGTGTATATATATATATATATATATATTTATGAGAGGAAGTAAGAAATTGAGGCTTTTCCTATATAAAGAAGAATGAGAAACAGAATTTATCAGCAAAGATCCTATTTCTTTGCCTCTTGTCAAATTTTTTCATAATCATTGCAACTGCAACTTGATTAATACCATATTTCAACACCTTTGTTACATAATAAAAAGATAATAAATAGTTGAATTCTTCTTGGATTTGCATGCAGAATTCTAGTGGATAACATTCCAGTGAGAGTGATGCGTAACAGGCAAGAAATTGGTGTGCATTTCCCCACAAGGCAACCCATGAGGGTTTTCACAACGCTTTGGAATGGAGACTCCTGGGCCACGAGGTGGGGGCAAGTGAAGATCGACATGTCCAACGCACCATTCGTCGCCTCTTTCAGGAACTTCTCCGCCAACGCCTGCACCGTCAGCCCTGAGCCGTCGTGCCGGGGCTTCAACGTAGCGAAACAAACCAAAGATATCGATCCTGAGAGCAAGAAGAAGATGCAAGAAGTCCAGGAAAAATGGGTGGTTTATGACTATTGCCACGACTTCAGGCGTTACGCTCATGGTCTTCCATGGGAATGCCGCAAAACAAATCAAATATCTGAATAGGGTTCTAAATAAAGTGAGGTTGTAAGTTGTAACTAATGCTGCATTGTAAAAACAGAAAATGAACGTACATAAGCTGATACTTTTTTAATGGGATCCATACGTGATAGAAGGATTCTATATAAAAATATCTCAAAAGAGAAAAACAAAAGTTTTTGTAGGGAATTGAGTTATGCATGCATTAGAAACTTGTTGGTTTAATTGTGTTTACAATTAATATATGTATATATGATCTTGTGAAGAAATTGTATATGATGTTTTATTTTTGTCTATACATAATGAAGTTGCTAGACTTTTGGAAATTCTTTTCCATACACGTTTTTGTTTTCCATTCATAATTTCTTATTACATGTACCGTTAATTAGAAGAGAAAGCAATCAAAGCGTATAATATTTGTAAGATCTTTATATGATCATTTTGTTCTTCTTTCTCTTTGACGTAGTTGTTTACGATTTTACCAAAAGATAATGTATTAACTTACTTGTAAATTCACATTGGTGCAAATTGAAGTTGACTCATCAAGTTTTCTAAGTGTACAATATTACTCAAAGGAAATATTTCAACCTCCTTCAAACTCGAATAAAGCGTAAACTTGATTTAACTTGTATCTAACTTTGGGTAAACCCGACTAAATTAGTGTTTCATTGGGGACTTAGTTGAGTTAACCCAAACAAGAAAGTAGAATACCGTATAAACTGATTGTGGGTAGGTTGGAACATATACCATTTTAGTGTAAGTGGGGCGCCTTTATTATCATTTTACCATTTATCTTGCTTAACCTATAGATGTGCATTACTTATTTCTTTAGATTTCCAAAATATAGAATCAGCAATACGAGAATTTAAACGTTGGACCCAAGAGATATTGGCATGCATCTGTTCCAAAACAACTACTTTAATTCATTTCATTACTAGTTACAAAATTTTACACGTATACACTTAAGAAAAGACAAAGATATATTAAATATATACTTAATCAAATAAAGTAAAGATAAATGTTACTTTATTAAGTTATCTTTAAAATTTTTGTGTTGAGAATTATAGATTATAAATTGTGGATAAATTTTTTTTTGAATTAGCATAATTTGAATATTCTTTTTTCATTTTAGTTCACCCCTCTTTTACATGTTTTCTTAACTTGCACGCCGTTGATGTTATTTATTTACAAATTAAATGAACTCAAAAGATTAATTATTTTTCTATAACGAGGAAATGATTTGCCAGCGAACACATTAGGATATATGATTTGTTTAATGGGATATTAAACTTGGGCTATTTTATATGTTTGATGCACATGCATGCTTATGATAAATGAATTAATTGAAGTAGGCACAAATATTCACTATATAATTGTTAGGTGAAGAACTAATATATTAATGAAATTTTAGAGAAAAGGAGGCTAATTACTGTACTATTTTAAAATTGAAAATAATTGATCAGTGCAAGTTTATAAAATTTTAGAAGAGGCTTTTGTACAAAATTTACACCAAAATTAAGGGTGAGTATATATAAGGATACCAAGAAATTCAAAAGTTGAATGTAAATAACTAAGTTGAATAATTCAACTCCCATAAAGTAAATTTTTTCTTTTTGCATCAAAACATTTTTATTAATTTTTTTCATCAAATAATAGATCCACATTCAAAAAATTTGAAAATGGATGCATTTTTATAAATATCTAGAAAATAACCCCTGGGGCTAGAAAGGAATATATATTACTTCCTCCAGTAACCAAGATGGATTGCTTTGCTGGTTCCAAACTGTAATAGCTAGCTGTCCATACAATTGTAAACTCAAATTAGTACATAGTAGCTAGCCAGCATTAATTATGTACTTTATTTATATTCTTATTCCAAACAGCCATTTTTTTTCATTATAATTATAATTTTCATAAGCAGCTTTGGGCAATATTTAATATATATGGGCCTTCACATCTCTGAGCTCAAATTGAAGATACCCCTTTTCAAGAAAAATAAAAGCAACATGGAGAGGAGGAATATTAATAGCCCCTTTAAAATATTTGCAGTGATGATGCTTTTGGCAATGCTTGCACTTGAACTTACGGTGACCAAGCATGCATATGACTAATATTATCAAACTTACGAGTTAACCAAATTTATACTTGTCCAAAACTAGGTGGACTATTGTATACATCTTATATGTGTAAAATCTTTATATATTTACTTGCAATTTTTATGCTAAACTTTATAATTTTTTATTAAGTTATGATTGGATTGACTTGAAACACTCACCAATTTTGGGTGTCTCAATTAAACCTATAATTTTTTAATATAATGAATAAGTTATTAATTAGTTAATATATTTACTCAAAACTAATGAAGAATTTATGTATTGTTAATGTAATAGAATAATATTTATACTTCACATAAAAATTTAATTTTTTCACTTTTTTGGACGCAACAATATTTATGCTCAAAATTTCTTATTATTAGTATTTGTTTGGTAATACGTAAAAATTAAGAATTGTCTTTCTCTTTTATATTTTTTTTATCATTTTCTTGCTGGTTTGAGTAATTGCTAAAATTTAATATATTTATGGTTAAGACACTAGGATTTCTTTTTAGTTAATTTGTGATCAAAATCAACTTGTACATTCTTTATTTCTTTCTTACAATGATTAGGAAATTAAGATTTCTTTTTAGCTAACCTGAACTTATTTATTGTTTTTGTTTGAAACTTAGTTATGTTGAATGAGCACTATTGTATTATAGATAATGGATTATAAAGTTTATTGAAATTTTATATATTGACTTGAATGAGAAGTATAGATTATCATTTATAAATTATGAAATGAGCATTAATATATGAAATTTTACATATTTATGTTATATAATTATGTTTAATAGCCATTCAATACCATGTGTATGTAAAATTTTACGATTTTACATTACGAATCTACGTTATAAGTCTACATTTTCTTTACGAGTTTGCCTAAAATTGACGAGTTTGACAACCTTGCATATGATCATATCTAATGAAAATGAGTTAATTTGCATATAAACTCAGGTTTAGTGCAAATTTAAAGAGACTCATGAGTTAGTACTTATAAAATTTACTGAGTTTATGATTGTATTTATTGAAAAATGTGTCAACTCATTTGTAGTCAGTAACATAAAAATTCAAACCCAAGACCCTATGAGATATAGACAAGTTTTTTGTTTTTTTTAATTTGGATAATTTTTGTTTGATTTAGTATAATTAATTTAAATTGCATTTAAATAATTTTTAATTGTATATAGTATTTTAACTATATAAATAAATATATATATTTTAATAGCTATTCATTAATTGAGATAAATTTTTATGAATTTGTCTAAACTTATAAGTTTGACGACCTCAATCCAAAGTGATAATTTTTAATAAGTAAATAGAAAGAGTATTTTAAAAAATAAAATGAATGAGGACTGAAAGGATAATTAGGTAATAAGTCATGACCAACATAATATTTTTCTTCATAATAATTATATAATAACTATACTCTCCTACGTTTCAAGATACATATTTACTTTTAAAGACCTATCTTAACAATATCCTCGGATCATTCCCTAGAATAAATGAGGATGTCATGTCAGTCAAATTATTCTTTGATTTCAAACCATAATAGCAGAAAAACTAACACATAGCGCTGTGATATGGATTTCCTATTAATTCATAATTACATGTTTGATCTCTTTTTAGCACTGGCTTCGTGAAATATCTTCCCTATTTTCTGTACTGATTAACGTGTTTTTAATTCAGATCATTTTCGTCTACACACATACATTTTAATTTCAATGACATATATAATCACCACAACTAATGAATAAGTTTATTATTAACAGTATATATTAGTAGTTTTGGAATGACTTTAGATTTTTCATGGGCGAAATTTTAAATATTTTATTCTACTCTTATAGTTGCTTTTATATAGGGATGTACTATTTGCTTAAGGTTCTCGTTAGACCCACGACTTGTTCGATTTTATGATCAAGCCTAGTCACCCAAGTTGCGTTGGGTCTTCGTCTTCTTTTGACTTTATAAAGCTAGGCAGAATATTTTCAAGTCCATAAAAATAATGATGATCTATAATAATAATGAATTGTTTGCAAACCGGCTTAAAAGGCATTCTAAAATAAAAAGTGACAAATATAAAAAATTGTTTATTTACTTGACTGTTTCACGAGCCCAAATTTGAAAACACATTATAGGGCCTTTCCATGATAGTGTCGTGTTTAATAGTAAGCTCTAGCCTCTTGTAAATAAAAAGAAATTCTATTATAAATAAGAATGAAATCGAGCAACTTTCCAATGGAACCTGAGACTTAGAGTTGTTAAAGTGGATTAAATCGACTCATATGAATTGATCCACCTGAGTTGGTGGGTTAAACGAGTCAGCTCATTTAACCCACGATAAGGTGGTGAGTTGAAAATCTCAATCCACCCCACTTGATGGGTTAAGCGAGGTGATCTATTTAACCCACCAAAAAATTAAAAATAAAAAGAAATTATAAGAGTTTAAATGTGATTTTTTTAAATATATGTCTTATTTAATTAATTAATTTCTATATCAATATAAATAAACAAAAAAATTAACTAAATAAAAAAGTAAGTTTCAACGAATTAAAACAAGTAAAGTAATACAACAATTTAATAATTCATTAATAATAAAAATATGATTATAAGCATAATATTCAAATATAATAAATTATAAAATAATAGAGATAACACATACATATATTAAAGTTAATTTTTTTTAAATAGAAAAGTGTAATGAGTTGGGGCACTGGACTGAGTGAGTGAAAAATATCTAATAAAAAAATGGACAACTCATTTAACCCGCAAGCTAGCTCATTTAAATCGTGGATTAAACGAATCAAATTAATAAAAATATACTAAATAAGTTCTAAAAACAACTCTTCAACTAAACCTGCTTAAGTGGGTTACGCATGCCCATTTTGACGGCTCTGCTGAGACTTGATCACCCTATCCATAGCTAACGTTCCTGGTCCTACGTCTTTCTTCGCATCAAACCTCTAGTGAGGGAAGATCTCGCGCATGTGAGTCACTCTAACGCTTCGTTTCCCTTGTCCGTTTCTGTGCCGCTGCACCTTCTTACTTCTCCACCTCGTCTCTACTCCCCCACGGCAACCCTTCAGCTCCCCAATGCGTCGCAGATGGCTTTCTCCTCCACGCCTACTGCTTCATGAGCGGGCGAGTCACCATTCCACGATAGTCTTTATCGATCCCCCTCTCCACCCTTGCATGCCTATACTGTGTTATTTTGCATTTCCTACATCTGCGATGGATCTCTTTCTTCCTGCACTGCTCAATGCGACTATTTATTATGCTATCTACTCTTATTAGATTTCTTGTCTACATTCTGCTTCTTCCTCTAATCATTGTCATCTTCTTTTCCTATAGTCTTGGATTTTACTCACTTAAGTTCATCCAAACCTGCATGCTCACCTTCCTTCTTGGTAGAAGACTCATGGATCAACAAAAGAAGCTAGCTTGAAGATTTCTGTTGTCTGAAAATAGCTCGACTAGGCCTGAGCCCTCTGCCTCGTTGGTGGCTTTAGGTCTGGGCAGTGGCTCTTTCTAGCTGTGGGGACATGGCCTCAACTTTCGCTTTTGTGAAAACATTAATCAGCATTCGAGGAGCTTCTGGAAAACCTGTCTCATTGCTATTTTGGTGGGTGAGAAAATCATCCCGGTTCATAGGATGGATCAAGCTCTTCATGGTGCCTGGCATCTGCAGGGAGACTTAAGAGTGTTGGGCAGAGAGTGCAATTTGTACGTCGTCAAGTTTCAGAACATTGAGGACCAAAGATTCCTCCTCGAAAACGGACCTTGGTCGATTTTGAATGAGCTTCTCATTATAGAGAAATGGAGACCCAACATTATACTCAAGGAAATCACGGTGTATCGAGTAGCTTTATGGGTACAATTTTGAGGACTTCCCTTGGAGTACCATAATGAGAAGGTAGCCGAGCTTCTGGGGCACTTAGTCGGCAAGCCAAAGACATAGATGGAGGCTTCCTGCTTTCCAGTAATCTCCGCTTCGTTAGGGTGCAGCGTCTTGTAGATCATTCTTTTCCTCTCCATAAGGATTAAGTTAGATAACAAACGAAAAATTTAGGTTGAATGCAAATAAGAGATGTTTATCACATGTGCAGACAATATGGACAGATAGGTCACATTGCAAGAGATTGTGACTAGGACACATAGCAAACCTTGGAAGTACATGAGGCACTTAGGCTAAGCATCAAGAGCAACTAGCAACTAGACGTGGATTTTATCCACGATCTGTGCTTCCCTCTTGTACACAACCACTTAATCGCCTTCAAGAAAAAGAAGAGCTTCCACAGCACTTCATGGATCAGGTGGCAGGAGAGTAGAGAAGGTGGATATTATGTTCATGGAAAAGATTCGGAGCACACCAATGAAGAGAACCCCTGCCCACATCAGCCTTGAAATTTTATAAGTGCAAACAGTGACTTTTTTTCCTTAGATTCCTCTAATGACTTTGATATCATGAGCAGGAGGTAGAAACTGGCCTTCAGGTGTAGCCTAATATGCATGGAAATAACCACGGAACCCTCCCAATGGAGATAACCAGACTGGAAACATCTCCCATTAAATGGGATGACAGCAGGATGGAACACCGAATTTTAATGGACTCGAAAACTATTGTTTCTTTGACACCAATGCTGACTTCGTTTGGTACAATGATAACCTTGCAAACCAGGAAATGGAGGTTGACACCTGGGATCCAGTTTTGGTTCCCTTTGCCTCCAATGTCGATCATGTAGCTGAGATATTTCCCCTAGACCCCCAACTGGGTCCTCAGATGAACCCTCATTCTGTACCTGTCGCTAACTGCACCTATCCCCCCATGAACCTTGATGGTGGTTGCCCCTCTTCCTTTGTCACTGGAGTCCCTCCAGACTTTTAAAGTCCAAACCAGGGGACCCTTGACTCCTCTGTCTCCAAGCACACCGTGTCTATTCACAAAAAAAAAAAAAAAAAAAAAAAAAAACGCAGAAGGCAAAGCAATGAGAATTATGTTAGAAAGAGAAAAAAAGAGAGTTTGATTTCTAAAACTATTGCGACACTCGAAGTTAACACTTGTTCCCCTGCCAATCCTTTATGGGCTCGAGAATCTACCAACAAAAAGCTTCTCTAGATGCCATGAGTTGTATGAGCTGGAACTGTCGAGGTTTCAGGAAAACCATGGTCGTTCATAGAGTCAAGCATCTCATATGTAAATATCGTCCTTCTTTCTTTTTCCTTGTTGAAACTAATATCTTTGTAAATACAGCCAGTAATAGAATCGTGTCCCTTGGTTATCCTTACGTGCATGGTACGAATTCGATTGGTAGAAGTGGTGGTACCTTAATATCTTAAGACAAGAATACAATCTGTAACATAATTGATTGCACACGGGTGACTCTAACCAAACTTACTTGGACTCAGATAAACTTAGTAATAGTACCACCATGGCAGGGGCACCGGCGTTTAGAGAACTCTTTGATAACTGTTAACTCTTTGACATGCTTCCATAAGGCCAGTGCTTCTTTCAGACTAACAACAAGAAAGGCAATGAGAAGGTTTGGGCAACATTGGATAAAGCCTTTTGTAACCACCGCTGGCTACAGTGCTTCCTTAACTCTGTTTTCACCATCTTGCCTTGTGTGCCTCGGATCACACTCCCACACTTCCTAAGTGCCTTGTAACTAGTCCTCATAAGGCTATATTTAAGATGTTTGAAAATTTTTGGACTGCTCTCCTGGAAGCCAAGGAAGTAATCCTCATCTCTTGGAGTACTAAGTTCAGTGGCTCCCCTACTTTCAGTTTACAACGCAAAATTTCAGCATCCATGACCGTCCTCCGGTAACGGAACAGATAGAACATTAGTAGGTTTGCCTAATAAAATTAGAACTCTGGAATTGGAAGTTCAGTCTTGCAATGCATGATCCTATTGCTGCACTGAAGGAACACCAACTCAGACAAGATCTAGAATTCCTATATGACTCTTAGGAAATGTTATGGGCTCAAAGAGCAAAACAATCACGGATAGTCCTTAAGGTAACAGTGACTAAACTTTAGTTACTGTGTTAAGAACACGCTACATCATGAAGTGCTTCCATTTTTGGCTCTCATTGTTGCTGCTATAAAAGGGAGATTCGAGGGTTTTTTTAAGGAGGCTAACTTCTAGACATTTTAAAGGCAAAAAATGTGGCTTGGAGCTTCATTTTGGCAAGAAAAAAGCTAGGATAAGGAGGAGATTCACTAATTAAATCAATTTTTCTCTTCTCCTCTTACATCTCATTGTTTTTCTTTAACTATTTGCTAAATCCTATGTTTTAGAAGTTGAATATGATGGTATTGATAAGCTAAACTTATTATTTTGGGATTATGGTAAACTTTAGTATGTAGTAGGACTCTTTTACTCTGTTTACTTGTAAATAGTATATTTTTTTAATTTGATAACTCTATGAAATAGAGTAATTTTGGTCATATTCATGCTAAATAATAACTAAGAAATTTTATTAGTTTTATGTTAGTTTTAAGTAAATTGTACTAATTGAGTTATTTAGCCTCTTTTGGTCTAGGTTTTAGGTTATTTTAGTATTAATTCATGTTAATTTAATAAATTACATGCAAATACTTTGCCAAATTGAAGCCAATCATTTGGATTTTGTTCTTGCTCAGGCTTTGGAAGGGAGAAATGATGGTATTGACACCAAGCAACCTTGTATCAGCTTCTAACCCTAGATGTCAGAATTTGAAGATGGCTATTCCATGGAAAATTGTAGAACTTTTTAAGAACTTTCTAACAAATGGTAGTTCATCAAATTCCAACATCAAACTAGAAAGTTAAGGATTAAACATTGAAATTGATACAGAAGGCAGTGTTTTAACGCCAAGGCCCTAGAATGAGCACAAGGGCTAAAGAGTTGGCACCAAGGTGTTTGGGCACAACAAATGAAGGATAAACTTATCTTTTGGAATTTAAGGCAATATAAGTGAGATTTCCTAGGTTTTTTTAAGGAAGGGATGTTTTGAGGCAAAAAAGGCTTAAACTTCAAGTTCTAGGGCTATACTTCATTGAAAGGAGGCATTTAAAGAAGGAAGCTAAATAACGCTTTGAAAATGGAGTTCATCTATTCATTTTCTTTTACTATTCATTTGGTTATGTTTTCTTGTATGGACTGGATTGTATACATGGATCTGCTAGGCTAAACTCTTGGTTATCTAATTATGGTGATTTGACATGTAATTTGTTGAATATTTTTGCTTTTCTTCTTGAATTCCTTTTTGAATGAGTTTATTCAATTCAATTTTACATTGTAACCTTGTTGCTTGGCCACCAATTAGGGTTAATGTTGACGATTTGGAGATTCTTGAAAGAGAATCCTACATTTAGTCATATGATTGAATACCGCTTGGTTGATATTAATTAATTGCTTGTATTAACTTAATTTGTTGTTAAGATAAACATATACTTATTGGGATAACAGAGTTGTGATTAGCCATATATAATGCATCTCTTTAATTTGATCCTCGCAGAAATATTGGTAATTGAATTAAGGTGATAAAATTTGTAAGGGATCGATGGACTTTTATAATGAAATTAAAGGCTTAGACTAATTCAAGAGCATTGAATTCAAGTTAGGAAGTAACTGTATTGCAATTGAAATGTCAAATTAAACCATAATCCCAGGGAGTTTTCCTTGATATATAGTCATCTTTTTAGTCTCACTTTATTAGTTCTTTTGCATAATTTTTCTTGTTTAATTTGAATTGGCTAAGGTAACCATGATAGTATTACTTAACAAATGTCTTAGCAAGAGTTCCCAAATGATGACATTTGTTTTTTCACTACTATATTACTTTTTGACATTGTAGATTTGCATCGCAACAATTTGAACACAACAATATTCTATCTTTATTTATAATTCTTCTATGTGTGTCAAAACCATTAGATAATGTGGATAACCTAAAATAAAATTCAAAAAAGGGATTATGGGACTAAGTCATGGATTGGGCAATGTGAGTTTACGAAGCTTGTAATGTTGAAAGGATAGATTCACTTTGCTTGTAGGATAGGAATATTCCAACTAACCTCACATAGTTACATTAAGCATTACTTTTCATTAAGTCTCATAATTGCATAAGGGATTATAGATTGGTTCGTTAGGTAATTCAAAATATGCTTACCATGGGTAGGTTACGACAACATATAATCATTGAGTGTGAGTGGTTATAGAATTAGCAATACAAGGATTCAACTTATTTATTGGTTGAGATTTTTATGTTGAGCATCATAGGTTTAAAGTAGTGTAATTTAAATTAAATTTGAATAAAATCCTTTTATTATGTATTGGATTTTAACAATGTAATTATATATTTCAAAAGTTATTATTAACAGAGGCAAGTTTTCACAAGTTTACATTACAAGTTTATCACTTCTTCATGAGTTTGCTTAAACTCGTGAGGTTAAAAAATTTTAATACACTATAAATCCTTAGAGTGTGACTAAAGCAGAATTATGAGAAGAACGATGGTTCTACAAGCTTGAACTCATGTAATTCATATAACCTAAGAACTTTAAGAACAAAAAAAGATCAAAACTAACGGATTGCTATTACCAACTTGAATGTTACTATAACATCAAATTTTGTAGAAACTTTAGTATATTCATATAACTTTTTCAAATTTATACAATCCCATGACAAATCAACCAATACATTAAAGAGAACTTTACTTTCACTTAAAATATGGTATAACTAATATAGGGTGAGAGATTTGGCCATTGGTCAAAATAGAACTACATCTAGATTCTAGAGATGAATAACATTTATAGTACACTATTTACATAATATAGAAAAAAGAATAGCACAAGTCTATAGCTCTTGTAGATCATTGTAGAGCTCACCATGAAGTCATTACTCTATAGAGTCAGGTATATTTTGCTTAACCTTACTATCAATCTTACAAAGCTTTCACTCTCTAAGGTTGGTTCTCAAGCTATTCTATAATATAAGATTCCAAATTTTCAACAAGTAAATAACATCTCGAAACTAAACATTTAAATGAAATAAACTAAATGAGATCTGAAAATGCATAAGTGGAAATAAATTCTTAATTCAATAAGAAACAAAACAATAAAAAGATATACAGAAAACCATATTCAACATGTTTAAGCAACAAGTGAGGAGTAGTAAATTTTGTCTATTTTTTAAAAAACCATATATTAGCACTAGAAGATGAGAAGTTGTCTTTTACTAGAAATCATCTAGGGGAATGACTATTAAGGATGAAACAAAGATTTAGCACAAATCTAGCAAGGGCACTTAACTTTCGAGGGTAAATAACTAATCGAGGTAAAACCTTAGCACATGAAATATACTATTCCTCCATCCACATATGATGGTTGTCATATGGGGCTAACATCTCTTGTAACCCAACTAATTAAGTGTTTTCGAGGTGCACCAAGAGTTAGTAGGATTCCATAAGCTGCTAGAATCCTTAATTAACTAGTCTCTCTAAAATGAAAAATACTACTATCTTGTATGAAATCATTCACTTTTCCTTTATGGTAATCACATATGCACATAGTTTCGTATAATAATTGTACTAAACATATGACATAAATCTATTGATTCAACACATGTTTATGAATATAATTATCATTTAACTATTTGTTAATGACACAAAAGAGTATGAAGTCAACCAAAATATCAAAAGAAACATACTAAATTTTTGAAATGGAAAAAGTGGCAGTTAGGGAATATAATAAAATATTAAAACATTTAGAATATGGATGTTATTTACATACATGGAGGGATTACTACAAACCCTTCTTATAGCCTTTTTTGCTACATCACCAAACAGCAGAAGGAACATTTGTGCCCCTTAAAAGACAAGATAACAAAACACTATCATTTTAAGTCATATACTTAACTTGCTATTTCACCCCTTTAATTACATGCAAACAAGACTCCCTTTCCTCACTCTCGTTGTCCAAATCTTGAACACACATTAGCTCTGATGTGTCCTTTATAAAATAATATCAAGTAAGTTCCTCTATTCTTGTATTGGCATTTTCTCTTTCTTCTTCTTCCTCTACTACCCTAAAGCCCTGATTCCTTTATTCAATAATCTCCACTAAGCCTGGTTAATCAAGCTAGATTGAGCTAATTTTCTTCTTTGGTATTCCATCATTATGCCTATTATTAAGGATCACAAACTTAACTATTATTTGTCTGGCACTAAATTGTGTCCTTCTCAGTTCCTTTTTGAAGGTGTAGATCGTAAACTTAATCCAAAGTATAAAGAATGGGTAGTTACAGACCAGTTATTGGTGGGCTAGTTGTATAATTCAATTTTAGTGGAAATAGTATCACAATTATTTCATTGTAGAACATCCAAAGACTATAGGATGTAGTTAAGGAGCTCTCAGGTGCTTATTCCTATTCTTGCATGGATAAAGCTATAAGCTATGCTTCTTATCTTTGAAAGTTAGTTAAAGCAATTGAATAATTTTCAGAACTTAACACTTGGATAGTTTTTTGCTCATTATACTGTTAGCAGGGGTAATTGATGAGGTTCTACTTGGAGGAATTCTAAAAGAAGTCGAAATCATGGTTGAGGATAACCCTCTATAAATAATCCTATGTGTCAAGTTGCTCAAGACATGGACACAATGCTACATGTTTTTATCATTATATAAGTGGGTTCATCGATAATGGGGTAAGCAACCATGTTACCAATGACCTTACTATTTTTCAACAATATGTTGATAGTAACAATAAGACTACTCTTATAGTTGGTAATGGAGATCATCTGCCTATCCATCAAATTAGTGCTACTAATTTGACATGTCCTTCTTCTTTAACTACTTTTGAATGTTGTTTTGCATGTGCCTTTTATTACAAAAAATTTATTAAGTGTTTCTCAACTTATTGTCGATAATAATGTGTTTGTGGAATTCCATTGTCATTTTTGTTTTGTCAAGGAAAAGGGAATAGGGAAAATACTATTGATGTGTAGGGACCTTCACCTATGGTTTCAGCATCTAGTTTTCAGTACTAGATTCATTTTATGGATGAATTTGGGCAATATACTTGGATTTATCCTTTAAAAAATAAGGGAGAAGCATTAAAAGCTTTTTCACTCTTCAAAAGTTCAATGAAAAAAAAATTTGAAAGAAAAATTAAAGTTTTGCAAACTTATTAAGGTAGCGAATATCACAAGTTTGTTGCAATAACTTAGACTTCAGGTATTAAATTCCAGTATCCATGTCCATATACGTTAACCCAAAATGGAAGGGCAAAAAGGAAGCATAGGAACATTGTTAAAATGGGACTAACTTTGCTTGCACAAGTAAAAAAATCCTCTTTAATATTATTGGTGGTAGGCATTTTAAACTTTTGTTCACTTAATTAATAAACTTGCTACACCAATTTTGGAAGGACCCAACCTTTATTTTCTTGTTAATCATACGGTTTCTGATTGTAAGCAACGCAACACCTTTGGGTTTGCATGCTATCCATGCTTAAGACCTTATGATCAGCATAAATTGCAGTTACGTACTATTAAATATGTTTTCATGGGCTATAGTAATTCTCACAAGGGCTATCAATGTTTATGTCATAAAGGGAAGATATATACCTTAAGATATGTGATATTTAATGAATTTGTTTTTCCTTTTACAAAAGGGTTTCTCAACAACACATAATCTAACCACGCTTATGATGAATGGCATACATTAGTTGGCTTACCTCAGCCTCCTTATAAGTTATCATAGTAGCAGGAGGGTGACTTTTCTCATACTAATGTACTACCTTCCTTTAGTTTATCACAACAATAAGAAGACATTTCCCCTCTATTATTATTAGCCTTAGCCCTGACCAAAGTTCCATTCCTAAGGTGACAATGAGCTTAAATGAAGAAGAAGTAGCACAACATTCTGAACATGATTTTGTTATCAGATTTGCAGTAAATGACACAGCATCAAGAAAAGCCATAGAGAACTAGTATCACATGATGACTTATAGTAAAGCTGGCCTTTTCAAACCAATAATACCCTATGCTACTATAGCTCTTGCTAATGTTGAACCCTCGAATGTCAAAGATGCATTGTGGTGTCCCTATTGAAAACAAGTTATGGTAAATGAATATAAAGCTTTTGTCAAATATAATACTTGGGTGTTGGTTCCTTATGAAGGATAATGAAATGTGGTTGATAATAAGTGGGTTTTTAAGACAAAATTGAACCCTAATGGATCAGTTTAGAGACACAAATCAAGGTAGGTAGCAAGAGGGTTTCAGTAAGACCCAAGGGTAGATATTAGTGAAACTTATAGTCCAGTCACTTGAGCTTTTATTGTTACAGTTGTGTTAACCAAAGTTGTCACTTTTGGTTAGGAAATAACACAACTTGATGTTAACTATGCCTTTTGGAATGGCTATTTATAGGAGGATGGGTACATGACTCAACTAAAAGTCTTTGTAGACAGTAGCAAACCCGAGCACATCTGCAAGTTAATAAAAGCTATTTATGGGCTACACCAGACACTTAAAGCATGGTATGATATGTAAAGGAGAACATTGATTAAGTGGGAATGTCAAAATAGCAAGGCTGATAGTTCCATGTTTTATTTTAGAAAAAAAAAAAAAGATGTAGTGATCATAGTTCTTCTATATGTCAGATGAAATTTTAGCAGCTGGCAGTGATAAGAGCTTGATGAAGAACTTTGTTAAAAGAATTAATAAAAACTTTTCACTTAAAGACTTGGGTCCTTTGCATTATTTTTTAAGAATAGAGGTTTATAAAGATGTTATAGGATTATATTTAAGTCAAAACAAGTATGTTCAAGACATGTTACATAAGTTTGGTATGAGGTGAAACTTTCTCATGCTTAACTCCATTAATTAGAAGTCGAAATGTTTCTACAACTAATGGGGATATTTTAGAGAATCCAATAATATATCGGCAAGATATTAAAGGATTACAGTTCCTTCTTGGTTAATAAGCTTAGCTAGTACCTTATTGCTCCCACAACAGTCCACTGGCGTGCTATCAAACAACTATTGTGTTATATTAAAGGCACTCCTCTCTTGGGTATTCATATAAAAAATTATTCTCATCTACATATAACTGGGCATTTAGATGTTGATTGGGCCATTTGTCTTAATGATAGACACTCTATAGTTAGGTTATTGCCTTTTTAGAAGATTCACTTGTTTCATAGTCTTCTAAAAATTAAGGGGTTATTTCTCAATCTAGTACCGAGTCCAAATATAAAGCCTTGACTAATCTTACTGTTGAGATTACATGGATTTATCTTTTGTTGTCTAAGTTAAAGTTTGATTAGGGTCAAGCTCTTATTGTCTGGTGTGATAATATTAGTGCTGATGCATTGGCTTTCAACCCAGTCAACCACGTTAAAACAAAGCACATTGAGCTTGATGTGCATTTTATTCGAGATAAGGTGTTGGCTAATTAACTCTCAGTTTGATACATTCCTTCCTCAAAGCAGCTAGCTAACTCTTTGACTAAACCTTTAACAATTTCATGTTTTGAGTATTTACGAGACAAACTTGGATTAACAATTTCACCCTCTTTGAGGGGAATATAAGAGTATGAATGTGTACTCGTCCCTAGTATGCTACAGAGTATGTGGTCATTGTATATTGGCACGTCACAATCTCTAAAATTTCATATAGATTACCTTTTCATCGTTATCTTATTCAAACGTCTAAGTGTCATTGTATCTCTAGAGGTAAGCATAATGAACAAGCTTATATATATCTGTATTGCCTTGCTAAATGAACCATCAAGCATTATACACAAACTACTTTTCTTTTCCACCATTATATCTATCTGTACTAATATCAGGACAAATGGAAAAATATCTTCTCTTATTTTACCACATATGCTAATAATTCATCACTAGCATCTCCACTGAATCTCATCCCCTAAATCACAAAAATACACGTTTTGGTTACTTTTGCACAAGTTTTACCCTAGAATATTTTTATATCATGAACTCACATCAATCCTTATAAGCATATACTACTATATGACTCTACCACTGCCTACTTTTTACTTAACATTTGGTTATTTACTAACTTTCCTTTCAATAATGGCCTAAGGATATAAAAAAAGGACCAATAGGATCAAAATAAAAACTCAAAACTCACCTAAAAAGAAGTTTGGTTTAGCAAATCCCTCAAATATCCTAATACTTTATATAAAACTACCCTGCTCATATACTTCTGCATCACATTGAATTATTTGGTAACCAAAAACAAAATCAATTGAGTCATATCATGATGTACCCTTCAATAAAATTACCTATCTTTTAATGCAAATTAGGATGCCAATTAAAATATTTTTTCCAACTATATTAAGGTATTACATTAAGGATGTGAACTACTTTCATTAATTATTTGACTATACTTGATAACTATAGAACTATTATTTCCAAATGGTCAATCTTTAATCAACTACCAAAATAAGATATTATAATTCTAAGATTGAGCAATGTACACATATCATATAAATGAGAAATAATTATCCATTGATATTCACTCTAAGTATATCTACATTTCTATTTTTCACACTCAATCTATGCTAGAATTATATTATTTAGCTCCAGATGCTAGAAATTTTAATTTATTCCTAAGATAAACTCTCATGTATCTACATATCCATTTGGCATACACCTAGTGTACAAAAATAATCATGAGAAGCAACAGGTTGAATATAGTTGTTTGAATCCAATACACCTATAAATGTTGCCATTCTCACTTTAACATGATCTAGCGAGGATATTGTTCTGTAATTGATGCCTCATTTATTGATCCTTCGGCAGATTGAAATGGTTCCATAGTTGGAAAAGATTTCCACATATAAAAGGCAGGTTCTAAAGGAATTGGCAGACTGAAGGAATAGCTATTAAGCATTGGTACAATGGAAGCCATGGTTGGCCTAACACTTTCATTTTCTTGAGCACAAAGTAACCCTATGTGGATGCATCTCATAATTTCATACTTTGAACAATCATCACCACCAACCAACATGGGATCTACAATATTTGACAATGTCCGTTCCTTCCAATTCTTCCAAGCCTGCAAGAATTTGCTTAGTTGCAAAACAAAAGTTAAGTATATATAGGTAACTTTACTAACAATTTCAGGTATGCACAAGCACACAACTTATTATTATCTCTAGTTACTATGTGGATTGTCTCAAGTAACTAATTTGAACTTTATGGTTTAAAACATGTTATTTAGCTCATTGTGATTAGTTTATTAGCAGCGCATGCATGTATACACATATAATATTTTAAAGTTAATATTAAGATTATGGTGAATTTTTTCTCATAATTGGGTAACATATATGTATATATATATATATATATATATATATATATATATATATGAGTGGAAGGCATACTTACCACGCTTACTAGATGCTCCACATTCTCTCCGTCATGGGATTCACCATTTTTTCGACCGCATACTATTTCTAAAACTAGCACACCAAAACTAAAGACATCTGATTTAATTGAAAAGACTCCACGCTTCATATACTCAGGCGCCAAATATCCACTGCATGTCAATTTGGTCAAGCTTAGTATTAGGTGCCAAATTTAAAAGCTCTCATAATAATCATCACGTCTTTAAACCCTTTTACATGTTTAAATTTTCAAAGGATAATTAGTATTTAAATTTAATTTCAAAATAGCTAGCTATAGCAATAGCATATGGCATATTTTAATGTGAAAAAACTTACTAGGTCCCAACAACTGTGCTCGTACGATCTTGAGTTTGATCCACTACAAACAATCTTGCCATACCGAAATCTGATATCTTAGGATTCATTTCTTCGTCTAAAAGTATATTGCTTGGTTTGAGATCACGATGAATAATTCTTACTTGAGAATCATGATGAAGGTAGAGAAGACCCCGGGCAATGCCTTCTATGACTTTGTATCGTGTTTTCCAATCAAATTCTGCTTGCCTGGTTGGATCTACATACATGCCATAATATATGTAATAATCTTTTGAACTAGAATAAGTAGTTAGAGCATGCTTTTATTTAGTTATCCAAACTATGCAAAAGCTTTAACATTGACAAAAATCTAAAGTAGGTCAATAAGAATAAACAGGATACAAGAAGTTAAAATACATAACAGAGATATATAAGCATATTAGATATATTTTTCACTGATACATGCTCCTTCATTTGACATGCCATATTTTTTAATTATTATTATTACTTGGTCTAATATTTAATAGACCAAATCAACGAATCTCTCCATTAGAAAAATTTTGAAGTAGATGAAGTAATCAAACATTAACGTATAACGTACCAAAAATGAAGTAATCAAGGCTTTTGTTGGAAACTAACTCATAGACAAGTATTCTTTCTCCATTTTCAAGACAGAAACCAAGTAGCTTAACTAAATTCCGGTGCTGTAGCTCGGCCATTAACAACACTTCATTCTTAAACTCCATATCACCTTGCCCAGAATCCCTACTTAACCTTTTTACAGCAATCTCTTGTCCATTATACAACCTACCCTGAAATCATTTTAAAAAAAAAAAACAAGAGAGAGAGAGAGAAGAAATTAATTTGAGAAAAATATTATTTTTCTCTCAACTTTTGAACTTAGTTTCATTTTGATCCTTTATGAATTAAAAGTCACAATATGATTTTCCACTTTTGAACTCAGTCTCATTTTGGCTCTCCATGTCCTCCAAAATTGAAAATATGTAAATAATTTTTTACATTTCAAAATTTGACTCAAAATAATTTTCTACCTTGGCCGGAGTCTCCAAAAGGAATACTACTTTGAGTTAAATCTTAATATATGCATGATCATTTTGAGATTTTCAATTTGAAAGGGGCCAAAATGAAATTAAGTTCGAAAGTGGAGGACCAAAATGATAATATCCTTTACATTTACAGTTCAATATATAATAATCCCATGCAAGTATCTGAATATTCCGTTTCATGTTATTATTTTCCTTGAAAGGAGCTTAACCATCTTGAACTTTTTCTGGCCAATTAAGAAAACCATCTTTAACTTAATACCATACAAAATAAATTTCTTACCATATAAACAGGTCCAAATCCACCTTCTCCAAGTTTATTTGCATTAGAAAAATCGTTTGTTGCCACTCTTATGGTTTCAAAATCCATTTGCAATGAGTCAGCAGTTATGATATCTTTAGATTCACCTGCACCTACATAAGCAACGTATAAGGGACTTATAATTACATACAAAACATTTTTAATTCAAAATTGGAAATAAATTTTCTACCTTGAAATTAGATAAACGCTTTTGTTATAGACTTTTTTTTTTTAATTTGTTTCTACTTCCCACTTGGAGTGGGCAAAATTGAGCAGGCAATTATTAATAACAATTAATAATTAACCTCACATTAATTCAACTCCAGGCTTCATTTGATAAAACCTTTTTTAAAGAATACTTGAGTAAATTACTCTCGTTTTTTTTTAAGAAGGGTTAAAATTATATAGTCATTTTTTTTATTTTAGATATATACAAATTTCTAAAGCTAGAATATGACCAAATATACTTTGAAGAATAATATTTATTTTTTATTAAAATTATTATTCACTAAAAATAAAAATAATTTTAGAATTTTTTATTTCAATACTATTTATCTTACGTTGTGGATAATAAAATTTAATTTTTTTGAAATTAAAAAATTGTCTTCGTATTGATTGACTACATATTCAATACTTGTTATATGTTATGCTAAATCGATAGCAACTATGATTAAAAAAATATATAGAAATATTTCATGAGTACAATATTATTATATAATATTCTACATCAATATATACAAATATTTTCATTTTCTAAGTAAAGTAATTTCACTTTGAACTTCATTAGTTAAAACGACCTGCGCATAACTTTAGACCAAGAAAAAAATCACAAGAAAATCATACGTTGACTTACTTTCAATTTGGTTCCTTTGCTTTCTTGCCTTAAAGCATATTACGAAGATTAAAATGAGCACTGCCATGAAGGCAACAGTTGGCACAACGATGGCAATAACAATTCGTGATGTGTTTCTCTTTCCTGCACAAACCAAAAATTTTGTGCTAATCTATTGAACATAGGAATATTGATTTCTGCAATATAAATAGTTTTTTAAGAATACGGGAAATTAAAATAGCTATGCACCAACTATTTATATAAGTAGTATTTTAAGCATACGGGAAATTAGGAATGCTATTTTAATAATAATGAATTAGAGATTTTTTTGAAAATATAATATATTTTTTAATTTATAAATATATTTTAATATTTTTATTTTTAAAAAATTATGCCAATATGAATTTAAAAAATATTATTAAAAATAATGGAATGGACCCCATCATATTAATTGGTTGGGGCTACATGCCTTCCTGATATTACAAATGGGGGTGCATATGCATACCCACAATTAATGGGACAATTGGGTCGTAAGATTTCTGTTCTCGCAAATCAATAAAGACATATTTCGTCACGTATGTTTTATTCACGAAATACAATAATTTTTTTTTTTAAATTGTTTAAACATTTAAGTATAACAAGAAAGACGGCACAATATGGCAATTATTTAATAATTATACTACAGATGTCAATAGAAAAACTCAAATTGTTCCTCCGTAAATAACAACTAAGCAATTAAGATCTTAAAAGATAATTAATCATTTTGAGACTAAAACTAAATTCAAAAAGTAAATAATAGTCTTGATACTTTTAATTGCGGAGGACGAAATCATACCTACTTTTAAAAGTATAAGATCAAATGATAATTTTGTCATTTACAAAAGTTTGTTATATATTCTTCAATAAAATATAACATCTGGAAAAACATTTCTGCAATAAAATCTATTTCTTGGCCATGCAATAAAATTAAAATTAGTAAAGCTCAAACTACACGCGCGCGCGCGCACACATATATATATATATATATATATATATATGAATTGAAGAGCAGCTACCTAGTTAGGTACCTTGTTCCGGCAGAGAAGGTGGTGGCAACAGAGGAGGCGACGGTGACCGCGGTGGTGACAGAGGAGGTAGCGGTGACAACGGCGACGGCAACAATGGTTGTGTATCATTACCAGTTTCAAAGAAACTATAACTCTCATACCTAATGTTGCAACTGGGCCTAACCACTCTTCCACCTTTATTCCCATTACAGCATTTCGGAATCTCCGAGATAGCCCCACCCAAGCAAACATTGCAATCGTCGTTCGACAAGTCCGGCGTGCACTGCGCCAGACCGTATATGGTCTGATTGCTCGGACCACTCGCATTCGCTGCCGCATACTTACGAAGCGAGTTGCCGGAAGCAGCCGTAATCCTCAGTCTGTCCATCAACTCCGATCGAACATTCTTGAACGCTTCAACCTCCAAAGCGTCTTCAGTGTTCCACAGATAGAAAAAGGGCGATGTTTCCATGGCGTTGAATATCGTTCGGTTCGTGTATCGCAGCAAGCAGTTGTCGTACCACCCGATCGCCTCCGTGACGTTAGGGCACACTTGGGGAAGAAGAACCCTAGAATCTGAGAGGCAACTCCGGCAGTCTTCTGGGGTCCTAACGTCTCCTCGGCAAAGTGCGATGGCGTTAACTCGGTCTGAGTTTTCGCCGTAGGAGAAGTTGTAGAAGCCATAGTCGATCTGTGTGTTGGTGGAGAGGCTTAATAGAAGGGTTTTGAGGTTGTTTTGGTAGGTAGTAGTACTAGAGACATTAGCTGTTTGGTTACCACCGCAGTAGAATTTGAGGAAGTTTGGCTGGGCATTAGTGCCTTGATGAGATATTAGGGTTAGGATAAGGAGAAAGAAAAGACATGAAAGAAGCCTCGAAGAAACCATAGCCTTTCTAGTTGTTCGTATTTTCTCGATAGGAATTAAGGAGTAGAGGAGTGTCTGTGATTTAGCTTGGGAAAGTTTGTGTTGTTTTCCTTCTATTTATATGAGAGCAAAAAAAGAAAAAAAACATTTTGATGTGTCACTAATAAGCTTAGTTTTCATTTTGGTTTTTCACTAATTTCAATTTTTAATTTAGTCTTTCTCATTTAGTTAAAATCAAGGAATTAGATATACTAACGTTAAAATTAGTGAGAAACCAATTTAAAAATAAATCAATCAAGGAGGGACTAAATTAAAAATAAAAATAAGTAAGAGAACAAATTGAGAATAGATTGATAAATGAAAGACCAATTAAAAAAAGTTAATGAAAAATTAAATTAAAAAATAAATAATAAGTTAAGAACAAAAATAATATTTTACTCATTAATGTCTTGAATCTCCCATATAGGTGCAGTCCATGCCTATTTTGAAAAGTCGCATTCTTCAACAATAAATTTCGTCGAAGAAAGAACCATTTTGATCAATGGTTTATTAGTCTATTTGTTATTTTAATTCTTTACTGATTTCAATTTTTAATTAGATTCTTTTCATTTACTCAAAATTATGGGATTAGATATGCTAATTTTAAAATTAACGAGAGACTGAATTGAGAATAGAGTGATCAGAGAGGAAGTAAATTAAAAATAAAAAGTCATAAAAAAATAAATTAAACATCAAAATAATATTTTACTCATTCATACCGTGTCTTTGAGTCTTCCATATAAATGCAGTCGATGCCTTCTTTGAAACGGTGCATTTTTCAACAGTTTTAAAGTCTTCCATATAAATACAGTCGATGCCTTCTTTGAAACGGTGCATTTTTCAACAATAAATGTGATGGAAGAGAAACATTAACTGGTCCCGGTGGAGACAGATAAATGCAATCTTCATTTAATTACGTATTGTTTTGATGTTACACTTTCTTTCAATATAGGGAACATGTTTTTCTCTATTATTTTGAATAACGCAAAAAAAAAAAAATCATATTAAATGACAATAAGATTTTGTTATTGTGAAAGATAAATGAAAAGTTAAAGTTATAAGAGATTACTACAAACATTGATTATACTACTATAAATATTTGTCGAAAATTAACTTGAACGAAACCCTATAGTAATAAAGGTAAGAAAAAAAAATAATTTTTAAAGTAGAAAATTACGATTTTGACGCACTAGCTTGTACTGTACAAACCTTTTAACATTATGCAAAATTTTTTCTTCTTTCGAAAAGGAAAAAAAAAATCAAGTCAGTGAAATCTTATCAATAAGGTGAAGTGTTCGAAAGGAAAAAAAAATCAAGTCAATTGAAATCTTATCAATAAGGTGAAGTGGAGGTCAGAAAATTGGGTGCGGTCATTATACCGTGAACATACCGAGGTTTATTTCCATTGGCCAATAGCAAATGGACAACAGAGCAGGTTTTTCTTCTGGAGAGTAATTTTCGTCAATGGAAAATATTAATTAATAATAAAATTTTTTACGTATTAATAACTCTTAATTATAATATAAAAATATAATTATAATATTATTATTTTTTTATTAATAATATTATAATTATAATTTTATATTATGACTAATGTATTTATATATTTAAAATTGTGAATGTGTCACCTTAATTAATTCATCTAGCAATTTAAAATATTAATTAAATAATAGTTTCTCATTTATGAACTCATTTTTAATTTATTTTTTGTTGATTTATCATCTTATTAATATATTTAAATTTTTTTATTATTAACTAAATTTAAACGAGAAATCAAATTAAGACTAAAATAATAAATAAGAGTTAAAATAATTTTTTAATCTAAAAATTAAAAGAATTCAGTACTATCTTTCTATTTTTAAAGCAAAATATATTAAAGTTTAAGGAATTAAAATCAAATTTTACAGCGTTAAAGAAATAATGAAACTAAGCATGAGATCTAATATAATCTTGAGTATAAAGGTGATTCCGAAACTTCTTGCATTTGGGATCTTAAATGCAAGTGAACTTGATAAAATTTAGATTGTTGAATACAAATCTAATCATTTAAATTTTAAAAAGTTATTAAAAATTATTTAATATTTAATAAAATTTAAATAATATAAAAATTTAATGGTTTAAATATCTTTAAATGCAAAGATTAAATGCAGAAATCAAGTCCAATTTGATTCTCTATTTTATGGCACCAAAAAAATTTGCTAAGCATCTCTTATGTTCTTTCCGAAGAACAAGAAAAAAAGAAATATATATATATATATATATATATAATAATTTAGTTCTCATATTTTATGAGTTTTTACATTAATCAGACACATTATTTTCTCTAAATAAGTCTTTATAGTTTTTTAAAATTTTTAGGTTAAAATTATAGAAACTAAATAAATTATTTTTTTAAATAAAAATATAACGAACAAGTTTTTGACGATGAAATTAGTAAAGCTCAAGGGGAAATGAACAATAAGACAATAAGTAATTATTATAGTAATGATTACATCCTAGATGACTTGAGGAAGTTCTTGTTTATTGAGATGATCAAATCATTAAATAGAGCTGTGGCTAGCGGTATATGTAAGTAATTGTTAGCATTAATTAGTCCAGTATTTTACTTGCATATTTATGATATATTAACGGTTATTAATATGTGATTCAAAATTTAAGAGACTACCTATGCATTATTTAAAGAGCTTGCTAATATAAAAAGTACAATTTAGGGAGTTCATTAATTTAACGTGTCACCCTTCAAAAATTAGGATTAGAATGTAGAATTATAATTATAATTATAATTTTATTACAATTATAATTGACTCCAAATTTTAAAATTTATGTTTGGGTAAGGTAAAGAATTAGAATATAGAATTATAATTTCAAATTTAATTCTAATTTTATTATGTTAGATGAAAGATAAATATTTTTTTAAATGATTAACATGAATAATATATTAAAAATAAATTATAATTTATTATTGAAATATTTTATTTTTTTAATTTAGATTAGATGATATATAGAATTTAAAATAATTTTAAAATAGATTCTTTAACATGTCATGTGTGCGATAAATATTCTGTCATAGATACGTAGCATATGCGTGTGCAATGTTGTTAAATCATATGCATACATGTTGTAATATTAAATTGTATTTATGCGTACAAACATATATGTGTGCGACCATATTATTTTTTGAATATTAGTATATCTAATGTTTTTTATATCATGTGATGTATTCGTTATATATATATATATATATACGTACGTACGTATAATGCTGTGTTATATTATATTCATACATGTTGTAATATTAAGTTCTACTTATTACATACAAGTATATACATGTACAATCATATTAACTTTTAAATATTAATATATCTAATATTTTTATATTATATTATGTATTCGTTATATATATATATATATGTACGTGCAATGCTATATTATATTATATGCATATATATGTTGTAATATTAAATTATACTTAAGTGTACAAACATATATCTATACAATTATATTATTTTTTGAATTACCTTAAGCAGCGTGGAGAGGTTGTCTAATAATCCCATTTAGACCATCTAATGACCTAGATTGGTCAAAGGGTTTTTTTTTTTTCGTAACGCATAGGTCATGAACCGTTAAAAGTTATTCATATGTATTTTAATAAAATATTATCTTTTATGAAAATGACAAATAGACTATAAATTATTAAAAATTATTTTGTAATAAGATATTATTTTGTATAAAAAATTGAAATATTAATAAATCTTTATGTATTATCATACATTTTTTTATAAATATTTTTATTAAAATAAAAAATTTTGAGCCAATCTAAACCATCAAATATTATCTGATGATTGAAATGGGATTACTAAAGAATCTCTAATGGGGGGGAGGGGGGTACTAGAGGTGATCTAAGCATGAATAATTCATCCCATAGTTCATTTTTATCAAACATAATCTCATATTTTAGAGCAATTAAAATAGTTTGGCTAATATGTTGTAGGAGAAATTAATATGGATCCTTCCATGTCAGCACAAACTGGAAAGCACCATACACTTGGTCCAATAAGGTAGTGCCAACTCATGCTGATGTGATAATTGTACAATAAAATATTAAAATTAAAATTATGACATTTAATATTATCTTTAACTTTTATTTTTAAATTTAATTCCTTCTACATATAACTTTTACAACTAGGTCCCCATACTTTATATATTTCACCACCAACCCAAACTCAGAAAACAAGAAGAACATAGCAAAGAGGGAAGAGTTTGGTCACTATTACAGTTGGAAATTTCCAACTATTTTGTTTTTTTTAGAATTTTTCCAATTAATTATAGGTCAATGATTTAACACAAAAATAAAGAAATTTCAAGCTCTTCGATTATTGTTCCTTCTTCTCTGTTGTGCTCTATGTGTGTGTGGCTGTGTTTTTCTTGTTTTTATAGTTTGTTTTGGATTTTATTTTAGTGGCTTTTTGGAGACTTCTCATAAAATTTTCTTTGTTTTTATCCGACAAAAACTTTTCTATCACATAACAATCCTCATACTTTATCCCATTTTTTTAAAAGCACTAGTCAGATAGAAAGATTTTGGGTTAATAATAGAATCAATAAAGTACGTGAATTTTATAAATAGAAGAAATTGAGTTAACGAATAAAAATTAATATTTATTAAGAAGTAATTTATAAATATAAAAAATGATTTTAAATATTTAAAATTTTTTTGATTTTATCATTTCAACATTTTTATATATGTGCCGAAGACATTGGGGCCTTCCACTTTGTCCAAGGCATTGGAAAATTAATGCATGAAAAATAATTGTTGATGGTGCGTGGAAATGCCCACGTTGACTTTCATTGTCAAATATGGTCCGTTTGAAGCCTCATAAAATAAAACTTGATTGATTGTCTGTGGTTAGATAAAAAATAAAGTATAATATTATATAATGTTTGGTGTGACATTACATTATATTGTATAAGATATTATTATTTTATATTTGATGATATATTATATAAAATTATATAAAATAAAAATGAAACTATTACTTAAAAAATATGGTACATTCATCAAAATTATGAATTTAACAATCTTGGTCGATATTTGACCAAACTAGTCATCGACCCAATACCTACGGTAGGAGTCATGAAAGGGCAATAAAGGCTGAAAAGGACACACAAAAATATGTCAAAAGAACGACTTGACTTACAATTCACTTACCTTTGAGTTTTTAGGTTCTATTTACTTTCTTTAGTTCTTCATTTTGTTTACAATTTTTGCGCATTTAATTTACGGCCTTTTACTCCTATAATCGGTTCGGTCGATAGAGTTGTGTTAAGTTTCATCTTTTTGTCATTCAATTTTCTTATGTGTATCATATTCTAATTATTTGAAGTGTTTTCAATTTTAATTTTCCTATATCTGTCACTTTCTATATTTTTAGAAACCCTTATGTTTAATTACATTTATGGTATAAGTAATCCAATTTCAGAGAGTTGCGTCCCTACTTCTCAGTCAGCTCAGAAAATAAGAACCCTGGCTCATTTGATTGCTAGAAATAAAATAAAAAAATAAAAGAAATGAAAATAAGAATAAAAAAAAAGAAAAATAAAAATTGAATGTAATGAATATAATCATTATTATGTTTGGTTAGACATAAAAAAAAAAAAGTATTAACTTTATAGTATTTGATTGACAGAAAAATATTGAATAAGTAGGGGTAGGATGACCGAATGATAAAAATACCCTGTGTTCTGAGATATTATATTTTTTATGATATAATGAATTATTATATATAAAATTGTATTTTATTTATTTTTAAAAAATTATTATTATTATTATTATTATTATTATTATTATTATTATTATTATTATTATCATGTTTATTTTATTTATTAATATTAAATTTTTTTTAAAATTATCAATTATAAATAAATATGAACAGTTAAATTTTTTTATTTTAATTTGTAAAATTATTTTAATAATGCTACTAGTACAAAATACTAAATATTCATTAATATTTTTCAAATTTCTAAAAATATTTGCGTAAACAATAATATAAAAAATATGAAAATATTTGTTTTAATTAAATAAACAATTTAAATATAGATTTAACATTAATGACATCCAGTTTAGTCTATGTCTGGCAAGAATTAGTATGAGCAAAGCGGCATTTTTTATCAAGCAGCTAGATAGGACAATTATAGCATCACAGCGATATGAGATAGTTTTTTACTTCAAGGCTTAATTGTCACTGATGATCGAACAAAGGGGCAATTTTGTCAACAAAACATAGGTATTGGAATTCCATTCTCAGTCCTTCTCCAACATTTTGTCAACCAAACATATAAGCAAAGTTGTTAAACAAACTCGCCGATTGCGTTTTCAGGAACTCCAGCCATTGCAACACGTTATTCCACTGAGCCAACGCCACTCTCATAGATATACATGCAATGTTTTATATATATTGACTTTTTATCATTTTTATTTCAAAAAATGGCAACTCCACATCTTGAATACAGGCTCTGCCTATTAAAGCAGCAAGTTATTCCACTGATCCAACACTGCTCTTGAGCATGTAGATGCAACCTTTTATATATATTTGCTCTTGATCGTTTTTATAGTTTCAAAAAAATGCCAATTCCACTGCTCCAAAACCATTCTTATGAATAAACATAAAATGTTTTATATATATTTGCTCTTCATCCTTTTATAATTTCAAAAAAAATAAAACTTAGATGATTTGAACATACACACAAAGAAAAGTGTTTATTTGTATGTAACTAGCATCATATAATTTGTTGCACTTATTTTTTGAATTTTATTTTAAATTTATTTAAAAGAATCTTTATTTGTGTTTTAATATAAATTATTTAAATATTATTATATTAATTTTTTTCTTTTTTTAAATATTTATAATATGATATTTTATCCAAAAATAATATGAAATTAATATATAGTTAATTTATTTGTTTTAACAAAATAGTCTTTAATAGTCATATTTATAATTGTATAAATAATTTTAATTCAAATTTCAAATTTTTAGTATTTGTTTATTAATACCTATCGTATTTAAATTTTTATATATAATATTAAAAAAATATTTATGTTTAGTTATCACTATTTTCACTATAGTCATATTAGTAGATCATTAATAATTACTTTCACTAATTCAAAAATTAGTTTGAATTTTAAAATATTAATTTTAATGATATAATTATATATTTCAATAGTTAATTATTATTATAGGTAAACTCTTACGATTCTACGTTATGAGTTTACGTTACGAGTTTATCTCCTCAAAACGAGCCTACCTAAAATCGCGATTTTGACAACATTACATATAAGTAGTTAGCTTATTCCTTTCTTGACTAAAATCTCCTGAGTAGTCAACCAGTGGAAATTTCAACTCCAACAAAAAAAAAATTTGATTGAGATGTTCAAACTATAAAATGGAAATTTAAAATATATTAATGAACCCATGAATGTAATATCACGACATAGAAATTGAGAAGGTATACTAACACACTTATAATCATATATATTGGGCTAATCTAATCAAATTATGACATAGAGTAATATTAATTTAATCAAATTATATAACTTTTTGTCTTAGTCATAATTTAATTGGAGTAGTACATCACTTCATATATTATATAAATGTATAATTATCGATCAAGTGTGTTATTATCAATCAATATTCAACAAAAGGAAATAGATGTCTCTCAAGAAGCCTACTTAAGTATTCACTTGAATGGAAGATTTCACTGATGATTTATTTTTCTTTCTCTCCAATTTGACAAAAGATTTAAAAAAGAAGAAGAAAGAATGCTGTCTCATCTCTTAAACTATGGGTAAAGATTTAATGTCGTAATATACTTCCAAATGTATTCACAAATTTTCTTGTTTAGTTTTCATTTGAAAAAAATACTGCTCAGTCTTTTATTTTTGAACTTAAATTCATTGGTCCATTACAAATTAAAAATCTCAAAATGATCCTCCATTTCTCAAAATCTAACCCAAAGTAATTCCTCATTAATTGAGATTAAATCTAAGGGTGGAGGATCACTTAAGTAAGATCCTAAAATGTTAAACTAAAAGATGATTAAAAATTATAACGATTAGCAAACAAATGTTGAAACGAAGATGAAAGTTAAACCAAAAGATGATTAAAAATTCAAAAACAAAGTAAGCAAAGTGCAAAATAGGATCATCATCATCACCACCATTAGTCAGACCATCTAGCCAGTGTACATATGGATGCCAATAGCCAAAATGAGAATTGTGAAAACCACAAAGTACATTAGGGTGTGAACCCCAATGGCCTTCCCATTGGTGGCAAAGCTGCTAAATTCCACCACGCTTGTGCTTCTTATAATATCTGTAGCAGCGGCCCATGCGACAAAAAGTATGAATAGCAGTAACTCCTAATGCGAGCTTGTACTATTTGCTAGTTGCTGCTCTCACATATGCAATGTTCAATTCACAACACCTTTCCCTTTTTATGCACATTTTGCTTTACTTCACTTTTCTTATTTCCACTTTAACTCTATAAATAAACTCAACGCCTTGTGTTATTTTACCATATATATATGAGAATTGGATACTGATGAATATTTTGAACAACATTCTTATGCAGAACCTGTACATACCTCTTTCCATTAATGGAATGGATCAACTGAATAAAAGAGCTGCACTAAATCTGCGACTCAAACTCACACAAAAGGGAATGCAAAAACACACACATTAACCCAACAAATTGCTTCACAATGTTTAGCCAAATGGAAGATCAATCAATTAATGGAGGCTCGACATACCACCAGATCGTCAAAATCGTGAAAGCACGTTAAATCAAATCTCGAAATCGTATAAGGGGTTTAGGGCAAAATATAACATACCACTGGTTCAAATCCAAAAAACCGTGCTAAATTGTTCGACGCTATGGATGTGGAGCCAAGAAAACAGCGCCAAACAGTGCAAAATCTTTCATGAAACCAAACAGAGCCCTCTATTCCTATTCAGTTTCTAGTTCTCTTCGATGGCTTCCTCTTGATTTCTCACTACTGCAGAAAGGAATTTGGTGAGAGAAAAACGACACCCGATGTGCCATGCGTTGTGCTGATCTGGATGGCAAAGAGTAATAAATTTGCATTTTCGATCCCCTTATTTGTAATTATATTTTTTATTTGTAAATATAATTACTGAATTTTTATCTAACCATGTACTATAATTAAATATAATCACATATTCCCACTAAAATATGAGGCATCCAAATTGTATATTTTAGTGAAAACATGAAGTCATATATTATCATAATAGATAGTTGAATGAAAATTTAATGATTTAGATTTATATTAAATTAATATAATCTTTTTTAATTATATTTTTTATTTGTAAATTTAAACTATTTAACGATTTATTATAATCAAATATGATTTCATATTTTAAGCAAAACATGGAAAGATCAGGATTGATAAATTTAACATGTAGTGATAAAACTTTGAATGGAGAACCAAAATGACAAAAGATTGCCCTGTGAGACAAACATTTGTAGAGATTAAATTAAGAATGAATTTAATATTTATGGAATTAAAATAAATTTTTTTAGATACAAGATATCATGTTATTAGTTATCTCTTTCGGAATACAAATTTATTTGAGTTCTTAAAATTTAGGGAGCAAAATTATTATGATAGATTCAAGCAACAAGCTCCAACCATATAACATATAGGAGTTTTGAGAAAAATATAATTTGGGATTTTGACTTATTCAAAATTATCATTTTGGTTCTTCACTTATTGAAATGTCAAAAATATTCATTTATTATTAGAAAATATCACATTTATTTTTTCATTTTTTTAAAATATTATCAAATTTAGTTTTTATATCAAACCTTAAACCTTAAATATAAAGGACTGAATTTGGTATTATTTTAAAAAGTGAAGGATCAAATGTGATATTTTTCAAGAAGTGATGGATTATTTTAAAATTTTTAATAGGTGAGAGAATAAAATGACAACTGTGATAAGTGAAAGATATATATATATACATATATATATTTAGGAGTTTTGCTTGTGTGTTGTATATGCAATGATTAAGATTTTTTTTTCATATTTTCAACACAATAAACCTTATATATATGAATTAATAAATCATAATTGTTAAATGTATTTGCATTTCTCTTTCTTATTGTGAATAGGCATTAATTTAGTGACCTGACACTTTTTTACATGCATAATGAGGAACATATATACAATTAGCATGAAATACATTTCATTAAAACCAATCTCAAATTTGCATTTCAAAAATAGGCACAATTGTTTTGTTGTAGGTCCTCCTCATGTGGAGCTCATATCATTAATGAAAAAAATTAAAAATATAGTTAATTTCCTAATTTCATAAAAAATGGGAGACATGGGTATTTAAAAAAAAAAAAACCTTTTCTTTGATCTTTATAAAATTTCAGTATAGTAAAGATCTTATCTTTGTAATTTAATTTTTTCTGGCTTTTGTTTGGGTTGTTATATCTATGCTTTGGCTTTTGTGTTCTAGCTTGGTGATGATTTTTACCATTTTAGTAGTGAGTAAAAATTAAGTTGAGTTCTGATAGTTATTGAAAATTCTTTGCTATAGTCAGCAATTTATTGATAGTAAAATATTTTTAGATTAGACATTGTATTTTTACCTCTTATATTACAGGGTTTTTAATCTTAAAAATTTTATATTCTCTTTTGATTATCTATTATTTTTCACCTTTTTATATATTTGCTACTAGAAAATTGTTTACTCATTGGTAATAACTCCTCACATGTTCTTTCTAAGCCAGGAAATAATTACTTTTATTTATTGTTATTTGATTATTTCAATTGTATATGATTTTATTAAGTCATATATAATTGTACGTAAATTTTCTGAACAATTTTATGGCACAAAGGCACAAAGGCATCTCAGAAATATTAGTAATATCATTGTTTCGTCTAAACGAGGGCATAAAAATTCAAATCTGAAACATCCTCTGAACTACACAAAACCCACACTACTTACCTAGGGTTTCATTATTAATTAATAATGCAAATTCATGCGCAAGTCTTGCTTTAATGAACATTGGAATAAATTCGTCCATTGAATTTCAAGAAAAAAAAAAGTCTTTAGGATTAATTGAAATTGAGTTTTCTGCTTTAACTGAGGTTTATTGACGAATTTGGATCACCTTGAATAAATCACCCGATCCAATGGTCTAAAGTTGTTTAAAATTTGTTCATTCTGATAAAAATTAATTCTTTTTAAAGAATGATAGATTTATTAATGTTTTAAATTTTTCATATAAAATTATATTTTGTTGAAGAAAAAATAAATTTAAATCAGATGAATATACTGTAAATTATTATAAGCTGTTCATATTTTTTTGTCTTTAACAAGATTCTACATTACATAAAAATAAACTTAAAATGTGAAAAATAAATTATAAAATTTTAGAAAATTGTCATTTTTTATCTTCAACAACATAGCATTCTGTATATAAAATTTAAATATTAACAAAATTTTTATGCAATATCATAATTTTTAAAAAAAGAGAATTCATTTTTATTAAAACAAAATAATTTTGAACCGCTTTAGGCGATGATTTATTGGAGAACCTCCATTAATTTATGCTTCTAGTGATCTAGATTGTGTTGATTAAGTGCAAATATATATATATTATAAACCTATTTATAAGAAAATAATAATAACTCAAATCAAACATAATAGAAATATATTAATATATCAAAATTAAGTCAAATTAAATAGATCTTTTAATATATTCGTACCTTCATTATAGATTCGTTTTACTTTGAAATTTCACATAACCCATATTGTTTTATGTTGATTAATTCCATGGACGGTGGTCCACTTCGGGAACATAGTTTTTTCATTGTTTTAATTTTAACACAAATTACAAGAAGTGGTGCATCGTAAACCAGCAGGCAAACATTGATGTTCTAGATATATCTCTCCAAGACATTGTTCTATTTAATTATATAATTAGTCTGTCATGTGATTTCATTAATTATGTGACGTGGATCAGGTGCTAATGCCGGAGATTATCTAATAATAATTATGCATTGTTAGATGAAAATATAATAGTTAAAATTCAAAAATAAAAAATAATAAAAGACCGCATACGGTTATTAATTATCACGCATAGTTATTGATAAAAAATTTAAACTATTAAATTTTTATTAAATGATCTTTATTTTATTAAAAAAATTTTAACAGCATATGCTTCAAGAGGAGATCTTGATTTATTAGTTATGCAGTTTTGTGCCTGTCATTCTCTCTTCCGCGCTACAAAACATTTACATAAAGGAGGTTCGTTTTAATTTGAAATTTCATTGATCGATTAAAATATTTTATTAAATAAATTTTTATTTTTTTATGCGATGATTTTTTATCTTTCTTATATATGTATAAATTTTTTAAAAAATATGTAAATTCTTTATAGTCAACAAAAAAAATAAAATTATTAATTGGTATGAATTTTTCCTATTAAAAAAAAATTAATGAAGTAATTAATTAATTGTTTCTTGAATGTGAAATTTTTCAAATTGTGAGTATTTTTAGAAGTAAATAATAAAATTAGTGAATTAATTAACTGTATTTTAAATAAAAAATACTTTGAAGTTTGAACTTTTTTTTGAAGTCAACAAGAAAAGTAATTAATTAATTAATTAATTATCTCTATAATTTTTTAATAAATAATTATAAATATAATTTGACATTGTTTAAAATTAAAATAAGAAAAAATAATACATGGTTGAATAATTTATGGTGGTGCCCTTTTAATGAGGATATTACTGTTACTTTTCTTTCATGAATATTGCATAACTAATTTTATGAAATTTTTAAGTTTATTATGTATTTTTTGTATCTCAATATATTACAAAATTTAATTTTTTACAAATATTTATAAATATCATTGATTTAAAATGTAGTAACATATAATAAAATAAACTAATTTTCTCAAACTTCGTATAATCTATGGACAAATAAATTAGTTTTTTTGTAATATAAATGGAACAACTTTAGCTGATGCTCTTTTTCTTCTGAAATTGCATGGAACTTGCCAGATATTAGGCCTAGAATTAACTAATATAACTGCAATTTTTAGAAAAAATTGTAAATAAATATACTTTCATCTTAATCTTTATATATATTCACTTTTTCTGACTCCTAAGCAACAAAAAAATATCAAAAGAAAATTTCACGACATTGAGATCATCTGGTTTGTACCATTTCTTTCAAACAAAGAATCAGGTCGGCCACAGCACTTGAGCCATATCCAAACGTTACTGCCATGTTACATTGGAAATAATCGACTCAGATTTTCAACATTAATAGATATTTATTGAGTTGGTCCATTTTCCCATAACATTATTTATATATCTTAATCCATATCTTTCACTGCAAAGACGAAAGAAAAGTAGAAAAACGGTCATTTCTTATACTCTGTGATAATTTAATTTTTTATTAATTAATTGTAATAAATTAATTTTTAAAAATTAAAATTTATATAAAATTAGTCTATCATATATTCAAATTTATACAAAATTGGTCAATTTGTTTGTCTTAATAGAGAACTAATTTTACATAAAGATTTTTAGAGAATTAATTTATTAAGAAATATATATTTATGAAGAGCAAATTGTCACATTGTATAATTGGGAAGACCAATATGGTACTTTCCTTGCAAAGATTGATTGGTAAAACATTATCTTGGTCTTTCAAATTAGTTGATTTATAATTTGTTCTCAAATTGATTTCTATTTTCTAATTAATTTCTCATTATTCTCAATTTCAATTTAATTTTTTACTCATGAGTCTCAATTTGGTCCCTAAATTAATACAGTTAATCCTTCATTTTTAATGAAATTTGGACTAAAAATATACTAACAATCATATAAGTAGGGGACCAAATTGAGTTTAGTAAGTGAGGAAACAAACTAAGACTAAAAATTAGTAAGTGACTAAATTAATATTAAAATATTAATCGTGAGACCAAATTGAGACAAAAAATTAATGAAACTAACTAAATTAAAACTAGGCTCCTAAGTGAATAAATAAATAACATTTTACTCTATATATATTGGTTGGCTGATATTATTTAGGAATGTTTAATTGAAAAAATGTTGACTAAGCAAATGATACCAAATATTTAAAATTTTCTATGATATATATATATATATATATATTCTGAAATTATTTAACTAACATCCTAATTCTATATTCTTTTCCTTTTCACATTTTGGATGGAAAATACAATTTATAAGACTAACTAGCAAAGTAAGTCTAATTAATTGTGTGATTGAATCATGGACACTTTGGGGGAGATTTTGATGGGCATTCCAAGGGCAGGGAAGGGCAAGGGGCCCATAGTGATAGACTCCTCAGGGAAGAGCAAGGACCACTCAAAGTGGCTCACAACATAATGCACAAAGATGAGAATGTTAAGCTTGGCCATTTGGTAGCCTGCACAAACCCTAGGCCCTCCGCCAAAGGGGACATACACATATGCTGGAATTGCCTCCTTAAACCTACTTGGATTGAACCTCACAGGATCCTTGAAATACTCTTCACTATAATGTGTCCCATATGCTGTCCATAGCACCTGCATGCACAAAACCACCATCCCAAAACACATCTCATTCATGCCTCCAATAATTAAAATCATTGAGATCTTTCAATTATGTCTCTTAATTTAGTCAAAGGCAAGCAATTTATGTCAAGACAGCGGAATTCACGAATTGTTTGTATCAAATTAATTCATCAAATTTTTTACTATACTAAATTAGTCCCTTTGTTGTTTTATTGATTTATTAATGAGGAATTAATAAGAGATTAGATCTGAATAAAATAAGAATTGTGAGAAACTAATTTAATGCAAATAATTTGTGAGAGAATAAATTATTATAAAGTGTAAAAGTGAGAGATCAATTATATACATATTTTTATATGTATAATAGTCATGTAAAATGAGAAATAAAGACAAAATAAATTATTACAAAAAAGGCCATCAAATTTGTATCAGTCTTTCTCCTCACATAATTATCATATGAATGAACTTTGTCAAAAATTTTATCCTAGACCGTAAGGCTTATATATATATATATATATATATATATATATATATATATATATATTGTGGATCTTGTAGTCTTAGTATAAATTATAAATTATAATCAATATGACATAATGATCATGTAACAGATAAACACAGAATCACTAATTACAAAAATCAAAATACAAAAGTTGTTTCAATTTCTCTCCTTTTATAATATTTATAATGTCACACGAAAAGAGGTAATATATATATATATATTTCCTTTTACCATTAAGCAATTTCTTAAACTGACTACCTTTAAGCTATACATACTAATGGTTTTAACTTGTGGAACAATGAAGGAAGAAAGTATAGTTGTTCACCTTCCATCCTTTGGGTATTGTGAACCCTTCATAATCAATGTCAGCAATTGCCTTCCTGAAAGAGCCAAAGATAGGAGGGAACAGTCTCATGCTTTCTCTTGCAACTTGCCATGTATATTTCATCTTCTTTATGTCCTCCATTGTCAGATTCTCACCCAATCTTTTGCTGTTCCTTATATCCTCATTTTCTGCACAATTTAGGTACTTTAAAATGTTAACGTCTACAATAAGATACTGAAAGTACAAAAATGTAAGAAGTTTTTGGTTCATATAATCTTCTTCCTGATATCTTAGATGTTATGACATTCAAGATATAAAGACAATAATTGTATATACATCATTTAACTCAAAAAAACAAAACCTAAGAAATATTACATCTTATATACCACTTTTAGATTTGTTAACCTTTATAAAAAGAGTTAAAAAAAAAAACCAATTTGATCCCTCACAATATAAATGTTAGTATAACTAATTCAAATTTAATTGAAATTGAAGGATTAAATATTTGAAATTTTTTTATATGCTAATAAAGGGGCAAATTGAGAATAAAAACCAGTGAAGAATCAAATTTAAACTGAATTTATAAGTAAGAGATTAACTTAAGATAAAAAATTAGTGAAACACCAAATTAAGAATCAATTAATAAGTAGATCATTAAAATAAAATAATATTGCACTCGAATCAATTGTATCTCCATTGTGACAAGACAATTTCAATTCATGAAATCCTTAAAACACTATAACATCTTATTCCTTGTTATTTAATTTATATACTGTATTATCTAAAATAATAAGGAAAGTAAAATAACAGTGTACTGGTAGGGTTTGCAATACCTTGAAGCAATTTGCTGTAGCAATCAGGATGCTGAGCCAGCATCTTGAAAGTCATGGCAATGGCAAAAGAAGTAGTATCATGAGCTGCAAAAACTAGCAGTACCACATTATCAACAACCTCTTGTTCACTAATCTCCCCTCCAATGATCCCCCACACCAACTTACACAGGAGCATCCCTTCCTCTTCTCTCTTCAACCTTCCTTCCACTATCTCCTTCCTCTTCCGCCTCACCACACTCACCAGCATCTTCTCTATCTCGATTCTCGCCTTCTTCGCCCTCCAAAACTTCGAACCAGGAACCATAACTGCTGGAGAGAACACTCCTTCCAAAACCCTCTCAAACGTGTCTAGCATCTCTGGCTCCACTCTTATCCCCATTAAACACTCAAACACCACGTTGAAAGTCAGGACTTTCGTTGACCTGTACAGTTGAATCTTCTCTTGCCCATGCCAGTTTCTAGCGATGTGAAACTGAACTGAATCACAGATTCTTGGGACGAGAATTTGGAGCCCAGGATAGGCAAAGCTTGTGCCTATAACCCCACGAAGGCATCGGTGAGATTCACGGTCTTTCTCCATGATTGAGTGCTTCCCCATTAGCTGAACTGAAGAGGAAGGCCACGAGCTTTTCACGAGCTTGAACTCATTGGACAAGAAGAATTTGTTGGCTTCAGAGCCGTTAACGATCACAGTTGGTGTCCCCATTAGCCTTGTTTTGAAGATCTTGCCGTGTTTGAGAATCCGAGGCTGCACGAAGTCCTCGAACAATCGGTTTCTTCTCTGGGCATTGAAGAAGTCCATGGTCTCTCCTATCCATGGAAGCCCCATTTTCCCTGGTAGGAGCTTTTTCGTCTTTCTGGTATGGCTTTGCTTGTGCCTCAATAAACCCAAAGAAGCTAATGCAGTCAAAGGAAAGAAGACCCACAAGAGAAAATAGCTCAAAGTTACAGACATATTGGTAGTGAAAGTTGTGAGGGCCAAGGATTGAGAAATTTGAACTCCTCTCCTTTAGATTGTCTCAAGGGTATGTGTCGGTTTCATGTATTTATAGGAACATTTGGGGTGTTGATTTATGAACAAAATACCATTTTCATCTCTGACATATTATTAAATTATTATTTTAATTTTTTTATTTTATTTTTTAAAATAATTCTTCACTATATTGGAAATGAGAGACAATCATATATTCTCGGGAATATGATGTTCATTATTTATAATGCAATTAATTATTAAATATAGAACAATAATTTACCTTATAAATAAATTTATTACTATAATTAAAATAATTAATTACTATTTATAAATTTTTTTAATAAAATGTTGCATAATATGTAATTCTCTATTATATTATAACTAGGTAACATCATAAACATGAGGTTGGTGAGAACATATGATCAATATTCAAAATGACAACGGAAAGAGTTTTGGTTCATTACTTTTAAAATTGTTATCATATATAATTTTTTAGACTAAATCTCATTAATTCATGTAGAAAAACATACTAAAATTCAATCAATACACAATCAATTTAAAAAATAAAATAAATAAATAACTAATATAACAATTTAATAATAAGTTAAAGATGAAAATAATATTTTTCTTGCTTATTTATTTATTTTTGAGAGTAAGAAGGAGAATGAATTGTCAAAGCCCATTTGATTCTTATTACAAGGTCAACCGTTCTTGAAGTCACAACCATCCCAAAATGAATTTGAACATGGGATTGTTTAGCGAGGATTCTTGAGACTAACAGGTTCATTGTCCCAAGAGAATCACACGTAATCATCATAATGTTCCTGAATTTTTTTTTAAGGAAAGAAAAAATGAAAAAGACGGTGCTCATGAGTCAAATGAGATGTTTTTAAATAAAATTGTCTGTATAAATTAATTACGAATAAGCCTGCATTAGAAGTGACTCATTCGGAAAAATGTGTTTGACATAAATTTATAAAATTTCATAAGTTAGTCAACCTATAAATTTTAAGTCAATTAATATAAAAAGATTCCTTAAAAAAGTATGCAGATCTTTCTTATCTTAGTCAATGATGAGATTCTTAAATGTATATATATTAATCATGTCGGCTTAAGATATCATCAAGTAGCAGAAAGATTCGCAAAAAATAAATAATGGAGATCATACGTATATTTGACACATAGCATAAAATTACATTATATAAATTTATATAATATTATTTATTTTTATTAAATGTTTTGGTGGAATATATATCTCTACATATATTTTGTAAAAACTTATACGATTAATATTAAATTACTTCATTTTAATAAGTTATATTAGTACTATTAATTAAGTTTTTTGCTTTAATGAGACTTGATTATATAAACAATAAATTAAAAAAAATTTTCTAATCCTACTCTATCACCAACAATACATAATATTAAAATTTTATAAAACCTTATCTTATTCAATCTTATTTTATGTAAGGTAGTGCTAAGAATTTTTATGATAGAGTGAATTATAAATAACCTTAGTTATGCAACATATATGACCTTATTAAAAAAATTGTGCTTGATATTCTTATCTATCTATGTATAATTAATTTAATTATTCTATTTTTCATACAGAAATTGTAGTTAAATATTCGTCAAGTCAACTAATATAATAGAAAAAACTCTTAAATTAACCCAGCATCCCAAAAAATCTGGCGAAGTCTCATTTTTCAAGGCTTTGAAGCACCTCTTTGAGTTCTAATGGTTGCTGATTATTATTAATGCTCATGCAGCAACTGATAATGATGGATGATCATCCTTGTTTGAACCTTAATTATTATCTTAATTAATTAAACTAATTACAAGGGCATGCTGATCATCTTATCTTAGCCACATAATGCTCTATGAATGGTTGAATTAATCATCTTCCAGAAAAAATAAAATAAAATAGGTCATGAAATTATTAAATGGGGATATGCCTTAGAATCATAGTCATGTTAGGAATCAGGAATTCAGGATTTTGTGGATCTACAGCATTCTTTTGTATGTTATGCACCGAAAATATTTATGGTATTTACTTCAAATGATAATATTATATATCAACTCGAGAATACTATATAATTTAATTATGATAAAATGACTATTAAATATTATCAAAAGAAATAATAATTTATTCATTTTATTAGATTTATTACTATCATTATACTTATTTATAGCATAAAAATAGAATTAACCAATGTAATCATACTCATGAGTCAACTTGGTTGACTCGTTGAGTTCGCGTTTTTAAGTAAGAATTTTGAGTCAACTTGGTCTCAGTAGCATTGTTTAAAAAAAAAAAAACAGCTTCCAAGGCCCAAGATTCGAACCAATGACATCTAAGCAGCAAAATTACATATTTCCACTGAGCCAACGTTGTCATTCAATATTTATGTGTGCTGTATTATATATATTTGCACTTCATTTTCTTAGTTTAAGAAAAAACATTTCTTTATACTTGAACTCAAACACTTAGAATAAGTTCATCACCCATTATCATATAACTAATAAAAACTTCATGTTCATCATTTGTAATGCATTATATATATATATATATATATATTATTGAATTTTTTTATAAAAATTTTATTTTAAATTTTTCATTAGTCATGACTTGAAAAGTTATCTATTATTATCTTTTGACCTATTTTGATAAATTAATCTTTAATAATTATATTTATTACTCTATAAATCATTTTAATTCAAATTTAAAATGACTAGTATTTGATTATTAGTAGTTATTATATTTAGATTTAAATATATAAAATTTTAAAAAATATTTCTATTTAATTATCACTTATTCAACTATAATCAAACTAATAAACTATTAATCATTGCATTCAGTAGTTTTAGTTATTAGTCTAAATTTAAAAATATTGATTTTAACTATATAATTGTATATTTTAATAATTATTTTTTATTATAGGTAAATTTTTACGATTCTATGTTACGAGTTTACCTTCCTCAAACGATTTTACCTAAACTCGCAAGTTTGACAACCTTAGGATTAACTCGTTAATATTTAATTATTGAATACAAAATTTTTTTAAGCAATTATATATAAAATATTTAATAAATCTTGTACTATATTTATTAGTTATTATGTCAAAACACTTTTTGTTCTTTCTTACATACGTTAATAATGTCATCGTGTGAGAGCAACTTACATTAATCTGTGATGCATAATATATGAGTAATAAAAGAGCCGGGGAGGGGGGGCGGGGGGGAGGGGCGTGGGATTACTGTAAAATCTTCTTATTTTAAAAATATTATCTTAAATAGAATTTCATAATATTGACATTTGAATTTAAACTCGCAGTAGTTTATAAAATCACGTAATATTTGCTACACACTCTTAGTCTAGAGATGTTCAATTTCTAACATTCATCTGTATATATATTTCTTCTAAAATGGTTAATGACCAATTGAATTAATTTCCTAATAAAAATAATAACATTTACTTAAAACCCATGAATTTCAGACATAATCAAAAGATTATACATAGATGCATATATATTTTTTATATTGTTCACTAATTAAACTATGACAAATATATGGTTAATTGATAATAATATATACTTTAATGTGAAAAAAATACAATTTTCTACAATAATCATATACATGTCTTGATATAATTAATTAACTAGACATTGGTTATGTTTTAATTAAAAAATAACATAACAAAAATATAAGAAACTGTATATAAATTTTTTAAAAAAAGTAAAACATTGGTATCTACTTTTGCACTTTGTGATAATTTAGTTTCTCACAAATTAACTGTGAAAAATTATTCTCTCACCAATTTAAATTTGTACAAAATCAGTTCATCCCTTTATGATGGACTGATATGGATTGATTTCGTATAAAATAAGATTTTAAAATGACTAATTTATCACAATATATTTATAAAAGACTAAATAGTTATGAAGTGTAAAATTAGGAACTGATTTAATATTTTTCTTTTAAATGTTTTCCTAATACCTTCCTATTTCGTTAAATTCTTCAACGTGTCCCTTTAATCCTTCCTCTCCTTTCAATCTATTATTTGACTTGGCAACTATACTCTTAATGCTATAAATCATATATAATTAATGTAGTAACCAGCATCATATAAATCATATATAATTATTTTTTTAAATTGTTAAATTCACATCATAGAAAGGAGACTACTCTGTTAAAACAGAAACGGTACACATAGAATATATTGAAAATAAAACATTATATAGTATTCTTTTAATAACTTACAACAATTATTGCAGTACTCATCTTTAATCAGCTGTATACATAGTTGCCAAGTCAAATGATAGATTAGGGTTTGAAGTATTTTTATTCAAATTTGAGCAATTGGATTCCACGATTCTTTACATAAATTAACGATATAATTTACTGTAATGAAGATTACTGTAGATTTTGCAGTAATGAAACTAGATTATCAAATGATTTTTTTTTTTTACCAATTTCGATAATAAGAGTTACCAATTTCTGTAATCCAACTGTAGATGCAAGCCATTAGATTTTTTGCCGTAATTAATATAGTGGTTGCATTTTGTTGCAGAGTCATTAAGGTGGGGATCCACTGCCAGTGTTATACCGAGATAGGTTTAGGAGAAAAGTACTAAATTTGGCTTGGGATTATTTGATTTCTTGAAAATTAGCTATGATAAATTAATTTTTATAAATTTAAATTTGTATAAAATAGTCCATCTATTTGGATTAATAAGAGATTAATTTTGCATAAAATAAAATTTTAAAAAGATTGATTTATTAAGTTAATTTATGAAGGACCAAATTATCACAAAATGTAAAAGTGAAAGATCGATTTGGTATAAGTTTAGTTTTTGAAAATTAGTAAGGATGTGATTTAGTTTTTACAAAAAAGTAAATTAATTATATATTAATTATTTTACGAAGTGTTTTTTAAAATGCCAAAATGACTACTTGTTATACCCATATGGACTTTCTTGGAGAGGAAGAGGTGGGAATTGTTGGAAATACGTATGAAGAATTGTACATATGCTGAGTGGTGTGTCTGGTATTGAATCCAAGCTTGGATATGGTCAATCATAATTTTACAATCTGACCCAACAATGGAATTATAATTTCAATGACCTTAAACTCAATAATATTATGATGCAATTATAATCTTTGAAAATCTGTAATAATCAACTCTGCTCGAAACTTATCAAGCTTTAATATTATAATTAATGCTATTAATTAGCGTTATTACTTAGTAGGTCTTTGCTTATTTGGTAGGTGGATGAAGTTCTTTATTGTAATTTACTTATATAGATCTTAATGAAGTTGAATAGAGTGTTATGTAAATTATTATTTTCATAAATATCACTTCTTTTCTTGTAGTTGGATGTAATGAAGAGAGACTCGAATAGAGAGATGGAAAGAGAAGCAGCATCAATTGTGATATAATAATAATAATAATAGATGAAATAGAAGGAAAGAGGGTAAATGGATCAATTTTTGGTTTTTTAAATATGCACAAAAAGGTCATTAAAAGATTGACTTTATGTAGATGTGTACAGAGCTTGAACAAATTACTTCCAAATTAGAATGACTATTTTTTAGTGTAAGATCTACCAAATCTATGTACACACTTAGCTTCACGTTCAATATTGTAAAAATCGTGATTTTTAGGTAGACTTATTTTTGGAAGGTGAACTTGTATTGTAAAATCGTAACGTAGAATCGTAAAAATTTACCTATAATAGTAATTAATTACTGAAATATATAATTATATCATTAAAATTAATATTTTAAAATTTAAACTAGTTTTTAAATTAGTGAAGGTAATAATCAATGGTCTACTAGTATGATTATAATTAAAATGATGATAACTAAACATAAATATTTTTTTAATATTATAGATTAAAATTTAAATATGATAGGTATTAATAAACAAATATTAATAATTTGAAATTTGAATTAAAATTATTTATACAATTATAAATTTAACTATAAAAGACTATTTTGTTAAAACAAATAAATTAACAATATATTAATTTCATATTATTTTTGGGTAAAATATCATATTATAAATATTTAAAAAAGAAAAAAATTAATATAATAATATTTAAATAATTTAGATTAAAACACAAAATAGATATCCTTTTAAATAAATATAAAATAAAATTCTAAAAATAAGTGTAACAAATTATATGCTGCTAATTATATACAAATAAGCACTTTTCTTTGTGTGCATGTTCAAATTATCTAAGTTTTACTTTTTATGAAATTATAAAAAAATAAAGGGCAAATATATATATATAAAACATTATATATATAATCATAAGAATAGTGTTGGATTGGTAGTATGACATACTGCTACAACTAGTGATATCCGAGTTCGAGACATGGTATATATATAAGGATGGTATATATATAAAACACTTATAGGCTTATATATATATATATATATATATATATTCGTCTTTAATTAATTAATACCTTCCTCTTTCATTAAATTCTTCAACATGTACCATCATCCTTCCTTTCATTTCCATCTACTATTTGACGAAATTGTATTTATTGAATGACTATAAATTATATAATCAATTGTATCACCAACATCAAGCAATCATTTTAATTCTTTTCCTTTCATGGAAATTCAGTCTAAATAAAAACTAGTAGTTGATCTCTCTCATCATTTAATTATGTAATTACATTATTTATTCAAATTTAATTGGGAAGTTGAAATTATTGAATTGAGATATTACTCTGCTCAATAAAATTAAAACACAAAGAATCAATATAAAAATATAACCAAACAAAAATAATTAAAGCAAGTCTCATTAAATAAAAGAAAGAAAACTTATATTCAATTCATTATATTTTTGTTATGTTATTCTCTAATTAAAAATGAGAGAAATGTTTCATTGTCTATTTATATTTAATTATATCATAACTTGTGTATAATTATTATAAATAATTGTATTATTTTTAAATTAAAATATACATTATTATTAATTAACTAAACACTTGTCATATTTTGATTAAAAAATAATATAACAAAGATATAATAAACTACATATAAATCTAGTTCCAAACAAAATAACTGAATGACGTAATATAGAATTTAAAAATATCAAAACTACCAAAATATGAAAAATTTTCAAATTGATGAAACTATTTATAAAATAAATGTCCTATAACCTCATTTATGAAACTAAATTAGTTCATTTTTTTACTTCTAGAAAGACTAAATAAATTTTAAAGTTAAAAGGAAAGGACCAAAATATATTTTTCTTCATACATCAAAACCATAACTCATTGACATGGTATATAGATCTTATGTTTTGATATCAATATACTATGGATATGATGTAAGATACTAATGTAGCAAAATAATCCTAAGTTGGTAAGTTCATATATTAGTCTACTTGAGATAGGCAAGCATACGAAGGATGGGTTCCCAGGTTCCAACACAGAATCTCTTACCTCGATCTGTGTCACACGAATCTACATGCCGTACGGCGTTTTCCCACGCAATTTTTAAAAAAAGTTTTTTATTGAATTTTTTTTAATGTGTGCATAAGTCGTAGATCTGCTTTGGCGTCACACTGAAGTTTCATAGTAACAATAAGAGTCTTCCTAGTCACGTGATGGTCCTTGAGGGAAATTCGTAGATAAACTGTGTTAATTTCATGTAATTGAATACGATTTACATAATAATGATAGTAAACCTTCTTCAAAAAAAAAAAAAAAAAATCTAATGCGTGATTTCTTAGATGTACCTATTCTTGCCCTTCAATGCTTACAACAAAAGTGATAGGCATAAATGCCATAGTAAATGTGCATGTAGGATTAGCTATAAAAAAAATTCCACAACGTACAACTAACACTTTGAATAAAAGACTAAAACTTTATTTTGATCTCTCGTATATGAACTGTTCTTTAATTTAGTCTCTTTATAAATTTTTTTCACTATTGATCCCTTATGAATAAAATATTTTTTAATTTAATTTATCATAATTTTTTTATCAATTTCATCTCTCACATAGATATTTTTTAATTTCGTCCTTCACAAATAAAATTATCATCAAGAATGTCCATCATATTTTTGAAATTAACATATTTTTAAGACTATTATTTATATTTTATTTATGATGGATCAAATTGAGAAATATTTATGAGAGAACAAATTGAAGACAACTCTATGAGAAATACACACACATATGTGTGTGTGTATATATATATATATTATCTCTAAATAGATTTGATCATAATTTTAAAAGTCAACTTGATCTAAAATAAAATAAAACTCGATTAGAGAAGCCCATTTTGTAAAAATGGTTTGGCTTATGTATTTTTTAATGCCCAAGCTTAAAATGCTCTAATCAATATTTTTTTAATAAAAAAACTTATTACTTAAAAAAAATTAATTGGATTATTAAAAGAAGAATGTACCATAAGATTTAAGATACTAAAAATAAAATTATCTTAATTTTAAAGATGTAAAATATAAGTTTATTAGTAAGATATAATTTTTAATTCATGGTGATTATATATAAAACCCTTGGTTAATGCAACGTGATATCTTAATAAGTAAATAGTAACTAGCACGTTTTATTTAAAGAATTTATGACAGTATAACAACTAATTTATATTTATAACGTTCTTATATACAATCATACATGTATTAATAATAATTAACCATATAATTTATTTCAAATTTTTAGTCCAACCTAATTGGGAACCTGGTCCAAAATGGATCAAAGCTTTATTAAAAAAAAGTTCAGGCATTTTTTTAAATCAAAGCTTGGCCCAATTTTTTTAAAACCTAACTTAACGATTAGGTTTATTTGTGAAGTATAAAATTCACAAAATTTTTTTTTGTTAAAAACTAAATTATGAACTATCCTACATGAGAGGAATCAAAATGAAATTTTATTCCACATAGTCACATATTTTACCATCATTGTACCGGAAAAGATAGCACAAAGTCCACCCAAATATTTATGGTCCTTTTTCTTATGGCCGTAAAAATATTTTTGCCCCATCACAAATTAATAGTCGTTTGCCTAACTGTGACAGCTCATACTGTTTGAGCCCAAATAGTCACACTGCGTTCTCCATACACAGCCATTTATATTGATTAAATATTGGACCAGAAGCCCTCTCTCTTTCTCAACCATAAGGGAAAGTTTGACGGAGATTAATTAGGGTCCCCAAGAATTTGGTACCCCTATTCACTCCTCGCCCAACATTTTTGTGCAGCCTCACCTAATCACTGTCAAGTTCATTCAATTCCAAATAACTCAACACACTTCAAAAAAACATCAAGTTTTGGGACCCTCTTCTCCTTTGCTATGCCATTTGTCACACCACACATCACAATGCCTCACTCCTTCTGCTTTTCTATGTGACCTTCCTTTATAGCAATTTCTTTGCTGCAAGATGTTCAATGTACATGGGACTTGCCATTGTAAAATAATATAGAGGTCAGTTTCAATTTGCTACTTTATACATTTCTGATATTTTGAATGTTATGATATTTAAAATTATCATACTTAATATCAGTTAACACTTCAAAGATGTAAAATATCATGTTTTCCAAATGGCATTGTGTGTCATTTTAATTGTTTCAACATGTAAGGCTACATTAGAGTTGATAATGGAATGAAATGACTAATAATCAATGGAATGAAGGAAAATACTAAGATTAATATCATTCTATTATTTGTAAGTTAAATGAGATAAAGGAAAGGTCATTAATGAAATAAAATAATTTATAAATTACTTTTTAAATATTATTTTTTGAGCTAAAATATGATTCTAGCTAATTTTTAATCAAAGGGAATATATATATATATGTGTGTGTGTGTGTGTGTGTGTGTGTTTATATGAGTGTAATTATATCACCTAACCATTCTCCAACCTTGGTTTGGAGGGTCAAAGAAGTTGGTATTTTACATATTGTGATATTTAAAATTTTTATTCAATAATTAATAGTTATTAAAAAAAGAAACTACGTTAACATTTCAAAGATGTAAAATATCATGTTTTACAAAGGATTAAACTTAAATACAAGTTATTATATCTTTGCTATTAGTTTTTTAATTAAAATATATAAATTTTATAATTTATGTTTAAAATTATATAATTATCTATAATGACATACATATGTCATGATTTTATTGGAAAACTATATAATTGTTATAAAAAATTGAAGAACATCATTGCAGAAGATATGAATACTTGCATTTAAGGTTGTTTTCCTTTTCAAAAAAGTATTGTGTGTCACCTTATACCTCCTTTGTATATTTGATAATATATCAGTCTAACAAATATAGACATCTTAACTGTCTCTCAACTCCTAAGATATCATAGTGAAACTGATGAACTATCAAATGGCCCCTCAAGAAACAAATCCGGAATTGATGATCTGGACACAAATAATATTATAGTAGAAGTGTAGGTAAGGAACATAATAAACGTTATAGGTTGCAGCTAACCATTCCTCAAGACATTCTGAGAAACATGCAGCTCAAGTAGCAAGATTTTTTTCCTTTTCCTTGCTGCTGTATTTATTTGTAATAGATTCTTTTTTTGCAGGTACAAACCGTTCAAATAAGATTGACAGAAGGAAGAAAAGTATAAGAAAGAAAACTGGTAAATCAGCTAAATATTATTTTAATTTTCTATTTCAGTTACTCCCAAATTCCCATGCAGAGTATAAAATTGAAGCACTGCAGGTTTGAATAATAATATCATTTCTATTTCTATTTCGATTTCCAAATCTCATAGTTCTCCTATATGTATTATATATGCATTAATAGCTACAATCTGTAGATCAACCGTAGCTGTTTTCAGAGTACCATATAATGGATATTGATAATTTTGTCTTTGGGTACACATTCACATCCATCAGACCCCATAAATGCAGGGGTGTTACTTATTTCACTTTCTAGCTACTGTTTGATATTATGTTCTAGCGTGCCTTGGGAGTGATGTTTTATGTATTTATAATTTTAAATGTACTAATAAATTTAATTATAATGTAAAAATATAATTATAATAATATTAATTTAAAAAATAATAATATTATAATTATATTTGTATATTATAATTAAGTATACTATTAATTTTACCTTAATTTTATAAAAAGAATAATATTGTGTTTGATTTCTTACTGTTATAAAAAATACTGTAAGTATAAATAATGATTACACATGGTTAAAACGGTAAAAAAAATTAGTTAGAAAATGAATTACAGTATCTATTATAGCAGCTGGTAATCCAATTTCGAATAATATTTTCAACACCAACAGAACTTCTGAACAAATGGAGCTATATTGTTATTTATGTAGCAACTATTAGACTAAATTTAAAATTATTTATGACTTTCATATAAAATTTTGAAAAATTATTGATTCCAATTTTTAAACTTAAAATGTAGACCATCAAGTTCTACTGTTATTTTAATATAGACCGGCCACAATATATAAGCTACAATACCAAATCTAGTCGGTTTTTAAACTTTAAATATGGATCATCAAATTTTGCTGTTATTTTAATATAGTCGGTTAGATGGCTACATCATATAAGCTAAAGGACCAGATCCAGACATTGAACTCTAATTACACTCTTAATTAAACTATCTGATATAATACATGGGACACTCACAAAGAGGTTCAACTTTCTTACCATTAGATGTATATGGAGCATCCAACCTTAGCTTTTCTTTTTAATTTATATTTCAATAATATCGAGACAAATCTATCTGTGAAAAAACTCAACTTAGAGAACGCAAGATAAATCTGTGCATCTAAGCTATTAAGAAAGATCAAGCAGTATTGCAGGAAGAAATAAATAGTGAGAGTGAATGCACACTGCAACACTGCAACTAACCACACACTACTCCACCTGCTAATATTTACTGCACTCTGAACCATTTTATATTCCCCCCTAAGCACTTCAAATCTTCATCCCACCTCTCTCTCTTCTTCTACAAGGTGTTCTAAGCAACCAGAGATGGAGAAGAAAAGCAGTCATGCTTCTCTAATAGTGTGCACATTGCTCGCTTGCTTGATTTCCCAGAATCTTGTAATCCCTGTGATATCCACCACCATTGAAGACCAGAAGAACTATTACTCTCCCGACCCACATGCAGGAAGCCCGCCCACAGGTCTCTCTAGTTCTCTGTGTAATGCTCTAACTGATGTATCTGTATTAGGCATTTCAAATTTCATTACTACAGTAGATTTTTTGTCTGTATGATCAAATGCTCATGAAGAAACTACTTTGAGATTTTCGTTCTCACATTGATGATAATATACTGTGTTGCCATCACTTGTAGGCTCACACAGGAGTCCACCATGTCATGGCTCTGGAGGTGGCTGTGGAAGCACATCACCTTCTCATGGAACCCCATCACATGGCGGAAGTGGAAGTTACAACCCAAGCCCATCACCACCCTCAGGTGGGAACTGTGGATCACCTCCATATGAACCTTCTCCAACCCCATCAACACCATCTACTCCGTCAACCCCATCAACCCCCTCGACCCCCTCGACTCCGTCGACACCGTCAAACCCTCCGTCAGGAGGCGGTGGTTACTATAACTCACCACCAACATATGGAGGAGAAACACCACCAACACCAATCACAGTTAGCCCACCACCTACCCCTATCACTGACCCAGGCACACCCACTATTCCGTCACCACCCTTTCTTCCTTCCCCATCTCCCTTCACTGGTACCTGCAGGTAAGTTAATCTCACACCACAATATCAATATGCATGCAAATACACTGTAAAAAGTAACTAAAAGCCATTAATTTCAATTGAACTAATGAAGCACCATTTTTACCGATCTGCAGCTACTGGAGGAACCACCCAGGACTCATATGGGGATTGCTAGGATGGTGGGGTACCTTGGGAAGTGCATTTGGAGTCACTAGCGTTCCAGGGTTCGGTTCAACTCTGAGCTTGCCAGAATCACTTTCCAACACAAGGAATGATGGGTTTGGAGCACTCTACAGAGAAGGAACAGCTTCCTTCCTCAACTCCTTGGTGAACAAAAGGTTCCCTTACACAACCAAACAAGTCAGAGACAGATTTGCTGCATCACTAAGCACAAATAAGGCTGCAGCAGCACAAGCTCACCTTTTCAGGATGGCCAACGAGGGACGCATAAAGCCTCGAGTCTGATCTAGATTGTTCGTGTGTCAGTTTATTAAGTTGATATCATTACATCTAAGTCTTCATGCTAGTGTGTGTTATTTAGGGTTTTATGTATCACATTATATTAAGATGGATATTATGTTACTTTGCCATATAATTTTAGCTTACCATTTGTTAATGTTACATTATTATGGTTTCCTAGTTTTGAATAAAGTCCATTAAGTATTAAATTGATAGTTCAAAGCTCAGTAAATCCTAAGGTCAGAATCAGACATAAAGGTTCTCAGTAATATTGACTTACAAATGAATTCAAATATAGTATGCCAAAAGAGAAGCTTAGACCGAGACAAATATATTTGTTATTTCAGAATCAATTATCATTAACATTTGATCATTGAATTTGACCACAGATTATACAAAAATCTTTAATAGACCCCCTTTGAGAAATTCTTGTATATAACTGTAACTTAGTCTACACAAAAGTCTCACCCCTGAAACATCCTTCGAAATTAACTTGAATTGCCAGAAAGAAAGAGATATTAGAAGTAGCCATACGCATTGCAAATCTACGTAGTACATGAGCTGCATTTGATGTGACAGCATGATTTGTGAGTCTAGAAGACAAGAGCAAAGTCCACACTGTTAAATGTTGGAAGAAAAATTGTTTCCTAGAGAACAGAGATTGAAGAGCCAGAGGAGCCCCAATTAAGAGCTCATAAAAAACTTAAGTATAAGGCTGTCGTTTGGTTCAGAACAATTATACCAGTAGCTAAATCCCATAAATAAATGGTCCTCTGCTATTACTAAGTCCAGATGAACAAGGAACAAGGTGGAGAACTATAGGAAAGAATCCAAGAGACAAGAAAACTGAATAAGTACTACAGTGCTATTTTGTGTTTCTTTCGCTCCTACTAGTAGACTTCATTTCTAATATGGCATTGCTTCACTATATGCAGTGTAAAAGAATCATACGAACATGGTAAATATTAGATCTTAATCTAATAAGCTCTTTCCGGTGAATTTTGTTTTAGCATATATCTCACTTCTATCAAAACTCGTAATATATCACCAAGTGCAGTGTAGAGGGTTTGGGTTTTTTGCAGTAGTTCTTAATCCAATCTTCCATGCCACCACATCACGAAGTTCCCAAAAGAAAAAAAAGCTCATGACAAGTTATCCTATTTAATTTCTTTAAGAGATATATACGCATATATCAGTAATCAACAATGCATACAGGATTTTTTGTAAGTTAAACTTGTAGGCATAAATCCTTTCTTCCTTGTTAGACCTACAAGAAACCTCTCAACCAACAAGATGGTCTCTACTTTTCTTTTTCACACCCCATCCAGAATCCAAAAGAGAGAAACATAGTGATGAGGATGCTTAACAAACATGGCTATATGAGGTTGATCCAATCACCCTGCAGGGTATAGTATGCACACAATTATTCTAAATTTCCAAAGGAGAGGCTATGTCTTCAGCCAATTTAATATAATAATGCAAATTTCAAATATATTTCCAAATTGAAAAAAGTACCAAATTAGTCCCTTACTTTTACACCCTATAATTATTTGATTCCTTACAGATTACTCCTGCCAAATTAGTCTCTCACAATTTTTATTTTATACAAAATTAGTTTTTCTATTATCTTGACGATTTATTAATTAGGTATTAATAAGGGATGAAATCTGTACAAAATAAGAATTGTGAGAGAATAATTTAGCACGTGCAATTTGTGAGGACCAAATTATGAAAAAGTGTAAAAGTAGAAAATTAATTTAGTATTTTCTCTTCCCAAATATGCTACCCAATTTGCTTTTTTTTTTTTTTTTTTCCAGCACACTATAGAAATCACCACCTGAAATGGCCAATTGTGATTCAAAGGGGCAAATTTCGTCTGGAGACACAACAGTTGTATGAGGTTATAACACCAAGAAAAATGGCAATTTCTGAACTGTCAACTTGATATGGAAGTCAACATTTCAACTATATACGAAAACTGTCAATAAAAGTTTCAGTACTCAACAGTTTTAATTCATCTATTTTGATATAGACTGAAGTTTTATGTCAATCGTATTAAGGTTTTGATCTAAGAATAGTAATAATTTTCAACAAATTGTACAAAAGTGATTAACATTAATTTTGGCACTACTCAATTTTAATTTCATTGTCGATTTATCAAATTTACTAGAAATGTAGAAAATTGTTCAGTAGACAGAACTTGAATTGGAAAATGCAATGAATTAGCATTGTGTAATCTGATGAATAAATAAACATATACAATTCAATTTTAAAAAACTATACAAATTATAGAAAACAAATTCAATAGCAATAAACTTATAATTTCCAGAAACTACAAAAGACAATTTCATATTTGAATAAAACACAGAATTGTGACATTAACTAAATCCACAAATAGATCAAAGCTTACCGGAGAATCAAATCACTAATGTAATACTACATGACAATAATTACATTACCAACTAGCGCATTTAACGAACTAGTATTACTCAATTAAATAAATTTGGAAACAAAAACAAAGCACATTAGTAACTACCCTACATATTGCTATTTTATAAAGAATGAAAATTTCAATATTACTAGTTAAAACGTATGCGTAGGTAACACATTCTATAAACATTCGAAGAGGTGAAAATTTTCTGATAAACATGAAGAAATTTTTACTACTTTTTAGTCAACATTTTCAATCTTTTTTATTTTCACTACATACAGAACACAAAGATAACAAAAGGAAAAAAAAATGTAAAGACAAAATATTGTCCGAAATTAAGAAAGCAAGGCTGACTAGCATCCATTTTTTCTAACAATATATTTCAAGCTTTCTTAAATGCATATAAATATGATTAAATTTAACAATTCAATATTATCTGGAAAAAAAAAATGAAAACAATTGCAGCGCTGGAAAGCTACTATATTCAACAGATTGTACTTACCTTTCAATGATTTTTTTCTGCATTTTTTACTGGTTTATCTAAATATAGTTATAACAATTCAAAAATTTTTTGGAATATCACAACATCAAGGGCGTTCCCATTTATTTTTATTTAAATAATACTTTCAATTTACCACCTCAAATTATATTTAAAAATAGTCTTTAAACTAGTTATTTGCAAAAAGAAAAAAAAGAAAAAAAAGAAAAAAAAAACGACCCTAGATATGTAAAGGATGTGGCAGCATTAACCAAAGATACCCCAATGGCGTCTGAGTACTGTTCCTGCAGCAAAATGGAATTTCTATCTATATGTAGACAACACAAAACTATAATTATTTCATTAAGAAAAAAGGGAAATGTAACAAGAATTTACTTACATGAAAAACTTGCAAGCGACTAAATCAGTTATAATTTTTATCTGTAAATTTAAATTATTAAATTTTTATATAATAATTTATTATGATCAAACAAATTCTCATATTCTCATCAAAATGTGTGAGGAAATATGGATTGCCAATAAATAAAAATTATTAATTAGAGAAACAACTTCTGTTGCACACTATAGAGGAGCAATAAATCCAACGTGAGACAGATAACATCACAAGTCACCAAAATCAAAAGAGGAATTTCATTATTCAAACAGTTGAAGTTAGTAAAGAGTAAAGACCTGGTCGAAGCATAACAGTTTTTAGAATCATATATCTTACAAAACAATTCACTGTAGAATAATCAAACATATTGAACGAACAAAGTAGCAAGAACGAACACGTGCAGAACAAAACAGACTAACATTTAACACTTCTTAATAGAATTTCAATCCTTTCATACCCTACTTTCAGATATGTTAGTTTAAGCCCATAATGTATTGAAACGAAGTACTAAGCCAATTACCCGTAGACCACTCAAAAGATGCTCATCATGCAATCGTATTTTAGTTTCATATGAAACTAAATGAGAGAGTGGGACAAAGTGCAAAATTGGAACTCTTGTCTAATAAAACCTAAAACCCAAATATAAACTGATTTCATTTACGTGGGTCAAATTTTTAGAGACACAACGAAAAGTGAGACAATCTTGATGGTAAATTCAATAAATCTTTTACTGTCATGTTTTCTCAAAAAGCAGTCAAGCACAAAATAACAATAGAACAGGGTTTTGTAAATTGTCGGAAGATGAAAACCAAAAATACCTAAAACTATAGTTAGGCCGAGATGAATCCAAGGGGCTGTCGGGATGGTCGTCTCCCTTAGATTTTTAAATTTTTAATTTTTATATCTAATTTTATCTTATATTATTGATTTGATTATTTAATTTATAAAAGGTCGTCTCCCTTGAATTATAAGAATTGCCTCCCTTAATGTAAATATTTGATCTAAAGACTTTTGTCTCCTTAGAATCAGATCTTAGATCCGTTCTTGGAGCCCAACAAGAATAGATGTGATACCAATTCTTGGAATGAGCTTTCCGTCCACGAACGTCTCTTAATTCTGTTCTGTGTTAGATAACTCAGGAGTTCCACTTTCTCGTTGACATGCGCCTAATTGAAAGGGGAAAAAAAAAAAAAAAAGAATTATATGGTTCCTATAGTCTTAGTCCTTATTGTTTAATTTTCTTTTGAATTTCAAACCTTACAATTTGGTTCCTACAAGAAGAAAACTCATGAAAAGAAGATATTAGTAAAGGAATAGTATAATAAAATTACATAGACCAGATAAAATCCACAATGAGACTAATAAAACATTTGTTCTTATTATAATTCGAGTCTCTAACACTTTTAAGGCTCAAATATGAATGGATAAAGTTATGAAACTTTATAAAATTGAATCTTGAAACACAACTTTATATATTAAAATTTTAAATTTAAGAAATAATTTTTTTTATTATGAAGTAAAAGGGACAAATTCTTGAAAAACCAAAAAGTCAATTCTTATTAATTAAGCAATTAAATCCATATAAAAATTGAAAATTTAGAAATTCCATCCATTGTTGACTATTATCATCAAAACATAACCATATGCATTTGAGGTACTTTGGGGCATGGAAGAGGTTTGACATAATGAATCCATACTGTACGCCTAAGTTTGACCACTGATGGCTTCAATCCATTTGGAAATTTGAGTAAAAGTTATAACATTTAATCAGTGGTTATTATGAATTACATGCCACTTCCACATATGTGCATGAAATAGAGTTCCTTTATTCTCACAATGATTATTCCAAATAGAAGAGCACCGAGGAATGATATACATATGTATCTATAACCACTAAGTGTAGAGTTGAAAGATTTATGGTTTGACAATGTTGAAACATTTGATTCATTTATATGTGAGATGTTCAATATGCGAGCAGCATTGATGTCAGTTAGTGATTTTCTTAGACTTGGAACTTTGTTTAGGTGGAACATTTATACTGAGTTAGCGTGCCTTACTTGTAATTTTGACTCTACTTGAGTCCGACTTCCTCATAGTTGAAAGTGGTGTTTTATGGGTCATCGTCATGTTTTGAGTGTAGGTCATAAATTTAGATTGGCTCGAAGTCAATTTGATAGAAAGGTAAAAAGAAGAAATGCCCCACTATCGATAACTGGGTTAGAAATCTCAAGACAACTTGAGAATGCTAATGTTGTCTTTGGAAAAGATGTGAAAGTTGAAGGTTGGGGAAGAAAAACTCAAGCAATTGGTGTTGTTGACGGTTAAACTCAATAGTGCAATAATAAAAGTATATTTTTTCGATTTCCATATTGGGCAAACCACTTATTGCGCCATAATTTAGATGTCTTACATATTGAGAACAATGTGTGTTACTGTGCGATATTCACTTTACTAAATGAGTCTCGACGCTCAAAATACCATGCTAATGCACAAATAGACTTATAAAAAATGGGCATTATAGTTTATCTTTAACCTAATGAAAGTGGTAGATATCCTTCAGCTTTGTTCATTTTGACAAGTGTAAACAAAGATATCTTCTTGAGGACTTTGAAAAATATTATTGTACCAAATAGGTATTCAAAACAACATTTTCATATGCATTGATCTAAGACAATGCAAGATCGAATTGAGAAGTCATAACTCATGTTCTTATGGAACAACTTTTGCCTCCAATTATGAGAAAGACCCTTCCTAAAGACGTATCTATAGTTTTATCAAATTTGTGTACTTTCTTTAGGGTGCTACGGTGTAAAGTGTTAAGTGTGAATGACCTTGATGAGCTTCAAAATAGAGTAATCTTAACGTTTTGTCATATAGAGATGATATTCTCACCTTCATGTTTTATGGTCATGGTTCATTTAATTGTACACTTAGTTAAAGAGGCTAAACATAGAGGTCCTATATAGTATCGATGGATATACCCTATAGAAAGGTAAATATAAACACTGTATTAAGTTTTTATTTTAAGTTGTTTAACTTTTTTGTACTAATTCACCTATGGTTGATAGGTTTCTAGGCAAATTAAAGTCTTTTGTACAAAATAGGGCTTAGCTAGAGGGCTCAATTGTTGAACGTTATATGGCTAAAGAGGTATTAACCTTTTGCTCAAGATATTTGGAAGGAACAGAGACAATATTTAATAATCTTAGACGAGTATATGATGAAGCCAATGGTGAGCCCTCAAATGTTGATACCTTATTTCCACTTGTTGGAAAGCCAGTTTATGGATTTGAGTACGTTACTCTATCTCTGATGAAAAAACTACAAGCACATCACCATGTATCTAGATTGGAGTTTGCCCAACGCAAGTATTTGCATGTCGTGCACATGATAATTCATCGTGTATGTTTTCTTACAATGAATTACAAAATGAAGTGGCATAATTGAGGGAGAAAATTGCAAAAAGGGAAGCACATGAATCACAAATGGCTACTGAACACATAGAGTTGCTTGATAAGCACCTTTAAATGGAAGCAATAATAACTTTTACCCTACGAAACATTCTTAGTCAAGTTCCACCTGAGCTTAGGGTAATCATCATTTTTTTTTATTATATATGAATAAAGCAATGCTTTTATATATTATGATTTTTAACTCATTACTAACAACATGTTTTGTGATTTAAATTTTAGATTTGGAGTGATCAAGCTAATGGAAACCTAGCTCAACAAGTAAGCCCTTCGTAGCATTCCAGTTACATGAATGATTAGCTAGGTTGGACTTTTGACTATATATCTGTGTATGTAACTTTTTTTTTTGTTCATTTATTTATATTCTCAATGTTTAAGATATTGATAGGTATATATTTAGATGTTAGACAATTGTTGATAAATCAAGTACAATGAAAAAAAAATTGGTTATAACAAAATATAGACAAAATAGTAATAAAAAAAACATTAGTGGCAATTCTGACCGCTGCTTTTAAAAAATAATGACAATAAATTTAACAACGGTTATCCATAATTGTCACTATGCCAAGTGTAATGATGGTTTAAACTAACTGTCATAAAATGTTACTTAACAACAGTTAAAAAATCATTGTTAAGACAGGTTTAACAATGGCTACTCCATTGTCACATCCTAACTTTTGGAGTGTAACCGACACAGATAACGAGAATTGCTCGTTTATGTAAGCCTAACACAATATTTTTCTTAGCTGAATTGTAAATCATATATAATGGAAATTCATTACCAAGCAGATTTACATTCATATCTTTTGTAGAAATTTTGGCAAAGTCTCATCTATAATTGAGACCTCTCGAAATTGCTACAAATATCTGCCAAAACAATAATATCCACAAAAAAAAAAGCTCAACTCTCTAATCAATCTAAAGACAACTACATCACAATAGGGGAATGAGAAATCTACCTATGGTCATACATACTCATTTACAATTATATATATCATTAACAAATTACACTACTACAAAAAATACAAAACCCCAACAACATAGGGGATCAGATCCTCAACAATACCAATAGGGCTCTTCTAGCCCTCCTGGTTAGCAAACTGCTCTAGGTGATTGCCTAAAATTCAGTAAAAAATAAATGGGTAACATTCTAGTAATAAATCAATATAATACCTTTTAAACTGGTCAGTTCATTGTAAATCATCATTTATAACCTTAATGAATCAGTCAAGGGTCATGGATTCATTCCATGGAAATTAAATCGATCAAGGGTACATAGCCCTTGGAAATCACATTTAATGGTCGAGGATCCATAGCCCTCGGAGAATCTTTCTCATCATTCAAGGGTACTTAGCCCTTGGATATTTTATCATTGGTCAAAGGGAACTTAGCCCTTGTATATTTTATCATCGGTTAAGGAAACTTAGCCCTTGGATATTTTATCAAACGGTCAAGGAAACTTTAACCCTTGGATATTGTTATCAAATGGTCAAGGAAACTTAGCCCTTGGATTCTTTTATTATCATTCAAGGGAACTCAGCCCTTGGGTTCTTTGCTTATTCTCTTTTTATAGTTTTTTTTTTTTTTACATTAGCGTCACATACAAGTCATAAGTCATATTAATTTGAAAGATTAACAAGTCTAGCAAGCTATGTTACCATATAATGATGCAACTGTAAACATACGGTTGGAAGAGCTACCGCTTACTTGGTGGATGAAGTAATTTAAAACAACCTTGCTTCCTTTCCCTTGGTTAAAAGATAATTCACCAATAATCCCTATATCACAAAACACAATTTCCTTAATTCCCATCATTAACACACATCAATTTAAGCTCATTATAATGTCTCTTAATGAATTCATAAATGGAAAAGATTTATCAAAAGCAACCACAATAACTACAATTCTTATACTATCCCATAACATCAATTCATCACATAATCCCAATTAAGAAGATTTTTTTTTTTTTTTTATCTTTAATTCATCATATTTTCATTACCAATTTCATGTCCAACTTTCTTATCATCACTAAAAACAAGCCTTAGCTCATATTCCTTGATTCCACCACATAATTTACTCAGATTTTTCATCAATTTACATTCACTTCCTTATAAACTTACTAAATTTTCACTTTCATCCCAAATTTCCATACTTTCACCTTTAACCGAGTTATACCATGAAGAACAATAAGGTTTCATGTCATAACCATTAAAAGTGTTCCTATAATACCAACTTAAACCCATAAATTTCTAGGATTCTACAATTTTTTGTAAAACCCCAAGATCTAGAAAATTTTTAGTTTAGTCCCTACCAGAACCAATCTCAAAAACTTGCTTAAAAACATACTTCCAAGGCTGAAATTCAATAGGAATGGACTAAAAATGCATCTACCATCATCATTTTCATGAAAAACCAATCAAAACTCACAAAAAATTTATTGAAAATTGCTCACCGTGGCTGCCAACAGTGACCAATGGAAAATGGAGCTGTTGTCGCTGAAAACTGTAGGACATGGTGGTCAGAGATGCATCGTTGGTGAGGGAGGGTGCTGGTTGGAGGCTGTGGCATGGCAGTGTAGAAGGATGACACGACATGAAAGCCGAACCGAAATGGAAGAAGAAAAATGCTGCAGAGGAAGAAAAATGCGATGAGAAGAAAAAGGAAAAAGTGAAAGGCAATTTCATCATTTTACCTGGCAGGAGGACATGTGTCAGTACTAAAAATTTTTTGAGGAAGGAGGGAGTTGGTCTTGAACTCGTGCCCCCAAGCTTCAGGTGTCATGCCTTATCACAAAGTCAAAGCTCATTTTTTATTAATAATATACATCATAAATATTTTTGCTTTTACTCTTGCTAAGAACAAAAATTTTGCATTTTACTTGGCAAGTGTCACATCCATAACTGTCATTAAACTAAAAAATAACAATGTTTGCCTATAGTTGTCGTCACAAAACAACATAGTAATGATTTTACTGACATTTATAAATAGCAGTCATTAAACGAGTCCCTATGGATGATTCTACAACAAATGTTTTAACCGTCGTTAAACCATATAACCACGATTATAACTGTGGTTAAGGCCACTTAATAACTGTTGTTAGAACTAATTTTTTTGTAGTGCATATAAAGAATGCTCAATAAATTAGAGAAAGTGCATAAAATTAGTTACATGAAATTGACGAGACAAAAGTGATAACAATAAACTCATTACGAGAATACCATTGTAAGAAATCTTCTCTGTCATATGATGCAACTACTCCCAATGTTTCTCTTTATGAAAACTTTAAAATTTCTAAAATTGATAAAACTACATTTGATTTTACCTCCAACTTTGAATAATGTATGACAATAGACAATCCAAATCATTGAATAAACTATTCAACCATTTGTTGTTTCTTTATTTAATTTTAGATCATGTTGAGTTATATTTATAATTTCTTATTAGGAAATTTAAGATAGAGTTTATTACTTAATTATTATTTTTAGTTGACTGCAAAAGATTTCAAACTTCAAAAAATTTATAATTTAATAAATAGTTGATTAATTCATCAATTTTCTCATTCTTTTCAAAGAATTCTCAAACTTCAAAGAATTTGTAATTTAAGAATGATTATTCTTTGAAGTCAATGAAAAAAATAATGCAGTAATTAATTATTCAAAGAATTTAGAAATTTCAAAAAATTCCCAATGTATGTATGAAAAAGGTAAAAAGTCATTGCACGAGAAGTTAAGAGTTTGATCAAAAGACGTTTCTCATCAATCAAACAAAGCTCCCATGTTAAAGGGTATCTGCTTTACAAGTATATAATAGACTCTATATTTCATGAATGACCAATTATTATTATTATTTTGGCTTGAGTTCATTTTCTGAATTTTTGGACCAAGTATTGACTCGTATAATTGTTATTTATTTATTTTTTCGTATAAATTAATTTTTTTATAAAAATCATAAAAATCACAATTTAATTTTGCTTGAGTTAACTTCAAAATTAAAAAATTATAATTTATTAGATTATGAAGACAATAAAATTAAAATTTTCTAATATTATAAGAATATGGTAATTATTTTCTTGTTGCATCCATGTGATACCACGAGCAGCTTTTGAATACATGTCCCTTGATAACTGATATCTTAAAATACTATTATTTTGGCAACAATAGATATACATTTATAGAAATTATCTTTATGATTACAATACTTTTCAAATGTTCATTCGCGGAACTCAACTTTATGAATAACGATATTTTTTTCTGGCAATTTCAATCTCCAATCAAACGAGTCAAACGTTTTTCACCTTTACATTTTATTATGCCCTAAAAATGATAGTCACACTGCCTTTAAAAAATCGATAGTTACTAAGAAAGAGAAATTCATTCAATATGAAAAACATGTCTTGTGAACCCACCCTAGGCATTTTTTCTGTTTGTATCTTTCATTGTTTAAATATATACAATAATGACATCATGTCATATTATATATATATATATATATATATATATATATATATAAGGAATTGCAAAATCACGTCGTCAAATTAAAATCTGAAATAGAATATTAAAATAAATTAAAAGATTAAAGTAAAAAAAAAATTGACGCAATAATAAGTTTTTTCTATGTAAAATTTTTAATGTTAAATACCTCTTAAACTTGTTGCATTCCAAACATAAATCACAATTTATGACTTGCAAAATATTTTTCTAACTGTTTTTTATATTATAATTTAGATACCTAGCAAATCATTTTTTTGGCCTTTCTGAAAAAAAATATAAGTAGATTAAATAATGTTAAAATAACTTAAAGACTATATTATAAATGTTATTATGATTGTTGGATTTGATAGACCTTTCAAATACATGTTATTTAAATGTGACAAACTTTTATGTTTAATGCCAATATGGATTGTTGGTGTCAATATTATTTTTCATTAATTTTGGATGCATTCACAAGAGGGTAGTGCATTATAATATAGGAAATAAGTCGGTATACAAATTTAAAAATGATAATAATATGATAGCAGCAGAAATTAGCCGCGGTTTCAAACGTCGTGGCCAACGTCGAAAAATTTATTACTTTATAAAAGGTTTGTAAAAGTGTGGCAAAACCACTAAATCTTTAGTGGCAGTTTAGAAACCGCAGCTATAAGAGCCTTGTTTTAGTTGCCCTCTCAATCATGGGTAAGTTAAAATTTACCCACAGTTGGTAGTAACTATAGCTAATTTCTTAGCCTCAGACGTTTTGGCTGTGGTTGCATGTAAATCATTTAACATTAACAATAGTTCAATAGTTTAAATCGCAGCTAAAGATTAAAAAAAATCATCATTAAGACACTATTTATTTTATAGCGCATACATATAGATACGTTTAATGAAAAATTTATCGATGTTTTTGTTTAAATTTAATTTTTATATATCATGTCATGTAAAAAACTATATGAATGTCATGAATATTTTTTATATTAAATAAAATATGTAGATGAAAATACATTTTTAAAAATTTATCAGACACTTAAAAATTTAATAGAAGGAAATAAGAAAGATTGTGTAATTTATCTATACGATGATAATAAAAGGAAATAACACGGTTTTTATCTTTATTTTTATATATTATTTTTAATAATTTATTTTTATTTTATTTGTGATAAATGTTAAAATATTAATTCTTTTAAATTTTAATTATTTTTTACTTTGAATCTTAATTTTCTTCTTTTCTATTTGTTTTCCTTTCAAATTTTAATTTCTTTCATTTTATCTTAAAACAATTTTTATTAATAAAAAAATATTTTTCTTACAATTTTAAAATAATGAAAATTGAAACCCGACCTGCCCGATCACTAGTTCGGCCTAACTAAATGGCTAACTCAGGGATCTTGACTCTTGAAAAATTGGTCCGCTTGTACACCCCTAGATTATTTGCTGTTCTCAAGACAACCAACATTTATGATTCAAGCAAACTCATCACTTTTATTTGGCATTACTGGCCAAGTATTCTTGGAGGCTTACAAGCAATGTGTCACAATCTTTTTATTTGAGAATTTTAAAGCCAAAATACTATCGCGATCACATTTCGGGTAACTGGATGAACATTCCAACATAGCTTTGGATATGACAGGTAAGGCTAGTTAGTTAGGTTATTTGCTCCAGCCATTAATGGCCGAGTAAGGGATGGGAGAAATATTCTCCTTTATTTCAAGACTTTTTGCATGATTTAGAATAATTTTAACAAATAAATACTTTACTTTAGGTATGAAATTTCTGACTTCATGCAACTTCTTGTAAAGAGTGTGCATAGTTTGGTTTTGTGAAATGTTGGTATTTTAGATGACAAGTTTTGGTTGATAAAGTAATTATATGAATAATTTAGAATTCAAGTTCTAAAAATTTAAATTGGTATTATCAAATTACTTGCATTATTTTTAGCAAAGATGAAGTGGTGAAGCTTCAATTTTTGGCAGAGCTCGGTCAATGTTATATCTAATTATAAATTTTTTCGAATATTAAAACTAATTAATTTTAAAATTATAGCACCCAAGAATATTTTAAATATTTTAGGACCAAGTATTGATTAATATTATCGTTATTTATATTTTTTCATATAAATTACTTTATTATAAAAATCACATAATTTGATTTCATATCATGCTTGAGTTAAATTCAAAATTATAAATTATAAATTTATTAAATTATGAAGAAAATAATATTAAATTTTTTTGAATATTATAAGAATATGATAAATATTTTCCTCTTACATCCATGTAATAATCTTCCCCATGCACCACGAACAGCTTTTGAACACACGTCGCTTGATACTAATTTATATCTACAAAAACTATTATTTTGACAACAATAGACATGCATTTATAGAAATTAACTTTATGATTGACAATTTTTTTTTTCTGGCAATTTCAATCTCCAATCAAACAAGTCAAACGTTTTTCTCCTTTATGTGACATTTTATTAAACCTTAAAAAATGATACTCACATCGCCTTTAAAAAATTGATAGTTACTAAGAAAGAGAAATTAATTTAATATGAAGAACATGTCATTGTTTGAATGTATGCAATAATTATATCATGTCATAAATATATATATATATATATATATATTACATTCCAAACATCACAAGAGTTGTAAAATCGTGTCATCAAATTAAAATCCGTGATGGAATATTAAAATAAAAAATTAAAAGAATAAAGTAAAAAAATTTGATACAATAATAAGTTTTTTAAATGTAAAATTTTAGACGTTAAATTCCTCTTAAACTTGTTGCATTCCAAATACCGTCAATAATATTTTTAATCTATGCATTACAATTAATTTCAATATGTTATTTCACAATTTATGTCTTGCAAAATATTTTTCATATGTTTCATACTATGTTCTATACTATAATATAGGTACTTGATTGAATAAGTAAATATCAACTTAGTGTAATAGATCATTCTCCAAATCTTTCTGATAAGAAACATAAGTAGATTAAGTAATATAAAAAAGAAAAACTAAAGGACCATGTTATAAATGTTATTATAGTTACTAGATTTAGTACAATTTTTCTAACACATGTTATTTAAATGTGACAAACTTTTATGTTTAATGACAACGTAGATTGTTAGTGTTAGTCTTATTTTGTAATGATTTTGGCTGCATTCACAAGAGGATAGTGCATTATGACATAGGAAATAAATAGGTATAAAAATTTAAGAAGAATAATAAAATGAGTATTTGAATATATATTACAACAAAAGTGCTGAAATTATCGGTGGTTTCAACTGCCGCGGGTTACGTCTAAAAATTTATCACCTTGACAAAGGGATGGAAAAGTGTGGCTAAATAATTAAATCTTTAGTCGCGGTTTAGAAACCGCCGTTATAAGACCCTTGTTTTAGTGGCCGTTTCAACCGTGGGTAAGGTCAAAATTACCCACAGTTAGTAGTAACTATAGCTAATTTGTTAACCTCAAACGTTTTGGCTGTGGTTTGATCAATTGCATGAAAACCCATTAACATTAACAGTAGTCTAAACGGCAGCTAAAGATAAAAAAATTACTATTAAAACACTTTTTAAAAGTGGATACATATGGGTACGTTTTATGAAACGCTTATCGATGTTCTTCTTTAAAGTTATTTTTTTAATATCAAGTCATGTCAATGTTTATATGAATGTCATGAATACTTTTTAATTTTATATTGAATATGTAGATGAGAACAAAATTTAAAAAAATTTATTAGAAACTTAAAAATTTAATAGAAGGAAATAAGAAAGATTACGCAATTCATCTATTAGATGATAATAAAAGTAAATAACCGGGTTTTTATTCTTTATTTTTTAATATTGTTTTTAATAATTTATTTTTATTTCATTTGTGATAAATTTTAAAATATTAATTATTTTAAAATTTTGATTATTTTTCACTCTGAATCTTAATATTTTTCTTTTCCATTTATTTTCATTTCAAATCTTAATTTTCTTTTCATTTTATCTTAAAACAATTTTTATTAATAAAAAAAAATTTCTTACAATTTTAAAATTATAAAATAAGAGACATGGCCTGCCCAATCACTAATTGGGCCCAATGGGTGGCCAGGTCATGGCTCTTTACTCTTCAGGAATTGGCCCAGTCAAATGTACCCATAGATCAATGCAACTCTCAAGATAGCGAACATTTATGATTCTAGTATACTTATCACTATAATTTGGCATTATTGGCCAAGTATTGTCGGAGGCTTACACACAATGTGTCAGAATCTTTTTATGTGAGAATTTTAAAGCTAAAATACTATCGTGGCCTTATTTCGGGTAACTGAACTAACATTTCTAACATAGCTTGGATATGAAAAGTAATGCTAGTTAGTTAGGTTATTTGCTCGAACCTTCAATGGCAAGTAAGGGATGGGAAAAATATTCTCCATAATCAATGTTAACTCCTGTTATTTCAAGACATTTTGCATAATTTAGTATGATTTTAACAAATAAATACTAGACTTTAGGTATAAAATTTCTAATTTCATGCAAGTTCTTGTTAAGAGTGTGCATAGTTTGATTTGGTGAAATTTTAGTATTTTAAATGACAAGTTTTTCACTACAGGAAAACAAGTAATTTGGAATGAATTTTTTCATCTCTAATCAAGAAAAAAATCCATCTCTAATGGTTCATAGACAGAATTTGGGATGTAAAAAATTGCATCCCTAATTCAAGCGTAGTAGAATTTTATTTACGAAAAAAATTTTGGTCACTCAATTAGAGATAAAATTTTCCATCCCAAATCGATAGGGAGAACGTATTCCAGGTTTGGGACAAAAATACTATTTGTAGTGAACTAAACATTGAATGGTTGAAAATGAAGGAAAAGAATTTTGTATGAGTTTGAAAGTCTAATAAAAATAGTGGAAAAAGGAATTTTTCATGGATTATAAAGAAACTACTGAGGCATAAGTTGAATAAAACCCTGTCAAAAGTATAAGTATAGCAAAAAATTCTTAGCTCAGAAACGCGATATGGATAACTGAAATAGGGTAAAAAACATAATAAAAACCAGATTGAAAATTAATTTTTCCCATAAACTTAAATGAAACCAACGGGCACAGTAGAGCTACCACTCTCTTGTCATTAAGATCTGGTCCAATTTCAACGAGACTTGTGGATTGAGTTGCAACGAGACTACGCAGAATGAAGACCCTATAAACCGTGGAAGAGAAGCTGCATGAAGATGTATGTTGCGACGTGGACACGTGGGTCAGTTGCTGTCAAAAAAATTATTAGAGGAAAGCGATGAAAGAGAATGGAAATGGCAGAAAGAGTCGAAGACAGAAACAGAGAGTGGTCGAAATGGGAGGAAGTGGGAGAGGTGAGCGACGGAGTTACAAAGCTTTCAGGTAAGGAATTAAATCATTTTCCGTACTTTCTCTAGGGTTTAGTACTACTTATCATCCATACACAAATGGACAAACAAATAATACTGCACAAACATTAGAAGATATGCTTAGCGCATGTGTTTTAGACATGAGAGGGAGTTGGAATATAAATTTACCATAGTAGAATTTGCTTACAATAATAGTTACTATTTAAGCATACAGTTAGCTCTTTATGAAGCCTTATATGGTAGAAAATGCATATCACCACTTTGTTAGACAGAGTCAGGGGAAAGGAAAATATTAGGACCTTATTTGGTAGATCAAACCACAAAGCAAATAGAATTGATAAAAAAAAAATTTAATATTGCTTAGAGTAGACAAAAAAACTATGCAGATAAAAGAAGATGACCCTTAGAGTTTCAAGAAGGATACCATTTGTTTTTGAAAATCCACTTTGTGCTTAAACCATGATTTATAGGTCCATTTCAAATCTTTAAAAAAATAGGACATGTTGCTTATAAATTAGCACTTCCTCCTAACTTGTCTCATCCATAATGTATTTCATGTCTCTCAGCTCAAACAATATCATCAAGATCCAATGCACGTCATACACCATGAATCAATATCTATATAAGATAATTTGACATATACAACCATACCAGAACAAATTATTGATACGTAGAAGAAGCAATTATGGAAAAATAGATAACTTTGGTGAAAGTACATTGGAAAGGATTGGACTTAAGGAAGCTACATGGTAATTGGAGGAAACAAGGGAAAAATGACCACACTTGTTTCATTCAAAACGGAGAAATATAATGAACTAAATTTTGAAGGGTTGACAATGAAAGAAAAGAATTATTTATAAGGGTTTGATAGTATAATAAAAACAAAGGAAAAAGGAATTTTCCCTGTAGTCAAAAGAAAAGGAAAAGAAATAACCAAGGTATAAGTTGTATAAAAACATGTCAAAAGTATAATTATAGAGAAAAATTTTTAGCTTAAAAATACGATTTGGAGAACAAAACAAGGTAAAAACTAATTAAAAACAATTTTCCCATGAACTTAAACGAAACCAACGAGCATAGATGAGCTACCACTCTCCTGTTACTAAAATTTGGTCTAATTTCCATGAGACTTGGGAATTGAGTTACAACACAACTAGGCGGAATGATGACTCTATAAAGCGTGGAGGAAAAGCTGCATGAAGATGTACGCTATGACGTGGACGTATGGCGTTGTTGCTGCCGAAAAACTATTAGAGGAAAGAACTATAAATAGCATGAAAGAAAAAGGAATAGAGAGAGTCGAAGAATAGAAACTGAGAGTGGACGAAAATGGGAAGAAGAGGGAGAGCTAAGCGACAGAGTTGCAGAGTTTTCAAGTAAAGAACTAAATCACATAGAGAGAGAGAGAATCCAAGGAGCAAGTGTTCTGGCAGAAGAAGGAAAGAAACTTCAAAGGCTGTCTACTGATGCATATGTGTGTGTATATATATATATATATATATATATATATATGCTTGTACCAAGCCCAATAAAGGAAATAATACCTAGGTAGTTAGATATAAGATGTAAAGCTAAGGCAAGTGAGCAAAAGATAAGATGAACTAAAAAGGATGCATGCTCAATTTTGCATCAGAAAGGGCCAAATACATGATTAAATGTTAGCTTGCATGCATGGTAGTGGGGTCCCCAAATGCATATTTGTTAACCTATATTTGGCTCTTGTAGAAAATTTTTTTATATGTTCCTGATACTTGCATTACTTTTGCTTTACTAATGAATTTGACTACTAAAATAAAAACTTTCATCTTACTCTGTGGTTTCATATATTCAGGTAAAGATGATTATTGATCTCTTTAGTTCCATAAGGCACTATGATGGCTATTCCTTGTATTTCATTATGGTTGTTTATTGGGATGATGAAATTTTTGTTGATACCTATGTAACTTACATCGTTGCTGAAGGAGGAAGGAGAAGAAGAAGAAGAAATGTACATACATACATACATAGATACATATATATATATATATATATGTGTGTGTTTGTGTGTGTGTGTGTGTGTATGTTGTTAGTCCAAGCAACCAACACCCAAGAGGGGGGTGAATTGGGTGTTTACAAAATTTCAGTTCTTTTCACAATTTGCTTCTCGGAAATCCTTGTTTAAAATTATGCTTGGAAGAGTATGATATAAAGTAACAATTATATATATCAATGGAGATTTAATGTAGATGCTTGGGGTATATGTATATCAATACTTCAAGTATAAAATCAACAATAAATGCTGAGAATAAATATGTTTTAACCCTAAGGCTCAATGTTATAAGTTTTAATGATAACAAATATGTGACAAAAATATAACAAATGAGTTAGACATATAGTATGAACATATGTCTAAATTGATCATTAACATGTAATACTTTATACTTGAATCATCCTTTATATAAGATATACATACTCATTTTATATCCAATAGGTTATAATATTATAGATAATTAAAATTGGATATTCATAGGAATGCATGGTAAAAAATGTTTACATTCTACTAATTGTTATTAAAATATGCATATTGGAATACATGAATTTGACTAAGTATTTAGCTTGTAAGTTGAACTAACTATTATAAGCTCATTATTATTTTGTTAAATTTATTTGGAATTACATCTATTGTGCCAATACATTTTGGTTATCATAATATAAGTTTGAGCCAAAAAGATAAGAAAGATATGAATTTTAATTAAGTTATTTTTTCATCTTAGATTACTATTTTAATCATATCTCATAAATCAAAGGGAATTTTGAAATGAAACCTATTGCATCCAAAAATATACTAAAACATCTTTCTAGGCATATATCACATGCTTGAAATAGAGTTGAAATTAAGAAGTTATGATTGTTAACATTTTAGGTATGAATATCACACTTTTTCTAGACCTCTAGTTACAATTTCAACAATATCTCACCAACCGGCAATAATTTTAAAATGAGGTTTATTTTATATGAAAATAGACTCACACAGATTTTCAAACGTATATAATATGCATAAAATAGATTTACAATGAAAGAGTTATGAGGGTTACAATTTATGGTTATGTATATCAATTTGTTATCTGACCTTTTGTCACTCTTTCAACAAGATCTTAACAACCGAATTGAATGTTAAAATAAAAATTCTCAAGATAGAAAGTAGACTTACAAACTTTTTAGTGATATATATTTTGTCCAAAATGAAGTTGAAATAAAGGAGTTATGAACATTTAAAGTTATAGATACGGAATAAAGGATATCAACAAATGGAGCTACTTACTTCCAACAATCAATTGTACAAGTTTGAATTTCTCCTTGGCTTTAAACGATTCTCTTGCTTTGTTGACCTATAAATACATGTCTCAAGGGCTTAGAAATCATAAGAAAAAAACTAAAAAAATATCTTGAGTGATTCATACTCTCAAAGATATCTATTCTTACTAGTGAGCTTCAATTGTGTTATTTGCTCTTTTGAGAGTTCTTATTGTTGTAAGTACTTTTTTATTAAAAAGATTTGTTATCTCAAGGAAAGATATTCCTTGAGAAGAGATTAAATTCAAGAAAAGGTTTTCCTTGAAGAGAGTTTGGTTTTACGGGGAGTATTCTTGAAGATTTGTATTGGATTGTAAGTTAATAAAAAATCTCAAGTATTTGTTTAGGGATTAGATGTAGGCTTGGGTTGGAGCTGAACCAAGATAAGCTCTATTTGCATTCTCTCTTCTCATACTCTCTTATTGTTGCACTTTAATTGTGTTATTTATTACTTTCCATACTTTTATATTAAAAATCATTTTGCATCAAGTTTTCAATTTGAAAAAGAAATTTTGTTTTTATCTCAAATTTTTTTATAAAACCCAATTCACTCCTGCTCTTGGGTTCTAGCCTCACCTTAACAATATGATGATCCAGAATGTAAAGAGTATGAGCATAGAGAAAGCAAACTTAGTAATTTATCTTGGTTTGGCTCCAATCCAAGCCTATGTCCAGTCCCCAAGCAACCTCTTGAAATTTTTTACTATCTTAATAATTAATTATAGCAATAACAAGAGAGAACCTCTCTCTTAATCTCTAATCCTAGGAAAAACCTATTCTTTACACTTAAATAAGGGAACCTCCTCCTCAACCTAAGCACACCCTTGCTTGACTCCCTCAAGGAACCTTCTTGACCTTCTCTCAAATAAAGAGGAAAGGAATATAAAAGAATAGCATTTGGTTCTACTAAAAAATATGTTTGGAATGTCATATTTAAAGATCAAGTGAGATATAGTTGTTACACACTCAAAAGAGCCATTATTTATGTCAAAAAATTATCTCTGAGAGTGACCAGTTGACTGTCAAGGACTCACTAGTTGATTACCCATCAAAATTTGACTGTTACTTCAAATCTAGGACTAAACAGTTGACTATTAAAGGTTGACTAGTTGACTGCTTACTTTATAGACTGTACCAGTCAACTTGCCAAAAGTGGCCAGTTTACTAGTCACTTATAGTGATGCAGTCCCAACTTCAAATTGTCATAAATTTCTTATTTTAAGTCTAGTTTCCACAAAAACAAGTTTTATATCAAAACTTAATATATGTTTAGAGATATAATTAAAATAGTGACCAAAGGTCATAATACAGTTTTATGCAGAATCCATATCTTGTCAATCAACTTTATAAGGTCATATCTTTTTCATTTGAACTCTGTTTTAAGTGAACAACTTATCATTGGAAAGCTCTTTGAGTCTAGTTTCGAATAGTAGCAATATCCAATATGTTTTGTGAGATATACATAAAATAGCGACCAAAGATAAAAAAAAAATTTATGCAAAATCTAGATCCCACTATCTTTTAAGTCCAAACTTATATTTTGATAATCAAAATATCTTGAGTCAATAAATGCAATTCTAAATCATTTAATTTCATAAAATAATACTTAGCTTATGATAATTATACCTATTCAATCCATTGGCTATCTTATTGCATCCAAGTTTCTAACTCTTTTAATCTTTAACTTCTTCAAAGCTTATAACACCTTTCTTGGCCTGCAGATCATCTGCAGTAAGGATACCTTACTACAGATTCTGCAGTGAAATTTGAGCCATTGGATTTTGATCCAATGGCTCATATTTTTTTATATTAAAAAAAATATAAAAAAATGTGAACCATTGGATCAAAATCCAATGGCTCAGATTTTACTGTAGAATCTGCAGTACTGTAGACGATCTGAATCCACTTTCTTGCTTGCTATCTCTTTGGGTAGAGCATGATATTGACATTTCATTCTCTTTACTTCAATACCCACTCTTCCTTCTTTGGACCATCTTACACATAATAGATATTTAACTTGCAAGCCAAATAGTTAGCCCAAATGGTTAATCAATGAAGCACATATTACTATTATATTTCTTATATTTTTCATATATTTGTCATCATCAAAACAATCTCAACATGTGTGTGTATGTATATATGTAATAGCTTAAGAAGAGAAAAAAAAGGCTGGCCAATTTTATACTTATAAATAAGTTAAGACTAGCCACAGATGTATTTGTTTAGCAGAAGTAGGAACTCTGTATTTCTCAGCCATGAAGCATATGTAAACACACACACACCCCCTATATATAAACATATCATCATATGTCAGTTTCCAACTTGTTGTATTCTACCCATGTTACATAGGGGTGTATATTATATATATATATATATATCATTAATTTTATAACTATATCTAATGTTAAAAATGCATAACCTAGGAAAGAAAAAAATTCTATGCCAACTATTCAAAATTCAAGCTTATAGAAGTCATTAATTCACATAATTGAGGATTTTAATTTTTATGTCCCTTTTAAATGTTTACAAATATGGAAGATCATATATAAATTTCTTCTTAATAGGAAGAATGTGATTTACCATATAGGAGTATATTATGATTATCTTTTTAAGGATTTCTGAAATGTATTTTAATTTTATTTACAAAGTAGGTTGTGGGGAATTTACAATGTATCCATGAAATAATGTAATCAAATCTTCACTTAGAAAAACATGCATAAATACATTAATAAAATTTTCTAAGAGTTATAGCTCTAATAAGTTGTTTGACACTCAAGAATAGGATGTAAAAGAGTTCAAATAAATCTAAAATAAATCTCTTATTATAAATAAATAAAAATCAATTTATCTAATAAAAAAATCTAAATATTAGATATATATATATATATATATATTGACCCTTTATTTCTAAGAGTCTATAAGAAATCTTTTTGGGCTCTAATAGTTATCTATATTTATAAATTGGAAGATTATTATAGTTATTGGATGAATAATAATAGTATTCATCTTTAAGAGTAGATAGATCATTACACTATTCTGTCCATGGTTAACACAAATTGGGATAGAATTGTGTCCTAAATCTGCCTTAATTTGACACAGATATCTGTCCCATATTTCAATTGTTTGGGATGGAAAAATCTATCTTAAATTTAAGAGTTTTGGGATAGACTTTTTCATCTTAAATGTATCTTAATATGCAATTTGGGCATGAAATTCTCTGTCCCCAATTAGTCATTAATTTGACCAACTAAAGTAAATCATCCCTAAGTCATCCTTAAATTCAAAATAATGCACCACAAAATTCAAACCATCTAATGTCCAGAGCATGACCAGCTAACCTAAAATTTGACTTGATTAAACAAGCCAACTTGAAATTACAAACAATTCAATATCTAGAACACCAATTCAATTGAACCATACGTTCCAATTTGCTAAATTACACCATAAAACAATTAAAACTGTGAAATTCTCCATGTCAATTAGATAACGAAAGCTAAAGATAGAATATTAAGCAAGGACAATGAAGGTAAAGAAATGTAAATACAACATCTGAAACTATAGGGGGATCCTAGTCTTGTACATCATCGTTCAAGTCTAGCCCTTCATCTATGATGTCTACCTAAATATGAGTCATCACCTTATTAAGTTAGTGTTTTTTATTACAATCAAACGGTTCTGCTCAAAAATAGTTTGCTTGAGTTATGTTGTCTCATGGGTTGTGGCAATCTTAATCAATCTCTATAACTCGTCCTCCAAGCTAGGGTGGAGTCTTGACTGAGGAGAGGATATGGGAGTTGAATCATATTTCTTATTATCAGGTGCCTCAGATCCCGTTCTATATGCAACTACTTTATAATTGTAAGTTGATATACATTTGTTTAGATGATACTCCATAATCAGACTAGTTGGAAGGCTAAGAACTTACCGAGAAGAAAGACTTTCATTGAAGAGCTCTTCATTCTCTTGAAATAGCACCAAAGGACCCTTGATCTACACATTTTATAAAGTTTTATGGCTATATAGCTAAAAGAAGAAAACATAGCAAGCTTGCAAGAAAACATGTTATTGGGCTCATTATATACTTACCTTTCAACCCCTATGAGACCAATGTGTTATTAGGCTCCTTATATATTTATCCTTTAACACCAATGAGCCCAACGTTCAAACCAAATTAGGGGTTAAAAAAAAAAAAGAGACAAACTAGCCTACTAGAGAGAAATCAAAGCTCAATTAAAAAAGTATTAAACTCAACAATATTGGCAGCTAAACACAAAAATTAAAAGATTTTTAAAAAATTAAAATACAAATTACAAACTTGAATTTCTCCAATCAAAATTTCAATTTAAAGCTTATAGAAACCCATGTTACATTAGCAACTCTGGATTAAGAAATATCAATTGGAACAAATGATGTATTAATTCCTTTGTAGTTAAGGATTTCATGCCAATACTAAATATTATCACTCTTATTTATGATTACTTAGAATTATTTTAATATTATAGATTGAACCATTTAAAGCCAACACAAATACTACGGTTATAAAGCACCTATAACAATTTATATATAATAATACAAATTAATTAGAATAAAGTATATATTAAGTGCAAAGTATTATCCTTTGCCATTATTTTTATGTAGTGGTTATTATAATGAATTTACTTATAATACGCTTAATATATAACTTGGTCTTAACAAGTGGCCAATATTGGTCTTCTCAAACATTACCTACATAGGTAGTCAACCAAAGATCAATTTTCCAGGCAATGATGCTTGTATGGACTAAAAGGAAACCTACGTATTATTGATTGATCTAAAACTTATATTTCAATGCTCCAAATTTTGGTGAATACGGTATTTCCTTAATTGTTTGTGGGCAAAAATGAGAAAAGATAGAGATTGATATTAATGGAGAGAACTTGGTGAATGCATGATGAAGAGAGAGATTTGAGCTGCCAAATTTTGATCAACCTAAACCCTAATCTTTTGTGGGAGAAAATGCGAAAGGGAAGAAGAAATAGGAAGAGGAGGAAATAAACTAAAAAACGCAATGAGAAAAAAAAATTAAAGGTAAAATTACAAGGATACCAACTCTAAGAAATTGATATTAATTTTAAAAGCAAAATAGGTGTAAGAGTGTTAATCCAATGTAAATCTTGTACATGAACTATCTTATATTTAATTAAAAATTGTATTAATAGCAAAAATTTTAATCAAAGTTAAAGTGTACTATAAATTATTTTTTTTTGTAAAGTTTTTGTCTAAAATTTAAATTTTATCTACAAAAAAATATTTAATATAAGAAAGTTTTAAAACAATTTTAAAATACTATTTTTTTCAATATTTTAAATAGTGAACATATTTAATTGATGCTTGGTGAAAATCCCCTTAAATTTATTTTTTGAAAGCCATTAATTATCGAATACTAAAGTTTCTTTCCTCTATTTTAGGCAAAGAAACTTCAAAACATTATGCATAAGCCTAACTAGCTTATTATTATTAATCTTTATAAGTTATGGTTAATATTTGAAGTTTAACTAATTTCAATCTTAATGTTATATGTTAATTAAAATTTTAGATCCTTATCAGAAAATCTGGTAATTATCTACATATAGGCACCTAAGTACTACATATCAGCAAACCAAATAATTAAAAATTTTGAATTTAGCATACAATCAGAAATCATAAATCAAACATTTTAAATATTTGCTTCTAAATTTTAGGTTGTCATTAAATTAATAACTTTTTGATCTACAATAAATAAATTATGTTGTATGAAGAGCAAAAATTTAAACTGGTTTCTATTTTAATTAACCAAAAATGAGTTTGTGAATCTATTTGTGTAACACTTAGAAAATTATTATAGATGACACTTAATATGGTTGTAAAAGATTGTTCCTATTCTTAGATAAAATAAAGTAAAATCATTTAGAAGAAGTGAAAGGATAAATTTAAATGGTGTAGGTTAATAATTAGATAATGAGCTATGGCTTAGTGGTAAGACTATGGTACTTAAATTTTGATGTCAAGGATTCAAACATCTGCTTCCTACTCCCTTAAAATTTGTTTGGTGCTGCCATGTGTCCCAACTAGGTGAAATTACCATGTTGCCCTTACTTCATTTTCTTCCTTCCCAATCAAAATTTTCTACAAAACTTTATCCCCTTCTTTCAGCTTCCTCTCACTCTCTCTACTATGCCACCTGCTCTTGCACCACAAATCGACATCCTCCTATCACTGGCGATATGTTTTAGACTGTTGTTCCTCACTTTTTCCAGCAAATAGCTGCCATTTCCATCGTTGTGTTCTAGCAGCCGCGATGGAGGGAATTTTGAGCAAAATTGGTGAGATTTCATTTGGTTTTTCATGAGGATGTTGATTGTTATCATATTTTCATTCCTTCCCTCTTAGATTTGGTCTTAATATCATGTTTTTGGATTCAAATTTTTGAGATTTGTATGATAGCCTTTCTAGGGTTTATTGGGACTAATTCAAAATTTATTTTTTTTAAATTTAGTTTACAATTGATTTAGTTATGTGGGAAATTAATTTTAAAGGTTGGATTTTTAAGGAAAAATTTTGTTATAATGATATTTCATAATACCCATTCATAAGGTCATTTGGAATGTATGGAAGATTTAGGTTTAGGTAATTAGGGCTAAATTTAAGTGGAGGAATTAAGAATTATAAAAGGAATAGATATGATTGAATTGACAAATGTTATATTTGTGAGAATTTAGCAATGCATATGGTGGGAATAAAAGAACAATGAAATAAGGCCATGGCATAAATTTTAAGTGGTAAACAAGGACATGTAAGAAGAATTCGGATATTGAAATCATATTCTTTATGTATGTTAAGGTATGTTGAAAAGAGAGTATAAACTAAAGAAAGAAAATTCCTTTGATAAGGTATGTGTTTGAGCCAATGTATGGTCTATTAATAGGACTTGTAAATATTTCGGTTGTGCATGTTAAGTCTTTCTAATTTATGATTGTGCTAAGAGATAATGTAACAATATTGAATATAATGTGAAATGGTGATTGTGTGGATTAAGGCAATTTTCATTTTGTGCTATAGGAATTCACATTGAGAAATCTCCCCTAACAAAGAAAATGAGGCAAGATTAATTAAAATACTTCACCAACCAGGTGAGTGGTAGTACACCTAACAGTGTTACATATTACATGATGTTGCTTATAATTTGTATAATTATGTAGTGGAATTTTGGTAGTTATTATCCTTATGTTGATTAAGCAGTAACTTACAAGACTTGAATAGTTCTCTCAATTTAATTAATGAATATATGTAGTGTTACACAAAACCTATAAAGAGGATATTATAACATAGACATGGTATGGTACAAGGTACTGATTGGTATGTTAATATGATGTGAAATTCATGTAAAAACCAACAATTGGATTATATCAAGAACAAACATTAGATGGATTAAATAGTGTGAGCTCATGACTCATGACCGTCTGTGTTACATTACTCAAGGGCTATGTACCATTGACTGATGATTATGTTTCCCTAAAGGCTGTGTACCCTTGACCGAATTTGATTACCATGGAAGTAAGTCCATGACCAATATTTTATATTACACAGTTGGAGAATATAGGTCACTTTTATGGCTTGGGCCAATAGGTATAATATTTGATATATCATAGTTCATTATGAAACAATTTACACATGACACTACATTCCTTAAGGTAATTAGCATTGATTATGTTACTGGGATGCTACCTATTTATTTTCTCTATTTTCATATAGTCATCCAGAGTAGTTCCCAGAGCGCAAGGGTTAGAAGAAATTCTGCTTGTATCGCAAGAAGCATGATCCCTTATTTTTGTTGGGGTATTTTTCTTTTCTAATACAGTAGCAAAGTAGGCCAATATGTATATAATTGTATATAAGTATAGATGATCATAGACAAATTTCCCATTCCCTTATTTTATTGTAAATTTATTGGTTATTGGTTATATTGAGAGCTGAGCTATCATTTCTGGATTGTAATAGGCTGATAAGTGTTTGTAGTATTTTCGGTGGGTCTTATTTACATGAGAGACTTTGCAAAAATTTCTACAAGAAATTTAGTTGATAAACTTCTTAATGTTTAAGGTTTCTGTGGGTTTATGTTACTGCATAATTCATGTTTTAATATCATTAATAGGGGAAAAGGTAGTGGTTGGCTCACAGAAACAAGGTGATCCCCATTATCTGTGCCAATTACTCTCTAGGATTTTAAGGTTTGACAATTTGTGCCATGGGGAAAGATATTAGGCAAAAATAATTACCCAAATTTAATATTGTAAAATAAGTATGACCTTATTATTTATTTTAATTACACTAAAACATATAAGCAAAATAAAGTAAAATAAAACATTAAAATAATCAAAAAATGAATAAAAGCAACTTAACTTAGCATGATAACTTAAAGCCTACATACCTAAATAAGGATCAAAGTTTAATATATCTAAAGTATATTTTCACTACAAGAAAAAGGAATCTTTGAAACAGTGTAAAAAAAAACATCGCAAAACCAAAACATTACGACGATAAAGTGAATGTCGTTAAATTTAGAACATTACAATGGTCAGATGATAGTCGTCCTTAATACATGGTTCTACGACAATCATAATTTGACCATCATAAGATTCGCCTATCAACAAACAATTTTTTTTTTTACTGAAAACCTTGCGACAATCAATCATGACCGTCGTAAGCTTGGCCGCTGTTCTTTACGATGACCACATTTGACCATCATAAAAACCAACCTTACAATGGTCACATGAAGTCTATCATAAAAGAAAGTCTTTACAACGGTTATTTAAAGACTATCGTAAAGCCTATTTTTATGATGGCCAGAGATGATCGTTGTAAAGTCAGACACTACGACTGACATCGACAGGCTATCATAAAGACATTTCTTACAACGACCCAATTCCAACCATTGCAAGGGTAATATACGAGTGTCCTATTTAGATCACCTCATTCTGGTAGGCCTTACAATGGTCTCATCCGATCGTCGTAAGGCCTAGATTTAAATTGGTTTGACGACAGTCATGTTTAATCGTTGTAAAACCTTGCCCCAACGACAGTTGACTACGATCATTGTTAGGACATTTATTTTGGATCTGAGTTGATACCTCATCTCATATCCCCCAATATTTTCCATATCGAGTGCCCTAAAGTCTCTATTGCCAAGTCTTCCCTTTCTTCGGTGCCCACTATGCCCAGCTACTCCAATTTCTTTGTCTGTCATTCGTGTCAAAGTCATCAGTCTCCTCTTTAAATCTATTATGAGAAGTGCTTTAGAAATTGTTCTTCGCTGCTTTTCAGTCATGAAGCCATTGGCCGCCGATGCCTGTCATTGTCTGTCATTGCCAATAGCCCCACTCACGTGCCAAGTATGTGTTTTTTTTTTAAGGTTTTACTTTTTGTGAAATTTTATTAATTTTAACTATTGTCTAACTTTGTAAAGTGAATTTTTAGTGTTTGCCATATGATTTAGGCTAGAATATCATATGCAAGCTAGGCTTTGTAAATGGCTTAATAATATAATATAATGTAATGCAAGCTTGGTCAAGACATAGAAATTGAATTTTACTCTAAATTAACATTAGCGTCACTTTCTTGTTTATTTAATGGGGCAGCCTGCATGCTAGCCAACATCTTTTGGCTTTATTAAATAAATTAAAATACAAAAACTATACTATTATTGAATATGCCATTATTGGTATGCATTAAAATCTCTATACTCCATTTTTCACTTTTTATTGAAGTGCATAATAACAAAACTCTTTATATTGCGTGAAAATTTTAATCTTAGTTTAATTACATGAGAAGGGAATTCTTTCGTGTGGTAAACAAATCTTTACTATTACAATTGAAATGCTTACGCAACATGGAGTAAAATCAAGTCAAATCATAATATACCAATTTATGTTTTACCCCATTTTTAATTAGTGACATATTTAATTAAACTAGACCTGATAATAATTGTAATAATATAGTTTTTATAGCATCATTCATAATTCATAACTTAAGTAGAAGAAGTAATACAAGAAAAATATTAAAGGGAATTAGGTACTAAATATTGAGCAAAGAGATTAACTATAAGTTTTCCTTATCTTCTATCATAAAGGAAGCATCTAGGGTATAGAAGTTATCACATCAAAAAATTAAATTAGAATTTAATTAAAAAATTATAGATAATTATTATGGTTGATAATATGGCCATATTAAATGGGTAGTAAATTTATTTTAAATTAGTGTAAATTTCATACTATGCATAGCAATGCCATTTATTTATTTATGTATCATGGACATGGTTGATGTTGATGTTACAAACAATATGGTCGTTAAGTGATAGTGTTATTGATTTTACTTTTCTAGCAATGGATAGGTCTTAGGATGCCAAACCCCAAAATACTCCTAAATACTTAGAGGGACTTAATGGATTTTTAGAATTCGCATTTGCGAAGGCAGGTGTTAAGGGTAAAATATGCCCTTGTCCAAAGTGCAAGTTTAAGAAATGGCAAATTAGGGAAGTTGTGCGGGATCACTTAATTGTTAAACTATTTCCTTAGAGGTATACCTTCTAGGTAAGGCATAAGGAAAAAGGTAGAGATTTACCTTATGGACAACCTGTGTCAGTGTCACAAGTTATAAAGGAAAGAACTTTTACGTTGATCCTATGCAGGATATGGTTCATGTTGCATTTGGGGTTTATAATGACAATGAGATGATGGACAAAGTTAAAGGGCCAGCTCTATCATCATTTAACCCAATGATGGATAAGGTGGCAAAAAAGTTTTATGAGTTAATTAAGGATGGATAACAAAATTTGTATGAAGGATGTGAGAAACATTCAAATCTATCATTTTTGGTGAAGTTGTATCATTTCAAATGTTTATGTGTAATTAGTGATAAAGCTATGTTTATGATGATATTAGAGCTGTTAGTAGATGCCATTGTGTATGTAAAGATTCCCCTTTCTTTTTATAAGGCGAAGAAAATTATTAATAAATTAGGACTCAATTATAAAAAGATTCTTGCATGTCCTAATAATTGCATGTTATACTGAGGAGAGGATGAAACCAAAGATGTGTGTAAATGGTGTAACACATCTAAGTGGAAACCAAAGAAAATGTGTAACATGTGTAAGAACATGCTTGTTAAAATATTTAGGTATTTTCCATTGAAACCATGATCACAAAGGCTCTTTATGTCCCCTAAAATTGCTAAGCACATGAAGTGGCATGCAGTACATAAAAATAATGATAACATGATGAGACATCTAAGGGATTCCGAGGTATGGAAGAAATTTAATATAATGAATGCTCAATTTGCTTTAGATCCTTGAAATGTGCATTTAGGGTTGGTTACTGATAGTTTCAATCCATTTGGCAACTTGAGTACAGCCTATAGCATTTAGCCAGTGGTACTTATACCTTACAACCTACCTCCATGGATGTTTATAAAACAAAATTCATTAATACTCTTAATGATTATTCCAAGAAAAAAACACCAGGAAATAAGATAGATGTGTAACTATAACCACTCATAAAAGAACTAAAATAATTGTGGGATGAGGGGGTTGAAACATTTGATTCTTCCACTAATGAGATGTTCAAGTTACATGCAGCTATCAAGTGGATGGTTAGTGATTTTCCAAGGCTTGGAACTTTATCTAGGTGGAATGTCCATATTGGGTTAGCTTATCCCACTTATAATTTTAATTCTATCCCTGTTTGCCTTCTTATAAAAAAAAGTGGTGTTTCATGGGTCATTGTCAATTTCTTAGTTCACGACATAAATTTAGATTAGCTCAAAGTAGATTTGATGGAAAAGAAGAAAAAAGAAACCCTCTATAGCAGTAACTGGATTAGAAATTTTTATATAGCTTGAGGATGCTGAGAACATATTTGGAAAAGATGTAGAGGATGAAAATCAAGGAAGAAGACATCGAGGATCTACTATTGTAGGTTGTGATTCTCAACAATGGCGTAAAAAGAGCATATTTTTTCAACTTCCTTATTGGGAGAACCATTTATTACACCACAGTTTTAACGTCATGCACATTATGAAAAATGTTTGTGCAATGTGTTATTCACTTTACTAGATGAGGCTGGGAAATCAAAAGACCATTTAAATGCATGGTGAGACTTACAAGAGATAGGCATAAGGTTAGATCTGTGGCTAGATGATCATGGTAAATCTTCTTTGGCTTTGTTCACTTTAACCAATGTAAATAAAAATATCTTTCTAAAAAATTTAAGGAATATGGCTGATGGTTTTTCTAGTAACATAGCCAGAAACATAGATTTAAGGCAACATAAGATCGGCGGTTTAAAGAGTCATGACTTATACATTCTTATGGAATAACTTCTACCATTGGCAATTAGACAAACATTACTTAAGCAAGTGTCAGTTGTTTTGATTGACTTATGTTCATTTTTTAGGCAATTGTGTAATAGAGTGATAAATGTAAATGAACTTGACCAACTCTAAATACAATTGTTCTCACGTTGTGTCATTTGGAGATTATATTTCCTCCATCATTCTTCACAATTATGGTGCATTTGATTGTACGTTTAGCTGACTAAGCTAAGCTTAGAGGTCCTGTCAAATATAGTTGGATGTACCCTATAGAGAGGAAATGCCTAATGTTTTTACTATTGCATTACAATTTCCTCTTTGTCTCCTTTTGACTTAATTAAAGTGCATTATAATTAACAAATACTTAGTAAAATTGAAGTCCTTTATACAAAATAAAGCACAGCCGAATGGATCAATAGCTAAGTGTTACTTGGCCCAAGAAGTTTTAACTTTATGCTCGAGGTATTTGGATGGAATGGAGATCATATTTAACCAACCAAGACGTGTTAATAATGAACGTGATGTGGGAGCATCCAATGCCGATTCTATGTTTCCATAAGTTAAAAGACCGATTGGTAGTTTTGAGTGCTTTACTCTATCTCTAATGGAAAAGCTACAAGCACATCATCATGTGTTAACCAATTGTGGTGTAGTAGACCTATTTTTCCAATAAGTAAATTTTAATCACTGGATAAGTACAAAAAACTACAAAATCTAATTGTCATAAATATATTTTCTATGTAAGAAATTCAGAGACCACGTAAAGAGACAATTAAGAAAACATGCACGGTCTTCTTCTGAAATAGATAAGAAGGTTTATCAGGAAATTGTTGAGTAGTTTTCTCGACTTGTAAGCACTTATACATCATTGACAGTTGATTTATATTATGTATTTGTCTTATAATATGGTTCATAATTCTTTTTTCAAATAAGAAATAATGTGAATACATCCCATTCAGTTGATATGAAGTTCTTTGCCATGGGTCCATTGGAAAAAGCATAACATTATAATGCATACAATATCAATGGATTCAAATTTCAAACAATGGAATGAGACCAAGGGTTAAAAACTTAAAATTGCGAAGTTTTTGGAACATTTGGTACGAGAAGCTATTCAAGTAGTAGTGATGATTAAATAAGGTTCAAAAGTGTACCATATTATAGGAAATTGTTAGATATAATTGAATTAAATTATTATGGTTGGTTCACGGTTCATGTGGGCTAATACAACCACTCTAGAAGAATTATAAAAGATGAATTAGGATTCCCATCTATCAATTTTCCATGATTAATACATACGGGTAATAATAAAGATGACGAGCTATACATCCAAGCTTCTAAAGCTCAAATGGTATACTATATGGAAGATAAGTTTGATAAAAATTGGAGTATCACTGTACATATAAAGCCACGATACTTATACAAAATGGGTGATGAGGATGAAGATGTTGTTTATGCCAGTGAACCATTCCATGTACAACACTTGGAACAATTGTTCCTAGATGATGATAATAACTTCACTTGTCCTGGTTTGCATGTTCCATTTATTATATATTTGATAGATTTTCATGTTATATATATATATATATATATTCTTGTAGTTCTATTATATATGTTCTTAATTTGAACTAATGTTGCTTTTGGTCATTAACAAGAATCCTGAAATATAAAGAAGCAAACGATCCCACACATTGATGGATCAAAGAGTCTTGCGTGGAAAAAATCTAATTAGTAAAATGTATTACACTCAAATGTTGTATGACTGTTTGATGTGTTACATTATGAAAAACAAATGTAAGAGGAAGAGCGTAGGGTTCTAGTTTCCTGAGGAGGTTTAGACTGCAGCACATAAGAAATTTCCTTACAAAACTCATTAGCACAAGCTCTAGGGACTTAGGAACATTCTAGGTGAGTTAGAGGAATGGGAATGGGTGTTTGCCCTTCCTAAGTGTTTAGATGTCATGCTAGTAGAATTCCACCACTTGAACCATCTTAGCATGAGCTACAAATGAAAGTTGCATCACTTAAAGCTGAAATGGCTGAAATAGACGAAATAGATGCACAACGAAGAGTTTAAATTACTGAACTAGTAGCAGAACAACAACAAACAAATACAATCATGTCTTTTCTCCTCACAAATGTCCAAGGAGATTTACCCCTAGAGTTCACATCTGTACTATCTCGTGGGTCTCAAAACATTTTTATTTTGTATAAGTCTTGTGTTGTAATGTTATTTTATCATTATTATTCAATTTATTGCTTATTAAAGTTTTTCTTCAATTTTTAGGTACCTAGCGAGTAAGGCAGTGCAAACCTGCCTTAAAATCCATCACCAAGTCCTTCTAGTATAAACAATTAGCTAATGAGAATGACTTATCATTGTTAATTGTTAAACTTTGTAATTATTTAGTATCTTATTATGTTAAGAATTGATTATGGCTTTAAGTTCAACTTTGTATGCAATTATGTTTACAATTGATTATCAAGTAGGCCTTGTTAACTTTGAGTATCAAATTATGCTGTTATGAATAGTGATTAATCATATTTGTAGGATACTAATTCAGGAAAAAAAAAATTGTAACGAAAAATTAAAGTAGAATATTTTTTTAAAAAAAAAACTACCAGAGGCAATTTAAATTGTTACCATAGAAAATATAGTTCCAACAGCAACGATTTAGTCACAAACGTTACAAAGACAAGTCGTTATGATAGTCGAAAAAACTGTTGCAAACCAATGACACTACAACGCTTATTTTGTCCCTCGCAATAACGTATTTTTGCGACGACTTTAACAAGAGATTTTTTTACCATCACAAGGATGTGTCATCACGATGACTTCTACAAAGGTTTATGAAAAAAGTTGTTATTTCATTTGTGATGGTGGTTTCTATGATGTTTTTATAAACCGTCATGGAACCACTTTACGACAATCAAAACCCTCACAAAAGCCATTAAAAAACAATCGCAAAAGCCTTTTTTTTTTTTTTGTAGTGTTTCAATGTTTATCTTAAACTTTTTAACTTATTAGGTAAGGTTTAGATAAGAGCTTTGTCTCTCTTTCTTACTTTATTTAATCTATTTTCATTAATTATGTTGTTTTAAATAATGTGATATAAGATTTTATCTTATATAAAAATTATGAGATAGGGACTGAGATAAAAACAAAAAAATTTAATCTTTCTTTTTCCTAATATATCATCTATTTTTTATTATTTTATTTTTCCTGATTATATTTATTTTTTTCCTACCTTTTTAATAGCTCAAATTAAAAATTTAATCTATAATCGAATCAAATTCAAAGTGATAAATCTAATATTGCAATCCATATTAATATATCCTAAATGCAATATCCTATATGGGTTTATTATTATTGTTATTATGTGTTCTATTTCGAAAAGATTATTATATATATATATATATATATATTCATGTATATTTAATTTCCTTAATTTTCATCCTAGATAAATTATACTTAATTTGTTCCAAATATCAGATTTTTTTCCTATTTATTCTGAAACTTTAGAAAGAATAATAGTTAACTCCCGTTTGAAAGTAATTCACAAACTTAGAGATAAGATTCACCCGCAATTTGGTGTGTTTGTGTGTGTGTGTATATATTCAATATCTATTTTAGAGTTAAATGTTAAAGAGATAATGAATAACAAAAATAAGAAAGATAATGTAAAGTACAAATATATATATATATATATACACACACACACACATAAACTATTTGTTTATTTCACAAATTTCAATAATTTTCGTAATAATAGATAGCATAGGGATACACACCTAGATGGATGGATAGATTTTAATTTTAAAGTTGTTTTTAAATAAAATTAAAATTTATATATCTACTGAATTTTTATAATTACTGTTAATATATGATTAATTTTAAAATGAAGAAATAATTTCAACTTACCATATTAAAATATTTGCTTATATTTATGTATGATTGTATCAAAATTAAATAAATCTATATAAGTAAATATTTTTGTAAATCAATTCAATAAAAATATATTTCTATATATTAAGATACAAATTAAATAAACAAAATTAATTTATTAATTCTCATTTTATATTTAATTTAAAACTAAATTAAATATTTATTATTTAATTCTCTGATGAAAAGGAAATCTTATAAATTTAATTCTAAATATCTTTTTCAATTATAAAATAGAGGGACAGATTTTTTAGAGGAAAACAATATGTCCCTTATTGTGTCAGACTATTATGGGATAGCAAAATCTTATTTTCGACACAGATTTGACATAGAATTAGGAATGTAATTTTTAGAGAGAAAAATCTGTCCCTAAAAGATATTTTTATGAAAAAGTTTGAAAAAAGTATTAGGGATGGATTTACAACGGAATTAGGCACAATGGAATAATCTGTGTTAAATTTTCATACCTAGAAGTTTTTAATTACAAAATAAAATAAAAACTCTAGTACAGATTTGAGACAAATTTGATACATATTAAACATATAACTTTTTTTGTGTTTAAATTCCATCCCTAATTCTCTATTTTCTTGTACTGTTTGTTGATAAAGAAAGAATTGATTTGCTACATGTTATGTGTGTTGCAAGAGTTAAACACAAATGAATTCAAGGCAAAGATATGTGGGAGGTAAGGGTGATCAAGATTCGGCCCGACTCAGTCATTTCAAGCGAGTTAGGTTGGGTCAAGATCATCTAGGCCACGAGGACGGAGTCCATCATGAAAGGATTAGGTCTCAGGCCAGGCTTGATCCTGGCCCACAGCATTGACCCAACCTAGCCATATATTTTTTTAATATATATATATATATATATTGGCATTTTAAAGAAAAGAAATAGCCACTTTTTTGTTTATGTCAAATATAAATCATTTTTATCAATATAAGATATCTCATTTACAACATACAAATCATAATTTTTATTATTTTCTTTTAAAAGTTATTTAAAAATTTAATTAAAAAATAAAAAAACCTAATGACTTGCCTTCGCATGGTCATGTCCTAAGTCTACTGAGACTGAGCCACATTTTGTGCTCTGATCATAACCCCGAGCTAGGCCACAGGTTGGTATCCAACCCAAGCCAGCCCAAGGTTTGAACACCCCTAATGGGAGGATAGATTGTTAAAACTCATACATGTAGATACGAGGGTTCTGGAGAGACGACTATTGTAAGTTATTTTCTTAGTTTAAAACTAAGTTTGATAGTAATAAGTTCATAAGTTACTTTTTAATGTAACTAGTTAAGAATAAAATTTACGTAGTAAAAAATACAAAAACATTTGACAACTGGGGTGAATGTAATTTGTAAGTAATGCAAAACATGAAGTTTAAGAATACTTTTTTCTATTAAAAAATCATAAAATAATATTATGCATTTCAAGGTAATTTCAAATTTTAGTCTTTTTTAGTAATTAATTACAACTACCTGTCCTAAACAAAAAATTTTCCAATTCTTTATCAATTAATGGCCAGAAAAAAGTAAATTCTTTATGAAATAACTTTTAAAAAAAAAAAAAAAGTTGTTGGCTTAAATAATTAGACAGCGGGAGTTGAATTTGTGAATCTTTCTAATTTATTAACACTTTTTATTAATTTCTTCTTCTTTCTGACTTTCTTTACTCACTAAAATTTGGAGTTATGTCAAAAAGAACAAATAGGGTGGGTATTCTAACTCTTGCGTTTGGTGTTTCTCTGTAGTTTTCTAATGAGTTAATCTATAGGACCAGAAAGAATGTTTGGATTGGCATTTGTAAATGACTGAAAAAGTCTACAGTTTGTCTAAAAAATTATTTCATTTCATTTAATATTTGATTTCTTAAAAAAAATTGTGTTTTTCTTTCAAATTTCAATTTTACATTTAAATGAAAGAAAAAACATCACTTTCATGTTAAATGAACTATATTGACAACAAAACATATATGTATGATGGATCTAACACATGCTCAAAATTTCCTATTTATCCCAATTTTCATGCCCTTGTCCATATCATTAATATTCAGATTGACATTCTCTTTAAGGTGAAAATTACAAACTGTTAAATGAAAATTAACAATATTTTTATTTTTTAAATAAAAATTTTTAAACATAAATCACACCGTTAATTTAAATTAAAGTTTGTAGCACTTCAATTCAAGCTTCAGGTGCACTTTGCTTACATTTTTCTTACTATTTTTTTAATCAATTTATCACATATTAAATCATTTAGAAAAACCAAATCATGTAAGAACAATAGTATACCCTCCCCTGATCCTCCTTAATTTATTTCTGCCTCTGAACGTAATCGATGTTATTGAATCGTGCGAACTGTAAAAATTAAAAATACACTTAAATTTTTTATTTATATAAAAAATAAAAAAAGTTGTGGTCGAAGGATGAATACGTATTCGTAGGCTATTTGGTTGGTTTGAGGTATGCTTCACATTTTACAGCCTCTCACAATCTCATAAATATTTCTCCTAAGCCCTTAATGCTTGGCCGTTAGGTGTCTCCTTCGCATTCAAAGCCCATCCTAGTCCTACCACTTCAAAGGTGGAACGTTGCCACTTACCATTCACACTCTCTCTCTAATATTCTCCAAATATAATAATGATGCTTTTTTATTATTTTAAATTTCTGAATATTAAGAACATAATTTGAACTATGCTGTTGTAAGAAATATCATACAAGTTGAAGAAATTTATGTTCTCCGCTTCTCATGCTTGTTGTATTTAGTGATCCTTTCCTTTTCATGTTATGTATTCTAATAAATCTAAGAAGGGTAAAAGATCATTTTTTTTTAGTTTTCTTAATTATTTCTTAAATGATGGCAGTAATTAAAAAATATTATAAATTTAGAAGAAAAAGAAAACAATCGTAAAGAGTAAAAATAAAGAAAAAGAAAGAGAAAAAGAGATAATAAAATGAAAAAGAGAAAGAGAACAAAAATGAAATGAAAAATTAGTCCCCTTATAATTAGTAAGGCTAATATATATTTTGGTTCCATAATTTTATTTATTATTTTAAATTAGTCCCTCAAGTTTAAAGCATTTTCAAATAATCTTTTAAGTTTTAAACTTTTCTCAAATTCTTCTTATATAGTGTGATTAAGGAATAAATTTTAGATAAATTCGAAATTTAAGGAACTATTTTAAAATATTTTAAATTTTAAAAATAAAAATATTATTTTAACCAAAATTATATATATATATATATATATATATATATATTGTTATGACATTTGGATAAGAAATAAGTTCATTTCGCCTTTCTTTTCCAAGTGTGATTTTTGCGGTTAGCACTGTTAAGTTTAAAATATTTTATACACTATATACATGTAGTAACTATACACATATTATAATATTATTGAAAAAAATATATGTATTTATTATATTTTAATTAAAAAAATAATATGACAAAATAAAATATAAATAATTGCATATAAACTTTTCCTAACTTATAAATAGTCGCAGCCAAGGATATTCTACTCCTCGCAGCTTCTCTCATATCGGTTCTCTCTTTCCCACCTCGCTCTTCCTCTCTGGGATTTCCTTTCAGTTTTCATTCTTTTCCTGTGAACTCCATGTGAGTATTTCTCACATTTCATTTCTTTCTCTTCTGAGGTTTATATATATATATATATATATATATATATATATATATATATATGCTAGTTTTTTTTTTCTGCGTTTTTGTTTTTTGTGTTTTGGTTTTAATTCTCTGAATCATACCGATTTAGGTTGATTTAGCAATGCTCTTAGGAATTGCATGTAATTCTGGAAGGTTTATCTATGTTTTAAAAGCTTTGTAATTGGTATTTAGGGCTGTTTAATTATTTTTCGATAATTTTGTAATATTGGATACTTTTTAGTACTATTATATATCATTTATATTTTATTATGTAATTTATTCTTTTATAAAATTCATATAATTTCATTTTAAATTATAGTTGAAATAGATTTAAAAATTTAAGTCACAATTTTTTAAAAAATATATAAATAAAAATACCAAAATTTTTACTACTAAAATATAATCAATATCTTACCAAAAATAATAATGCAATCATGAATGTTGCTCATGGTAATAGATGTTGCAAGCGAGAATTTTATAATGTTGAATTTTTATTTAAAGATTTAAAATTATTATTATAAAATATATTTTTTAAAATATCTTTGAAATTAAAATTTAACTATCTAAATCTATTAATAGAAAATAATTGAGGGATTGTAGATTAATAGTTTATCTCCCTACTTCATTCCCTCAATTCCAAAAGTAGAAAAAGGAAATGTAGAAAAATCAATTTATTCAGTACAATTACCTCCATAGCTGAATTATGGGGAAATAATTCCAAAATAAGTTATTTAATTCGTTTGGTGTTTGTTTAATTAATCATTGCATTTCTAATTATAACTTTAATAAAATTAGTCAAATAAATATTAAGATAACAGGTAATTTCATAATTAAAAATATACTTTAGTACTCTGAATAATAAATAAATAGTAATAAATAAGCAAAATTAATTCTATCCCGTACTAATTTGCAGTCCACTGGAAAGAAATAAATGAGGAAAGGTCCACTGGAGTACTTTTAAATAGTTGTTTTCATTATTTATTCTTCTCTTTTACAAGAGAAGATCTGTAATTTTGAACTAAATCAAAATAAAATAAATTGTAATTATATCACTAAAAAATTATAATTTATTTTAGACTGCAAAACAAAAATTACTCGTCACAACCAACTACATTGTTTATTTAAAATTAGATTGAAGTATAACTTCGTATATATTTATTATTAATTTTTAAATTAAAATATAAAAGATATATAATCAACTAATAATAATATGATATTTGTATAATTTAATTGAAAGGTTATACTGTTATTTATGAAGGCTATACGCTTATTATAATATTATTAGAGAATTATTCACTTATCTTATTTTAATTAGCAAACTTTGTTACAAAAATATAAAACAATTGCATAATTTCTTTATTTAAGCAGTTTTTAATTCTGTTGTATGCAATGTATTAGATCATGAAACCACTGTTTGCTAGCCAATGTATTATACTTATTTCACATGTGTTAAAATGATATTGATTTGTTAATTAATTTTTAAATAAAAATTAAATTTAATATATTTTAATATTTTAAAAAATAATAGAAAAAAGTAATAAAAACTAAAAGAAATTATGTTTTATTCACTTATATCTTAACTCCATTTCAGATTTCTATTTTGTAAAATATTATTTTACTTTTAAATTAATTCGTGATTGAAAAGACTTGGAGTCCAAAACAATATTAATAAGTGTAAATTACTGATCCTCCTTGAGTTTTGTTAAATTACACGAACTTCTGTTTTTATAAAAGAAAATATAAGTTTTTTAAGATAAAAATTACACTTTTGTCAATTTAATTCAAAACTTTTTAACATATATATATATATATATATATTAGTTAATACATGAAATTTTCGTCAAAAAAATAATAATAAAATTAAAATGTATATTTTAAATAGAAAAAGTTTATATAATTTAAAAAAAAATCAATAAAATTTATACTATATTGATTTAAAAAAATAGATATATGTATACTTGCATAGAATGTTTCACCTTTCTGCATCAAAAACTGGGGGGCATTTTCCACATGCTTTCCTTTTAGACAGGAGACAGCGGTCTCACAAATATCTAAATTTAATTTTTGTTCGTACACTTAATTATAATATAAAAATATAATTATAATATTATAATTTTTGGGTTGATATTATTATAAATATATTTTTATATTATAATTAAATGTATTGATATTCTTAAAATTGTAAGTACATTAAAAATAACATTAATTTTTATATTAATGTTAAAAAAAAATTTATACACATGAATTTAATTCTTCTTTAATTCTTTTTCTATTTTCTTATTCTTATAAATTAACACCTTTTTGTTGAATAAAAATTTTAATTATAATAAATGAAATAACACATAATTAGACTTGTACTTGATGTGATGCCCCCATACACGTGCGCCCACACATGCATACATATATATATTTATCAATATATATATATATGTATGTATATTGTGGTTGCCAACCACATTATATGTCAGAGCAAATTTTTTACGTGACATAGAATCTACAATAATAAAGATATAGATTGTTGAATTTTGATTTAACAATTTATATTTTTTATAATAAAAATTATTTAATATATATAAAAAAAACTGTGAACCGTCAAATCAAGATCCAATAATCTACCGTATTAATGAAGAAACTACATGAGACCCAAAATCTATTATGTAGCCATTCCACGCACTCTCTCTTATTAGTTCTCCCTTTGCATCCGTACTCTCTTTTAAATGTGCTTTCAGTTTTAATTCCTGTTCTAGTTACGTACTTCAAGTAAGTATTCTCACATTTAATTTCTTCCTACTTTGAGGAATCTCTGATTCAAGCTTTTCTAAAGATATCTCTGTCATCTTACGTTAGATGTTTTGGTTCTAATTTTCCATTTCAACATGGCTAATGCTCTCTATAATTCCATAGTCTAATATGTTTACAAAGTTTATTGAGAGTAACCTTTACAAGTCATTTCTTTCTATATAAATTTCTTTAATTCAATTCTATCTAAACAATATGTTTTCTTTTTGTTTTTTTCCTCTCACTTTCACAAATACTTTCACTTCCTTTGGTATACTTGCTCTGCATCCTTTTGCTAAGTTCCAAAGCATTTAAACAAGTTGTTATAAATCCCAACTTCCAGTTGCACTTTCCTATTACTAGTCTTATGTTAAAATCATTTGATTTACTGTTCAAGTTTTACTGTTCATATCAAGTGTGAAGCCAACGAAATAAATAAATGGCTAAATTAAAAGTAATGTTGAATCGATCAATGTGAATGAAGTTATTTTTACTTATTATTAAGCTATATAATTCAATATATTTTAATATTTACCATTCAGAAATATGTAATTTGAAATATTATACATTTAACAATGTGACAATTAATTTTATATATTTATCATATATATATATATATATATATATATACACACTCCACCATATTATTACAGCTTTTTTTTTTTAAACTATTGCCTTCATTTCATGTTTACAAAAAGTTGGGAAGACATGGCTGCCACCTACAATCCAAAGAACATTCTCATAACCGGAGCAGCAGGCTTCATTGCATCCCATGTATGCAACCAACTTATTCGAAACCACCCGAACTACAAGATCGTCGTCCTTGACAAGCTCGATTATTGCTCCAATCTCAGGAACCTCCTTCCTTCCCACTCCTCTCCCAACTTCAAGTTCATCAAGGGAGACATCAGCAGTGCAGACATAGTCAACTACATCCTCCTCTCTGAGTCCATTGACACCATCATGCATTTTGCAGCCCAAACCCATGTGGATAACTCCTTCGGTAATAGCTTTGAGTTCACCAAGAACAACATCTACGGCACCCATGTCCTTCTAGAAGCCTGCAAGAAAGTCACCCCACAAATCAAGAGGTTCATCCATGTCAGTACAGACGAGGTGTATGGTGAGACAGATGAAAATGCAGTGGTGGGAAACCATGAGGCCTCTCAGCTCCTCCCTACTAACCCATATTCTGCAACAAAAGCCGGGGCTGAAATGCTTGTCATGGCGTATGGTAGATCCTATGATCTTCCAATTATAACTACAAGGGGGAACAATGTGTATGGCCCTAACCAGTTTCCTGAGAAGCTGATTCCAAAGTTCATGCTTTTGGCCATGAAAGGAGACATTCTTCCGATTCATGGGGATGGATCAAATGTCAGAAGCTATCTCTATTGTGAAGATGTTGCTGAGGCATTTGAGGTTGTTCTACACAGAGGTGAAGTAGGACATGTGTATAACATTGGGACTAAAAAGGAGAGGAGAGTGATTGAGGTGGCAAAGGATATTTGCAAGCTTTTCTCTTTGGATCCAGAAGCACATATAAAGTTTGTAGAGAATAGGCCTTTCAATGATCAGAGATATTACTTAGATGACCAAAAGTTGAAGAAATTGGGATGGTTTGAGCGAACAAGCTGGGAAGAAGGTCTTAGAAAAACAATGGAATGGTACGTTAAGAATCCTAACTGGTGGGGTGATGTTTCTGGAGCATTGCTTCCACATCCAAGAATGCTTACCATGCCAGGTGTTAATAAAATGTTTGGCGCTTCTTCTTCTGTTAATGTGAACAATTTGCCTGTGTCACCTAAGAAGCCAAATCTTAAGTTTCTTATATATGGTGGCTCAGGGTGGATTGGTGGTCTTGTGGGGAAGATATGTGTGAAGCAAGAGATACCCTTTGAGTTTGGAAGAGGGAATTTAGAAGAAAGATCACAAGTCACATTGGATATTCAGAGAGTCAAGCCAACTCATGTTTTTAATGCTTCTGGTGTGGCTTCTGCAATAAATGTGAAGTGGTTTGAAGCACACAAGCCAGAGACAATCCGCAGCAATGTTATATGTATGTTAACATTGGCAGATGTCTGCAAAGAGCATGGCCTCCTCTTGATCAATTATGTTATTGGCAGTGAATTTGAAGATAAGACCATTCCTGCTAATTCTTTCTATTCCAATACCCAATCCATGGTATGTTTCTAAATCTGCATTTTGTTTTATCTTTTGCTCTAGTATATAAACTTTTTATTAATGACTGCTGATGTTGGTAAATGTAGTAGGGCCATGAATAGTTTTGTTATAGGTTTTAACATGCCCCTCATGGGGAAGCTATTTTGACTTAAAAGCGTGAAGCCTTTGAATGTTTCAATTATAATCTTTAACATTTTAATATGTCCTTTCGCACAAAATTTCATTAGGTTTGAGCAAAGCATAGATTCACCTACCCTGTGCAGAAATTTCATTCGAGGCCTCTTGATCATATAGGTTTTGAACCATGCATGGCCCCTTTTGGCTCGAAAGCTTGAACAAGATACTAAGAAGGCCCATGAATAGTTTTAATCATAATCTCTAACTTCTCCATATGGCATTAGGTTGAAGAGCTGCAAAAAGACTTTGACAACTTGTGCATCGTTAGACTCCAAGTGCCTGTATCCTCTGATCTTGCCAACCCACACAACTTTATCACTAAATTAACAAGATCTAGCAAAGTGGCAAACATTGCAAACAACATCACTGTCTTGGATGAACTTCTTCCTATCTCAATTGAGATGGCCAAAAGAAAATGCAAGGGCATTTGGAACTTGACAAATCCCGGTATGGTAACTGTCAATGAGATTCTAGAGATGTACAAGGATTACGTTAACCCTGATTTCCAGTGGTTTAATTTCACACCGGAAGAACATGCCAAGGCCCATTTTCCTTCTCAATGCGGCATAGAAATGGTAGCATCAAAATTGAAAAGGGAGTTTCCTGAGGTCTTGCCAGTGAAGGAATCATTGATTAAATATGTCTTTGAACCCAAGGGGAAAAAAGTTTATTATTGAGCACCGCAATCTAGTACATAATCATGGACATGGTGATCCATCTATCAATCTATCAGCTATTGTATATCCCTCTAGGTTTAGGGTGTGAATTACTTTGATGCTTTTATTTCTTGAACTAAGTTTTTAATTCACTCTTTTAAGTTTTTCATGTTTTCAATATTATAATGCCTTGTATGGTTTTTTTTTTTTTAACACAACATGTGGTGTTATTTTTGGAGTTTATGGAAATAATTCATAGATATATTTGAAATGACTACAGAGTATCTAAATTTTATCGTTAGCAAAGACTATTTTGTACTTACTTTCTTTTATCTTTTGCTTTAGTTTAAAGATTCCCATTCACAACTCAAATGTTAACTTCCTTTTACGTATAGATATCAAAATGAGTTTAACCCACTAATTTGAATTCATTTATCTAACTAAAATAGTGGGCTATATTAAAATTTTTAGATAATTTAATATAAATGAATGAAACTAGTTTAATTCACTTACGAATTAAAAGAGTACACTATAGGTTGACCCACTTTAGTGATTTTGTCAATTTTTTATAGTAAAATGTTTAACATTATATAATGTCAAGTGACTTTTATTTTTATATTTTTAATATTAAATATTTAATGCACCATAAAGAATATTAATAAGAGTAAATTACATGAATCTCTCCTAACTTTTGTTGAAATTACACGAACTTCTATTCTATTTTAAAAAAAAAATACATTTTTCTAAAATAAAAAAAATACAGTACTCTTAAGTCTATTCTAACATTTTTAATTAAAATACTTTTTATTAACCTAAAGCACCCAATGCCAACGTGTATATATATATATATATATATATATATATATATGTTAATAGATGATATTTTGGTCAAACAAATAAAATGTATATTTCAATTATAAAAATATATATAATTTCAATAACATTAAAAAAAATTAGTGTAATATATTATATTAATAAACATAGATACATGTTTACTTGCATAGAATGTTTCGCGTTTCAGCATCAAATGAAGGGTACATATTCAACATGCTTTCTTTTAAATTGGGAGACAGTGATCTACGTCTAAGAAATTTGTAAATTTAATGTTTGTCTGCATCACACGTGACAATTTCATAAAGCTTTGAATTAAATGCAAGGCCCCATTGGTCCGTAGTTCTTCCTTGATTCTTACGTGGCGAAATTTTATTGGTAGTCCCCAAAATAATTACTCTTCTAATTGTATCTAGCAGCACGATTCCCTCACAACATTTAAAATAATGATAATAAATTGTAAATTTTTTTAATTTTTGAGTTATATGAATTTTTACTTATAAGCTGGCACAAAAATCAGAAGAGTTAACTTAATGGTATTACGGAACAAATATTTAATGTTAAAAAGACTTTGTCGTCAAATATATTTACCAAATATTAAAACCCTTTTTTAAAAGAAATATAAACGGTCATCTGTCAGAGTCCATCCCACGACCTGGCCGTTCATTTTTCGCAAGGGGGTCATGGCTTTTTAAGTCATCTAATATTTTATTAGTGAGACCATATAATGTAGAAAATATTGAATACATATATTACAAGTATTAGAGTCTCACATTGAATGTGTTTGAAACACGCTTTTATTCAAAAGAAAATCAGAATAGCTGGTTCTGAATTCATATAAAAATTAGAGAAACCTCTAATTTTTAGTCTTAGAAATAGCCAGGAATAGATCAAAAGAAGGCCTGGAGGGGGTAGTGGGGCGGTTGCCTTCTTGGATTTTTAAATGTCAATATTTATATGTAATTTTATTTTTTATTTTTTATTTGATTCATTAATTTATGAGAGCTTACTCTCTTTGAATTAAAAAAAAAAATTTCTTAATTTAAATATTTGATTTAAAAACTTTTGTCCCTTGTAATCAAATATTAAATTTGTTCCTAGAAATCATATTAATAGGACATAAATTACTGGCTTTGTGAAGCAACTTGGTGCAAGAGATAGGAAATGCATTTTGATCTCTTACTTTTAATTTTAAAAATTAATTTCATTCTCTAAAAATAAAAAAGTAAATTAACTTGATCCCTTTAATTATGGAAGGGGACCTTTAATTTTAGAAGAAATCAATTTTTGAAGAAACATTTTTAATTACTAATAATTTAATAGCTTTTTAAATAATAATATAAAAGTCTATAAAGTATGGCAATCCAATTATTTTTTTTTAATATTAATATTATATTATAAATAATATTTTTTGACAACCCAATATATATGTGGATTTATTTATGAGTTTGTACATTTCTTAACAATATAAGTATTATTCTTTTGTAATTAGGGAATACTAACCATCGCTACTCCAAGTTTTAATTGTTAGAATGATTGGCTCACAAGGGTTCTAGAACGTGTAGCTCGTGTATACTAATTGTAAATGGCATTTGTGTATATTAACTTATGTTTAGTGTGTACATTTAGTTAGCCACGTTTATGTATGCTACTGGATGATGTATAGAAGCTAAGATAAATACACCTCGAGCTCAACTCATCAAGTGTGCCGTGTATTCTTTTTTTGGCTTATCATTGTTTATCTGATTTGGAATCAGAGCGTTAAGCTCGTCTTCGCTACGTCGTCTCCTTCTTCTGCTACTACTGTAGCTCAAGACTCAGCACCCAGTCTCCTTGGTCAATCCAAGTTGACTTCCTTCATGTTGTCTCGTAATCAGTTATGCTCTATGAGTGATCAGTCTTCCTTGGATGGTTATTCAATACTATGTCTCTGGAGGTTGATTCACAGCTTCTTCATTGTACTACACCCAAGGACCTATGGGAGGGCGCACGAGCTTTGTCTGGTACCCATACCAAATCGCACGTTACGTTGTTTAAAAGTGAATTACACTGCCTTCGTAAAGGCAATCTAACTAGGGATCAGTATTTAATTAAGATTAAAACCATGGTTGAAAATTTATAGCTTGTTGGATCACCTCTTTCCTTGTATGATCTCATCACTCAGGCATTAGCTAGTTTGGACGCTGAGTATAATCCAATTGTCATTCAACTACTTGATAAGGAAGACTTAACATGGATGGATCTTCAGGCTACCTTGTAAACCTATGAGTCTCGCTTAGAGCAGCTTAAAAGCTTCACCAATTTTACTTTAACCTAGTCTATGGGTAATGTTATAGTTAGCAATTCTAAAGTCAATCATCATCCTAGGAGTGGTTGTAACACTTGCTAAACTTAATGGAAAATTTTTTCTTTTAGCAAGAATGAAGGTATAAATCTTTATAGTGTGTAATACTAATTAGATATGAGCTTTGCTTTAGTGGTAAGGTAAGTTATCCAGAATCAAGAGGGCATGGGTTCGAGATGCAGCTTCCTTCTCCCTTAGAATTTTTTTACTGTTAACACGTGTCACCCCCAGGCAAAATTATGAAATTGCCCTACATTTTTTCTTCTTCCTTCTCGCGGTGTTCTTTCCTCTGCAAAATGAAAATCTTCTTCCCTCTCGGTTTTCTGTTTCTGCTTCATCAACCGCCACGTTCAACCTCCAGCCAATTTCCTCTTTCACCGGCGACGCTTTCTGGACAGCCACCACCTGCTGTTGGTCGACGACAACAGCTTTTCCAGCGGGTTCACATCACAGTCACAGGCAGCAAGTTTTACAGCAATTTTGGGTGAGTTTTAATCAGTTTTTTCATGAGAATGATGTTAGGATAAGCATTTTCAACCCTTTCCCATTGAATTTAAGCTTTGGAAACATGATTTTAGGTAAGTTTTTTAGAGTTGTTCGGACAGGGACTAAACTAAAAAGTTTTAAAATTTTAAGGTTTTCAGAAAATGGTGAAATTTGCAGTTTAATGGGTTTAAATTAGTCTTATAAGAACAATTTTAAGGTGTATGACATGAAACCCTATTGTTCTTCATAGTTTTACTTGGGTTGAAGGTAAAAATATGAAATTTTAAGACTAAAGTGAAAATTTAGAAAGTTTTTAAGGTAGTGAATGTGAATTGATGAAAATTCTGGAAAAGGTAAGTGATAGAATCAGGGAATTTGAGCTAAGGCTTGTTTTTAGTAATGAAGAATTAAGAGAATATGTGATGAATTAATGGAATGAGATTATAGTTGCTTTATGACTTTGTTAAGGCATATAATGAATCCAAATTGATGTGTTTAGTAATGGGAATTGAGGGAAGTATATTTTTATGATATAGAAATTGTAGGTGAATTTTATTGTTAACCAAGAGAATGAGACAAGGTTATTTTGGCATACGTCATCAACCAAGTAACTAGTAGCTTTTCCAACTGAATGCTTACCATTGGATTGTTATATGGTTATATGGTAGCATAATTGTTAGACATGTTAGTCTTTCATATGAATATTGATTTATGATTGGTAAGTGATTTCCACGCAAAACAATAAAAAGAGAGGAGTGAATAGAAAGGGGTAATGTTTTACTAGAGAATATGATAGCATTGATATTAAAAAAGGAAACTCATGTATGACAATTCCTTAGGTTTAAGGAGGACACTATAAGACGAATGTTTAAGCGGAGCTTACGATTCACGATTGTATGGGTGATTTACCCCGAGATGCTATGTGCTCTCAACCATATGAGTGATTTACCCTGAGATGTTGTGTATTCTTGATAGATGATTAAACTGCATGGGCCACAAGTTCATGATCAATGCTTGATGTCTTGATAGTGCTCTTTAGAATCTAGGTTCTGAGCCAACCGTATTTTGAATAAAAAGGAAGGTTTTTACATGTCTTTAACAAGAACTAAGGGCTAAGTTTCCTTAACCGTTTGATAAAAATATATATGGGCTAAGTACCCTTGACCAATGAGAAAGATTTTTCCAAGGGCTATGGATCCTCGACCGTGAAAATGTGATTTCCAAGGGTTATGTACCCTTGATCGATTTAAATTTTCCATGGAATGAATGTTATCACATGTTTATGGCTTAAAGTGTTAAAGGTTTAAATCATGATTTATCAAAAACTAACCGATTTAAAAGGTATTATTGATTTATTACTAGAATACTACCCATTTATGTTTTTACTGAATTTCAAGTGGTCATCCTGAGTAGTTTGCTAATCAAGAGGGCTAAAGGAGCCCTATTGGCGTTGTTGACATTTTGGTTTCCCTATTTTGTTGAAATTTTTTGTTGTATTTGGTATGTAAATGGTAAAGATGTAAATAGATGTAAATGATATGTATGACCACAGATAGATTCCCCATTCCCCCTGTGTTATAGTTGTCTCTGAATTAAATTGAGAGTTGAGCTCTCTTTTATGTATATTATTGTCTTAGCAGATGTTTATAGAAACTTTGGGGGGGTCTCAGTTATAGAGGAAACTCTATTGAAATTTCTACAAATTTGATATGAATGCGAATCTGCTTGATAATGAATGTCTATTATGTATGATTGCAACTCAGTTTAGAACTAACTTGTTAGGCTTACAAAGGCAGGCTAGTCTCATTATCTGTGCCAGTCACACTCTGAGAATTTGGGGTGTGACAATGGTGCTCGTGGTTCTTATGTGGTTAAGGTTACAACAGGGGAGGCCAAGGCAACAAACAAACGCCCCAAGTTTGTGGCAAGTTTAGAATAGTTCTACACATTGCTTTTATCTCAATGATAAAGCGTATATGGGCAATGCTCTTGAGTCTAATAAGTTCACCAACAATTCCACCTATGTCACTTCCCCTTCCATTATATGCGATAATGCTTGGTATATGGACAGTGATGCTTTTGCTCATATCACAAATGAGCTAGCTGTCTTACATAATCCCTTTGATTCTAATGGTAAGATTGATTTGACTATAGGCAATGAAGCTAAACTCTTTGTTTCACATATTGGTACTTCCAGTCTATCTTGTCAAGATGATAAATGCCTACTTATATCTATTGTTTTGCATGCACCTAAAATTACTAAGAATTTGCTCAGTGTTTCAAAATTGGTTACTAATAATTATGTGTTTGTTGAATTCACTTTTGATGGTTGCTATGTAAAGGACAAGAAGATGCAAGGGGTGTTGCTCAAAGCTAGACCTACATCGGTTGGGGCTTCTAAAAACCATGATTAAATTCGGGCTCAAAAAGTCTTAACCCATATTTTAATTTAACTTTTTTATTGGGGCTTCTATCCATATTTTTTAGGTCAAGTTTATCAAGTCAATCAAGATTTTTAAAGTCATGATCAAGTCAATGGGTTACCTAAAACTTAAGATAAATAACATAGCTAATTATTATTATTACTTATATGATTATTTGTATAGAGAAGTTGTAAATACAAATGTTACATAAATCCCTTACATAAGAGGTATTAATTTTTATTTCTTTACTAAGATGTCACATTATACTAAGAGCTCGTTTGGTTGTTGGAATTTTCGTAAAGTAATGAGAATGGGAATGGGTAAAGGAATGAGTCTAGAATTAAGTTGAATAAAAAACAATGAGTTTTCCCTAAATAATGGGAATACTATGAATTAAAAGCAATCAAACTTAGGAATGAGATTTCCATTCCCATTCTGTAACTTGGATTCTAATAACCAAACCTAACCTAAGTTTTTCTTTAAATAATAAATAAAAAATATTCATTAAGACTTTTCTGAGTTTGGGTCAAGTTTAAAAAAAAAACTTAAGTCCAATTTGATTTACAAATTGAGATTTTTGGTTCGAACTTTATTTTTTTAAAGTCGAGCAAGCATTTTAAATTATGATAAGGTCTAATCATCGTTAGCAATTTCATTTGCTGTCAACTTTTTGGTCCCAGAAATACTAGCCAGTGTTTTATAACATAGCACGTGAAACGTTCTCCTAAAGAGTTATGGCAGAAAATTAGGACTTCCATCTGATAGAGTTTTGACTTAAGTCCTGAAGCAATGTAATGTCAAGTTGAATGATAATAACACGTGAATTTTGTGAAGGATAGTGTCGTAAATCTCATGCCCTCTCCTTCCCTCATTCCCAATCACATGCTCAAGCACCATTAGAAGTAGTCCATACTAATCTTTGGGGTCCCTCCCTTGTTGTTTCTTCTAATGTTATTTGTTATTATATACTGTTCCTTGATGTTTTTAACATATTTTCATGAGTCTATCCTTTGAAGTATAAGAATAATGTTTTAAAGGCATTTAATTAGTTTAAGAATTTAGTTGAGAATTAGTGAGAACACCCAACCCATATTCCAAAATAATAAAATAAAAATAAAAATTGAACATTTCAAACTTTAAAACTATAATTAAAAAAAGTTATCGTAAGAAATTGATTAATTGAAAAAAAAAAAATCATTGTTGAAATAAATTAATTTTTTAAAATAATTGAATATTCCAATGTTTAAAAGTGAAAAAAAATTAGAGAAAATAAATAAATGAAAAATAATAATTCAATTTAAATTAATTAAAAGCTCAAATAAAAATTAGTTACAAGAATGGAAAAAAAAACCCAAAAATAAAAGAAGTCAAAATTAAAGTCAAACAAAAAATGATAATGAATGAGAACATGCTTGTCACATATGTGCGCCGAAAGAGCATGAGAAAAAGGAGAAGCCAACCTAAAGAAAAACATCGAAAAGTTGAAAATGGGGATTGGACAAAATCATGCATCTACCTCGGCTATAGGGAGGCTACAGCTAAACAAGACAAAAAAGGAAGGGTGGAGAGAGCATGGGCTAGGTGAGGAAAAAAGGACAGAGGAGTGGGGAGAATTCTGAAAAAAAAAAAAAAAAAAAGGAAGAAAAGGGAGAGGTATGGAGGAGAGAGAAAAGGCTGAGATGGAAAAAGAGAGAAAGGAACTAAGGCAGAGGGGCAAGTTTTTCAGCTAAAGAACGTGTGAAAGGGGACTGAACAGGAGGGGAGAAGAGGTAAGTTTCTGGTGGGATTATTGCAAGAGTCTTGCGGCAGAAATTTATCCTTGTTTATGTAATATTCATCGTAAATTCTACTGCATAATTTCCTCTTTCTTCTGTCAAAGATTTCTGCGCTATTTTTTTTTTTTTACTCTTTCGTTCTCAGACTTTGATGCCTAAGTGTTTGTGTTATTGCCTACGTTGCTGGGTGATTCTTACTGCATCTTGCCTCCACTTGTTTTGTTGTGTTATTCTTTCTTTTCTCTCTATGCGTTTGCAAAACCTCCCTAGAGTTACTGATTGCAATTCTGTCAGTTATCCTGATATAGTGCTGCATCTTATGCCTCTATTTTGCTGCAAAATACGCTGATTTTGCTGCATCTTCATGGTTCCTTTTTTTTTTTTTTTTTGTGAAATACTTTGATAATTGCTGCACATTATGCGTCTGTTTGCCACGTAATATGCTGATATGAAACGCCGCATCAAGTATCTTCTTCTTAGCTAATGATACGCTGCATCAAGTACTCTGTTCCTGGCTGTAATATTACACTGATTTGCTATCCAAAATTCATAAGAAAATCGGCTGCGTGATTGCCTTTTCATAGTCCATAATTCATGTCGATTTTGATGTATGTTGGCTGTCACTTTTGGGCTAAATTTTGATGCATACTGGCTGTCACTTTAAGCTAAATGTTGATGCATTGTGGCTGCCATTTTAGACCAAAAATCTGATGCATTGTGGCTGCCATTTTGGATAAAAAATCTGAAGTATTTGGGCCACTATTTTGGATCAAAACATGATGCATTTTCCTCTTCATATGGCATGAGAAACTTGATGTATTTTCCCCTTTATTTTGAGGTGAAAATATGATGTAATTTGCTGTCATTTTTGGTCCAAAAATATGATGCCATTTGCTGTCTTTTTTGGTCCAAACCTAACGCCTTTTTTTTTCATTTGAAAAAAAAAAAAGACTGATGCATTTGTGACTTTATTTGGTTCTAAAAGTTTATGCACATTTCCCACTAATTTGGTGTCAAAATTCTCACCGAAATTGGCTGCACTTTTTCCCCTTTTCGCTGTCCAAAACATGGTGTTATTTTGCTGCATCTTTGTCTTTCTTTCTCAATCAAAATGGGCTGGAAATTTGCTGCACTTTATCCACATATTTCCTCTTGCAAAATTCATTCAATTGTAGTTGTTTTTGGCTTCTTTTGCTGTCTAATTTGAGTTATAAATTCTGCATGTATTGGCTTCCATTTGTGGCGTGATTTGGTGCTCCTTTCATTGTTCAAAGTGCTTCAAATATTGGTATGTATTCGTGCATCAAATGCTAATGTGTTTGCTTCATTTGATGTCCTATTCATGCCTTGAAACTTGGTGCATAGTTAGGTCTCTTGGCTATCCAAATTTGGTTTTAAAATTGTGATATGATTAATCTTTTGCTATCTGAGTTTGGTTTGGGAAAATGCTATGTTTTTACTACAGATTTTTAAAAAAATTAATGTGGGGTTCTAACGGCTCATATCCTATTATATATATCTTCTAAAATAAAGTTAGGCTTTAAGGGCTCATGTTTATTAAAATTTTTTAAATAAAATCAACACAAATAAAATCAGTTGGCGAAAATTTGTTTTGTCAATTTCTTATTTTGTTTTGTTTTCACATCTATTTTTTAAAAAAATTAAACTAAATTGTTTAAAACAAATAAAAATATATTTTTCTTTTCAAATAAAATACTCGTGTTTTATTAAAAATATTAAAAATTTTAAAACAAGTGTTCACTTTTTTCTCATAGATGTTTTAATGTAAATACCAATAAATCATATTTTCAAAAATTAAAAAACAAATTCAAATGTGAAGAGCAAGAAAGTGATATTAAACTAATTTTGTAAATTAAAAACCACCAATTAAATTCATATTTGTTTTGTTTACAAAAATCAATTTAATTTCGTCTATCTTGTTCTTTCACAAAAACTAAAAGATACCAACCAACTATCAGACATTTCTACATCGAACTGTATGGACTTTGATCCCTATTGTATGGTACGTAGGCCCTAGGTTCTCATCCTAAGTCAAGTCTGCTCTTTGTAAATATCTATTTATTCATTTTCATTGTCGTTGTTTATGTCCTCTCTGTTTAATATGCATACATGTTCATAAGGGTAATTGAGATAAATTTAAGGTCATATTATAATGATTTTACTTTACTAGTTTAGGGTAACCAACTTTATGGATAGATGTTGGGGGATGCCTAACACCTTCATACACAAATAGATTTTCGAACCGATCTCTATTTTTGCAGACCACTTTGCCTTTTCCTTTTTGTTTTAAAATGGTTTTCCAAAATCTTCCTCTAAAAATTTTGGTGGCAACAATGAATTGGTTTTCAAAATTCATTTTGGGAGTTAATTTACACTCTTTTTACTTTTTCGCCAGATTGTCAAGTGTGACAATCAATTTGGTCAAAGGATTAAAATTCTTCAAAGTGACTATAGAGGTAAGTATAAGAGCTTCACTGAGGTTCTCAACTCTACTAGCATCTTGACACGTTCCTCTTGTCCTTACACTTCAACTCAAAATGGATGAGTTAAGCTCAAACACCACCATTTAGTTGACGTTGTCTCACCTTGTTGGCTTAGGCTCAAATGCCTTTGGCATATTGGTAGGAGGATTTTTTTTATTGCTACTCATTTATTCAATATTTTGCCTACACTTATATTGAATGCTTTTACATCCTGTGAGAAAGTATTTCACAAGCCCTTAGATAATTCTTTGTTGAAAACATTTAGGTGTGTATGTTACCCATGCCTTCGTCCTTATAATAAGAATAAGTCGCAATTTCACTTTGTCAAGTGTGTGTTTCTAAGGTACACTAGCTCTCACATGAGTTTTAAATGTTTGAGTCCCGGATGTTGCATTTATGTCTCTTGACATGTTATATACAATGAGGTAATTTTTCCACTTACAACAAGTTTTTCCACTACTTAACTGATTTTGTCTTCAGTTGCTCATAACACTACAAAAATACTTCAAATACCTAAAGAGCAATTTATTGGCAACTTTGTTCCATTCATTCATTCTAATAAACAAATGATTGCTCGCAATTTTCAAGTGTGTCATTCTATAACACAAATGCCATATTCTTATGTTAATATACCTCTGGAAACAATATCACATCCTCTATCTATTGATATAACCACTCCATCAAACCATTTAACCTGATCATTAAGAAGAGATTACGCTACTTATATGACTCATACTATGATAACAAGGAGTTAAATAGGGGGTTTTAAACCCAAACATCCTTTTGTTGGTTTCACAGAGGTTAAGTTGTATAGTGATATTGAACCTACCTCTATTGCAAAAAGAATGAGTAAACCATAATGGAAGTTTCCTATGGTAAATGAGTTTAAAGACCTTGTTAATAATAAAATGTGGAAGTTAGTTCCTTGAACTAGATAGAAAAATGTAGTAGACTACAAATAGGTCTTTAAGACCAAGTACCTCCTTAATGGTTCTGTGGAAAGGCATAAGGCTCAATTGGTCACCAAAGGCTTTCAACAATGCCTTGGGATAGACTTCAGTAAAATATTTTGTCCAGTAATTAAGGTCTCCATTGTTCATTTGGTTGTTTCTTTAACAGTGTCACTCAACTAGGATGTTAGCATATGGACATTAACAATGCATTTCTTAATGGCTATTTACAAGAAATATTGTTTGTAAAGTAGCGAAAGGGATTTAAAGATTGAACTCACCTAAACCATGTGTGTAAACTAACAAAAGCTATATATGGATTTCACCAAGCTCGTAGAGCTTGGTTTAACAAACTTCAGATGATATTACTGAGCTGGGGATTTATAAATACCAAATTTGAGAACTCCTTATTTATCTTTCAAAGCAATTCAAAACTTAGATTATGTTGACATATGTTGATGATATCTTAGTTACTTATGATAACACTGAGCATTTAAAGGAATTTAGTTGAAAGCTTGACTCTATCTTTGTCTTGAAAGATCAAGGAAGATTACACTATTTTTTGGGTGTTGAAGTTTATCAAGACAACAATATGATGTATTTAAGTCAAAATAAATATATTCATGACTTACTAAAATGATTTGGGATGATATATAAGTAATCTATTGTAGGTTATAGTATGTTTTTGGGAGATTCATTAGTCTCCTAGTCTTTAAAACAATAAAAGGTGGTGCCTAAGTCTAGTATAGAGGCAGAATATAATGCATTAGCTCTTCTAACTATGGAGTTTATGTGGATGGAGTCTTTGTTGCAAGAGATTAGTTTTCACTAAATCAAATCTTCAATAGCCTAGTGTGATAATATTAGTGCAGGAGCTTTGGTGTCAAATCCTACTAATCATACTCGAACAAAGTATATCAAGATCGATATTCATTACATTCGACATATGATGTTAGTCAATGTTATGACTATTTGCTATGTTTCAACTGTTGACCAAGTTACAAATGGTTTGACAAAAACATTGATGCTTGATAGATTCTATTACTTTAGAGACAAGCTAGGAGTTAAGGAATCATCTTCCAACTTGTGAGGGAATGTTAGGATGATTGGCTCACATTAGTTATAGAATGTGTTACTTATGTATATTAGCTGTTAGTGGCATTTGTGTATATTACCTTACGTTTAGCATGTATAGTTAGTTATCCACATATATGTCATTGGACGTTCTCTTGAGTGAAGACTCTCTCTCTTACTGAAACACTATCTACTTTCTAATAGCTTCGTTTCTTTCATCTTCAAACCTTTTCGACTTCTCTCTTCAATCGTAGTTTAGCTGTTTAATGCATGTTTATTCTGCAAAGCAATTATTGTATATTTTAACCTCCTATACATGCTAGTAGCTTTTCATGTGACCCTTCTTCATTCATTAGCTTTCCACTATGTCCTAACTGTGGTTTCGTGCATGTTCATCTTTCGCATTTGCAGTGTTTGTCTAGTTCTTGCATGCAAGAGTTTTTCATTTTAATTCCTAAAAAAATGCTTCTTCTCCTTTTTGGACTTAGCTTTGTCACTATATTAGCCGTTGGCTATTTATTCCATTTTGTGTTCTTAGCGTGTTTTGAAGTTCTTCTTCTTAATATAAAAAATTTATCGCCAAAATTTTCTTGCTAAGGGCTTCAATTAGATAGATAGTAGCTCAACAAGCATAAAAACCTCCTCTTCATATAAAGAAATACAACAAGGAAGCTCGATAGTGATGTTACCTAGAGCTAGCTCTCACTTCTCTTTAAACGCAGAAATGATTAACTCTACAAGAAATTACTAGAATATTTGTATCATTACAGTCATTATTTATGATAAGCCTATCCAAGTGCATCGTTTAGACCTAGCTCTCCATGGTGTTTAGCAACCAAGGGATAATTTTCCCGTTCTCGATAAAGAAAGCAACAAATATTTGATTGAATATAAGAACCATCTTGACCAAAACTTCAGGGTTGAAATTAGACTATAGACCATTATTGACTCTTATATGGTAGTAGATAAATAGAAACATAGCACTATCTTAGCTTATTTGTAGTTCAAGCGAGTTACAATTTGGGTCCAACTTTTAGGCTTCCCCTCAAATATTTAAATATAAAGGTTGTTAACATCCTTGAAAGCATGGTGGTGACTCCCTTGACATAAATTGAGACAGGTATTACTTTATTCCAGACAAAAAATCAAATCCCATGTTTCAAAACATTCTTAGACACAATCACTTGTCAGATGTTCTAAATGCTTGGGAAAAATCTTTGTCATTTGACTCATTTAACAATTACTCAAAAGATTATACCTCTCCAAAGTAAGCAAAGGCTGACACATCACACATAGATTCCTTTTAGCAGTAATTTGAAGATGATGAATTTAATAGTGACTTTTCAAAGGGCAATGTGGGAATTCTAAACTATTTTTCAAAGGCATCTGACAAATTTTCCAATGAATATTAACATGCAAGGTAGGAGTTGAAGCAGTTCTCTCAACAAATTCTGTGCTAACCTAGATATCCACTTGGTCCCCAATATCTTTAACTACCAACAAGTACACGAGATGCAAAGTAATGGCATTGGAATGCAAGAACATGTGGACTAAGTTCTTATTCAAAGAGCTTAAAGTTTTGACCAATCAATGGATCCCATGACAACTCAACCCCTATACCTTGGAAGAAAAGAAAGTATGAGCTAAATTAAAAATATATGAAAGAAAACATTGTAAAATCACCTTGAAACTTAGTTTTGCTTTTCCTTTATACTCAATCCTAAAAGAATTGGATTAGAATATTTCTGAATATTTTTCATTAAGGGCAAAAGAAGCAACCTAGCAAATGCTTCCTAGGTAGACATAAGCGCTATATACTGGAACTATTGGGGCTTTAACAAGGCTATAATAATCAGCATGTTAGGACTCTTTTGAGTAAATGTTGTCCAAGTTTTGTTTTTCTTGCTGAAACTATGCTTCCTTGTACAAAGTAAATAATGAACTTCAATCTTTTTGTTACTCTTGTTTTCGTGGTTCTTATACCCAAAACAAACAAGGAGGTTTAGCTGTTACTTAGACAAATAACCTAAATTGCTTTGTAATTATCTCTTCCAACTCATTAGATTCATATTTGGTTGGAAAAATTTAATGATACAAATTGTTACATAACTTTCATCTGTGGTCCTCTCAAAGCTAGCTTTAGACATTACCTATAGGACTAGATTAAAAATAGGCCAAATGGATTAAAACATCTATGGCTTCTGATAAAATCAGTAGGTTGTTAAATCTAACAAGTGCTAATAACTTTAATAACCTGATGAATGCTTTTGACATTGCTCCCTCTAGTCAATGGTTCACCTATAATTCCAAATGGTTGGAAATTTTCCCTTAATAAATATTAATATTTTGCCTATTTCTACATCAAACCATTCACCATTACTCATCAGAGTCAAATCTCCCAGTCTTTTACAAAAGAAAAAAATAAATTTAAGAACTTTTGACCATGTTTCTCTCAATGAAAAGATGTTGTATCCAATTCTTGGTCACACAAGGTTTTGGACTCCTTTGGTTTCAGGATTTGTCAAAAGATTAAAGTCACAATGACTACTTTAGCTAACTGAAACCAATATGTAGTTGGATAGATTCCTCATCGTATAAGCATTCTTGAAAACATCTGTAATGGAATTTGTATAATAATAAAGCTTGAGCTAAAGAAATAGTCATCCATTTAGAACTTGAATTCTTATAAGATTGTGAGGAAATACTTTAGGTTCAACATACAAGGTAAGCATGGACGAGCTATAATGATAAAAATACTAAATATTTCCATACAGTGGTATCTAGACAGAGGAGTAATAACCTAACCATGTGCTTAAAAATGATTAAGGTGATTGGGTGGATAATTGGATGAAATTCTTAATCTGGCTTACAATCATTTTGAGAAAGTCTATAATCTAGTGAACAATCCATCTACAGCTAGCATTCTAAAGGATCTGAATGACATTGTCATCCCCGTTATAAACGACAAACATCATGGAATCATTTCATTTCCATTTACTGATGAAAAGGTTCACAAAGCTACTTTTGAATTAAATACTAGTAGTGCTCAAGGGCTGGATGGGCTCAATTCCAAATTCTGCCATTACTTAAGGCATTGTGGGTAGTGATGTTACACATATGGCCCTCTCTTTCTTAAATGGTGGCTACCTATTTAGAAAGCTTAATTTGACTCACATAATTCTTATTCCAAAATCTAAACATTCCCAAACTTTCAAGGATTACAGACCTATAAACCTTTGCAATGTCATTTATAAAGTGATAGCTAAGGTGATGTGCAATCGTCTCAAACTTATTCTTGATCATTATATTGCACCAAACTAAAGTGCCTTCCTAAAGAGTTGTTTGATCTATGATAACATCATTTTTGCACCTAAACTCATGCACTAAATACATAGCGCTAAGGACTTTAGATTTAGAATAGGTTCACTTAAACTTGACATTTCCTAGGCTTTTGATTCTTTATTATAGAACTTCCTTAAGGCTTACTTGGAAAAAATGCACTTCCCATTATGCTAAATTCATTTAATTTTGTAATGTGTTACTTTGGTCGGCTATTAAGTAAATGTCAATAAGTTCATCTGCAAGTATATCATTCTTATGAGAGGCATCAGACAAGGGGATCCTCTTTCTCGTTTCATCTATATCTTATATTCAAATGTCCTATCTTGTTTTATTTTTTGATGACGAACATATATCAAAGTGGAAATGGATCAAAATCAGCATAAACAATGAAGCCATCACGCATCTTATGTATGTAGACGATACTTTTCTCTTCTTTAAAGCCAATATAGATTTGTGTAAGATGGTTAATGACATGCTAGACACATTTAGTTCCATGTCATGCCTTCATATTAACAAGAATAAATTCTTACTGGTCTATAATCCTAATACTCCTCACCTTTTTAAGAAATTCTTGGTAGGTATCTTAAAAGTTAAATGCGCTAGCCACCTAGGGAAATATCTAAGAATTTAGATTGATCCAAGAAAGAAAAGGATTTTCCATAACATTATTGAGAAGATTGACAGTAACTTGCAATCTGGGAAATCTAGTCCCCTATCTTAAGAAAGGAGGTTAACCGTCATTAAATCTATACTCAACTCTAAACTTGTTTATGAGCTCTCATACTTTGAGTTACTAAAACAAAACACTATGCTATCATGGATGCTAAGATTGTCAACTTTTTCTGGGGTTACAAAAATCAAAAACCAAAGATTCACATGCTTAGTTGGAGTAAGATTTGTAGAAAACTTGTTGATGAAGGTTTATGCGTCAAAGGCACTTATTCTTTCAACCTAGCTAAGTAGAAATGGAGGATCAGTTAACCCAATTTTCTTCTTATTTATCCTCCAACTTCATAGGAAATTTGCTGCCGTTATCCCCGAGAACTCTTCATCATTCTTAATCATCCTGAATATAGAAAGGTGTCCTAAAATCAACAGACTTAAAGTTTTCCACCCTTAGATGGCGCATTGGCTCTAAACATTCCATTCAAATTAACCATTTATTTTGGTGGCAAATGTAACCAAGTGTGATCTATGATATTTTCAGAGTTTCAAACCTTATTTTGCATGGAGACTACTCATGGAACCTTTAGTAGATCTCTCAGTTGTTTAGAATGGATGATAAGAATGCTATTTGTGCTAAATCCTTTTCCACTACTGGGTTGCCCAACAAATTAATATGGTCTAGAAACTATTCAGGTGTTTATAATGTCAAAGATGGCTATAACTGCATCATAAGGCAAACTTTTCAAGATCCCTCTACTTAACAAAATGAATTTTTGCTTTGGAAAAAGTATTAGGAAATTGAACTCCCTTATAAAATCTTGGTCTTTGGCTGGAGACTTATTAATAGAGCTCTACTTGTTAGGGAAGAATTGATACATCATCACGTCCTGTTTCTTCATGCTTTCCGATGTGTGATAATGTCATGATCACCTTTTTGTCCTTTGTCCCTTTGCAATATGCCTTTCGTTTGCCTCTTTCTTGGTTATTAGATTGGATGGCTTTGATAGTAACAACATAAGGGATTGCTTGCATAAATGGCTCACAGTCATAGATTAGTATCTCATGCAAACCCCCTTTCTGTTTTGACTAAGGAGCTTTTTAGTTATCCTTTATATAATTTGGAGGGTTAGGAATCAGGTGGTCCATGAGCATAAAGACCCAGATCCTGTGGCTACCTTAAGGCAAATTAAATATTACATTACTATGAGTTATAGTAATAATCAAGATAGTGTTAATTCAATTGGCAGTGGAAATGGTGGTTAGACTCTGCTAAGCTACAGGCACCTGCTTCTATTAGATGGTCTCTAATTGTTCATATGACAAAGAATCAGACTAGTAGATATAGCTTGGATTCTTTTATTGTTACCCTCTTCAATGGTCAGATATACAGGAAATGGTTTGATCTTGGTGGTGCCTAGAAAGAACACTCAATGCTGTTGAACTGTCTTGGTAAAAATTTAACCTGGACCTCTACTTCCTTCTTCATAAGTGACCCAAGGTAGCAATTCTTCTAATCAACAAAGTGGCTCTTAACACACATTTGGACACAATAAGATGGGATATCTTTCGCCTCCTCAAAGATTTTGCTTCATCCTTCAAGGTTTGTTAAACTTGCGAGTTTAAGCAAACTCGTAAGAGAGAGTTAAACTTGTAACATAAACTCATAAGAGTTTACCTCAATTAATAAATAATTATTAAAATATGTAATTTTATAGTTTAAATACTATATGCAATAAGAAATTATTTAAATGTAATTCAAATTATACTTAATCAAACAAAAGATATTCATTTTTCATAATTTGTAATACTCAACATGAATATTTTAAGATAATCATACATAAATAATTATTCAATATAAATAATTAAATAATATTTATTTTATTTTTTTAACAAGTACACATTGAATGTAATTTTATTATTTTTTATGCATATTCAAGCTTGTGATAAAATAAATTGTAAAGGTTTTATGAAAAAGAAGATTGTCTATATCTTGTTTAGTCTTTAGTTTAAATTATTATGTTGCTAACTTTACAAGTTAGTTGACACGTTAAAATTGTAAAATACGTAGACTCAGTAAGTTAACTCGCGAGTTTACCCGAGTTTATACTGAGTCTAAGTTTACATCAAATTAACTAGTTTTCTTTATGTATAATCGTAAACTCGAATAATAAATTCACCAGTTTGACAACTATGTCAGAAAAAGGGATCCTTCTTTCCCAGAATTTGGTTGATAGTAGTTAATTAGGTCCATTTTCTTGGTTGTTCTTTCTCTTGGTTATTTACCACAAAAAAAAAGTTAGCTACATACATGTACACTATTGGATGATGTATAATAGAATCTAAGATAAATACACCTGGAGCTCAGCTCATCAAGTGTGCTGGGTATTCCCATTTTGGTTTATCTTTGTCTTTCTGATTGTACTTTAAGTATCATATTTTGAAAGGAAAAAATTAAAATCTTATTTTGTAATACTATCAAGGTATAATTATTTACATTTCACTCTTTTTCATTTCATGCAAATCATTCAATCGAGAAAAAAATCACTTTGCATGCATCCCCATTCTATCAGCTTAATTGTAGATACATAAAAATATAGTAGTAATTGACTTTCTTTAAAATAAAAAGTGAAAGAAATAATTTTTTACATTCGCAATCTCATCATTAGATATTTATACAAGAAAGAGAATAGACAAAAACGGAAACAATTTTTCAGAGAATTTTTTATCATAAAATTCCAAAGCATACATTTAGAAAAATCGTTCCCTTTTTGTCAATTCTCTTTCTTATCTAAATAATTGATGAGAGTGTCAAATGCAATTTTATTTCTTTTATTTTTTGTATTAAAAATTGTCAATTTTTTTTTTTTTTATATCCACTGAGGATGACCACAAAGCATAAAATATTAACTGTTTATACCTTAATAATATTTTTTTTTGAACGAACCTTAATAATATTATAAATTAAGATTTTAATTGTTTTTCCAAAATATGATACTTATATTGCAAGTTCTGGTTGCGATGATAGTATTCCCTGGTAACCAAATAATAATATTTATCTTATAAAGAAATGATCAAACTTATAATTAAATCCATATATATTGGGATTCCAAAACAATATAATATATATTGTTCAAAATGACATTCAAAAAATAATTCGATTGTCAAGATTTAATATAATTTTATATTATTATTAATTAAAAATATATTAAATTAAACTGGATGGGCAGGTCGACAGATAGAGTCCTTTTATTGAGTTTTTAGTATTAAGTAATTTTCCTGTAGAGTATCAGACAAAACCTGAACCTAACCATCCATGAGGCTCTGGCCAAAAACAAAAAACCATCCATGAGGCAAACGTGTCCCTCACAACAATTAAAGTATTGATAAAAAATTGTGACACATATTTCAAAAAAAATACATTAAAATTATTTAAATGTTAAAGTATATGAATTTTTAAATATGAAATTATTATTAATTGGATTTAATTATTGAGACACGTACTTTTGTTAAAAATGTTTGATAAACTAGGCCTAAATGTTTTGAAAAAAATTTAAAATAAACTTATAAGTAGACTCAAAATCAAAAGTATTATATTTAAATATGTTGTTCTAATGTGAAAAAAAATATGCATAACTTTTTATATTTTTTATTAAGCCCATTATTAAAAATATGAAAAATCTATAGTTCCAAATTAAATTATACAATTATTATTGAAACTTATAAATTTATCATATTTTAAATATAAAGCCTGATAGCAATATATATAAATGCATCTATGTCTCATCCATTAATGTTAGAAAGTTTTTATGCACATGAATTTGATTCTTATCTAATTCTTTTTCCATTTTCTTACTGTTCAAAACTTATCTTTTTTTAAATAAAAAATTTAATTATAATAATACAAGAATAATAAATTTCACTTGTACTCTATGTGAGTGGTTTGCCAGCAACATTATATACCCATTCCTCGCACTTCCTCTCGTATTAGTTCTCTCCTTGCATTCCTCTCTTACTATACTCCAAGTAAGTATTCTCACACTTAATTTCTTCCTACTTTGAGGTTTCTCTGATACAAGCTTTTCCTTTAATAAAATGTGCTCTTACATAAGATGTTTTGGTTATAATTTTCAATGATTATAGTATTGCTCTCTACGATTCCATAGTCTAATATATATGTTTGAAAAGCTTTTGAGAGTTATGTTTATAAGTCACTTTTATTTGTATTTTCTGAGGCATGACTTCTTTCCTTCACTTTCACATATTCTTTGACCTGTACTTTACCTCAATAATTATTCACCCAAACTCCAAAAAAGATGTTGTACTCAATTGCTTGTGCTTAACATTTTCAAAAGAAAAATCATGGAAAATACTAGTTCATAATGGATTAGCATAGATTGTTAGGTAAAAATTTAATAGTTCAAAATTTATATTAATTGATATATATGACATGTAATTAGATTTTTTGTCTATAAATATGGATCATGTTGCATATCTTTGTTAGCATGATTATCTACGTTTTATCTCAATGGGAGAATTAAGGGAAAACACAGGTTAAAATTGAGCTTTTATGAAGAATAATACTTCCATTATAGTTGTATATTTGACCATTTAGATCTTAAAAAACATGTAGCTTAAATTATTCTTTTTGGTCTTTATACTTCTAATTAATTTTTGTTTTTGGTCCCTCTAATTTAGAAGTCTGTAAATGTGTTTCTATAGTAATAGTAAATTTTAATTTAGTCCCATGCGAACTTTGTGCTATTTTAGTTCTCTAGATATACATATCTTTTATGCTAACTCGTACTAAAATTACTTAACGTAGATGTTATTACAAGTTATACGCTCAAGTACTCTATTATTTATTTTCACCTTTTTTTTTGTTGATATTAATCATGCATTTGAGAGTGTTATGGTTGTCTAAATAAACAAAATTTAATGGCACACTAAAAATTTTAATCGTAAGGATCAAATTAGAAAAAATATTAAACTATAATACTGAATTAATTACAGATTTTTTTAATTAGTAATTTAAAGAAATTTATAATTTGATGATTGAGACAATTGAAGATTTTAAATAAAATTTGTCAATAAAGGTATATTATATTAAGTGGTACTTAAACATCGTTAGGCCCTTTTGTTTATAAATATACTCCTCGTGAGATAAAATAGTTGTCGTAAATTCTGTGATAAACTGATATTGAATTACTTTGAGTAAATATACAGTATTATCATATTTTGTTCTTTAATGATGTAATTATCATTTGAGATAAACTCATTTGTAGTTGGATAATTTAGATAATTTAAAATTTAATAAAAAATTTGACAATAAAATTGAATTACTTGGAGAAGTTTGTCATTGTTTAGTCATGTATTTCCCTTTCGTTGGTATATTTGTTCTACATCCTCTTGCTAACTTCTTATGCATTCAACAAATTGTATTAAACCCAACTTCCAATTGCTCTTTCCTACTACTTGTCTTCTATTAAAATTGAGTGATTAACTATCTGAATTGTACTATTCATAATGAGAGTACAAAGTCAACTATATAAATTAATGTCTAAATTATAAGTAATACAAAATTAGTGAGATTCAAGTTATTTTTTATTTATTATTGAGTCATATAATTCAATTCATTTTACTATTTACCATAACAAATATGTCTTAAAAAATACTATACACCTCACCATGTGATTAAAGTTATTAAACTCATGAGTTTAGATAAATTCATAAGAGAGAAGTAAACTCGTAATGTGAACTCGTAAGAGTTTACCTCAATTAATAAATAATTATCAAAATATATAATTTTATAGTTTAAATACTATATACATTAAAAAATTATTCAAATGTAATTCAAATTATATCTAATCAAACAAAAGCTATTCATATTTCATAATTTGTAATACTCAACATAAATATTTTAAGATAGTTATATCTAATAATTCTTCAATATAACTAATTAAGTAATACTTATTTTATTTTTTAATAAGAACATATTAAATGTAATTTTATTATCTTTTATACATATTCAAACTTGTAATAAAATAAATTGTAATGGCTTCATAGAAAAGAAGTTTGTGTATATCTTATTTAGTCTTGAGTTTAAATTATTTTGTTGAGTTTAACTTATTATGTTACTAACTTTATAAGCTAGTTAATACGTTAAAATCGTAAACTCGGTAAACTCGATAAGTCAACTTGCAAACTTACCCAAGTTTATACTAAGTCTAAATCTTCATCAAGGTAACTAGTTTTCTTTATGTACATTCGTAAACTCATAAACTCCAATAATAAACTTGCGAGATATGACAACCATACATGTGACAACTTTATAAATACATAGTCACATGCTTCATAATATTACAAAGTTTTCTTATCTATTGCCTTCATTTCATGTTTAGAAAAAGTTGGGAAGACATGGCTGCCACCTGCAATCCAATGAACATTCTCATTACGGGAGCAGCAGGCTTCATTGCATCCCATGTATGCAACCGCCTAATCCGAAACCACCCAGACTACAAGATTGTTGTTCTCGATAAGCTCGATTACTGCTCCAATCTCAAGAACCTCCTTCCTTCTCATTCATCTCCCAACTTCAAGTTCATCAAGGGAGACATTAGCAGTGCAGATATAGTCAACTACATCCTCCTCTCTGAGTCCATTGACACCATCATGCATTTTGCAGCCCAAACCCATGTGGATAACTCCTTCGGTAATAGCTTTGAGTTCACCAAGAACAACATCTACGGCACCCATGTCCTTCTTGAAGCCTGCAAGAAAGTCACCCCGCAAATCAAGAGGTTCATCCATGTCAGTACAGACGAGGTGTATGGTGAGACAGATGAAAATGCAGTGGTGGGAAACCATGAGGCCTCTCAGCTCCTCCCTACTAACCCATATTCTGCAACAAAAGCCGGGGCCGAAATGCTTGTCATGGCGTATGGTAGATCCTATGATCTTCCAATTATAACTACAAGAGGGAACAATGTGTATGGCCCTAACCAGTTTCCTGAGAAGCTGATTCCAAAGTTCATGCTTTTGGCCATGAAAGGAGACATTCTTCCGATTCATGGGGATGGATCAAATGTCAGAAGCTATCTCTATTGTGAAGATGTTGCTGAGGCATTTGAGGTTGTTCTACACAGAGGTGAAATAGGACATGTGTATAACATTGGGACTAAAAAGGAGAGGAGAGTGATTGAGGTGGCAATGGATATTTGCAAGCTTTTCTCTTTGGATCCAGAAACACATATAAAGTTTGTAGAGAATAGGCCTTTCAATGATCAGAGATATTACTTAAATGACCAAAAGTTGAAGAAATTGGGATGGTTTGGGCAAACAAGCTGGGAAGAAGGTCTTAGAAGAACAATGGAATGGTATGTTAAGAATCCTAATTGGTGGGGTGATGTTTCTGGAGCATTGCTTCCACATCCAAGAATGCTTACCATGCCAGGTGTTAATAAAATGTTTGATGCTTCTTCTTCTGTTAATGTGAACAATTTGCCAGTGTCACCCAAGAAGCCAAATCTTAAGTTTCTTATATATGGTGGCTCAGGGTGGATTGGTGGTCTTGTGGGGAAGATTTGTGAGAAGCAAGAGATACCCTTTGAGTTTGGAAGAGGGAATTTAGAAGAAAGATCACAAGTCATACTGGATATTCAGAGAGTCAAGCCAACTCATGTTTTTAATGCTTCTGGTGTGGCTTCTGCAATAAATGTCAAGTGGTTTGAAGCACACAAGCCAGAGACAATCCGCAGCATTGTCATTGACGTGTTAACGTTGGTAAATGTGTGCAAAGAGCGTGGCCTCTTCTTGATCAATTATGTTTTTGGCAGTGACTTTGAGGACAAAACCAATCCTACAGATTCTTTCTATTTCAAAACCCAATCCATGGTATGTTTCTAGATCTACATTTTGCTTTAATTATAATTTGAAGGCTCATGAATTGTTTCAATTATAATCTCTAACAATTCTCAACATGGTGTCAGGTTGAAGAGCTGCTAAAAGACCTTAACAACTTGTGTATCGTTAGACTCCAAGTGCCTGTATCCTCTGATCTTGCCGACCCACACAACTTTATCACTAAATTAACAAGATCTAGCAAAGTGGCAAACATTGAAAACAACATCACTGTCTTGGATGAACTTCTGCCTATCTCAATTGAGATGGCCAAAAGAAAATGCAAGGGTGTTTGGAACTTGACAAATCCTGGTATGGTGACTGTCAATGAGATTCTAGAGATGTACAAGGATTACGTTGACCCTGATTTCAAATGGGTTAATTTCACACCAGCAGAACATGTACATGCCAAGGCCCATTTTTCTTCTCAAAGCAGCACAAAAATAGATGCATCAAAATTGAAACTGGAGTTTCCTGAGGTGTTGCCAGTGAAAGAATCATTGATTAAATATGTCTTTGAACCCAAGGGAAAAAGAGCAGATTATTGAGCACCACAATTTAGTGCATAATTATGCACATGATAACCCATCCATCTATCTATCATCTATTATATATCTGTAAGATATTAAGTTTTGAATTATTTTTTGAGCTTAGTTTTAAATTAATGCTATAATGTTTTTCATGTTATCTATAATATAAATTTGTAATCGCGGTATTTTTCTTTAGAGTTTGTGGAAATAATTCAAAGGTACTTCTTAATGGCTTCAAAGTATCTAATTTCTACTATTAACAAAGTCTGTTTTATTCTTGGCTTTTTTTTAATTTCTTTTTTTATCAGTTTTAAGGTCCCAATTCGTATTTCAAATGTCAAATCCTTTTATATCTTTAAAATTGAATTTTTTTCAAAATAAATTAATATTATATATTGGCTTTAAACACATTAAAGTATACTAAGAATACTATAAAACTAGTAATGCAATATTATTAATAGTTACGATATAATATAATTATTGTTCTACTTCTACTTCTACTTATTACTATATGTTATTACCGTTGGTGTCACCCATTATAGGCTAACTTCTTCGAAGAAGTCCAATATGTCCGTTTGGGTCCAAATAAAAATTTTTGAAACGAAACAAAACATTAAATGAAAATTTATGGAAATATTTTGTTGAAAAAAATGTTTTTATTCACCCACCCAGTAAAGGTGATCAAATGAAATTGTAAAGAATAAAAACAAGAACATAGGCCCAAGGGCAATCGCATAACGGGGCATAAAAAGTATGGTAGCCAATCTTAAATTGTGAAGTATACAAATAATGTGGCCCTTTTAGCCACGTCTTTAATTATGATAAGCTGTTATATAAAAATTTAATGGTTTAAATTTGTATTAAGAACTGCTACTATCATATTAATTAATGACTGTATTTTTATTTAACAATATTTTATAATCAAGCATAACCTCGTATATCCACTAGATCATGAAGCTATTCGAATTGCGAAATTAGGGGCCACAAGGCCCAAACAAAATGCAAAACTGTACTAGAACACGTCCCCAAAACTATTAGATTTTTGTATATAAAACTCTCACTTTTGCTGTTTGTTTATTTTTAATTTTTAAGCTTAAGACTCTTATGTTAATGAACAATTTAATCAGGGGTAAACGGAGAAAAGATTTTAGGGCGGCCATTAATAAATTATAATATAATATATGTTCTGTGAAAAAAAATTTTATTTATTACATATATTTTTTTTATAAAAAAGGTATTATATTAATATTTAAAGTTAATCGCACATTATGATATATGTTGCTTCAATTACTTATGCAACACAATAATATAAATATGTGTGAACACCTATTTAATATATACATATATATATATATATATATAATTAAAAAAATAATAGTAATAATAAAGATAATAGGAAAAATGATAAAATCTAAAATGATCATATAAAATTTGGAAAGCAAGATTAAAACTCTAAAATAAAAAATAGAAAGTAAAGGACCAAGAAGCAAGATTGAAATAGAAATAAGTAGATAAAATGATAAAATAAAATGATGGATACAATTAAAATTACAAAACCAAGAAAAGGAAGCTTCAGAAAATCCTTTACATTAGCTAGCCGTAGCCTCCCTGGGTCTGCATAAATAATATGAAAATGCTACAGAACACCCTATATGATTGCCTCGAGCGACTAGATAACAAACGGCAGAAAGAATAAGCATGAGGAGGGCTTGAAAAACAAAAAAGACTCACTCCCTCGGATAAAACGAAAAAACAAGAAAGGAGACATGTGTTGGAGGTAGGAATGCTGACCCTTCGGTCCGTCATGCCAGGAAGCTCAGGAGAGGTTGAAAGGGACATGTGAGAGGCTTGGACACTGTAGGGGAAGCTTAGAAGAGAGAGCTCGGGTTTAGACCGAAAATACAGTGAGGAGAAAACAAGAGTTTGAGGAAGAAAAGAGGGCTTCGAAGAAGACAGTAAGAGAGAGAGAGAGCTCCAGTGTGAGTGGAAGAAAAGGAAGGAGGCTGGGGCAAGAAGAAAAAGGGTAGAGCTGAGAGAGGGAAACTATAAGAGAGAGGTGAAGAAGAACGAAGGGGAAAGGAGAAGAAGAACCAAAAAAGTAGAATGAAATGGAAACTACTCCGTTCGCCCTTGTTATAGTGGTCAGAGGCAGAACATCGTGAGAAGAATAGCAGAAGGGGGAAAAGGGAGTAGCCAGGAGAGAGACTCACAAGGGACATGATGGATTCCCTTTGTACACCTCTGTTTCAGCAACTCAAAACAGAGAAAGAGAAGGCCGAGAGCAGGAGGACCAAGAAACGAAAGAAGGAAGCACTCAAAGTTAAGCATATGCTTTGTCTTTATTTCAGAAAAAGAGACATGAGCAACGGTTAAATATAGCTTGGCCACGTGAGATTTCTAGTTTTCTCATTTTTTTTAAGTTAATATCTATCTTAAAAATACAAAGATTTAACAAATTCTGAAAATAAAATTAAAAAAGGGTTTACATTGCCTGTTGTGTGTAATGAAAAAATCCTAAAAATATTTTTTCATTATAATTTTAATTCAAATTTCAAAATACATTCTAACTTTAAAAAATCCAAAAAATATATATTCCAAAATAATTTTAAAATAAAAATAAAAGAAGTAAAGCGGTGATATTAAATTAATTTCATAAAATACAACATACTAAGCAAATCTTAAAATCATTTGTGAAAGTTGGTTTAATTTTAACTATTTTGGTCTTTTCACAAAATAAAAATCACCAACCCATTGATACAACTTTTTAGACAAACTACTTAAACTTTGATTCTTAATGCAGAGTAAGTAGACCTTAAACTCTTATATTATATCAAGTTCGCCTTTTATAAATATTTTATTTTTCTTTCTTTGTTTTATTTTCTTAATTTCTTTATTATTGCGTGATTAATAAGAGTAATTGAAATATAAATTAAGGTCATACATGTTTTATTCAATCAACTTTGAATCATCGTTCTTAAGAACAAGTATTGTAGGATGTCTAATACTTTCCCTGTATACAATTGATTCTTAGACTTGATTCTTATTTCGCAGATCATCTTATCATTTAAATTAGTTTTCCAAAATTTTTTTAAAAAAATTTTAGTAACAACTTCTAAAAATAAAATTATTCTTTTTCCATGCCTTGCAATCACATTTCGAGTGTGACAACATGCATGAAAAGGAATGTCTATATAATTCATCTCATTTGTTGATTTTTTATAAATATAAATAAATTTTAAATACAAATAGATAAATAGGTCTATTGACGATGACGATTACAAAGATAATGAAGTGATACATATCATAACCCTTTGGCATTATATTTTTCATATTGCAAATTGGCTTGCTATTTTGATTAATTCAGGCTAGACATTAGGAAGAGGGGAAGAAAACGAAAAGGAACGAAAAGTTGATTCTTATTAGTTTAAAAAGGGATAAAATATTTTTTTAGTTTCTCACTTATTGTAAAATTATTATTTTTGTCTCTTATTCATTGAATTGTCTAAAATGGTTCTTTATTAATTAAAAAATATCACATTTGATTCCTCACTTTTCAAAAAATTATCAAATATAATTTCTTGAATTTAGGGTTTATAGGGTAAATTTGATAATTTTCCAAAAAGTGGAGAACCAAGTGTAACTATTTTAATGAGTAAGGGACTGAAATGACAATTTTGTAATAAGTGTTTGACCAAAAAAATATTTTTCTCATTTAAAAATTAATAGGGGCTAAATCACAATTTTCTCTTCCAAAAATTAATTTGCATTTGTTTTATATATATAATATATACCAAAAGAGAATATGAAGATACATATTTTGTTTTATGTAAAAAGTGCTAGGGGCCAAATTACAATTATTTCTTTCAAAATTTAATTTACAAATTAATTATATATAATATATAACAAATGTTTGGCCCCCTTCCCACCGCCTCTGAATTTAATGGATTTGATCTGAAGCTTTAAGACGTCGTCTCCCTGAAATAATATTAATGCATGTCTCTGAATTAATTTCATCATTTATGTGTATTTAGAGATATTAAAAAAATAGAAAAAATTTAATTTTGGTCTTTTATTTTTTGTCTCCAAATCAGTTTGATCCACTAAATATAAAAAACAACATTCACATGGTCCTTCAAAAATGAAAATGTATAAATTTTGGTCCGCTGGAGAGACTATTTTGATTTATGGATGATCAAATGTTTTGAAATATTTAGTCTTTAATGGAACATTTTAATATTTTTTTTATTTTTGAAAAACTAAATTAATTTTAAAACCAACCTTGTGGGATTAAAATTACCTGAAAGAGTATGTAAAAACGGGGGAATTAAATTCTACATACAGTTTTATTTCTTTGTGCATTTTTTTTTCCTCTCTATTTCTTTTTCTAAATTCTAACTACATTCTTATATTGTATGCCTATTTGCACAGAATCAAATAAAACTTATGTTAGATAGAAAAAAATTAATCTAAGAGATCAGTAAAACAAAAGAAGCAGTCCCAAATATTACAGATCATATTATTTTCATTTTTCATTCATCATTTATTTACTGGTGAATGGGAAATGTGGGAATTTATAACGGAGTGAATTGCACAAACCTGTCCATAATAATGAAGTTTAAGTGTCAAACAGTGAACGAGAGTTTTCCATCATTGAGTTGAATAAATAGAATTAAAGACATTTTATTTAATTTAAAATTTAAAAATTTTGCAACTTTTGCACATGCCTCTGTGCTTTATTTTATAAAATGAATTTCCCTTTTACAAAAAAAAAAAAATAATAATAATTTCCAATTTCTTGTAATATTACTACTTTTTAGTCCCCTAAATGAAGCTCAATTAGATGTATAGAGATAAGTTGTTAACTGCACTAAAGGAATAATTTAGTTCGAGTAGAGCACTATTTTAATTTTTTATTTATTAATTAATTTTTTATTTTAGTTTGGTCTTTTATTATTAGTTGAATTTTAGTTTCGTCCTTCATTAATTTTTATCCTCAATTTTATTTCTAATTTATTAATCTATTTTTAATATGGTCCTTCATTTATCAATCTATTTTGAATTTGATAGCTCTCATTTAATTAAGATTAAATAACTAAATATTTTAACTTTAAAATTAATAATAAACTAAATTGGAATAAACTAATAAAATAATGACTAAATTAAAAGTAAAAATTAATAAAAACTAAATTAAAAATATAAACCAATAAAAAAAATTAGATTAAAACTTAACTAATATAGTGCTTTATTCAAACAAAATCAACTACATACCTATTCCAGTAGTAGGAATATTCTACTACAAATTTTTTTTTTATTCTAGATTCTCTTATAAAAATAAAACCATTAAATTTTAATCCAATTATTAATAGTTTATTATATATATTTTAAATAAAATATATAGTAAAATGCTAGCCATTGGATCAAACTCTAATGGATGAGATTTTACAAAACAATACGGAGTAAGTGTTCCTGATGTAGACAGTCCCGATTCCATCCTAATAAGCCTAAATTAGAACTTAGACACAGAGACTTTAGTGACCGAATTAGATGACACCATAGAATATGGCACATGACACCCAACTGCCCTTGTGAAAATGTCGCCCAAGTGCTATCGTGTAAATATAAAGAGGTGACAAAGTCCAATTGGGCCCCAGCCTGTGCACATTACCCGCCACAATTTGGGCCAACAAAATAGCGTCGGCTTAACAATGGTGGGCCAAGAGCAGGCCCACTTGGATGTGGCGTGTCCCTTACCAGCAAAGAAACATGACAAGGCTTAACCCTCAGGCATGTGCATGTTTTCTTTTTTCAGTCATCTTCGCCTGTGCTCCGTTGCTCCATAAATGCAGCTTTTTGACTTCACTCCATCATTCACATACTTATTTAGTTATGCTTTGCTCTTTGCTTTTTGAACCGCCAAGCAGCCACATACCATTCTTTTTCAATAAACTTAATTGTTAAGGCTTTTCTTCTTTGCAATGTCTTCTCTTCTTTTGTTATTATAAGGAATGAAAAACTTTTTTTGAACTAAATCTTTGCCTCTAATGATTTTGATGTAGACTTGATCATAATTTAAAAAATACGTTAGACCCAATAAGTATAGTTTAAAAAAATAAAACCCAAATAAAGAAAATGTATATTATAAAATAGATAAGATTTAGGTCCTTTTAAAGCCTAACATGAGTTTAAAAAATTTAAATAATTTTTTTGTAATAAGAAAAAAAAATTATTTAAAAAAAACTCAATATAATATGATATATTGGTAAAAAAAGGTAAAAATTAATATTTCTTATTTAAAGGATTTATATCAATATAACAACTAATTTGTATGTATAACTTTCCTATGTAAAATTTTATGAATAATTATAATAATTAGTTATGTTATTTATTTAAAATCTTAAGTAACAAATTAATTTAATTATAATTTAAAAAAACTTAATTAACTTGATAGGTTCGGTCTAAAAAATATAAATAAATATTTAAATAAAAATTTTCAATTAAAATATGAGCTCAAATTTTGTTTGATCTTGAATTTAAGCCAATTTTTAAAATGTCAAGGATCTGATGTATTTTGACGGCCTACTTCTCTGTATCAATCTAGCACAATACTTCTTGTAAGAATGGATTCTTACTATTACTAATAGCAAGGTGCGATACTGTCTCCTTTTATTAATTAAACTAATTCTTTTAATTTTCTTAATTTTATATTTTCTATAGACTATCACATTCAGCCCACTTGAAACTTTTGAAGTTTTTAAAAAAATGGTACCTAATAAAAAATCCATGATTAAAAATCTTATTAGTCCTCTGTAAATGAGATATTTCTCAATTTATTCATCACAAGCAAAATTATTATCAATAATGTCCTTATGATAATATAGCCGGAATGAAATTAAACAACAGAATAACAAAAAGACATAATTAATAACCTATTAAAAACATTTTGCATGTCATCACATTTGTTAATTTTATTTATGATAAATTCATAAATAAAATTATTGATATCGATTTTAGTTATAAGAGACCAAATTAAGAACATAATTTTATGAGAGACCAAATTGATGAGACATTTTTATGTAGGAATAAATAAAAAGTACTCCATTTGTGGACATCAAAATATAGTTTTTTTACGTAAATTATGGCGTGATAAGTTTTATTTTCAATTAATTATTACTCTTTTATTTATCACATAGTGAAAACTTTAGTATATTCTCATGTAACTTTAATTATACTATATTAATTAAGTTGAACTTCCAAAATTATTTTATTATAAATTTGTTATAGTTGTATTAGTAGTAGTAATAATAATGATAATAATAATAATAATAATAATAATAATATTATTATTATTATCACTGCTTCTTCTTCTTCTTTTTGGGAGATCTTACTATTGGTGTCACTATAAGGTGACATAATTTAATTTTAGAATTAGAGTTGTAGTAGGGAATGAGGAGGAGAATAGGAAAAAATTATTTAGTTATGTTTTTAAATTAGGGTTGTATAAACTTAATTTTGGATCAAACTTACTTTGAAAAATTAATTTTAATTAAAAGTGAGTTTGCATAACCTTGATTTATATATAGAAACTTTATTTTAAAAAATGAACTTTGCTTTCAATGTAATACTGAACTAATATATATATCTATATATAGATATATATAGATAGATATATATATATATATATATATATCTATATATATATATATATATATATATATTGTGTAAACACAGACTTGGTGCCAAACAAAAAGATACTATTTGTTATAAAGATGGCAAAATGCTTCATATTTGGGATTAGACTATCTCAATTAGGAATTTTTTTTCTTTGAAAATGAGGATAGAGAGAAAAAATTTCTTAAAAGTAGTTTGGGAACGAAGATAAGAATTATATTTTCTACCTCAGGGATTATTAGTCTCACCAATTTTACACAAATACTTTAAAAATTTTTCATACAAGATTATTAAATTTTTAATATTTTAGTAATTTCACTCATTATAAATATTTTATAACAATTAATATATATTTTATACACTTGAAAATTCTGTTTTACCCCCCGCATTTTAGTCTTCAAACTTTAGAGTTGTACTCACATTATAAAGAAGAATAAAGAAATAATATTAAGAAAAATAATATACATTAATTATAAATTAAAATAAAGAATAAAAATAAAAATTAAAGTTATATAAATGATTTTATTTTATGTTTTAATAATTACCCTTTTGTTAAACGAATTTTTATTACTGAATTAATTTATTATATTAGGTGTCATCTATTGGGAATGGGAGAAAAATCACCTTTAAACATGGGGGTAGAACCCTGACCTTATTCACAAAATTATCATTCCTAATTTAAAATATAAATTTTATATTTTTGTATACAAGCAAGCAGGGCTAAACAGCAAACTAATTATTATTATTATTTAAAAGTGACATATTTTAATTCAAACGTGGATTGTGTTACTTGTCTTTGATTGAATGTCTCACGCGGCACATGCATTGTCAGTTCATCTCCAAGTTAGAAATAAAAGTACCAAATTCACACATTTCTTTTGTTTTTATTTTTTAATTTTTTTCAAGAATGATACAAACACTGTATTAACTCCAGTCAATAATTAATTTTGAACTACCCTTAGTTCCTTAAATTACAAAATTTAACAAATTTTTGTACAGAATAAAATTCAGAACTCCATCATATTTTAACAAGCGTATAATTAATTGATCGAGTCAAATTCAAGTACAAGAAAAATTGCACATTATATGACAAATTTCATTCTTGTCGGCTGCAAAAAGAAAACGTACTTTTAAAAAGAAAATTGGGGTATTATTTAAAATAATAATTTGAAGCCATATTGAAGTCAAAGTTTTAAAATAGTAATATGTCACAAATGTACGAGAGCGAGAGAGAGAGAGATTCCTACTCCATTATTTCTTGCTTATATATTTATTTCCATCTTGCATATTTCATATATATTCCTCTAAAGTATATGTTTCATAGTGATAGGATAAAAATAGGAGAAATAAAGGACCGACAATATTATACTTCATCTTTACATATATTCTTGGACATTCCGTACTATGCATTCAATACATTATATATATATATATATATATATATCTCTCTCTTATTTTCATTTTCTATAAAATTTTTAAAATGATATTTTTTTCTTTAACTTAATCTTATTGTAATCCTCCACAAAAATTTTAAAATAATTATTCACTTTTCAAATTTTGATTTAAAATAATCATTTATTTTTCACATTACTTGATCTCATTTAAGAGAAACTACTTTGAGTTAGATTTTGAATAGGTGAGGATCATTTTGAAACTTTTAATTTGTGAAAGACCAAAATAAGATTAAGTTCAAAAATAAAGAATTATTTTATAACTTTCAATTTATTAAGGATCAAAATGCAACTATAATTAGAAGTGGCAGACTAAGTTTGGATTTTTCTCTTTTTTTTAGTTGGAGAGAAACACTTTCTATGTAGTTGTATACGTAATAATATTTATTTGGATTCATACATTTTTCAGGGAAAACTTGGTGAGTTTCGCAACTATCAATTTGTATCTATAATTTGAAGATATAATCATAAATTGTAATGTATATTAAATAAAAAGTTTTCAGATTTTCTAAAATCCTATATTTCGAATTTAATATGATTAGACATGAATGGATATCTTGGGAATGAACAAAATGGAATTTATTCAAGTATTGTAAATTTAAAGTTCTTCAATAATCATGTTTCTTAAATGATGAATTCGATTTAAGATGAGACGTTTTCCAAATAATGGTAATTTACTTTTAAATTTTAATTGTCCTAAAGAAAATAAAAGATACACTGATTATTTGTATGTTTCAAGGAATAGGAGTAGTGCATTACAAAATGTGTTATTGCAATAAAAATAATGAAAATTTAATTATTAAAAATATTTTGAGTTTTTAGTTATAATGCATCTTAAATAAGTTCATAGCCTTCTAAAGTTACTACTAGAATTAAGATGACATTATGAAGTTAAAATTGTCCAAAATTAACCTTTGAACATTAAAAAAAATATTTAAAATATAAATTATATGAGTATTTAACCATGAAACTATTAGATTTTTAGCAAAAATTTATATAGACTTAATGTGGCCTTCATGACTACATGAAAAGACATAGTCTACATGAAGGTCATGTGATCTAAAGGGTCATAAAATGTGATAGCTACTTGGCTAAAATCATGTACCTACTCATATTATGAGATGTACATTAACCAAAGTTAATGCACCACTGGAAATTTATGACAGGTTTGTACATGAATAAACATCTTATAGTGGTTATGTACATGAATGGTCATGAAATGATGGGGTTCATAAATGTGAGAGGAAAGTGAAAAGTCATAACTCTTTGAAAGGTTGAGTCCTAAAAGCTATATATATATATATATATATATATTTATATATAGAGGCTCTTGGTCCCTCTCTTCACATATCACTGTTTGTGTGATTCCTATCATCTAACAATTATAATAGGTTGAGTGAAAGGAGAGAATACTAAGGTGCTATTTTTTAACTATTATTTACTCTTGTTGTAAAGGTCAAGTTTAAGGTTAATTCCATAATTCAAGGTATTCATTTATTTTATTTCATGCTTAAGGTATTCTTATTTATTTCCACATAATGGTGTTAAAGTATTGTTGATAGCATATGAATTGTAGTCATAGCAAATGATCTAAAGTTTAAAACTTTTTTACATGTGGTATCAAAGCAAGGTTGTGGCTTATTATTACAATTCTATGAAAGTCTATTGTGTGATATACATGAAAATTTCTTGTTGATTGTTTTATTTTTTTTTTGCCAAAGTGAAGCAAGACATATGTCATTGTTGGTAGATTACACAAATGTCGAATGTTATGGATATAAAGTATTTATACCCAAAAGTGTAATTATTTTATAGTCATATTAAAGTTTCATAAGTTGTTTTATACCTTTATACCTAAAGGTATTTAACATCTCAAATAAAATTTGATAAAAACAAATAAAAGTTGTCAATTTATAGTGAATTAATTGCATGTCATGTTTTATTCTAAAGTATTTATATGATGATGCACTAGATTGCTCTTAAATTGGCATATAACAATAATTACAGTAAAACAATTGCATGTCATATTTTATTCCAAAGGATTCATATGATTTATGTGCTAGATTGCTTTTAAATTGGTATATAACAGTAATTATAGTGAATCAATTGCATGTCATATGTCTTTCTAAAGGATTTGTATGATGATGCGTTGGATTGTTTTTAAATTGTCACATAATGGTTTTACTAATTCCAATTATGTTTTATGGCTCAAGTTTCTCTCTTATGGCATATGTCAAACATTCCCGAATTAAATGGCTTTAATTTTGCTAATTGGAAAGAGCAATTGCTAATAACAATGGGATGTATGGACATGGGTTTGTGCCTCTGAATGGATGAACCTGAAAAGCCAACTGAAACTAGTTCTTATGACCTAAAGTCTAACTATAATAATTGGGAATGATCCAATCGTTTAAGCCTTACGATCATGAAAAGTAAGATTGTCAAGAATATTCGCAAGTCTATGGTGGACTCGCCTAAAGCAAAAAATTTCTTGCAATCTGTGAATGATCAATTCAAATATTCTTACAAAGCATTAGTAGGTATGATCATAGCCTTGACTATTAAAAAATATAATGGGGTAACTGGTGTTCGTGAACACATAATGGAAATGTTGAAGTTGGTTGAACAACTAAATTTCTAAATCCTTTTTGTTACAATTCATTCTCAGTTCTCTTTCTCCTCAATTTGGTCCATTTAAGATTAGTTATAACATACAAAAGGAAAAATAGACCATAAATGAAATTATAGCCAATGAGTGTACAAGAGGAGGAAAAATTAAAGAGAGATGAATTACAACTAGTTCAATCGGTTCACTTAGTATCACAAGACCATAAAGGAAAAAGGTCCAAGAAGGGAAAAAATAAAACAAATAAGCTACCAAGTCAAGAAAAAGATGTTTTTTCATATGATAGTGAATATAAAAGTTCTATGAAGTACTTCTTTTGTAAAAGAAGAGGCCACATGAAGAAGGACTTTCTAAAACGTAAGAATTAGTTTGAAAAGAAAGGTTATATATGTGTAGAAATCAATTCAATTGATGTTCCTTCTCATATGTAATGGTTAGATTCTTGTGCCATACCTCATGTATCTAATTCTTTACAAGGATTCCTTACAACTTGGACTCTAGAATACAACTTGGACTCTAGAAAAGAATAAAAAGATCATTTTTATGGGAAATAAAGTACCAACTAGTGTTAAAGCCATTGGAAAACCTATAAAGTTGTCCTTAATACTGGTTGTTCCTTGGAGTTGAAAAACACCTATTATGTTCCTTCTCTGTCTAGAAATTTAGTTTTTGTCACTTTTCTTAATCAAGAAGGATATTGCTTTAAATTTGCCAACAGAGCCATTGAGATAAATAAAATAACTTTTTAGTTGGAATTGGAAATTTGTTTGATGGCTTATACAAAATTAACCTTAACCTTTCACTCTCTCAATCTGTTTTTGCTTTGAATATAGATACATTATTTGGCACGAAAAAGAACTTATAAAAATGAAACTTTATTTATGTTGTGTCATAGCAAATCTTGATTTTTCAAACCTTGGTACATGTGTTAATTACATTAAAGGCAAACAAACTAAAAGGACTAAGAAAAGTGCCACAAGAAGTTCCATATTGCTTGAAGTGATACATACAAATATATGTAGACCATTTCCTCCTTGTATAGATGGTGAAAAATATTTTATCACCTTTATTAACGACTTCTTACATTATGGTTACATTTATCTTCTTAAGGAAAATTTGATACACTTGAAAAATTCAAAAATTTAAAAGTCAAAGTTGAAAATCAATTGGAAAAGAAGATAAAAGTTTAGATTTGATAGTGAAGATGAATATTATGGAAAATATGATGAAACTAGTCGTAATTCAGGGCTTTTTGCTAGATTCATTCAAGAAAATGGCACCGTGGCTTAATACACAATTCCTAGTACTCCTCAGTAGAATGAAGTAGCTTAGAGAGTAATCATACCTTGTTAGACATGATAAGATTTATGATAAGTGATTCTACTCTACCTTTGTTTTTATAGGAAAAGGCAATTAAAATGACTATGTATGTTTCAAATCATATTCCTACAAAGGCTATACCAAAAACTCCTTATGAGTTATGGGTAAGTAGGAAACCGAGTTTAAACCATCTTCGTATTTGGGGTTGCCTTCTAGAAGCAAAAATTTATAATCACTATGAAAAGAAGTTGGATCCTAGAACAATAAGTTGTTATTTTATTAGTTATCCTAAAAAGTCTAAATGATACAAATTTTATTGTCCTAATCATCACATTAGAATTATTGGAACTGGTACGACAAAGTTCCTTGAAAATGGAATGAATAGTGTGAGTCATGAATTAAGAAAGGTAGTGTTATCTCCAATTGAGGAATCAACTAGTTCTAATTCATTTATGTACCATTCTAATGAAATACAAGGGGATCAAACTAGTATGGAAATGTCAACATCAAAGGAAAATGACAATCCTATTTTACATTCCATAAAAGAAAGTACACATAATGAAGAAAAAAATGGTGCATTCAGAATGATTAAGGCAATCTCAAAGAACGAGAAAGACAACTATTCTGAATGATTATGTTGTGTACTTAAATTTGATATTGGTATTAAAGATGATCCAATAATGTTTTCACAAGCTATAAGAAGTGATGAGTCTGATAAGTGGATGAATGTCATGAAAGAAGAAATGGCATTAATGAAAAAGAATCAAGTTTGGGAATTGGTTGATTTACCTGATGAAGTTATTCCAATCCAATGTAAATGGCTTCTTAAAACCAAAAGAGACTCCAAAGGTAATATTGATCCATATAAAACTAGACTTATTGCTAAAGGATTCACTCAAAGAGAAGGGTTTGCTTACAATGAAACCTCCTCTCTAACATCAAAGAAGCACTCTTTTTGAATTCTTATAGCATTAGTAGCTCATTTTGATCTAGAGTTATATCAAATGAATGTAAAAACAATATTCCTGAATAGGAATCTAGAAGAAGAAATTTTCATGAAATAACCAGAAGGTTTTGAGGAAAACATAAATGAGCATTTAATGTGTAAATTAAAGAAATCTATATATGGACTCAAACAAGTTTCCTATCAATAGTATTTAAAGTTTCATCATACTATTACAATCTTTGGATTTAAAGCCAATGAGCTTGATGATTGTGTATATCTAAAGGTCATTCGAAGCAAGTTTATGTTTTTAATTCTATATGTAGATGACATGCTAGTTACTAGTAAGGATCATGGTCTACTACATGAAACTAAAGTTTTTCTTTCAGAGAATTTTGAGATGAAAGACCTGGGAAATGCCCATTATGTTCTTGGTATTGAAATTCATCGTGATAAGTCAAAGAGATTGTTGGTTTATCTTAAAAGACCTACATTAACAAAATTCTTGAAAGATTTAACACCAAAATTGTTCACCAAGTCTTGTTCCCATAGTAAAAGGTGACAAATTGAGTTAAAGGCAATGACTAAATAATGAATTAGAGCGAAAGGAAATGAAATCCATTTCATATGCCTCTGCAATAGGAAGCTTGATGTACACTAATATTTATACTCGTTTTGATCTTAGCAATTTAGTGGAAATGCTTGGAAGATATCAAAGTAATTCGGGAATGGACCACTGGAAAGTAGTGAAAAGGTGTTGCGTTACCTTTAAGGTACAAAGAATTATATGCTTACCTATAAATATTGTAATCCACTTGAGGCAGTTGGCTACTATGACTTAGATTTTATGGGATGTGTTGACACATTGAAATCCACATCTGGATACATTTTCCTATTAGCTAATGGAGTCATTTCATGGAAAAGTGTGAAGCAAACTCTAACAACTTCTTTGACCATGGAGGCAGAATTTGTGACATGCTATGAAGCCACTTCTTAAGCTATTTGATTGAAAAACTTTATGTTTGGGTTTAAAATTATTAATTTAGTTTCAAGGCTCATTCTAGTATTTTGTGACAATTTTGCTGATTTTATTCTCTAAGAACAACAAATGTTTAAGTAAATCAAAACACATTAAGTTAAAATATTTTGTTGTTTGTGAAAGGGTACATAATAAGGAAGTGTCTATTAAACACAATAGTACTAAAATGATTGTTGCAGATCTCATGACTAAAGCTCTAGCACTTAAGGTTTATAAAGATCATATATTATCCATGGGTCTGACTAATAGTATGTAATTTACACATTTTGTTTTCTTTTCCCTTTGTTGATGTCAACATTATGTAAATCAAAGGGATAAATATTGTGTTTTAATATTACAGTGGATCGTATACATGAACAGAAAAGATTAGTTCATGATAGATAGGAATTTGTTTATGTCTTTCCTCGTTAAGAATTTTCTATAAGAGTGCTTGTACTGTGATGCATAGAAAGGATTATATCCGTAGTGGATATAAAACCATTATGATCCACATAAGTTACAAATCTAAAAAATTGAAGTTGATCATTAAAGTTTTGTGGTGGCCACGATCTCTTTGAATCCATTAAGGTTGAATAATTTTATGTAATCATTCGACTAAGTAGGAGAATGTTATATTTTTAGTGAATATTTATGTAGACTTAATGTGGCCTTCATGACCACATAAAAAGACATAATCTACATGAAGGTTATGTGATCTAAAGGGTCATAAGATGAGATAGTTACTTGGTCAAAGTCATGTACCTATTCTTATTATGAGATGCACATTAACCAAAGTTAATGCACTTCTTGAAATTCATGGCAGTTTTGTACATAAATTGACACCTTATGGTAGTTATGTACATGAATGGTCTTTCACTTAATGACATTAAATAATGAGGCTCATGAATGTGAAGAGTCATGACTCTTTTAGGTTAAGTCATAGAAGCTATATATATATATATGCTCTTGGTCCCTCTCTTCACTCATCACCTGATTTGTATGATTCCCATTATCTAGCAAATAAGGTTGAGTGAGAAGAGAGAGAGCTAAAGTATTATCTTATAACTATCATTTGTTTTTGTTATAAAGGTCAAGTTTATGGTTAAATCTATGGCTCAAGGTATTCATTTATTTTATTCCATTTTAAAAGTATTATGATTTGTTTATGCATAATGGTTTTGTTAAAGTATAGTTGATAGCATATGAATTGTAGTCATTATCAAAGATATAAAGTTTAAAGTTTTCTTACATAAACTACTTTTTTCGGTGCTCACGTAATTATCTATGTTAACATTCAAATATAAAATAATTAGTTAAATGGTAGTTAAAACAAATAATATAAATATTAATGGACACATATCATTCTGTTATAGTATCAGCAAATTAATTTTGAGCCAAGTAAATTGGAATATATCTTACACTATTTTATATTAAATTTTAAATTAAACAAGTAAGCATTGGTGTATTATTACATCCTAGATTGTTGACAGAATCAATCCTCTTTTAAATAAAACCAGTTGTGCAATTTAAATTGAAGTAATTAATCTTTGAGTTTACTATTCGTTTTGGTCTATTTCATGCCGCATGATGATCACAACAAACCCTATATATAATTAAAAAAAAAAGGATGAAAAAGTTATATGTAATTTCTTTCATCAATTTCTTCTTATCATATTTTTAATTAAAATATAATAAATGTATAATTATCTTATAGTAATATGACAATTGTAAGATTTTTTAATTAAATTATATTCCTGTCATAGTTTAAGTGGAAAACCTAATAATATTGATATAATTAATGAAACAACTTGCATTACGGTTTAATTAAGAAACAACTTGCAATAAATTACAGCTCACAAATCACAAGTCAAAGACAACCTATATAGATGATCTTCGATTTCATTTTCTTTTTTCTTCTTTGCCTTTTCATGTGTCCAACAAGGAAAATTGTACTAAATTAGTCCTTCATTTTTACACTTTATGATAATATAGTCCTTCACAAATAACTGTTAACTATGATAAATTGATCATTCAAAAATCCTATTTTATGCAAAAATAGTCTATCATTAATACAAATAGAAGAATTGGTTTTGTATAAATTTAAATTTGTGAGTTATTGATTTTATATAAATTTAAATTTGTTATGCACTAATTTGTTACAATTAATAAATTAATTTGTGAGAGATTAAACTGTCACAAATTACAAAAGTAATAAACCAATTTTCTACTTTTCTTGCCCAAGTATAATTTTAATTTGAATTTATTGCGTTTAAAAAGAAATATATAGATCCAATGGTTAAAATTAAAAAAAAAAAAACACAATCTAACAGTTCATATTAGTTTTCAAATCACTTATGGTCACTAATTTTTGATTCACTGATTCAAATACAATAAGTTGCATGATCCAATCATAAATAATAGGTAAAAAGTAATGAAATTATAGGAAAAGAGAAGAAGAAGAAGAACAAGTAATACACAACATGAAATTTAAAAAAATCTGCAACATCCTTATCCATTTCAATGTCAAAATGCTGAGTTTCTTGTATGATGCCACGTCGATGTTACCCTAAATAGACTGTAAATACATACAACTATATTTTATTATAACACTTAAATGCACATTAATTATTTTTTTACTTCACTTAGTCCTTTTTCCTAATTTTTTTTTCAGCAACTCATGCTGACAAAATACGTTTAATTAAAATATTATTTTGATGTTTTACTTATCAATTTATTTTTAATTTAGTACTTTAATGATTTTATTTTTAATTTTATTACTCACTATCAGTCCATTCTTTATTTATTTTCTTACCCATCTTACCCATCTAAATATTATTATTTTTGGTATTTCACTAATTTAAATGTTAGTACATTTAAGCTAAATTTAATTACAAGTTTGTGAGATTAAATATGTTAATATACGGTTAGATTAGTAAGGAACAAAAAATAACGTTATGATGAGTGAAAGCCAAATTAAAAATAAAAATTAATAAGTGATGAAATTAAAAATTAATTAATAAGTAATAGACTAAAATAATATTTTATATTTTTATTATATTAAACTTTTGATATGGATAATAGTTAGTGTTCAAAATTTCAAATCATTTATTATAGTATTTTGAATAAAAATTTTCTCTCAGATATACAAGTGATGCAAGATCATAAAATGATTACAACATATATGGGACAAAAGGGACTGATCATTCATGTTTGCCATATGTTGGGGTGTTCGAAACATTTTTCTAAAATGAGGAATTTCATATTCCACACATATCCATATTTGTATGCACCAGCTTCTCAGTGTCACAGGCCAAACATATGCTGTTTCCTTCACTTTTTTTGAGAGTACATTATATTGTCATCTTTCTCAACATTGGAGGCCTCTAACTATTGTCATGTGAAGAGAGAGGAGGTGCATATATAAAGATTTTTGGAAGTATTGAATTAAAATTGATTATTTTATATAGTGATGATTACTTTTATTTATCAACTAAAAAAAAATATTAAATTAGTCTTTTTTTTATATATTTTATGATAATTAGGTTCCTCATCAATATATCGTAATAAATTAGTTTATTAAAAATTTTATTTTATATAAAATTAATATCTTATTCATCTATATATAAGAACTAATTTTATATAAATTTAAATTTATTAAAGACTAATTTAATACAATTAATTTATAAAAAATTAAATTATCACCCGCATAAAAATAAACGGCTAATTTTATATTCTATGGATAAGACTTGATAGTTTACATGTCACATGCGTCTTAATTTATTGAGTGAGATGTGTTATGATGACTTTGGTTTCAGTCATTAATAGTCATTTTTTAAGGACCGTCATCTATATAAAAGTAAATTAGTTTGATTGTTATTTTAGTATTTTAATTATTAATTTTAAATATTTTCTTAATAAATTTTATTTTAATTTAGTTTTTAATTTATGCCATATTCATATTTATTTTATTATACTTATCAGAGACAATTTTAGAACACCGGAAAAAGTTTTAAAAAATATTTTGAAATACTACAAATAGTTAAGAAAATTGAGAGATTAATATGGTACAAATTAAAAATTATAAAGGACTGAAAAAAAATATTAAGGAATCAAATCAAAATTAATTAAAAAATTAGTTAAAGAAAAACCGAAATGAGAGTTGACCCTGAAAAATTAAATAAAACTCATTATTTTTTTAGAAATTTGTCTATGTGCATGTATTTAATGTGATTGTAAATTGCGAAAGCGAAACGATAGTGATCCAAAGATATATAGTTTGTTCGTATTAACTACAATGGCACTGTTAATATATAATCATATTAATAACAGTATAATTTTATTTGAAGAGTAGGGTGATAATCTTTTTTTTTTTTAAATAACAAGAGAGTTATATATTAGAAATTTAAGAAATATAATAGTGCGAGGATCAAATTTTGGTATATATATATATATATATATAATCTTTGGTACATTCTGTATCAATGTACCTAATTATAATATAAGAACATAATTGTAATAATATTATTTTTTGTTGATATTATTATAATTATATCTATACATTATAACAAGATGTACTTAAAGTTGTAAGTATACCAAACCAAAAATCACGCCATATATATACATATATATTGGTGATGAACTATAAAAAGAGGAAAAGCATCGAAGTTCTTGGTCTCTTAGATATACTTAATTAAGAAGTAATTTAATTAGGCAATACAAGGTTACTAATTAACTAGTTTATCTGCGTAATGTAAGTGTAAGTATTAGTAAAAAAAAAAATTTAGTAACATAATATGAAATAAAGAAATATAATAAATTAAAAAAAATTCATAAAATTAGTTATATAATATTAGTGAAAGAGAAGTGATGATAATAGGCTCATAGAGAGTACACTCTTATAAACCATTCAATTATATATTATTTTATTTTATTTTAATTTTAAACCATGTCAAATTATATTTATAATATCTAATAAGAAACTTTAAGAAACATTTGATTAATTAATTCATTATTTTCTTGTTAATTTCAAAAAGTATACAAACTCCAACTAATTCCCAATTTAAGAAATGGTTAATTAGTTTATTATTTTTCTCTTTCACTCTAAAAAATTTTCAAATTTTAAAAATTAATTCATTAATTTTTTCATTCACTACAAAAAAGTTATCACAATTTATAAAATTCTCAATTTGAAGAGGTAAGTAATTAATTCATTAATTAATTACTTCAATTTTTTATTTGTTAACTACAAAAAATTTACGTAAATTGATAACTTTATTATTTTTCTCGTTAACTATATAAAATTTATGCACTTTAAAATATTTTTAATACATGAATAAAAAATGTGAAAGTCATAGCATGAAAAGCTTAAGAGTTTAATTAACAAAGTCTCTCATTTGTCAACAGAACTTTTACATTAAAGAGAATTTACTTTGCTTAGATATAATAAATTATAAATAATTGGTTGCATTATAATTAATAAATTAGAGGACAATTATTGTTGTTGGACAATAGAAACAAGACAATTAAAGACGAAATAGCAACCTCAAAAAATTTGTGTGTCCAAAAATGATTATGGTCATAAGTCATACAAAAAAAGAAGATTCGAAGATTGCAATGAAAGCAAGAAATCTTAGTTGGAAGTATATATATAGTTCTATGTATCAGGCAATAATAAGAAGAAAAATAAGTACAAAAGCATAAAAAATCTGGAGATCATAATATATATAATCATTTACGTCTCAATACATCTGAATTTCTTGTATTTGAAGAGAGAAATTAATGAGTGTAGTTAAAGAGGGAAATATTTAATATAATTAGAGAGAGAAAATTTTAAAATATTCAATATTATTAAAAAGAATTTTTTAGACCTTGAGAGTAATTAGGAGAAAATTTTTGGATCTAATAATAATGGTAACAGATTAAAGTGATACTCATCAGTCAAATGGATTGCCATTAACATTGATAATAATGATTAGGGTGGATAAGAGAAATATTTATAATATTTTTAAACATTAAAAAATTCTGTATTAATTACTGTTATATATATTTTGAGAAATAAAACTTATTTTTTGAAATTAAAATTTCACTTAACTGTTATATAATAAAAATATGATTACATGACAATATATGAATAACAATAATAATTATTGATCAATATTAGTATTACAAATGAACTACTGAAAAAGACGAAGTTAATTATTCTTCTTAGCAGTTTATGAATTAATATATCATTTTTTCAATCAAACTTAATTTTGTCAAAATATTTAGCTCTAAACTTTAAACTAATTAGTCAAATATACATACATACATATATATATATATATATATATATATATGACTATAAAGTTAAATTTTCATTCAATCTAATCTCTAACTATGCCAATATATCATTATAATTTTGCATAATCAAATAATGAACAGTGTGTACCAATTTGTTATCATGCATGTATGATTTTGTTATTTGTATGCTATATTATTTTAGTCAATCAATTCAAAGCAAAATCAAAATAACATAAGCTTCACATTTTTTTCTTAGAAAAAAAGAGGACAACATTAAGTAAAGGTTCAAGAGTAATAATTTATTCATATTTGTATGAAGATTAAATTATGAAGAGGAAAATAATACGTATACTCCTTGACAAAGTAAAAGAAAATGCCTCAAACTATAGAGCCACTTATGTAATATGATTAGTTTCACTTGCTGCCATATAAATACAAAACTAATTATTTGCTAAGGAACTAGTTATTAGTGGTTTGTCTCTATCTTTTTATCATTGAAATAGTTTCACGACTTGAAAATTTGAAAAGATAAATGGTAATAAGAAAAGAAAACTTGTAAAAATAATATGTTATTTACAACTCTCAAGAAATGGCCTAATGATGAAATATAAACATATTTAATGTTGAATTAGGCCCACTATCATAAACATGAAATCCAGCCTTGCCAACTTTGTTTTTTTAAAAGCTTTTAATGTAAGATAAAAAAGGGACCATATAGTAAACTCACACGTGATTGGTAGCTAGTAATAATTTCTTACATATCTAAGTGTTCAAAATAATTAAGAACTTTACTAACTATAAAAGGTCAACAAACCATTTAATGCCAGATGCATGTTTGAATTTAAAAAATAATTTTTAACTTTCAAAAGTAAATAACTGTTAAAAAAAAAGAAAAAAATGTATTAAATTAATATTTTACTTTTATACTTTGTAATAATTAAGTCATTTATAAATTAATTATGATAAATTAATTTTTAAAAAATTTTATTTTATGTCAAATCAATCACTTATTCATTTAAACGAAATAATTATTTTTATATAAATTTAAATTTTTAAGGAATTAATTTAACACAAATAATTTATAAGAGACTAAAATGTCATAAAATATAAAAATGATGGGTCAATTTTATACTTTTCTCACAAAAAAATATTTCAAAGTGTTATTTTTTTCTTTAAAAATAGAATTAAACATAGAGAATATCTTTTGGAAGTTTTAATTTTTTATGAAACTAAGAAGAATACTTTGAGAGAATATAATTTTTATTCAAAGCATTATGATAATTTTGATGAAAATACAAAACAGACTTTGAGATAACAAGTTTCATCCAGATAAATATTGTTTATTATTTTCAAAAGTTGTTTTTAAAAATAATTTAACAAAAATATTCTGAAAAACATAGAAACAAAAAAATAAAAAATAAAAACAGGCCCTAAGTTACAGAATCTTTGTAACTTTGTTTTGATCTAAATATTATCAGAGCATTACTGAAAAATGATGCTAAAATTTTGTCGCCATTAAGATTTATTTAATAACTTATTATTAATTTGACACAGTGATCAGAACTGTCACACCGTCGTCACCGACCTCACATTTGTTTTAAGATACATTATTATTTCGGACTGCTAATTAATTAATCATCACCTTTTAATATTTCTGTTAGTAAAATAACCAAAAATTTGAATTCAATTTTCACTATAACAAATTATTTTGAATTCATAATTAACAGTTTTTTTGGGTAAAATGAACTTATACTATATATATATAAGTACCATCCATGGTGAATATTACCAATTTCCAAATAAATTACTGAATGGGTAACTTTCAATTTTATATTAACCATTATATAGGAATATTTTGAGAATTATCATATCATATGTCATATGTTTATGATCTTATTTTAGATTTTATGATACATCTAAAATCTCTTTTTTTTCTCCCCCCCCTGTTACACTAATATTTGAGGCATCTATTTTCTTCTGGTCAATAATTTGAGGCATCTATATTATATAAGATATAATTATTGAGGTAGATATACACGACTGTATTATAAAGAATTGTTGAGCAAATTAATGATTTAGTTCTAATAAAAGTATTTTTTTCCTTATTTTGATCATCTAATGAACAGATTTTCAATTTAATCTTTCAAATTTTTTTGCAATTAAAATGGTCCTTCATTAAACAAAATTTTCAAACGCATAAATAATAAAGTAAATTACTCTTCTCTATTTTGAAATATGCTCAAATATAGTACTCTTATTAATTTAAATATATATACTTACATCTTTGAAAACCAAAATATTTGTAAGAATAAACATGGATTTTGATTAAAAATATTTTTAAACTTTTATTTCAATGATATTCATTATGTTGAGATTTATAAATTTAATTTATTTCAAGGTTTTATTCTATTTACACCAATAAACTTATGCTTATGAATATCTATTTAAAATGCATGTTATTCTTCATAAATTAGTTAAATTTAAAAGTTATCTCGTGATGTTTTATGTTTTTTTATAATTTATTTTGTTACTAAATAACTTTACAAGCTAAATTTTTAAAAAATTGATTATTTTATATTGGTTATATATATATATATATATATGTATGTATAAAGTACTTGTTGTATTATATAGATGACATTTATAATGATGACTTGATTAAAATGAATTTATTTAATGTAACTTATATTTTTTTATAAAAAATAAGAGTATTGTACATTTCCTAAAATATTTTTTAAATTTAAAATAAAAATATCTAGAAAAAGGTATTACGATAGTGAAAAACATATAACTCGGAGATAAGAATATCCCGCGAACAGACCACAACGTAAAATACACAAGCGAACGAGGTGTCGGTGAGCGACAAGGAGTAAGTGAGGTCATTATCGTAATTAACGTGGAAAATAGTGGCAACTACGCAAGTACTCTGCAGCATATATATATATTAAAAAATGCTTGGGCTTCGCAATCTAATTGTAATTTCCCGCGGCTTTAAACACGGCCTTGCTTTTGGCTTTTTCTTCTCTCTCTCGCTCGACATTACAATTTCTTTCTTTTTTTTCTTTTCCAGGAAAAAAGAAAAAGAAAATTCAATTTCTCGTTAATCCTCTCAAGAATTGTTCTCACTCTGGCAAAGAAAAATTCGAAACCCGTGAACTCAGTGTTCTACGGATGCTTCTCTCTCTGTCTCTCTCTGTGTGTCTCTATCTTTCTCGCTTTCTGTATTCACTGAATCACTCACTGAGCTAATGAAGCTTCAGATCTCTGGCTGATTCGATCCGAAGAAGAAGAAAAAGGATTAATGGAATCGAGAAGATGAAGTTCTACATATCAGCAAAGGGCATTAAGAGAGTCACGATATCCAACAGCGCCGCCGGCAAAGGCTCGCCCAAGGCGACGGCGGCCACCGGTTCCGCCGCCTCCGGTCGCCGGTTTTCCACCAGGACGCTGCTTCCGGTGGTGCTGCTGCTCGGGATCGTATTGCCGTTCCTCTTTGTAAGGTTCGCGATTTTGGTTCTGGAATCCGCTTCTGTCTGCTCCTCTTTAGGTGATTCTGGTTTCTCTAATCTCTACTACACTACTTGTCCTAATTGTTTTCAGTTTTTTCCAATTTCTGGAAAGTCATTTACTAGTCTATAGTTCAGTAAATGAAGAAAAAAATTTTCCTATTAAAAATGTGAATATTCTTTTGCAATTTTTATATGTTTTAATTATATTTTTCAACCAATATATTGGAAATGAATACTTTAAACAAATTAAGATGATAAAGTTTATTAAAATCCATCCTCTGGAGAATTTAATAATTATTACATGTAAAATTTTACTCACTATAACTGTTTTGTAAATACGGGAATTTAATTATTTCGTCAGTAGCGTGAAGTGGAAGCTGTTCATTATCGATTTTTATCGTTTCTTATGTGAAGTTTTAAAGAATTAGCTGAAATTTTGGGAGAAGGGGGAAGCTTGGTTTGCGTTTCACTATGATCGTAATTTAGTAGGAAGTGGAGAGTAGGTTCTAGCATCTGCCGTTAATGAGAAATATATAAATTTTTAAGGTACAAACTACAATGTACTGAATACTAGACGTACAACGAAATCAAACCATGAGATTAATTGCAACATAATTTTCGAGCCTATTTTTTAGTGCCTTTTTTGTTGGAAATTTATCCTCTGGGCCCACACAATGACCAGGCAATTTTTTCTCATTTGCTTTTTTCTTGTGATTTTGTTTTTTTAAATATATTAGGTTTTTTACGCACTATGATCAGATGGTTTTGTATACTTATAAAATGTCCAAGAGAAAAGTGAGCGTGAAGTGTGAAGTTATTTCTTGAAAAGGTTATAACAGTATTCGTCGAAATGGTAATCGCAGATTGTGTGGGATGGAGGTTTTTCAGCGGGAGTGACGCATCTCTGGTGAGTGTTCAGACTCTAATTACAAGACTACCCTTCCTCAAAATTTCTCATTTGGTTCTTTATCTGAATTTTCCTTTTCATGTTTGAATCAGACAATTCTAGAATATTATTTGTGATATGTGCCAATGTTTATTGATAAAATTTTATTCATTAAGTTAATTAATCAAATAATTTAAAGACTAGTTGCTTATAAGTAACAAATACCCTAATAATATTGTAAAATAGCTTTTGGCCAAAAAAAATATTGTAAAATAGCTGGTTTGAATTATGTAATAACCGATCAAGGACTTCATTTATATTTTTGTAGATAGAGCTTAAGTATGAATGATCTTTTGCGTGATATAGCTTGAGTTTTCTTTTGCTAATATTATGGCTGGATTATTATACTAATATTTAGCGCAAAAAGAAATTTTGAACCTTCATGTATAGCACATTTAAATCTTAAATATGAGTTAATTTCTTGCCTTTTCTGTTTAATATATCCTGTTTTTCTTTCTTTATCTTTCTTTAATGAATATCAACACCAACTTTGGAAAAAAAAAAATTTTAAGCTGTTTTCTCATTGTGAGATTAACTTTGAATTCTGCAAGCTCATCTTTTTATTTGCTTTATGATCTGGGTGATCCTCTGTTATTCCTTAAGCTGATTTTTTAGGAATAATGAACCCACATAATATAGGGTGACATTGCTGTTTTTTTTTTTCCAAAAAAGTTGTGCCTTAACTATTAAGATACATAAAATACAAATGTAGTAACTTCCCAGTTAATTGTTCTTTTATTGTCTTACTATTACCATATTCATAAAAAAATTCTGTAAATTAAGTTTCAAATAAACAATACATCTAATCAACCTCAATAAGAAAAAGGGAAAGAAAAATTTCAAACAATGTTTCTTGTTAAACTCGCCAAAAAATTAAAAAGGCATTTCTGCCCTACAAATTTTATAGTGCAGTTTTCAATTGGCGCATCTTTGGCTTCTGGGGGCTGTCGGTTGTCACTCTACAAGTTGCATTTTCGGTACACGTGTCCAGTTGTACTGCAATAATGTTTATCCTCTTCTACTTTTTCTGAAAGGAACATCAATGATGCATCCAATAGTAATAATTGGCCTGTAAGAGCTATCTCCACTATAATTTTGACTGCTTCCACGCGTCTTCGTGGACCCAATATTCTATTCGCACTGTACATCTATTCCGTGGAAGCATCAAAATTAGTAATGGCCATATATCTGTGAGATGACGTAGAAAGCTTTATCTATACGTGTCAGTGGAAACAACGACTGTGATAAATTGATTGATAAACTAGTTTTTTGTTTTTACTGTGGTAATATATGTACATGAAGAAACTCAGAGACGATCTGACTAGAGCACTACTCGAGGCAAAGGATGCTAATGTTAATGAAAAAGGAAGCGAGTCATTCAACGAGCTTGTGAATGATATGATGTCAGAAGGACAAGACCTTAAGGCATTTGCTTTCAAGACCAAAGCCATGGTAAATAAAAATTACTGATTCAGTATGTATGTATTCGCTGCTTGTCTCTATGAAAATGATGTTTCCTTTTTTGTTTCTTTAACCTTTCAATTCCTTTTAACAATCTTACTTTCAGAGATAGATATCAATGTATTTGATACACATTAATTTCGAAGAGAAGTAGAGAGGATTCAATTTTGAACAATCCTGGGTCAGTTTCTTCATTTAGTAAGTGTGAGAAGCCGATGCAACTAAAATGAGGAATATAATACAGTTGAGATCCAAAACGCACACTCACAAGTGATTTTCTCGACCATACACTCTGATTGGAAGTCCATATACAGACTACAAGGTACCAATCAGAAGTGTGCAAAATGTAAAATTTAATAAATAAAACAATTTAAAGGATTGGTTAAGCCTCTAACACTTCAAAAGGAAAAAAATAACCTTTATCTACATATAAATGTTTGACATAAAAAATAATGTTTCCTGTTTCTGTGTTATTGATTAGATGTTCAGAACTATTTTTCCTAATACTCGAGGACTTTGAATAAAGTTGCCGGAAAATGAGTATAAGATTGGAAAAAAATGAAAAATAGAACAAAATATAAACCTCATGTGATTGTTTTGTCCATTTCTTTATGCGGATGGATTTATTAATTATACTAATTTTCATTTCAGACTTTTGATATCAGTTCTGCACATTCCAATATTAATGTCTATTATGTAGATAGCAATGGCTGTAGTGTTCAAAGGATGGTCACAAGGCTATAAAGATCATGTTATATGCAATTCATTTGTTTTTATTATTTAATAGGATAAGCTTTATGAGGAAAAAGAGGCACAAATTGCATTGTGCTCTAGTACTGTTTCTGTAAGTGGGATTGCTTCATGACATTGTTTGCCAATAAGCCATAGTTTCTTGCGAGCTAAAGACTCTTGTGGATGACAGCTCTTCATGTAAGGTTTACTCTTCTGAACTAAACAATTTCTTCTATTCATTTTGCAGCTATCACAGATGGAGCACAAGGTGCAATCAGCCAGACAACAGAAGTCTGTTTACTGGCATTTAGCTTCACATGGTATTCCCAAAACTCTACATTGTCTCTCTCTGAAGTTAGCTGAAGAATATGCTGTAAATGCCATGGCACGATCTCGTCTCCCTCCTCCTGAATACGTGTCTCGCCTTGTTGATCCTACTTTTCACCATGTAGTTCTCATAACTGATAATGTCCTTGCTGCCTCTGTTGTTGTCACCTCTGCAGTTGAAAATGTAGCCAACCCTGAAAAACTAGTTTTTCACATCGTTACTGACAAGAAAACTTACACTCCTATGCATGCATGGTTTGCTACCAATTCTATTAAATCAGCAGTAGTGGAAGTTAGGGGATTACACCAATATGACTGGTCTGAAGAAGTAAATGCTGGTGTTAAAGAGATGCTGCAAATTAATCATCAAATTTGGAAGCACTACCACAACAATTTTCAAGAAGACCTCGACCATAGTCCAGAGCTAGAGAGATATTTGGGAGTTTTAAGGCCAAGCAGCGTTTCTTTGATGAATCATCTCCGAATTTATATCCCTGAGGTAATTAATTATTTTTTTAGTAAATACACTTTTAATTTTGAAAATGCTTTAGTCTTTGGATTTATAATTTTATACAAGTTAGTCCATTAAAGTTTGTAACTCATCACACGTTAATGCTTCTAGTGGGCCAAATTATATATTTACTCTACTCTGAGGAACTAATGCCTATAGGGGAATGAATAATGAATTCAAGAGCTAAAGCGTAAGGAGTTATGTTTTTCAAAGACCAAATTGTATATTAATTTTACTCTTTTTCTTTTCGGGTAGCCCTCTGATTGGCTAGTAGCAAGTCTGAAATGCTTGGTCATAATAGTTTTATCATCTGATTTTTCTTTTTGGACCACCACAGTTGTTTCCAGATCTCAACAAGATAGTATTCTTGGATGATGATGTTGTAGTACAACGTGACATCTCTTCTCTGTGGGAACTAGACCTTCAAGGCAAAGTCAGTGGTTCCGTATTCAAGTCATGGTGTGGAAACGGAGACACCTGTTGCCCTGACAGTAAATATACAAACTATTTGAACTTCTCCCATCCTTTCATTTCATCCTACTTTGACCATGATCAGTGCGCATGGCTCTATGGCATGAATGTATTTGATCTTGAAGCTTGGAGGAGAACAAATATCACGGAGACTTACCATCAATGGTTGAAATTTGTAAGTACATCTGCTTGCACAGTGTTTTCTTCTTGGATTTTCTCATGTATGAAGATGGACCTAGCAAGATGAGGTTTACTTCACATTTCTTCTTTCAAAGGTTGTCTCATTCTAAGCAATGCACAACGGATTTTGAAAACATTTATGAAACTTGTTGCAGTAAAACTCTATTTTGGTCTCCCAATGACCTCTTTAGTATTTATTAGCTACCTCAAAGATTTCTTGTGTCTCTTTAGTACCCAAAAGTTTAATTTTGGTTTCAACCCTGTTCAATATTTGCTCGTCAGGAAATTGTGTATTATCACTTAGTATCTCTGTAACGACAGAATCCGAACATAATTAGACTTTCAACTTCAAGAACTAAAGTGATATAGAAAGTTTTTTAAATAAGCTAATTGATGTCATTTGGAGAACCAAAATAGGATTTTGCTCAACATTTTATTATGAACTATTAGAAGCAAAAATTAATCGGAGTCAAGCACTGTAATACATTTTGTTTGCGCATCTTTTCTTTCAGATAAATGGCTAATGTTTTAGCTGTTCCCTTCTTATTGTCATGATAATTTTATCTGAATATTTCTTGTATTCACAGAACCTCAAGTCTGGGTTAGCATTATGGAGTCCAGGAGTGCTTCCACCTGCCTTGATTGCTTTTGAGGGTCATGTTCATCCTGTAGATTCAACATGGCTTGTCACTGATTTAGGTTATCGCTATCAATCAGAAGAAATTAACTCTGAGAGGCTGCACTCTGCTGCCGTTGTCCACTTTAATGGCCCCGCGAAGCCATGGCTTGAAATTGGATTCCCACAGTTTCGGAGTTTATGGAATAGATATGTAAATTTCTCTGATAAGTTTATTCGGAGATGTAGAATTACTTGGTGAAGGGACTAAGTTCTTTCACCGCTAATATTCATTTTAGACTAAATTCACTTTGATCCAGAACAAAATCACCAATTTGAGTTCTGTCATCAATTTTCAATGACAAAACTCAAATTAGTGATATTTTCAAAGGACCAAAATGTGAATATAGTCATTTGAATCAGCTATACTGAATGCATCAGAGGGAAGAAGGTTTTGCCTTCAGTCTCTGATTTATACGCTCAACACAGAATGATGTCAGCTATTCCATGTCCATATATAGCAAATTGGTGAAGCCACCACGCAATACCTAAAATTGAAAACACTATACTATCTTAAAGTTCAGGGATATGAGCTTCGTGATTCTAGTTTTCCGATTGCTGTAAATTACTTGATTGAAAATGCTTTTATACATGGGAAAATTGCTTTAATTGTATAGCATTCTAGTTCATTTCTTGGTTTGAAATTCTACAGTTGTACAGTTCTTTGGGAGATCTCTGAGAAACACTTTATCACCATTCACCATGTAGCTTATTAGTTCATCTCTATTTTCTGAAGTGCTTATTCCGGAAAACACTAATCACTTTCGGTCTAGCATATACCTAAAAGTTTAAGTCGTGAAAGGCTATAAATAGTTTAAGTATAACTCAATACATTTTTCACCCCAAAACTTAGAACTCGATCTATGGATAAAATATGTCCAAGTCTACCCATATTGTGTTTAAATTTAATGTATTTTATTTGGATGAATGTATAGAAACTTGAATACAAGATAGAGCCTTAAGATTAAGTTTTGTATGGAAAATAGTCTTTTGTGATAGCACACCTATAAGGAGTGAATATGTGCCTAAGATAAGATAATTCAATTTCTTTTTGAATTTTAATGATCTAAAATCTATTTATGAAAGTTTTGTTAAGGTGTTTGTGCTTGAAAATTAATCTTGAGTGAAATGACTCAGTGAATGAAAAATATTTTAAAAAGCTTCTAAGGAAATAGATATTGACAATTTATATTGGTTTGAATAATCTTAATTTTATATCTAATCTCTATAAATTTTTACTATGATAGGATTTTGATCCGAATAATTTTAAACTTTTACAACAATTGGTTTTAAAGTGTTCATCCTTAACATAATGTTTATAATAACCTCAAACTATTTCACTTGAGTTTTAATTTAATTTACTACTAAATGACTTTTACTCAAGAAATATTTAAGTAGGAAATAATATTTGAAATTTCCTTTATAAAAAGGGTTACAGTTAAGCATGATCAATGTAGGCTTTTGAAAACTAAACTTAGGGTCCTGAAATGAGGTGCAAAAAAATAATTCCAATATAGCTCTTAAATCTTATCTCTTTTTCACATTTCTTGCTTGCATATCCTTGTGCAGAGCTTGATGACTATTGCAATTCTAATTTGAGCACTCTTTAATGCAAGAGAACAATGGACACTGATATGGAGGAGGATGTCAAGCTTTTCAGATCTGCTATGGAGGCTTGTGTGCTATTGTTCTACATCAGCTTTTCTTGTTCAAAGTAAAGGTTTCTATCCAAAAGTAATTCGCAAAAATAGAAGCTGATCTTCAGAAGTCAAGCACACAACATTCATTTCTTTCTCTTTTTGTCATCTGGACCAAGAAGGATGAAGATGTGATTTCATAATTTTTACTTTGTCTGTTGTCTTTATTTGTTTTGTCTCTTTCTCATAAAGTTTGTCTTCTTGAGTAAAAAGTGTAGAACCAGCAATTGTGACTTTGCTTTTTACGTTTTCTGATATTGGTTGAAAGTAGTGGGCTGCACATTGTACTTTTTATGGGTGTTGCCTTTTTCTTTTTGTTTTGTCATGTTATCTAAGTTAGTTGGGCTTTTGGTTAAAAAAGATTTGCACTTTGAAAGAATTGATTCAATTTAATATGAAATAAAGAATTAGGCTTAAGTCATAGCATATTGGATAAGATAAGTTAAACTTATTTTAGAAAAGTGTTTGAGCTAATTATAACATTCAAATGAGTTTATTATCGTCAAACACTTTATTGGGCCTTGTGAAATCTTTGGGCCAACATCCTGAAGTTCTTCCTTTTGATTGTAATTGATTTTGTCATTAATTAATATTCAGCTATTTCATTGCGTAGTTTAACAAGCTACCATTTATAGTGGTCCATGGCTGCAAAAGGTTAAACTAACATATTGTATCTCATGAGGCAGAAAAATTGAATAGCTTCTAAAGCTCTCAATTTTAAACATTAGAAACTACTTGGTCTCATATTTAAAGAAAAAATTTATTGAGTACATACATACCTTTGCAACAGAATACATATCTTTGTCGGTTCTACTATTCCATGCAGTTTAGACTAGAATCACAAGATAAATTCCGATCTCTCTCACAACAAAACTACCATTCATCCAAAACCTCTTTGAGTGAAACCTTTTTTTGTGTTTTATGTTTTCTTTTTCTCTTTCTTAAAACTCCTTGTATTGCTCTCAAATAAAGAGTGAATTTTTTAGAGTAGAGATTGTTTTCCTAAATGTGTTATGCCTTTTTAATTTTCCTTTTTTAAAAAAAAATTTAATAATTGTTAGTTATGATCCTTCTAGATATTGACAATTTAAATTTAGATTTTCCAAAATTCAAATATTTAAAAATTTGAATTCATCCTTCTAGAAATTGAAAATTTTATGTTATTAATTAATAAGTCTAGGTCATTCTGGGTTAAACCATTTTGGGCAACTCATTTTCCAACATTTCCCACTAGCACATAATGGGGTGAACCACATAAAATCTTTTATTACTCTTGGACATTTAGACTAGGTGTTTTGTCATGATCACTCAGGCACAACATTTGGGAGCTCTAATACTAGAAAACTTATTATAGGACTAGCATAAGAGACTATAACCTTCATATATGCATTACGCATATAATAATGTTCCTTAAATGCCCTAGATTTACCTATATACACTTCACTCATGGCAAATGTAGCCTTTGCCAAGTATAATTTTACTCAAATTGCCTTTATATATGCATAGTATCCATACTTATGATGTCATTAAAATAACTTTATAACGGGCATGCCTAAGACATTATTAGCATAATTGTGTATATGGTAATCTTCCTTTCACCTATATATCATTTAGACATGAATCAACTGCTTTCCTATGAATACTCCTTTAGGTTGAATTATCATAACCATAGGATATACACTAAAGAGCAAACACTAACTCGTTTCCTCATGATATTGTTAGAGTTATAAGGGTATCAATGAAAGGATTTATTCTTTTTTGAGATTCACACAACAATGAAACAGGGATTTATTCACTTGCTTCTTAATTACGGTCATTAAGTACATGCAGTATGAATTGCATAACACATGTCTCATCTTTGCTCGCTCCTCATGAATACCAAAAGTGGTTGCTAGTGTGAGAAAACCAACCTCATCAACATGTACAACATACTATTATTATGTATATGATATCTATAATTATGGCATAATATATCTCTTTAATAAACAATTAAGTTGTATATAGGCATGATAATCTGTATTATATGTATACCATGTGACTTTACGTCATCCTCATACACATATCTAAGTATAAGTTATCAAGGGATCAACTGATTTCTTTTGCATAGAAATACATTATAGACTAATACTCTTAAATGCTATTGCATTCTTCACATTTTGTTGTTAATGTGCTTGGTGTTGTTATAATAATTAAGGTTAGGTGTATAGGCTATAAATACTTGACTATCACAATTAATCAATATTTGACTCATTGTTCTAACAATGATCCCTAAGTGTTTAATAAACGTTTTCTGCCATATATCCTTTTGCATTGTTGTAAACATACAATAAACTTTGCTTCCATAATGAATCCTTTAAATGTATGTCTAGCTCTTTCTACTCTAAAATATAACTCATTCACTTGGCAAGAACATATATCTCAAGGATGATTTTGCTTCAGTTTATGTTAAGAATCACTTTCTTAATTTTCAGAATGCACAACCATTAACACATTATAAGTATCTTTGAATTCTCTTAATAGCACAATAATGCTTTAAACTAGAATCTATATAATACTAGTTCTTAAGGTCAATTGCTATTACATATCTAACATTAATACATCATTTTATACATTAAACTGCCAACAACGCAAAAGTATGGGACTTCATTGATAATTATCATTTCAAATTTTGTTTGATGAAACATCTTACAACTTGGACTCACCTTTTGCTATAGGGTTATCAATAGGTTTACAATCTTTCGTAGTGAGTTGCTTAAGGACTTTCTAGATATAATTATCTTCTAAAATTGTATTTATTTATTTTTTTGAGCAATTCATTTGGATATCAACTCTAAAATTAAAGTCTATTTTACCCTATTCTTTATCTAAGAAATCAAGCACTACAACAAAAATGTCTAATACTTGTAGTTTAAATCATAGCTAGAACTATTACCTAGGGGTAAACAAGTGAAGCAAAATGCATTACATGCGGTTTCACCAACTGCGGGTAATGCACAATATAGCTACAGTTCAAACTGCTACTAATTACACAGCAATGGTTTTAACCACGACCATTATTTGAATTTTTTGTTTTATTTAAATTTTTTTTCTTTTACACATGCTTAGTACAATTTAACTTACTTGGTACAATGTATTTTTAACCAGTAAATGAAACCAATTATAATCCAATGTAACATTCATAATGTTGTTAACATTATCTTTAAACAAGAGTCTATTATAAAGCTTTTATCTACCACAATCAGAACATATGATCTTTCAACAATAAGACTCATAGCATAGTAATATCTTACACGAGGTACAAGAACCATAATATCATCTATAACTAGGTCATAAATACATGTTAATATAATAAAACTAATGAGTATCATGCTCAGAAAGTTCTGGAGAATGATTTATTACTCTTAATTGATGCCCATTGCTTGATCATGTACCTAAAGTATAATATAAAAATTAGTAGTAAACATATGGAAAATATATGACAAGACATAATTTGTGTAATATATAAAAAGCAACTATAATGAAAGGATTAAGAATATTATTAGTGATGTTTAAAGTGCAACAATATCAGGAGGCAGTTGACTTTGAAAGTTTTGCATAAAAAACCCATCATTGTCTCAAATCTTTTGTTTTGATCTTCAAACCTTCTAGTTTAATCTTCAAATTTTCTATCTTGGTCTTCTATCTTTCTACGTTGGTCTTCTAACTTTCTATTTTGTTATTCTATGACAGATCTCATTTGGAGGACTTGATTTTGTAAATTTGTATTAGAAGGACTAGATGAGTTCATTCCACTACAAGAACGGGAGGGACATCCAAACACTTGAGATGGTGATGGACCCAATCCCATTCCTCGAACACAACCCTCATGCTCTTGTCTTCCTAATGCAAAGGCTAAGGAATCATCCATTGATATTTCTTGGGATACAGACATTGAACTAGATTCGTGAGCAGCTATCTTTTTTTGCATGTACCAAATCAATTTACACTTACACTTACACAAGCAAAACAAAATACAATAATTTCCATGTCCAAGACAAATTGGTGAAAACTTACACTAATTGCTCTAGCCTCATCACTCACAAACGACCCATATCAACTTGCTTATGGGTGGTTGTCCATACTTCTTCTCAACTAACTAGACGATCTAACTCCAACTCCTATAGTTAAGAAGAAAATAATGACATATACTGGCAGTGTATCTAGAAGGGAGGGATGAATAGGTGCTATTAAAATTTTAAAATTAAAACTCTATTTTGAAAATTTTAGTTAACTGAAAAATTTACAGTAAACTATAATTCACAATAAACAGTTGACTAAAATAAAATATAGTCGAATGAATTTTTCAGTAAGACATTCACTTTACCAAAAGAGAAGAAAAGATAAGAGAGTTAACTAAAAATATTTTTAGATAGCTATAAATTGCAATAAACAGTTAACTATAATAAATTAAAGTTGACTGATCCTTTTAGTTAGTGAGTTCATCGTGACAGCAGGAAATACAGTTAATTATAAATATTTTAGTGAATTGAATTTCTTACAAAGAACAAATGAAAGAAGGAATCAATTAACTATAAAATTCTAAGTTAACTGAAAAATATACTAAAAGATAAAGATCAAGGAAAGAAAATCAAACGCTCAAGTTTATCATGGTTCGGCCAACCACAGTGCTTACTTCGAGTCCCCTTATCTTCTCTAAGGGATTTTCTACTAAGAAAAGTTTTCTTACACTTTCATAAGGAGTTTTCATGTGTTAACTCCAAACACAAGGTTTTCTACTTCGACCTCAAACTTTACACCAACAACGACCTTCTTCTCCACTTGAGACAGAGGTATACCAATCAGTAAGGAAAAGTTTTATAAACTGTACACAACTAGGTTTTTTTTAACAACTCAAATATGCTTCTAAAAACAGATAAACCAGAGACTAAGCACTAAGAAAGCAAAATTTAAACAATGTTACAAAATGCTTCTTTCTCTTCAGCTTTTTCTCATTTCTGTCTCACTATTTCTCTATGTTCGAAGGCAGTAGCATCATAGTATTTATAGCTTTCTTAGAAAAAGACATTAGTGAGTATTTATTGTAGAAGATATTGATGAAGAGAGAGAGATTTCGTTGCTTCTTCTTTGACTATCATGATGTATAGTTTTTTACTCTAATGGCACGGTGGATCTGAGTTTTGTTGAGGTGCCATTAATGGTTGCTACTAATAGCACTTCTAGGAGACAAGAAGGAGGCACAGGAAGAGTGTGGTAGAGGAAGTTCAGAGAAAACTCTGATGATTTTCAATGCCCAATAGCTTTTGTACTTAGATGAGCTGTCTTCCACTTGTGGGCTGAGATGGGATGAGTTTTTAAATACTCTAGACTTGCTTTTTTGATGTGGACTGAGTCTTCCTTCTTCATTTGATTTGTCATCCATCAAATATGGGTTTTGGGTCATTTCATGTTTTGAGCCAACATATACATGTAATAGAGAAAAGTCTAATTAAATAACTAATAATTGTGATTACCATCTTTGCCTTCTTGCGTGCAATAGTCTTCGTTCCACTAATGTGGTGGATGGTTTGTTTCTTTTTATTTTCCTTATTTTTTTTTAGGCATTTTGCTATTCAATGACAAAAATATAGTCATAAGCTAGTTTCATAAGAACTAAATCAAAAAATTCATATTACTACCTTAGTTTGTGAGCTAAGACGATAATTAACAAATAATGTCCAATGATCTTTATCAATGCCATTGAGAACTTTAGCAATCAATTGCTTATGCGTACAAGTGCCATCACCCTACTTTGCCATAATTCATGTCTTTTTTCTTTCCATTTCAATCCAATAGATTTAAAATTATAGCTCTTATGCATATCATTATTAACTACAAATTTTGCCTACAAAATGCAAGAACACTATTATTAGGGAAACATATGGAAATTATAAACAATTTAAAGGTTTACAACAATTACCTAAATAGTATTCTTGTAGAAATATTCTTTATAATCAGATGGAACTCTTTTCTACTTGGGATAGCTGAGAGGAAACAATTCAAAGCCTCTAACAAGACACCCTAAGAATTTATTTAACAAACCACCACTAGCTCTTGTTGGTTGACCATTGGGGTTCCACTGTAATACAACCCATTCACCGATAGGAAGAGACTAAACATCATTATAAGTTAAAGCTCTTAGCTTCACTATACCATCTTCATCTGTGAACCAATGTTTAGCAAACAAATTTGAGTGTAGTTAAGAAAAACACATTGAAAATTTCAAGCATACGTACCAATAATGTCAACAATCCAAGCTCTCTTGCATGACGGAGGACGTTAAGGTTGTGAAGGTGTTTCAGCTATCTCATCTTCGTCTTCTTCACCAAGGTTTGAAGTTCAGCCAGGTGGAAGTGGAGTACCTTCATGAGTTGGTCTCTTAGTAAGAATGTTTAAGGAAGAAGTATCTTGACTATAAGAGTCACTCTCACTCTCTAATGATGCTCTTTGAGCACTATAAGTGGCACCACAAGAATGTTTAGAACTATTCTGCTTGCTGAAGAACTGTTTCATCTTCAAGAGTCCTATTAAGAGTATAAATAAACATAAGTTAAAACATAGGCAAAATAAACAAATATACAAGATAGATAATAACACAAATAGGCATAAATAAACACCTTGCCAATGGTATATTTTCTTCTTGTAGAAATAACACACCTAAGTTTTGTGGTTCATATGGCTCACATTCATAATATGTGTCGTCATCACAATCTTCCATTTCATATAAGTCACATGGCTTAAGGTATATGGGGACACTCTAATTCTTATCTATCTCATATTTTATGTAATAAATCATTTGAGCCTCTAAAGCTTTGATGTATGGTTCATCATCTTCATGATTACCAATGTGTAACAACCAAGCAAAATTTATAGAAGTGAACCTTAATTCATCAGCCACAATCCTCCTAGGATTAGTTGTATTTTCCTATTTACATTTAAATAAGGTAATTATAAAATGACCGTGATAGTTTAACTCGATAATGTCAACCTACTTTCCATAATATGACATACCCCAAACCGCATATGTGCATCACTACTACTTGCATAACTCTTTGTTCTAAATGTACCAAAGACTCTGCTTTTTTTTTTTTTTAAGCCTTTGGTCTCATTCTAAGATATGAAATTTGAATCCATTAACATTGTACGCACTATAGCGCCTTATGCAACCCATTGGTCCTAATGTGAGTAACTTTAAATTATCTAAATATGACTTATTAATGTCATTTCTTATATGAAATAAACAAGATTGAAATTTTCATTACATTCTAACATACAAAGGTGACAAACATGGAGAGTGCAAAGGTACTTATATGACAAGAGAACTATTCAAGGAATTCTCTATGGACTTTCTTGTCAACCTCAGAAGAAGATCATGTACGATTTCTCAATTTTCTATGCAAGTGGTTCCTAAATTCCTTACAAGGAAAATCAAATGTGAAGATATTGTATGTAGTTATTATATTGTTCTCATAAAACAAATGAAATTTACTTACTAAAGAAAAGGATCAACTTCTCTACAATTAGTTAACACATGTTTGTGTGTTTGCATCTTTTCCATCATAGATAAAGTAAAGTAACTATACCCACCAATGGGTTTTCCAATAGGTGGGAATAAAGTGGAAACCTCAAATGACCTTTCATTAGGCCAATCATCTACACAAGCTAGTTGGTTGAACATAGTCTCAATTACATCTAAATATCAAACCTCATAGGCCATGTAACCTTCAGCTATAGAACCTTCATGTTGAGCCTTGTTACGTACATGAGATTTAAATGTACCAAGATACCTAATGGAAGACAATGAACTATATGTGTAAATTGTGCAAGTCAAAATATATACCACAAAAATTATCAATACACTTATCTCTCAATAGAATACATCCAACGATATTGAATAGAGACTCTTAGCTTGGCTTCATCGACTAGGTATACAATTAAATGAACCATGATTATGAAGAATGATGGTGGGAAAATCATTTCCATGTGACTTAATGTCACAACCATTCTATCCTGTAGCTGGTTAAGTTCTTGTACATTTAACACTATACTACCTAAACGTCTAAATAATGAAAACAAATCTATTAGGACTTCAGTCACTTGCTTAGGAAGTGTCATTCTCATAACCAAGGGTAGAAGTTGCTCTATAAGAACATGTGAGTCATGACTTTTCAATCCACCAATCTTTCTTTGTCTCAAATCAATGCAATGGGAGATGTTGCTTGAGTACTCGTCTAGTACGGTTATATTCTTTAAAATCTTAAGAAAGAGGCACTTGTTTGCATTTATTATTATGAACAATACATGAGGGAATCTAACTTGTTCATCAGGCCAAAGATCAGAACTTACTCTAATTTCTTGTAAGTCTCTTCGTGCATGTATGTTATCTTTTGATTTTCCAAGTTCATTTAGCAAAGTAAATTTGACATTGTCACACATGATTTTTTTTACATGCATGACATCAAGATTGTGGCGTAATAAGTTATTCTCCCAATATGGAAGTCAGAAAAATATACTTTTCTTTCTCCATTGTTGAGTGCCTATTTCAGAATCACCAATTCGTCGACATCTTGAACCTTATCTTTTGATTTCCACTTCATTTCCAAATACCACGTTGACATTCTCAACTTGTTATAAAACATCATATCCATTAACTATTATAGGAGGATTCCTCTTCTCTACTGTTCCATCAAATATATTCCAAGTAAGTTTAAATTTGTGTCTTGAATTCAAAAAGCGACAATCACCCATAAAACACCATTTTTGACTATATGGAAGGCGTATAGATGTCAAGTCAAAATTACAACATGGACAGGCTAACTCAGTATGTGTTCTAAATCACTGATAGTCCACAACACAACTGCATGCATTATAAACTCCTATTTGTTGTAAGAATCAAAAGTTGTAACACTGACATCCCATAACTCTTTTAGCTCTATTACTGAAGTTTGCAAATAGATATCTATATCATTTCCTTGTGTATACTTTCCTTGAATTATCATTGAGAGAATGAATGAACTTTGTTTCATATACATCCAGGGAGGAAGATTGTAAGGGATAAGTATTGCTGGCCATATGTTGTAACTAGTACTTAAGTTGATAAATGGATTACACCCATCAGTGGCTAACCCAAAGTGTACATTCTGAGGTTCTAAAGAAAACTAAGGATGCATTATATTAAATCTCTTCCATGCTTTTGAGTCCCTTGGATGTCTTAACATACTATTATTATTCTTTTCCGTAGCATTGCATATGCTCAGCTATCTTTAAAGACATAAACATCCTTTGCAAATGAGGTTTTAGTGGACAATATCGCAAAACTTTTGCAGGTAACTTCTTTTTCCTTTTATTGTTACTAGATATACCCTTTCTTTTTGGTTTGCATTTAAATGTATTGCACTTTTTTACAAGTACCACGTTCTGCATCTTCCTTTAAATATAACATTTAATCGTTTGGACATGCATGGATCTTGGCATAGTTAGGCCATAGTTTATTAATTGTTTTCTTTGCCTCATAAAATGAGGGAGGACTTTTAACAAGCTCAAAGGTTTACAACAACTCTAAAATTATTGACATTGCTTTGTCAATAATTCTGCATAAACACTTAATGTGGTACAACTTCACTAAGAAAAATAATTTTGAATATTTCTCACACCCTTTATATAAATTTTGTTCTCCATCTCTAAATAGTTTTAAACTATAAACTATCACTAGGCATCGTATGACTTGGTTAGGGGGACATTACTTCATTATCTTGAACATATTGGTTATTAAGATGATGCCCAAACGCATCATTAACCATTTCCTATATGGGATCATTAATAGTAATTATTTCTTACTCTATTTATGGTATCATAGGAGCATCAACAACAGTGTTTACACTACTTGTTTCTCTATGTCGAAGCCAAACAATTTACCCTTTTGGAAACGGCTTAACAATCAAGTGGTCTAACACCTTTTCTCTAGTAAGCCACTTGTTAAACTTACATTTTGGACATGGACATATTATTCTACCACCAACACTACATTTAGCAAATACAAAATCTAAAAAATTATTCAATCCTTCCATGTATTCGCGGGCATATTATTCTACCACCAACACTACATTTCACAAGAGCATATCTTACTTCAAATCCTCCAAAAGATTTCTTTACTATAAAAAAAGATTATAAACATAGAGTACCATTAATCAACAAATTAATACTAAGTACCTAGGCACACAAACAACTATATATAACACAAAGTAACATTAATCTGATATCTAAAAGTGAGCAAACATTCATTTTTCATCAAAAACTCCAAATTTTATACTTTTTACCGACCAAACTATAATTAAAATATTCATCATTGCAATATATACACACACATTCATTAAAACAACATGTGTAACCACAAAAAGCCTTAGTTTTCATCATAGATATTGAACATTAACACAAAAGTATATAAATTCATATACTAAATTAATTATATACACTACACATGTATAAAAAAAAAAAGGCAAAACAAGGAAATTAAAAAAAAAAAAACAAATCTAATCTTAAAGTCATTAGACGATGGCAGCAGCGACAATGGCAGCAAACAACTATTGCAATGATGGCTCGACGAGCAAGGACATCTTTAGATCGATGGCAACATGGGTCTTCCTTAAGTAGCCTCAAGATTACTTAACTAAAATAATAAACAAAAGAAAGTTAACAAACAAGAAAAAAAAGGCTTACACCTCACTTGCAACCACCCACAGACTGAAAAGACCTACCGTTAGTGGGGAGGAGCTGGCATCGAGCTCTAGGGATGTAAGGCAGTGGCAATGATGGGAGGTTTAATTAGGGAGAGTTAAGATGAAAAATGTTGGAGTAAGAAAGAAAAAAATGGAAATGAAGGGGGAAGACATCGCATCGCATGAGGAAGAGGGCTATTTTTTTAGGGCGCAATTTGTAGCCAACCATTTGTATTACCTACTATTTATAGCCAACTGCAGGTATTATTTGGGTTTGAAGAGAACAATAGGTAAAATTACCTGTGATTCACATGTAAATTGCAGGTAGTACCCGCGGTTAACTTGAATGGCAGGTATTTACCTGCAGTTTTATTCAGACTCAGGTACACCTTGTGGTTTATTAAACCACAGGAATTACATGTGTTTTAGTTTTCAAGTCACAACGATATTTGGAATTAGCTATGGTTTCTTCCACCACCAAAATGAAACTGCAGCTAATTTTTTTTTTGTTGGTAGTAAAGGATAATCATTCTTCAAGGACTACTATATAATTATGATTATTCTCAGCCAACAATATATCATTCACATAAAAGGATAATATCATAATGTTTTTATCATACCGCTTGATATAAACAAAGATCATTACCAATCATATGAAAATCATGTGAAGTTATAACTTGATTAAATCTCAAATGTCATTATCTTATGATTCTATTAATCTATAAATGTATATTTAAAGTCTTTAAACCCTTTACTCCATTCCTTTTTCAATAAAGGCTACTGGTTGTTCCATGTAGACTTCTTCATTCAGTTCACTGTTAAAGAAAGTGTTTTTTTCACTCTTACAGCTATAGTTAGGATTAATCTTATTGGATTATATCGAATAATAGATGAAGGTATCTTCATAATCTATACTTTCTTATTGTGTTATCCTTTAGCTACTCACCAAATCTTATATCATTTAATGATCCATCTATCTTTCTATTGATTATGAGAACTTCATTTAACTCAATTACTTTTCAGCCAAATGGGAAATGAATTGAGTCCTAAACATGGTTTGTCCCTACTGAATTCATTTATTTTCCATTAATCCTATCCACTTCTTCTTAGTAGGGTATATCTAAGACTTAATAACTATGTTTGGATCTTTATCTTCTTGTTGAGTAACATTGAGTGTTGATTTTTCAATCACAAAATGAAGTTTAGGCACTATCACACCTAAAATGTGATTGCTAGGCGCAAGAAAAAGAGAAAAATTTTAATTTTTGCCTTAAAACTAAAAAACAAAATTTAGGAGTTGTCACCAAAATTTTTGAAGGAAAATTTTGGGAAACCAATTGAAAGATAACGTGGCTTACGAACCAGGGATAAAGTTCGGGAGTCAATTGTGTGTGGGGAAAGTGTTAGACAATTCACAACACTTGTTCACAATTACCCAAAGTTGATTATACAAAAATTATATGGTCATAATTTTAATAAGAATTACTCTTATCAATCACATGCAAATAAACGAAACATGAAAGTCACACAGATTAAATAAAAGAAAAATAAAAAGAAGAAAAAATGGATTATTTGTAAAGGGCAGACTTGACCAAAGATCAAAGCTCAGGGCCTACGTACCCTGTGGTAGAGATCAAAGTTCACGTAGTTCGTCTAGAAAGGCTTGTCAATTGGTTGGTGTCATTTAATTTTTGTGAAAAGAATAAGATAGTTGAAATCAAAAAGATTTTTGTAAACAAACAAGATTGGAATTCAGTTGAGGCGTTTTAACTTACAAAATCAGTCTGATATCATTTTCTTTCTTTACTCATTTTCTCTCTTTTTAAATTTTTTTGGATTTTTTAAATTTAAATTTTTTATTTTGAAATTGAAATGAAATTATGATGGAAAGATATTTTGAGGATTTTTGAATTAGCATTTAAATTTTTTTTTAAACTGGAACTTTTATTTTAAGTTCAAAAAGAGATTAGATTATTAAGGTAAGCATTTTTTTTTTTTTTGAGATTTTGGAAATTTATCTTTTTTTTTTTTTTTGTATTTTTAGATTTTGGAATTCCTATTTTGAATTTTCAAATAGAATAGAACAAAATAAAATTATTAAGGGTAAATATTTTTGGCATTTTCAGATTTATATTTTATTGAATTTTTCAAAATCAGGATTCTTGCCTTAATTTTCAAATGGTGAATGAAATTATTTTTGTGATTTGAATGCTTGTAGTCATTTACTTATTTATTTATTTGTTATAGGAAAAATTATATACTAACTTTCAAAGCCTAAGGAGATTAAATATCACATATGACTTTGACCAGTTAAATCTTGAGTATCTAAGGTGACTTATGATTTCACATGACAACTCTAGAATAATAATAATAATAATAATAATAATAATAATAATAATAATAAATAAAAATAAATAAATGAAAAGGTGAATTAAGGAAAAATATTGTAAATTAAAATTATTTTTATTTATTTATCATTTAAAAAAAGCATATATTAACTTTCAAGGTTTAGGAGATAAAATATCTCACGCAAACTCTACCAGTTACTTCTTAAGTGTCTGAAGAGACATTGGGTCCCACACAACTACCCAAAATCAACTGAATAAATTAATGATGAAAATAAAAGTGTAAGAAAATAATCAATATAGTAAAATCCAATAACACATAGGATCAATCACATCATTTTGAAAAAGAATATGTTAATATATAAAAATAAGCAACACTACATTCATTTAAACGCATTTGAATTGAATCTTATGGCCAAGGGAACTAACATTTAGAATTGGAGATCTCATATGTTTTTGGGTTCATCCTCTCTATTCCAGGGTACACCTTTTCATTTAAAAATAATGAACCATGCTATTAACAAGTGCAAAATCATAAATAAGATGTTCAACCTCCAGAATTTTATTATTTTTTGTTTTACCTTTTTTTTCTTTATTTGGATATAATACACGTTGTTTATATAACAGAATGTACAAGAGTCTAATGAACAATCTTGACTTTTATTAGTCCAAAATAAAAGTGTAGAAAGAAGACCGACCCATCAAGATTAGAATAAAATTCCAAAATGAAACAACATCCAGCCACTTTGGGAACAAAATCCCAAAATCATATGAACACTTTATGAATCCAAATGAACATGAGATAATATTATACCATAGGCAACAATCAATTAGAAACCAATCAGCTAAAAAACTCGAAGTATCATAGAACCATAGCACTTGGATTTGGTGGCACCTTAACAAACTAACCAGTGATAGAGAAAAATGTCCACAACTGCTATGAATCATCCATGAGCAAAATAAGAAACTCGGGGGAAACTTCTTTGTCCTTTAAATTACTCAATTGAAACCAACTACCTTGATCATTAAAGGACTGCTTTGATCAACCAGTAAAGAACCTAACCGAAATATAACACCCCTACTTATCTCTGTTCTAATGAGTAAAACAAAGGTACAAGGTTTCTACCTACCTTTGGTTCTACCTTTCTTTGATTTGCTTTTTAGATTTCTTTCTTGCCTTCTCTGCATCTTCTATATTTTAGGATCTTCTCCTCCTCGACTTTATTTGATCTCCACTCTTCCTCAGTTCTCTTTCAACTTCATACCTCTTCTCGTTTTTTCTCTTTTCTCCCTTGAAACTCTTTGGTCTTAGCTTTCTCTTCTATTTCTTTCTCTATTTTCTTCTTTGGTTGTGCGAGATTATGTTTATTAGAACTCAAAATAGGGAACAAGCCCTCTCTCGAGTTTTTTTTCTTCCTTTTTAGTTTTTAATTGCAACGCTACCACCTTGCTACCTATATTTCTGTGCAACTGAACAGAGATTTTCTTGCCCATTTACTCCTCTCATTTAGTTCATCTTCTGGTTCATTCCTCTCAAACTCAAGCTCTCTTTCTTCTCACTTACTCCTTCTCTTCCGTTCACCTGAGCTCATCCCCTCTTTCTTTTTGGTTTCAAACTCACTCTTCCCCTATTATGTTCTCTCTATGTTTTGTTTTTTATCTCCGTCGCTCTAGAGAATCTCTCTTTTATCCAAAAAAGTAATAGACCTCCTTCTTTTTCCTTTTCAACGTCTGTTGCCCACTCTTTCTCTCCATCACACTCTAACTTTTTGTGCCCCTAAGTGTATGTCCTCATACTCTTTTCCTTACCTTTAGCCGAAAGGTGGGTGTCGGTGAAAAGGAAAAAGAATCTAAACTCCATCCTATTTGAATGACAGCGTATGAATGAGTGTGAGTCCTTAACATAAAAAGTGATTCATGTGTGGTCCCTGTGTTACTTCTTTCTACATGGCTTTTATATTACATATTTTCTTTTGGCTTCTTCCAAGATGGGTGTGTGGTTTTTAGTGATTGGTCCCCATGCCTTTCCATACCGTGCCTCCTTAATATTTCCTCCCTTTCATCTTTTATTTTCTTCACTTTGTTTAATATATTTTCTTTCCATTTTGTCATCTCTTTACTTCAATTTGGATTTTTGACTTCTTTCTTTTTGGCTTTTTTTAATTGTAAGGAAGGTGAATTTATTTTCATTTTTCATTTTTTCTTTCTTTAATTTTTTATTTTTTTTATTTTTGCTTTATTTCTTTTTTTTTTTAGTATTTTATTTTATTAATTTGAAATCTAGGATTGAGTGTTCACAAACACAATCGCTCAATTACTTTTATATAGTAGGATTGTCTTTGCAACATCCTTATATTGCAACATGCTCGCATTTAGACCAACAAGTTAAGGTATATTAACTAGTACCTTACTATCTTAATTTTGAATCTTATAAAAAAGTTTACCTTGTCAATCTCTCTCCCACTAGGATATTCATTCTTTAAAACTACGGTCCTACTAAACTTTAATTGATTATACTTCCACCTTTGTTTTCGCTAAGGGAAAAATAGCCTTTTAATTGTTGAGTATCTAATAAAGATACATTTCTTTGCCATGGACCTGATTCCCATGGTTATGGGAAATAGCATAGACATAAGTTATTGACCCAATGATCTTACCATGCAAAATGTTAGCTTATCATTTGTCCATGAATCATAAGGTTTGGAAGTGACTAATTATGAGGGCACTTGGTTAAATATGAAAGCATCAAATCATCATTCCAACAAAAAAGTTGGTAAGTTTGCTTTGAGCAATCATTAACTTGCCCATGTAAAGTAAATTTTAATTCTTTTTCTCAATAAATCCATCTTACTTGTGAAGAGTCATGAGTCGTCAATAGTCTCATGATTTCTTTCTCTTCATAGAGCTTTTTAAATCTTTCTAATAAATATTCATGTTTACGATCAGACTTTAAAGTCTTAACTTATCTATTTGATTTTTTAACCATGAATATATAATGTCTAAAGCATTAGAGTACTATCAAATGAATTTAACCATGTTGTGAATAATCGTCAATGAACATAATAAAAGACTAAGCTCCATGTCTCGCGCTCACACTTATTGGACCACATGTATCAAAATGAATCTACAACAATGAATATTCAGTTATAGTTTCCATTTCCATATGGTTTTCTAATTGCTTTACCAGTTAGGCAATGTCCTCATAAAGACAATTCTAAACTAGAACTAGATCTATTCTTCTTCTAATTTTCTAGTTTACTTATCCTGTCTTGGCATATTCGACCTTTCTTAGCATACCAAAATTTCTATCCATAAATAATTTGGAAGTAGAGAATGAGGCAAAGCAATCATGGTTATTTACATTATAGAAATTGTCATGAATTGTGCCCAACATAATAAAAACATCTGAAAAGCAAACTAGAATTGAGTACATTGTTCCATTTCAAATGTCAATAGAGTTACTATGGAAATTAGCATTAAATCTTGATTTAAGAAGAGAAATGATAGATATTGAATTTGTTAAATTCACTAAGTATATAGTACATCATATAGGATGATAACTTATTTTCTAGTCCATTTATATGTAAAATCATGACTTGTTTTATACATAAAGTTATCTACTTAAAAAAGCAGGTGATGACATTCCACAATTAACCTTTAATCTAGCTAAGCGGTTTCTTGGAATTTTATTTTTCTTAGTGCAATCAGAAGCAAATTGACCATCTTCTAACAAACGTAATACTTAACCTTTATCATGTCAAGTTCCATTTTATAACACTTGCCTCTCTTTTTAAATTCAATATTGGCCTTCTTAAAATATTAGCCATATTCTTTGTTCATATAAAAGTGTTACCCTTATTGCCTTTGGACATTGAAGTCCAAACAGCTTGAACACTCACAAGCTTGTACAAAGGATCTTATGTGACCTCAAAGTTTACGTATGATCTTAATTTATTTTAATGATAACAAAACTCTTAAGTTTAATTTATTAAAAGCACTAAGTCAAAGAAAATATATTTAAATATTGGGCTTAGTTATTCAATACTTTCATGGGCTAGCTTGTCAAAATTTTCATTGGCTATATTATCTTAAACAAAGCCCAAGTAACTTGGTTTGTTCATATAAGCTCATAACTTATTGTTTTGACCCAAATGGTTCATATAAGCTCATTTGGTTACATATGAGTCCAATTGATTTAAAATACATATTTAAACATAAAGCCCATATTACACTTTGTCCTTGTAGCCCATTTTTTATTATTTCATACTATAAAGAGAGAAAGGGAAGTCAAAAGCTTATTGTGGTAGCAAGTAAAGTGGAAGATCGTAGAGAAAAGGAAGCTCAAAGTGCAGAAAAACAAAAACCATTATGTGCAACAAGTAAAAGCAATAATGGACAACAAATAATATGAATTTACAAGTAAAAAGACAACCACTTTTCTTGGATATCATTACAACTTTACACAGTCAAAGTTTAGAAAAAAGACATCTTAATACACAACTCTCATATGCTTCCAAAAAGACATAAATATCTCTGCACATTCAGCCAAAAGAGAGAGGTTTAGATGAAAAGAAAATGAAGCATATAAAGACATAGAAGAAAAGATTTCATACAAAGCTCTTAACTTCTTCTCATAGCTACAATCTTATAAGGTAGACCATTTGTGACTCTAGTTGAAAAGTAAGCAGTAAATGTTTGCAGTAAAAAGCAAACTACCATAGTACGAGTATACACTGCTAGCAAGTAGTAAAAAGTGAGAAAAATATCATCCTCAAGGAATTCTTGTCATAATGACTATGAATTACTAATGCATATATAATTACCTAATTGAAGCAATGCTAAAAATATGAAAATTACAATAAGTCAAATAACGAAAAACTTAAAATGAGATGTAATCAATGCAAAAGGCTTCCCTAGGATTATAGATTACCAAGGCACTTCAATTGTGACTTAGTTACTTTCCTAACTTACACTCATTGATTCATGAATTAGTCTTAACCTTTAACATCATTATAAGAATTTGTTGATCCCTTATAAATTTTATCACTCTAAATGAATTCCCTATATTTTTATAAGAATCACTTTAAGAGACATATTAAGTATAGCTAATTACAACTCCGCACATTTGATAGGTATATGTCTACCTAAAAGGCAAATTAAGTTAAATTTAAGTAATAAATCAACATCAATCATATAATATTCAGTTTTATGATTAATTTTAGGCTTTTCTTTCAAAAAATCATAATTCCTCAACATAAACCCTAATTTATGGCTAATTAACAAGAGATCAAATAAGATTTGAACTAAATAATGTCATACACAATGAAATTTAATTTAGAAAGTAATAAAGTTGAACAATCTACATGCCTAAGGTCTACAACCCCAAAAAAATAAAGGCTTAGCCTAGTAAATCCATAATTATAATCCAATACATCTTAGAAAACATAAGCAAGATAAGAATAAAAGAAGAGAAAGATGAAAAACTTTGTTTCTAAAGCTTTAATCAGCTTCCTCCTTTGAAAACCCTTTTGAAATGCCTTCCTTCAACAAAGCTCAACCCTTAAAGCTTAGAAAATAGCCTCCTTCTGCTTAAGAATGTCCTCTCCCTCTAACAAACCCTAAGAAAAATTATTTTTATTGCCCTAAAATATCAAAAGACCAATCTACCCTTATTTATTGCACCTTAGTGCCAATTCTCTAGTCACTATTCATGTCTTAGTGCCTTAGTGTCAATTTTGTTGGAAAACATATTGCCATTGGCACCAAGATAAAGCTCATGGATTAGCATCGATATTTCAACCATAACTTGCACTCTGGCATTAGATTTCTACAAACTACCATTTATTGAAAAGGTTTTAATGAACTTTACAACTTGCTATAAGATGGCTATTTCCAAAATCTAACGTTTAAAGACCCAAAATTCATCTTAAAGTTAAGTGTTCACTTACTTGATGGCAAAATATTTGTTTTTTTTCTTTGACAACCTGGGTAAGATATAAAATCACATGAATAGTCTAGTATACAAATGACTAAAAATATATCAAATAAACACTAAACAACCTAAAACCTCACTACCAAATATATATCTCCTAGATTGATAAAAAGGATTTAAATTTAAACTAAAACTAAGGTAGCACAATGAAAGAGTATGAAAATGATATTAATAACTCTATTCCATAGAGTTATCACAAAAGTTTGCAAAAAAAGCACAAAACTCATGCCAAGAAGCAACAATTGTAGAACTTGTTCCCTTCTCTTCTTTCTCCTATTTATCGAGCCTAATCTTTAAGTTTTAAAAGGGAAAAAGACATCTTTTGAAAAGCAACGATCATATATTGAACTACTATATAAGGAGATGCATCAAATTTAAGAGAGTGGGAAGAAAACACAGAAAAATTTTGGAAGAAAAAGATGAAAAATTTACTCTGTACTATATCCATGTTCAAGTACCCGAATGTGACAATCATGCCTCTGCAAGCTTACAAAACACAAATTTGAGGAAAACCAGTGTACATATAGGAAAAGTGAAAGTCTAAACATTATCTAATAAGTCAAAGGGCAAGAAAGAAAGTGCAAAACTTGTCCAACACTACAAGGCTTTTATAAAGCCACGAAACGTGCAAAAAACTTCATAAAGATGTCATAAAGCACAAACAAGTACAAGATGTGACATTGACAGCCATGATACTTTGTAAAAAAGAAATAAAGAATTGCTCCCATGAAGCCTCCATCACAACATCTCTCTTGCACCTCTATTAAATATGTCTAATGTAACATCTGACTCTAAATATTTTATAATTTCTTATCTTAATTTTGGTTAAAACATGAATTCTACCATATATCACTCTTATTTAAATTTTTACAAATAATTAAATACTTTTTTGCCACAGTTTTCTATTTCTTTACAAAATTAGCCCTATTTTGAGAGATTCCAAAAATATAGTTAGAATGCTTCAAAAATTCTAAAAGTTAGCAAAAATAAACTTATTTGTATCTAATTTCTATATAAAAATCTAGGGCCAAAATACTTTCAAATTCCTCCTAAATCAAACTAATTTTATAAATGGTTTGGTTTGGTCCCTTGAATCTAGTATGGATCTGTTCAGCCTTGGATATACGGTAAAGTAGTCACAAAATTTTATGATATTTAACATAAGCATTCGCTACTGGACATGTCATAAAAATTTCATGTTAAAAATTATTCATTTGCCTCTTCAATTCTAGAAATTAGAAAATATGTCCAGCTTTATTTCTGTGCCCATAATCAGAACCATTTGGGTTTATTAACCTCATTTACACAATTTCAATGGCTATAGAAATTTCCAGAATGTAGGTTTAGTATGTCACGAAACATCATACCAAATTTCATATTATTTTAAAGCCATTTCATTAGATTTCCTAGTAATACTCATTAATAGGTCAGATTGCATAGTTATATACTTAATGGCGACTTTGGCCACATAAGTTTACCTCCAAAGCAAGATATATTGTTTGAAATATTACTTTATTATCAATGTTTACAACAAGATATCACTTACAAGTTAATGTTTTGCACAAAGATAAAATATTAATGGAGTGTCCGGTATCTTGAGATGAGGTTTTACCTTTATTCAAATTTTGAATTTTGCTTTTGTTTACTTTGGTACTTATATGAGTTATTTGATTTGCTCTCAATTCAATTTCTACTCCATGAGCTAATATCACTACTAACATCAACTCAATTCCTATTTTAAATGGCACAGATTTTAAGGCATAGGAAGAGAGTGTCTTAATTAGAGTCATGGACTTGGCCCTTGCGTTTAGGGTTCCTAAACTCATTGATCTCACTGATAAGAGTACCTCAGATGAAAAGAAAGAGATGAAAAAGTGGGAAAAGTCTAGTCACATGAGTCTTGTGGTCATAAAGCATGCCATTCCAAAAGTAATTAGGGGCACTATATTTGATCAAATGGATATAACTAAAGATTTCCTTAGGATCTTGAGAAAATGTTTGCTAAGAATGAAAAGGATCGAATTAGTACAATCTCAGCAAAACTTACCTCTATGAGGTGTACAAGTAAAGGAAACATAAGAGAGTACATTTTAGAAATGTCTCATCTTGTTTCAAAATTGAAAGCACTCAGGTTAAACTTGCTTGAAGACTTATTAGTGCATTTGGTTTTCATATCCCTTTCGGTCTTCAGTCAGTTTAAGGTGAGCTATAATTGCCAAAAGGATTTTTAGTCATTTAATGAGCTCATCTTACACTGTGTTTAGGAGAAGGAGAGATTGAAGCAAGAAAAGACAACAAGTGCTCACTTAACTTCTACTACAAAAGACTAAAGGCAAGACAATAAGAAAAAAAAAAAAAAAAAGGAAGTTGTGAATACGGAAACATAAAAGAAACAACGTAAGGAACTAGTTCAAGATAGTTGTTTCTTTTATGGGGCTATAAATCAGAAGAAAAAGCAATGTACTAACAATCACACATAGTGTGCAAAGAAAGGTACACTTCTTAATTTTGTTTATTATGAGGTTAATTTGACTTCGATACTTAGCCACATATGATGGATAGATTCTGGTGCAACAACTCACATCAATGTGTCTATGCAAGGTTGCCTGAATTGCCAAAAGCCAGAAAATGGTGAAAGATACATCTTTGTTGGCAACGGCAAGTCGGTAGAGGTCCAAGCAATTAGGACATTTAGATTATTGTTAAGAACTGGTTTTTATATTGATTTGACTAAGAATTTTGTTATACCATCTTTTAGACAAAATTTAATTTCTATTTCAGCATTGGACAAACTTGGTTATCTTTATGCATTTAGATATAAAAAATTTAGTCTTTTTCGAAATTCAAATTCAGTTGGTTCTGGTTCTTCATCAGGTTACAATAATCTATATATGCTTGACACAATTACTTCATTCAATGAATCCTTGAATGTTTATGTAATAGGTAAAATGTGCAAATTAACCAATGAAAATACAGCATCATTGTGACACAAGAGATTACATCATATCTCCAAAAGGAAAATTGAGAGACTTGTGTCCAATGATATTCTTGATTCCCTTGATTTTTTAGATATTGATACCTGTATAAATTATATTAAGGGGAAACAAACAAATATAAGGAGATTTGGTGCTAAAAGGAAATTAGATGTCTTAGAAATGATATTTGTGGACCATTCCCTACAGTTTCTTGGAATGGTCAACAATACTTCACAACGTTCGTAGACGATTTTTTGCAATATAGCCACTTTTATCTCATTTATAATAAATCGCAATCACTGGACATTTTTAAAAATTATACAGCAGAAGTTGAAAATCAACTTACCAAAAGAATAAGTGTCAAATCTGACCATGGTGGTGAATACTATGGTAGATATGATGGATCAAGTGAACAACATCCATGACCAATTGCGAAATTCCTAGAAGAATACGGTATCATCCCACAATACAGTATCCCAAGTTCACCTGCTATGAATGGTGTTATTGAAAGATGAAATAGAATGCTAAAGGATATAGTAAAGAGTATGATTAGTCGTTTTGCCTTGCCTGAATCACTCAGAGGAGAAGCATTAAAAACTGTAGTATATATATTCAACAGAGTTCTAACTAAGGCAATTAAAAAGACCCCTTACAAGCTTTGGATAGGCAAAAAGCTAGTTTAAAGCATTTTTCACATTTAGGGATATCCAGCTAAGGCAAGGCCCTATATGCCAAATGAAAATAAACTAGACTTCAGAACTATCAATTGTTATTTTATTGGATACTCTAAAAGGTCTAAGGGTTACAATTTTTATGATCCTATGACTAAGTCTATTTTTTAATAGGGAGTTGCCTGATTATGAGGATGTTAAGTTCATAGTGGGAGAAAGAGTTAAAGATTTTGTCATTGATAAGGAATATGTGGATATTCCTTTAATTGCAATTGACAATGATCCAGAACAATTTATCATACTTGACATTGTTCAAGAAGCAATTCTGAATCAAGACAATATTGTGCACCTTCCCATACAACTTACCATCAAGAAGATTCACTAGAAAGAAGAGAAATGCAATTCTAGATGATTATATTGTATTTCTCTATAAACATGAAGTTGACATTAGAGTGATGGAAAATGATCCAATCAATTTCCTTCAAGTCATAAAATCTAACTCTTAAAAATGGATTAATGCCATAAATAAAGAGATTAAGTCCATGAAGGACAATGATGTATGGGATCGTGTCCTATTACCTGAAGGCATTAAACCCATTGGTTGAAATGGATATTTAAGACTAAAATTGATTCGAAAGGTGATGTGGAAAGATACAAAGCACGTCTTTATTGTGAAGGGCTTTACACAGAAAGAAGGCATAGAATATAAAGAGTCTTTCTCTCTAATTTCATTGAAAGACTCTTTTAGGATTATAATGGTCTTAGTGGCTCACTTTAATCTTAAGTTGCATTAGATGGATGTCAAGAATGTGTTTCTCCATGAAGACATTGATGAAACAATATATATGGTGCAACCAGAAAACTATGTATCAAGTGATGCAAAGTCAATGGTTTGCAAATTAAAGAAATCAGTCTATGGGCTTAAGCAAGCTTCTCATCAATGGTATTACAAATTTTAGCAGGTTGTCATCTCATTTGGTTTTGAGATGAATTTGTTTGATGAATGTATATACCACAAATTCAGTGAGAGTAAGCATATATTTCTAGTTTTATATGTTGATGACATATTGCTTGCCAGCAATGATATAGGCTTGTTGCATGACACCAAGAGATTTCTAGCAAGAAATTTTGAGATGAAAGATCTTGGTGATGCAACCTTTGTATTAGGTATTTAGATACATTGGAATCGCTCTTAAGGTATTCTCAAAAGATATGACTGTAAACTAAGTGATACCCCTATAGCTAAAGGAGATAAGTTTAGTATTCATCAATGCCCTAAAATTGTCTTTGAAACAAAGGAAATGCAAAAGATTCCTTATGCGTCAGCAATAGGGAGTCCAATGTATGCATAGGTTTGTAGGCATTCGTATATAATGTATATTATTGGAATGCTAGGCAAATATTTAAGTAATCTAGGAATGGATCATTGGAAGGCAATCAAACGAGTCATGCAGTATTTACAGAGGACAAAACATGACATGCTCACATACAAGAGGTTGGATAAGTTAGAGATCATTGGGTATTCTTATTCTAACTCTATAGGATGCAAAGATAGTATGAAATCCATTTTAGGCTATATCTTTCTACTTGCTAGAGAAGTTATCTCTTATAAGAGTGCCAATCAGACACTCTAGCTCCTTCCACCATGGCAGTTGAGTTTATAGCATGTTATGAGGCATCCAATCACAAAATATGGCTGTGAAATTTTGTCACTAGGCTACAAGTTATAGAAGGAATTGAAAAGCCACTTAAGATATTTTGTGACAATAAATAAGCAATTTTATATTTCAATAACAATAGGAGCTCAAGCAAGTCAAAGCACATAGACATTAAGTTCCTAGTTATTAAAGAAAGAGTTTAGAATGGTCAGATGTCTATAAAGCATATTGGCATAAACTCCATGGTTGCGAATTCGGTTACTAAGAGATTATTACCCAAGGTCTTTTATGAGCATATTGCTGATATGGGTGTTATGTCATTTGAGGATATTCAATTTTAGTAGGAGTTTGTAATTTTGCTTTTCTGTTATAAACACCTTTGGATTATTTCAATTATAGATATTTTAAGGTTATTTTTTGCAGAAATAAAATTTATTCATTTTATTCACACTCTGATTTTGGTATGGCTTGATGTCACTAAAGTTTAAGATAGACTAGTTAGAAATAGGCTTGTTTAGATCATATTGCATGTAATTTCCATGCTACTGATCCATACTTGATTTATGTCATTTGGTTATGTTCATATATGTGCTCAGGGATGGATTTAGTTATGATATATTTAACGAAAGTTGCCTTGGTTTTATTTTGGTATAATCAATGGAACATATTGTTCGGGGATACTTTTGGTTATGATAGCAAAAGGTTTTGAGTTCATTAAATTGTATTGTGACATACAATTATAAGGTGAAATGTGTGTGTGTGTGTGTGTGTGTAGCCCAAGTGGGAGATTGGTAGTATTTATGGACGTATATATATTATATATATTTAAAATATTAATAATTGTATATTATATGCTATCATATAAAAGGATAAGTGCAAATTTTTAAAGTGATCTAATTTGGTTCAAAATTAGTATGTGCTTAAAGTATTTTAAAAGGTATGGGTTTATTTGTGTAGATATCCTAATAAATCTAATTTCTAATTTCATGATAGGTCTAACTAGAAATTAGGGCAACAATGTGTCATCATATAAAATAGAATTATAGTCCCCAAATTGAATGTATGAAGTTTCTTTTCTAATATCTCATTGTTAGAAGAAAGAGTTCATTCTCTCAAGATTCATACATATCAATTTGAAAGATTAATAGCTGCAAATCATCATCAATATACATTCAGGTACACTTCTATATTTAAATTATTATTCTTCATTATTTGACATGATGAGTCTTAATTTGGTAAGGGTTTCATCAAAATTAAGTTTTACCTTAAAGTTTTATACCTAAAAAATTAATCTTTCAAACCAAGCCTATTACATTAAAAAATTAGAAATCAAATGCAAATTAGTTAGTAGTTAAGATATAGTAATGACAATTAAGAAGACAACTATTACCTATAACTATCTGCATATTATACAAATTAAAAGATTATATATAAACATTTTATTAATTTATATTATGACTATTTTTTAATTTCTTTATAATTTCAAATAAAAATAAAGATTTTAATGTTTTTAACATTAGGGTTATAGTCATTGGTTCAACATTCCTTTTCATATTTGCATTGTTTCCCTCCATCCAACCATAGGAATAGCATGACATTCTTATTTCTTTTCATGTCATACCAATTATGAGCCACAAGATTTCTTTCTATCAAAACTCAACACTACTCTTATTCCCATAAAAATAAAACATAACCAAAGTTTTTATGCCAGAAGAAAAGCTAAATGGATCAAGGGTGATCACGCCGACGAGAGCTTTGAGCAAAGTAATCCACGACTGTGGTTTCATCGACATCCCTGTGCATGGTCAACGGGTTACATAGTTAAACTACATTACATCCCTGCGCAAATTCAGAGCACGTTTCGAAAGGTAAAGAGAAGACTGAACCCACCTAATCAACAGAAGGTTCTTAAAAAAATGATATGATTGAGATGAAGTACGGCATTCTCAAGGAGAATGGTGATGTGTATTGATGTGCACTAAAAGATGCAACAAGCCACAGATTACCAAAACAATTAACAAAAGAATAAAAACAGATGCCAAAAAGAAAATCATAAAAATCAACTTGCGTATCAGCACATTAGCACAAGGGTGTGGCCAAAACTAAAATGTGACATATATTAAGGATAACTGACATGTAAAGTTAGGAGATCTAACTTTCCACGAAAAATTTTAAGACGAGAGTTGACATGTGTTGTTAGAAGGCAGGAGAAAAGCAATTCTCAACTTTCCAGTTCACTCTGTATCCAATCTTGTGAACACACTAAAGCCTGGGCAGTAGCAGGATTCAGTGAACTCCAATCACGATCAAGTACTCTTCCATTATTATTAAACGCCAACTCTGGCGAAACTTTTGACATTGGAACCCCTAATACATTTCTTGCCACCATGGATAAGATAGGATACCTGGGAGTGTGTACTTTCCACCAATTTAATATGCTGAAATCAACATTCCGTGGAAAAAGAGGTTCTTCTAAGTACTTGTCCAAATCTGACTTCACATCTTCACCCTGAGAAGTCTCATGAAGGAATTTGTCAAACCCCATCAGTCTATCCCTGGAGTCCCTTGCAGAACCTGGTAAGCAAAGTGCACCATTCCCTACTTGCCAGGCCAAACCCTGATCATGAGAAGAAGCTAACGGAGAGCAGATTGAATGCTCATTGTACAGAGCCTTCACAACCTCAAAGACCTCATCAATGCGACCAGCAGCAAGGCTACCATAGATTTGAGGATAGTAATACTCTACCAATTTCATCTTGAATCTAGGATCTAACATGGCTGCAACTGCCAAACCTAAACTAGATCTCTCCCAATATTCATCAAACTTGCTTCTCATCTTTAATGCCAAGCAACTAATACATTCATCTGAGTTTTTGCACCACTCCATCAACTGCAACTTAACATCACAGAGCTCAGGGAAGTAAATATTTGCTGTTGGACACTTGCTCCTTGTGAGAACATTTATAACCTCAACAAAATGCTTCAAGTAGCTAGTAACTGTTGTGACTCTTTCCCACTCTACATTGGAAAGACTAATTCTGAAGGCACTGTCACTTTCTGGCAAAAGAGTCAGGACATCCCTAAATTCTAAGGCAGCCTCGAGCATTGAATAGGTGGAATTCCATCGCAATTGGTTATCTAGAAATAAGCATTTTTGACTCTGGATCCCAACTTCTTTAACCATCTCATTGAACTTTGCTAGTACAGTTTGTGAACTTCTAATATAACGAATAATTTCTCGAATCTTATCCACTATTTCACTTACCACTCCCAAAGCATCCTGAACCATGATATTAATAACATTGGCAGCACAGCGTATATCAAATAACCGGCCATTACAATATAGAAATCTATTCTGTGAAAGGCGCTCACCGATTCTCTTAGCAATTTTATCACTGGTAGAACAAGTATTCAGTGTCATGGAAAATAACTTACGATCAATATCCCAATCCATCAGACAAGTCATAATAGCTTCCAAAAGCATGTCTTCAGTATGAGAAGGATCAATCATGATAAAATTTAAAATTCTCCTTCTTAACTGCCATGATTCATCTATGTAATTTGCTGTTAAACATAGATACTCAGTATCGCCCATAGCAGTCCACACATCAGCACTAAGGCTGATTTTACCAGGTAATTTATCCAACATCTCATTCATCTTTTGCTTCTCTTTCTCATAGATCTCAATACAGTCAGCCTCAACCCTATTGCTCGACACAAGCTCAAACAATGGCTGAAGATTTTTCACAAATACTCTAAAACCAACATCCTCAACCATAGCCAATGGATACCCATGCAAAATAATCATGCGAGCAAGGTCAAATCGACTCCTCCTTTGATCAAAGTTATTATTTCCATTGCTGATGGCGTCATCTTTCAACTGCTCCTGCTCAAACTTAATGTTCACAAGATTAAGGGCATCATCTTTTCTCTGATCTTGATCAAAACTGAAATTGGCTATTGCAAGAGTTCCTTCCTTTCTCTTTTCCCTTGCTGTAATGCATTGTGCTATTCCATGGTTAGATCTTCTCTGACACCTGATTAAATGGTTCCTTAAATGTGACGTTCCACTACTACTTGATCCACTCAATTTCTTTTTACAGTGCCGACATATAGCCAAACAGGTATCACCTTTTTTAACCCTATCAAAGTCATTCCATACTACAGATTTCAACCTGCTGGATTTGACAATTACAGCATCTGACATATCCATTGCATGAGCCTGGCACAATTCATTACCATTAAATTCAATTAGATTCTATTTGAAGGGCAAACAAATTTAAACAAAATAGCATCATTGTGCAGTATACCTTTTGTGTGTGCATATTGCCAAAAGTGCAAAGATTTAAATTATTAAAAAATAAAGTCAAAGAACAAAAGATTTTATGATGAAAAGATATGTAAAACTTAATCAGGGGGTCTTTCTTGATACTAGAAGAATACAAGCAAAAACGTAATGCATCTCTCAACTTCAATTAAAGAACTCCAACAATTCCATAACTTATCCAACCTGCAATGGTACATACTTCATAAATCATCTAAAAATGCAGGTGGAAATAAAAAGTAAAAAACAAACATTTCAGATCACAATTCAAAAACGTGTAAAAGCTTTGACAAGCATCAAAGCTACATGAGTGAAAAACTTTGATACCAGAGTTTCCTATATCTAATATTCCACAAAATTTTTCACTAAGGAAAGAACTTTTCTAAAATATATTAATAGAGGGAACACAAGCTATTAGCAGGTAGCCAACTGTTATACTAACGAAGGTTTTTTGGACTTTTTTATATAAATCAGCTATTAAATTAGTACTTACTACTATAAAATAACGAAAGGGAAGTAGAAAACAGTAATGAGAAATCACCTATATAAAGAAGGCTACCGTCAGATGAAAATTTTCCTTTTAAGATTGAAAAACTGCATGGCGTTAGAGGTTATAACCCCAGATCTCATAATGCCCAGAAAAAAACCCTGGCATGTAACGCAACATAATAACCTGACATGCTTTAGTATATTTCTTGGACCAATTACTTCTGCAAATAAAATTAAGAAAATTGAAGTGCAGCTTATTCAAATGATTGTTTCATATAGGACCAAGACTACAACAATTCAGGACGGATTGTCAGGGTGAGTTCAAATCTTCAATGGCTTTTTGTCCCCCAGCAGTTTATGATAGTTCATTGATCAAAACTGCAACTTCTCCGGGTTATCCAAAAACGCATATAATACCAAGTGCTCATTCAATTTCGTAGTCTATTAACTTCATAAAACCTATAGTTTCTCACGTAAGCTAAGCAGCCAAAAAATCAAAGCAGCACATGTAACTGCGTAGAGAAAGCATAGCCACAATAAGCAATTCAACGACAATTCACATTTATTTATACTTTTATTGACCAAGATATTCTAAAACAAAAACACGCTGAAAAATTCAAATGAAAATTCTGCAGAGACGAGAGAATTTTCTGAAACCGAGCCAAGGAAACCTAGTTACAAACATAAATAGATGCAGAAACGATGGCGAATCGACCCGCCCCTGTACATACAGGAGGATGCTTAATTACAGCCCGGACCAGTATCGGGGTGATCGGCCATCCGAACCCGCCCGACCCAACTGGTCCCAAACGGTTGGAACAATCGGGTCAGATTAACGGTAGGAGTGGGTCTCGGATCGGAATCGGAACACAGGCATATAATCGAAATGCGGGCAAACAACCCCAGTTACCATTCGAACTCGGACCCATGACCGGAATACAGAGATTTAAAATTAGCTACAGAAATGACGAAAATTAAACGCAATCACCAGGGAATTCAACGATGACGAAGAAAAATGAAGGGCAAATTAGGGTTTTCAGAGCGTACGGTGGCTGAAGAACATATGCAATGTGAGCGATGCTGCAAGTGAAGCAGAAGACAATTAGGGTAAGGGCGTATTGGTGCTGTTCAGTGTTAGAGAGACCCTAACACACAGGATCAGTGGGCAAATCCAGATGTTGAGCAGCCAGGGGAGAACTCAGATGGCGCGAAATGTAAACTGACCATTTAGCATGGGTTAATTGAACTACCAAAATATTTTATGTCGGAATTTTACTTTTTAAAGGAAAAATTAATTATTCGCTCTCTATATTTCACTTGAAAATTTTTTTATTTAGTTTCTATAATTTATTTTTTTTATAAATTTATCCTTATACTTTTCAAACATTTAAAGTTTAACTCTACCATTAGAGTTATGATATAAATAAATAAATAAATGATGGGGACTAAATCTTAAATGGGTGGAAAGCATAGGAATTAATTTTAAAAATTTCAGAACTATAGATAGAGATGCCCAATTTAAAGTTCAAGTACATCACAAGTACCAAATGATTAATTTTTTTCAAAAAAATTAAAAATTAACTTTACTAAATATAGATTTATGTTTCAAGGATTTAAAAATATAGCAAGTCACATGTATTAGTACTAATGGTATCACTTATGCTAAAATATATGTTAATAGTTTTAAATAAATTCTTCAAATTAATAACATAACTTATAATTAATTTTTAAATATTTTAAAAGTATAACAAGTTAAATAATTAATCACCTTAACAAGCATCATGCTTGTGTAAATATAAGTTGCGGTCTTCAAACTCTTCGAATGGATTACTTATGCAACTCATTTTCCTTTTCAAAACTGTCCATCGTCAAGTCAAAGAGCAATGGTTAAGCAAGGAGTCGAATACAAGTGTTTCTTTTTTATTAATTTATGTTTAGTTGCTTTGTAATTTTTAACATTGTATGTAGTTATTTACATCACATTATCCTTTTTGGCCTTCTCAACAATTTCATCAAACATGTAAAAAATTTTATCATAATTCTCAACAATTTTATATCTATCAAAATCTTTACTTGTAATTAAAATTTAACAGCAACTATTTGATTTATTCTTATTGTAAAATGTTATATTTCTCTGCACATTATTTCTATTTCTAGAATTGCAACAAATTAAAATTTTCAATTATTTATGACGTTGAATAAAATATTTTCAAGAACAAGCAAACCATAATAAATTTTTTCTTACTTTTAATTAGCTTTTGATCTCTTGTTCTTGGAATGGACTTATCAAAATTATTCTTATCAAGGTAGCCTTTTTCTCATTATCTTTGACTAATTTAGTGCTTTCTTTTATGAATCAACTAAGGCCTATGGTTTGATACATACAAAATTGTTAATGGTTTTTTTCAGACAGTCAAATTGATGTGATACTCAATATTTTTTTTTCATCAATTTTGTATTTTTATTAAATCCTGTAAGAAATCTTTCTGATTCTGAATTTTTATAATATCTAGACTACTTCTCCTCTTTATAGATATGAAAGGTATTCAACAAATGCAAAAATCTAATACTTTTAGGACTATTCACTAAGAACTTGCCAATGAAGTGCCCTAACAAACATTAATTTTCCATTCTTCATCAAAATCTTTGAGCATGGTCTTTCACTTAAGCATTGGATGCAGGCTTGTGATAAAGCTATGAATTGACTGCCTTGTATATTTATCATTTGAATTTAATTCATTCCCAGGTTTAAACTGCATTAAAGTCTTGTAGATTTGTTTACATCATACCTTACTCATTTTGAAAAGAATAGATATTCAGGTGAAATTTTTTGTCTTTATTTGAAATACCCAATTCACCACTTTTTTGGTGTCTAACCGTTAACAGCTTCAGGTGCAGTGTTTCACTTGACATGATTTCACATTTAAGAACATGTGCAGAATAGAAGCACAAACAAGGAGAGAAGGATTCAAATACATAAGTGATACTTGAAGAAAAGATGCTACTCATAAGACACAAAAGAGAAGCAAGCAAAAGTGGCTAAATGATCTAATATTGATATTAATAAGGGCACTATTTTGGCAGCATGTGAGAAGGGGTTGATTAATTGAGATGTTGGCATTTTAGAAGTTTTTTTAAGTTTTTAAAGGTGGGCTGGCTAGTTGGCAGACTTTATTTGGGCCAAAAAGGCAGTTCTTTTGGTTGACAAAGGTGGCTTTTTCAACTCCGTAGGCTCGCCCCCCACTTGTCAAGTCCACTTGATTTGAGTTTATCAATCTAGTCCTCTTATTGAACATTAATCATATGTCCAACAGGCTGAGTGATTGACATATTGGCAAAGGAAGTAGGTTGCGCCAGTCGACTTTCAAAGGTGATAAGAGAAGACTGAACTTCAATCCAGGAGGGCCCAACCTTCTCAGAATGTTGAACAATAATAGGATTATAATCACCATCAAGACCTGCAAGAGTTTGTGTGATAAGATCATCGAGAGAAATAAGCTTACCAGCAAGAGCTAAGCTATCAGAGATCATCTCCATCTTACAGAGGTATTCATCTATTTTTTGAGCACCCTTTCTCCGTAGTGGTTGCCTGCGAGGTCCTTAGTTGCAGTCCATAAATCTACAGAAGCAATGCAATAGGACGTTTGAGCTGCAACTTCAGCTGTCATGGTATTGAATAACCAACCGAATAATAGTTTGTCGGACATGACTCACTCATCGTATTCAGGGTTTGTCTTATCTGCATCTCCAGACAAGAACGAAGAAGGTTGAGCCTTCGTACACAAGACAAAACCTTCAAGTTGGTTGCCCCAAATAATGGGCAGAACAATAGATTGCCAGAGCAGGTAATTACTCTGATCCAGCTTGATGGGGCAGACCTAATTCATAGAGCTAATGACTGGAACCAGTGGATGTTGAGGAACAGAGAAAACAATAGTAGAAGCGGCACTAGATGTAGAAGAGGTTTAACTAGCCATAGCTTTAGCAGTGAGGCTCTGATACTAAGATAAGACTATCACAAAGGAGGAGGAATGAAATCTAGCAGAAGGAATTTTTCTGAATGCTATTAACATCGGTGTACACTGTGCTTATACAAGAGGCCATTTATAATGACACGTAGCTAATATCACAACAGAATTACTTCACTCAAAACACACCTCAGGTGATAGTAGGTAGTGCTGCTGAATTGGGCTTGATGATGGACTGTGCTGTGGGCTGTTATCCTTATCAGATCAAAACATGTTGGGTAGCATGTGAACTACCATCTTCCAATTATGTCTCTAGAATAAACACTTTTACATTTTGCATCTCTTCCTTTATCCTTTTCAAACAAGCATGAATAAGACGTTGAGCCCAGCAAAAAGGTTTTCATGTTAGAAGCTATGACTCTAATTATTTGTAACTGTTTAGCCTTGAGGATCTTTATTTCATCCTCCTTTAAATATGATTTAATCTCATATTGATATTGCTAAAACTCAAAGATCATATACTCTATTGCGCAGTTGTTGGCCCAAAAAGGCTTGATCCATTTTTGTTTGATTTTTGACAAAGTAAATGAAGGAAAACTCAACCCATTTGCTATGTAATCTGACCAAATTTTTAAAAGAGATTACAGCTATTCTTACTTTTAGGCAAAAGCTGATTCTTTTCTCTCTTCCTTAAATTTGACTTACATTTATCAAATTTATTGTATAACTTTTTAGACTTCACTTTTTCATAACGAGAAAGGCAACAAAGCTCTCCTCTTCCCTCCTTGAAGCTCTTAAACTTTGTTGATGGAAGATGATGAAGAAAATCAAACTTTGAGACGATGGGTGCTTAAGACTCACAATTTTGAAGCACCATTGGTCACTTTCCACTAAGGTGTATATAAAGGAAGTCTCTATCATGGGTATGAACCAAGCTTAATATTGTACGAAAAAGAAAGGCTTTTAGGCTGAGTTTTCTGGTTTAGTGAATCCTATGTAAAAAAAGAGCTTTGTATTTGATTATATTACATCTTTTAGAGAGATATGAGCGTGTACTTATATTCCCTTGTCTTAAAAGTCCTAAATCTCTTCACTTTATTTTTTTAACTTCCTCCATTGGAGTGGAGTGAAATTAGATAGAGTCAAAAAACTTTAAAGAGAGTTCTAAATAAGTTAAACAACTTAAGTTGAATTTGAAGTGAGCTAAAAATCTTGTATAAAGGATAATTACGATAAAATTGTAATATTTTTATTGTAAAAAAATTTATTTTAAGTTAAAATAAAATCTCTTAAATTTTTAAAAGGACTAGACGTAAACAAAATATGTTAAACCAACATAAATTTCAGTATTTTTCTTTTTCTCTCTGCTCTCTAATTCATTTATGTGCAAATTTAGTTAATTACATTATTAATAAGTTAACTGTTTATTTATAAAATCTTTGCTTTAGTTTCTGTTTAAAAATAGTCAAATGACTTCAAAAATACAATTAATTGTGTAATTCTAGATTTGGTTCTATTTAAATACAATTAATAAAATTTTGATATACAGTAATCAGAAAAACTTTTTCTAACAAAGTGTTGTTAATTTTCCAAAAAAAAAAATATTATAAGAGAATCTATCCACCTTTCTAGTTTCTCTGTCAACCGTCATATTATTGTTTTTAAATTTCAAGAGCATTTCCTTATCTTTCATCACACTCTGAAGTGCTAGCTCCCTTTGCTCTACATTCCTCAAACCTTCTTGTATTTCCAATTGATCAGTTTGTATCTGCCTGTCTTAAGTTGCGACCTTCTTATTTACATTTCCTAGTTCCTTTCTTATGACCCCAAGTTTTTTCTAAGATAGCTTCATCGCTGCTTGCAACTTAGTTATCTCTTCCTTTGACTTTAGAAGCTCAGTAGAAGTTTACACACAGAATTATCGAAAGGTGACAAATTAACTCCGTGCATTGTGATATAATCTCTACCTAGGTGTGATGCAATGAATTGTACTGTGATGCCAACAGACATGCTAGATAGGATGTTTTCAAAACCACATAGGCAAGTAGAAACGAGAAACACCTTTGGAGTGGATTACCAATTTATTGATAGATTTTAACTAATAGGACGTTTTTGGCCATTTCTATAGTGGTTTCGTGTGTAAGTTGTTTGCATATTTCCCCTCCTCTTCTTCTTGTTATTCCCTTTTCTTTGAAGATATGTACATGTTAATGGTGTGGAAGAAGGCCTAGCAAAACGCCGAAGAGTGGTGATGTGTGAGGGAGATGGTTACTGTTTTAGCTATCTCATATAAAAATATTTGACATCATCAATTAACAGCACATGTCGGCAAAATATTAAGGGGAGAATAATGAAGGGACTTAGGACGTATTCCATCTTTGAGGGTTCATTTTGAGGATGAAAATAAATTGGGGAGATTGAAACTAAGGAAATAAATTGAAGCGCTAAAATAGTGTTTTTGTCCATCCAAGTCTTGTAGTTAATACGTTGTAGGGAAGAACATAAACGGGATCAGACTGGATTTGCACAAGAAGTTGGGCTGGGTCTATTTTTTATTATTTTTATATTACATTTTAAAAATATATTTTATTAATAAAAAAGTTTTAAAAGAAAAAATAAAAAATTTTAAATTTTAAATGAATAAAAAATAGAATGGAAACAAATTAAGTTTGGAAATAAAAATGATTAAATGTCAAAAGAATTAACGTTTTAAGAAACTTATGATAAATATTTGAAATAAAATAAAATTTAGATCATATTTTGTGCAAATTAAAATATAATACTTACAATAGATTTAATTTATTAGGTTAGTTTGTTTAACCTATTGAATTAGGTTAAGAGTATTCCAGGTGTTCCTTTTCTGTTCACATTAACCCAACCCATAAATAGTGAAGCCCAACTGAAAGTTTAAAAGTTTAAAAAATAACAAAAAACAAGTAAGCGGTTCAGGTTCAAATTAAAATGAAAAAAAAAAAAAAAAAGTTAAAAAACGCTCGCTTAGGTTACTCACTGTCTCCACCTCGCTTGCGCTCCGTTCGATTCGTCCAGTTCTGCTCAGCCACAGCAACTATTCTTCCTTCTTCCAGGTATGTTGATGGACTTCGATCAGTTCTGATCTCCCTTAGGCAAATAATCTTTAGGATATGGATTTGTTGGAGATGGCCAACGTAACGCTCCATTATAAGTCTGATTAGATAATTAATTACTCAATCAGACCAGAATAATTCTGATACCTCATGATATGAAGGTGATTTACTTATAAATTTAAAGAAACTTAATTACCTGGGCATTTGAGATAAGAGGCATTCGTTATACTGCATTTCAGTGCAGTTACTGTATGTTGAAGTACTTTCTGGGGAGTATTTCTTTTTCATCTATAAGTCAAAATTTCATGTTTTGGGTCTTTGGATTGCTAGGTAATCGAAGGCTGCTACTTTCGCTTATGGCTGCAAGCTTTGCTTCCAAATGTTCACGTGGTATGTCATATATTTACTATGCGTTTTACTTGTACAACCTAGCGCCGTTATTTAACTGAAATTAGATCTGTCCATGTCCTAGTATTATGCTTCTTTGAAATGTTATGTTTTTGCGAATTATTTCCTAGGAGCTTAAATATGGTCTGCTTTCTTAATTGATACTAATAAGTGCCAGATGCTTATGTCAGAGGATAATGACCACTTCCTTTTTCTGGGTTTTATTTTTGGGGTGCTTGGGGGTGTGAGAGGGAGGGAACCCTCGGATTGGAATGCTTGCTTCAGGGCTTCAGGAATGTATCATTTTTAACCCTCTAGCTCTAGTATTAGCTGACGCTGCCTCGAGCTTTGGTTGTTGCACGAAACTTAGGTGAATTTTATTAGATTCTCCAATAAATAGATAACATCTGGACAAAATGTTTTGAAACCCCCAATCATCTGATATTGAGCTGTAAAAAACTTGTCATGTTTTTATTGGATAATTCAATAGCAAACACTTCAAAGCTGAGTATAAATTTTGTCCTTAATTGGTATGGGTTCTAACTTCTAACATCTGCCACATTCATGTGGACTGCTAACTGGTTTGCATGGTTCCACAAAAAGTTTGCACAGACTTTCATTACTCACTGTGGCTTTCCGATGGCTTTTGGGTGGAGAGTAAAACCATGGACAGACTAACTTTATAGTTTATGTAAGTATGTGTGTATTTTCAGAAAGGGGAGGGGAACTCCAATATGCTATGTAAAACAATGTATGTGTCCACTCTTGCTCCTGAGTGTCATGTCTTCTGGCTGTTAATCTATTTCATTCCCTCACTTTTGTAGCTTCTATTGAGAATATCGTGGTGTGAGAGGCACTGGCCCTCTTTAGCTCCTTAGATGGTGTTACAGGATATGAACAGATCCCTGTGAATAGTAGTCTTTAGGATTTAGAAAAGATGTATTTTTTTAGGCCAGCTTAAGGTCCTTCATCAGGCCTATTTATGACATACGAATCCGTGATTCTTTTTTCTAAATTCCTGGGCATATTGTTAACTTTGTAAAAGTTGATATAAATGAATGCAACGATCTGGTATTGAGAAATAAAGTTCTAAAATTGCATGATGTTTCGCTGTGAAGTTTTCAGAGACAAACTAAAATTCAAACAAGTCATTGGGCAAGTATACCATAATGCAAATATATGACTGATACCTTTAACAATCATTCTTGAGAAACTGTTTGTTATTTTAAAGCATGCCAAGGCATTGAGTAAGCCCTTAAGAAGTAAGCTGCATCACATGCACTCTATGCCATAGATTGCCTCTTGGACTACTTAATGCCATATTAGGCAAATGGTTCACTCCCTATGAAGTTGTGGTAGTTTCCTTGTTGCTTGGTGAAATTCATTTGCATAATGATATGTTTGCAATAATTTTTGTGTGCTTCAACCATTTTATTTAATAGCCATACTTCTTACACACCTCAAATCTTGCATTTCTCTCTTGATATATGTTCAACCTGTCTTCATGACTCTGATATGTTTCATATTTTTAAAAATGATTTTTTAGCATCGATGTTGATTTATTGTTCTCGTTGACAATTTGTTACTTTGTTCTGTTTCATGTGGGAAAACCAAACTAGTGCGCCGTTCTCTGTTTGGTGGGTTAGGCAACAGTTTCTCTGGTTTGCTTTCCACATCTCATGAGGTGACATGCTGCAATTATTTATCTCAGGTCAGTGTCTAATCTAAGTATAATCATGGTTGCAACTATCATATTATATGATTTACTTGCGTCTTATTGATTTCTTTTGTCCTTACATTTCCTGAAATTCTCATTCTTAGCCTTTTGCCAAAATACCACATATGATTTAGTCACTAAAAGTATGCATTGAACCAAAAGGGGTTAGCTCCACAGGTAAGGGGATGGCATTTTCCTTATGAACACGGGATTAATTTCTCTCGGGAGCACTTTGAGAGTGAATCTCCAAATGCACCAGCTCAATAGGTGGGAGTATCATGGGAGAGACTTTGGTCTCGTGCAAAGCCCAAACACACCCCTGACCATAAGACCAAAAAGGAAGAAGTCGCTAGATATGATCTAGTGGTAAGGCATGTGGGTAGCTAGCAAGTGGTCTCAGGTTCAAACCTATGTTCTGTCATGTACCCAGGAAAAAAAATGAAAAAGCATGCATTGATAGACACATTTTCTTCCATCCTCTGGGTTTGATTCTCTTTTTGTTCTTGTTTTTTGGTTTTGATGCATTTTAGCAGCAGCAACGCAACTTCATACAGATGAGGACTGTTCTGAAGGTTGTTGATAACTCGGGGGCTAAAAAGGTGATGTGCATACAAGCTTTGAAAGGGAAGAAAGGGGCAAGATTAGGCGACACAATTATAGCATCAGTGAAGGAAGCACATCCTAATGGAAAGGTCAAAAAAGGGAAGGTCGTGTACGGTGTGGTTGTGCGTGCCGCCATGCAAAGGGGCCGTTGTGATGGGAGTGAGGTCAAGTTTGACGATAATGCCGTGGTGCTTGTAGACAAGCAAGGGCAACCAATTGGTACAAGAGTTTTTGGTCCTGTACCCCATGAGCTGAGGATGAAGAAGCATGTCAAGATTCTTACTTTGGCAGGGCATATTGCCTAAAATGGGTTCTTTTGTATCAGTTTTGTTATAAAATCCAGTGTTGAGTTGACTTCTGCCACTGACAAGTTTGGGATTTTATGCTTGCCTGTGGAAAAGCAAGAGCAGTATTAATGAAGGTGTAGGAAACTATTGTATCAAATTACCTCAAGTACATTCATGCCAATAACAGTGATATGTTGAAATATTCTATAATTTTTTTTTCTATGCTTATATATTATCTTACTTTATTGTCAAAATGTGCTGAAACTAGAGTCGTCGTTATCTTAAGTATTGCTAATGAATTATAAACTTTACAGTATTACTTTTCAATATTTCAAAAGTCCTTTTATTAATTTGGACCCAAGAAGAAAATGGGGATATTGTCAATTGGATGAGAACCTCTAAATTAAAGGTGTTCTGATTCTGATGCGGAACTTCTTGTATCAAATATTGTTGTCAGGGGATGGAGGATAATTTTTTTTATTTTTTTTTATAAGTTCGATATTAAGACAAATGAAGAGACATTCCGTCCTAATTGTACTACTACCTCACGCACATCGCCTGCTCCTTTCATTTACATAATCATAAGATTTTTATTTTATTTTCCAAGCAAAAATTGACGTGAATTTTTAATTTTAAACCATAATTAACTATTTGGTTATAAAGATTTCAATACTAAATTAAGAACTATTTAAATTGAAAAGCTTACTAAGCAATTATGTATGAATGGTTATGGGTTTAGTTATTTTGGATATATTGTGGTTTTTGTCCAACAAAAATATCCGATATCCGTTAAAATGTTAGATAGGGTGTAATTAGCAAATAGTGATATCTCATACATAAATGGACAAATACAAATTTAGCCTTTGAATATTTTCATTTTCACATTGAAGTTGAAAAACCGAAATCAAGAAATCAGTTACTTGATCTGATGAAAATGAATTATACAATCTAGCAGTATAAAATTAAAAGGAAAACTGTACCACATATCAATACAGAACAGAGTATTCAATATCTAATATCTACTATATGTATGTTATATATAATAATTGGATTGATTATATATAAGTATACATAAAAGACTCTATTTTATGCAACAAAATTTATTTACTATTTATGTATTTGTTACATTAATTTTTCTACACATTGTTTAAAGTATTTAATTAACTTTGAACATATATTCTAGCTGTCATTTATTGTAAGATAAATATAAGCATTGGGTTTTACCCAATACCCTAATTTTTATAAATTTTTTGAATGCTTTGGGCATGGATAGGTTTTGTATATTAAGTATTTCAAGTGCGGATACTAAAAATATAAAATTTATCCGATCCAGATATATAGGTTTATTATTGATATTTAGACCCAAGTATCTTAAATTTGAACAAGTACTGCCTGTTGCCCTCTCTATCAATGTAAAGTGAGATGAATAGTTCTTATTAACTTCATATCATATATAGTGTGTTTAACAAATTAATTTATTCTAGTAATCTTATTTAAAAATCTAATTGTCTATCAAATTTATGTGTGCCTATTTGCAACATCACTCATCACAAAATATTAGATATTACAATAAATATTTTTAATATGACTAGAAAAAATCATAAAAGAGAAATACATGTTGATTCAATAGACTAAAAATTAAGAATTTAAATTAAGCCTTTGCATCTTCATATATATGTAAGGACTCATTTTCTTTTTAACTAACAGTCTCATTCAGTCGTCATTTTATTTCTCTTTAGGCGATGCCTTGATACTTAATGGCTGGTTGAATAGCTTTTTTAAGGACCAAAATAAGATTTGTGGAGGCAAGTCTCTAACTCTCCTGGCCTTTTTGGATCTTTAAGGCAGAATATTTATAAGGAAGGGAAAAAAAAATTACCATCAGCAGCGGTTTAAACTGTTGCTAAAAGCATTTAAAACTATTTTCACCTATTCAAATAGACCATTACTAAGACAAGACATTACAACAATTTTTTTTACTATTACATAACTATAACACTACAACATTTTTTTCTCAACCGTTATAATAATATATTTTTACAATAACTTTAACAAAAACTATTTGACCTTTGCAAAAATATGTTATTATAACAACTTTTACAAAAATTAACAAAAATTGATATTATTTAATTTGCAACAACAATTTTTGTAATTCTTTTATTAACTGTCATATAACTGTTACAATCAAAATTTTCACAAAAATAAAAAAAATGTCACAAACTTTTTTTTCTTTGTAGTATAAAAATACTACCCCCTCCCCTCTAATTATTTTAAAAGTAGCCAGTTATACTTACTATCAATAGTTTTCAAAAGAGAACTTTTTTGTGGGGTACTCTTACAATTGTGGGACAAGAATATTTGAAGGGTTTCCTTCGACCTTATGCTCCATAGCATGCTATCTTTATGCAGTTTGATTCTAAAGTTGAAGAGAAAGTAAAGGAAGGCACTGGGAATATTGTGGTTCCATTTCCAAAAAGCACATGCAAATACTACCTTTTTGCCTTTCCGCCATTTCTTCGATCCCTTTCTCTACACGCATTATATAATATCTTAATCTTTTATGGTCCTTTCTTCGCATCAGAGAAACGAAGACTTCGGCGTCTTCAATTCAAATTCTTTGCTTCCTTCATTAACCCTACGTAGTACGTACCCTCAATATATGAGCAATTATATATATGAAAACCACTTTGCATGCATCTGCAGATCGAAAACTCAGACTGATTCCCTCCTCTCTCTGGTTCATCGATCTCCATAGCTTCGAAAACTTCGATAATAAGGTCATCAGAAACGCAGGTTCTTCCTTCAACATGGGCGTCCTTGGAACAATGGCAAGACACTTGGATACGATATTAGGGTACGTATTCGTCATAATAATCTCTTTTTATTTTCCCTCAAAATCTAGCCATCGGTTTTGTTTTATGTAGCTTTCATAGAGTTCTTGTGCAGAAAAAATGAAGTTGTACTATGAAGTTCCTATCACGATCTTCAATTAACTATGGTATATATAGGAAGAATAACGATGAGATGAAAAGACATATTCAAATGCTCACATGTTCTGTTTCATTAAGGAAGAAGCTAACTGTAAATACTTTAAAAATTACAGGAACCCATTTATTAAATTGCCTTTGAAGATTAACATTCATCATCGATTAATTGTAACTGATTTTATGAATTTGCCAAGAACATAACAGCTACTTTGTTTTTTGTAACAGGCCAGGAGTGATGCTTCTTTATCCACTGTAAGTAATTAAATGGCATTTATATATATATATATATATATATATATATATGTATATATATATCATTTAGAAATTAATTAATATCATTTTGCACGTAAATGATCAAGACTAAGAAATACTCATGAGTTGCTGTTATATATGATGAAATTAATTACAGATATGCATCGATGAGGGCCATCGAGAGCCCTTCAACGTTGGACGATCAGCAGTGGCTAACATACTGGATTTTATACTCCTTTCTAACTCTCTTCGAACTTTCTTGCTACAGAATCCTAGCATGGTACGTTACATCGATAATGTTATATTTTATTATATATAATTTACTTGAAACCAATCTATATCCTTTTATGTGTTTTTTATGAAAACATAAAATTATGTTTAATCATAGTAAACTGTTTGATGAAAATTTAAATATTAATTTGGTATAAATTGAATTTCTATCTAATTGATAATTCATTTGAGAATGAATCGAGAGATTTATATCTAAGTTTATATATATATATATATATATATATATATATTATATTTTTTTTTACTTTTTAAACATTAAATTTTTTATTTTCAAATTTTATTGTGAAGATTATATAAAGTCTTTTTATCATTTTTTACAAATATTAATTATTTACTTAAGTCAAACCAAGTTAGGTGTAAATTAAGGGAAAATAATTAGAAAACCCCAAACCGAAAAATCAAAATGAAATCAAACTAAAATAATTATCAAATGATTAGGTTTCATTTCTATACTTTCAAAAATATCAAATAACTCTATTCTTTTAAAATAAGTATATTGAATTGTGGAGTAAATATATTTGAAATTTTGTAATAAAAATCATATAAAGTGTTTTAATACAATTTTCACACAAATGTTAATTAATTACATAATTCAACCAAATTACTCATGTGATGTCAATTAAGGAAAAAGAATTAGAAAAACCCATTTATCAAACCGAACCAAACTAATTGTCAATGGTTCGGTCCATTTGAATAATTTCAAAAGCATCAAATATATACGTCAATAAATTACTTTGATAAATTATACTGGTTCCGTTCAGTTTGATCTAGTTTACAACATTCCCCTAAATTGAATCGAGAAACATCGATCTTATCAACCATATATATACCACTAAAAAACATAATGTGTGGGGTTGAACTTGAATATATATATATGGACGAACAGGTTTCCGATATGGTCGTTGGTGAAGCTAGTGATATGCATGTGGCTGGTGCTGCCAATGTTCAACGGAGCAGCTTACATATATGAGAATTACGTGAGGCAGTACGTGAAGAAGATCGAAAGCTATGGATATAGTAATTCAGCTTCTTCTAATTACCCTGAAGAGTACAAGAAAGTGCTTCACATGATGACCTTCGATGCCAGAAAAGCAGTTGAACGTTATATAGATCGATATGGCCCTGATTCCTTCGAGCGAGTCATCAAAGCTGCTGAGAAAGAAGCCAGAAAACACTGATATATAAATTCGTATGTATATATATTCCCAGTTTCTGTAGATGTTTGTGTTTTCCTTACTTACATATGAAGAAGAAGAAGAACTGATTAAGTATATTTTGTAATTTGTTTGTGTGTACTATGAAGACCGAGACTTGTAGTTTAATTAATTAATTCCAATCTTTGAGCTTATAAGTTGCTTCGATTTCATTAAACTTCTTTGGTACGCATTAGAATGTACGTATTACAATTAGAACAACCATATATAGATTATAAAGGAGCAAAAGAATGACATAAATTAATAGCTCAGGGAAGGGAAAAAAAACGTTTGGGCAGCCTGCTATATTTCATGTCCTTAATTAATCAGTATTTTAATCCATTGACTTATATTTAATTATTTGTTTGAATCGGTCCCTTAATCAGTTCTGTTATATTTGTCTTTTTACTAAATTACTTCCATTAAGATATCTAATGAACACCACTGACGGAATTAAGGTATATATATCTATCTACTTTCAGAATAGTCCCTCAATATTTTATTATCAGAATAGTTCTTTAAATACCTATTAAATTCTTCTTATTTTAAAGCATTACCCACAAAATTAGCCAAAATTTAAAAAATTCTGAATAAAGCAACTTGATTAATGTGTGTGTATATGTATATATATATATATATACACCCACACACACACTTCTGTTTTTCCATAAAGAATTTGGATCATGTATTATACAATATCATCTGCTATACGTTACAAACTGTTGAATTAGATTAATTAATGACAATTGCATAATGTCATTACAAATCCAGTAACTCACCTTGCATAATAGTTGGTACTGTAGAGTTCCTGTTTTGATGACTTTAACGTACAAGTAAACCAAAATATGATTATTACCCACCAACATGTATAGTAAAGAAAGATATATTACTGTGTACTTATAGCTTTAATTTCTTTATGGTTTGGTTTTGGTTTTTCTTATATATATATATATATATATATATGTGTGTGTGTGTGTGTGTGTATATATTTATATATGCATGGCTAGGTAATTAGGAGGGTGTTTTAGCAGTAGACTATTGCCATACTACAGTACAAGTTATTCGTTTAGGACAAGGCCACGTGAGGTCCAGCTGCAGAACAAGGATATACCGATTATATAAATTCTTCGTATTTTGATTAATTTGCTTTTAAACTTTATGCTGCATTAGGTGCTAGCTAGTGTACAGCTTGGGTCATCCATAAATGTGCATGGATGGTATTTTTAGAAATTTTTTTTCGAAAAATATTTAGTTTCTTTTAAGAAAAGAAATTTATTGGATATAATATAGGAGGAAGCAGTAATATTTAACAGTTTGAATATTGTTCGTTCTTTTATATCTCTAATCTTTGATCATATTATATCTCATCACTCAGCTTATATACTCAAATTATTTTGGAAATAGGGATTTCTTTTCTTTGGTGGATCATTTCAATATTTATGTATATAGTAATAAATATTATATAACAAATAATTTAACAATAAAAAACTCGAACTCCCCAATGCATTGTCATTACAAATTTATCCATGTTATAATGCATGGAAATTAAAACGAAAAAAGCATTGCTTCATTTCTCTCTGTTAAAATATTGTTTGCATAAGCTAGCAGATGAACAAATAATTAGTCTTTTCATTTCTGTTCCAGGAGATATTCGCAACCCAGATAACGGGAGGAGTACCTGAAACATCATTTAAAATTTTTTTTTTGTTTTGGGCAACGGACATCATTTTGATTCGGATCAAAATAAATCCAGAAAACTTTTGTGTTGAATTTCTAATTCAATAACGGAAGAATGCAGTTCAATTCTTAAATTTTTGAAACAATCACAAAACGTCAATTGAGTTTAATTTTTTACTCCCTGGGTGAGGGATAAAAGACTCCAAGCTTCTCAAAATCTAATTAAGAAAATAATAGCTTCAGTGTTAGTAATAGCAAAACGGGGAAATCATATCTGCAATTTTGAACATAGCTGTAACTCTGTTAATTTTTTTTTTCCCTATTTTTGAATATTTTATTGAGAATCACTATATCTAATAAAATTCCAAAAAATGAAATACCGAAAAAGATATTTTATCTTTTACATTTAAAATTGCAATTATTCCTTAGAACATTTATAGAGAGAAAATATCATTTTAGTCCTTGATTTATTACTAATTTATTATTTTGATTTCTCAATTATTTTATTTTTCAAAATAATTCCTAAAAATTGTTACTTTTGTATTCTTCCGTATGAGTTGAAACTTACTTTGAGAGACTATTTATACTAGTATATAAGGTCTCTCAAAGTAAGTTTTAAGTAAAATTGACAATTTTCAATAAGAGATCAAGTGACAAATTTCAATAAACAAGAATTGTTTTAAAAAAATAAAATAAATGATGCTAAATCAATAATTCAATAATAAATTAATGATTAAAACAATATTGTTTTCGTAATTTAAAGGTGCGAAAGGTTCTAATTATAAAAGGGATGAAAGTTTATCGTCTATTACTGCGTCTTAATGTTAAAGTGGTAGCACAAGCATTAGAAACCACATTAGCATAGCCATATAATAGATGCCATGTGGAGAGTATCCATCAAATGCGTCATGATCAACAAAACATAGTTGGCGATCAAATTCTGAAGTGGCCATAGCCGAACGATCAAAATGCTGGATGGAATCATATCAAATTTCCACCAGTTTCAGCAACCTGGCAATCGCTGTACATTGAGGATCCCGTTATATTCAACAACTGGGTATATTGTGAAGGCAAAAACTGATAGTATAATAAAGATGATAGGATGACTTATATCTAAAATCTGTATATTTTCCTTAATTTCTCTGAATATCTAGATCCCTACAGAGTCAGTAGTTGCAGCAACCAGCAATGGGAATGGCAGAACGAATTGGCCTTGAGTGATCCTGATCCACGTTTGGAGAGGGCTTAAGGATATGCTTAATTCCTGGACTTGGTCTCACAGGACCTGAGATTACCATGCCATTCAGATTGAAAGACTCAAAACGTAGATAACTTCTAGGATTTATATTCTGAGGCTCAGTAAGGCAACATTTACTTTTTGTATTATCCCGACGTGGATCAAGTTCAACTGCTCTGGTTGTTTTTTGAAGTTCACAGCTGAGATTTCTTGAATCAACCCAGACACACCATTTAAATTCTCTTGCACTACTATATTACACGACTGGATCGGTTTTGTCAATCCATCAAAGATTAGTTGCGGGCGCCTTCTTGCACGAATGATGATGGTCCTTTGTAGTCTTATCATCTAAAATCACTCTGTCAATGATCTTAATTTTGTTTCTACAACCACTACGTATGGTAGATGATGGTTTAATGGCAGGCCTTAGAGGAACAAGTGGAGATTGAACAAATGAAGCTGCACCAAGAGGATTCTTTATGTGACAGTGAGAAGTCCAAGGATGAGGAGGATTTAGAACTTCTGCTAAGTGACTTACAGGTTTAGTGAAACTACCTCCCCATACGTTATGAGGAAAATTTCCACTACTCGGGCCAGATATTTGCTGAGATGAGGTCCCTGGTAGCCTTTCATGTGTTGAGCTCAACGGCAATGGCGGCAAGCTTTTATAGGAGGTCTGAAACCAGGATGTTTGGGCATGTTGTCCAAAAGCTGGGTGCACCAAAGGAAATTCAAAGGCAGATTTTGTAACAAGAGAGAGTTTCCTCTTGTCATTAAGTTCACCACTGCTTAAACAAGTATGCTGTCCAGAACTGGAAGTAGCCCCTTGTACCTGTAAGTGAGAGCCAAGTCCTTGGTGTTTAGGTCCAGATAAAAACTGCTCTGGCAAGTCATGAGGTGCCCTATTAAATACTGCACATGAAGTGTGTGGACGAGTAACCGGGTGGGAATAACTAGTAGCAATTTTGCTGAATCCCAGGCCATCATGTTGCGACACATGATTAGTTTGTAAATCAATAAATGGCTGAGGAAATTCGAACTCTGGACCATTCATAGATGCAGAACTTTGTACTGCCTGAATGCTTTGAATTTTCACAGATTGTGTCACCTTCTCAGATGATCTTTGTAAAGGTGAACCAGATATACGATCCTGCTTAGAACATGTTTCCAAAAAAGAATTTTCTAATGGAACATCTCCAGAATAATGCCTTTTTCTGGATTGCTGATCAGCCCACACATCTCCATCCTCAAATTGTTGTATTTGTACCTCTTTGATGCTCCTACCAATTGGAACATCTTTACCCATCAGCCGCATTGTTGGTTGAGTGGAATTAAGTGAATTAAGATCTGAACTTTCTTTCAGAGAAATCATCCCATTTTCCTTATGGTTCTGCACCTGGTCATGTTGATTCTGTTCAACGAAATGGTATTTCATGAGGTTCAATTCTGAATCAAGTGGACGGACAAACTGATTGTAACTCCTATCACTAGACCAGTGTATATCTGCTCTCTCACTACCTTGTAATTCTGTCACACCTAACCTGGCAGGATAATGTGGAAATTGATTTACATGGTCTTCTGACAGTGTCTTCTGAACAAAATGCCTCTCGTTAATGCTCAAGCGTTCCTGGCTACTTTGATAGCCAATGTTATAAACAGGTAATCCACTGGAAGAATTTCTTGAAATACTTGATGCCTCTGACTGGTTCATTCCTCCTTTTCCACTTGAACTGAAATTAATTAGCTCACCTTGAGAATTGAGTGGCAAACCAAAAAAGTTCTCATTCATGCAGTTATTTCTTAAAGTTCCCTTTCCCCAGCCTGGATAGGGAAATGAGTTATCCATCACATTTGCTGAAAACTTATGAGACAAAGGTCTGTAACCCAAAGTTTGGCTACTCTCATTATTTCCATAACTTTGTGATGGAAATAGAGATCTTTCACTTGCATGATTATATACCGTGTCATATAACGAAGAAGGCTGCAGAGATGTCATTGTACTTGCATCTGAGTTCATTGCAGCAACCTGACGAGTTGAATCCCACAGACAATCCATGAATTTTCCAGCGGAACTGTAAGCTCCAGAATCACCCACTACATTATTTGTACCAGAAATATTCCCTGCCTGATGAGAAGAAAGAGGTCTGGAAATTCCAGCGTATGCAGAACAATGCAGTGCAGTTCTGTTGCCTCTATCAAACAGGTATAAATTATTATTATGACCAGGTGCCACCTTTGTCAATGATTCAGACTTCTCTACCAAATGCAATTGTTTCTCTTGATTGGTACATGGCCTCAAAAAATTTTGTACTGTAACTTGTTCAGGAGTATTAGAAAACTGTTTACTTTCAACTAAAGGACAAACCTCCTTTCTCCTGTCGATATTAAAGGCAATGTTGCTGTCACTCCTGTTTACCTCCAAACTAGCAGCTTCTTCATCACTTCCAGAGGACTGATCCTTAACTGACGAAGTAACCTGTCCATCTGAAGAAAAGGAGAAGATCTTTTCATCAAATGAGTCCCTCTTTTCTGGACCAAATACGTCATCGTTCTTGGAGAACGTCACATGCCTGGCTGATGTCAGCTCTTGGACACCACATGGTCTTTCTTCAATACCATCCTGAATATTGCTTCCACTTGATGTGTTTCCAAAAATATGTGTTGAGTGATTCTCAAGAATGCCACACGTGAGAGGCACTGCTTTCTGCTTCTTTTGTACAGATACATACTTTAGACGTGCTTTCTTTTTATTTGCAGAAGCATTGATGTCATCAAGTGCAACTCTTTTATTACCAAATGTACCTTTTAGTTTTCTGGCACTATTGGCTGGAGTTTTCACTTCTCGCTTATAAGCATCTTCCTGAGAGAGACAAGTTTAACAAAATTATGGATGTTCTGTTAGAACTCAACCTCAGCTAGCTGTCAAAGTTTTAGGCTATGCTAGACAATGTGGTTCATTATAACTCAGATTCCAAACTTACAATGACAGAAATGCGATAACACCTATGCAGTTTTGAAATCAATTTGAGTTGCAAAGAAATTTTCAGCTATATATAATAAAATAAAATAAACAAGAAAAAAAAATTAATCCACGCAAAACCCCCTACTAATAAAATCATGAGATCAAAGGTGAATAATATCTGTTTGCTATCAATGCAGTGCCAAAACCAAGGAATGAGAGATGGAATCATAATGACACAACAGCATTCCGTGTACAATACATCATAAACTTACTAGAGAGAGAAATCAACAAATCTCTAATATCCTTCCAGGCTTCTAGCAATTCCAGCCAAGAATATGAAGGTGCAAGGATATAGTCCACCAGTTTCTTACACTATAACTCTAAATGAACTGCAATATCAAATTGACTAAACCAAATCATTGTTCATAACAAACCAGTACTGGCATGCAATGCTTTTATCCTATGCTCGGCATATATTTTTTGGTATCCAGTGAATTAAAACAAGAAAGAACACCTATCATGACCGGGTTTGGGCTTTCCAGAATGCATATTCATTACGACATAATTAAACCATTGATTGTTTCTAGTCCTATCTTGTCCCTCAAAAAGCTATTTATCAAACATTAAGGCAACCATGTTCTTGGTTATACCTTGTGTCTTCTATGCAATCAAGAAGAGGAGTTGCTTTCAAAAGGAATGTATGGTCAGATAAAGTATATATGAGACAGAGGATTAATACATTGCCAAGTTCCAGGGAAGTTATCAGATGGCATATTTCAAGCTCTGATTATCAAATCATGATTCAAACTTCCAAGAAAACAAATTATCTGATTATTGAGGAAAAAACACTATTTTCCATAGACTGTAATGGACACAGAAGAATTCAGACTCAAGCAATGTAATTTAGTGACACTTTGGTAGAAAATTTTGTCGCATCATATATATATATATAAATTTTTATGAATACAAGTTACAAATTAACTTTTCCAAGGGATCCATACACAGTAGTTATAAATTATTTCTCTGTATTGACTACATGAAAATGCTTGTCATTTTAATATTTCATGTATTTATTAAAAAGGGAAAAGTAAATTCATATATTACTTTCTTTTCCTTTTTAAAAGAGGATAGCCATCCTATTAGAAAAGGAGAACAGAATTTGAAAAAACAAAAACAGAGTAATACATATGTCTCAGACTCTCAGGCAACGAAAAAAGAAAAGATTTCATTGACTGATCAGCAATACGAAAAGAAATTCAGGCTAATTGACGAAGCAAATTAAACTATCGAAATGAATAATTAGATTCCATGTTAAAGTAAACATTTGTTGACAGTGTATTCCCCTTTAACACATTCATCTTATTTATGCTATGAAATACAAAATGGTGGCTTAGATAATATATAGTTTACTATATTAATATTATGATAATATACTTTAAAAATTAATTAATATAGATACTTATATGTTACTATAAGATTATTATATGCAATCTGGAATTGGATCATGTCCAACACAGTGAATATTCAAATAAATATTAATTACGTTATATAGCTGTGTTTAAGAAAGAGTTTGAATTAAAAAGGATACAATTAGGGGGGGAAATAGTAATTAGATAAAGTAATTCTATTAGCATGCCCATTCCTTCGCATCATTTTTTATGTGTCTTAAAGATTGCTAACAAAAACTATTATGTCATCAACTTCAAAAAAGTTACCACTAGAATTTAGCAGGCACATAAATAACATAATTTATTAGTAACTTATACTAGTCTATGTTGATATCTTCTGAAAAGTAAACATCAGATTATAGAAAGTTACTATAACATTCTTAAAATGCATATAATCAACCATCCAAATTATTATATACGACAAACTCAGAATTAACAAATGGTATTTCTTGTTTAGCTGTCATGTGGTCCAAACTAATTTAGCATAATGTTATTTTATAATGAGATATTCATATCGTGATTTGCCTTGAACTGATTTAATCTATAGATCATATTACTCTTAAACATCTAATCAATTGCCCCTAACAAAGCTGTGGTCTGCCAAGGTATGGGAACTTATTTGATATAAATAAGGATAGCAGTTTAATAGGAAGTTTTCATCTTTTCACTTTTTCGGATACTATAAAGATTTTCGAACGAGAACAATTAAAAATTTCAATAATCACTAAGCATATATACTTATAATATTTTATAGATATATATAGATTAAATCCAGTACCATAAATAGTTAACATGCCATAAATCTTTAGGGGCTGACTTTAAAAAAATGGATATACACAGCAAAAACTGTGGTGCGTTTGGTATATAAGGCAATAACTATGTACGCTAGCCAACTAAAAGCAGGAAAGCATTATTTCAAATTCTCATTTATAACATACAGGAAAATATTATAAAGATTTTAAAAGATTAACAGAAACTTACTCTCCTTTAAAAAAAGCTTATAGTTGTAACAAAAAGGCTTACATAATAATAAACAATTCTATATAAATATCATGTTAAAATACTATAGTTGTAATATAAGCTCATGATTGAAATCTTTATATATAAAACTATATTATATTTAAGTATTAAACAAGTGGTCCAGAATATACAATTTTACTAACATTAGTAATGCGAAGAAGAAGATTTCAGTTCAGTCCCCTCTATCAGAAATGGTTTCTACTTTAATTCCTATAATGAATACATATTTGGGACAAGCGAAATTAAACTTTAGGACCAAACAACCACATTTTGTCACAAAATAACCAAAACGAGGAATCAAATTAAATGGAAAAGCAAAGCTGATAAAATTATTTGTAAAATATACTAATGAAAAATCACTTTCAAAACAAGAAAATCTCATAAATTGTTTATCATATATCAAGTTTATATGTAAAGAGCTTCTTTTTAAGAAAAATAAGCAATGTAATAACAAATTGAATACTTTAGAATCAGCATAGATTATGGCTCTAATGATATATTATGTTTAGTGACAGATAAAGATATCAATTTGAAAAGAAGAAATATATATATATATATATATATATATATATATATATATATATATCTCTAAAAAAACCAGTATCCCTTTCTACCGAAATGATTAGTATAGCAATTCCTTTTTCGGCCTTGATTAGGATAGCAAGTCTTAAAAAAACAAAAGATTTCTGTTTGTGTATGAAAGAGTATGATGTTATTTTTAGCTCAATGAATTCTACTAAAACGTTGGGGACAGATGCTTAAATCATAATGTATAAATAATTTCGTTTCATACTTCTAGGACTCATATATAAACCTCCATGATATCCCCACCAAAATGCTGCTACTCCTGTAAAATCCCAATACAAATCCCAATACTGTACAATTCACTCTATTTTTATTTAGTAAAAAAAAAAAATCAACAGGCAGGGAACAAGAACTTTTTTGGGAAAAAGAAAACATTTTGATTATAGAGACAGATTACCCAGACAACGTTAAATATTAAGGAAAGTCTAGATATATTAATATTTAAATCTATCTAAACACATCATACGACATCATATGTCACTCAGTCAAGCAGTTAGGCCGGTCGTCCACCAGTCCGACTCATCTAAAAATTTTACAGCAGGGAAGTAATTCAGTACTTCAACTAAAAATCTGGGAAACGACAGCGAGTTTATTATAAATTCATCATTGAAGCCTTCATGGTAATTATATTTCTGACAACTTATAGTGTCAAGTTTCTGGCAGCACAACCATAAACTGATGTTATTTTCAGCCTTGTATTCTCGCAGCACTACTAATACTCCTCACATAGCTTAATACCAGGTTAACGAATGGAATTCAATTAATTTGATCAGCCGGACACCCATTGATTATATTATACCTCAGAATATTTGGGGTCTTAAGAATGTACGAGTCACTTAATTTTTGACTGAGGCAATGGAATATTCTCGTCAGAGACGTGATGTGAAGAACAATCAACAAACCTCAGGCCATAAATTGCTACTGAATTTGTAAAAGTTGTAATACTATATATGAGCTTCTAAACCAAGAGTGCAACAATATTAAGGAATAAAATCGTAGCGAATTTACCACTAGGGATGAGCAACGTATCCAAACTCTTAGGGGTATTATAAGGTCTGATTCTAAGTACGATACTCATCCTAATCCAAACTCGTGGTGTGTGTCCATATGTATGTATGTATATTGTTAGATAAATATCAAGGGTATCACATGAATTTATTTATATTTATACATACATTTATATTTATTAATCAACATAATTTATTAAAAAAGTTAAAAAAAAAAAAATACTATCCAAGTTGCATTCTAAGGATTTTAAATTATATTAATAATTATTTGAGAAATTTTATTTTTATTGTTACTTTAAATGAAATAGATTTTATATAAATGAGTCTCAATTTTTTCCATAGGTACGAGACTTCGAAACTTTTCAAGTAAAGGGGTGGGAAAAGATTTAAGAATTCTATAATGATTAAAAAAAAAATCCCATGAAATAGTAACTATAATACCATGCCCATCATCTACCTGTGATCTTTCCTATTCACCGCCGTAATACATATAATCTCTATTCAACAACATGCAGGTAATAAAGAACAAGATTATTTCATGGCCAACGAAAAGAATGATATCGATCAAAAGGGAAGACATTATACTAAATCATTATAACATAGACAACCCCTCGCTCATGACTCGTGAAGGGAACTGCGCAAAACACTTTAGTGGATAACGCTCATGTGGTAATAATCCATACCACTTGAAGGATCAGAACATATTTTCGGATGATTTGTCCATCTCCTATCCAGACAATCATCCAAAAGGATTCACCATGTAAAGTATAAACTTGATTCTCGTTCAAAAGCCCAATCAACTCTATAATAAGATGATCTCTAAATTCTGTATATTCTGGTTAAAATAAACTCCTAACTCTACCTCAGCATTTATATTTCACCAAGCTGACTATCCAAAACACTACCATCAGAAATGAGAAACTGTCCATCTACCCATGGCCCATATGATAACTCCCCCCACAAATCGTCAACAGCAAGGGAGCAGGAAAACCCACTCATCATTAGGCTCAGGCGCTCAGCTCTCGTAAACAACGACTAGAATGACCCCTCCCAGGCAACCTGTACTGACTACACAAGTTACAGCTGGAGCAACATTCACTCCCGGACCCCTTCATTTTATGTTGATTCCCTTCCGCGCATAAAGGTCCTCACCTTAATTTTTTATCTCTATTTTTGTCAACTTCTTACTTGTCATAAGCCTTACCAGTTACTGCCGCCTATTTCGCACTAGTACTAAATCAAACACCACTCACTTTCCTCCACCAATGGATAGCTGTCTCTCTAAACCAGCTTTTTCAGTGGTAAATTTAGGAAAGCTGTAGTGTCGTGGCATACGCATCTATATCAACACAAGACGACAGTTTGGTTATCATTTTATGCCATAAAATTCATGAATTGTATTCTTTGATCCCATGAATCAGCAGAAAATCAAGGAACTAGTATGTCTAATGTATGCATAAAAGACAGATGGATTATATTTTATGACATATAAACCACGTACCTTCTTTGCATTCAACCCATTGTTGAACAAATTCATCTTTTTCTTTCTTTTCTTGTACATCGTCTTCTTCTCACCGTTCAGAGGCACAGTACCACCCATATATTTTTCCTCCGTTTTCTTCTTCAGCTTCTTTTTCCACCTTCTATCCATCTTTTTCTTTTTCCTCTTCTTGTTATTAATTGTCGAAACGACAGCGGTAGCAGCAAATCCACTTGAACCACCACCATCAGATATCTCTTGCTCCTCCTCCTCCTCCTCCTCGTCTCCCTCAATCTCAATCAATTCACTACTCTTCGCGTCGATCTGAGGCGCCACCGTGAGAATCTCAGCAATTGACCTTTTCTTTGGCGCTTTGGGCTTTGGTTTCAATTTCATTCTCATGTGCCGTCGTTCTTCCCTCATTGCTTGCGCAAGACAACCATCGATGTGCGCATTAACTGCTGTCACCGTCGCCGCATTGAAAGCTCGGCAAACAGGACAAACCATCTCCAATTTCTCTTCGTCCCTACCACTTCCATCATCCGATTTCAACGATTCGTTTTCATGTCTAGAACTTTTGCCTTCCGACTGATTGGATCTCAGCGCTTCAAGCTGCCGAGACAACCATCGGAACTTGGTAACCGTAATTGATACCTCATCTGGATTCTTGCTAAACGGCCAAAATTTGAACAAAGTTTGTATCTGCGGTTGCTCTACCTCGACCTCAAAGATCTCCGCGATGGAGCGCTTCTTCGGCACCTTCGATTTAGACTTCAAATTCATCATCCTCATCTGCCGCCGTTCCTCCCTCATCGTCTGTGCAAGACATCCGTCGATGTGTGCGTTCACCGCCGTCAGCGTTGCCGCGTTAAAAACTCGACAAACCGGACAAACCATGTCCATTTTCTCCTCCTCCGCGCCGGTAGCCTTTCCCGATTTTACCGATTCACTCTCGCTCCTGGAAGTTTCATCATCTGACGGTTGATTCTCCGATTTTCCGCGATCATCATGATCGGATCTCACAGCGTCAAGCTCGTCGGACCACCACCGGAACTTTGGAACAGTCATGGGTGGAAGACAGGACTCCAAATCTTCCCTAGTGACGTCCCCGGCGCTGGTTGTATTGAAAGGCCAGCATTTCAACACGTCAACGGACCTCATCTTGGAGGTATACTCCCTGCAACACCGAATCGAAACCCCGCAACAACGAAAGTCACAGTCACAGTAGAACAATCGAACATCACTACTCGTTCGTTCGTAGCAGAAAAAAAGATAAAGATTCAAAGGTTGAAAGCGAAAAACCAAAACTAAAAACAAAACAAAACAAAACAAAAAATGAAGGAAAGAAAAAGAAAAGACGAGAAATAGATAAGATACCTAATGGAGAATCCATCGGATGCAACGGCCATGATCAAGCAGCGACAGAGAAAGAAGGGAACATGAAAGACGATGAAGAAGAGGATGAAGTAGAGAGAGAATGTGTGGTGTGTGAGTTCTAGAGAGAGAAAGAAGAAGAGTGGGAGAAGAGGTTACTGGAGTGGATGATAATGTTCCCGCTCAAGGGAGGGAGAGAGAGATAGAAAGGGAAAGAAAGACTAGAGACTAGAGTGTGTGTGTTTTTCTGTAGCAGTTTCTTTTCTTCCTTAATTTATGACTGAAAGCGACATATGAGAGAGTGTGTGGAAGCCTATTATGAAATTATCAGACCAGAGACGACGGGTACATACTACATGGTGAGAGAGAGAATATATTATTTTTTTTAATATTTTTGGGGCCACTCAATACAAGTTATAAAGTAGTTTCCTTTTGGCCAAATATAAAGACGTGTTTATTGGTATATATTAACAATTTAATTAATTACTTTCTTTCTTCAGAGTGAATTAGCATTTTAATATATTGAGACACATGCTTTCTTTTAAATTCTTTATAATGTATTATTCAGTTCATTTGTTTACTACCTAGTTTAATATAATAATTTTTTTATCAAATTCATGGCATTTTTAATGATTAGGAGGTATAAACAATTATATTCATTATCTTTTTCATTTAAATTTAATTTTTAAGATTTATATTTTGAATAGTTTATTATATGTTAAAATAGAATCTAATATGATTGGTACACAAGTTGATGGAGAAATAATTTTATTGTATAACTGATAAATTATGTTAACAAATAAAATAGAACAAATTATTAAAATACATTAATTAATTAATCAAGAAAACCTTGAAAATATTAAAATATAATTTTGCTCCCAAAAAAATTTCATAGTATGGTAAGAGGGTTCTGATATTCTTTCAATTTATGTATATAATATTATATATTATATATTATTTCATAGTTTTAATATATATTAATCATTTTTTAATATAAAAAACAATTGAAAATAGAGTTCTTCCAATAATCTCTGCTTGGGATAAGATTAGAGTTTAATAATTAAAAGATGAGTTGAAAAAAAAGCTCCCTTTCATGCTCAAAGAAGAGAGTACGAAATTCCATCGAGAGGAAATCAAATATCAGAATGAAAATTGGAATGAGGGTACAAATACAGTTGCTGATCGAATAGCTATTAATTTCTCTGATATCTCTCCAGATCAAATATCACTGATAACACAGAAGAAGAAATTATAGTGACATATAACCCTCCCAAAGAGACAGGAGGCTGATGAATAGGTGGCTCCTTCAATAAGAAAGATCATTGCCATTGATTCCTGTGTGTATAATCATCTTCAAGTCATTCTGGGACTTCAATGGCAATTATATAAATATTGTTACTGCTATAGCTTCTTCTTTTCACATCTCAAAGAAATTATTGCATAATATCAATGACAGTATCAATACACAGAATACGTATCAGATTAACCTATTAGTTCATAATGTACGGTCATGTGAACAGACTTCAACATATCATGAGAAACTTTTCTGTAAGGGAACCATCTCATTTATAACATTTCGGTTGGATATCTTATGAAAATATACTCATTAAATAAAGGTCAAATGGTAATTTGAATAAATACTATTAAATCTTAACTAGTTTTTTATATAAAACAAGTCTTATATATAATATAACACTTATTTTTAAGGTTATTAAACTCGTAAGTTTAAGTAAACTCATAAAAGAGATAAACTTATAATGTAGACTCGTAACGTAAATTCATAAAAGTTTGTATTGATTAATAAATAATTATTAAAATATATAATTTTATAATTTAAATACTATATATATTAAAAAATTATTCAAATATAATTCAAATTATAATTAATCAAACAAAAACTATTCATATTTGATAATTTGTAATACTCAACATAAATATTTTAATATGGTCATACATAACTAATTATTCAATATAACTAATTAAAAAATATTTATTTTATTTTATTTTATTTAATAAGTACATATTAAATGTAATTTTATTTTTTTTATACATATTTAAATTTGTAATAAAATAAATTGTAAAGGCTTCATAAAAAAAATTATCTGTATCTTATTTAGTATTGAGTTTAAATTATTATGTTATTAACTTTACAAGCTAATTGACACGTTAAAATTATAAACTCGGTAGATTCGATAAATTAACTCGCGAGTTTACCCGAATTTATACTAAGTCTGAGTTTACAACGACTTAACTCATTTTCTTTATATACAATCATAAACTCGAATAATAAATTCACAAGTTTGACAACTATGCTTATTATCAATCTATAGATTAATATACACTCAATTAAAGACATGTTATTACAATACAATTGACTGATGAGATTTAAGCTATGAAAACTTTAAGATATCTTTGACATATCATGAGTATCTCAATCAATTAGTTTTTCAATTCGTATTAGATCCGATTTCTGTTATGAAGGAAAAATTTATAAGTGTCCTTGCTCTCACATATTTAATTTCTTTTATATTTCCTTCAATTTTGATCATTGCTTATAAGATTATGCAATACTTAAAGCTATCAAGCTTGACATGAGTAAGCGTATGATTGAGTAGAAAGGAAAATTTTTCAGATCATCATGCTTGAACTTGGCTTCAAGAACGACTGGGAAGACATCATTATATGCAAAATATTTCTGTTACTTATGTTGTCTCAATGGAAGATGATCTGTCTGATTATTCAAAGCAATAAGAAGTATATATTAAGGGGACCCCTTTGTGTCCTTAGGTTTCCTCTTTTGTGCTATGAGTTTATCTTTTTATTGAAAAGGCCACGAGCTTGATAATTCCTTCCAAAGTATTAAGATCTCACGGCACAGTACTCCACCTCTATCACACTTATTTGTTGTAACAATATAGTATATCTTCGATCCTAAGAACCTATATATGAAGATATGTGTTCAGAAGCTAAATGTTATTCTTCTGGAACACTCCTCTTAGACTTCAAAGTAACGTTTCCAATAACTTTCAGGTGACTAGTATAGGTGAGCAAGACAAATATCTGGGACTCCCTTTGCTCAAATCGTAGTGAGGACAAATATTATAAAATATAAAATAATAATTCTTCAAAAAATAAGCCACCTTCAAATTTATTAATTCGAAAAAACAAAATGTTTAGCAGGTGGTGTGGCCTCTGTGGAGGGATTATCCAATGTTTGAGCTGAATGCTCCACCCTTATATACTATGGCTTGTGTCAGACTAATTGGATTTTTATGCCATGATAATATCTATTGATGGTTTGATCTTTTTTGTTTTTTTATCTTTTGGATTTGATTGGGTGAAATGAATATCACGTATAAACCTATGTCATTCAACAGTTGCTTCAACAACCTCTCCCAACAATTATCTTGCTTGGAATCTTGATTCTGATACTATTTGTTTAGTCAGATATCTATTATTACGTCAAAAATTATACAATTGCTGTCACACCTTAATTTACACTAAATTCTTTAACGGGCTAGAAGTAGACGATCTTCAAGCCATAAATTTGGCTACCTTGCTAAGTACACTCGGTGAATATTAGTCTAGGACCAATCTTCCTTCCTCTAGTAATTCTATAAAACTTGTTACTTTCCATTTGGTAAATTTACGAAAGCAAATTTAGGAAATAACTTTTTTAAAGACAGATCGAAAATTTAATTTTAAACAAGACAAAAATTTTTAAATAAAAAATTTGGATTAAGTAAAATTAATTTTTATAATTAAAGAAAATGAACTCTTATAAATTTAAAAATAAAACAAAAAATATAAAATAAAATTATATATAAAAATTAAAATTTTAAAAATAAAATAAAATCACCGCTACATCTCCCTTAAATCCATTCCAACCTTCATGGCTACGGAGGAGTACTGACTATTGATGCTTGGTCCATCATGGATCATGGGGCTAGATGGAAAATAGGCATGGAACTCTGTACTTGTGTACCTTTTTGGCTCCGTGTGGATTCCTACTCTATCTAATTCCTCCACGAGAGTAGGACCACCCCTTAACAATGCGAACGTTAACTTCTATTTTGATAAAGTCATTGGTCTTTGGGAGTCTAACTGAGTAGGAGAATATTTTCCAAATCCTATAGATTAGGCTATATATTCTTGAGGAATCCACAAGTTGATTTAGCACTTCACAAGATGGAAGCCACTTCGTAAAATCGTACTGTGACGTGGCAATTCGATATCTATATTTTGATCTCTTATCTCGTCCAGAAACCTCCTCCCTACTTAGCTTGGAAATTAAAGCCCTTGTTAATATCAAGATACTCATTTGGAAAGCACTGTATATAGAGGAATTGCAGTTAAACAACACCTCTCCCACATGGGTGTATCTCTCTCCTAAGGCATTGTTCGTCTGTGGCAAAAGAAAGTGTATATATATATATATATATATCATTCATATCCAATTATCTCATGCTCAAAATGTAATCCTTCAGTCCAGATTCCCTCGTCATTCATATCCAAGTTATCCGTGTCATTTCCAAATAAATCTAATTATATAAACTCTTGAGAGAAAATTCATTTGTATAACAATAAACTCAACTAAATTAACAACTCATGAAATATATTTAAAAAAAAAATTTCGCATGAAAGGTGATGGTTTAACCATTTTAGAATAAACTAATAATTTAGTGTTTAAATTTTTTAATTTGATCTTTCAACGATAAATTTTTCAAAAAATTAAATTTCCAACTGAAATTGTCTTTAAAAAGGATCCTAAATTTTGTTAACAATATCTTAAATTTTATTTTTAAAAATTAGGTTAAATATTATCTTTTTTATTCACTATTATATTTTAATTTATAATTTATTTTTAAAAATTTTAAGTCCAAAACCATTCAAATAAATATAAAAAATTTTACTATTGAATTACTCTTGCGCTCAAATATTATGTTTTAAAACTAAATAATTAACCGAGTCATTAATTGACTTAATCGTGTCTGGGTATGAAATGGCCAGCTACATAGGAGAGAGAGGAGAGGTATCATAAAAGCATGAACGGAACGCATGTGGTCACAGAAAACGACAAGAACCAGATATGGGACCCACCGTCCGTAAAACTGTGTCTCGTTGATGATGACAGGAATCTCGAGTAATCTAAAATAAACTGAACGGCGAATTGCAAGCCAAACGACAACCATGTCTCCGTCGTATCGACTCTATCCGTTTGGCTTTTTGATCTGTAGGCTATAAAAGAATTATTTTTTAATTCAACAAACAAAAAAATATTACATTCTAATGTTATAAAATTTGAGACTCAAACTACATGAGCCCAAGTCTCTGAAGCAGCATCTTTTTTTATTAATAATGCCTTGACTCAAAAATACTATTTTTGAGTAAAAAAAATTTGTTAAAACTTTTTTTAACTTGAAAATACTATTTCGAGTTAGAGCCTATATCTTTATTTTAAAAAGATTAGAATTATTGGTTCCAATACAAGCTTTAAGAACCTTTATGATGATAACCACTAATTATGACAGTTGGACTTGCACTTAGTTCTTACGACAAAAAATTAAATTTAGTGTAGCTATGAGATAACCACAAACCAAAGTTTTAGAAACATATTAATTGCTAACAAAATATTTACATCACAACATTTCATTCACGTAGTATTAAAAAAGAAAATATTTCGACGCAAGAAGCATCAAGCTATCACCTCTGGTATATTTTATACGTTATCTTGTCAAAGCCTTTGGTTTTGGAGACAGGCCAAATTTTTAAAAAAAAAGACTTGAAAATATTGTTTTCGAGTTACAATTTTTTTTTTAATTTCCTAAGCATTATTTATAAAAATGCTGCTTCAAGGACTTAGTTCGAGTTCCAAATTTTATAATATTATGATGTAATACTTTTTTACTTGTTGGATTAAAAAAAAAAATTCTTTTTATAACAAAGGGATCAAAATGCCCTATCTGTTTCCTCATATTCATATATCTACTTTTATTGTCTTTGCCCTTTTCTAATTTTAGGGCATGATTAAATGAGAACCGAATGCATCCAAATAAATTAGAAGCATGCACACGTAATCATCTACCTAATAATTTTTTCAAAAAAAAATAATATTTTTCTAATAAATTATAGATTAAATTCTGGCTAACTCAAAAAAATTTTATTGTACTCTTTTGATAGCATTCTTTATATTTTCATAACTGATTTTTGTTTAAATTCAAAATTCAACTTAATTATATTACTTGAGTTTATTAACTAAAAATTTTAATAATGTGGTAAAATAAATGAAATGAATATTAAATACTTATAAGAATAAGCACTAATTATGGTTGAGTGAAATTTTCAAAAATATAAGTTCCAAAATTTATATTTATGCCCTTTTTTCTTAATTAATTAAGCTGTGTATATATTTTAATATATAATTTTTTTTTTTGGTTTCAATATAAATATCTTTGATGGCGGGCAAGGTAAATTAACTGAACAAATATATCATAATATAGCTACCTGATTTAATAAGTCAAGCAATATTATAAGTACTTAAATATATATTGTGAAATATTTGAACACACAAAATTCTTCACAGCTTTCTGGTCGATGAAGAAATAACTTCCTAAACTGTCGATTAGTCTGATCATATTCAGGCACTTACTTTAGTTTATACCTTAATTTTGTTTGAGGTATAATTATGTAAAAGTCTGCCTTAAGTTTTATTAAATTAAATTGATGAGAAGAAATAATGCATAAGTTGAGATGATACATATATATATAAGGAAAATATTTTTTGTCTCTCACTATAACAATTGATCTCTCATTTTTTTAAAAGATATCAAATTTAATTTATTTATCAAATCTTTAAATCCTAAATCCAATAAACTAAATTTGGTATTTTTTTTTTAAAAAATACTAAGTGTGATATTTTTCAATAAATTAGGGATTATTCTAAAAATCTTAATGAAAGAATAAAATGATAATATTATAATAAATGATAACTAAAAAGATATTTTAATTTATATATATATATATATGAGAGTTTTGTATATTTTACAAATAACTTTTTCATATTTTCGATATAGTAGAGCATCGACATCATTCTAGTATACAGTGAATTATAATGAAATTTTGAAAATAACCAATAGTAACTAAGAAATGAAATTAACTATTTTTAGAAACTTTATATTTTCAACTAGTAAAGGTTTAAATAACTTATGAAATTATTTTATTAATATCACTTGATAATTTTTAATATATAATTACTTTAATTTCGTTGTATCAAACTTCTAAGCTATTTTAGGTTAATTAGTTCTTCATAACATTCCTAAAATTAATTAATTTATTTTATGGCAAAATGAGTGACGAGATCTTTCTTTGGATTCGACCATATGATAATGGACCAAAAAGGAAGCAGATATACCTGGTTTCGAACACGAAATAATGAAAAGATCATACATTGCATATGCTCCTTCTCTTTTTAAAGAATTTTCAATTAATTAATTAATGTATAGATACTTTTTGGGGTTGTAATAATTTAATTAATAAATAATTTAATAAGTTCTGCATCCATGTATGGCTTCTTAGCTTTTCCTTTGTTTATTTCAATTCACAGTAAAATTGGACTCTTGGAAATCTATTTTTCTTCCAAGTGGGGTAAGAAGATAAAGCATCGGAATAAACGATCCAGGAGCCAGCGATTTTTTGGTATATATATTGAGATACCTTTTATATACACACACATGCATGTGTATGGTTCATACAGTAAACAATTAAGATTATAAATGTGACATCGGACTATAAGTTATTTACTATTCAAAATACTAGTGGATGACGCCAAAGGAAAAATTAGGCGAAAGTGATTATATATGTTAAAAAATATTACATTGATCATCTACTTTTAAATTTAATTTAATTTTGATCATTTATAAATTAAAAATTCAAAGATGAAATTTTACCTTTTAAGATTTAACCTAAGATAATCTCTTTTTAAATAAGACTAAAGAAAATTATTTTAAATCAAATTTAACTAAAAAATATTATATATTTTAAGATTTTTAATTTGTAAAAAATCAAAATAAAACTATACCTTAATTACTATTCAAAATACTAGTATATCACTTGTTATATGTCTCATAGTATCTTAATAGATGGGGAAAGTGATTATAAAAAGCTAATTGAGAGAATATATATTAAAAAATATTATTTTGATTATTTATTTAAAGTTTAATTACATTTTAAAAAGTAAAAAATTTTATATTTTAAGACTTTTAATTCATAAAAAATAAAAATAAAATTATATTCAAAAGTAAAGAATTATTTTAAAATTTTTAATTTATGAATAATTAAAATTAAACTAAGTTCATGAATCACTAAAATAATGCTATAACACTTTTGTTCAAAAGTAAATTAAAAAAGCAAAATGCTGCCCATGGATACGGTGCTTTGGCTTGAGTTGGGGAATAATTTATGGAGAACGGATATGGCGGTAATTGTTGACTTTGGAAATGCTCTTTTGGGCATAGTTGAAGATAAGTTTGCGTTGGAGAATTAAAATTAAGAAACAGTACTGTATACTGTACTTATTTGTGAGTAAATTTCAAGCCAGAAGGGTGGTGGGGAAAAGGAGGTGTGTCCCTAATTTGCACGTATATAGAAAAAGCTGCTAGAAGTGGCCTAGTCACAACCGCATCCACCTCCTAAATTTTCACCCCTTTGTCTTTAAAAAATTACAACTAACAATTACTCAGTTTAAAATATTTATTACCAAAAACTTCAAATTTTAAATATAAGAAATTATTTATTTAGTCTCGGACTTACTTCTAAATTATTATTTTAGTTCTCTATTCATTTTTTTTTAATTTAATTTTTCACTTAATTAAAATTATTATCTTTAATTTTTACTAATTAAAAATTTTCATTTTTAGTCTTATATGTTTAAAATTGATATCATAAAATATTTTTTAATTTTTTATTTATTTCTAAATTATTATTTTATTTTTTAAAATAATATTTTATTAATTAAAAATTATTATTTTTAGTTTCTCACTGAGATCACTTTCAGTCCTTTATTTTTGAGATTGTTATAAGCTAAGCTCTATTACTTTACATGAAAAGGTAAAAGATGTCAAATTTCAATGAATAGAAGTCATTTTAAAAAATAAAATGAGTCAAGAATTAAAAAAAATTTAGCAATAATTTAGAGATCAAAATGACATTTTTTTTCTTTTAAACTTAATGACTAAATTGTATTTTGAAAGCTGTATTAAATTTTGAAAATACATAATAAATTAATCTCATAGCAAGATCTAAAGGCAAAGTCCTTCAAAATAAAAAAAAAATAAAAAAAAGTGGGTTCCAATTTTCTCTCAATCTTTTCGATTCTCGTCCTTGTCTTCACAAGTGGTTCCCACTTCACTGTTCTTATATGCATACGTTAACAAAACAAACAGATCCAACAGCGAGCCTCATCGGATTTTGCTCGAGAAAACCCCGGCGGTACAACACATACAATCTCCTAAGATTGCTCCTGTCCCAATATCAAAGCCCTTCTGAGATAATAATATAACTCTGCATGCAGTGCATGCCACCTTAGAAGCACAAACAGGCCCGCAATACGATAAAGAAATAAACCATATTATTTTAAAGTGTTTACTTAATTATACTGCATAAATTATGTTTAGTATTTAGTGTCAGACATATCAAGCACGAGATATACAGACGAAGACGACCGTACGTGTCTCTTTGGACTACTTGCAGATGCATGTGTGACTGTGATTGTTTTCACACTTGTTGTAGCTCATTCACCACTATGTGCTTTGGTGTTCTCGTCAGTTTCAGTTTAACAATATATATATATGATTATGAAACATATTCTCTCATGCATGCTTAATTATGATGACTAGCTCTATATACATATTATGCTTCTGGGAACAACAAAGAATATATAGAGCTAGTTTTGACTATATACTTCGCAGTAGAGTTATTGAAGGTGCCACCTCGATAATGATAAGGTATATGTTTGTATGTTTACAGATTACGTACGGAAAAGAATTCAGATGCAACTTTTACCATAGAGGAAAAGTTTGTATGCAGAGTACAGAGTAAGCTCACGTACGTTTTGTTTCAGTAAGACTGTGACCCATATAGCTGCACTTGAAAAGAAGACTAGAACTTGTTTGACTATAACATAGGGAGAAAGTTATTATTTTAATCCCTTATGATATAACTTAGTTACACTTTGGTCCTCTATAGATTTAGAATAATAAAATGATCTCTCAAAAATATTAATCAATAAATCAAATAAATCCTTTCATAATTTTTTATTAAAAAAATACTAAAATAGACTATTTTCTAATGACGTGGAGGTTATATATATATATGGAATAAATTTTCTTTTACATCATTGTCAATATCTCAACAAATGTGAAGTATTTTTGAGTTTTTTTAATTAAAGTTAAAAGAAAAAACTATGAATATAGTACAAATCCAATAAAAAGAAATCCTAAAAATGCTTTGACACTAATAAGGTTTTGGTAATAGTGGAAAAAATATATTTTTTGTATATATTTAGCCTCTACATTAACAAGAGAAAAAAAAACAGCCTAACCTTAGCCTTTTTTTTTTAATAGGAAGATGATAAAAAAAATTATTTGATTCATTAATGAATTTTTGAAAAACTATTTTGTCACTCCAAATTTATCAAGTTAAACCATGAGGACCAAATGGTAATTTTATATATATACATATATATATATATGGATCTAGTTGTTGATTTCAGGAATCACGTCGTGCCATTTTCTCCTAGTGGGTTCTTTCGTTTGTAAGATCCTTGTACATAGAATCATGCAGTTACTTTGAAAAACAATGCGTAAATAAGAAATAATCATGAGACGATATAAAATTTTATGGGCATCTCATTGTTTTCTGGGTAAGAAACCTTGAGAATTCTAGCAGTCAATTGACGACTCTATTGACCATGAAGCTCTTATTACTTAATTTCTTTTTCAGTTACATTTGAGTGTATGTTTAAATTTGGAAAAAATAGAAAAATTTTCCTCTCAACTTGTTGAGTAATTAACAAATAGTTTCTTAAATTTTCGATTTTCAACTTTCATGAGAATTAGAATCTTTTGAATATTTCACTGTTACGTCACTTCAAATTCTCTCCTAACATGATGTGTGATAAATTAAAGTTCTAATGCCAACTTGTTTAGTTTATATATAGGTGTTTTTGAGGAGGCTAAAGTGACATTTGTAGTAGAGACTTCAATTTCTTAGAAGGTGCCCGAGGACCTTTCAATTTTAATTAAAAGTTAAAATACCATTTGCAAATGAAGTTTAATAGTTTCTTTTTGATATTTTTGTCCTTATAATTAATTCATTTTATTGCCGGCTACCATGTTTAATTTTCCTTTTTGTACATGACAGTACGGATTTAACTTAAAACCAATATTCGAAACTAGTCTGTATATGTTTAGGTTGATGTTGGTTAATGTGATTTTAAATCAATTTAATTTTTAAATTAATTTTAGTTAAACATGTTGTATTACTATGGTTTATGTTTATAAGATTTTATTTAAAAATTAATTTATATAATTTATTCAATATAAAAGTAACTTTTTTCCTTTACGTTTATGCAAACAAGGATTTAAGAAACAAAATTAATTATAAAAAAAAAACGCCAAGCAAAACGAAATTTAACATCTCTTGCTTCTAAATCACCTCCTATATCTTGTAGTTTGGCCACCATGTTCTTGGTGGTTTTAAATAATTCAAATAAATTACATAAATTTTGCATAAAATCTGGTTAAATGACACTTGATATTTTTCTCTTTTTTGTAATTACAATTGGCTTTCCATAACGTTTCGATATATCACAGAAACTCTAATTTATTTTTCTGTAAAAGAAGCTAAGTTTTTGCATAACATAAAATTTTGATTTTGGTTCATTATAAAAAATAATTACATTTTATTTTTAAAAGACACAAATATAATGTAAAAATTCAATTTCAATGATAAAAAAATAAATTAAAAAATCAAGTATAAATTTTAAAATAAAAATTTTCAAATATAATTTAACCAAACCAAAACTTAATATAACTTAATCAACAAAATTTCTAGCAGCTGCATCAAGTAGCATGAACTCGCATAAAAATGGAAAAATTAGTTATGTGGTTGAACAATTGGGCCTAGATGCAGGTGAAGCCCAAGAGGACATAGTAGGATTCAAACTTTGCTTGGGCCTGAAGTTCAAAAGTATTTAGTTTCATCCAGCGTTATCTAATCAAGTTTTTGTTTTTTTCATAACTTAAAGGTATTTAAAACTAGGTCTAACTTAGTTATATTGGGCCGAGGCCGAGTTGGATTGGATTTTGAACAAAATGGGCTAAGAGAACGAGTCTTATACATGAGATTTGATCCCAATTTGTTAGGCAGGGTAATTTATTTACTCTTATATAATTTTTAAAAAATTTTTTGGTCTAATGAGTTACTTTTTCTTTAGGATTTTTTTTTTATCGAATATAAGTCATTTTCATTAATATGGGATATCTCACTTTGTTAAAAAAGGATCGTTCGTTTTTTTTTCTAATTCCAAACTTAAATAAAAAAATTGTAATGAATATGAAAATAATTTTTTAAAAAATGGTTTTTCATAAATTGGATCTTACTAAGTTAAGTTTAGATGTCTTACTTCGTTTTGGCTCGGTTTTGTCTGATCATAAATTGGATCTTACTAAGTTTAGATGGTGCTAAAACTGAGGTTAGATCTCAAGTTGAGCAAAAGCCTAGCTTGACAATATATGATAAGATTTTGTTTCGATTCTTGCAAATATAGTATTATTCAATTCAAATCCTTATAAAATTTCTTGTTCACTTTAATACCTCAAAGATTAAAGGCAAGGTATTTTTTAATTTGCTCTTTTATAGATAAAATTGTTATCATTTTATGTTTTTCATGTTTTTAAAATTAATATATATATATATATATATATATGAATATTATTGTAATAGCTTTATATTTTAGTTGGCAAAATTTTTGTAAATTTTACCTGCCATGGAAAGGAAGCGTTTTTTTTTTTTTTTTTTAATGAAAATTGAGTTGGGGTAAATTGTTTTTCTTACTCAAGGAGATAAGCAGATATATACTTTCGGTCCATGAAGTCCACTGGATCAAAGTAATCAAGATCTTCTTCATTTCACACACACACAGTAAACTTTTAAGATATGTCATTTAGGAACGTAGTTAAAGTTAACGTAATACTATTATGATATTTTAGAATTTTACATAATTTTCATCAATTTTATTTTATCTCCAAAAATTCCTTTTTAAGCATTAAAAAAATCCCAACAAGTGATTTCCCATTCCTTTCGAATTTTGACAGAAATAAAGAGTTATATTTGATAAAGAGTTATATTCGATAAAGGTAAATAATTAGATAAAAATTAAATAGTCAAAATTTATAAAAAAAAAAAATGATTGCATGCAGTTATATTTTTATTTATAAATTTAAATTATTAATTTTGTATTCAATGATCTATATTTATTGAATATCCAATATAATTTTATATTCCCTTTATAATACAAAGAATATGAATTTTAAATCAAGATTCTGACATGAAAAATAGGCTTACTCCTGGCCAATTGTGCAAGACTCCGAGATAAGCATTCAATTTCTAAATTAATTAAATTAATTCAAAATTAATAGAATGATTATTTATAGCCATTAGATTAGGTCTATCTATTCTAAATTAATAAATGGATTTCTTTTTTATTTAATCTAAAAAAATAAGAAATTTCTATTTTAGTTATGTTTAATTATATTATATAGGTCCGTCTGCCCGCTCAAAGGAAGAAAGATAAGAATAAATGAAAGAATGTTTTTCACAACAAATTCACAATTCAAGAGAAATTTTTGTTATACTCGTTTGTACAAGTACGTCTCGTGCGTAATTAATAAAATATTAGATTGTAGGTATACGCTATCCAATATTTTATTCTACTCTATAAATTTGTTTCTAATGTCTAACTTCTTATGACGAGTTTGACGAGAATTTGTTAGATTATTGTATTCCTTAGTCAAATATATACTTGAATGATAATTTATAATTTAATTTATGTGTCATATTTGATACACTTACCATTTTAAATATATTAGTACACTCAATTATAATATAAAAATATAATTATAATAATATTAATAAAAAATAATAATATATAATTATGTCTCTCAAATTATAAGTGTATCAAAATTTTTATCTTTAATTTATTGATTTGATGAAGCATATATGCATAAAAGTCTATGAGATAATGAAATGGAAGGATGGATAAAGAAATAGAATAGGGTGAAATGAAAATTCATGAATTATCATATTTTTTAAAAGGTTGAATGAAAAAAAAAGAAAAGCACTTTTGACCATTATTTGTAAATTATCCTTAAAATTCATAAATAGAATGTCTTATAATTTTTTTAATCAAGTAAAGTTATAAATATTTATTTTTAATTTAAATAAATGAGAATATACATATAATTCAATTAAGGTCATCTTATGACATATTCAATTCCTAATTTAGAAAGTCAATAAAAATGAGAAAAATATAAAGTTTGTCTTCTATTTTTACATTTTGTAACAATTTAATCTTTTATAAATTGTTTATATCATATCAGTCTCTCATAATTTTTATTTAATGTAAAACTAGTCTTTTTATTATTTTATTAATTAAGGAATAATAAGAAATTAGATTTGCACAAAATAAAATTGTAAATGACTAATTTAACATAAGTAATTTATAAAGAATTAAATTGTCATAAATATAAGAGTGAAGATCAATTTGATACTTTTATTTAATAAAACTAGATTTTTGGATGATAAGTAGTAGTTTTGCAAATCTTCTTTTACAATTTCATTTTATTTAAAAATAAACTTTCAAAGATTTATCTAATTTATTTTAACTATTTCATCTTAAATTATCCTTCGGACATACTTTAAAAAAATTAGTTTAGTAATTTTGTCAAAAATTATCATTGTAAATGCATCAAGCTACTATAAAATATAGTAAATTTACTTTCACTTGATATAACAAAAAGGTCAAGAATTGGAGTCCAAAAAAATGAAAGCAACAAAAGGACGAGAATCGCTAATTTGATGAATTAAAAATAGGCCTATCCGTATATAAGTGCACTTCACCAACCGAGCCGGGAAAAAGAGGGAAAGTTTCGAGAAGGGATAAAGAGAAAACCGAACCGGGTCGGGCAGCGATCCAACTGGGAAAGCCGAAATTTCCATAAATGCAAACTTTTTTGCGTTGTCACTTTCTGCGAACCCTCCAGCGACTACGCCGGTGAAAGTCCTACAGAGAGCGTCGCCTCCATCCCTCCCGTGAGTCTACGTCTCTCTCGCTTCTTCTTCTTCACATGTGCAATCGAACTATGCCCAGATCTTCTACTTAATGCTGTTCTACTCCTGTCTTTGTTTGGACTACTACTAGTCTTACTGCCATGAGCTCAAGTTTACACCTACAACGATTACCATCTTTCAGAGCTTCAATAATCAAAATTTTCGTTGCATTTGTTTCTGTAATTCCTCAACATAGAGCTACGTAATATTTCATTATTTCTTGGGTTTGAGTCAATTTTGTTGGTCCATATATTATGAGATTGTGGGCGTAGTTTCCCCCCTCCCCCAAAAAAAAAAAACATTGGTGCATGGTTTTGAGGAAGAAAAGTAAATTCTCTGAGGGTATTGACTTTTATTTACTTTTATACTTGAAGTAGGAATCAAAGATGATGCGATGATAATGATTTTATCACTATCCTTATTAGTTTTTTTTCCCCTTTAATTTTACATTAAAAATGGGAGATAAAAATTATAAGGGCAGACTGTTGTATTAGAGGTTCTTTGTCTTTTGAATTGGTTTTAATATTTTATGCAGTTATAACTTAATTGAAAACGTTAAAGAGGCTTATGATTGGGGACAACTTCATTAGCAACAACTAAGTGTTACTTATCCATATTACCCTTATCAGTCTTATCCTTGTCTATCTTTCCATCTATATTAAAACTGTAGGCTTTTGAACTGTATCCTTTATTATGCACTGCTGTGATGGTTACACTCATATGGCTAATTTAGTTTCTTTGTTTTAATTGAGCAGGTGAAGCATTGTGAAGAAAAAAAGGGAAATAAAATGGACGCTGTTCTCTTCTGAGTTTCCTTGTCATATACGTTAAAAATAGCTTTTCCAATATGGAAACTGAAAATTCTGATGTTGCAAAAGCTGAAGAATTCAAACTCCTTGCCAATGAAGCATTCAATGGTACTAATTATTAGTACCCGGATTATACCTCAATGATGAGATTATTTTGCTTTTTTAGTAGTTTAGTTGTGTATATAAGCTAAACATTAAAACATACAAATTTTTATCAGCAGCACCTTTGTATTCCCTAGTTGATTCTCACACAATGAGGTTAAATATAACTAGTGTTTTAGACTAACATTTACATTGCTGTCTTTTCCTTCTCTCATTATTATTGAATGGTGTTTACCATGATATGCTACTGCTTTAATACTACTTTTTCTGTAAAGACCTGCTGATCCTGTGAGTTCCCTTTTCAGCTCGCAAATATTCCCAAGCTATTGATTTATATACGCAAGCAATTGAACTAAACAGTCGAAATGCTGTTTACTGGGCTAATCGTGCCTTTGCCCATCTTAGGCTTGAGGAATATGGTAGTGCAATACAAGATGCTACAAAGGCTATTGAAGTTGATCCTAAATATTCAAAGGTGCTGTGCATCCCAAAACTGAAGAGGCCTGCATGTATATACTTGTATGGAATTTGATGAATATTCTGATTATGGCTTATTGGTACAGGGCTATTACAGGCGAGGTGCTGCTCATCTTGCCATGGGGAAATTCAAGGAAGCACTGAAGGATTTCCAGCAGGTAGTTTTCTTGCAAGATTATAGGACAGTGATAGGAAAATATTCCTTGCATTAAATTAGAAAATTTGCTATGAAACAGCCAAATTTCTGGGGGGAAGAATGGCTTCTTAGTACAGTATCTTCAAATATAGTATTTGTTTTGAAGGGACAATATTGATATAGGTACATTAGAGAATCTGGAACAAGTAACAATGAAACAGATGGTCCAAAATTTGAGAATATAAAGTCAATCTGTTGCTAAGTGTGCCCAGAAATCTTTGGCAGCCTGTTTACTTTCAGCCAGGTTCTTAATTTACACTGAGGGTTGCTAGATTTAAATACCTTCCTAACTATGTGGCAGTTCTTTATGGCCGTTTATGGGTAGTATTGGTCACTTACTAAATAATTATCAGTGTGGTGCAGTCTCAGTGATGATGGCCTGAAGGATTTTGGGTAACTTCTTTGAAAGCATGGGAATTTGGGAAAAAATTCATGTTGAAACATAGGTATGACAAGAAATGATTGGGGTGGGTTGAAGGTACGTACTACATAGGGTTAAAGAAATGTTGTATTGAGTTCTAGAAATGTTTTCTAACAAGTTGTCTAGCTGTCAAAAAGTTGGGGTGACTTTTGGGCATATAATGTATTAATGTAATAAATAAGAAAGAGGAATGTTTTGATACTAGGAATGTATTGAGTTGTAGAATTGTCTCAGAATTAAGAAAAGGAAGGAGAAAGTAATTAGCCACCTCTCTTGTGCTGTGAAGTGTGAGGATCCTGTACAGCTGGGTTGTTCAAAACTTATGTTTTTTCTAATACTAGTCTGTTTCTCCTCCTCAAATTTATTCTTAGAGTGCTCTCTTTTGTGGAATCTTTGTCTTGATAAAAGCTGGCTTTTCAAGGTTCACTTTCTTGTTCTGGCAATGGAAATTTGAAGAAGGAAAAAAAGTACCTTCTTTGAATGTTTATGGAAATTGCTTGTATTTGAAAACGTTCTTGGCTCTTAGACTTCTTGAAATTGTTTCAAAAGAAGAAACTTTTGTTTGTGCTGTCTTCGATTGACAATTATTGGTCCTTTATATTTATCATGTGCTCTTATTACTTCTCTTTCATCAGAAGCTTTTTATAGCCAGCCTGTCCTCGTAGTTTTTGATCCCACAAATTAACTTTGACTACCTCTCTTTTATTGGCCTGTAAAAATGCAGACATGTTTATTTAATTTTCTTATACTGAATTAGGTCAAGAAAATGTGTCCAAACGATCCTGATGCAACAAAGAAATTAAAGGAATGTGAAAAGGCAGTTATGAAACTTAAATTTGAAGAAGCAATTGCTGCACCAGATATTGAAAGGCACTCAGTTGCTGAATCCATTGATTTCCGTTCTATAGGTACTGTTTTAAACATGGCATCTTGTGTTTGTATCTTTATGCTCAGTAGCTGAATCCATAGATTTCTTTTCCTTAGATTTGATGCTGTGTTTTTTGTTGCTTAATATGTTTATCTGTGCTACCTGTTATTCTGGATCTGTGCGTATGCTATGGGTCTATTTCAGGTACAATTTATTACAACTTGGATATAATATTACATGCATACTACCCTTTTGAAAGGGTGACTGTAGCTCTTTTTTTTTTTTTTTTTTTTTTTTGATTCTTTGTATCATATCTTGTGTTGTAAATATGTTGACACCTTTAGATAGGCATTTTTTCATTTAGATAATTATATAGATGCATGTTTTGAAGGAAATGAGTTCTGGCATTGAGCAACCTTTTACACATTTTTTAATCCTTATAAAGGAGCAAGTAAGCAAGTCTTTCGGCTATAGTTTCCATGCCACACATGAATTTGTCTAAGGGACACGAAACAATTTAGAGAAAAAACTATATTTTTATGTTTAGTACTCTTGAGTATGTAGGGTTTTTCAATTTCAAGTTATTCTTTGTAGAGATGACTAAATTGAAGGAACTGCTATAAATGCCTAGAGCAATCATGTAGCATCAATGAAGAAGGATGATGTTACAAATTGATGGTTCTAAGACATTCTTGTGGTTGTTGATTTGTTGAATAGTGCCTATTGATGCCCTTGGCTCTAGGGCTTTGTTATTGTTAAAATGTGATAGAGTCCTACATCGGGAAGGTTTCCTTGAAAGAGGAGTTTTATAAGCTTGAAAAGTTCTACCCTCTAATAGCTAGTTTTTTGGGTGGGTTTCCTCCAAAAGGTTTGTGCTCCATCAAATGGTATTAGAGTTGGTGGTTGACGTCATAGAAAGAGCTACCTACAGAGGGTTCTGACCGACAGGAAGATAAAGTGAAGTGCTGTAAAGTGCAACTGTTGAGATGTTGGCTCTTCAAGGATGGAGCTATGATGGAGTCCCACATTGGGGAGGTTTCCTTGAAAGAAGGGCCTTATAACCTTAGAGAGTTCTACCCTCTAATAAGCTAGTCTTTTGGTGGGTTCCCTTCAAAAGGTTTGTGCTCCATCAAAATGCCAATGGCTGCTTTTGCATCTAACCTCACATGGTTTCTGTTAGACCACTGAAGAAGTTTGGCATTTGACCAACCAAATTACCATAGTCTTATATGCAATGAGTAATTTTCCTCAGACCGCCGTAAACATATGGTCATATTACTATGACCAAGGCTCCCAAGCTTTGGATACTAAGTATCTGTTCAATACAACATGTGATGTTAGTCATCTTTTAAAACTTATCCACCAAAAACACAGTATGTGATTGTGTCATTAAGTGAATATGGACATATTCCATATCGAACTATAACATGCGTATCAAAGATATTATAATTAAATGCCTTTCAGTTAAGTTCCTGAACCAAAATATGTTTTGCCTCAGATTGTGCTTCTTTCCTGGATTTCGCTTCATTGCTTGCATGGTCTATTACTAGGTTGGTGGTAGAATAAGCAGAAATTTTTCTCATGCAAATTACAGTGTCATATTACATATTCTGTTTTCACGTAGTTTTCAAAAGATAGAATTAGCATTACTTATCCAATTCCAAGTTTGACCTTTAAATATGAGTTAATTCAAGAACTTGATATTCTTAATGGACAGAAATGGTGCACTGCCTTTATTGTCATTTTAATACTTTGAGTTATGGTTACAGTATTTCTGTAAATTAATCAGATTCCTTGAGTGGATCTAATTCAGTCCTTTAATTCTTCTCCATTTATTTTTATTATGTTCATGTGATTCCCTTCAAAGAAGAATTGTTATCTTCACTGAGCATATTCAATGTAGTAGGGGGGATCAGTCAGTCTCTAGTTTCATCTCATTTTCGCTCTAGTTATTTATGAATATGCTATGACCTATGAGTATTGTTTTGTCGAGTTTCTAGAGATTATAATGATCTTGGTTGTAACTGTAGGGTCAATGGACCATTATGCTGAGAATCAAGGCAAAATTCGTTGTGCTTTTATATTTTTTTTGTCTTCAAGCTAATTAAAAACAGTATGTATTGCAAAGTTGATTGAGAAAGTTGAAGGTTCTGTGTGGAGTATATCCTCTCAGAATGAAGATGAATGAATATAAAGCATCAATATTATAATGGCCGTCCACTGTTATAACTTTCTTCTCCATATATAAAAACTATAACACAGCAAGCCTGGTGCATCCTGAAGGATTTTATCTTCCTTATATTCTGAAATTAAAAGTTTTCAGATAGCTAGATGCCTTGTTTGTGCTCTCTGTTTCTGATGTCTTTCCTCAGTAGTTTATCTTCAATAACATCTTGGCAACATGAAGGTCTCTTCAATTAATAATGTTTAACCTGATATCTTGTTTCATCTTTCTTCTATGTACTCTTTTCAACCACTTAACCCTTTTAATTATGCCCTTTTTTATCAACATCAATTTGCTTATTTTTGTTGTCTTCTTTTATCCAAAATTTTTTCTTCATTTTTATTTCTGCGTTTTCTTCAACTGCTAAACAGTCAAATTTCTTTGTCTCCTTCCTTTTATTGGTAATTGGTAGAAAAGTTAATATGTTATCAGAAGATTTTATGTCTTGTGTTAGAAGAATATGTCTTACTACCTTAGGCATAATGCTTAGAATCTAATAAGCATTTTTTTTGGGTTTAGTCCTTTATTCACCTTGTGTTGATGTTAAAGGGATTTTCCTATTATGTAAAGGGTAAGTAGTTCAATCACACATACATTCACCAGCCTCTCTGTCCTCTCAAAATCCTATCATCTTGAATTCTAGGAAATTCTATTCTTCTTGATTGTGTTTTGCACATCAGTCATGGTTTACTATGAATTATCATTCTGTGTATATATTGTATCATTATAGGAAAGGGCCACAATTCTGTGGTGCCCACCGAAGTGGCCATAGCAGCAGTGACAGTAGCAGTTATGGCAGCAGTGGTGATGTTTTTCAGGACATCAGTGACCACAATGGTAGCTGCAGTTGTGGTTGGTCTGCTGTTGCTCCTTGGGGCATATTGGTGGAGTAGCTACAATACTGGTATAATTAGCAGGAGTGATTTACCTGACCTAGGTCTGAGCTTAAAGTTAATGAAGATCTAAACTTGGTTGATAATAGTTGTAAAATTTCATGTGGTCTAAATCATAGACTTTAGAGATTTGAGGATTTTTCTAAAAGCCAATGGAGTCATTATTAGCAACGCATTAAGAAAATTCAATATCTTTTTGTTGTGCAACACAGTTAATGATTTATTTCTTAATAAGAAAAAAATTTGTGGGCCCGCATGGTTTGGTGTGATGATGTATTTTCCTCTCCCTTTAAAACTTGTTTTCCCCTCTTTATAAGAAGGCCTCTATTATTGTGAAAATGAAATATCTAGGCTACTTTTGTATTGGGTGTGACCTGTTTTTGGTTCTGTTCTGGCTGAAATATCTACTCTGGCATCTGATTTCCTTTATTCATGGACTTGAACAAATTTTTTTTAATGCTAGATGTGGAGCCACAATACTCAGGAGCAAGAATAGAAGGGGACGTTGTTACTTTGGATTTTGTGAAAAAAATGATGGACGATTTCAAGAATCAGAAGTGCCTACATAAACGGTATTGAAGCAAAATGTTCCATCAATTATCTGGGAGTTTCTTGAAGGCTTACTGTAGTGTCTTTTTCACTGGCTTGCTTCGCTTTTGTAGGTATGCCTACCAAATTGTATTGCAAACCAGAGAGATGTTGCTAGCCTTGCCTTCTCTTGTTGATATAAATATTCCTGACAGCAAACATTTCACTGTTTGTGGTGATGTGCATGGTCAGGTAATTATTTTATATTCCCTGCATGATATCTTCCAGGAAATTTGCCTGACAAATATTGAAGAGCTTTTTTGTACTGACAAGCTTGTTGAACTTTCTAGTATTTGTTTTGGACAATTTTCGGTTTATTTGTTTCCCCTTCTGTAATCCTCATTTCCTCTCTTTTATATAATTTCTTTATCCATGAAAAAATAAGTTTGCTCTCCGTTCTGGAAAGTGGAGTGAGTCGGACTGGATCCCTGCATTATTGCAGAGCATGCAGTAAGAGGTAGAAAGGGAGGTAGAAAGGGAGGAGTATGGCCCATACACTCCTTCCTTGTCCTGTCTTACTGCTTCTTGTGCAGTAACTGCACAGGATCCACATCCAGCGTGAGTCATGGCTTGAGTCACTTTTTTGGATGCTGGGAAATCTAAATAGAAAGAGATGAAAATTAGAAGAAATATCCCAAAAGTAGAACTAACAAAAAAAAATTATTTGAAGGAGAATAAATGAGAAAATACACAGCCTTGCTGAATTTAAGACCTTTAGATTTTTAATTGTCAAATATAAGGCAGTAGCTAACATATCTTTTGGTGCCCCAGAAATTCACATGCCAATTTAATTTAGGTAAAATCTTTAACGCAATCATAATTTTGGATGCATAAGTGCACTTAGTTATAATGTAGGGACATAGTTATAATATTACTATTTTTTGGGTTGATATTATTATAATTATATCCCTATATTATAACTGAGTGCACTAAAGATAACACTTTTAATTTATTACTTTATAGGCTATCATACTTAAGCCAAAAGTTGATGGCACCATTCTCCACAAGAATTGCATTTTTCCATCCCCTTGTTTTCTTTATGGGTTGGCAGCCTAATTTCAAATTACTTCTCACTTTTATTAATGTTGAATTTATAAAGGGGAAGTCTTGTAAATTAAATTTAGGGTTAGTTCTCAATTCTCTAGACAACACTATACTTTTGCTCCCATGACGTGAATGGTCACAATCATGCAAAACTCATACAACAGTTCCCTTCTCTCATTTCTTCACCATTTTGTGCTCTGGTTTCTCTCAGTTCTCCAATTTTTGCTGTGCATAAAAACTTTTTTACCAACTTCCACTCTGCTGCTTTGCTTTTCAGGACTTTTTCCTCTCATTGGCTCTTTATCTGTTAAACTTATCGTTTTTCTTCTCTCATAATTCCTGCAGTACTATGATCTCTTAAATATCTTTGAGCTTAATGGGCTCCCCTCGGAAGAGAATCCGTACCTTTTCAATGGTGACTTTGTGGATAGAGGATCTTTCTCTCTGGAAGTCATCCTCACTTTGTTTGCATTTAAGTGCATGTCTCCATCAGGTGAATCCTTGTTAGATGTTTATCAGTCTGTAACCTTTGATTTTTTTTTTTTCCTGGATACTTGTGAAACTGAGCCTCATATATAGCAGCATTTAGTTGTCTGTTGTTTAAGTTGAATTATTTATCACTGGATATTATTGAATTCTTATAGATTTGTATGTACTGGGTTTCATATCTTATTTTCTTTGCATATTACTTTCAGCCATATATCTGGCTAGGGGAAATCATGAGAGCAAGAGCATGAACAAGATATATGGTTTTGAGGGTGAGGTGCGCTCAAAGTTGAGCGACACATTTGTAGAACTATTTGCAGAAGTATTCTGCTGTTTACCTTTGGCTCATGTGATAAATGAGAAGGTTTTTGTGGTTCACGGAGGTCTTTTTAGTGTTGATGGAGTCAAGCTTTCTGACATTAGAGCAATTAACCGGTTTTGTGAGCCTCCAGAGGAAGGTTAGATGCATTCTTTTGTTGTTTTTGGTTCAAATGCTTTTCTCAATGGCATGTAGGGCCTTGAACAGTTAAAGATATTTTTGCACTTCTTTGTCCCCAGCCCTGCCTCCTTTTGTATTCTTGTTTGTATGGTAGATTTATGAATCTAGGTTTCACGAGTAGGATTGATGTGTGAATTGCTATGGAGTGATCCACAACCTCTCCCTGGACGGGGCCCAAGCAAGCGTGGTGTTGGTCTTTCATTTGGTGCAGATGTGACGAAGAGGTTTTTGCAGGAAAATAATTTAGGTATGTTTGCTCTTGGTTTGATACTTCTCTTGTTCTTTAATCAATGACTTCATACACATGATCAATTTTCAGATTTAGTTGTGAGATCTCATGAAGTAAAGGATGAGGGTTATGAGATTGAACATGACGGTAAACTCATAACTGTATTTTCTGCTCCAAATTACTGTGACCAGGTAATTAAATCCTTTAATTTCTGTTGCAATTTATTGTGTACTAGTTGGTAGTTATATAATTTTTGTTACCAGTTGTGTTTTCTTGATAAGACACGTTAGGAGAGAGAGCGAGGAAGGGGGGCTATGTTGGGTTATCTAATGGAATTACTTTTTCTCTTTTATGTATTTTTGGATGTTGGTGCTATCAGCAAATGTTAATTTCTTCATTACACGCTGCAGATGGGTAACAAAGGTGCCTTTATACGATTTGAAGCACCTGATTTGAAGCCTAACATTGTTACTTTCTCAGCTGTGGTTGGTATCTCTGTATTTTTATAGTCTGCTCTGTTACGTTATGATTTGCTACAAACTCTATTGATTTTCTAGTTTATTGTTCCATCAAACAAATATTCTGGCTTGTATCTTTTTCAGTGCTTTTGCCCTCAATTTCAAGTCAAATGCTACTGAGTGACCCTTCCAATTCACTTGGTCACTATTTTGCGGTGCTGCATTGTCGGCATCATGTTCTATTCTGACAATATAATCTGATGTTGACATATTTTTTTATGGAATTTGCAGCCGCACCCTGATGTGAAGCCAATGGCTTATGCAAACAACTTTCTCCGGATGTTCTCATAATTTTACATAGTTTTATTTGTGGTTTATTCTGGTTAGCAATATCTCTGTTCCCCAACAAGTGCAAGGTTCAGGAGTTGGTCATAGAAGATCCGTTGACAACTTTTGTGATAATATAAATTTTTTTTTGGGCTTAATGTTATTCAAATTCATTTTTTCCCCATAAGTTTCCCCTTGCTTTTGTACTTTTGGTTATTTGGTGAACAATTTGTAGGGAAATTTGTTGTACTATTAATTAGCTTTACGAAACTCTAGTGTTGGTTTTTCTTGAACTTCGTCTACATGAATTACTGTGCTTAGGAATATGAAGGATCATTAATTGTGTCAACTCTCCTTAGTTTGTGCTGTTTTCTGTTGCTTGCTCTTTTATCTTAAATGGAGCCAATCATTCTTACTATAATATTAAACCAGAAGGTTACATTTATTGGCTGGGATTGAATTTGATTGGTAATTTCTGTTTAGATGTTTTTTTTAGTCAAATAATACAATTGGACAAAACTAGCTGAGAGGGTTGATGTCCTTAGATGTGTATTAACATATATATATTCTTTACAATTCATTACACACACTGTTACAAACAAGGTGACTTATTTTTTCGGTATTGAGCTGGAAAAAGGGTTGCAGGAGTACCATCCTTTGTTATAAATTTCTTATTATAATAATACATATTTGTGAAAAAAATGGTATAATATTTCAAAATCATATCAATGACTAAAAGACTTTTGTAGTCCCTTACTTGTTACAATGATATTATTTAGTTTTTTCATTTATTGAAATGTTAAAAATAATTTTTGGTTTATTAGAAAATGTTATTTTTTGTTCTTTGTTTAAGAATAAAATATTACATTTAATCTTTTTAATTGATGGTTTAAGGCTTGATTGAGAATTAAATTTGATAATTTTTTTAAAAATAAATGACTAAGTGTAAAATTTTGCAATGAGTAAGGATTATTTTAAATATTTTAATAAGTGAAAAATTGAAATAATAGTTTTGTAACAAATAAAAGATTAAAAAAGTATTTTTTTCTCATATAAATCGATATATTAGTGCTTTTATTCTTTCGAAACAAAGAAAAAAATTGCTATCTCTATACTGACCCTGTCAACGTATAGTATCATTCGAGCTTGTATGAATTTACACGGAATCGACTATGGAATTGTTTGAAGTTTCTATATTGCAGGTTATACCAAGATCGTGGGCAAAAGTGATCAAATAAAAATCTGTAATAATAGATTAAAATTTTCAATAAGCGATTAATTCCTTGCTGTGGTTTTAACTTTGGAGGGTTAAATGTATTTCAAAATAGATCTCCATTCGCGTCTATTTGCGTCTATCTTTCCTCATTTTGACTTTTATTTTTATTTAGGAAAACTTTTTATATATCTTTGTTATGTTGATCATTAATTAAAATATGATATTATTATTATTTGATTATACACGTACTATATATTAATTAAAAAATTGATAATAGTTATAAATAATTATAGGGAACTTTAATCCTTTGATTCATGGCTCTTCTCCTAACACGTCAGAATTTTGGAGGCTGCTTTCAACATGTAAAATAATAGTGGTCATGCGAAAAGAAATTTTCTAAGAGTAAAATATATTTTTAGTCATTTACTTATCATAAAATTATTATTTCAATCATTTACTTGTTGAAATATCTTAAAAAAAACACATTTGATCCATTACTTTTTAAAAAAGTATTAAATTTGGTCCTTTAGATTTAGAGTTTAAAATTTGATAAGGGGACTAAATTTGATAAATTTAAAAAAAATGGAGGACCAAGTGTAATATTTTCTAATGAATGAGGGACTATTTTGGATATTTTAATAAGTGAGAGACTAAAATAATAATTTTGTAATAAATGAGGAATCAAAAATATATTTTTTTTCAATTTTTAAAAATGTGATAAGGACTCGTGAATAAAAGTAATATTTGTCAAATTTCTCCCCAAGTTATCCTAATTTAAAAATTATAATATTAATAAGTAAATTGAATTTATTTAAAAAAAGGCTGTTCGATTGGTTTATAAATTTGAAATTATGCTTATTGAAAAATATATACTGAGTAAGTTGAGACTTTTTTTTTTCTTTTAATATAGATTCTCACAAAAAACATAAATATATATTAGTTGATTGATTTACTTTAAAAATCATTTTACTATTTAAAGTTTGATTTTATTTCAAATTAAAAATATTATTATAAAAATAGTAACATTAGAATACCTTAAGAAGGATATAATAAGTAAAATAAAAAATTTAAATAATAAAGTGATATAAATGATAAAGACTCCATTATTATTGTTATTATTACTTATTTCTAAAGTCCTTCCACTTAGTGAGTTATGGATTTAATGCCATCTCAAAATAAACTTTTTATGTCATTTCTATACAAATTTTCTCAAATATGTCAATAATTTCTTTGACATATATTCTTTTATTCTTGTCACCTGATTTAAGGTTTAGGTTTTCTCGCTACAAACTTGATCTATAATTAGCCAGCATTATTTCCAAAATATTGAATTTTATCATCATTAGATTATTATATCCCTTTTTGTCATTTAGAAAATCAGAAATATTGTGGTCCATTATGGATTTAAGCCGGATCCTTTCCAAGCAGTATTGCAAATCAAGCATTTGGTTCAATTATATTATAGTCATTTACTCACTTTATTTTGTTTGGTCCATATTTTTTATTTTTCTCAATCTTTGTCAATTTGGGCCCCTCCAATTCGGGTCTTTTCTAATGGATCAACGTCAAGTTTGGGTTAACTAGAAAAAAGTCAAGTTGGGGGCCGTTTAGAAAATCCCTAGTTCTATTGCTCTTAATTCTAATAATAATAATATTATATCTTTTGTTGCCCTCATCCTGCTAAGCTAAGCAACGACGCCGGAGGAAGTCGTATCGTGCTCCTCCTCATTCACTGTAAGGAGCCCCCTTCATTTCTTTCTTCTCTCACACATCACAATGCACTTTATCTTTTATTTTTCGTTTTGTTTCTATTTTTTTAAAGTTAAAACGCATTGCAATTCCCAAACTCCAAGCCCCATGCCATGGCCATGCAGATTTCTTCTCACTTCTCGCTCTCTTTCGATTCTTCACTCCCCTTCTCGGTCCCAAGCACTAGTGGGGCCCAGCTGCTTCCCCTTCTTACCTTCTTCTGGGTCAAGTGGCTGAAGTTGTTGTTAATGCCATGCGAAACCCTAGTTTAAAGTTGTCAAGTTGGATTATTTTTAGGGTTTTTGTTTTGTTTGATCAACGAATAGATGCTGTATTTGGTGTGGGAAAGAAGTGCCTTGGAAATGCCATTCCGTTATTGTTTTCTGAACGCTGATTGTGGAAACCTTCTGTATACATGGTGGTTACTGAAGTACGTGGTGTATTCTAGGAGTGACATGGGGTTTTATGGAATGGGAAAGGAAGTTTTGTTCTAAAGAGTTGTTGATCTTGATGAAGATAGAACGAATGGAGTTTTAAGGACGCTGGTTTTGGTAAAGAAAATTAGCGAATTAATGAACTTTATTCTACCCCTATTGTTTCTGAATGAAAATAGAAAAGTGAACAATTTAAAGTAATTCTTAACAAATTCTCTTCTTATTGGTCAATGTGGTTTTCTTTTGGTGTTTATATGAAAGTAAAATGCTTTGAACTCTTCAGAAATTTGGCCTTCTGAGTTTTAGATGTCTTCTTGGAAATCAATTTTAATGTCTGTTGATGTTATCAAAAGAAAATGATTTCCTTATAATTGTGTGGGGTTTAGGTTAAGGTTTGACATCCATTTGACCTCTAGCCAAATGTTAGAATGTGATGGGGAAGATATGCCAGAGCAAAAGGAGATGAAGACAATAAACAAAGGAATTTGAGAATTTGGTGAAATATGGTAGAAAAAAATGATAAAAGGGAAGATAAAATAATAAAATGATGTCACAATGAAAAGAAAAGAATGATCAAAATTATTTCTATACTATTTTGGTGCCATGTTGTCACATTTCAAAATGTATCTTGGAAAAACTAAGTCTCTGGCATGTAGGAGCATAACGAGTCATGTATTGAATTGGATAGATGTTCAATATAGATACGTCTTCCATTTGGATCTATCTGTCCTTCTTAGATTATAACTGCCTGTTTCTTGTTGCTGCACAGCATGTCTTTTGCTATCCTGATGATGAACAATTGTTTTATTATGTTTATTATGATAGCCACTTATTACTGTATGTGAATTGTAATCTATACGTGCGACCAGTACGTTGGAAATTTTTACACTGGAATGATTTCTTGGAAGAATTCATCTCCTTTAACATGTTATTTCTGTGGAAAACACAGGCCCTAAGTTTTTTCATGGATCCACATGAATCCATGATCATTGTAATTATATTCTCATATTTTAGGCAAAACCCAACTGGTTAAAGGGAAAAAGAACGTCTTTTTAAACCCTTCGGCCCCTGAACAATGTTCTTATTCCGAGGCCTGTATCCTGTAGCCTCTTGGGCAATGCAATAGATGGTAAACCATTCACATCTTGTCGCTTTCACAGGTATTGTAATCTCAACTAACTGCAATAGTATCTTTTTTCCTCAGGTTTTCTTCTATGGCAATTTTCCTCCATGATGCTGTCTGTGCAATGAAATAGTAATTTATGGCTTGATGAAGCATGAACAGGCGGTAGTCAACATAGAGGCTTCTCCTGTTCTAAGAAATCACTTCGTCTATTTCAGGAAGGATATAACCTGAGAATCTGCTGTATACAGTTCCTTTGATCTCCTTGGTAATCAAAGAAAATTCATCATAACATTTGTCTATGCTAATTTTCAAGATATGACAACAATTAATATAGGTTCAACTGGTGAAAATAAATTATTTCTCTCTTATAGCCACTCATAATGTCTTTTTGAAATCAATTAAAGATACATTTTTCTCAAGTTTTACTTTCAAACATCTATTTGACTATTACTTTTCAGGTGGATTTCTTACAGCTTATGTCATTGAGCTAGGTTTATTAATTTATTTGAATATGTTTCTTACCATTTAATGACTTGTTGTAGGATTTGATTTGTTGATGTATCATTTTTCCCTTTTGGTTCTTTGTTCTTTCTAAGAGGATGCTTTATCCTCTGTTATTGTACTCTTCTTTTTCTTATCAAGTTCTTTATTTTATATAGGGGGTGGTACTTCTTATTTTATGTCTGCTTTGGGCGTTTGTCATCAGTTATACAAATGGAAGTAGAAGTGATGGACCTTTATGCAACTAATCCAGGACCAGTTGATGCTTCAGTTTTATATGATCAAGATAAGCATGTCTCTACAGCAGTTTGGGATGGACAGGTACAGTTTGCCCATCTGACAGTCCTTATTGCTTCATCTTTTTTCTTTTTCATGTTTCTCTTGGAAAATATCTTCACTATCTTGATGTCTTATACAAAATTTGTGCTCTTGTTAATGCATTAACAGGAGCGTGGTGCTCTCAGATGCCATGAACACACTTCAAAGCTTGATCAGTGGACGCTTACTCCTAAACAAATTGAATTGGTACAGAAGGCTGGCTTTGGGTACTTAAGATCAATTCCAGCTATTAGTCTTGACAATCCACTTATCTCTGCCCTGGTTGAAAGGTGGAGAAGAGAAACAAATACTTTTCACTTGAATGTTGGAGAAATGACAGTAACCCTCAATGATGTTGCGCTCTTACTTGGTCTGGCTATAGATGGAGACCCTGTAATAGGTATAACATATACTGCTAGCAGTTCGGTATGTGAAAAGTATCTTGGCAAAGCACCAGAATCTGGTTATACAAGTGGTGGAATGGTGAAGTTAAGTTGGTTGAAAGAGTTCTTTTCTCACTGTCCTGAAGATGCTTCAATGGAAGTGATAGAGCAACATACTCGTGCTTATCTCCTTTATCTTGTAGGTAGCACCATATTTTCAACCACTACAGGGAACAAAGTCCCTGTAATGTATTTGCCATTATTTGAGAATTTTGAGCAATGTGGACAATATGCCTGGGGTGCAGCAGCACTAGCATTTTTATATAGAGCACTGGGAAATGCCTCTCTGAAAACTCAAAGTACTATTAGTGGCTGTTTAACATTGCTACAGGTAGTTAAATGTGCTCTTCTTTTGAACTCCCTTTTTTGACCACTACACCTATATCCTTTTGCATGCTAATTTCTTTTTTGCATCCTTCAAAATCCTGGTTTAATTGGTTATTGTTATTCTGCAGTGCTGGAGTTACTTCCATCTAAATATTGGGCGACCAAAGCTTAATCATGATCCATTGCATGATCGATTTCCATTTGTGCTAAGATGGAAAGGAAAACAAAGTGGTCCAACAGCAAATCGAGATGTAGTTTTCTATCGGAAGGCTTTGGATTCCCTAAAACCATGTGATGTAAGTCTTCTATACAATTTTTTATTTCAGACAAAAATTCTATACTGGTCCCTAAAAGGTGATGTTATTATCAATTTATTGCCCCATAGATTTTGTGTATTGCTTGTAGTTATTGAGAGTATGATTTATTTCAAATTATGGGAATATGTGATTTTTGAAATATTATATAGTGTCATTTTAATATGGGTGAAATTGAGAACAAATCATATTTTCAAGCATTGAAGTCATACAGAAAACATTATGGGTATCAAATTGATAATCCTGCCATTTCTTACAGTGTAAAATAGAATTTTATCTTTATTTTATCTTCAAATGTGAATATCGTTCATTGTTATTGATGTACAGGTGGAGTGGCTTCCCTACAGAAGCATGGACAGTTTGGTAATTCCAGGACATATCAAAAGTACTTTAATTCTTGGCAGGTCAAAGACAATGTTGATATGCTTTGACAAGGCAGAGAGACATGTTCCAAATCGATGCCTAAAGCAATATGGCATGCTTCAACCAATTCCAGAGCATGTGGAGCACTGGGAAAGGAAGAGTCGAGGAGTTGATGGTGGTATCAATTTGTCGGGCAAAATGGAATTGGAACTTAATGAATGGAGGGACCGACATCTCCACATTGTTGATGGTGATGAGGGCGTAGAGGAGAGTGAGTACATGCAGTGGTATCTGAAAATTACTCGCAGGTTTGTTGGGCGGCCTATTTCTCTCTCATCAGAGTTTCAGAGAACGGTGAGTCTATGTGTTATGAATTAAGATTTACATCTTGTAGCATTATAGAGTTAAGTTTGAAATGCTTTTTAAGAACAAAAACAAATGTTTTCAGAATGCTGGTTTGAGGGATATTGCACATATAGCAGATACCTTTGCAACTAAAGGGCTGGATGCAGAACAAATTGCATCCATTTCTAGGATAAGATTAATTGCTCATGAATGTTTGAGAGACCAAGTTGGTGGTCCAGTCTTAATGTCAGCTACCCCACAAGTTGAACTTGGAAAGAGGTTGAGAGGAAAGGAGAGGGTTAGAAGAAAAAGTACTGGTAAACGATTGCTGCAGGATGATGATGCAGCTCACCATAATGCAGCTAGTGAGGATGTGCAACCTCAGTTTTATGGTGCTGCTATGGAGGTTGACCAATTACAACTGAGTCACATTAATAGAGAGGCAGATCATGCACAATTCTTAATTCATGCAGATGGTAGTGGTGATGATGAGAATCTGCAGCTATGTGATGCAAACTTTGAGCTGGATCAATCAGAGCAAGGCTATGCAGCTGGTGAAGAGAATAACGAGGAGCCAAAGCATCTAGCTATTGAATTTAGCAATGAAGGGCAAAAGCATGCAGCTGGCGAGGTAATAAAGGAAGAACCAAAAGATGGAGCTGGTGAGGCAACAAATGGAGAACTAAACCAAGTGATTGGCGACAAAAGAATAGAGGAAATGGATGTAGCTAACAAGTTTCATGATGCACAACCTTCTGATACCCTTGAGGAAGTTAAAAATTAACAGCTTTGTGGTGCAACCCGTGAGATCAACAATACAAGTCTTTCTGATGCTGTATTGGAGTTCAGTCACTCAGAACATATGACTTGAGTAAGGTCCTCTCACCACAATGCGATTTAACTAACAATGCCATTCGTTCTCATATTGACAGTGAAACTGAACTACCGGCTGCTATAGCAGCGATGCAGGTGACGCAATACTCCTCTTGAAACTCATGAGGACTTTGCACAGAAAAGGTGATTGTAGTGTTGCTGTATAGGGTGAAGGCCTTGTACTGTTGTAGAGAAGCAATTTTGTTTTAGGCATGTGCTCAATTCGAAGACAGTTTCATGTATAATTATATATATTCTTTTGCTTATTTCACTTGTCCTTTTATGATGTCTGGCTTTTGTCACCTCTTCTCTTGTGATTCAAGATGCATGACATTCCATGAAGTTGAGGTTCTGGCGGAAGTAGTCATTTCATATATGGCTAATGCTTTCTAGTATTTTTAGTCAAGTTGGAAGAAGATAGATTGTGATTTTTGCTTCATATAAACATGCTGTGTTTTGTGCTATTGGCTTCTCAAGAAAAATATTTTTTTAGCCATTCACTCATTATAAAATTATCATTTTAGTCCCTCATTCTTTGAAATGTCTAAAATAATTTTTTATTTATTAAAAAATATTATATTTAGTCTTCAACTGCTTAAAAGAAAAAGTCAAAATTAGTTTTTCTATTAAATTTTAAACTTTAAGTTTAAGAGACTAAATTTGATATATTTTTTTTTAAAGAATAAAAGTTTAAGTATGACATTTTTTAATAAATAAAGAGTTATTTTAAATATTTCAATAAATAAAAAATTAAAAGAAAATTTTTTAATAAATAAGAAACCAAAAAACTATTTTAATCCACTTTTAATAAAAAAATTACAGGCCAGAGCTATTATTATTTCCCCTCCTTACGGTTGCCGTACGTTTGGATTGTGGGAAATGGGAGGTCGACAAAGGAGATGAAAAGAAAAGGTTATCAGATTAAACAGTAATGATTAAAAAGTTATACTCAGTGAAAGCTATAGTGTGCCCTAAAAACATTCAACGCTACATTTTGTCCAAAGCATAGATTGATTAAATATATAGTCAATAAAGTAAAATATTATTAATTATCTTTTAATTAATTAAAATTTTAAACAATGATTTTGTGAATGTGATCTTTATTTTTATTGAATAAATTTGCAATTTTTTAAATTTAAATAAAAGTGATACGGCAATATGCTAAATTTCAATGTAGCTAATTTAACCACTTGAGAATATTTTAATAAAAATCAGTATAGCTATAAAATGTTTTTTAGTTTTAAGGATGATTTATCAAAATTTTCATAATTTAACATATAATTGAAAAATACTAATCAGTCATCTCTCAATGAACGGAAGTGTTTTACTTTTCTTTTAACATCCACACTAAGGATGACAAAAGTTTTGAAATTTAGAGATTTTTGTAGGGACTCTTCATTTGAGACTCATATTTGACAATATTATTAGTAAGAAATGGAAATGGAAAAAAAAAAATCATCTAAAAGTAGTTTACAAAAAGGGGCAAGAATAATACTTTTCATCGCATAGGTCTCCTTGGTAGTACTAATTTTTAGATTTGTCATTTCACTCATTATTTAAATTTATAATAAAAAATACTTCAACTTCAAAATCAATTTCATTCATTATATTTTAATTTTCTCTTTCTAAGAGACTTGGATTACATAATACTATTGTCTTTAAAATACTTTGAGCTCCAATCACAGTGATTTTTTTTCTAATTCTCCTCTTACCATTGAGTTTGCTTTGAGCGTTTAATTGATGCTTTAAAAATTTGTGATTTTGTAATTCTTCGTCGATTTTTTATAATTCATCTCATGCTTAATTATTTTTGTGTGATTTTTAATGAGTTACATTACAATTTTAAACAATGAAAAAGTGTATGATGTATTCAAATTTGTCGTTATTTATATTTATGCATGAATAAGTGTAATTTTATACTTTTTTTCTTACTTTCTTTTATATGTGGAGAAAATATAAATAATAAACACAAACTATTGGGTATTAATGATAACTGCTTAAATGTAATTTATACAGATCAACGAAGTAGTGTGGTACTATAAAAATATATTACGTTTAAATTCATTGATAATTTAAAAGGAACAAAGGTATGAAAAATTTTAGAAAGTGGGTTATTTTCTAAATATTGAAATATATTGTAGGAACTTAACTAATCATGGGGATTTTAAATATATAATTGTGCTTTTTTGGGTGAAGTATTATAAATATTAGTTATATTTATATGGTTAATTATGCTTTATTTTGGATGTATAATTTTTTAGTTTATTTAATATCGTTCCTTTTGGCTTTTTAATTTTTTTAAATAGAAGTTTGATATCCTTGAACAGGTGCAGATCATCGTAAAAGATGAGAATGAGAAAAAATTTCTTTCGCAGTGAAAAATAGAAATTTAAAAAAATAATGTCTGATCATTCGCCTCACAAAATTCTATGACTTCACAGGTAATGAGAATCCCTGTAGAGATCAGGGCCTTTTGGAACGAGTGAGCTTGGATTGCCAGTTGTAATAATAGGCATTGAGCGTTGGAAAATAATTACATGTGATTTAATATGACTCTTATTTTTATAATACTTTACACTATATATATATATATATATATATATATGAACATGTTAATTTATCTAAAATAATGTGTTACTGATAATTTAATCCTCGATTGATTCCCAGTTTATTAGACTTATAAAATGACTCGCCTGCCCTATGTTCACCTGTAAGTTTTGTCAAATGTTAAGGAAATTTTCTTTAGTATTAATTATATTCTTTAATAAAAATGTAAAAATAATTATAATATTTCTCTTTTCAAAATTTAACAAAAGAATACATGATAGTTTCTTATTCTAAAAATTTTATTTAATTTTTCTGATATTTTGATTTAAAATTTAAAACCTTTTTCCCTAACTATTTTTCTGTCAAAGAATATATAGTTTTGTTTGGCTCAAAACTTAAGTGTATTTTTAATATTACAGTGAAAATAATTAAGTTATTTCTGAGCTCTAACATAAAATTGTGAATTTATTCTTAATAGTAAAGAGAATTAAGTAATTATATTTTTTTAGAGTTATATACTATGCAAAAATCTTTACTAATATAAATTAAATGAAAATACATATTAATTATCTTTTTTCCTTAAAAGAGAAATATAAAGTATAATTTAACTATATAAATTACTCAAAATGTGTGAAGAATAATTTATAAAAAAATGTATCATATAATATGTAGCTATCAACACAGGCGTAATACCTAAATTTTATGAAAAAAGTATAAATTTTGCCATTTACTTTTGTATTTTATAATAATTTAATTTATTATAAATAAAAATTTGTATAAAATTAATCTATTATAAATTTAAATTTATACAAAATTAGTCATTCTATTTAAATTAATGAAAGAGATTGATTTTACATAAAATAAATTTTTAAAATACTAATTTATTATGATTATTTGTTAAGAATTAAATTATTACAAAGAATAAAAATATAAGTATAAAAGACTTATTTGATATTTTTCTGTGAATTTTATTTTGCAAGTATATAAATTCTTTTGCCAAAACTTGTCAGTATCTAGTGGTGGTTCATCCCTTCACGCAGGTACCTCCTTATAATATCATCAGCCGGCTCCCCCATATAAAATGAAAAGTATATCTTTTTAGGAAACGACTCAATAAGCCAATTTGAACATCTCACTTGCGCGTTCAATTTCTAAAATGATCTTTATTAAGATAGTTTATAATGTCTATTTTTATTAAGATTTAAATTTTAAATTATTTGGATAAGCATTACTTTTACTATACTAATAAATAATAAGTTTCTAAAAATTTCTGATTAATCTTTAGGTTAGGTCTATGAAAAATAAATCCCGTGACACATGATTCACTTAACAGTCTCTCTAATTCTATCTGATGATTTCAATTTCGATTTTTCTTTGTCGATCCAAATGCTCCGACAGGGCTCCACGTAATCCAGCAGGTTAGCTATTTAAATCGCTTTCTTCTTCTTGATGCTACCCTTTCCAAATCCAACTTCTCAGTGACCTTCTTCTTGTCTTTTTTGTGATCTCTCTTTCTTTAAATTCCATTACTTCAATTCGATTCCGTAAAAGAAAGTGAAACCCAAAAGGAAATATGTCGAGCGCTTCTTCCGAATCACCGGTGGTGGTTGCTCGCGGCCGTTTGGCCATGCTCACAGCTCACCTACAGCCTCCTTCCAATGAGCCACTTGATCACGCACCTTCGGTCGACCTACTCCCTCTCTCTGCTCACACTTCAATCTCGCCACCCGGCAACCTCAAGGGCTTGTTGACGATTATCGACGAGAGGACCGGGAAAAAGTACCAGGTTGAGGTCTCCGAAGAGGGGACAATCAAAGCTACTGACATCAAGAAGGTATTTTCTGATCGGTGATCTGTATATGTAAACTTTGATAATAGAAAGGTTTGAGTGATTTGCGAATTGGGTTTCGGCCAATTCTGCTCAGTTTGGCTTCTTTGAGATTAAACTTGTAGTTTATGTGACCGAATACTTCTTGTGTATGTTGCCATTCTAGCTATTAATTTTGTAGTTATTTGCTGATTTTAGGTTCTATCAATCCAAGTATGCCTTTGGGTAGTCTGGGATCATAGTTAATAGTTTAAGTATAATGTTTTGTGTTATGCTTTGTTGTATTTGATTGTGGGTCTCTAATTGTTAATTTGCAGATATCGACTGGAAAGAATGACAAGGGACTCAAACTTTATGACCCGGGCTATTTGAACACTGCTCCTGTCCGATCAACAATTTCCTATATTGATGGCGATGCGGGAATCCTCAGATATAGAGGCTACCCAATTGAGGAGTTGGCCGAGAAAAGCACCTATATGGAAGTTGCCTATCTCATAAGTGAGTCTCTGCAAGAACTATCCTGCAATTCTACAAAAATTCTACAGTCTATTTGTCATGTAAAACCATAAAAATTCTATGATCACGGTCCTCTTCTAAGTTTTGAAGTTATACTGACCTTCTATATATTTTCAGAATATTTACAGACTTCCTCTTAAAAATAGTTGCACTACACTTTTGTCCAAATTCAAATTTTGTCCAAAATACTCTCTATTAACCTAAATACATTATTTTTGTTGACCAAAAAAAAAAAAAAACCTAAATACATCATTTTAAACTAAAATACCCTACTTCATATCCCCCAATCAGGAGAGTAGTTCTGATTATAAGGAAATCTATTACTCAGAACCCAAATTATATAAACTAACTTTAAAGAACTGGTTGGATGATAAATCAAGTCTGAACAAGTACATAAAAAAAAAAAATGCAGAGTTGGAAATTATGATATGCAACAATTAATTATGAATTGGTCAATTTGCATAAAAGAGAAAGAAATGAGCTTTAAAAAGATCATATTTTCATTTGGAAGGCATGTATCACACTAACTATTGGTTGATAAATGATAATTAGTTTAAGGATTTGTTAAGTTTAATGACAATAAAATCTATGCTGTTTTGTTTATTATTTGTGTATATTTGGATAAAATTTGAAGAAGAACAATGATGAAGATGAGAGTATTTAGGTAACCAAGCAGCACGGCCCCTAATTCTTGCCATAAAAAAAAAACCAATATTTTTTTAGGTTAATGGAGAATGTTTTAGTCAAAAAATTTAACATTGGACTAAAGTGTATATTTTAAAATAGAGGGGAGGTCTATGTAATTTCAGCAAAACCCAGTGAAAATTCTTGTAGTTCACTCAAATCTTAAACTGATGATTATCTTGAGAAGAGATTATATGTCAATGAAGACTGGTACAGAGAAGAATATGCAATTGTATTATTAGAGTAAAGATTCTACACACCCATACAGAAGCTATCTCCCTCTATTTATAATTCTCAATCTTCTGCCACGTGCTCCTAACAAACTTTACCAGAATAACTCCTAATATAACAGCTCATTAACTAACGTAACCAACAACTGACACGTAACAAAGACTTAGTCAGTTTAGGCAAGCATGGTGTCCATAGTTCTTAATCATGTTAACTACATGCTTTAATTTGTACATAGCATGCAGGTCTCTGTCATTTATTGATTCTATCTAGCTTTGCCTTTTTAGTGTATGGAAATTTGCCTTCTAAAAGTCAGTTAGCGGACTGGGAGTTTGCTATATCTCAGCATTCAGCTGTTCCACAAGGAGTTTTGGTGAGGGTCCCTGCTCTATGATAATATTGTGGATTGTTGGCCCATATTTCGGTCCTCTAACTTCAGTTTAGTTTGTGGCAGCGTTTAGATTTGTAATTATATGAGTTTTAGTAATGTAAAATTACTCTGTTAGTTGTACAATTTTATAATGAAATAGCAAAATTCTAATAGGTTTTTATAGTCTTATAATCAGAGAAATACAACAATATAAATTTCCTGACTGGATTATCCAGGATTTTTTTTTGTTTGAAATTTCATATGATTATTTGATCTTAATCTTGTGTTGAAGTTATACAGAATTACAGATATCTACTTACGAAAGTCCTTAGAAAATGAGAATCTGCTTAAATAAAGCCTGTCTAATCAATCGTATATAATCTAATTCAGATGTACTTATATAGTTTTATTTGATTATTTCATGACATGTATTTTAGTATCTTCTACTCTTGTTTTAGACAATCTTCCATCCTTTCTTTCAGTAGTTTGGGTTGGCTGTTAATACAATGTTTCTCAATTTGCATGTACCCCAAGCAGACAAGATTCATTATTTTTAGCATATAGAGTAAAATGAGAAAGAACAGAACAATAGTAAAGGAGCCCCAACCTGAATTGTTAATAATTACCGTTTTCAGAATAGTAGTGGATTGAGTCCTTATGTTGTATAATGTGTTTGCCTCTCTGTTTTCATCTAGTTCAAGCAAAATGTGACTATGACTTGAACCAATTTTAGAATTATATATCCCAGAAAATCACTTGTAAATTTTACTGGGCCTCTGTGTTCAAATGCATGGTCTTTGGAAATTCTTTTGCTATATTAATCATTTTAAGGGAAATGATTAAGTTTTTTTTTTGGTTCTTTTTCAAATAGAAATATGTTTAGTAACCTAACAGAGTGGTATCTTCTTACATTTGTATTGTAGGATATCATACAAGCAGTGCCACATGATGCGCACCCAATGGGTGTACTTGTTAGTGCCATGAGCGCTCTGTCAGTTTTTCACCCTGATGCGAATCCTGCTCTTCAAGTAAGTAACACAAATTACTTTCAAGTTACTCAGTTTGTGGACTGTTCTACATTGTAAGATAGTAATGTAACATGGTAATGTGTACATCTTAATTTCAAGGGGGCATTATATGCTTCTCTCATTGTAACTAGAAGGATTTTCTCATTCTACTTTTCTATGTGTTATTTTCTGCAAAAAGTTGTGGCATTTGTTTAATAAAAGTCATGTCAATATCATTTAATATTTACAGCAATGAGATTGTTTCTAAATATTTTGGGGGTTCCTGCAGATTATAGTTATTTCTACCAAAATGAATATGCATATCTATTTTCCAAATATGTCGTAATGAATACCGACATATATCTTAGGATTCAATAATTTTATTTTGTTAGAATTAACTAGAAAGTGCTGAGTTGGTTCAAGATGTTATTTTACTATGTTAATTATATTATGAGGCAATTAATTGAAAAACTAGATATTTTCACTGTCATTTTGCTATGTTTTAGGCGTTAATTTACTGTCTTACAATTTAATAATAAATACTTGATAAAAAAAATAAAATGATTAGCCTTTTTTAAGTCACATTACTACAATAGTTAATGTGAAATAACTTTTAATTTTGTATTAATTGGTTGAAACTCACACTTGATGATTGGACCTGCCTTCCATTTAAAATTCAATACTATCTTTTAAAATTGGATTCTACATGTTATTGCCATATTGGTTGATGCTACAATAGTTAAATGCATGTTATAATTTACTGCAGGGTCTTGATATTTATCGCACAAAACAAATGAGAGACAAACAAATAGCACGAGTTATTGGAAAGGTTTGGTTATGCAGTATTCTTTTTATCTTCCTACACTTCTATTTCGGTATGTCTAATTTATTCAAATATTTTTATGTGTCTAGAACTAATTTATAGCTCTAATCCTGTTGATTTTGGCACAGCTATCATGCAACTTTATGCTAATTTGCATGCCTAATTGATATATTTAATAATGTTTTCCTTTTTGACTGCAGATAACAACAATTGCTGCGGCAGCTTATCTTAGATTGGCAGGAAGGCCACCTGTACTTCCATCCAGCCACCTTTCTTACACGGAGAACTTCCTTTACATGCTAGATTCTTTGTATGTCCTGTATTTCTTTTAATGTCTTATTGATAATATGGAAAGATGTGGCGTTTCCTTTCTTTTTATTCTAATTTTTCTTATGAGTATAGTAAACAATTATTACTACATTTTTTTGTTAATGTTTGTAATGAAGTCAAATCTTTATGAAAGAAGTATGAACCAATCTTTTTTATTTTTGGGTACAAAGTATGAACTAATCTTTAGATCATATAATGATATATACATACTGGTCTTTTAATTTTATTGAGATTACTGCATACATATTTTAACTCATACAATATTCTTTTACATGCTTTCAGAGGAAATCACTCATATAAACCCAATCCTAGGCTAACTCGTGCACTGGATATCATCTTCATCTTGCATGCGGAACATGAAATGAACTGCTCTACATCCGCTGTCCGGCACCTTTCATCAAGGTTGAAATTTGACATTTCTTAAGAAACATAAGGCACTTTAAGTTCAGTGTTTCTAAACTACCTTTTAACGTGCAGTGGTGTTGATGTATACACTGCTATTGCCGGTGCCATTGGTGCTCTATATGGACCTCTTCATGGTGGAGCTAATGAGGTAACACTAAATGGTTCATGCAAACTATCAAAGACTTTTCTATATTTCTTGTTTTAATGTATTGATAACTGCTTGAGAATATAACAAAGTTTTACTTATTGATGTAAACCCCTCCCCCTGGCTGACAATTTCCTTGAGTAAACACAATACTCTTGATGAGCATGCTAATGTGACCTTTGGTGGTTCTGTAGGCTGTTCTGAAAATGCTGAGTGAAATTGGAACTGTGGAAAACATTCCAGAGTTCATTGAGGGTGTGAAAGCCAGGTTGTTATTACTTTCTTTTTGCATTTTGGGGTCTTATTGTCCCCCTATATGTTATCTTGTACACTGAAAGGGTGATGTTGATATGATGCCTTGCTCTAATGTTGTTTTACCTCAACCTTCTAAGCCAGCTGGGAAGATGATAGTTTTGGTTGATATATTAATCCTGTCATCCTGTGCTTTTTCTCCAGGAAAAGAAAGCTCAGTGGTTTTGGACATCGTGTGTACAAGAACTATGATCCTAGAGCAAAGGTCCTAAGAAAACTAGCAGATGAAGTATTCTCCATTGTTGGCCGGGACCCTCTTATTGAGGTGTTTATCCATTTTATGGATTTTCTTAGTGCTGTTTGTCTTTTTATATATTCTTGAAGCTATAAATCTGTCTGGTCATGGATCTACTAGGTTATGAAAACTATAACAAATTACTAGATTTTCAAATTTGCCACATGTAATATTCTTCTAATATACTTTTGGTGTTTTACTGGGCAAATAGAATTGTTGATACGGAAACAAGTTAGAGGGCTATTTAAGGCATTTGCTTTACGTTGTAGATTTATGTTCGCCTTTTCATATCATACATCTGCATGTATATTCATTAGAAGTCATATTTGGTTTGAGAAAACAAAAAAGCAATCCATTTCTGGTAGGGATCTAAGGTCAATTCTAATTCTCAAGCTACTTGTTTCACTCTAAAAGTTAGATCATTGCTCAGTGTTTATAATACCATCGTCTGACTAGGGAAACTTCTACTTCCGTAATTAATGTGAATTCAGCTCAATGTATTTAGTTTAAACGTCCAAGTTATAAATGAAATTTTCTGGTTGTGCAGATTGCAGTTGCCTTAGAAAGGGTCGCATTATCTGATGAGTTTTTCATAAAGAGGAGGCTGTATCCTAATGTTGACTTCTACTCTGGGTTAATTTATAGGTAATCTATGATTGGACTCAGATTTTGTAACTAACAGGGATAAGATATGTAACTCCTCCCAGCATCTATAACAAGGTTTGGAATGAATTTTTTGTAATCAGGGCCATGGGATTTCCACCAGAGTTTTTCACAGTTTTATTTGCAATCCCTCGAATGGCTGGGTACCTGGCACATTGGCGGGAGTCCCTTGATGATCCTGATACAAAGATTATGAGACCCCAACAGGTTACTGCCCTTCTTTAAATTTACCCTGCTTATGCTTTTTCATGCAGAATAAAGATTTAGCAAAATTAGAATGGGCTATATTGTGCTGATCTGGCCATAAATGATCTTTATAGCATTTGATATGCTAATGGTTGGCTACTTGGCTTCTTGTGTATTTGGAGGCTGCACTTTATTCGTCTCATACAGATACTAGGAAAGCCTTGCAAAATACATCTTCGTGATTAAATAAAGTAGTCATAGGTCTAGTTGTCATGCTGTTAGTATTAGGCTTAATGTGGTAGTGGATATAGCTCAAGGGGGTATGATTTTGGGTTAAATAGCAGAGTTGGCTGCCTGCCAGTAATTTTGCACAATCTTTCATAAATAACTTACATAAACTGGTACAGAAGAGAAAGAGCTAGCTTAGCTAATTAAAACCATAGGGCCCTTTACCTGTTTGCTTGCCAAATTCTTTTTGTATGGCACTACTCAATTCATAACCATTTACCAGGATAGTTTATGTTATGAAAGTGTTAGCTACTTACATCTTTGGCCCTAGGTTTGATGAATATCAATGAAAGATACAAAACAATTCCTATTAGAGAAGAAACAAGAAATCAGTGATGAACATGATAACTCTTTTGAGTCGAACAAATAGCGATGCTGTTTAATGCCTAAAAGTGCCATAAGCAGAATAGCATAGGTCAGAAACAAATTCCTATATCACAAAGCATTTGTAGACGCTGACAACTTCATCATTATTTTCCAGCCAGATACAACAAATCACATGAAAACTGCACATTGCAACATAACTTTGGCATCTTTATATTGCCTAAGCCATTAAACATGAATGGAATAAATTAATCCACGTTCTTGAGGCACTCCTAATACTGTCCAAAAATCCCAAACGGAGTATCCCACTATGAACTTGTCATACTACAATGTTAAAAAAGAAAAGTGTGCAGTCGTTTTAGAACATTACATCGATACCTTGCTGTTTTTTCTATGTAGTTCATGTTTGATTACCTAATAGGCCTTACGAATTGGGTAACCATGCAAAGACAGTATAAGCTTGTATATTTGGTGAGGTAATGGAATTTTTTTACACCCATGTTATGTGATGGCTCAAGTATCCTAACGGTAACAGGTCCCTTGATCAATTAAGGGGTAAGGCTCAAATCTCCTCTTTAACAGTAAACAGGCCCATGGCGAAGGTCACCAATTTACTATTTTGACAAGTGGCCTCGGAATGTGAATTTAACTTTGTTTCTGTGGCCTACTCTGTTTATGGCTGGTTTTAGTTTGGGGTACAATGTCAAAGGTTGCAGCTTGTTACTGCCAAGTGATGTAATGAGTGAAAACATAAAATAATGATCAATCCATAGCATGTGGGGGAAAGTACATTTTACCCCCATGAACTATGATCAAATTACAAAATTAGTATGTAAACTTTAAACGTAACATAGCACCTCCATAAATTTAAAAATGTGACCAAAACACTTGCATGAAGTTTAAGATGTTACAAAACACCCCCTGAATGTGAAACACCAAACGTTACTTACATGAGTGCTGTTACATTTTAAAATGTAGCAGATGCTGATTATTGAAGATGCAGCAATTTCAACTTGCACAACATAATAATATATTGTTCCATTCAATTAGAAAATTGATGAAAATAAGTCCTGCCTTTCTGCATTTCTGTTCCCTGATTTCATCAATCTATTTTACCCGTTAGGTTTACGTTGGGGAATGGTTGCGGCATTATACACCAATCAAAGAACGGACTGTTTCAAGTAATGCTGACAGGCTTGGTCAGTTGGCCATATCAAATGCCTCAAGGCGGCGGCTTGCTGGATCTGGCTTATAGGCTTAATCTGGATTTACTGTTGACATTACCAAGAGGTGATATGTAACTCTCAAGAAAGTCGACTGTGATAGAAAATTTTATATTCCTTTCTGGCTTTTGTTTCTATTAAGCTAAAACTAGCTTTTCTAGAATCAGGGGCATGCCATTGGATGAATAATGAAGCTGGCGTCCCAGCGTCCAGTGGAACAATGATGCTTGTGGGATTCATAGTTCCAGCCCTCATCTTAGATTTGTATCTGCATTCTGCAAATATTTCACCTGAAAAATTCTACTTCTTGGTTGTGTTTTGTCAAATGGATAATTCATGGTTATAGTTGCAAGATCCTGTGGGTAATGATATTGTCATATAGTGTAACTGACCAAAAAATATAAGTTGCTCAGAAGATCCAAGATAACATAGAGGCAATTTATCATTTTCTGTTTGTATGCCTGTGGGATACAAGACAAAAGAGGACTCTAGTTTACTGCGCAGCTACCTTTATTTAAATACTTGAAATCAAACCGCATAGATTTGGTATCAGGATCAAATCAAAGGATACATTTTTGTATCTCTTGTGGCTTACAAGATACTCAATTTTAAGAGATATACTGACAGAAGTCACGGTACCATAGATGTATATCAAGGCAGATCGCCTTGAATGGAAAAATATGTTAGAAAGTTCTTCGGGGATAGGTATACTCTTTCAACGAGTTAACCATGCTTAAATATCTCGAATAATAAAATCAAAGTGGAATGGCTGTCAGAGAATGAAGAAAACTAAGTCTCAATCTCTTAGAAAAAAATAAAATAAAAGAGATTTTTAAGGTGTCTACCTTAAAGTAAATAGAAAATGACTAGAGGTGTCACCAAAACTCAAGTGAATGCACATAAGGAAAAGTTGTAATGCAACTAAATTTTTAAAAAGGAAAAAAATACTTGAATTCTTTTATCAATTTTGACGGATTTGCAAGTAGCTTTATAAATTCTTTAAGATTGAAAATAATATTTTAAATTTTTTAATCCAAAAATTAAATTTTTTTAGTACATTTTATGTTTAACGTCGTTACCTTATACAATATTTTGAAAATTTTAATGACATCTTGAATTTGGTATGATGATATTGAATAATAAATAAATAAAATTTTCGTGTTAATTATAAAAATTCTACAGTAAAAAATGTGATGATTAAAATATTTATATTTTAATATTGAAAATTAAGATGACTTTTTGATATTTTTCTCAAATCTATAAGCTCAGCCACCACGTACTTTATTATTTATGTCGGCAAAAATCTGAGGTGACATTGATGTTTGGCAGCTCACAGTTCATTCTCACTCTCACAAATGTGTTTGTACGGAGACATCGATATACTAGAATATTGAATTTTTTAAAAAATTTATGTGAAGTAATTTTTTTATCCCCTTATTATTTCTAAGGTAATTCATTGATTCAGAAATTTGATGTCTTAAAATTTCAAATTCTCTATAGCATTTTTTTTTATCATAGGAAATAAGGATTTAAGTCTAACGTTTTTGATGTTTTGTACATAAATATTTCAATTTTGAAATATATATATATATATATATATATAAAATTAGCATTTCTATGCTATTTAAATAGATACATCACACAAATTGAAAATTTTGATTTGTTATATTTAAATTAAGATCTTATAAATAATTTTTTAAAATTTTGAAAAAAAATTAAAATCTCCAAGTATCAAAAACCCCGAGGCTTTAGCTATGTCTAAAATATGTATAATTTTCTAAAGAATCCTCAACAACCATTTTGATATTCTTAGTGTTGACTCTTTCCACCACGCGACACCTGGTAAATACAAGGAGCCCAGATTTCTTTATGTCTGTGCAAATTGCGACTCCCCTTTTAATACTCAAGCAGTACTGAACATTCACTATTACCTTCATTCATGTATACTTTATTTGGGTTAACGTTCAAAAGTCGGTACACCTGAATAGAAGTTTATCTTGTAAATTTTTTATTTGATTTGATGTTTAATTTTTTAAAAAATTAATTTTATCTTTTAAATTCTTGATTACGTAAAGAAAAAACTTTTTACATTGAATAAATTGTATAGTTATAAAAATAAATTTTAAATGAAAGTTTTTAAATATAAATTATGGGAATACAAAAATATGTTTGACAAAAATTAAATTAATCTAAAATTATATTAGCCCAACACCAATTTAATCATACACAAAATTTTACTTGTATTTTATTTGACAGAAGTCATGTAATTTAGTGGTTAAATTTGATCTTAAATTTTGGACGAGATTTATTCATACGTTGAAATGTAAATCAAAATAATATTAACTCTGTATATAGTTTGATGTTTGAAAGATTCAATGTCTATTTGCACATTAAAATGAGAAGTTTATCTTACAAATAATTTTGTTTGATTTGATGTTGAACTTTTTTAATATTACTTTTATCCTTCAAACCCTTATCTACACAATAGTTATAAAAAGAACTTGTGTTTGCATTGTTGGATGAACTACAATAATAACAAAACTAATTATTTAAGTAAAAGTTTCTAAACATAAATTATGACAATACAAACTCAGATTTGACCTAAATAAAATTTCAGCAGTAAAACCATTCTTTCGTTTTGGTATCACTTGACTTTGAATCATATGTCAATTTGAGATACTACATTTCTATAGATTTCTGATCTAAGTGGAAGTATGGAGAAGAATTGGCCAGATTTTGACTGCCCAAATAGGGTTAACAGTAGAGTTATGGAGTTATAATTGGAATAAGTATGGAGGCTGTTCTGAGTCCTTCCTTACCCAACATCAATACTATGAAGAAGCTCTCAGATTGAAGCACAGAGTTAACCTTCTCAAGATGCTAACAGATGCAAGTATGATGCACAACTTTCACATCTTGGATTTCCTCGTAAACACAAGTCAACAATAAAAAGACATATTTTTCAGTGAACTCAGTTTTTTTAACATGTAATATGTTTGTTTGTTTTTCTACAATTACTTAGTTTATGTCAATACTCATTTATATGAGACTAAAATATAATTTAGAGATCACATTAATAATTTAATTATAGTCAAAACTGTGCCCAAGAACAATTCAGGGTTTTTTTATTTTGACGGTACAGTACTAACATTAAATGTTCCATTTTTGTCACCTCCAATCTTATTCCTCCCATATGTTGCATTGTCCTTTTATATTTTATTTATCAGATTACCTAATCTATACCACGTGATTAAAAAATAGTGGTCGTTTGGTATGACACCACTCGAGGTGTCTGCCACTGATGAGAGAATTGAAGTTTTTTCAGGAAGACGAAGACGTTAGATGCTAGCTTTCTTCTTGGTGCAAGTAAACCAACTTTTCTCACTTCTTCATGCGTGTAACCTTCCATTTTTGTAGCTTGTAGCGGTAAACCTTCCCCATTATATTTGTTATGCATTCATCAATTTTTTGAAAAATTTCTATCCTTGAAATGGTAATACTGTGTTACGGATATGATGAAATTAATCTAGAACTATATTATATTCATTGTATAATTGACTTACCATATTTGATTAGGAATATGATTAGGGAGATGATTAGGGTTTTGATTGATCTTATTTTATTTTTATAACTTCTGTATCCATGTATAAACAACCATCCTCCTAAGGTGAAAATACAACTAAGATTTTCCTCTCTGATTATCTACATGGTATCAGAGCTTCACTCACTTAGGTCAGTTCTTTAGTTCTAGTTTTTCTTCAGTTCTGTTCGGTGGTTTAGTTCCTGTTCAAATCTGCCTTCCTTAAGTCACCAATTTAGGTTTTTCTTCAGTTCTGTTAAGTAGTCCTTCTTGTTTCTGTATAGTCCATTTTCTGTTTGAATTAGCTCAGCTAAAAGGTTGATCAAGCATAATGTAAAAGGTGAAGCCTGTGACTGATATGATTCCCATGATGCATAGAACCATGGAATACAAGCTCAATGGCTCTAATTATCTAGATTAGAGTAAGATAGTTTGTATTGATTTACAGAGTCTTGACTAATGACCCTTTCACAGGTGACACTAAACAAGTTTGTATAAAAGAAGATGCATGACTGTTCTTACAAATTAAAAACTCCATTGAATGTGAGGTAATTAGCTTGATTAATCATTGTGAGTTTGTTAAGGAGCTTATAGATTACTTGGATTTTCTATATTTTGGCAAATGGAATGTGTCTCAGATTTATGATGTCTGTAGGGTCTTTTATTGTCTTGAAAAGGAGAGTACATCTCTCTCGACCTACTCCATGGACTTCAAAAAGACTTATACTTTTGCCTTTTAGTTTCTCATATCAAAGTCCAACAAGCTCAACGAGAACGAATGGAAATTATGAGTTTCTTAACTAACATCCCCTTTGAGTTTGAAACAGCTAAATCTCATATTTTGTCTAGCTCTAGGATACTCTCCACTTCTCTCCAAGAAGTGTTTAGTCGTGTACTATGCATATAAAATTCTTCATCTATTCAGTTGAATAATGCTTTTGTTGCCAAGGGTGGTGGGAATAATAATGGTCATAAGATTAACAACCAAGGAGGAGGAGGAAACAATAGGGACAAGAAGAGTGATAAGGCTAATGACAGCTGCCACGGTGACTCAGGGAATGTTATTTGTTACTATTGTCATGAAGTGAGCCATATAAAACGTATGTCGAAAAGTTACGAAATTGTAATCAACGAACTTAAGATGCTAATGTGGTTGCTTTGATCACTACACATAGTTCACCTTCTTAAAATACAGTTACAATTTTAACTGATGATTTTGCCAAATTTTACCAATATCAGGAATCACTAGAAGGCCATACTTTTGTTACTATTGTCGCAGAGTTCGATAAGCTTACTATATATCTCAGTTTCTCATCATCCAAATGGGTCATTAATTCTGGTGCCATAGATTATATAACAGGTAATTCTAATCTCTTCTCTACCTTTCAATCACATAAATCTTCCTTTATTGTGACAATAGCTGATAGGTCCAGTTATTGTATTACGAGCTTTGGTACCATTTAACCAACCTCAACCTTCAAAAACTTTCCGTTAACTTGATTTCTATAAGCAAGTTGACTCATGATCTTAATTGTTGTATCTCATTCTTTCTTGACCATTATCCTTTTTAGGATCTTATAACAAAGCAAATTTTAGGTAAAGGAAATGTATTTGATGGTATATTCTGGATAATTAGATACCATAATCCTTTGCTTGTGTGAACATCACTTCTCCTTTTAGCGCTCATTGTCAGTTAGGCTGTCCTTTTCTGCCCTTGTTGAAAAAATCATGTCCACAATTTCATAATGTATCTTCTTTAAATTGTGAGTCATGTCAATTTGCTAAGCATCATTATACTCCGTCTAGTGGTTGAGTCAATAAAAAAGCGAATTTTGCTTTTAAATTAGTTCACTCTGTTGTTTGGGAGCCATGTCCAGTTGCATCCAAATCTAGATTTAAGTACTTTGTTACTTTTGTGGATGATTATTTGCATATGACAAGTTTATATTTTATAAAAAATCATTTAGAGGTGTTCTCCCATTTTTGTGCATTCTGTGTTGAGATTAAAACTTAGTTCAATATGTCTATCCATACATTACGAAGTGGTAATGACAAATAATACACTTTCAACTCCTTTCAGACCTACCTAACCTAACATGGGATACTCCATCAGATTCCCTGTATTGATACACCATCTCAGAATGGAGTAGCTGAACGAAAAAACAAACATCTACTTGAGAATACATAGGCACTCTTATTCTAAATAAAGTTTCCTAAACAATTCTGGGTTGACATTGTGTCTACTGCTTTTTTTTTTTTTAATTAACCACTTGCCCTCATTTGTGCTCTATGGTGACAACCCACATAGTATTTTGTTTCTTGACAAATCATTCTTTCTAGCAGAACCTAAGATATTTGGGAGTACATGTTTTGTTCGTGATGTTTAACATAATCTCACCAAATTAGATCCTAAATCTTTGAAGTGTGATTTCTTGGGCTACTCTCATGTTTAGAAAGGATATCAAGGCTTTTGTCTTTATCTTAATTAGTATTTAGTATCGGCTAATGATACTTTTGTTGGAAACACACTATTCTTCCCCATAACTTTGTTTACTACCAATAAGGGGTAGGATTTGCTAATTTATTTCCTGCTATCAGGAGCTTCCACTATTGAGCAATCATGTGCCTTTTTTTCTCCTTTACCACTTTTTGCCCATGAACCAACCAACCCGTCGATTGTTAAAGTCTATTCCAGGAGAAAAGAGACCTATGATACATGTCATATACCACCTTTTTGTCATTAGATCTGCCATCAAGCCTTGATCTTTTTATTGCCCTTCATAAAAGTAAACATCATTGTACTTATCCTATTGTTCATTTTGTCTCTTATGAACGTTTGTCTTTTTCACCTTGCTCTTTTGTGGCCTTTTTGGACTATATCTCTATACCTAAAACTCTTCATGAGAACTCAAGCCGCCTTATTGGTGTAATGCCATACTCAAAGAGATGGATGCCTTGGATGAAAGTGGAAGTTAGGACTTAGTAGCTTTGCCTACAAATAAGGAGGCAGTTGGATAAATTTGAGTGTTTGTAATGAAAGTTAATTCAGATGGCTCAGTAGCCCATCTTAAAGCACATTGTGTTGCTAAAGGCTTAGCTCAAACTTATGGAGTGGACTATTATGATACGGTATTCCCCATTGCTAAGATGACTTCAATTTATTTGTTCATTTATCTGGTTGCTACCCATAATTTGCCATTACATAAATTGGATTTCAAGGATGCTTTTCTCTATGGCAATCTACAAGAGGAGGTTTATGTGTAGCAACCACCTGAGTTTGTTGGTTAGGGGGAGTTTGGGAAAGTTTGCCGCTTGAGGAAATCCCTGTGTGGTTCAAAACAAAGTCCTTATGCCTGGTTTGGTATGTTTAGTAAGGTGGTTCAATAATTTGGTCTAAAAAAGAGTCAATGCAATCACTCAGTGTTTTACAAACAATTTGAAGTAGGCATTATCCTTCTTATTGTGTATGTTGATAATATTGTCATTACAGGAAATGATAGTAAGGGCATTACATCCCTCAAATTATTATTGCATACTAAATTTCACAAAAAGGATTTGGGTTCGTTGAAATATTTTATGGGAGTTGAGGTATTAAGAAGAAAGAAAAGGATTCTTTTATTTGAAAGAAAGTATGTGCTTAATTTACTAACAAAAAGCGGGAAAATAAAAGCAAAGTCATATAGTACACCTATGACTCCTAATTTGTATCTTACAAAAGAAGATGGTGTGGTATTTGAAAATCTTGGAAAATTTAGAAGATTGGTTAGCAAATTGAATTATCTCATAATGACAAGACCATATATTGCATATGCAATAACTATTATTAGTTTGTTTATGTCCTTACCCATGGTCAATCATTAGGCAGCTTTAAAACAAATTTTGTGTTTTCGAAAGGAGCCCCAAGATGAGGCATACTATACACAATTATAGTCACACTAATATTGAGTGCTTTACAGATGTTGATTAGGTGGGATCCATGATAGATTGAAGATCCACTATAGGATATTGTGTTTTTGCTGGGGGAAACTTGGTGTCTTGGAAGAGCAAGAAGCAAAATATTATGTCCTAATCTAGTGTAGAATCTGAATATAGAGTTATGACACAATTAATATGTGAAATTATGTGGTCATATAATCTTTTAATTGAAATTTGTATAAAATCTTTGTTACCAGCAATACTATGATGTAACAATCAAGTCGCCCTTCATATTGCGTTAAACATAGTGTTTCCTGAAAGAACTAAACATATAGAGGTTGATTGCCATTTTGTTCATGAAAAGATTTAGGAAATTTTAGTGTCCACTAGATAGGTAAAAACAAGAGATCAACTGGGTGCCATATTTACAAAAATATTAAATGGGGGTTGGGTTGAATATCTTTATAACAAGTTGGACATGATTCTATGCTTCATTTTGAGGGGGAGTATTACAAATATGATGTAATTGACCTAGGATTATATTATATTCATTGTATAGTTGACTTACCATATTTGATTAGGATCTGATTAGAAATATGGTTAAGAAGATGATTAGGGATTTGATTGATTTTATCTTCCTTTTATAGTTTCTGTATCCATTTATAAAATGTGAATAATACAATATAAAATTTTCTCTCTGATTATGTATTTTGTGCTATGAAGAGGGATCGAGTTTGGTATAATTAGAAGCAAGAAATGGGAAAAACTATTGTTTCTACGATTTTGGGGAAGCAAAAGAATATATATTTGTGATTTATACAAAAAAATTAGCAAGAGCACTGTTTCCATGTTCTTAGACGACAGAGATGATGATCCTTTAGTAGCTTTTAGATTTATAATTCAGAAAACATAAAAGGAATCATATGTCAAAGCATGTTTAATCTTCTCAAATAATATATATTAATTTAATTTTAATTTTTCGTTGAAATGCCACTCATTAACTTAAATATTGAACTAATTTGTTTTACATGTTTTATATAAAAAGTATTTTAGTTAAAAAAATAAAGCTGATATTATTGTAAAATATTGTCTTAGAATAATTATTTCATTAGTTATTAAATATATTTATAATATTATTGGTATATTAAATAGTAAAATTATTCTAAATGTATATTAAATGAAATATATAATAAATATATGTCATGCCTTTATTATTAAATATAGAAATTCTATTAAATGTGTAGTAAATTAAATACATGGATAATAAAATTTTATGTTTTTGAATTAAATGTTAAAAAAATATCATGTTATAAATTTATTGATTGATTTTTCGGTTTCCTTCACTGATCAATTTTGTTGAAATCTCGAATAAATTTTTTACTTTATAAATTAAATTCAACTAGAAATTTTTTCATAAAAAATTAGAAGCTCCTTTTATCAAATAATCAGAAGTTAACTTTCAGTCAATTTCAGTAATATTACTCGTGGAGAAAGACATTATAAAATTAAAGTTATGCTTCTATACGCTAAAACTTTCCATAATTAATAAGTATGCAGAAGTATTAATTGCATATAATTGTGAGTTCGATTATTACTTTTATGCCATCCACACAATTAGAAATTTTTTATGTAAATTATATGCCCGAAAAATAATGTGTATTATGAATCATGAGGAATGTTTGGTTGGTGAACATCCTCAAAAAGTAGTGAGATATTGAGATAAAAAATATTTTATACTTATACTTTTTTAAAAAATAATAAATTACAAAGGGCTTTCCTTGAATTTTACTAAATTATATATATTTTTCTATATTTTAAATATACATTATAAATCAGCTTTATTTTTTGACTAAAGTACTTTTTATAAAAAACATGTTAAATATATTTTGGTTTAACATTAAAATATATTCTTTGACATATATTTTCTTTTATGTTTTCTGAATTATAAATCTGAAACTTCCTAAAGCATCATCATCTTTATCGTTTAATAATATGGAAACAGTGTTCTTAAATTATTTTTTTTTGGGGTATAGATCTCAAATATATATTCAATTTTTTAAAAAAAAATCTGCAAAAAACATAAAAGATGATTCCTACAGAGAAAAGTTAGTCTATCAGAGAAAAGTTGGTTTACTTGCGGGGGAGGATTCCTACAGTTGGGATCTTTCAAATTTTTTTGATAAAGGTTTGAACTGTTAAATTTTTATTTGATGGTTCATATTTGTTACTATAAAATATTTAATATTTTAAAAAAATTTGAATCATTAAATTAAAATCCAAGGGACCAGATCTAGTAATGGAAAAAATTGAGAGAATCTTGTTTCATTTACTTGCACACAAAAAAATGTTTGCATCCAACATCTCTCTCAAAAACAACTTCAATTTCTTCATTAATGGTTGACACCATGTCAACTAATATTAGCCTTTGGCGATCACGTGGTTTCTGATCATACGATTATTAATATTTTTTTTATCTTCTATTTTTGAATCACATAATGTCAAATCACGTGATTCTAGCAATATATCATAATTGCATCGTACCGTCCTATATGATGTGTCAAATAAATTTCAAAAAACGTATGATACAACGTATGGAATGAATAAAATTGGTGACAAAGTAAATGGTGTTTAAAATTATTACTACAAGGTCTGAATAAAACAAACCCCAACAATTCGTCCTCCCTTCCTGTCCCTCCCCCGTGTCTCTCTTCTTAAATGGGAATTCATCCTAATGGCACATTCGACAGTAAGAACAAGATTGATGGTGCTTTGGAAGGAGCTCTTCACTACCCTCCAGGAACGTGTGCAATACTGACAAATCTTGGAATTTACAGTTTTACCCAATTTATATTTGTGCCAAGTGCCAACACTAAGCTGCTTAGCTTTCCTATGAGTTCTTGTTAATTCAACATTAAGTTTCCTTTCTTCTAATGGGATTTGAATCTTCTGCAGTTTGATGGAGAATAACTAAATATAAATAAAAAGAGAAAAATTGAAACGATAAAACTCAGTTTTTTTTTCTAACTGCATTCTATGTACTGTAGAGTCCAGACCTTATTTTTTTGCTGTTACAGTAATTGTTGGTTGAATTAGTCAAACTCTTATTATTTTGTTTTATTTGTTAATCTACATGGTCTAGTGCATGTTGAAGTCCATTGAAGACTCGTGTATTTGCCCATAAATAGGCATCACAACCTTGAATAAAAATGACCATTGCCTCATTATCATAGTGTTACTAAATTAACTATAAACTATTGCCTCATTATCATGTTGACTGCCAAGGAGAAGCAAATGCATTCAACACCTGTAAGTTGGGCAATACATTAAGATTAGGTCTTCTTTGTTACAACAGTCAGCAAGTTAAAAAATGTTCAATGTAAGTAACATATAATGATCAGAAGTTCGGAGAGAAGACTTGGTACGGCAAAGACTAGAAAACTTGAGCATGATATCAAAATATGAAGATAAGTGTTTACCACAATCTTGCTAAACATCAGAAAATTAATTCATTTTTCAAAACACTATTTTTCACATTTTTCGAAGTTTTCACTTTAAACAAACAAACCCATAATCTACATTATGATTCAAAGTGTTTTCTCACTATAACATCCACTTCAAAACACCTTTACACAAGCTTTAGCTCCATATAAAAGCTTTATTACAAATAGCTAAAATTCATCATAATCACAATCACAATCACAATCATAATCATGATCATAATCATAACCGTAATCATAATCATAATCATAATCATAACCATGATCATCATCATAACTATAGCCATCACCGTAACCATCATCTTCATAATCATGATCATCTTCATTTTCTTCCTCATCCTCATCCTCATCCCCATCCTCATCCTCTTCTTCCTCTACAGATTTGCTTTCTTCTTCTTTCTCCTCCTCCTCCTCTATTGATTCTTCTTCCCCTTCCACTTCCTCTACCTCTTCTTCTAGATGAAATTCTTCTTCTTCTTCTTCACTGGAAAAATAATTACAATTCTTGAAGCCAAAGTCCAATAGAGCATATAAGCTTCGAGATGAAAACTTAGAATACATAATTTATACTGGCCAGAATTCTATAACTGCTATCAGCGGCCCAAAAAAATAAAGAGAAAGCTATATATGCGTACTGAGTTTCAATTTTAGTATCTTCATTTTTTTACCACTGTTTGATGAATTCTGAGCAGAATAACTTAAATGCTGCAAGACTTTTTTTACGTCATGAATCTTCATGACTAAAAAATTTATAAAACTTGTCATCAAAATCCAGTAGGGCATGCTTCATAATGAAATAGTGCACCTAGAAAATACTTAAACGAATAAACCCCAGAAGAATCAAGGGACGAACTCATGTCTTAATTGAGAGGAAGATGAATGGCATCCAAGAAAGAAACAAAATTGACTTTAATTCTGAATATTTCTTTCAATAAGATTTCTACTTCCTTTGATAAATATAATCTAATGTTTTGTCCCCTGCTTTTCATCACTGGTGTGATTCCAGAAGTTGCAGGTTTTTACTTCTCCCATGCATCAAGATACCTTGAGGTCTTATAGTTAACCTACAAATCCACATAATAAACTACATATTCCAACTCTTAGTTTCTTCCAGTGCTAAAGCCCCTTCTATTTAGCTTTTGACATATAGAATTCATTCTCCTATCAAGATGCCAATTGTGGTTGGACTTGACATCCTGGGAAGTATCAGTTGGTCATCAAAATAATAAAAAAGGAAAGAAATATAGAACAAAGGAAAAAGAAGAATGTACCTGCTTAGAGAGTCCATCTCTTCCTCAGTCTTCAAATGTGATTGTCCACGATCTACAACAGATACTCAATGACAAAATAACCAACAAAAGCTGCAGCTTAATTTATTCTTAAAAACACATAACTTGTGTCCACTAGTACAATGAACCAGAGGGGGCACATATTAGGAAATAGCAATACATGGTAAGTATTTCAACTAAGCAAGAATTGGTAAAAATGCTTTAAGCTCTAAAAATGTAAGGCTCATCAAACCACTATATCATAATTATATAAAAAAGAACCTATATGAGAAGTAAGGAAGGAATACAAAGGTATAGGAGGATAAAAACATCTTTCCTTAACCAAAGCAGTTAGAGAAAACAGGATTGAACAAAAAATAATTGTCCCTTTGCATACCTACCAAGGTGACTCCCTGGAAGATGTGCTAAACACCAAAGAGAGGCCATTAAAACAACCCTGTCCCATAGCAAGTCTAAAGACAAATATTTTCCCCTTAAAAACCAACCATTCTGCTTCAATCGCAGAGACCAAAGGACACCCCATTTTGCACATTGCCATAAAGCTTCACCATCCTTAATCCTGCCATAACCTGTGAAGTTATTTAAGAAAAAAGTTTGCTCCAGGTTCAGACTTCAGAGGACACCCAAGATTCTCCAAATAAAGCCAAAAAGTCAACTATTGCGTAGCTCTATCCAAATGAAAGATTAGACCCTAGATAGTTGATAGTTTTGAGAAACCCTATGAAAGTGGAAAGCCTAAAGGATTAGGAGTTCATTCTAATCGAGAGTCTTGGAGTTTATTATTGTTTAGGAGTCTTACTTATACTTCTTACCTATATTTATTGTTATCTTTAAGATTTTACCTTGTGTTTAATTTTTATATTCATATATTCTAAATAAGAAGAGGAGAGGGGACCGCTATGAAGTGCATAAAAGTCATGCATGAGAGCAAGCCTCCCCATTGACGACATTTCAGATTTTATCTTGAATTATCCAAAGAATATGCCACATTAACAGCATGGACTTAAACAAATCTCAGAAAATATGCCTGAGAAGTTTTTTCAAGCACTTGAAATTATAACCTTCTATATATCTAGCTGATCACCTACCATAAGCTATGGCAGGCTCCTCTTATAGCATCCAGTTAGCAATTCCTAGTCACTCGAAGTCAGCTTAAACCCTAACCACAAAATTGGGTGAAAAGACTGCAACTTCTAATGTTACTATTGAATCTAATTTTCCTCACATATAATAGTGTATAACTCAAACTACTTAAAAAAATTCCTTTCTGATGAGTAAGGATAATACCAAATAACTTTCTTTATACACTACTGAAAGCTGTCAAACTAACACGTAGGAGCTATGTATACAGAGTAGTAATATATGTAAGCATAGTAAACAATATACAAGCATCTTCATAATCGTACAGACACAGTAGCCTCATTCGCTCAAGAGCTTGCATCTCCTTCATATTTTCCTGCAAGGATGTTAAACTAGTTATAATAGCTAAGAATCAGTGTTACCTTCCCAAAAAACAATTAAGACCCTTTCAAGTTTCAACTACCAACTATTTGCAATATATAGAAATTTATTTGATTCAAAAAGGGAAAAACTAAATTTACAACAATAAAGAATTAAAAACATGGCAAATGAATGTTTTTGACAACTCAATAATATGACTGAGTCTGTCAAAAAATTCCTCAACCGGTCATCTATTTAATGAAGAATCTGATATATCCTTTAAAAAAAATTACCTCATACAACAGCTTCCATTTGAATGACACTAGGTTTTTTCCCATCCTCTCAACCACTTCATTAGTGTTACCAAACCGCTTCTCATAAAATTTCTTCCACAGTTTATCCGTTAACGAACTTAAGTCTCTTCCCTGAAAAAGCATATTGAAATGAAAAACAATTCACTCTTGCTCTTCCCAAGCATGACTAGACTTCATATGTTTATTTAATAAGTTCATCTTACTTTAGCAGACTCCTCCACATGCTTTAGCTGGTCCACAGTGCAGAGTGGCAACATTCTGTCAAGTAGATACTCATCAATTCCACCAACATCTCCTAGAAGCCATACGTTACAGACCCAATTCTGAATACAAAGATCAACCAGTGATTGCACCTTCCTCTCACACTCAAGCATGTTCCTTAATGTCCTCTAGTCGCACTTGCACCGATAAACGTAAAATCAATATAAAAAATATCATAAAGCCTATTTATACGTCAATAAAAACTAAACTAAGCCGATATAACATCCTTGTCAAGTGTTAGCCAGTGGCGTTACCTGGTTTTTGAAACGGCTAAGACATGACTAAGACCCACAACTAATTGGGCTCATTAGGTTTGACAGAGTCAACCCCACTATATTATATTTAAAACTAAATTTCCGCATGTGTACATATTAGCATAAAAAGAACGGAATACTTCCAATTTCTCGCAGAAAACTGGGCTACCAATAAACAGATTACCATGAATCCAGACGCTCTACAAACCCTCAAAAGAGCAATATGCAGCGATCAAAATGTTCAAAATTTTCATAAAGAGTTATATATATACTCTGAAGAGTGAATGCAGTCAAGAAGGATCGTTGATGAAAAAGATCAGACTGCTGCTAGAAGAAAGTCGAAAAGTAAGTGTTATACTTACAGAGTGGATTGAAATTGGACGAACTTTGAGGAATGTAGAACAGAAGTTGTAGGGCATAAAATCTCAGTGGAATGATCAGAATCTCTCAGCGAAGGAAAGAAGCATTCCTTGTAACCAGTGAATGCTAGTCAGGAACCGGAATAAACCGGACGGTTTACTACCGTACAAGCATGAAACAGTGCCTCGCAAAACGTGCACGCGTCTGACTGTCTCTCACACACACCGATATTGCGTGAGGTATATCTTCGTAAATTTACTTACTAGAATGCAATTTAAATATTTATGTATGTACAGAAAATAAAACGCTTTAAGCTTGAGTTATCATATGAAATTGATATAACTTTTTTGGTGCAAATTAATAACTTGAATCAAAATTTGTTCTTTTTTCTTTCAAATGTCAATAAATTAATAGCTCATATATAATGCCAGTAAAATTGACTAGTGTATCACATTATGGGTGTGAAACTCGAGTATTGTCCCGTCACCTTCCTGTTGTAAATTCGTATAATTTAAAAATTTTACACTTATAATCTGGCAAACTTTAGGTTAGAAATTGATAATAATGCTATGATTATTTTAAAGATGCATCTATTAGGTTTGAATGAATGAGGCTGTTTATTAATTGAATATATTTCAAATACACAAGATATATAATCACAACTTTATTTAGTGTTAGTTTAATGACCAATTGCCTTAAGAATAAGTAATATAAGAAACTTTATTAAATAAAAAATCTTCAGGTTTTTCATTAAAAATGATGTGGAACCCTAAGAGACTGAAACATCAACACAATTTGACTCAAGTAATAACTAAATCTAAACTCTTGTCCTAAACCTCTAAGAAACTTGTTCTTAAAAATGTAAATAATAAGTCTTGAAAGGAGAAGAATCAAAATCACTAAAAAGTAAAAATTACTTTGATAAGATATCAAATTGTTGATACAACAAGAAATGTAAGTTTGTCTCACTTGCAAAGAAAGAGAGAAAACTGAATGTTATTTAATCACTCAAAACTATCTGCATCCTCTAATGCCATAGATTAGTATTTATAACCAATCATTAACTTAGTGCTCAAAAAATGAACAAATAAGGCAATTAAATTTATGCTTATGGAAAATAACAAACAAAGAAAATTTTTAACTGTTAAGGAAATATCAAATAAAGAAACTACTTAATGCTTAAGGAAATAGTAAATAAGGAAACTAATTAATTCTACAGGAAATAGCAAATATGAAAATTACTTAATGCCTAAAGAAATTACAAAGCCATAAAAGAAATAAAACCCACATAATCTAGGCTTGTAACTTAGACCCACATAGTTTTATGAGGTATATCTGAATCTTTTAGCTTGGAACATTGTAATTGGCCTAACCGAAAGTATAATATCATCAATCCTTTGTAGTCCTCCTTCGAGCCCTATAAATTCATTGCCATGGTGATCCATGCTTGTATTAATCCCCCTTTCCTCTAAAAGCTTCATCCATAAATATGAAACTATATCAAAAGGAAATAAATCAAATACATAAAAAGTAATTGATACATTATACTCACGTATCATATCAATCTTGTAGGTTTCTTTTCTAGCACTTGAAATGGACCATTTTCTCTCTGATCTAATTTTAACTTCCTTTTATTAGGAAATCGTTCTATTTTCATATGCTCTATATAATCATCTAGGGGCCTGTTGTATATAATGATATCATTAAAATAAACAAAAAATATCCCAATATATTCTTTTATGATATGAGCTATTAAACACATAGACGTACTAGGTGCACCAGTCAATCTAAAAGGCATAAATAACTACTTAGATAATTTAGAAGTAGTCTTGACTTTTATTTTCCACTTATACAATCTATAACTAGTGAACATACATGTACTATGCAACTCATCAAGCATATCATCTAATCTAGGTATAGAATGACGATACTTTATAATGGTTTTATTGACTACTTTATAATCCACACACATCCTCTAAGTTCTATCTTTATCTAGTACCAATATGATTGATATTGTGCACAGGTGGAGGTTCTCCTTAACTCGACCCTTATCTAGTAACTTATCAACTTACTTTTATAACTCCTTTGTCTCTACAAGATCACTTCAATGAGTTAGATGGTTAAGGGTTTGATGTTCAATTCTCCTTGATGTAGAAAGCTTCGACAGAATATCATCTAGCAAAATATCTTCAAACTCTTGCATTAAGAAGACAAAACAACTAGGCAAACTTGAGTAATGGTTAGTTTCATCAAGTAAAACCTTCTGAAGTCAAATCTTTATCAAAGTTCTCTTGTCAAGATAAGCACTCTTCAAGTCTCTCCTTTATGCATAAAGGTTCAACAATTTCTTACTTTTATCACTATTATCACTCTTTTTATTTTGTCACTCTTTTTCCTTTTTTAACTCAATAACCTTTCATCTCCTATACATCCTTATTTCTTTTTATTGTTTATGCAATCACTCACCACTGGACCTTTATCTTTTTTTTTTTTCTTTCTCTTATAGCCTTTATTCTCTTTTCATTTTTCTTTACCTTATTACCCAAATACCCATTTGAACGAAGTTTCACTCGATTTATATACACCTTTTTCAGAGATAAAGGAACAAGAATAAATTTCAGTCTATGAAACTCTAATGAATATCTATTCTTATACCCTTCATGTATTATACACTAATCAACATGTCATGACCTATCTAAAAATAATTAGTCAACTTTCATTGTATTACATCACACATAGTTATACCAAAATATCATTTAATTGAGGATTCAACCATAATCTACTTAGTCAAATGCATTTCACCACAATCATTTAACCATTGCAACTTATAACAAATAGGATACTCAAAACATTTTAGATCCAACTCCTCAACCAAAGTGGTACTAGCAACATTAACACTTATACCTACATCCATAATCAAGTTACACTCTTTACTAATCAAACATCTAAAATGAAATATGTTTTCATGTTGTTCTAGACTTTCTGATTCAATTTAAACATGTAATGCACGTCTAACAATAAGAGTATTGTCAGTCACAAGATATTCCTTACTCCCATTATCTGTACAATTTCCAATTCAAGGACAGACTCATTGTCACTACTTTTGGACTTAATTTCTCTATATATAACAAGCACAACATTGTCATTAGGACATTGAGATGCAACATGACTATTACCTATATCAATGATCATACTATACATATTTCCACCAATTAAACACTTATTGTGAAAGGTATTTTCTTTTAGTTTTAAGCTATCTTCTTCGACATTCGAATTAAAATTATGCCGAACATTAAAAGATTCACCAACAAATTGAACATTACCTTTATTACTTGTAACATCATCTAAAGATGGCATACTATCATCATTAATACCATCATTATGTTCAAAATAAAAAACAAATCCATCACCCTTAATAACTATAATCTTTTGTTAGGGCATTTATTAGCATAATCTTCTAAATCAAGCATAGATTCATCATCAATATATATAGAGTCACTTTCCTCATCTTCGCTAGCAAACGTAATCTTTTTATTGTTACAATGAGATGCAACATGACCACCACCCTAACTTTTAAAGCATTTTATATCCCTATGTTTGCTATAAGAGTTAAGAATAAAAGTAACCTTAAAATCACTAGTAAATCCTTTTTCCTTAGATATGCCCTTCACATCTTTGTGTTCTTCTTCATTTATTTCCCCATTTTTATCCCATTTAGAGTTCTAAGAGCTGTTGGATTTCCAAGAATTCTTTACTGCCCCTTTTCGTATGAATTTCCTCTTCACCTGCATTGTTATGTTAAGCATGTCCTCCATATCAAGATAATAGTGTAAATCCATTATGTCAACAATCTCTTTATTTAGGTCATTTACAAATTTATCCATAGTTACCTTTTTGTCCTCTTTTATGTTGGCCTTAGTCATGATCATCTCCATTTCCTCATACAGTCATTCATTAATTTATATCCATGAGTGAGTCTATTAAACTATTGGTATAACTCCCTATAATGGCAAGATGGAACATACCTCTTCCTCATCACCCATTTCATCTTATCCCATGTTACAATAGGATATCCACCATATCTTCTCCTAAATTTTACAAATTCATTCCACCAAATAAGAGTATAATTTGTGAATTCTGCACTTATCAACTTTAACTTTTTCTCCTCAAAGTAATTATAGCACTAAAAAATCATCTCTACCTTTGAATAATGGAATCTTCATTCTAATGGAATTGTTTTTGCTATTTTATTCTTTCCTAGCCTCCATCTTTTTATCCCTTGTTGGATTATATGTTTCTATCTCATCATCATTACCGCCATACAACCTCATCACCACCTTCTCTCTCTACCTTTTACTATCAATAAATCTACTATGGGTTTGTGTCCTTGCCTAAGACACTTCAAATATCCTCTCACCAATCTCATCCATTCTACTAGTCAACTTCTAAAACCCTCTCATTATTGCTTTATATATTACTTTCATATTATGTTCCTTTTCACTAAATACATATTCCTTACCAACCTACCTTGGTGAAAATTTAGACAATTTTCTATCCTACAAGAAAGGTTAGGAAAATAACCTCATAAATCTCTCCCTCACATGTTTCACTCAAAAGATAGAATTTCTCGTGTTTGCGCTCAATGTACGGCTTTTATCCTGCTTTTATGCTCACTCACTCTAGCCTTTTACCATTTGTGTTTTGTTCTTCAAGTTGCACTTTAGAACTCAACAACTCAAGCATGGAAACTCTTAAGTGTAGCAATTATAGGAAAGCAAAGAAAAGCCTATACAAGAACAAAAAGCATAAATTCTACAAGAAAAAATTATATGACTAACAAAGAAACAAAAATAACACACGAATAAGAATGTATATTATATGAGTATATAATATGAGTAACAAGAAAGCAAAATATTACTTAAATAACAAAATTGGATGCAAATTATGCCAAGAACAAAAATGACAATTAAGAATGCAAATAAAAGACAAGATGAAAATTATGTAATAGATTCGGACAACCAAAAAGGAAGATCAAATATGACACAAGACAAACCCAAATAGTATGAGTTCAATTAAAAACAACAAAGCAAATAGACAACTTCAAGTATGCAAAGTCAATTTAGAGTATGAATGCCTAAATAACAAATCCCCAAATTGTGACACTAAAGACTCTTTTAAAATTTTTTGGGAACTCTTCTCTCTTTATTTTCCTGAATTTTTTTTTTCAAATTTCCCTCTTTTTCAATTTTTTTTCAAATTTCATTTCATTTTTTTTTATATCTTTTTGGAATAAATTGAAAATCCCAACAAAAAATAAAGATAAATAAGAATTTATATTTAACCATGCTTTGATACTAAAATGATATGGAACCTTAGCCTAGAGAGACCGAAATGATAACATTCACTTGACTCAAGCAACAATTAAATATAAACTCCCATACTACGAAACTCCTAAGAAACTCATTCTTAAAAACGCTGATAATAAAGCTTGAAAAGATAAGAATCGAAATCGTTACAAAGTAAAAATTACCACGATAAGATATCAAATTCTTGATACAACGAGGAATATAAGCATGTCTCACTTGCAAAGAAATAGAGAAAACTCAATATCATTTAATCACTGAAAATTGTCTGTGTCCTACAATACCATAAAGTAATATTTATAATCTATCATTAACTTAGTAACCAAGAAAAAAGAAAGAAATAAGGCAACTAAATTAATGCCTATGGAAAATAACAAACAAGGAAACTTTTTAAAAATATTAAATAAAAAAACTACTTGATGCCTAAGTAAAGAATAAATAAGGAAACTATTAAGGCCTAAGGAAATAATAAATAAGGAAACTAATCAATTCTATAGGAAATTAAAAATATGGAAATTACTTAATGCTTAAGGAAATTACAAAGCCATAGAAGAAATAATGCCCACACAATTTAGGCTTGTAAATTAGGCACACATGGTTGAGATAATGAAATAATGTCATCTGCTTCTTCAACTTCCATGGCTTGAAATGTGGGTCACGAAAGTACTTCTTCAACAAGTGGTCCACATAGTTTTGTGAGGTATATCTGAATCTTTTATCTCATAACCTTGTAATCGACCCCACTGGAAGTGTAATATCATCAATCCTTTGTAGTCCTCATTTGAGTCCTTTAAGTCCATTGCCATATATCACAATTTTAATTTTGCTGTAATAATTTTCTTTACATCATTTCTAATAATTCTCAAATACCAATAAATTTGACATACGACAATTATGTCATTCATGCTTATATCCACGTAATGTAATAACTTTTCATATTCATGTGAAATCTCATCAATATTTCTAACTATTCCACTTTGGATGAAAATTATGACAATTTGTCACTATCTTGTCATCCATGGTCAAATATTAAGAAATATTGACAATTTTTGAAATATTTAAATATGATATATGGTATTCAACATCATTTGCTTATGAATTCAAAGGAAATACAACTTCCTCCCCCTTGTCTATTACATGCATATTCACTACATGGAATTTACTTCTAAAAAATTGGTATGTAGCAAAAATAATGGATATCTCATAATATATTACATTATTCACTTTAGAGAATATTTATACCAAGCTTTCATGGATAATTTCTTTTGAATTATCTATGCAATATTATTTGAATTAGATATAAATAACATGTTATATTAGTAAATCCATTAAATGTATAATCATTTTAGTAAATTAAAATTGTCTCCATATTGTTCGCATTCTCTTAAAAAATATTTGATATTAGAAATTGAATAAGAAATAAAATAGCTTATAAATAAGTAACCACAATATATATTTTTAATTCAACCATCACAAATATGTATATAAGGTGCCCATTTTTTTAAATGGTAGATATAAATATTTATTATAGGTAAACAAGATGTTGCAATTGACATGTTCTTTTATGATCATAGGAATTTCTTACAATTAATCAATTATTTATGAATGAATAATATGCAAGAAGTATAACATAAAATACAATTATCAAGAGCTACATAAATTGTCATGATAAATTGCATTACAATAACATCTCTATTCAACCTAGTCTTCAGAAAAACTTTTAGCCTTTTCATAAGACTTCTAATCATATTGTAAATTGTAAGTATTAGCCATAAAATAATTTTATGATATTTAATATTCATAGTAGGTCATTATTATATTTAACACCCATTTAGTTCATGGATCATAAGTGGTCAATAATTTGCTCATAAAAATATTGAAATAGAGAGTTTCCAATACTATTTGATGGCATGAAGCACATAGCCTTTAGGACTATAATAAAAATAATTTTAGAGCCACTTAGTTTGATGAGCCTCAAGTTGAACAAGAGGCTAACTTAGGCCAAGGAGCTCCATCTGGGCCAATTACACGTTCTATGGCTAAGAAGATTCAGGCCATGGTTGTCCAACAATTCAAAATGGAATCAGCCCATTTAGGATCCAAGCCCAATTTCTATATGGAGCCCAAGTTCAAGTGGGCCAATTTGATTATGTGCCATAATGAATAAATTATGAAAAGTCAATTATGCATGTGATAAATGCATGAAAGTTGAAATAAGTATTGGTTAAAGTCTAAGTTAGGTAAGCTATATTTCTTTGAAAGTCTAAGTTAGATAAGTTAGGTGATCTACATTAGATGAAAAGTCTATGTTAGGTGAATTTCTATGCATGTTTTTCCAAATTAGGTGAGCATTAGGTAAATCTTGGACTTATGCCATGAGGGTTGTTCTTGGCTATAAATATAAAAGTTATCAATGAGAAATGGAACCTTGAATGCTCTGAAAATTGGCTTAGCCTCTTATATGCGAATTTCTTATCTAAGTTTCATAAACTTAGTGGCGAAATTATCCCCGATTCTTATCACTCTCCCTCTTCTATTCTAGAGTGTGGCGAATCAAAGCTAGTATTCTTGAGTGTGGCGTGCAAACTTATCATTCGAGATTGTTAGTTATTCTATCTTTTCTTCTTTTTATTTACTTGTGTTCAGGGATTGTTCAATCTGAACTTCCTTGAAGCATATCATTTGGTATCAGAGCTCCGGTTGAGAGTGGGTGGAGAGAGAAACACTTTCTGGGTAGAAAGAGAGACACTTGAGAAGAGCGTTTATAGTGAGATATGGCTGAAAACAACACTACCAATGTTCCAAGAGGGCTTTCGTTGGAACAAGCTCAGATTATGGGCATACAACAAAATCAACAAGAAATGAGGGAGCAACTGCTTCGTCTAGAGCAGGCAATCACAAGATTGACTGTTCAACAACCTCCACAGCGACGTAATCATCGAGCTTCCATTGATTCTGATCGTGATGAGGACACGGAAGATGAAGCTGATGCAAATAGACAAAGGAGGCAGCAACGTGACTTTGGCAACAACATCAAATTAAAGATTCCACCATTCAAAGGTACTAGCTCACCAGAAGAGTACTTAGAGTGGGTGCAACGAGTGGAGAAGGTGTTCGAGTGTCACGACTATTCTGAAGTTAAGAAATGCAAACTAGCTGCCCTTGAATTTATTGATTATGCAAATTTATGGTGGGAGAATTTGAAATCGCAACGAAGGAGAGACGGTGAAGAAGAGATCAGGAGTTGGCGGCTTATGAAGAGACTCATGCAAAAGCGCTTTGTTCCTGACTATTACAAGCAGGAGCTCTATATCCGGTTACAAACTCTTAGACAAGGGGCGATGTGTGTTGAAGACTATGTTAAGGAGTTTGAAATGTTGATGATGCGATGTGAGATACAAGAGCCTCAGGAACAGTCTATTGCACGGTTCTTGGGAGGCTTGAATAAGGAAATTGCAGATGCGGTGGAATTACAACCTTATGTAACACTTGAGGATGTAATTAAGCTTGCTGTTAAGGTAGAAAGACAACGTAGAAGAGGAGCAACTAAACCAGGAAGCTCACGATCTATTAGTTTCAGGGGAACAAATTTAACCTCTTCGACTCCAAAAGATGTCTCAAAATGGAATGAACGGCGACAGGAAAGGACAAGCTCCAACAACATTGTTGATACATCTAGAGGAAAGGACAAGGTTAACGATGCAAAGAACTCAAAGAGGAGCAGAGATATTAAGTGCTTCAAATGTCTTGGTTTTGGACATATTGCTTCTGAATGTCCAAATCGAAGAGTGATGATTGTTCGAGGAGCACAAGGGGAAATTGAAAGTGAAGATGAAACAGAAATTGAACAGGAAGATGACGAGCGCATTATCGAGTATCCAGATGAAGGGGAGTTACTTGTAGTTCGACGAATTTTGAACTCACAAGCTAAGGTAGAAGATGATCAACGTGAGAACATATTCCATACTAGGTGTACAATTGGGGGAAAGGTTTGTGGTGTCATTATTGATGGAGGTAGCTGTACTAATGTTGCTTCAACAACATTAGTGGAGAAATTAGACTTGAAGACCACAAAGCACCCTCGTCCGTACAAGTTGCAATGGTTGAGTGACCAAGGAGAAATTCAAGTCACTAAACAAGTTCAGGTACCATTTTCTATTGGCAACTCATACAAAGATGAAGTCGTATGCGATGTGGTACCAATGAATGCCGGCCATTTGCTTCTGGGAAGACCTTGGCAATATGATAGTAGAGCCATTCATGATGGGTTCAAAAACACCTATTCTGTTACCAAGGATGGGATGAAGATTGTCCTAGCACCTCTTAGTCCTCAGCAAGTTCTACAAGATCAACTAGCAAAGAAAAAGAAAAAAGAGAACTTATTTGCAACTAAAGGAGAAGTTAAGAGAGCTTTGCGTTCAACTAATCCAATATTGATGCTAATAGTGAAGGAAGCTATGCCAACAGAGGTAGGTTCTATACCTCCGCTGATTGAGAAGTTAATAAAGGAATTCGCCGACTTGTTTCCAGATGAAATGCCAAGAGGATTACCGCCAATTAGGGGGATTAAGCATCAAATTGATCTCATTCCAGGTGCTGCTTTGCCTAATAGACCGGCCTATCGATGTAATCCAGATGAGGCCAAGGAGTTACAACGTCAAGTAAATGAGTTACTGGAAAAAGGCTTTGTGAGAGAGTCAATGAGCCCTTGTTCAGTACCAGCTTTGTTAGTGCCAAAGAAAGATGGAACTATGAGGATGTGCGTAGACAGTCGGGCCATAAACAAAATCACAGTGAAGTATCGATATCCTATCCCTAGACTTGATGACATGCTTGACGAACTACATGGCTCTACAATCTTTTCGAAGATTGATCTTAAGAGCGGGTATCATCAGATTCGAATGAAGGAAGGAGATGAGTGGAAGACAGCCTTTAAGACGAAGCATGGGTTGTATGAATGGATGGTCATGCCATTTGGTTTGTCAAATGCCCCAAGCACCTTCATGCGTTTAATGAATCATGTCTTACGAAATTTTATTGGAGATTTCGTTGTGGTTTATTTTGATGACATTTTGATTTATAGCAAGGATCAGGAAGAGCATGGAGAGCACCTGAGGAAGGTCTTTGAAGTCTTGCGAAAAGAACAGTTAATTGGCAATCTCAAGAAGTGCCAATTCTGCCAAGACCGAGTTATTTTTCTTGGGTTTGTGATTAGTCGGCATGGAGTTGAAGTTGATCCGGAGAAAGTTAAAGCTATCAAGGAATGGCCTATTCCTACAAATATTTCTGAGGTGAGAAGTTTCCATGGATTAGCATCCTTTTATAGAAGATTTGTACAGAATTTCAGTACTATTCTAGCACCCTTGACTAATTGCATCAGAGGGAGCGGTGACTTTAAGTGGAGTGCAGCGGCCCAACGAAGTTTTGAGATCATTAAAGAGAAGTTGTGTTCCACACCAATTCTTGCACTCCCTGATTTCTCTAAAACTTTTGAGATTGAGTGTGATGCATCAGGTATTGGAATTGGAGCAGTTCTTATGCAAGAGAAGCATCCCGTTGCTTATTTCAGTGAAAAGTTGAATGGGGCATCCCTGAACTATTCAACTTATGACAAAGAGTTCTATGCATTGGTCAGAGCTTTACAAAATTGGGAACACTACTTGTTACCCAAGGAGTTTGTTATTCATACTGACCATGAGTCATTGAAATATTTGAAGGGCCAAACCAAGTTAAACAAGCGACATGCTAAATGGGTGGAGATTCTAGAGGCTTTTCCCTACGTCATCAAATATAAAAAGGGAGCAGCGAATGTAGTTGCAGATGCCTTATCTCGAAGGTATGCTTTAATCTCATTAATGAATGTCAAGTTGATGGGATTCGAGTTAATGAAGGGCCAATATGAAGAAGATCCTGATTTTTCTACTATATATTTGGCATGTGAAAGAAGTGCTACTAACGGTTTCTATAAGCATGAGGGATTCTTGTTCAAGGGTTCCAAACTTTGTATTCCCAATTGCTCTGTCAGAGAATTATTGGTAAGAGAAGCTCATGCGGGAGGTCTGGCAGGACACTTTGGTGAAAAGAAGACATTAGAGATGATTAAGGAACACTTCTTTTGGCCAAGGATGATCAAAGATGTGCATCGAGTGGTGGGAAGATGTGCAATTTGCAAGAAAGCAAAAAGCAAGGAGGTGGCACAAGGTTTGTATATGCCATTACCAGTTCCTGATCAACCATGGGTTGATTTGAGTATGGATTTTGTGCTTGGGTTACCAAGAACTCCAAGGGGCAAGGATTCTGTTATGGTGGTGGTAGATCGATTTTCAAAGATGTCCCATTTTATTCCCTGTCACAAAACTAATGATGCTTCTCATATAGCAGATTTGTTCTTCCAGGAAATTGTGAGATTACATGGTATTCCAAAGAGCATTGTGTCAGACCGAGATGCCAAATTTCTGAGTTATTTCTGGAAAACATTGTGGAAAAAGCTTGGGACAAGATTACTTTTTAGCACAACTTGTCATCCTCAAACTGATGGGCAAACTGAGGTAGTCAATAGAACACTTTCTTCCTTACTTAGAGCTATTGTTGGTAAGCATATGAAAAATTGGGATGAATGCTTGCCGTTTGTTGAGTTTGCCTACAATAGAAGTGTTCATGGTACCACTAAATATTCTCCTTTTGAAGTGGTTTATGGGTTTAATCCTATCACCCCACTTGATCTAGTACCGCTACCATTAAGTGACAGATTGTGCATTGATGGAAAGAAAAAGGCTGAAATGGTGAAAGCTCTGCATGAAAATGTGAAGCGAAAAATTGAAAAGAAGAATGCCGCTTATGAAAACGCCGCAAACAAGGGAAGGAAGCAAGTTCAGTTCATGCCAGGTGATCTTGTTTGGATTCATCTTCGGAAGGAGAGGTTTCCCAACAAACGGAAGTCAAAACTTATGCCCAGGGCAGAAGGTCCATTCAAGATTCTGGAGAAAATAAATGACAATGCTTACAAGGTTGATTTACCAGGAAACTACAATATTTCTGCCACATTCAATGTAAGAGATTTGACGCCATACTTAGATGATAATGAAGACTTGGATTTGAGGACAAATCCTTTTGAACCCGGAGATAATGATGAGCCTCAAGTTGAACAAGAGGCTAACTTAGGCCAAGGAGCTCCATCTGGGCCAATTACACGTTCTATGGCTAAGAAGATTCAGGCCATGGTTGTCCAACAATTCAAAATGGAATCAGCCCATTTAGGATCCAAGCCCAATTTCTATATGGAGCCCAAGTTCAAGTGGGCCAATTTGATTATGTGCCATAATGAATAAATTATGAAAAGTCAATTATGCATGTGATAAATGCATGAAAGTTGAAATAAGTATTGGTTAAAGTCTAAGTTAGGTGAGCTATATTTCTTTGAAAGTCTAAGTTAGATAAGTTAGGTGATCTACATTAGATGAAAAGTCTATGTTAGGTGAATTTCTATGCATGTTTTTCCAAATTAGGTGAGCATTAGGTAAATCTTGGACTTATGCCATGAGGGTTGTTCTTGGCTATAAATATAAAAGTTATCAATGAGAAATGGAACCTTGAATGCTCTGAAAATTGGCTTAGCCTCTTATATGCGAATTTCTTATCTAAGTTTCATAAACTTAGTGGCGAAATTATCCCCGATTCTTATCACTCTCCCTCTTCTATTCTAGAGTGTGGCGAATCAAAGCTAGTATTCTTGAGTGTGGCGTGCAAACTTATCATTCGAGATTGTTAGTTATTCTATCTTTTCTTCTTTTTATTTACTTGTGTTCAGGGATTGTTCAATCTGAACTTCCTTGAAGCATATCATAGTTTTCTCACAATTCATCAATATATGACCCACAAATGTCTATGAGCAATATCCATTTAAAAATGGAGTTGTAACATTTTCTAATATCAAATTGATAATCATTACATATATATATATATATATATATATATCAATCTTGAATATATAAAAAAATATAATTAAAAAAAAAGATTCTTACCTTATTGTGATGACAAAATACTCTATTGGATTTAGGTTCCACCAAAATAAATTTTAATAGTACATCAATGAATATTATCAAATAAATGCATGACTATGTAAATAGGAAATTGATCATAAGAAAATTCTTGGCCAAGATTTATAATATGAATTCAATTAATATAAGATCATTTCAATAATATAATATTTTAATAAAATAGTCGGGGTTAAAGAGGTTATCTCAAATCAAATGAGAAAGGAACAAATATGATTTGAACAAAAAACTTAGAGCAAAATTGTGCTGAGTGTTATGAAACTAATAGAAAATATAAAAGAAAATAAGAGAAAATTTTGATAGAAGAAATGGGAGGAGCATTCTCGTTCACTTATGTACATTCTCATTCACTTAGGTACTTCATTTCTTGTAGATAACCCTATTTATAGGCCTTTTATCATAAAGAAAAACTTAATATACATAAGTATAAATTAATTTACATAATGGTACAATATAAATAATTTGATGATTATAAGGGATAAGAACCTAGATAGTCACTTTGAGTTTTATAGACATCCACGTAATGGTTCAATTTTATTTTATTTTTTGGATAAATTTTGTCTTATGATTTTAACCAATTTTATTGATTCAATAATTCACGGGTCAAAGTCCGTGGCAAAGATATGTGAATTGAAATTTTACAATGAGAAAGATATAATTTTGGTCATTCACTTTTGACCTTAAAATCAATTTGATCTTTTAAAATAAAAAATATCAAAATAATTCTCCAAAAATAAAACCCTTCAAAAAATAAAAGTTCTTTAAAGATCAATTTAGTTCACATAAAAACTAAACCAATTCACTCTATCCTATGACTTTAAGTTTTTTCAAAAGACCAAAGTGGTAGGTTTTGGACCTAAAGACAAAAAGCCATTCTCCCCATTACCATGGGGCCAAGTTTGAACTTGGGAAGATGGTTGAAGACCAATGATGTGAGGTTTTTTTGGGTGTCTTTCAATGTTCTTCAGTCATTGTGTAAATGCCTAATTTAGATTTTTTTTTTCTTTCTTATGCTTTTGTCAATTTTTTAAAAAAGATAGATATGAAGTCAATGGACTCTACTCACACTTTTCCTTATCTTTCTCCAAAATTAAAAAGGAAATAAGAGAGAAAAATAAGAGTCCGCAAATGTGTCACTAATAACTGCTTATTGAAATGGGTTTTAAAATGAGCATAGGAATTGACCTTCTCTGCTGTGAATCAAAGCCTCTAAAGGGACTTCAAATTGAAATCAATATGCTAGGGGTTTTCCCATCAACACAACATCACAATCAATTAGCCCCAGTTAAGCTCAGAATGTGCATTGATCTGGATCCCTCACTATGAGGTGGAGCTTCTCCCACTTAGTTTCTCCACGTTTTTTGGAAAATGATGAATTGACAGATTATGTTTTACAGGCCATGAAAATCAAATAATTTAGAGCAAATTAAATGTAGTGTAACCCAAAAGGTTTTTTTTTTTTTTTAATTATTTGTCAAAAAGTCAATGAATTTAGATTACAGAGTATCAAAAACTTGCCGCGTAAACCTAATGCCATTTGAAAATAGACTCTTGAACCTTATATGTAATTTTTTTTCTTTTTGTTAATTTATTCGGACTCAGTTTTGTTAACTCACTTTCTAAAATCAAATTCATCACAACTCCTGATTATACGACAAGACTAGTATATCTATTCTCTTTCATATTAAAAATGTGGATTTCTGCAACAATATAAAAGTTTTGAATCTCTAATTAAGGGCACACTAGAAAACCCCATCGTTAAGAGGAATGTCTAATGACGTAGACACCCATAAAAGAATACACCATGGTAGAAATTAAAACACGTTTCAATATGTCATAACCAATGACAAATCTATAAAGATAACTAGAAAAAATATTAATTCACACATAAAGATAATGGAAATGAAGATAGGGGCAAACGAAGTGAAAAGGGTAAGGTTGTCGCCACAAAACTTGCCTTTAAACCCGAGCTGAGCACAGGAGTGAAATAGAAAACATATAGGGGCCGATCAAGATAAAATAATACAATACAAGACAATAATGACCGGCAAGCTCAATCAAGATCAAGACGCTAAAAAGCCTGGGAAAATGGCCGTAAATTGCGAAAATCCATATTACTTTTCTTTTGGCCAATTGTGATCCACAATTCCACATAATGTTGGACAATATAAGGATGAATTTAAATCTGGTCACACCAGAAGACTGTTACTGTTGGAGTTTTCCTACTATCGTTTATACAACATGCATACGGACCATCTTCACAAATATACTTTGATGCGCCAGTGTTCAATACTGTCAGGAGGTGAATATAATACCGATGTTTCTTGCGCAAAATATGTAGTGAATCACTAGATAAAATACAACACAGCCAAAGGAAAATGAAAGAAAAACATCTTACCATACAAGGCACAGATTTATAAGCATTTAATCTGAGGACTGAAGTCTCTGTTAAGCCATGGTCAGAGACAACTCTGATTGCTCACAGCCAAAATCATATACAAATTAATGCTCCAGTCAACATTCATGAGCTTATAAGCATTCAGAGAGATCTATCTGGTTCTGCAAATCCCATATTACGATTCTTCCGTCCAAACCTACATACAGTTTTAAGGAGTAAGCATTAGCAGAAAGTGGCCATGCAGGAGCAGGCAAAGAGATTAGCACAGAAAAATCACAAAATAATTTTTAGGCAGATCTGATCGACAAAAAAATGAATTAGAACAAGTCAATTATGCATAGATATATGTATGTCTGGCATAGTGTACAATGAGATCAACTTATAACATGCTTTTATATGTGTGTGTGTGTGTGTGTGTGTGTGTGTGTGTGTGTGTATTTGTAATTGATTTTGTTTTCTTATACTTTGCTGATTGAGTCTTGTTAAAAAATCTCTCTGATAAATGTAGATAAATCCATCCTTTTACACTGACCTGATGTGCTGAAACGCTTGATCAGTGTGCTACGCTCTCCAAGAGGCATGATACAACTACAGTCGGAAAAAGACACTGGTCATAACACTGAATTTATATAAATTCATAAAAACGGACAAGTGGAATCCAAAGTACCACATTTAAGGTAAAAAAAAGAAGAGCAATTCAGAAAGAACATATATAATATCAACAACCACATTTGGGAGGAGGGAGAAGAAGTCATGAAGGATATAAATACTTTATACAGTTCTCATGAACACCTCCACGTATTTTTGAACTCTCAACTGCGTCATTGTTCATTCCTTGCTTGGATTGGCCATAAAATTTCCCAAATGCTTCAGAGAACTAATAAAAATGCAGAATTAGATAGAAGTGGGGAAAACCCAAAATTAAAGTCTAACAATAAACGCCATGCTTAACTGAAATATTTATACTTGTCTAATGACCTTCTAGGAAGATATCTGAGCTAGGTATGCTTGCACAAGTCAACTTAAGCAGATAATAGATGAACTTACCTGTGAGCCGTACTTTGATCCAGAAGATATTGCTTTCCTTTCCCCTAGATATCTGACAAAACTCCTAAAGAATAAAAACAGGGAAAAAGAAAAAGAACTAAATGAGGCATAAAAAACAGTTACTTCTCTATTACCCGGAGAAGTAAAAAGCCACATATGATGAGCCTAAAAATGTCTACTGATAGAAAGAAGACATGCAGCCCAATCTCAATGAGTAGCTTATTCTTCAAATAAGGTCTTAATTTTAGAAGCAGATCTAAAATTTTCACTTACCATATTCCTCTATCATCTGCAGCGAAAACCATGGGAGTACAATCGAAACCCACACCTACTACCATTCTCTCAGAAATGAACAATACCTGGAAACATGTCATACAGTGATCCACCGATCCCAGAAAACATCAGTGGATAAGTCAAAATAATCATTAGACACTATAGAAGGTTAGAAAGAGTGGATGCTGACCCACATCACGGAGGGGCAAATCACGAAATGCGACATTTTGTGCCAAAGGAGAAGGGCCAACATCATCAACAAAATATATCATGGAATTATGACCTGCATAGTAAATAAAGCAAATAAGTTAGCACGAAGAACCAAAAGAAAACCTTATAAAATGAAACAAGGAGAGATTCTTGCATATGTATAGTGAGTTATTCAGTTGTACACTGGACTAATAGGAACAAGCAGTTTGTTGGACAAATACTGCATGGTGGGACCCAATTCTGAAATGTAACTGTCCCATTGGTTTAGCGAACAACTCTGGCGAAGCACCAAGGAAACCCAAGAAATGTTCTTTAAGTATGCTCAAAAGCTCACATGAATTTCATAAAAAATTTTATCCCAATTTTTCTTTAAAAAGGTCAAAATAAATAGATAAAATCTTTGTACACCAAAGAAGCATAAGAATTAGTGAATAACTGATATTTAACCTTCCATTCCATAATGACACTAACTAACCCTCAGTGAAACTTTTATATCAGACTTTAATAAGAAGAAAAATGAAGGTTAAACAAAAAATCATATCGCCGGCAGCCTTACTTTCTGCCAGGCAAAGAATATACAAGAGGAGAGAATTTTCTGACCTACATAAGCTAAAGTATTGCCACTTGGTGACCACTTGACGCCAAACGACCAAGAGAATGAGAGATCAAGCTGAATTATTAACTGTTGCACAAGAACAATATAAGTAAACCTATGCTGCTCCAATCATTTTTTTATTTCCTGAAAGAAAAAGAAAGGGGAGGGGGGTTGTTGGGGCTAGCGAGGAGATATCACTAGCTAGCCCAAATGAGAGAAAGGCTTTCTGGCCTGTCTCATTCCAACGCATGGGCTTAGGTGAGCAGGGCTAGGCCAGCCATATAGTAGCCCATTTACTGAAAGGGCCTAGCCTATCCCAGCCCACCAAACATAAAGCCCTTAAGGACTGGAACAGGCTGGGTAACACTAGGACATTGGTTAGAAAATCATATATACAAACTATATAGGCATTCTTCAACCATATAGTATCAGAAAAGAAAAGGATCCCAAATTTTTAATACCATGAACGAAAAACTTTTTACAGAGCAGATCTTTTACTATCAACTATCAACTATCTTATCACACATAGATTAAGACATTTTTTAGGAATATGGGAACTAGAGAGCATCTGGACTCTTTAAGTTGAAATAATCTTTTCCCTAATTCAGCTTCAAAGATCTTGCGAAGTTAGTCTTTTCAGGTTTGAGTATCCACCAAAAGATGCAATTGAATATGTACTCAAATACAGCTATATAAAAAGTCCATGCAACAAGTAAGAGTTGATATTAAACCTCCCCAAATTTTGAATCTGAAGAAGTGCCCACTTTTGAATCCCTGTGGCAATTCAACAAGCAGTGTTAAATAATATAACATAAACGTCAAAATAAAACAGGAAAATCCAGCCACGCCCAGAGTTCCATTTAACATACTTTGCATCTACACCTTTTATTAAGGTGGAGAATACTCGGCATTTTCCATCTGTAGATGTTGTTGCAAGCAGAATCTGCAAACAAAAGATGAAACTATGGTTAAACATAGGAAATTTCCACATTTTCAGCAGTCATAACTCATAATGTCATAGCTTATTCACTACTTCCACCTATTTAAATCTTGCAGTAACAGCAAATTAAGAGTGCATTATATTCAGCAAGTTATATAAAATTTTGACTCTTTCCAAGAGATAAACAAAACTTACTATCCATTAAGTTTATAGGGAGATTCCAAGAGAGTACATCCCAATAACTGACTTTGCATACAAGCACAAATGCATAAAATTACATGAAACATGCATTATGTATATAAACTTCAAATAAATGAGAACAGGGCAGAATGCTAACATTATTGGGATGCCAAGAAACACTGGTTACTGAAGAATCATGTTTTTTCCTGATGAGCTTACTGACCCACCTGCAAAGGCAATCAAGTCTTTATCAAATGAACAATAAATTAAGAGCCATACAGCTTCCTAGAAATAATAATATATTTCCCATTATACCAGATGAAATAAATAAATAAAGAATAAACTATCATTTTGGTCATCGAGAGATATAGCTAAAATGAATTCAGCCTGTAACATTAATTTAGTCCTAATGTTTAAAAAAATACATCAATTTAGTCCTCATAACAATTATATGAGGCACAAGGAAGCCAAGGGAAAATCCCATTTTGCAGAAATTGAAAACCCTATTTGCCCAATTATTAATAACATGTAACAAAATATATAGGATTAAAACAGGAATCAACCATCCTTTTAAGGATACCTAATAAAGTTGAAAGGCACACACCACAAGAGACCAATCAATTCTAAGCAGTGAGCACGTAGCAGGCTTAAGGCATAGCTGAAGTGCTGCTTGCTATTAGATTAGAAACTAAGTTACCCAAAGAAAAGTCAAGAATGGCAATAATATCAAAACCATTTCTTTAGGTCCGATTAAATATACAGCCAACTATTAATATTACTTCTTTCATTTTAAGGAGTGAATGACTCTCCAAAAGATAAAAGAATTCATTAATGGACAACGATTGCATTTCCATGAAAGAAGAAAAATTTAGTAAAGAGAAACTCAATAAAGTAGGAAATATAAAACTGAGCAAAGAAAAACAAACTCATCAATACAACAATAGTATCCAATCCCTCTGCATGTCTGTCAAAAAAACCTTATCAAGAAAGCAAAAAGCTAAACACCAAAGACAAGGAGAAGCCATAAGACAATTAATGGAGAATGAAATAAGTAATAATTTGTTATTTATTTGTCATTTAGTTATTAGAGATAAACTTATAGATATTATTTGTCATTTAGTTATTTAGGTAAATCTAGGACTTAAAATTATTTGAATTTAAGTATTTTTGTTAGGCTTTAACTTTAGATATTTCAGTTTCCTATTTTGTAATGGGCCTCTTATTGGAGCCCTATTTTTTGTTATGGTATGTCAGGGCTACCTATAAATAGCCCTATGGTTTATATTATATAGAGTAGACTATTTTGATTGATTAACAAGAGTATTCAGTATTAATCTAGGGTTTCCTCTTCATCTCTCTGAACTTCTCCCCTTGTTTCCCCCCCCCCCCCCCCCTCTCTCTTCTTCTCTTTCTCCTTCTCTCTCTGGTGTTCTACATTAACAATCCTATGAGAAGATTCACCCACGTTCAACAGACTAATAGAAAGACATAATTTGGGTTTCACTTTTATGGAAATATGCTATATATGCTACTCATTGGCGTATTTCGCTGGAATGAAATGCCCTGTATCATCAATAATTCTTCACAGCCTCTAGATCTGATGTGGTACAGCATTGTTTATCTGGCATCCGTTTGGTGTGCAGTCCATGTTCTCAGAAAGGGAGTCTCCCTAACAGATAAACCAACTACCAAGGGATTAGAGAACCTTATTGTATAGACAATTTCATTAATCCTTTCTATGTTTCTGCTTAGCACTTCTGCTTAAGAGAATATCTTATGCTCCCCCTTTGCGATCATCCTTTCTTCTCTCTACTAATATTTCTTCATTATCCAAAAATAAATAATCACACTTGTGCGGCAGTAGATGTAACAAAAATCAATTTAAATTACATATAAGAGTATATTGCACTGTTCATAAAACTATACAGATTATAAGTACAGCTTTGCACATACTTATCAAAATAAAAGAAAAATTAATTACAGAACTCAAGGGACTTTCCAAAAACACTTTCAACCACAGAAAAATATATTGAAATTGACTACCCAAATTATTCATTTTTTTAAATGGGGTAATTACTTTTCATAACACATTGGCCATATTAGCATCCTTCGCAGTCCAATATTCATAAGATTAGTTTTTCGTAAATTATTATAAAACTATCTAATGAAAATAAGTTATAACGTCACAAAGCAATGTATAAATCCATAGAGTCATCTGTAATGGTTTTTAAGTAAAAGCAAACATGAAATCTTTCTGACACATTCTCAAAATATGGTCCAAGCAGATCTAAGTGTATCCAGAAAGAACTTGATGAAAATAAAACACAGATATAGTAGCCATCCCATTATAGATAAATAAGTAAATAATATTATGTATGTAAATATAATATAGCTAAAAAATGCCAAAGAATATCAAGATCTTTTCATTTTTTTTAATTAAAAGAAATCAAGCAAACTCAACAAACTATACATGCCCAACATAAGGCTAGCAAGTAAACTAAAGTGAAAATAAAGTACCAAGAAAAGAGATGACTTACCAGTTGTTCTCCTGTTCATAGTAGCATACACAAACAGTTTTGGCACCACTTCCAACTGCAAACTTGTTTTCTGCCGGTACAGAATTTAGTTAATCTACTACAATTATGACTTTCCAATGAGAAGCAAACTCCATGTATAACAGTTTATTTTGAAATTACAGAACAATGGACAGTGTATATTATTGAAAATTACTTTTTTAAAAAAGAGTAATATAACATAAATTGCACCAGATACAAAATATAAGTAACAATAGTTAGCATTACTATTTGGTATTGCCTACAAATTCATGGAAAAAAAAAAACCATTAAAAAAGTTTAAGCACACAAATCCATGCATATCTTAGAGGAAAATAAAACTAGTAAGCATGGAGATAGACACCAAAAGCCAAGAAAATTGCAATCACTACAGCAGTAAAATTTGTGGCATAATAGGAACACTTACAGAAAAGCTAAAGATAATAATAATAATGATTACTTTTTACAAAAATGGTAATCAGATAGTAGCTATTCTTCTATTTCTTATATTAGAAATAATGATGAGAGCCACAAGTATTATAGCAATAAGCATTCTCACTTTGCCTATTACATAGCCTTAAGAGGAAGTGGTATCTACAAAAATTACATAATAAAGGCTCAAAATGAATTTAGATTGCTTAGAAAATGATTTGGGATCAACCAGGGCCCTTTGATAAAAAAGCATCAGATTGACTAGAGATGGTTCATGGCAACACCTACACCATCCAATAATGTAAGCATCAGAAAGGATTATACAAGAGTGCTTCCTACCTTTTGGACTCCACTGAACACATAGAGCAGCACGGTTTAGCCTAAGGATAACAAGAGTTGGCACCCATTCTGTTCCTTCAAGGTTCCAGACATATCTACAGAGAACACACAGTTTTTATTTTAGGATTTGTTGATAATGTGAAGGAATGTAAAAGAAAATTTGCTAAAACCAAAATCGAAGCTTAAGCTTCTTTACTCTAAAATATTCACCAAGTATAAATTGTCTAATGTTTTAAACCATGTGGGCACTCACGAATTCCGATCATGGGATGCAGTAACTATTCTGTTTGATCTTGTACTCCAGTCTATCCCAGAAATAATTTGGTCATGCTGTAAAAAGAATCCAAGAAATTACTTCAAAATTATTGATAACATATCCATGAAATTTGTCATGTCAAATTAAACGGAAAGTGTTTAAATGTGTACTGCATATATATAGTATTAAAAATTATTGAATATATAGTAGTATACATTATCTATTTGTCTAAATAGATAATAATGTATAATATACATTTTGATATACAATGTAGAAATTCAGGTTTTAATTTTCCTCTGAGCTTATTTTATTGAATAAAGCCAAAATATATTTATAGAAGATAAGAGAAAGAGCAGACTCTTACTCCAACTAAAAGACATAATTAATCCTATCCTGATCAAAACAGGATTCTTAAACTAATAATATCCTAATAGTACTAAACTAAAAGAACCCTTATCCTATCAAAACTGAACCAAAACAGTCTAAAAAAAGGATAAATATAACCAAAATAAAAAATTAAAAGACACCTATAACAAACAACTAATCAAGAGTTATCTAACGCCAACTAATGTTACTTAGATTTAAAGATAAGTCATACGATCACAATAAGGATAATGTGATCTCCAACACTCCTAAAGTTAGATATTCCTGCTTGGAGCTAATCTTCTAGCATTGAAAGTCAGCTTCTCCAAGAACAGTTCCTACTTGAGCAAACGTACTAGAACCCACAACTTTTTCTGCAGTGTTCAAGTCCTATTGCTCTTTAGTAAAAGGATTGGTCCCAATCTGAGTAGTTCCCTCATTGGACACCAGTAACTCATGATTCTCATCCCTTGATTTTGGCTTCCAATTTGGTGGCTTGCCATGAATTTTCAGGCAAATCTCCTTGGTGTGAATACTTTTTTGGCAATGTTCACACTTTAAATTTCCTTGTCATTTTGACCTGTAATCATTGTTGTAAGCTGCAAGGCCACGAGCAACTAGTGCAAAGGCTCCATCTTGATTTTGAGAAGTGTCAGAACTTTGCTCCAACTTCCTCAGACTCTCCTCGCACCATACTTCTTAAAACACAACTTTAATTGAAGGTAGAGGTGATATAGCAAGTGTCCTTCCACATACCTCACCAAAGTGTTATTCATGACCATAAGAAGCTTAAAAATTCACCTCTTCTCCATGCTCTTTCTGTAGGTTTCTGCATCATCAATGCACACATCCAACTACAGCCAACTTATAAGTGTGTTAAGTATTGGTTTACAAGCATCTGTATCTGGCTTTCTATCTCAAACACTTGTGCAGCATTCTCTTGGGCTGAGTATTACTTGTGGTAGCTTCCCAAATCTAGTGAGTTGTCTTATACTGGAAAAAATTTTCTCCAATCAAAAGTGTCATTGATTAAACCAGCCAAGTCATCACCATGTGATTCTCAACATACCAAGTCTTGTACACTGTCTCACTCGGCTCAAGTTGGCAAGCTTTGCCATATGGGTAGTCCTCCTTTCCCTCACCACAGATAAACTGTAGGACAAATTGACTCCACTGAAGGTAGTCATTCCTATTAAGTCAATGACTTGTACTCAAGATTGGTGGAGTGTTAGGGGTGGCTAGACAATTTTAAGTAGTCACCTCTGTGGATGATTTTAGGGGGTTTTTTTCAGAATGGTTTGGTAACTGAATTTAGGCATAAGTTTGGTTCAAGCCAGAAGTGGCTCTAATACTATGTTGAAATTCATGTTATAATTTCCCATATACAGATGACAAGAGAATGAGCAGACTCCTACTCCAACTTGAAGACATAACCTAACCCTCATCCTATCCTGATCTAAACAAGATGTTCAAACAGCGTCAATTGGCCAAACCCGAGCGTATGACAGCCATCTGCCATTCCGCACGCTACCACGAGCCTCTGCAAACAGCTACAATTCATCTCATGCGCCAGTGCATGAAGGCACATCATTTGCCATCTTCCAACAATGCTCATCCAAAACTCATTAATTCAGACTCCAGTGTTGGTTTGCCAATTCAATTGTTAGAGTTTCAGGCTTCTATTGTGTCTTGTAGCATTGCACCAAAAAAGCCAACAAATAATAGTGAACAATTATGTCCTTCATTCAGCAAGGAACAAGCATTGCAACAACTATGGGATTTAGTTTAAATTCTAAGTAACCTCTGGAATTTACAGTTGCGAAGGGTTGTTGCCAATTAGGTATCTATTTTAAGACTTTAAGCTCTCAAGTTTATGGTACATGAATTGTTGACTTAGAGGCCACCGGTCACATGACCAGTATTGCATCTTTCCTTGATAATTTTGTTCCTTGCTCTAAAAGAATTGGTTGTTAATTGCAGATGGCTCATTATCTCAGGTTAGAGAGGACTTGATCCTCCAAAATGTTCCCACACATACCTAAATCAATCAAATGGTTCTAAGTCTTTTAAAGCCTTCATAACCCTTTATTTCCTTCTTGTTTTTTACTAATTTTGTTCCTCTATTTTTTGCTGTTGACTTTATATATATTAATCATTATTAGGATCAATATTGTTTTCAATACTTGGTTGAACATATGGGATTGATTGGGAATATTGCTCACTTTCATCCTCTACATATGGATGCTTCTCTATCACAACGAATCCATGGGAATATTAATCTCTCCTACTCTATTTTTCAGCACAAGATGCTTAACTTAATGTTATCTCAATAGAACTGAAACTAAAACAATCCTTATCATGTTAAAACTGGAAAAAAACATCTGAAAAGTGATAAATATAATCAAAATAAAAAATTAAAAGATACCTAAAATAACTAATCAAGAATTATCTAAGGCCAACTATTGTTAAAATAGGATCATGACATGGATAATGTAATCTCCAACTTACAATAACAATAAAACAAATTAAAACAAAAATAAGTTCTTCTTAATAACACAATTATGTAAGTAAACTTTCTCCCTTTCCTTTTCTAACTGACTTTTACTCCCAGATAAGCAAGAAGTCAGATGATCCAACTTAGCATACTGATTTCTAGAGACCAAAAAAAAAAAAAAGGATATAACAGTCATCAATTGGGTTTATATCACCATCTACAATCTTACTTACAAAGCTTCTGCAGATCCAATACATGATCTCCATCATTAGTTATCCAACCTTTGCCATTAGGCATGTGAGTTAAGAAGCACTGACATTGACATGGAAATGGGGAGCATGGGAACAGACATAGAAAAATTTAGGAGTCTACGTAACTTTCAATGTCTCGTGTTGTATTCAATGAGTGTTTAACATGTGCTGGACATGAACAACACTCCTTTTCTGAAATTTCTGAGCTTCATAGCTCGTGAATCTAAATATCATATAACACTCAGCAGACATTCTTATCAACTACAAGAATAAAATTGCATAACACAACGCTGGTGATGTCAATAACAAGTCATAATAATTTCCAGGGGAAAAAAGTAGAAAATTGGTCATAGATAGGGAAAAAAAGTGTACAAAACAAATAAAGAGAAAAAGAAATACAGAGAAAAAGTATCTTATGAAAACAATAAAACCTCAATCCCTTGGCATATCAGCCACAGAGAATCTTTGAAAAAGATCATAGGCTGATCACCAAAGAGTCAACATGAACAAAATCATATCTCATAAAAGATCTAAGGAGAAAAGTATATAAATGGAAATATACAGAACAGAAATAAAAAATAACATGTACTCCATCACTTCTGTGCACTTAATGCCAGAAAAGTTAAAGGCGCTTGCCTCAACACCTAAGGTGCTAAAGTAGACCAGCGCCTCTCAGCATGAGAGGCACTAGCTTTTGAGCACTCGCTTGGCAGTGACATTGGTGCTCTTCTCAGCTATTAAGGTGAGTGCCTTAGGTGCTTGGAGCTTTTTAGATGGCTTAGAAGGTTGGGGCAGCCTAGAAGCCCAGCCCAAATGTTTCAAAACAGTCCTAGGATAAAATATGAAACCACAAAACCTAGCTTTAGAAGCCCAGCTCAGCATTAAAGGCATAAAAATAGGTAAAAAATCATTTTCAATTAAAAATATTATTTAAATTATTAGTTTCTTAGGGTTTAGTAAACAAACAAAAAGAAGCTTTGACATATGGCTAAGTAACTTTATAGGTGCAGTGCACCAAATATTATTATGAGTTATGACTTTATGATTATTATCCTTGCATAGTGATATTAGTGACTTAATTAGTGCATTTGATGATTATTATGTCACATGACTCGATATTATTCTATTTTGAAAGTTCAAATACTTAATTTATATGCCAAATGTTGTTTCAAATTTACATTTACTTATTTACTTTTGCTCACATATGGCATATTTTTAGCATTTTTTTCCCTATTTTAGCGTCTTTCGCCTTTGACTACCTTGCCTAATGCTCAACTTATCAAAGTAATATAAAGAAGTATTAAATCATACATAGGTAATCAAATATCTAATAGCCCTGTTTTCAGCCTCAGTGGACGAAGTGCCACATAACCACAAAAGAATTGAGTCAATGAGTCACCGTAATCAGAAAGTACTTCACAGAACACCTTGGCTATTTCATATTATAACTTTCCTTATTGCTGAAACACTTGCTTTAATTCTTGTTGTTTGTCCAAGAGCTATTAAATTTCTTCTACCTATGTATGTATCTAAAGTATATGAAGCAGTTAAGAACCAATAAGGTTGCATTCATTACAATTGACGAAAAAAAATGGGTAATGATCAAAGTACCTTCTGAAGAATATGCACCTTCTCCCATTTGTCTTCAAACAATTTATAGATGTGCACTTCGTTATTATTGGGACAAAATGCAACCACTGTAAAAAAAAGATAAAATATCTGTTATGGCCTTTGAAGAATTCAAAAAGCTGCAATCATATGCCGAAAGACAAATAGTCTATGGTATTGTAAGCCCATCAAAAGTCTGTCTCCACTGAAGCAATTAATATGAAGTATAACCTACAAAATTTCTGAAGACCTTTTAAACCCAAAAGCTTAAGCTATTAGGAGAAGGCACCTCAGTGGTTTGATATATATCTCTGACAAGCACCCTTACACGAAAACCTTAGGGCTTAAAGCTTAAAGAAAGCAAAAGTCCACCAAAACTTGGGCTGAAATTTGATACAAAGAATTGGGGAAGCAAGGATTAAACTACTAACTGCTTGGTCATGAAGACTTTAATACCATACCAATGCCCATTGAACTCCTAACTGCTTAGTCAGGTACCAGTGTTAAATGAGCTATATAATGATTATCTGTTGAGGTAAAAAGTCCCAAAAACAACAAAAATTGTGATCAGTTTTGTCCCATAACCACAACTTAACAGGATAAATTTTCTAAAAATTCAACATTACCATTGTATAAGCAACTGCATATCAGAAATTATTCAACCTATCATTTTGTAGGTTGAGACAAAACTTCCAATAATATAAGTTGAGCTTTGACTACATAGTACTATGTGAAATTGTGCGAAAGCCAAAATGTTTGATTCAGAGTTCCGAAATGGAAACTTAATATACTTTTACACTTTACATGAAGCTCCTTCCCTGCTCCATCTAACCATTCATATGAGATATTATTGATTTTTTTAGCTATTAAGTTAAAGTCATTTGGCAGTGTGCAATTTTCACAGGATTGTTGTGCCTTTGCATAGAAAGGAATGCAAGAGTTCTTAACTAGATATTTCTTCCGTCACATCTTTCGGAGAAGATTATTTTTACAGCCTCTTTGTGAGTTTCAGCTAATGGTTATATTAGGGAGTTATCCTTTGTGGATCTTCAGAGGAAATGGAAAGCTCTTTTGGGACGGCTCAGTTTTTGTACTGTTTTTATTTTTTTATTTTTTGGTGGGAGAGGACCTCTGTTTTTGTAATATTCTGTATTATTCCCTCTTCTTGTCAATAAGTTCTCTCTTTTATCCCCAAAAAAAATAACATAGACAAAGTATTATTGACTAATAATGAAGAAATAACGAAACGAAGAGGTTAATTTCTTCCCAACTTATCATGTGATCTGGTTGCCTAATGTCTTATCAGGAAAAGTCAAGATATGACATCAGATTATAATTTCTCTTTGCACACTAAACATAGACACTGCTTTATTGTTCTACTTGCAGAAACATTTTAGTTATGCAAGTTCCTGAAAAATCCAGCATTGCTGTATAAAATGTTCATATGAGATTCAATAACTAACCGGAATACCCCCCAGATGACCAAACAATTGCCTACTAAAAAATGACCAAAAGATTGCAAGAAAAAATAGTGATATAAAGAATGTCTAACCAAGTTACATATCTTCCATTTTCCGCAAATAAGAAAAATAAGTTCAGTAACTCGCAAGTATTTTCTGCATTTTAGGAATCCCAATCCAAACTGCATATATGATTGGAGCAAAATGGCGATTTCCACTTTTGAGACAGATCAAAGAACAAATCACAATCCCCAAACAACCCTACAGGCACATTTTCCCGGCAGTCAAACAGGGAAATCAAAAGCAAAAAAGGGGATGTGAGTGTTATATTACTGGATTTGTCAGGGCTCCAAGCATGGCAAGTGATACACTGAGCGAACTGGTGGACTGCGATCGCCGCCATTGTTCTCCAAGCTGCCAGAAATTCGAAGCAAAGAGACTGGAAGTGGAGGTGGATGTATGGGATCTGTACGCAACAGACACAACGAAACAAAGCGAGAAAAAAATTGTGTTTGGCGTGTGAGAAGGTGAAAGTGAATGAGAAAATTGGAATGCTATTATCAGTATCGTCGGTGACTCTTGGTGGTCGGTCACCTCCCTAGCTTGTTCTACCAATGGAATTTTTTTTTTTTTTTTTCATACTTTTCACTTTACTTCCCCTATATCCTCGGCTATTGTCCGAAGTTAAATTCTTTGACAAAAAAAAAAAAAGGTAAATTCTTTTTTTGGAAAATAATTTTAAGAACATTCTCCCTGGAATAAATTGGAAATGTATTTTGAGAGATACCTTGAAAAAGGAAAAAGAAAAACAAGTCAAGTGTTTACTATCTACTTTCAACTGTATAAATTTAACAATTTATACTAAAATATATGTGCAAATCGAATAATCTATATTTAAATTTTATAATCTATAATTAATAATTTTTGAAAATTAAAATCTTACAAACAACTAGAGTTTTGGTCTACCTTCAATTAATTGACCTCTTGATAGTTATTTTTTCTTCTTAAATATAATTTGAAATATTCAAATTTAATTAAAACATAGGAAAAAAATGTATAAAAATTGAAGGCTTGTTATATTATGTATTAATTAATTTAGAGTGAGTTAAGTAAACGAGATGGACTAACCTCACTTACATCACAACAGAATAACTTTGAAATTAGTAGTTATCATGTTAAAAGACCAGAATCACATGATAAACTAAACGAAATTAACCAGTCAGTACAGAAAATTCCTTCCTAATAATTTTTATGTTGACAAAATATATATTTAATAAACATCTTATTGTTGAAATCAAATGGCATATTTTAATTTCTTTTTTAAAAAAATTTAAATATATTATTTCTTTTTTAAAAATTATTTATTTTTCATTAAAATGTTTTAAAAATTTTCTAAATTTAAAATTTTGGTATGTTATAATCTAATACTCTTAAATTAAATTATTTTTCCTTTTAGAGAAGAGAAGGATAATTTATAATAAAAAAATTTAGACAATATAATGATTATTATCTCATACTTTTCGCCACTTTAATTAAATCAGTGTAATAGCCAACCAGCCAAACTAACCTAACTCTAAAGTAACGTATGCTTTAATACTTATTAGTCAAAATACATGATTGGCGAATAACCTTTGCTTGTCTAACACTTTTTTATTTGTGGTTTTAATCAAATTTGAATTATTTATCTGTTCAAACTGTAGTTAAAAGATGAATATGCCTCCCATAGGCGAGAGAACCATGAGAAGAAAAAATTGAGTTACATCAACAAAAGAAGTTGATTGTTTTTCTCCTATCATACTTTTCCACTAATGTAAGAATAGTTTTGATGAACATCGGTATCAATTCATCCCTCGTGAGGGCTCAAAATTATCAATATTTTATTTTCCATACAGGAGAAGTGCAAGAGAACACATCATTTTTTTACCAAATCATCATGGAAGTTCTCTATATTTGACCCAAGTTGGAGCTCAGTGAACTTGAATCAAACAGCATGGCTGTTTGTATAAATTCATCAATCAGTGCTATCACACATGATTGGGGAGAAAAAATTGGCGCATAATAAACTTTATATATGACAGAAGAGGTGATATACTAATTCAATTAAATCATGATAGAAAGCAATGTTAGGCCAATTAAATTATTAGACTTTTGTCTCTCATTTAAATTAGACTAGAACACCACCATCATTTATCACGCAACTATGTTCTTACTAGTAAATATTTTCTCCATTCAAGAAGGCTACACCATATTAAAGTTATAAATTTTTGTGGGTCAACTCTCACTCATTTGTTAACAGAGTTAAGCTAAGCTATAAATGGTCCAATGAGAACAATAATAAGCTGTTTTGCAGCACTGTTAAGAGAAACCTACGCAATTCTTCTGCATAATCTTCTATAATTTATAATGTTAATATCCTCCCTTTTTTCCGGAAGCATTAAATGGTTACAGAATATATCAAAAACATATCAGGGAGCTTGGTTAGTATACACAAGAAATTGAGTGACTCTCTTACTTGTCTGATCTATCTTTAGTTAACATTTACAAGATGGTAGCTTTCCTCTGTCTCGAGGTATGAACTAGAGGAATCAGTATCTAGACTACGTGTCGACATGCTTTGTCTTTGGCTTGGGGTCTGCCAGAAGTGATTTCTTACGGAGCTGTGTTTGGAACCATTTGCAGAATATCCTGGGTCAGAAAGCAAATCTTGGATGTCTGTTTGGCCTTCGAGCATGCTCACAACTTGGGACATTGTTGGCCTAAGTGTGGGGGATGCATTGGTACACAAGAGAGCCACATTTAGCATAAGCATAGCCTCCTCGGTTGAATATTTTGAACCCATATCTGGATCAACCAGGTCCAGTAGACTTCCTCTCTCTTGCAAAACATAGGCCTGAAAGAAGCTTGAAGTTAAGGCCAGGGGCTACTTTTTGATAGAAAAATGTCAGATTTCAATTTATGATGTAATTTGGCAGTACGAATTATGTTGTACTACTAAACTAAACCAGCAAAGGAAAAAAATAATAAATGAAAGAAGGCAAGGAAAAGTAGCAGTTTGACTATCTGACAAAATTTGGGTTACGACTTAAACCTTATTTTGGTTCTGACTAAATGGACCAATTCTCAAGTTGGTTTTAATAAATTTTTATTTTTCAGTTTGGTCCCTCACATTTTAAAAATTCATTCAATCTAGTCCTTCTGTTAATGAATTGCTAACTTTGGTAGGCATTGAATTATGATACATCACAAAAAGGTGACATAGTGCCAGATCCATTGACAAAGTCAGTGTTTCACTAATGTAGGGACTAGATTAGATGGATTTTGAAATGTGAGAAACTAAAATGAGAATAAAACTCTGTTTGGGACCAACTTGAGAATTGCACAAAAAACCAAAGTTCTAGTAACTTTCGAAAAGAAATCCTGGATAAAGAATATAAATAGATATGAACAAATGAAACTTGCGATAATTTTGTTTTTGGACGAATGTTAACATTTGTTAATGGAGAATGGATTAGCAAATATTTTTTTCTTTTGTTTGTAAGTTAGTTATAAAGCATAAACGTGAAGAGTTTATTATTTGTTTGTAATTTAGTTATTTAAGATAAATTATGAATTAAAATTATTTTGAATTTAATTATCTTTTGTTAGTCTTTAATAATCATCCTTTTTATAGGCTTTTGTTATTCTTTAGTTATTTTTTATTTTTATTTTTTGTACTATAATTATCTTATTTTGTGATAAAACTCCTTATGAATAGCCTTAAATATTAAGTTGTTCGGAGATAATTAGACTTTTAAATTGAAAATTATATCTCTTAGGGTTTCTACTTCTCCCTCCCTTCTTCTATTTCTCTCTCACTTTCTCCTATTTTTCTCTCCCTTTTCTCTTGTTGTCTTACACCACTAGTTGTTTGAAATGTTGAAATAGGCATTACTCAGGAGAATGCATGATAGGGCAATGTTTTCCATGTATGGTATGCAATTCCAATTCATAAAGATTAGAAAGCTGCCTTAAAGACCAAAAACTAAATGACACATCTCTAAGTAAGGAACATGAAAGAAGTTTCAAATCAGTAATGATTTACCCAATCAAGAAGGTAAACAAATTCTTCATTGGGCCTGTAATTTGTATTGCTCTTTCCACTGACTGTTTCCAACACAACTACCCCAAAGCTATAAACATCAGCTTTGTCAGTCAAATAACCACGCATAGCATACTCAGGAGCCATATAACCGCTGCAAATTCACAGTAATGTGAATATATTAGATAGGTATAGAGAGGGACATGGCCACTTTACCCTCACAAGCATATAGGTGGACATTGTGATCAATGGAAGTGGACACATTTAAATGTCATAGTAACCTTATTTATTAAGTTGTTATTATAAAGAAGGCATGAATCTTCATACCAAACTAATATGATAACTGCAATGACACAATTTGATAAGTAAAAAAGAATTATGTTGTAGCATGTGATAAACTTACATGGTTCCAGCGACTCGAGTGCTGATATGGGTATTATCGTCTTCATTAAGTCTTGCCAAACCAAAATCTGAAACCTTAGCATTAAAATCCTTGTCTAGCAACACATTACTAGTCTTTATATCCCTATGTACGATTTTTATTCTGGACTCTTCATGCAGATAAGCCAAAGCCCTAGCTATACCAAGACAAATTTTCTTCCTGGTTGTCCAGTCCAGTTTTGCTTTGCAGGCTGGATCTTTTCCTGTATGTAATATGAGAAGGATAATTAATTAGTTGACCATGTGTTTGATTCAGATAGCAAGCATGGATAAGGAGGTTGAGTATGAAGCTAACCAAAAAGTGCACGAGATAGACAATTATTTTCCATATACTCATACACCAGTATCAACTGGTTCCCTTCCACACAACATCCATAAAGCTTTACAAGATTGGGATGTTGGAGTCCAGATATTATTCCTATCTCATTCACAAACTCACGGTTTCCTTGCCTAGATTTTGAGGAGAGCTGCTTTACTGCAATTACCGTGCCATCTGATAGTAGACCCTGCATTAGTAACAATATATATATGTCTGCTTAATATCATTCTAAACATAAAAAAAAGGATTAATAGAATTTGCATAGGTCTACCAAATGCTCACAATTACAAGTTTTTATCTTAAGTCATCTGAAAAGATAGATATCTCATACTGTACATTTGGTTTCTCGGGTCAATTAACATAAAAACTTGAATAGAAGACACAATTGGTAATCAAGTATCAAGACAGGAGGAAGTTTTAAAGACCTTGTACACAGAACCAAAGCCACCTTCTCCAATTTTATTAGTAGCATTGAAGTTTTTGGTTGCTGTTTTGATTTGTCTTAAAGTGAATAATCCCTTCTGCAGATCTATACCTCTAAGCTCTGGAAAAAAAGGGGCAAATTTAAAGTCAATGAAGAAAGCTTATAACTTTCTCTATATCATGTGCCACCATAAATAAATGAATTTAATTCCATTTTCTGCCAAAAGATAAAATAAGTGAGAACTATTCTAAAATATGCCAATGCAAAAGAATATAATTAATTAAGTTTTGGTAGAGTTTGGTGATGGTAATATATCACATACCTTTATACACCGGGTCTTTGCCACCTAACCAGCCCTTCCTCCACATGATACCCAGGACCACGAGAACAAGTAATATAAGAGCAGCTCCTACGGCAGCCGCCTCTATAACATACATTCTCTTTGCATCCTCTGTCGGTGGTTTAAAATCTGTGCAAGAGAAGCACTTGTAACTTTCATTGGATGCAAGAGCACAAAATATAATCTTTTCCTTTTGCAAAAATAGAGATTGTCTACAAGCTAAAACAAATATATTAGGAGAAAACTCGGTACTCCTCTTGTAATTTCTTGTGATGTTTTCTCACTTTATACAGCCTGTCTTCTTTGCTTTCCTTCCGTGTAATTTGTTAGCATTAACTTTCTATAAAATCTAGCCTTGTAAGAAGAGCAAAGAGAAAAACCAACACTTCTTTTTCCCTGTAATAAATTAGTCATCATTTCCCTTGGAATTGTGTTAAAATTCTGCCTTTTAGTAAGCAACATACATTTCTCATAAAAGCTATCTTTAGCCAATTCATAGCTAGTTTGAGATTTGGATATATATTGATATGATGGTTCCTTATTTCATTATATCTATTTACAGCATAAAAATGGGGGATATTATAGAACTCTTGATGTCATTTACTTTATTTAAAATATACTAATTTAAAAACTACCATTGTATATTTCTCGCATTGGTTGATCAACCTTAGTCTAAAAACCACATGAGGGGACTCTTATCAAGGAAAGAAAAAAACTATCATAAAGATTTAGGACATTACAATAACTTACTAGGATCTATTGATATAGCAGATATCAGAGGTCCATAAATTCCTCTTGTGGGTATGCCAGTAGTCCCCTTTCCAGCGTAGTAAAAGTGAATTTTCAAAGTATGTTCCGTGACGGTAGCATTAAATTTCTTCACAATGGGCTTACCAGTTCCACCAGCTTCTTTCTCGATATTGAAGTCCTTCAGGACCAACTTCCCCTTCATTTAAGCACATAACAATCCATTCAATCTACATCAATACACGATTCAGTGGAATTTCGGTGTTTAACATAATTTAAAGATTGCATAGAAAACAGATACCTGGATGTAGACGTCAAATACACGCCTACCGAGACTGTAAAATGATCTATCATTGATAAACACGATCTCTGCAAAGTGGAGCTTAACAGTGTAGTTTCCATTCATCAGACAGAGTCCATAATATGTTAGAGAAAGGGGAGACACACGAGCTGTTGTGTATAGTTCTGAATCGAGGGCAGAGACATTGAGAAGTTTGGATGTGTTGGTCACAATGTAGGGATCTGAGTCAATATCATTGTCCATGAAGGTTCCGGTGCTGCTGAGAGCCCAATTCCGACCATAGTAAAACATTGACGCACCTCTTTGTTCTCTGTCGTTATCAAAAATTTTACCACTTACATTTGCTTCCCTTCCACCACAGTTTATGTGCAAGGAGTAATCTGTTGAGAAAACAAAGTGAAGCAGGAATGGCAAAAAGAATCCTCATAATTATTTAACTTAGAGCAAATAAATCAAATTTTAGAAGTAATTTTCATTGGAATCTTGCTGCCGTTTGTACCAAACTTCTACTTATGTACAAAAGGATTGTAAAAAGTTGGGAATACCAAGCAACTTCTGAATTAAATAGCTTCAGTGAAGCGATAACATGAATCTAACACAGAAAGATTACTATATCATTCTCCTGTTTTTAGTTTCTAAGAAATTAAGCTGCATCAACTTGTCCAAGTAATTGTACTATGAATTTTTTTTCTTTTTTAATTCTTGCCGAATGGACTTGATCCTCCTCTCTGCCTTATTTTCTTCGACTTTCTATAAAAACTTTCCTATCAGCATTAAGTTTTTTTTAAGTGATTATGTCCGATATCTCAAACCATGTTTCAAGATCATAAGAATCACAAGAAAAAGACCAATAAACACATCCTAATCCGTGAAATATTGTTGAAAAAAAATGTGTTCCGCGAATTAAAGAAAGAATTAAAACAAGAGGCAACTAAAGAATAAAGAATTTATGTGGTTTGTCAAAATTGCTTATTCACATGGCAATTGGGAGGTCACTCAATTTCTACCAGATAAAGAGTTCTAAATCTCCTATTCCACAAACTGTCATTGATTTAGCACACATATTTCTCAGCAAGTTACAATGATAACATTCCAAAATTGAGGGGTCAATTTTTAAGAAAACGAAGTGATTATAAAAAGCCAGTATAAATCCTCCATCTCCAAAGTAGACCCCATATATATAGAAAGAAAACTAAGGCCCAATTCAATATATGAGCGGACAGTGGGTTTCTATACAATCATCATATCTCTCATTTATGTCTCCCTTACCACCCGAAGGGTCCTTCACTAATTAGCATTAAGCAAAATTATAAGATGAATTTAATCTAGTTTGGCCCGTCAATCTATCCCAACTCAGTCATATCAAATTGGGCCATGTCAGATTATGTTTACAATGAGCCAAAGAATTGGGCTTTTTATATAAAATCCTGTCTCGAGCAAAGTCAAATTCTTAGTCAAAGTAAAGGTTAGCCAGATTTTATCTTCTTTTTTTTTAATAAAATTGATCACTTTTTTTCAACATAACTTCTTCTTTTGTTTCTGTTAAATATAGATCAATTTTATTAATATAAAATACCTTGTTTGTCATATATAAATACCTTTTTTATCTTTCCAAAATTTCAAAATAAATTTATAAAAGACATATAAAAAAAATTGATATAACTTGGCACGAACCAACCCAGTCCGCTTACAAACTAGGTCTATGCTTACCGAAAATATTGGTCCGATGCTAAACTCAAACCAAGCCACCAGTTCACTAAAAACTTTAGCTTGCGCGAGATTTGTTTGCCCCTTATTCGACACCTTTTTACCACTTTTGTCCATTCTCGTTTTGTAATCACATTCAACTGTAGATTTGTAGTCAATTTTTTTTTCACTGATTTGCAGGTTCCTTAATCATTATCTATAGTAACCAACCACACAGATAAATGTAATTTAAAACCATATAGTGCGGTTACACACTTACATTGGCTGGGCGAAGCAGAGCATGGAAAGTTCCTTTTCAAGCACGCATGAATTTTGTTTCTGCAACAGGGAATGAAATTTAAATCATATCTTGAATATTAAAATCAAAGGTACTATTACAAACTATAGTTTTTGGAGTATTCAAGAGTAAAGGGTGAGAATTCATAATCCAAACAAAAAAGCCTTACTGTTTATCCACATAAGAAGAATAGCTCTCCACTAAATTTCTGGAAAAATAATAGAAAACTTGTCGCTGTTATACACTTATAAATGCTGCAGGATAAATAGAAATCACAGTATTATGTGAAACTCACACACTCCCTCGTGGACATTCAACTGGACTTGAGCTCTCCCAGATAAAGTTATTGTCAGAAATATCACTGTTCAACAAAATATATAGAAAATGTTATATCATCAATACAATAAAGTTCCTGAAGAAGATTTAAAAAAAAAAAATCTACCTGCAAGCAGCTCAAACTAGGGTAAAATTTATTTCCGAAAAGCAGAGGCCATTGAAGAAAATATTGAGATCGTATAACGAAGAGCAAAATATAATTAGTCAAGTTAAAAAACATACACATTTCTATTGCTTCCAAGGACCCAGCCAGGTATAGTCCCAGTTAGCTTGTTCCCAGGAAGATACCTACATTAACAAAGTAATTTTGTTTTACGGCAAATGAGAATGAGAAGTTTGAATAACACATTTCTCCCATCCCATCCACTTACATGAAGTCTACTTTATGGAGTTGGCCGAATGAGGCTGGTATCTCTCCAGTCAAGTCATTAAAACTCAAGTCTCTGCAGTAACCAAGAATAAATATATTTTAATTTTAGAATGAAAAATGCACATTAGTAATCACTAATCAGGCTTCCAGACGAATGTAAGATCACAGTCTTCAACTTCATGCTAATTTTGCATGTTTTTATAATTGTCTTTATCGTGGAAGAAGTTCATTCTTTTCAAAATTGTTGACTACTCAGAATTAATCAGCACTGATTTGATTTGTGTTAGGCATATTCTTAGAATTTGATTTGATTTAAAATTACTTCTTTTCTTTTCTAATAATGAGATTCAAAATTTCAGACACCTTTTGTCTCCACCACTGTTGCAACATCTTCGTGAAATCAGAAAATGCTTTTACTGTCAATCTTGATACTAATTCTAGGATTATAGACTATGGAGCAAATAACACACGACAGGCTTTTCTAAAGACTTTCTCACCTACTCTCCGGGCCTCAATATGGACAATGTCTTAATAGCAGATGACTCCTTTATTTCTGTATCCAGCATAGTTCTATTGATTGTGCCCCCAATATCCTGTTTTCTTCTGTATTGCATGTTTCTCGTTTTCCTATCAACCTTTTATCTATCAATGCCCACACCAGAGCTCTTAGCTGTAAAATTGAATTTTTTTCTTTCCCCAATCATTGTATCTTTTAGGACCTTCAAACTAGGAAGAGGATTGGCACTAGTAGGCTACAGAATGACTTATATATGTTGGAGGGCGGTCAATGTTCAGTTCCTAATGAAGCTCTCTTTGGAGAAAATGAGGATGTCAATAAAGAAATAATACAATGGCATTGTCGGTCAGGGCATTCATATTTTTATTTTTTGTCTTAACTAGACTATATTTCAATTTATTTTCACAAACTTAATTTGATTCTCTGTTATGTGACATATTGAGAATTCTTATCCTTTGAGTAATCATAAAATTCTGATTCCTTTTATGACTATCCATTTTGATGTTGGACGGCCCACTCAGACTCCTTCTTTATCTGGTAACCTATGGTTTGTCACATTCATTGACATTAGATTATTTTGTATTTATATGATGAAAGCAAAGAATGATGTGTCATTTATGGCAAACACATGGACCCTATTTTCTTAAGTCAATTTTGTCCAAGCTAGATGACTCTTGAAGTATATTCAATTAAATTAGCTTAGGACTTATCAACTTATGTAAAAAGGGCTTTTGAATTTTTAAGCTTTTAAAATTTTTATCACTGGAGAAATATGGTCATAAAGCCATTAGGAAGCATCCCCAAAGTTTGAAAATGCATTTTTCTAGAAAACAAGCTTCCAAGTCAACTGATGGCTTGTTATGAGCCATTAGTCAACTAATGAATTTTATGAGTCAACTAATTGGACTAGCTGGCGCTATTAGTTAATTGATGCCTTGCCTCCAATTGAATGGTGGAGCTCCTGTAAGCCATTAGTCAATTGATGGAAGCCAACAATTTACTAATGGAACACAAGATGTTTCAAATTCAAATTTCTTCAAGCACCTGTCAACTAATGCATTATGTAAAAGCAGATATAAGCTTTTTAAATGGTTCTCTATGTACAAGTTGACTACCCACTTATTCTTAACAGCTATTTTGAGGTTTGATTTATAAAATCATGACCATATGAACTCAGATTATTGAAGAAATTTACAGAGAAACATTGCTTAATCTTTCTTGAGCTCAAATTTCAACTCTTGTCCCTTCTAAAGCACTTTCATTTATAAATTCACTCTTTGAGAGAGTCTTTGTTGATATGCACTTATTACTTCTACATAATGAGATTGAAATCTCGTGGATAAGAATTCGTTGAGCTGGGGGTTGGGTTAAACCAGTTAGATCTAAGTTGGTTTGTGTAGCCACTATAATGTGCCCATTGGAAACTTGTTTAGTTTAGTGACACATCCAAAGAGGTTATTGGGGGACTGGATGTAAGGTTGTGATAAAATTGAATCAGGATAAATTATGGTGTTCTTCACTTGCCATAAACTCTTTATATTCAGCACATTATTTTTTCTACTATCATATATTTGGTTGCATTATATTTACTATATTAAAGTGTATTTCCTTTCTGTAAATTTCTGTTTTTGAAAAATCTGTCCTTCAGCTTTTAATTCTTTCAAAATTTTCACTCAACTCACTCTCTCTTGGGTGCCTAGCCATTCTCTACATAGACATTTGTTGGAAGTAGCTTGATCCCTTATGTTTACCATGAATCTCTCAAAATCTTATTAGGGTGATGCCATTCTTACCACTTCTTATCTTATCAATAGAATGCCTATTCATGCTCTTAACCTGCAAAGCCCTTTAAAGGTCTAGCAAGGCAACATTGGTTATATTGTTCCTCCAAAAGTTTTTGGGTGTGTATGTTTTAACAATGTTAGGAATGCTAGGAATTTAAAACCAAGGGCTCTTAGATGTGCCTTTGTTGGGTATTCTCCATCATAAAAGGGCTACAAGTGTTACCATCCTCCATCTGAAATGTATTTTGTTAGTATAAATGTCACCTTCAAAGAAATTGAGCCTTATTTCAATCTCACTCAATCACCTCTTAAGGGAGAGTAACGGAAGAGAAGATGTGATACCTTACTCTATGACTCTTGATAGTCCTATCCCAGTAGAGAATTCTATTCAGGGGGAGAGTTCTGTACAAGTGAAGAATATCATAGACTTGGATAGAATATACTTTAAAAAAAAAAAATTGAGAAGAGACTAGACAGCAAAAGCCATCATGCAACCTATATCCTATGAACAATCTTCCTCTGTTGAGTTATCTTTAACCCTTAATTACACAAATGATATAGAAATACCTACTACTCAAAGGAAAGGTATCAGTTCTTGTACTAAACATCATATATCTAACTTTGCTTTCATTGACACCATGTCTCCCTCCTGAAAAGCCTCTGTCTTGTCTATTTCTTCTGTGCCTATTCTACAGGATTAGAGAGAAGCTATGAGAGAACCCAAGTGGAAAGAAGCAATGGTGGGAAAAATCCAAGCCCTGGCTAAAAATAAGTCTTGGGAACTTGTCATTCCTCCACAGAGATAGAAATTGGTGGTTACAAGTGGGTGTTTACTATGAAATATTATGTTGATGGTTCAATAGAAAGACACAAAATTAGACTGGTAATAAAGAGATTTACTCAAACGTATATTGTAGACTACTAAGAGACATTTGCTCCTATTGTTAGATGAACACAATTAGAATCCTACTATTTACGCAGCTAACCTTGATTGGGACTTGCAGTAGTTCAATGTGAAAAATGCATTCCTCCATAGAAAATTAGAGGAGGAGGTGTATATGGCGATTCCTTGTGGATTAAATGATGAGAGAACACTGCAAAAAGTGTGTAGATTAAAGAAGGCTTTTACAGCTTGAAGTAGCCTACCAGAGCATGGTTTGATAGATTCAACAAAGTCATGATCTCCTTTGGATATCAACAGAGTAAAGTTGATCATACCTTGTTAATCAAGAACAATAAAGGTAAGGTAACACTACTTATAGTTTATATCGATGATGTTGTGGTGATCGGAGAAGATAAAGAAGAGATTACTCAGCTGAAAAAACTTCTGCTCAAGAACTTGATATCAAAGATATGGGAAACTTGCAATACTTCTCAAGAATTGAAGTTGCCAGATCAAAAAAGGATATCATTATTTCTTAGAGGAAATATATCAAGGATCTCTTGGAAGAAACAAGTATGATAGGTTACAGGCTTGCCGAATCCCCAGTCTAGAGCAACCATAAGCTGCAAGTAGGAATTGGTGAGTAAATTAACGAGATATTAGAAATTGGTATTTTATCTCTTGCACACTAGACCCAACATAAGATATGCAATCAACTTGGTAAGCCAATTAATGCACGATCCTCATGAGCCTCACATATAGGTTGTCCTTCGCACTCTATAATACCTGAAGTCTATCCTGAGGAAAGGTCTTCTTTTCTCCAAATATGGTCACCTCTAGATAGAAGCATTTATAAATGCATATTAGGCTAGATCTCCAGATGATTGGAGATCAACATCTGGTTACTCCATGCTTGTGGGAAGAAACTTAGCCACTTGAATATGAAAAAAGAAAAGTGTGGTTGCTCAATCAAGTGCTGAAGCAGAATATAGAATAGCTCAGGGTGTTTGTGAGCTTCTATGGTTGCTGAAACAATTAGAGGAACTCATGCTGTCAGGGTAGAACAAACTATCCTTGTGTTGTGTCAACAAAGTTGCCATCAGTATAACCCATAACCCAGTTGAACATGACTAACACATCGAGATTCATCGGCACTTCGTGAAGGAAAACCCAATAGATGGTGCCTTGAGCTTAGTCCATGTGTTATCCGACAAGCAGCTAGCTGATATGTTTACAAAGGGACTTAGCAAGAGTGATATCTATGCACCAACTTGTGGGGAGTGTTTAATAATCAGAATAAATTAGCATTGATTTGATTTGTATTAGGTAGATTCTTAAGATTTGATTTGATTCAATATTCTTTCTTTCCTTTTGTGTAGTTCTTATATTAGGTGTCCCTCATGCGTACAAACTCATATGGTATATTGGTTGTAAACACACAAGAGAAATCAATAAAATATCTTTCTCTAAAAATCTTCAAAAACAAAAGTAAAAATGAGTCATAAACACAACACTCACAAACTTTACAAACAAACTTGATTGAGGAGCGCAAAACGTTTTGCACAAAATTTGTTAATCAACAAATCAAATCACCATGACTCATTTTCCACTTGTTTGTCAATTAAACAAACTATTTGATACTATATTTTTGTACAGTTGCAAACAAAGCTAGGTAGACGGTTGTTACTTGATACATTTTTGCAGACTATTTGCTAGATGTAGGAGCACTACGGTTAAAGAGACAAGTAGTTTACCTGCCTTGTGCCTTCAAGGATGGTACAGACTCAGTGTTAGTTTCTCCAGTTATTGGTTTATTTAAATAATTATTTTTGTTATTCTGGTTGTCATAAGGAAAAGCATATGGTTATGTTCTTGAAAGGGAAAAAAATTAATATCCCCATAGTTCTTAGCATGCTGTAGCTTCTGTCTCCTTTTAGAGCGTGGTCAACATTTCACTTCAGTGGTCCCTTGCATTTCAATTCCTTGCTTGAGATATTTGAAAACAGCTTACACTTGGAGCCATGGCCCATCAAAATTTATTATAAGAAGTTAGATTAAGAGACTACTGAAATTGACTGGCTTGTTCTTGTTACTTGAACAAAATTCAATCTCAGATCCAGGTATACTACAAGTCTACTACATTATGAACTCGGTTTGCACCATTGTCCTCAACGTTTCCAAAAGGCAAGTGTAAACATAGCACCTGTATTATACTAGGAGCATAGATAAGGTGACATTAACTTAATTCCAGCATGATTTTTTTTATCTTAGCCATATCTTAACCAAAAAAAAAAAACAACAAATTGTTTCCAGAAAAATGAATCTATTGTTTAAACTCATGAAAGCCATTTTTCGAACTACTTACAGCATTTTGAGTTTGTTCATATTCCCAATATAGTCAGGGATCTCTCCTTTGATCAAGCATTTCCTCAATATCCTGCATTACAATGTCCAAGTCAAAATAAAATATAGTTACTCTTGAAAGAAGTATAAAAGAAAGAGAAAGTATTAAGCCCATTGAGCTTACAGGGTCTTTATGGATTCCATATTACTCAAAGGTGGGAAAGAGGAGCCTCTACCTTTTAGGTCAGTTATCCTCCTAATATAAAAGAATGACACACCAATTACTCAATGTATTCATCTTCTATGATAAAAGAAAATGAAGTATTACATTTTCGTACAAATCACTTAAGCTTGTCAAGGCAGAAATGGTAGAAGGTATGGGCCCCTCAAGTGAGCAACCTTCCATGTGCCTGTAACAAAATATAAGTGATATGGTTATTAAACTACAAAAGTATTACAGTGCAGTTAAAAAGAAGCATGATGGAATCTTACAGCCTTTCAATGGATGTCCATTTGCTAATGAAATGAGGTATTCTCCCAGAGAAATTATTGTCACTCATCCTCCTAGATATGTATTTTGAAAAGAAGTTAGTAGGCAGGTAAGGAACTGTTTGAATTAAAAAATAGCCATAAGAAATTTTGCATTAGAAAGTGAAATTATTTTTTGCTCGTTAAATGGAAGCAATGATCATGAATTAATTAGAATCCTTCCGCAACTTGCATTGACCAGAAAATGGATCCCATATTAAAATAATATACATATATGTCAGTGATTGTCATTGTTGTCCATTTATCCACTAAGAATATCAGATTTATTAGCTAAGCAGTTTAGATAATATGGTAAAGAAGCATAGACTTACAAATCAGTCAACTTGGTCAACTTTGAAAGTGCTACTGGCAATTCTCCTGTGAATGCATTTGATGACAAAACGCTGAAACATATTATATTATACATGTTAAAAGTAGAGAATGATGTGTCAGGAAAAAAATGGCATTGGCATTGGCATTGTCTAATAAACAATAAATTAAAAAAAAAAAAAAAAAGGTAAAGGGTCAGATGAGTTACAATTGTTCTAAATTGATCAACTTTCCAGTCTCTGGAGGAATGGGGCCAGAGAAGAGGTTTCCTTCAATACTCCTGTAAAATTTACAACATACTTCGTTCAAACAAAGAGACAGAAGCAATTTGGAATTACACTAAGCTGGCAATACTAGTGCAGCCATGCCAGGCTGCCCCTAGTTAGCAGCAAACAAATGTATGTAGAGAAGAATGGATTCAGAAGGAGGAAAAAACTTCAGCTTAACTCAGAATGAATAAATTCAGGCTACCCATTCAATTGATAGAACAATTTAGTTATATTTTCCAGATATTTTTCTGTTTTCTCTTCATAATAACATATTTACCAACGTGATGAATCTCAATTGACGTGCGTGCATAACTGCAAATAAACATAAATTAGATGGAAACAGAAAATGGATCTCAACATACAAGTTTCTGAGGGTTGTAATATTGGTAAGAACTTTCGGAAAAGGACCTGATAGTTTGTTTCCCATGAAAGAGCTGCATATTCAATCAACAAGTGGTGATAAACTCAAGTTGAGTTACTTATTTGAAAAAAAAAAAAAAAAAAAGCGCTATTTAAGAGGCAAAGCAGTGAAAGAAGAGGGTGCACAGAAAAAAAGTTCTTACAGCTCAACCAAGTGCATAGTAGCCCACCGCTGAGGTATAGAACCAGTGAAGATGTTACGACTAAGGTCCCTATGTAAAAAAGGCACAAGACACATTAGGAAGTTTGACCTGCCCATTTGAATATAAGGATGGCATTTTGACAAACACCACAGCAATAAAGAATCATTTAGTTTCACAAGAGAGGATAGTTTTATCTCACAATTGCTTGAGATACTGAAGCTTGGAAAACTCTAGTGGAAGAGTGCCAGAAAGATTCTGAGACTTCAAAAATCTGCAGATTTAGAATGTGAAATAAAGTAGAGTACAGAACTAATTTAGTGCAATAACGTCTAGTAACATAATCCCGGCATTGTTAATTTAGAAAAGGTATAAGATAGAATCTTAGGAATCTCAATCCTACATTCCGATTAGTACCAGTTCTGTAGGATTGAATCCTAACTCCTGGGATCTTTTTACAAATACAGAAATCATGGGATTTCTTAGAATTCCAAAAATTTGAAGTAACGCGTAAAACTGCAAATTGGTTTATATAGCATAATTATTAACCACCATGAAAATGAAGTAAGAACTCCAGCTGTACGAGAGAATTGAAATGCTAAATCAAACTCAAGATTTTGCTTTTCTTTTTACTTTTGTGATGCTAAATCAAACTGTAACGTCTAATCGGCTTCAGGTATAGTTTTAAATAAAAAATTGCTCCAATTTAGACCATAAAAATTTGTAGTGACTAGAACCTGTGGGATATATCCAAATGAACGAAAAGTTAACCGTAAATTTTATTTCCAACCGAGAAAACTAAGATGTGATCAGAAAAAAAAAAAACTATAAATTATTTATCTCTTTATAAAAATGATTTTTTATTTCAATTCAAATATAAAACAAAATAAAAAAAAATTATTTTTCGTCCCTCACATTTTGATACTATCAATCTGGTCATTCATAGTTATCTTGTCTCAAAATGATCATTCAAATTTTTTAATATTAAGAAAATTGGCCCCTCTATCATTTTATCAAGTTTGAGTTTAGGGGCTATTAGTAGATGGAGAGACCAATTTTTTTTTTCAAATTGAAAAAATGTGTGTGGACCATATTGAGACATGGCAGATGTGGAGGGTAAAACGTTGACGACATCAAAATATGAAGAGCAAAGTAGTATTTTTCTCTTAAATAAAAATTCATTGTCATTTTTATTTTGCATGTTAAATTTTTAAAAAATGAAGAACAATCATTATATAATTAAATAATTCATAATCTCTTCGTATTTAAAAATTTATATCAAATTTTGCAGATGTAATATCCAAAGTTAGAATTTTGAATATATTATTTGTTCTATATAAAATTATTCAATAGTGTGTATATAACTTGTATGATAAAAATTCATGTTGAGAACAAAAGAAATCCACGTTTAATTTCATAATAACATATTAGAAATTGTCGGAGAAAGCGTTACTTTCTTTCCTTTTCAATATATAAATTGAATGGAATTCCGTAAAGTTTTATTATTTTTTTAATTCATATTTTGACTAATGGATATAAAAACAAACTGTGTGGACTGTGGAAATGGGAAGACCTCAAATTTTAATTGGCTCAAAGCTTCGAAGAAATAAGTTCAGCCCACCATAACAGGAGCTTCATCTCATCTACCCAAACTCTAAAGTTGGGCTCATTACACCCATCTTGTGCCAACTGCAAAAATGTTTCGGTTTAGTTTACTCTTTCCAACTTTAAAAAATTCAATAGCAGGGGCACTTTAAGATTTAATAACTTTATAATTACATGTTCTTAGATAGAAAAAATGACGACCCTAGACATGTGAAGATTCATTAACTATGACTGCAAAATATTTGTCATCTTCCAGCTCTAATCGACATATGATTCCATGTGACTTTCTGCCATAGGTATTTCCATTTCAATGCCTTGAGTTCTGCTATTATTCCCCATTTTTTCTCTTGAAGAAAGAAGAAAGATCATAAACCACACAAAATTCTTTAAACTATTGACAGTTGATTTTGCATCCAAGAAGTTTGACTATTCTAATCCCAATCTAAGTAGAAAATAAGAAAAATTTTAAAATACACTTTTCGCACTGTATAATACAAGTTAATGAAAATTCATTAAGACAGATATGTCCATAAATCTTATATGTATTCATTATAATAAAATTTTATGGACTGGTTGTCTCAAATTTAATAAAAAAAAAAAAAAAAGAATATGAGGAGGTGAAAGAGCAGTACATGCTTACAACATGGCAAGAAGAATTGTGATTGAAGGAGCAATCACAGATCACAGAGTTGGCAAAGCCTTTCCTCTCCTCAGACACGTTCCAGCTGCCTTTTCCACTGCAGGGATCCATCCCAAAGTCCCAGTCCTTCTTCCCCAGTTTCCTCCCTATCTCCTTTAATGCCTTCACTGCACAATACAAAACCAAATTTACTAATTTATCAACACAATAAGAAAGAGAAACACCAAATGGATCAACAAAAGTGGATAAAAGACGAAGAGGCAAAAGCAATGAATCTGTCATTGTTTCTCCTGTCCAGAAACCAGCGATGGGCAAGACAGGTATTCATTTGTCCATACTTTGCATCTCTGATTATGGAGCTCAACTACAACTATAATCTTTTGAGATGATATAAGAATGAGAATATGAGATTTTCAACAAAAATCTGAAAGAGGCAAAAAACCAAACAGGTGAAGTGCAAGGGGAGGAGTTGGGTGTTTACCTTCATCACTGTTGAGCTTGGGTGTGGCTGCAAGAGCCATTTGTGGGAGGAAAATGGATATTGAAGTGGAACCAAGGAGAAAAAGTAAAACCAGGAGATTGGGACAACCCAAATTGAGCTTCATTGGAACTTTGAGATTTGAGCTCACCGGTCGTGAGGCAGGGTGGAGGGTGAGGTGATGGTTATAACTTATAAGGAGATAACGGATGGACATGGGGGACCTTAGAATAAATGGTGATGCAGCTAGGGACTGTACCTCAAATGTCACACGCGCACAAGTGCACGGACGCGTGCCCATATATATATATATATATATATATATAAACTTTTCTAGATGAATAATTATTTTTTGAGTTTTTTTGCACATATTTTTTGTGATTTCATACAAGTAAATAGAAAAAAAAAATACTAAATTGACCTATCACTTTTACACAACAAATAAATTTTTTATAAATATATGTGATAAATTAGTTTTTTAAATATATTTTAGACAAAATCAATTATTTATTAATATAAAAAAAGAGATCAGTTTTATACAAATTTAAATTTATAAAATACTAGTTTATTATTGTTAATTTTTTATGGATTAAATTGTTATAAAGTGTCAAGATATAGGACTGATTTTGTAATTTTTTAAAGTAAATATTATGTATATTCTAATAAAAAATTATTCATTTCAAAACTTTCAAATAAATAAATTTGGATCTGAAAATTTAGAGATTTCATAAGAAAGGTAAGGTTTGAGTTTGATAGCCCCTTAGTTAAAAGAAAAAATTCAAATTCAAAAATAAAAAAAAATTATGATAAGGTACCCACACCTAACCATAATCATGACTAAATATTTGTGTCCAAGCGCGTGAGAAATGTGGGCTATTCAATTTTATAGCAACATACAACTTCAAGTGGGGCCAAATTTGTGTTCAGATATTGTTCATTAAAAAAAGCTAGCTATATTTTTTATTAATTATGATAATTTTATGTTTCGTTTAAATATATTTTATTTTTCACATATATTTACTAAAGTGAAAACAAGGAGTTTAAGCATATTATCTGATAATTTATGTGTATGCATGGTGTTCTATTTTTTAACTGAAATTTAAATAAAAACTAGACGGGGATAACGAACAAAAGGTATGATGGCATTATCTTGTATTATTAATGATCAAGATTATTATAGAAAATAAATTATTAAGTAAGTCACTAGAATTTAATTATGAGAAATTTAAATAGTTTATAAATTCTTTTCAATGAAATTCAATTTAATAATAAAAATTAGACGCACCAAATACACTTGGTTACAAGTAATGAGGGCATAAATAAATTTATTTTCAAAAATTTATTTTATATTTTAATTTAAAAAAATTATATTTTAATATTATATTTTTTAATAAAATTCTTCCTTCAAATTTTTTGAATTAAAATAAAGGAAAAAATATATTTTTGGTCCTTTAATCTCATTTGAAATTTCATATTCATTCCTTACTTTTATTTAGTTATAATTTGGTCCTTTTAACTTTTTTTAAGGTTTCATTTTTGTTCTTAACTTTATTTGATTTTAATTTTTTTTATTTGACTTCCTTTAAGTTTCACTTTTATTCTTTGAATTCATACAATTTCAATTTAATTCCTTAACTTCTCCTTAGGTATCACTTTCATCCCTTAATATTATTTTACTTTAATTTGACCCTTTTTAAAATCTACTCAATGTTTTATTTTTTAAAATACCACTAAATTGAAAACTTTAAATATTCAAGCTTTGAATTAAATAAAAGTTAAGATTGCTGAAAATAAATTGGGCTATTAACCCCAAAATGAGGAAAAGCAAAGATAAAAATAAATTAAGCTACACCAATAAATTTAATTTTTAGAATAACAAAATGTATAGGATTGAACCTCCAAATAAAAATTACTCGGGCTTATTCATATCAATAGATACATGAAAAAAAAAAATGAAAGGAGCCAAAAATACATAAATAATTTATGAAATCTAAATTAGAAGAAAATGAAATAAAAGGATAAAAAAAAAAAAGACTTAGGGTAGAATTAAGTGACCAAATTGGAATCAAATGAAAGTAAGAGATGAAAGTGAAATATATGGCAAAATTAATGAGTTAAATAAGAACCAAATTATGTTAAGGGTTAAAGAGAAATTTAAGATAAAGTTAAAAGAGTAAAATGACACTCAATAATGTTAAGGGAAGAAAGTAAACTTGATGTAAAATTAAAGAATCAAAGATATATTTTTGCCTAAATATTAATTAATTAATTGTCTTTTAAAATTTCCAATAAAAATTTCCAATAATTGATTATAAATAAATTGACATAGTCCAAAATTAAAAGTAAAGAAAATGATGTATAGTTTATTCAATGATGTAGATTATCCATTATCTTATATTAGTCAAAGTAAAAAGTAAAGTAAAATATGATTTATCTATTTTTATAATTTCATATTTATTTAAATGAGCAACAATAGAGTTACCTCATACAACAAAAATGATTCATTATGGTGTGGTTCTTCCAATGATCCCATAACCCTCACTTCCATGCATTTTCTCCAATTTATTGTACGTTATTTATATTACAATATATTATTAAATTTAATTTTGTTGTTAATACCTACAAACACTGTTAATTTATAAATATATTGCTATAATGTAAAACAAACTAAATATTCCATGCAACATGATGGCAAAGAAACTTGTTATGTCTTAAAAGCAACTATTTCAAAAAGTTTAATTAATTGAATACAAACTTGAAATATTTCTCTCATTAATATGCATTACCCCACAAATCAATTTTGCGTTTTATTATCTGAAGTATTCTTTGTAACCCATTTTGTTGGAGGACTGACAAATTGGCAAAACACCATCAAAGTGCATACTTTTTAGTCATATACTGTGAATTTTAGAAAGACAGATTAATTGATAAGGAAGTGTTTGATAAGTAAATATCTTAAATTTTCATATGTTTTAACAAAATCTTTAAATATATAATACGTTGTAAATTAATTTCTAATTATTTAAAAATAAATAAATATCCACCTACCAAATTAAGTTTCAATTTTAAGATTATAAAGGGCTTTAAAAAATAAAATTGATAGTTTGGTGGTAATAATTGAAGTTCATTGTTGGCCGATTTTGTCTTTGTGTTTTCATATATTCTTTTTTCTTCGATTGGTTGATATAAGTAGTATCGCAACCAAAGCATTAAATAGACTTATCCATAATAATAATAATAATAATAATAAGTAGTATCGTGACCAAAGCATTAAATAGACTTATCGACAATAATAATAATAATAATAATAATGATAATGATGATGATAATAATAATGATTGAAAAATATAAGTCATAGCTAGGTACCAATATCTTACAGGAATGATATATATATATATATATATATATTATTCTTTCGTTTATATATGTTTTGGACTACTATAAGATAGTTTATTCTCTTTTCATGTTAGAGTGATAATATTATCAAATATTATATTTTTAGTTATAACATAATAGATGTTAAATATTAAATAAAATCTTACTGATTTTAAACTTGAAACCTCATAGTTAGAAAACTTGATGTTTAACCATACTGAACTATTTTATTGACTATTTATAGAAAAATAAATAACTACAAAATATACTTATTTTGTAAAAAAGTTCCATTAATAAATATAAATTCAAAATTAAACCTCAACAATTTTTTATATAATAAAATAAACTCATACTCCAGACTTAATTAATGATAAGAAAGGTCATTATCGATTTGGTTCGGATATTTTGCACTTCTTACAAAAAAAAAACTACTAGTGGGTGAATTGCATATTTTTTTATATTTGAATCATTGGATCAAAATTTTGGACTTTATGTAGTTAAATTTAAAATTTTTTTTTTCATACAGGTATTGAGATTAATCTAAACCATCAAATCATGTATTTTCTTTAATATTAATTATTAAAATTTTATATTTTTTTTAAATATAAGAAATCTGGACTATGGACGAATGGCCTGTGAATTGAAATAACAAGCATTCTTTTTTTCTTTTTTTTCTTGTAGTGCCATTAATATGGTCATAGTGTGAACCGGGATCTAAGATGGTAGAGTCAAAGTCTTTAGAAGACATTTAAAGATATGTTTACTTCATTCCTTAATCAAACTCAAATCAGTAATATTCTATGATTAATATTATTAATCACTATAAATATATCTATATATAATAATAATAATAATAATAATAATAATAATAAGGCAAAGCACTTATTTCATATTACTGGTAAATTTTGCAAAAAAGGATAAAGTGTTAAGAAAGAACATAAATTTTGTATTGATATTAAATTTACTTATAACATAAAAAATTAGTTTTAAAAAAATAAGCTTTTCAAAACATGTAAAATTCACTTTTGATTTCTTATTCATAATAAAATTGTCTGTCATTATTCATTAAAATGTTTAAAATACTTTCTTACTAATTAAAACATATCACATTTAGTTACTAATTTTTTTTTAAATGTCAAATTTAATTCCTCAACTTTGAAGTTTAAAATTTGAAAAATAAATTAAATTTAGTAATTTTTTTAAAAATAAAGAATTAATTATGATATTTTTCAATAAATAAAATATTATTTTTAATATTTTAATAATAAAAAATTAAAATAATAATCTTATAATAAGTATGAGATCAAAAATCTATTTTTTTCACTTCAAAACTAAAAATGGTTCGATAATTTGAGGGGGAAAAAATTCTAAACAGACATAAAATCAACACGTTACTTCACGTAATTTAAGGCAGTACGGCCACGCGGTTTTGAAGTGTCAATGGGGATGGAGCCACCATTGATTTCAATTCAAAGCATGCAACTTGTTTATTTACTGTAGTGGTTTATGTCTTTAAGGTATGTTTAATTTCATTATATACGACATTGAATCTGACAATTTCTATTTTTTATTTTTATTCACTTTATCATCTGAGCTAATCTATTATTAATCCAAGATCTTAAACTATTCATGTGACTATTTAAAATGTATAAGTTTAAATTAGACTTAATTATTATATTAGACTTTTAAAAATTAAGTTTAATAGAGTCATAAAACTTATTTTAATTAAATTTTTATTCATATTTTTTAAATCAGTCTTACTAGGACAATCTAACCTTTTTAAGAATTATCAAATTAATATATTATTAAGATTTAAGATAAATAACATAGATAATTATTATTATTATACGTAAAATTATATATAGATAAGTTATAAATACAAATAAATTATTGTATTGATATAAATCCTTTAAATAAGAAGTATTAATTTTTATTTTTTATCAAAATATTAAGTTACACCAAGTTTTTCTTTTAAAATAATAAATTTTTATTTATTAAAAAAATATTCATTTCACCTTTTTTATATTTAGGTTAGACTTTAAATAAGTTTGAGTTCAACTCGTTTTATAAATCAAATTTTTTTAATTTAATTTTTTTGTTCAAACATTATTTTTTTTAGTCAAACAGACTTTTTAATTTATGATCAGATTTAATTCAAATATGAGATAGTAAAGAAAAAGAACAAAAAATTAATTTATATATATATATATATAATGGTTTGGAGTTATTAAAAAAAAAAAAAAAGAAGGTTGTGAAAAAAACTATGATTAACCTTCAAATAATAAATGAGCTAACCTTCCATTAATCCAACTTCTTAAGCTAGATTCATGTGGCCATTTAAGATATATATGTTATCAATATATACATATATATATATATATATATATATATATATATATATATATAGGTTTAGAGTTATTAAGAAAGAAAGATAATGAAAAATTTTTTAAAGTAGTAGATGGATTTTTTAAATATCTATTTATCTATTTATTTTCTAAATTGGGACTTAAGAATAGTCTTTATTCAAGCAAACCAGATGGGCTCCCCGCACCAAATTTGCACACATAACTTTTTTGTTTAATGTTATATTTAGTTTTTTTTATTATGAAATTCACTCAAACTTCTCTTAAATTTAATAATCATTGTGTTTTGAAAGATCATATTTATTTTCTTTTATCAATAATATAAATTATTTAAAATATATATCTTATTTCAACCGTCTTTAGTATGCATTGAAAATAATTATTTAATTATTTTAAATTAAAAATTAATTATTTTATATTAGTCAATTGCATATTTAACACTTGTTAGCTCATATTATGATTTTAAGAAAGGAAGTATAATTTTTCAAAATAAAAATAAAGAGCGTGTAATATGAACATCTGTTAAAGAAAAGAGTAATTTAACTTAAAAAATTTAAAAATTATAAAAAGGTAGTTAAGAGCGTCTGTCCTTTTCTTTTCTTTCTTCATTCCTTTTTAAAACGCTCACGGGAAAATTTTTTAAGTGCAAATCTAATGACTCATATTTAAATTATACACATGATATTTACAAGTCAATTAAATATATATTAATAGTAAAGTTTATGTATCAATTAAATTAAATATTAATTTTTTAACTCATTATTACATCTTAATTTATTGTACTTGTCCTAATTAGAATTTAAGCCTGAGATCACTCATGAGCTTGAGGAACCCTCAACGAGTATGCTCAAATATTAATTTTGTTGAGTGTAGATCTACCAAGTGCACTAAAGAATTCCACGGAAACAAAACTTATTTTAGAGGTTAGTCAAAGGTCACCACTGAGAATGCTTGGCTAATGGTAGATTTCATTTGTTTCCTTTGACTAATGTGGGAAAGTTAAGCCTCCAATGAATCGAAAACAATGGAGATATCAATTTTCCTTTACTGTATTTAGTCTATGGTCACACTCATCTCAAAGTCCTAGCATCCTCCAGGATTCTTCCATAGAAAATTTTGAAATAAAATGACGCGTGATATGTTTTATAATTAATTTGTATTGATAGAAGAATTAATTTAACAAAAATTAGGAAAATTGATTTCATCATCGGGATCAAATTGCATCGACTTAAAAATGAGTAAAATATTATTTTAATTTTTCGATTATAAATCAAGTCTTAATTGGAATTTTTATTTATTTATAATCTTAATTTAATCTCTTATTAATTTTCAGTTTTACTCTAGTTCTTCATTACTTATTAGTTTATTTTCAATTTAGTTTCAAACTAATATTAATATTAGCATATAGTTTAGATTTAATTGAGATTGCAAGATTAAATGTGTTAACTTTTTTATTAAGGACAAAATTGAAACTAAACTCAAATGAAAGGAATCAAATTAAAAATTAAAATTAGTGAAGGACCAAATTAGACTAATCTCATAAATAAAAGATCATATTAAAACTGAAAATCAATAAATACCAAAATAAAAATTTACTCACTAAAAAACTAAATGCCTCGATTCTTAATGGTAAGTTTGTTTTCCTTTTCTAATTGATGCTTTTTAAGATTTTAATTCTAACGTAGTTGTAATAATAATGATAATACTTAATAATTATATTTATTTTCTTCAAATCATTGGGAGTAGGTAGTAACACTCGATATGCATCATCCCTAAATCTATTTTTCAAAAATTTAGATTTCCTATATTTAAGGAAAAATACATAGACATAATGGTTAAAATTAAAAAAAGATTGATCGGACAGCTTAGATTATTTCAATAATCGTATTCTAATTTTTTATCCAATAATTTAAATTTAAAAAATTACACGATCTAATAATAAATAATTTCTCAAGAAAATTGTAAGAAATCTAAATTTAAATCCTTTCGTGGGCACCCATATCTCTATATTTATGCAAGGAATAAATTTAGAATGAGACAAAGAGAAAACGAACAAAAAACAGGAGTATTTTCTGTTAATTTTTTCCCTCTTTTTTTGTTACTATTTCTCTCAAAATGTATGTAGGAAATTTGAATTGCCCTTTGTGGCTTGTTTTTACATGTGCGATGTTTTGTTTTGTACTTTTGAGGTTTCACTTCCAACTTCGCTTACGTCTTGAACAACTTAGGATGCATGCTAAAAGCAAAAATTTTAGTACTTAAATTCATGAATGGATCTAGGGGTACAGGGTACAATTGTCCCCTTCAACTTCTTAAAATTTAAATTTTATATGTATTTTTATTTTACATATTTTATTTAATTCTTTAATTGATAAGATTACATCGTACTTTATAAGAATACATCTCTCATTATTTAAATCCTATATCTAAAGATTTTTGGTCAATAAAATTCTACAACAGTCCTAGTTAAATCATTAATTTTGTCTATTTTATATAAATTAGAGAGTTATATAAGTTGGCTCCTTCATTCACAAAAGATTAAAAAAAAAAAAAAACAATAAATTTATCCCTAATGCTAATCAATATATAATTGATAAAAAATTAATTATCAAAAAAAAAAATTCAAGTGATATTTCTCTTACTAAAGCTAAAAAGATCTTGATAGTTCAATTCTCCACTCATCATCCGAGAGATAAGTGATCTGAATCTAATTTGGATGCTCTCCGATTCAAATTTTGACTAAAGAAAAAAGTTTTAACATTTAAAATGTTTGATAAATATGACTACATGTAATCGCTTAAAAAAAAATATAATTATTGAATATTAGTGGTCCAAATTATAACTTTCTTCTCTAGTCCAAATTTAGACTAAAAAGAATCCAAATTCCATTTGAATCGGCAAAATTGATAGGCTAATGAGCCACTTTAAAAAAATCAACTTTAACATGAATAATAGATAAAAAAAATATTATGAAAAGCTATTTTTTTTTAAAATAACCTTCGAATTGAACTTATTTTAAGAACAGACACATGGAAAATGCTTGTGGGCAACTTTTTAAAACTCATAAAAAAAATTTCGCAAGACAAATATTACACTATACAATAACAAATCTTAAATAGGACGCTTAATAGTTTCATTGACAATATATGTGACAAGTAAGTAACGACTTTTTTTGGTTGGCCAACGGAATGTTGCCACATTACTTTTTTTTTTTTTTAAGTAAATTGAATTTTTTTTTCCTAAAGCACGTTGAAGCTATCTACTAATGCAAAATGATTAAACAAAAATAAAATTTTTTTTATTATATTAATGCATTTAATTATAATATAAGAATATAATTATAATATTATTTATAAATACATTATATATATTATAATTATATTTTTATATTATAATTGAGCCAATTAAATATGACTATTTAAATAAATTATATAAAATGATACATAATTTAAAAAAGTATTTATATATAATTTATTAAAAAAGTGGAATGTGATGTGAAAATGACTTGTTTCTGCTGGCATGTCTAAATTTCGCGAGTTCTAATCAGAAGCATTAAGCGCGAACATTAATATTGGATGTCGTAGAATATCTATGAATGGTTCCAAACAAGTCCCATCAACAAAGATGGATAAGGACGTACAGATGCATGCACTTCTCACTTTATGAGTATACCAGTCATACATAGATGACAAAGAAATAACGGAAGATTTTTTTTTTTTTGGCATGCGAAAGAAATAAAAAAGAAAGAAAATGAATATTATACACTAAGGTTTACGAAGGTACAGTTAAAGAGAAGAAAGCAAGTAAGAGCGTGTGGGGACACAGAGGATGGTGCCTGGAAAGACGATACGGCAAGTAGGATAGGAAGAACGCGCTTATGAGAATATATATAAATATATATACACACACACACACACACACACACACAATACGCATTAATAGGATAAAAATTGATGATATAAAATCTGATACTACAAGACCTAATAAATATAGCAATATTGGAGTTAAAAGAGAGAATGTTTGATGATGCATGATTAAAATTTGTATTTTATTTAGTTTTTATACAATCAGATAAGCTTATCAAAACAAAAGAGACAATATTATGTGAAATTAGTTAAAATTAATTATATAAATATACTTTTTTTCGTATAAACATTAATTGTATAAACATATAATACCATATGTATATGTACCCTTTTTTATTGTATCAAACACTTAAATACTCCATAAAAAAAGAGTGAATTAAATTTATACAATTATGCCAAAGTATCCAAAGTACCCAAGTTATGGAGAGAGAGAGAGAGAGAGAGAGAGAGAGAGAAATTGCTCCATAGGTGACCAGTAAGTAGGAGTGGTCTTTTAAAAAAGAAAAAATAGATTCTTTTGTCTTGGTTGGCTTATCATCGAAAAAAGAAAAAAAAAATATATTTAATTTATAAATTTGTTAACGGCTATGAAAGAATATGTATAATAAGCTTGATTTATTTATGTTTTTTTAATTAAATCTACTTTAAAATTATATATATATATATATATAATTTAATTAGTCGAACTAATTAATAAATATGCACGAACGAATGGACATTTGAGGGAGTTCTAAAAAGAATTGTACGTCAAACATTTATTTTAATGGATCATAAACCATGTTATAGACACTTTTAAATAGAATTTGCATTATGACAAGTCAATACGTGTCCTAATTAATAATTAATTTAGTGGCGGAGGAAGAGTTATTTTTTAGCGGGCTAAAATTGTAAATTACGACATACAGTATTTGTGTTTGTGTGTGCATGTGTATGTATATATATATATATATACATATTATTAAAGAATCAAATAAATTAAGATAAAATTTTTTATATTTTTATAAAATTAATTACATAAGTATAATCATTATGTGACAAGAGAAAGACACTTCACAATGATGAGTTAAAATGTGATTATATGTCAATTTAAAATAATTTTTAATATTTATATTTATGCCCCAATATATTTTAGATATTATTTATGAACCCAAAATTTTAGTTTAAAATTTTCAAAAATTTTCAACTTACCCCTTATACTCAATCCCCATAAAATATAAGTTTATAAATTGGAAATAATGATAAATTAAAGATATGTAGAGATATTAGAAAAATAAAAAGAGTATAGGAGTGAGTTAATAAATTTATAAACTAATGTTTTTGTGGGACTTAAAAGGAAATAAAAAGTAGAAGGGGTGAATTAAAAATAAAAAAAATTGGGTTCAAATGTAAAATTTTAAAAAAATATTAGAGTTAAACTATATATATTATTTTAGGTTCATACAATTACCATATTTTAATACATTATTATCATATATTTTTATTTTAGCGTACCATATAGTAATTATACAAATGCAATCACTTTTATAGTTTTATTGTTGCGGGCCATTGTTATAGCTATTTTTACACTATTACTGTATAGATTATGCATTAAACAGAACATGTTGTTTAAATAAGTCATATCTTATATAATTTATCTCATATACAAACTTTTGATATGTGTATGTATGTATGACTTATTGATGATATAATAATAATATATAAGACATTTTATCAAGTTGAGATGTAAGGAAAAACTAAAAAAATTTTAAACAAATGTAAATATAAAGTGTAAGTAGAAAAACATTAAGAAAAATAAAAGAGAGAAATTATCTTAAGAATATTAGAAAGAATAGAGGTTAAATAATGAAAGAAATGAGAAAACAAAAATGCATAACAAAAAAATAAAAAATATTATGACAGTCACTTTTTTAAATATTAGTTTATACTCTTTACTAATATAAAGTGTAAACATACACTAAAGAGGGAGGATAAAAAAATATGGTTAGACATATGGAAGAAGATGGAATAAGGAAAGTTGACTTTGTTCTATTTAAAAAGTCATAGAGGCCAAAATGAAAAGTTTTCTTTTATGAGATTTTTCACATGTTATACATGTATATTTATTATATATAAGTAAAGTAAGTTTCTTTTAATGTGGGAATTCCACGTTGACTGATGAGTAAGCTTCATTAAGCAAACATTCAGCTCCTCATGTGATGACTTTTAATGTTTTTCATACATATATCAAATTTTTTTTGAAGTGTGTGAATTTTTTGTAATGAATGAAAAAATTAATGAAATTATTAATTTGTATAAATTCTTTGTAGATAAATTCTTTATAGTCAATGGAAAATAAATTAATTAACCACCTCTTACATATGAATTTCTCAAATTGTGGGAATTTTTGAAGTAAGCGTAAAAATTTAAAATTAATGAATTAATTGACCATCTCATAAATCAAGAATTTTTTAAGTCAATAAAAAAAATAATTAATTAATTAATTGTCTCTTAAATTATAGTTCATAACTAATATGAATATTAGTATACTAAGTATAACTTTAGTTGAAATTAAGAGACTAAATGTGTCAACTTTCTTATTAAGGACTAGATTGAGACTAACTTCTAAGTGAGAGGGACCATATTGAAAATTAAAATAAATAAATGACTGAATTGAGACTAAATTCATAAATAAAAAATTATGTTAAAATTAAAAATTAGTATGTAACTAAAATGACATTTTACTCACTTAAAAATTAAATGTACAGGTTTGATTATTAATCACAAATTTTTTTTCTTTTTTGATTGATGCTTGTTTAGATTTTAATTATATCGTAGTTGTAATAATAGTAATACTTAATAATGATATTTTTTTCCTTCAAATCATAAAAAGTAGGTTGTAACAAGCTATATGCGTCGTACCTAAATCTTTAATTTAAATTTGCTGGATTTGGGAGAAAATGTATGAATATAAAAATCAAAATTAAAGAAAATGTATAATTTGATGATTTATATCAATCTCAATGATTGCATGTGATCTCTAATTTTTTATCTAAAAGTTCAATTTTAAAAAACTACATGATTTAACGATGAATAATTCCTCAAGAGAACTATAACAAATATGGATTCAAACCCTTGTGGGCATATGGGTCTCTCTCTCTCTCTCTCTCTCTCTCTCTCTCTCTCTCTCTCTATATATATATGCAAAGTAAAACAAAAAACCAAAAGGAATATTTCTTATTAATTCTTTCTCTCTTTCTTTGTTACTATTTCTCTCAAAATGTATGATTAATACATTAATAAATGTAGGGAATTTAAATTGGCATTTGTGGCTTGTTTTTTCAAGTTCGATGTTTTGTTTGGAACTTATGAGGTTTCGCGTCCAATTTTACTTTCTTCTTGCACAACTTGGAATGCATGCCAAAAACATAAATTCTAGTTGGATTATATCTATATGGGTTAAAATCATGAATGAATTTAGGGGTACAGGGTGCAATTGTACCCTTCAACATTATAAAATTTAAGTTTTATATATAATTTTATTGTCTCATTTTTATTTAGTTTCTTAATTGATAAGAACATATCTTCATACTCTATAAAAATTCATCCCCTATTATTTAAATCTTATATCTGAAGATTTTTGCTCTATTATAATAAAATCTTTAATAAGTCTTAGTTAAAAGATTAATTTTGTTTAATTTTTATACATTAGTGAGTTACCTAAGTTGGATCCTACAACTCACAGAAAAAGGAAAAAAAAAATGTTTCTCCCAAATGCTAGTCAATATATAATTCATAAAAAAAATTGATTATCCTGAAAAATTTAATTCAAGTGATATTTTTGTTAATAAAGGTAAATTAATCTTGATACAAGAAGGTTCAATTCTTCATTAGACAAGTGATCTAAATTTAAAGCCCCATTTGGCATGCAAGAATAATGAAAATAAAAAAAAGCAAGAGAATGAAAATAAAAATGAGTTTGATGAAATAAAATCTTATAATTTAAAATCATATTTGATGTGATAAACATAGAAGTGAGAATAGTAGTATTATTTTATTTTGCGGGATTAAAAAAACCAAAATACTTATTTATAAAAAAAATTAAAAAATTAACAAAAAATCATCATCTCCTTTGTTTGATTCCATCTCTCACCCGTCATCGCCTTCTGCAAATCCTCCATACCCACATCACCAACCAACCCCAACCCCAGCCAATCTCTGTATCCGAGTCCTCTGATTCACACCCACGTTTCTTACACTCTCCACTTATATGTTCCCTTCACAATCTTGCACGCCATCATCCACTCCGGCTTTGACAGATTATGAATGTACACAAAATCCCCCATTGCCGATATTGACGACACTCACTCTCCCTTACCCTTCAGTTTTCTCATCTCCTTCGGCCAGCGAGATCGAATGATGGTGGTGACAGCAAATCGAACAAGAGACAATGTCAGAGGCAACAACGAACACAACAACTAGAAGCAACAACGGAGTGGTCGTGACCGGAGCACCTTTGCAGTTCAACTCTGTCCCCTGTGCTGGTGACTGGCTGATGATGGTGTTGCTCAGATTAAGGATTGTTGGACTCAAGGGCAATTTTGGAAAAAAATATATACTCTCCAATGGATGCTGCTCCTTTCCATCAATGGTTCAATGGAAAGTTCTCTTCCATGACAATATTTTGCCTTCTACAGTTTATTAACTATGCAGTGGAGGATCGTTAGTTTAAATGACACTCACAATATTTTGTAAGACTCACTCTCGATATAACGAGCTTACTACATAAGCAAAAGGTTGTAAAATAAAGAATAGCCTTATTTTTGTCTTACCAAATGGGGCCTAATTTAAATGCTATTTAGAGTGAACAAAGGATTTATAACGTCTAGAATGTTTGATATAAATGACTGCATGTAATAATTAAAACAAATATGGTATTGAACTTTAACGGTCCAAATTATAACTTTTCTATCCAGTCCAAATTTAAACCAGAAAGGATTTGAATTCAATTTGGATCCACATAATTGATAGGTTAATGAGCTAGTTTCAAATTATCACCTTTATAATATATAAAAAATATAACGAGAAACTATTTTTTAAAAACTATAACCTTTGAACTTATTTTAAAAAGACTTATTGAAATGCTTGTGGGGTAACTTTTTTAAAGTCATCAAAAAGATTTCGCATAACATATATTACTCTATACAATGACAAATATCAAATTAGGACGCTTTCTTTGACAGCTCGTAACAAGCACGTAACGATTTTTTTTTTTTTTTTCGTAAATTGAATTAGGACGCTTAATGCCACGGTTTGTTGTAGTGATTGAAGCTATTTACTGGTGCGAAATGATTAAATAAATCATATAAAAGGATAAAAATCTTAAAAAGTATTTTTGCATCATTTATAAAGTAGTGGAATGTGTTTGAGACGTGTGAAAATGACTTTGCTATGCTTATCTTCATTTTACAAGTTCTAAGGAGAAGGATATGGACGTACAGATAGATGCACTTCACACTTTATGGATATTCAAAAAGATTTTCTCTTCTCTGTTTTTCTTTCGCATGCAGAGAAAAGGAAAAAGAAAGAAAAGGAATATTATACTTTAATGTGTATGAAGATACAAAGAGAAGAAAGTAAGTAAGAGCGTGTGGGGACACAGAATGGTGCCTGGAAAGACTGCAACTAGGGGAGGAAGAACGCGCTTATGAGAATATATATATATATATATATATATATATATATACACACACACACACGCACACACACACAATACGCATTAACAGGATAAAATTTTATATAAAGTATGATACTACAAGACGTAATAAATATAGCAATATTGGTGTTGAAAGAGTGAATGTGTGATGGTGCATGATTAAAATTTGTATTTGTTTATTTTTATATAATCAGATTTTAACAAGACAAAAGAAATATATTAAGTGAAGCTAATTGAAGTTAACTGTATAAACATAGATAATATTGTAAAATTTGTTTTTTATATTCAGATATAAACATATATAATAACATATATATGTATCAAATACTCAAAAGAGGAAAAAGGCGTGAATATAAATTTATACAATTATGCCAAATTAATTAAATACCAAAGTCGATATATAAAGAAGATTAATTGCTCCATAGGTGACCCGTAAGTGGGAGTGATCCTACTACATTCTTTTTGAAAAAAAAAAGGAAAAAAATAGATATATGTAATCTATAAATTTGTTAGAGGCTATGAAAGAATATGTATATAATAAGCTTGATTTATTTATTTTTTAAATTAAATCTACTTAAAAATTATATATATATATTTATATATTTGGTCTATAATAAATTATATTAGTCGAACTAATTAACAAATATGCATGAACGAATGGACGTTCCAGTGAGCTCTAAAAAGGATCGTACGTGAAACATTTTTTGAATTGATCATCATAAACATGTCATGACAAGTTAAAAGGCGTATTAATTAATAATTAATTTAGTCAATTTATAAATAATTTTTTATGTCCTTTTGTGGTTTGATGTCGCATTAAATATTTTGTTGAATATAAATCATGTGCATAGTGGAGCTCGACGTTGACTGTCACACTGCCAGCTTGCAGCTTCCCATTTTGGACCATCTTCTCATTATTGCTTCAGACTTTCACTTTCAGAGTTCAATTGTTTAGGTTTGGTCGGTCAACACTGTCTTAATTATGCGTGCATCTTCATTATGAAGATGGCACAACCTCCCTTCGTAAGTTGTCTTATATATTTGTATTTTTTTAATACGCATTTCTCACTTATATTGTACATTTAACTTTTGATGCAATTACTGTTACAGTTATAATATTGACTATACTAATATAATTATTATATAACATACTTAAAAAAATATAATAATAATCATATGTTAATATATATTAATTTAAAATAATTTTGTATCTATATTTTGACCTTAACATTTTAAATTTTATTTATAAACTCAAAAATTTAAAAAAAAATTTACTTTATCCCATATACTTTTTATTTTCTAGTAATCTCACAAAATATTTATTTATAAATTAAAAATAAAAATAAAATTATGAAGTTGCAGAATTATTGAAAAAATAAATAAAGTATTTGGGTGAGTTAAGAAAATTATAAATTAATATTTCTATGTGGGTTATTGAAAAATAAAAAGTAGGGGGAACAAATTGAAAAATTGAAAAAGAATTTTAAGTCCATAAATAAAATATAAAAATATTAGGTCAAAATATAAATACAACAAATTATTTTAAGTTGACATATAATTAGTATAATATGATATATTATTGTCACATATCTTTCTTTTAGTGTGCCATGTAATAATTACACCCTATAACCAATTTTATGATTACACACAAAATTTTACTTTGACTTTGTATAGTTTATAAATGTTTTAACATAGTTTTTACTGTTAAAATTTGTTAATGTAATTAACTATATATTAGTTTAACATTTCAAATATGTATAATTTGTGCTAATAAAGAGATAAAAATAAAAAAATAAATTAAAATTAGCTCACATATATAACAAAACAATAATAAAAATACAATTATAGATATTAAATTAAAAATTTATTTAAACTCTAAGGACTTAATAATAAAATTTTAAATTATAAGGGCTAATTAAAAAAATTAAATGGAACTATAAGGATCAAAAGTGTAATTTTTCCTTGGAAGAATTTAATATAAGTGATATTTTATATAAAAAACTGAAAATTCTAAAATACATTAGTGTTAAGTCGAGGAGCATGAAACTCTCAAATCTTAATTGATACGATAAGTAGACTAATTGTTTGATACATTATAATTTAATTTATTTTTTTAAATTCATAAACACACGAATTAGTTTTTTTAAAATAATAAATTTGGTATATTTAGTGTTTTTAACATTTTTAGATATTAGCTTATACACTTGCTAATTTTCAACCACTAAAAGGTAAATATTTATTGTTCATACAATTAAAGCTTTGCACTTGTTAAGAGACATCACTAATCATGCAGGACCAAATAAATGAGAAAATAAATAGCTGGGCTTCAAGAAAAGAAAAATCCGGGAGAAATGATGCTGCAAATTTTATTATGGGAAAAGTACATTTTATTCTTTTAAACAATATCTAATTACAAAATAGGTATCAATATAACAATATAATGAAAGACTTTCAAATGCTAAAACCCAAACATTAATTCAGAGAAATGTTTTTGTTATATTATAAATTTTAATAAATATATTTCTATATTTTAAAATTTATTTACTTAGCAATAATTTTAATTAAGTCTTAATTGAAAAGAGATAAAATTAATGTTAATTTGGGCTTTGACCAAAAATTGTTAATTTGGGCCAGCATCATTATTCAAGGCTCAAAAGTACTTCAGAGAGGCATCTTTTCTAAAGAGAGCCCTACAAGTTACTAAATGCACAAAGACCCAATACGATCCAACAATAATATCAAAGGGCAGGATGTGACTTTTCTAACTTTCCCAAATATTTAATTGTCTTAAAAAATATGTATACTTATTAAATTTTTACTTGTGTTGGACAATGAAAAAGGGAAAGAATGTTGGATCAGAGGCTTGTATGTATTTTGATTATTTAATTTTGGTATTTTATTTAATTTGGGTGTCAAAATTAGAGTAAAATATTTTTTTGGTATTACTTATTGAAATATTCAAAATGATCTCTTACTTTTGTCACATTTGGCCCCTCATTTTTTTAAAAAAAATACAAAATTTAGTCCTTTAAATTTATAATTTAGAGTTTGATAGAATAACTTAATTTGATAATTTTTTTTTTAAAAAAGAGAACTAAGCATGATATTTTTAAATAAGTGCGGATTATTTTAAACATTTTAATAAGTGAATGACTAAAATGATAATTTTGCTATAAGCGAGGACCAAAATGTATTTTTCTTGTAAAAGTTATGTAACTTTAGTTGGGCGTAAAATTGTTTTTGATTTATGTTTGTTATGGGCAGAAACCATGTGTTTGGAAAAGTGTATTTAAATGGGTCAAAGGTTTTATAGGAAAAGGTTTTTAATTGCTTTAAGGAATTAAATAAGAAAAGATTTTCTGAAGGATCCTGTTTGGAAAAATTTTCAAATAAAAACTGAATTGAAGCACATATTTGAAAAAGAATTAATCAAGGTTTGATCATGTTGATGTGCATCTTTAATTAATCATATTCTGAAGGTGAAAAATAAGGTGGTGTCATTGAGGACGCTACAAAAGGGAAGAATTTAAACTGATAGGTCTAAGGAAGTAGAAAATGAAACTTTTTGAACAAGATTTGTTCAATCAATCTGTCTCTTGCACATTCAAATCAACTTTGAAATAGATTTTGCATGTAATTAAAAGCTTCATTTGAAAATAACACGTTGGAACAATCAAAATTGAGATTGAAGCATTTATTACTGGTTCTTAAATGTTGAAGAAGGTATGAACATTTATGAATAATTCAAAATGCAATGGTCTCAAACCTTCATGCTCCTCTGCATAAAGATGACCATTTGAACGATGAGGCTTAGTTGAAATGCCAATCATTTGAATTGTTATACTCTTAAGAGTTGTTGCACTATATTGTTTATATTGCTCTAAGTAACTTAATCATAGTTAATTTCTCTTAATAAGCATTCAGAGAATGAATTTTTCATTTTTTAAGTTCCAAGCAACTTGTATGACTTAAAAAAAAAATATATAAGATTCTGGGTTGAATTTAAATTTTTTATATTTTTTATAAATACTTGGATCGAATAGTTTTTATTAAAAAAATTGTATAAATTAAACGGTCTACATTTAAAATTATGACATCAAAATTAATAACTTCAGTTATCGATAAAATTAAAAAATTCAACCCCTTAGTTTATATTTATCAAATTGTACAATTCAACACTGTAAAAATTTGAATAAAGGAAATGCATGAAATCTTCTAGGAGCCCATGAAGTTGTCCTGGAATACCCTTTAATTGGGTTGCCTTAAAACTCTTGTTGGTTCTTATTTAATAATGGAGAAAAGTATAAAATTAATTCTTCATTTTTATACTTTGTGACAAATTAATTCCTTACAAAGTCATCGTAATAAATTAGCTCCTCATAAATTCAAATTTGTACAAACTTAATATCTCTTTTTCTATTAATGAGGGGTTAATTTTGCATAAAATATAATTTTTAAAAGACTGATTTGTCACAGTTATTTGTGAGGTATTAAATTATTACAACATATAAAAGTAGAGAACTGATTTAGTATTTAATGTCTCCAATGCTTGAGGAGTGAAGTTTGAACCATTATAAATTAGATTGTGTGATTATCTCTTTGGTACATTTTTATTTATGGTTTGAATTAACATTTTAATTTGAAGGAAACTACAAAAATTCGTTAAAAGAACCCTATGACTTTTAGTAGGAACATGAAATTTTTATGATTAATAATATTTATGAAATCCAATTCAAACCCCTTTTCTTCAAATACATTTTAGACTAACGAAGAGAGTGATATGTTAGGTACATGGCTGAAAGTTTAAAGTTTTAAGAGGCTATCTATATTAGAAAAAAAAAAAAGAAGCTTAAAGGGTCTATTTAATTTGACTCGTCTACCCAAATTTAAAAATTTAAGGAGTCTGTTATCAAATTTTTAAGATCAAATGAATATTTTTACATGACTTAAATTTAAGTAAATTCTATATATTTTAGCCATCACTTATACTATTAAATATAATTTATTAATTTAGTGATTAATGAATATTTATCTATGGTTAGTTGAGAAGCATAAGACCATAGCGACAAAGCTTCCCTTAAAAAAATTATTAGGAACATCATTTAGATTATTTGCCATATTGCATCCCTAAATCTTAAGCATATTTTTGTAGAAGCATAAGATTTTTTTATCTCCTCTAAGTAATTCAATAATAGTGCTTGTCCAAAAAAATAAATAATGCAATAATAGCAATACCAAACAAGAGCCTCACTAATAATATTTGACTAGTGCATATATACTGAAAAATAAAATAATAGGAATGCTATTGGAAAAATTAAAATTAGTGATAGATGAAAACTGTAGCTAAATATATTAATTAATGATGACTAATAAAAATTATTTTCTCAAAAAATATTTAAATTTATTCACCAACCAAAATCGATCACTAAAATTAATCAATAAGTCAATTTTTGGTGACAAAATTTTAAAAAAAAAAATTAATTAGTGACAGATTAAAAAAAATATTTATCTCCTACATATGCTTAATTCATATCATTTATATTTTATAAATCCAATTTATTTAAAAATATGCTTAAATAAATTTAAAGATATGTTTAATATAAATATGTTTATCATATATATAATTTATTTTGTGTAACATGCACATATATATATATATATATATATACATATTATTTATTTTAATTAAAATTTAGTAATTTAATGTATTTAATTACAAATTTAAACAACAGTTTTTGTGACTTCATGTGATAACGCAAAATACTTAAAAGTATTATTTAGACTAGCAACTAGTTTTTTCTCAGGCCCAAAAAAAAACCTAGTTTTTTCTGAACAAATTGCCCAATCAGTGTAATGGAGCACAAGGAAGAAGAAATGCCTATAGAGTGACCATAGTGCTTCTCCGTCGAGAGAACCCGGTAGAAATTAGAAGGCGCTGAATCACCTCCTCGAAACTCAAAACCCTAGTCTATATCTGCAATGTGCTCCAATGCTTCTTATTTATACGTTTGAAGTCTGAACAATGTAAATACTTGAAGGTTCGAAGCACGTTTGCACATAGGACTGCCGTTTCGTCCAAATAGAGGTCAAAATCGCATACATGGAGGAGGCAAAGATCAAAATCGCAGAAGGAAGAAGAGAGATCGAAGTGAAAGAGAAGGGAAGAAGCAGATTCGGGTAGAGAAGGCAAAAAAAAAAAAAAAAAAATCACAGAAGAGCTTTCTTAGGTATTAAGCAAGCAAAACAATGTCTTGAAAGCGAAAGAGACAGAGGAAATCGAAGGCAGGACAAGAGAAACAAGCTGCATTTGGGCTACAGAGGCAATCGAACAGGTATAAATTTCAGACTTCTTTACATGCACTGTGTTTTATGAACTCTTAGAATGTTTTAGGGTGAATACATGCTTGATCATTAACAGGGCGTTGGGGTTTCATGCACGGGCAAAGGGTTGTTCTATTATATGGACACAAAAATGATATTAGAAACCAAAGATTAAGTTATGCAAAAATAAAAGAGACGACAACATTTTATCAATTTATAATTTTGGCACGCAATTGAGATCAAAAGCAGGATTAAGGCGTTACTAGAAGTTTAACTAACAAAAATCTAGACCAAGTCCCCATATTAATTGAAGCACGGCCAGCTATATCTCAAGAGTTTATCCCAAATAAGTCAAATTAGGTACTAAACACCACAATTGGAATAACAACAAATTCTTCTCCAGTTTTCATGCAAGACCAAAACTATTTTTCTGACAAAAGTTTTGATTTGACAGCACAGAATAATGTTCATTTGATAGTACACATCCTGTGCACATCCAGACTTGGGGAAACCTTGGAATACAATCACAGTAAAATTAAGAATCAATTTGGATTAAGTGAATTTAGGAAGAAATAGATAAATTTAACCATTGAGATTTAATGAAATGTGCGATCTGACGAAATTTTAGTAACTACATGCCATTTTAGTAACTGCATGTAGTTTCTAAGATTTGATCTAATGATTTATATGATAAAACTATGCGATCCAACGATGTACAATTCCCTGAGCAAACTGTAGCAAATCCATATTCCTTGCTTTGCTTGATAATCCAATTCCACATGTCCTGATGAACCTCTTTAGGTTGTATTTATACACCCAAAAATAATGAATTAAGTGTTTGTGTGATTATGACATTAATGTAAATATAGGTTGGGGTTCCATTCTATGTACACACCATTGTTTAAGTCTTTTAAAATGGCATTTTTTGCTTTTGGTTTTCTCCAAACTTTGCTCTCCCGAGTTCTTATAATTAAAATTTAAATGTCAATTGACCATATTTGATGGATATAGATTTTAAATCATTAAAATCTGACTTTCTATAGCTAGTTCAATAGTAATGCTAAGTATTTTCCTTTTTTTTTTTTTTTTGGTTGAGACAAGATTGAAATTGTCATGACTTTAGTTGACAATTTCTATAACACGGGGAACGAGATATCCTTTGTCTTCGTAAGTCTATCAAATACCTTAAAGATAATAGAACTTAAACTGATATATAGATCCTTGTCTAAAATTTTTATGATAGAATAATCTAACATACAACAAAATGGAGAATTTCGCTCTCCAGCAAAGGTATACAAAACAACCTACAACCATAGAACTACATCAAATAACCAACCTGTATATAAGGGAGCAACTAAGTTTAATTACAAAATGTACCACAAGAAATCATTGCTTTGGCAATATGCAAGGCTCACAAAAAATAGAAACACAGCAATTCCTACTTTGTAGGTGGGTGTTCTTGATTGGTGTTAGAATCTAAAAAACATTAAATAATGGGGTGAGTGAAACTTAGTGAGCGGATAATACTAATAATACAAGGAGAGGGACAGACTGACAAAGGTAGAGTTTATCATCAAAACTTTCTTTTTTTTAAAACCAAATAACTTACAGGGAAATTCAACAGTTCCAGAAGCAGAAGAAAGACCTTTTACAATCAAATAAGTCTAGCCTTGAATTTTCAAGTCATGTTCTTAACTCAAATGAAACAATGTAAAATAAGAATTTAAAATATCTAAATCAACATAATACATTGGGAATCTCCTACAAAATCATCAAATATTCAGAATACATAACTAGCCCAAGGCTAATGTAGCCAGATTAGAGCAATGATACATGATTGGTTATAGGCTCTGAATAAACATAATAATGACCTTAAGCCTCAATAGAATATGGAGATAAGGGCATCATACCCAGCCATATCAGATTACCAATCGTAGTACACTATGACTAACGTCTACTGCCATTAGCTACAGGGTCCTATTTTGGTTACATTCCCAAAAGTTTCTTAAATATATAAAAATTCATATTTAGAAATTAGAACTTCAGAGTCAAACCACTTCAGAATTTCATATTTGAATAATTCAAATAATTCAAAACTACAAGATAATAAAGTCCATACACCAATTCATTTTGGGTAGAAACAGTCAAGACAGTTTGCTTCATGATTAATCGGTCGCCATCAAGCGCAATTGATTTGAAGACCCTAATAGATATATGGATTGGGAAGCTAGCTGATTATACAAACCTCTATATATTTGGAAGTCTAGTATATGTGATATAAAATGCCCAAGGAATTACAAAGCTGGATCCTTAATTAAGAAGATGCTTATTTTTAGGATATGCTGATGGAGTAAAGGGGAATTGCCTGTAGGATCCCACTAACTATAAAGTTATAGTAAGCATGGATGTCATTATTCCTGAAGAGAAACAACTTATACATGAAAGTGATAGCACTTCAAAGGAAATAATAGAGACCATTACAATGCTGATTGAAGAAGGAGAAAATACAATAGAAGTACTAGATTCTTCTGAAGAAGCACTAGAGCATGATGAACAAGAATAATATGATCTTGTGACTCCACAAGTTCGACGGTCAACTCGGGAGAGGAAGCAATCGATTTGGCACTCAGATTACATTATGTAAAGAAATGTTGCATACTGTCAAGTCACAGAAGATGGAGAGCCTTTGACTTTTAGAGAGGCTATGGAAATCCCAGGGAAGATTACACTATTTTGTGATAATTAAAGTGCTCTCCACTTGGCAAAGAGTTCGCATTCCATTCTAAGATAAAACACATATGAGTTCAATATCACTTTGTCTCAGAAAAAGGTGGAAGAATGAAGTGTGGATATGCAGAAAATCTATATTAAAGATAATCTAGTAGATGTACTGACAAAGCCAGTGAACAATGAAAAGTTCATATGGTATAGATCTTCTATTGGCCTCACAGATATGTGAGCAGCAAGAGATAGCAAAGAAGGAAGAATGGTGTGACGATTGATTGATTCTCAATCAAATCTTCAAGTGAGAGATTGTCAAAGGAGTTGCCTAACTTTGAAAATAATGGTAGTTGGTAGCCAAACTTTATTAATTGCAATTTTCAGAAAAATTTTCTTCATTTTCTTTAGTTAGCCACCTAACATACATCAGCCATATCAACTATACACCAATCCTTTGAGACGCAAGGGTCTCGAGACACTGCCATATTGCTTTGTGAACACCCAATCCCAAAATAAAATAAGAATAAAAATTAATAATTACCTAGTTGATCAATTGGTTAATCCTATAATTAAACAAATACAAAATGGGTATTACAAAATAAAAATAAATCTAAATATGAAAAAATAATAATAATAAAAAAATTAAAAACATAAAAAATACTAATATAATATTATGAGATAAAACAAAAACATGGGAATAAAAAAAACATTAAAATATGCAAACCCATAACCCGCATACTAAACGTCTAAACCCATGCAAATCCTGGCAACACTCATGCATGGAGCAAAGGGATGGGATGAAGCAAACTCTCGGGCAGAAAGGGAAGAAGGTGAGTGGCCAGGGAGACTTGAATAGAGGAAAAGTGGCTGGACAAATCACATGCACAAACACCACCATTGGAAGAGAGGGTAAGGAGGTGGATTGCAGAGGCATTTTGCACCGGGGTGTCCATTTCTCATGTCAATCTCATTGTGGGCATGCCATTTAAGGATCTGGCCACAGTAGATTCAATCTTGTCACGAGAGCTTCTTCCAGTAGATGATGATGACACGCGACTAGCTTTCAAAAGGCTGATAAATATAAGTGTATGGGTTATAACTCCTTTGTTAGAGTAGTTAACGAAGCTATTACCCAAGGCCATGGTTCTGGTAAATTTTGATGAACTATCTACTGGTGCTTACAAGCTTTGGCCACAAGGCATTCGCATGGTAGTCTCAATACATGGTAACGAGTCTTATAAAGAATTAGAAGTCCTTGTAGGAGTTGATGCTACTATGATTCTTCATGACCTACCATGTATTAAAGACAAAGTTAGTAAGCAGGCAACAAGGAGGCTATTCAAGTACCTAGCTGACCATTCTGTGAACTTCCCAGTCATTCACCACATTCATCTTCCCAATGGGATTCACTGGGATGATTTAGTGATTGGTACTGGCAAGTCCCTTTCAAATAAGAAGAAAACTGTTCAAACAACTTAGAAAGCGAAACAACATAAATGAAGCCTGCCATGTTGGAAACTTATTACTGCCTATTGAAACATCCTTTAAGGTGAAGACAAACCAACTTCTTTTCCTTGGCTAGAGAGTAGAGCAGAGAAGGGAAAGTTTTAGGCTGGCATAGAGGGTTGGCTTCCTAGTATCTGCTGCTAAGAAATTCGAGCTCAGTGAAGTGTGCTTAAGCAAGCAATGGAACGAGAAAAGGAGGAAAGGGGCAGCAAAGGAACAGAATAGGGCCTAAGCTGAGAAGGGAAATGGCAGTGAGAGAGGTTCAAGGCTGAACTGAAGAAGATAGAAGGAAAGAGAGAGAAATCGAGAAAAGAAAACGAGGGTCCTGTGCGTGGAAAAGAAATCGATGCAACGTAAGAGATAAAAAGAGGAGGGAGGAAAGGAGAAAGGGGGGATATCTGGTTTCTTCACTGGAAAACAAAGTTGAGACGTGAGGCTCCAAAGGAAGGAGAGGGAGAGAGACCGAGAAAAGGAGGCTAAGGGAGAGAGAAGCCAAAAAAGAAAAAGAGAGACGTAAGAGCAGAGACAGGGGGGAGAGTTTTTCTGGTCTTCAAGTTATGGATAGGAGAAAACCAAATAGACAATTACAGAAGATAGCTCAAAGAGAAGAGTGAGTCAAGAGAGAAGCGGTAGGAGAGGGATGCCATGCTGGTAGAGAGAGAGAGTGAGGATAAAGATTAGCGAAAGAGTGAGATCGAGAGAGGATAGAGAAGCAAAAGCAGTAAGGAAGAAAAGCGAACAAAGAGAAGAAGAAGGCTGAGTAAGAGAAGAGTCGAGAGAGATTGGGGAAGAAGCACAGAAGTGAACACGCCCCCTGTTCTGCACCTTCAAAACAGAGGCTAACAAAGGTACTCTCCCATGGTTGCTCTTTTCTTTTATGTTTTAGTGGTTTTGTTATGTTGCTAGTTTTTTACCTCATATTGTTGTTGGCGTTGCTTCGTTCAATTTTTCTTAGAATGTGGTAGCCTATTTTTGCTTCTTCTCATTTTGCTGTCAGAATTGCGTCTACGTGGCTACTATAATATCCATCAAGAAGTTTTGTTTGATTCATTTTCTATCAAATTTCTGCGTATGAGATTACTGTGTTTTTCTTGTCTTCTTTCTCTTTTTCTGTTTTAGCGTCAAAATTCCATTCGTGGGGTTGTGCACACTTCTTTTACTCTGCCAGCACTTTGTACATGTGGTAGGATGTGTTCTATGCTAAAGCTGCATTCACCACAATAAGATTTTTTTTCTCTTTCCTAGTGACAGGCTGTTTCTATTATTTATCTATTTATTTATTGATTTATTTTATATGTCAGTCAAAGTTTCATTTATGTGGCGGCTTCAACCTCTGTCATGAATTGTTATTTGGTTCGCTATCATGGTCATGTTTCTAATGCATGTGTATATATTGGTCTCTTATACGGGGTTGCGCTCCTTTCTTTCGGTTTGGGTATAGTGTGGCTTTTTCTCTTTTAATGTGAAGTGGGTCTTTCCTTTAATATATTCAGAAGTGCATGTGAGATTGTAACTTGATAGTATTCTGTTACCATTGTTGAACTTATCATTATCTCATCCTTGCTTTATATTGATCCCATCCTTGCTTTATATTGTAACTTATCTACGTAAGGTACCATATTGTTTAATTTTCATTTTATCCCTTCTAATTCTCGTTCACATGCCTCATGTATTGTTTATTATTATTATTATCTTTATTTTGTTTCTAGTTCATATAATATATTACTATATTTTATTTTTATATTTATTCACATAATGTTTTATATCACTCTAATTTTAAAGTTGTCGTATGAGATTATTAATATCTTTGAACACTTAAAGAATAACTAATAGAAGCTGCGTGAAATCTTTAGTCTCTTTAGATCTTGAAGGTTAATATCAGTTTACAAAAATACAAAAAAAAAAATGAAATGATTCTAAAAATAAAAAATGTGGCTTGCTTTGCCATTATTTGTAATTTTTTTAAAAACAAAATTCAAAAGTACTACCCTTATATAACCTTGTCTCTTTTAAATTGAAATAAAGAAATCATTATTTCAAAACCCCAACAACGAAAAAACATAAAATCAAAAATCTCAAAAATACTTTTTCTTGACAACTTTTATTCCTCCTTTCAAATCAAAATAAATCATGTTATTTCCAAAAATCCTAAAAAAGATGTTTCTTTTAATAACTTCATTCCTCCTTTTAAATGAAAATAAAATTCTATCTTCAAAGATCCAAAAGACACGAATTCAATGCTATAAAAATCCTTCCCTATCATAATTTCATTTAAATTTCAATGTTAAAAATGAATTAAAAAATCCAAAAAAATTTAAAAAGAAAACAAAAGAGCAAGAAAATGAGATTATGCGAATTTCACAAATTAAAACCTATCAATCAAGTCTCAAAACTATTTTGTCCACAAAAGCCAATTTAAATTCATCAATTTGGTTCTTTCAAAAGCAGATAAATAAAAACCAAAAACCATTTTTTTATTCTAGATTACTGTGTGAAAATGTCAATCTCCTCAAGTACTCAAGAACTAACTAGTAGAGGTCACGTAAGATCTTAAATCGCCTCAGGTCTAGAAAGTTAATATAAATTTTCAAAATATTAGAATAAAAAGAAAAAAGAGTTTATATTGCCTGCTATTAAAAATCCCAAAAATACTTTTTTAGCATAACCTCATTTTCAAAAAAAGAAATTAATAAAAATCTAGAAATGCAAAAATTTTTGAAAAGAGAAAATGGACGAAACAAGGAAGTGGTATTAAATCAATTTCGTAAATTAAAATACACCAACCAAACTTAAACTCATTTTGTTTACGAAAAACAGATTAATCTCACCCATCTTGTTCTGTTCATGAAAAAATAAAAGCCACCAGCCAACAAACACACATTTTTGGTTGAACTACATGGATTTTGATCTTTATCACATGGTATGTAGGTTATAGGCTTTTATCTTAGATCAAGTCTGTCGTTTGTAAATATCTATTTGTTTGCTTTCATTATTATTATTTTTGTCTTCTTTGTTTAACAAGCATGCATGTTAATAAAGGGTAATTGAGATAAATTTAAGTCCATATTCTATTTCATTTGACTTGTTTAAGGCAACCATTCTTATAAACGAGTGTTGTGGGGTGCCTAACACCTTCCCCACACTAAAATAGACTCTCGAACTCATATCTAATTTCGCAAATTGCTTCGCCTTTTCTTTTTGTTTTAAATTGGTTTTCCAAAGTTTTCTATTAAAAATTTTGGTGGCAACTCCAATAAATTGATTTGCAAGATTTATTTTGAGAATCAATCCTAATCTCTCTTTGTCAGAAGTTTCATCGAAAGGTCGGTTACGACATGTTTCCTCTCTTGCAAAAAGAAATGATTCCACCAAGATTTGTTTTAGAATTTTCCTCTTCTTTTAATTTCTTTCTCTGCTATGACAGCATATAATTCCACTTCAGATGGTTGGAAAAAGGATTATATGAAAGGAGGTTATGTCAATGTCACCCCCAAGATCAGAATTTAAGATAAAAGCCACATAAAGCATTTTGTCCCCTGATTAAAAATTCCAACTTCTGGTATTGTGCCCCTTGATTAAAAGTTGTGTCACTATGTATTATTATTGAATTATTCTCATTAGCTTCTGCATGCCCTCGTTGCTCTCACTGGACATTCTAAAAATATATATTTTAAAATTATCCCATAATTTGGCATATTCAAAGTGGAAATATTAGATAGGATCTATCATGTAAAAGCTAGAACTGTTATCCCTTCGTACACCATTCACTGATTATATATTCGTTTTGGTTTATTTTGCCATGTGATTTAGAGGATTATTGCATAAGAGCTATAATACATGTACTCCGTATTCTATATGAAGATCATTATTAGAATTTCTTTTATATAATGAAATGCAGTTTTACGTTACATAGAAATTTAAAGAGTCTTGTATATTTACTTTTCCGTCTTTATTATATGAGCGTCAGTAATGTATTGAAAGATGAATAAAAAAGAATGCCAAATGAATCAATCGTTTAGCCATGGATTCATCATTCTTACTAAAGCCTTTGGTGATAGTAAAACATCTATGGATAAAGGCTTTAGTGATTGGAAAGCATCCATGGATAAATATTTTGGTGACACTAAAATCTCCTTTGGTAAAAGTTTTCTAAATTTGTCATTACAAGTTTAGTGACAGCAAAGTATATGTGGGTAAAGATTTTAGGGATAGTAAAACGTCCGTCGGTTAAAGATTTATTGAAATCTCATATTATGGTATAGTGACAATCAAGTGTTTGTGGGTGCAAGTTTTAATGTTATATTCACAACTTTTGAAATTGCTGGTAAAGATTATGATGAGAATAAAAAATTGTAAGTAAAAGCAAAGCAAATATGACAAATTTGGACTGTAGTATAGGTCTATTGAACCTATACTCATGCTTTTACACTTTTTATCCTCGAAAATTGTCTACAGGTATATGACTGTTTTTTTTTGGTAGGGAACAATAGTATTGATGAAAGAAGATGATGATCATGACGATAGCGGACAAGTGGCATTCGATGGTGGCAAATGATAGGTTAGAGTGGGGATGGTCCCAATAGGGCCGTGTGAGAGCTACCGTTGACAAACTCGCGGCAAAGGGTAGTGCATGTGGATGGAAGCATATGAAACAACGAAGGTAACAACGGTTGCATGAAAGTGCTTGTAGTGACTGTTGCTGTGGTAAGGTCGGACGACTTTTTAAAAATATCTGATGCTTTATGCGTGAAAGAATATGTAATCGGGATTTCTAATTTGTGCAGATTTTTGATATTGGATCATTGAAGACCACATGTAATTATTATGGTTTTTGATGATTCAAAGTTCAAACTATGCACAGCACTGTTGTGCATAATAGATAATCCGAATTGAAGAATGAGTGTATCCTTTTTATCAAAATGGCACAACCTCTCTTTATATCAGGAGTTTGTCTTATATATATATATATATATCTCTCTCTCTCTCTCTCTCTCTCTCTCTCTCTCTCTATATATCTATCTATATGTTTTAATATATATTTCCTACACTTTTTTTTTTGACATTTTTAAGTACTTGAAAGATGATGAAAATAAATAAAACTTTTTAAGAGAAAAAATTATACTTTCAGTTTATATAGTTTCACATATTTTTAAATTTTGTTTTTCATGCAATTTATAAATGTTTACTGTAAAAACTCTATTAAATTTTATTGGTATAACAAACTACATATATCTTGACAGTATGTACAATTTATATTGATTTGAAGAGATAACAATAGATAATTGAATGAAATTAACTTACATATATAACAAAATATTAATAAAAAATACAATCACAGAGAGTCATAGACTATATTAAAAAGTATTTAAATTCTAAGGACTTAATTACAAATTTTTAAATTATAAAGACTAAATTAAAAGTTAAGTAAAATTAAAAGGACCATAAGTATATTTTTATACTTTTTTTTAGTACAATATGATTAGATCTGATCATCCTTTAAAAAGCTTGCCGAGCCTGGCCCGATCTGCTGTCAAAATGGGTAAACTTAGTCAACAAAAGTCTAGCCTGAATTTGGGTCCAAATTTAAAAGTCCAAAGAGGAAACGGGCTTAGCCTTAGGCTTTTTTTGAAGCGCGACCTGGCTCAGAGAGATAGATATATATATATATATATATATTTATTTATATTTATATTTATATTTATATTTATATTACATATATGAAGCATCAGGTCAGGGAGGGTCTAGAATACATATTTATTTTGGTGGATATATATGTTTAGTGTCTCAATAATATAAAAAAGACAACCCCATTGCAAATCAATTAAAGCTTTGATACCCAAATTATAAGCCATAAGTTGGTTAAGCAATATTGCTTTGTTAAGAAAAGAATAATTGATCATAATTATAACTACATTTCATGCTTAGGAGTCACTATGCTTTATTTTTAGTGTAATAAATATTATAAAAAATTTATAGCACTTTTTTATATCCAAAAATATTACAAATAATATATTATTAAAAAATTTATTTAGGTTAGGTTGACTTTTGGGCTTTTCAATGGGCCCAGGTTGGGCCTAAAAATTATAAAAAAATAGGCCCAATCCTGAGCCTGGGCTTACAAAAAAAATAGGCCCGAAGGTAAGCCCGACTCTCTTTTTATAAACTTGACCAGTGATCAGATTTATATGATGTATACAGATATAATATAATTGATATTTTAATGAAAATTCTAAAATTCATTAGTTTTAAGTCGAGGAGTATGTGACACTCAAATCTTGATTGATACAATGACTAGACTAATTGTTAATTTAATTTAATTTTTTAAAATTCATATAAGGATGATTTAGTTTTTAAAAATAATAAGGTATATTTAGTGCTATTAGCATTTTTTTAATTATTAAAAAATATATCTTTTTTAGATGTTAGCTTATACACTTTGCTTATTTTCAACAACTAAAGGTAAATAATTATTTGTCAACGCCCAGTATAGTTAAAGCTTTGCACTTGCTAATAGATATCACTTATCATCGAGGACCAAATAAATGGGAAAATAAAGTTTTGGGCTTCAAGAAAAACAAAAATCAGGTAGTAATGATACTGTAAATTTTATTATGGAAAAAGTACATTTTATTCTTTAAAACAAATACCTAATCACGAAATAGGTATATAGCTTTTAAAAGATAATAAAATAATGAAAGGCTTTCGAATGTTAAAACCTTAACATTACTTTAGAGAAATGTTTTTGTTATATTATACAGTCTAATAAATATTTCGTGACCGGTGTAGATGAAGAAGACAACCCCGGCTTGCAAGCCTAAACATACAACTTTATCCTTATATATTAAGATTAAAGTATAAAAGATTCACATTTGGAACTTCCCAATTAACAAACATAAGTAACAAGGATAATCTTTGGCTTAGGTTTTGTTGAAATTTCTGTAGTCTCCCCTGGACCTCCCAAAAATTTTACAAGTACTTGTTAGCCCAAACTAGACAAATAAAGAGAACTCAACTCTTAATATAACAAAAATAACCAATTCAAACAATAAAATATGGGGTAGGCAACTTGCTTGTGGTCAATTGGGCATATCCACAATATAAATACAATTTCAATTTCCTAAACAACTAATACAAAAGTACCAAAATTGAGAGATCACAGCCCTCACAAAACTAGGTAAAGCTCACCATGAATTTCAAAGCTTAATCCTCACGTCCTAAGGCCTGCTATGGCTGACTATCAGAAATAAGGAAAGTAAACAGGTAGCATTCCAGAAAAACATAATAAAGTAATTATACAACAAAAATAAAGTGTTAAACAGAACTCTTTCGCAATGAACCTAGTGAAATAAATTATCCCGATCAAGACTTACAAACAGTATATGTGAGCATTTAGCATCATGGGATACTACAAACTATTAACTATGCAAGAATCTTACTAAATCACATTTAAAACTGTGCTTTTAATATGAAAAACAGTTGGCATGGAACAATACTTCAGTGATGGACTCTCAAGCCTTAGATTATCATTATCTATCGAGGCATACAATCCTTAAGGAAAAATCACTATGGTCGAGAGCACACAACCTTGAGGGTAATCACTATCGGTCAAGGGCACACAACCCTCGGGATAAGCTAGCCAAATGGTTATGAGTCCTAAGCTCATGGTACATTATCCCTTCATCCATGTACGAAGGTTGTCACACGGAGCTAGCATTTTCTATTACCTTGCTAGCTGGGTGTTTCTAAGGTGCACTAAGGCTAACAGGTCTATTATTAGCTACCATTATCCTATTTTAGTCCTCTCTAAAGTAGAGATATCTATCATGCATGGGTCTTTCTCTATCAAATATTATCACTGCCATTACATTAATATTGGTGTTCCAATTTTAACAATGAAGGTTTCTCCTTTCATGATTACTCAACCTGATGCATAGTTACATTCAGTTAGGGAAAATGAACTATAGTTCTTTATAAACAATTTCTTTGAAAATGCGAATATCTTATAAGTAGAATTGAATATTTCAAGCAAATTAACACCAACAAGGATTTTAAGAGAAATATACCATTAACTTATCTAATATAGTTGGAAATGCTAACTGCTCACATGGTTGGTAGGTAATTCTAGCCATTCCTAGCTTCTCTCCTAACTAATGGGGAAGTACTTTTAAAGTGAATTCCTATAACATAGAAATGCAAGGTACTTTTCAATTTGTACGGTAAATCATCAAGTGTTATAGCCAAATTCAATATCCTCCCTATTAGTCGAGCCAAAGGCAATTGATTAGCTCACTTAAAGGAATACTTTAAAGATCCATTTTGGTTATCTTATAGACTTGGGGTATTAAACAACAAGGTTGATTTTACTTCCATTAAATCATTCCTTCATGTACTAGTTTCTTTAACTAACACCTTCACTAACACCAATGATAAACAAGATCTGAATCTTTCACTACTCGCTTTATAATTTCTCTAATTTACCTATAGCAAGATCAAGTAATGCATACCCACCTATACATACCACTTTACAAGCCCAAATAAAGGGTCCTCCACTTTTCTCATCATTATTGCTACAATGCTTAATTTAATAAATTGAAAGAGCATTAATCCCATTATCTAACTTAAGTAATGCATACCCACCTATACATACCACTTTACAAGCGCAAATAAAGGGTCCTCCACTTTTCTCATCATTATTGCTACAATGCTTAATTTAATAAATTGAAAGAGCATTAATCCCATTATCTAACTTCCTTCCACATTTCATTATTTTTTGTCCTCTATAATCAATGCCATAACACACTTTTCCCCATTCCACACTTACTCTTCATGACCATACATCACTATATATGTATATATATAAAGCATATAAGGATTTATTTTCATGCCTAAATTGAATTTTCTAATTACAAATTAACTCATTTAAACCCCTATCATATCTTAACTCAATTTCTTCATGCATTCCAAGTGACTTAAAGATTTGGAAGCAATGAAATTTCATCATAAAAAGACTTACCTTAACAATTCAACTCCTACAAACTAGCTTCCTTCCTTACTTAAGTCAAGTGCAAGCCATATTCAAGTAGGAATTTTGAATTTGCCCCAAACCAGACCATAAATACACTGCCAATTCAAACTTTAGAAATTGTAACCCAAAAACATAACGTTAAACTCACAATTCAAAAGGAAAAGGTTGAATATCTCAAAAACAACTAGAACCCTAATAAAATTTGTTGGATTTTTGACCTAATCAGGCTTAAACCACCCTCTAAACAAAACCCTATGTCGAACAAGGAAAGGAGAGAATCTTAAACAGAAAATGGACAAATTTTGGCCTGGACCTTGCCAGAAAATAGTCGTGGCAATGATAGACTGTAGTGTGACGTGATTGGATGAGGAAACGAAGGAGGCTATATGATATAGGACAACCAGTGAGAGAAAGGAAGATTAAGGAGAAATGGGATAGAAGTTGAGAAGAAGAGAGGAAATCGAGAGAATTATGTTAACTCAGTAATATATTCAATCAAAATAATTAGCTTAACAACTTAATAATCAAGGCTTTTTAAAGAGAGCCCTCTCACAAAACTAAAATAAGAAAATATGAAATCTTAATAAATAGATAAGCATATTCTAACAAAATATTTAAATGTGAAATAATTCAAATTCCTAGGTTTTATCCTAACTAACTAATTTTAAATAGATATTAAATCTCTATGCTTATCCTTAATATTTGAATTACGAAATATTAATTAAATGAAAAGCCTAATAAAATCTAATTTATTTCTTACGCCTAACATATGTCTTTAGTTTCCCCATAATTTCCCTTACTGTGGGAAGACTTTCCATTTGAGAGTAAAATTGTTGATAAGACTCTAATAAGATTCGAACCAAGCACAAAAAATCCTTTTTATTAATCCAAGTAGCATTTGAATTTGAATGACCCTTCCAACGAACAAGGTAGCAATGAAGTATATCCTTAGATAAAAGAATAGCTTGGTTATCTAAAATTGTTTCAAGGGTCTCAATGGGTTACAAGACTATGGTAAGAGAAGATATGAGAGTAGGTTAAACTTGGGTACCTGAAGAACGATCAGAAATCAAAGGGGGAGGCTCGAAAGCACCTCGGTAAGGAAATAAATCCTTAACATTGAAAACTAGACTAATGGTCATATGGTGAAACTACTCTAATAAGTATGCATTAGATCTGAGTTTCTTAGAAATATAGAAAGAACTAGAGGCTAGGCATGCAAATTTTTTAATGAATTTTTAGGTTAACACTCCAGACATTTGTAGGCTATAACATAGTCACCCTCATTAAAGTTTTGAAAGCATCAGTGAACATTAGCTAACAACTTATACTGTTCATTGCTTAATTCAAGCTTATGCCTAATCTCAACATGTAATTTATGAAGGTGTTGAGCAAATGATTATGCAAACTCAAAGAATTAAGATGTGAATAGGATGTGCACAAGGTCAATAGGTTGGAAAGGGTGAAAGCCATAGACAATCTAAAGGCACTTTTTCTTGTAGACTTATTAACCGAATTGTTGTATGAAAACTTAGCTATTGGTAAAACTAAGTCCCAATTCCTAGGTGTATCTCCACTAGACTCTGAAGAAAATCTCCCAAGCAATGGTTTGTAACTTCAGTTTGCCCATCTATTTAAGGGTGAAAGGTTAAAGAGAGTTTTAATTAGGTATCAAAGAATTTCCATATGGTTTTCCAGAAATAACTAACAAATTTGACATCTTTATCAAACACAATAGAAGTAGGTAACCTATGCAAATGCATAATCTCCTGAAAGCATAACATGGCTAAATGAGAAGCATCAGTTGTCTTGCTACACAAAACAAAATGTACCATTTTAGAGAACCTATTCACAACAACTATGATAGAGTCATATCCTTGTGCCATTTGAGGTAAGCCTAGGGCAAAGTCCATACTAAGGTCTTTTCAAGGTAAATTAGAGATGGGTAAAGGAGTATACAACCCTGTGCATTTTTTCTTCCTTAGAACTTTGACATGTATGACATTAGGAGAGAATTTGAGCAATATCTTGCTTTAAAGAGGGCCAATAAAACTTATCCTTAGTTAAGGTTATGATCTCATCCCTCCCAAAATGACCAGTTAATTCCCCAGTGTGTAATTCCCATATGAGGAAATCTTTAATGGATGTGCAAGGAATGTATAGTTTATTCATACAGAAACAATAACCATCGTTTATAATAAAATTAGCGTAACTATGATGGTTACCTTTACTAACTTCTTGAAAAATAGTGCTAAAGTCTGGACAAGATGCATTCTCATTTCTTAGCCTATCAAATCTTAAAATGTTAACACTCATAGAGTGTAAGAAAGTAAGCATATGACTTAAGCCATCAGTGACCTTATTCTCTACCCCATAACGATTTTTTACAACTAACGTAAACCCTTGAAGAAACTCTTTGGAAGTGGAGGAATTTAAGGGCATAGTGGTTGAATTCATGGGAGAAAAGATAAAATTTCCAATGCTCAAATGCCTTAACAATGGCATTAAACTCCTTATCATATGTGGAGTATTTTCGTTTTACCTCATTGAGTTTTTCATTGAAAAAGGCCATTGGATGGTTTTCCTAACTAAGAATGCCACCTGTCCTTAACCCAGAAGCATCAAAAGTAACCTCAAAAGGCTTAGCAAAGTTAGTTATGCCTAGGTTAGAGGCTTCAAAAAGTTTCTTCTTAGTGGACTCAAAGGCTTAAAAAGTAAAAGGAGTCCAATGAAAATTTTCTTTTATTAGATAGTATTTTATAAGGGCCATGATGACATTAAACTCCCTAATGAAGCGCCTATAAAAGGAAGCTAAACCATGAAAATTATGCACTTCAGAAATGGATTTAGCTTAAGGCCATTCTCTAATAGCCTTGACCTTTTTTGGGTTGGTAGCTAATCCTTGTTTAAAGATAATAAACTTGAGGAAGATGACCTAGTTCCTAAGGAAGGAACATTTGGGGAGATTGAGATGAAAATTTTCGTGTCGAAGGGTGAAGAGGACCTAAAAAAGGTGGTCTAAATGCTCTTTCCTAGACTTACTATATATCAATATGTCATCGAAGTGCATGACGAAGAATTTTCCTATAAAAGATCTAAAGATGTGGGTCATGACTCTCATAAAAGTGCTAAGAGTATTTGATAGGCTAAAGGGCATTACTAGTCACTCATATAACCAATCCTGAGTCTCAAATATGATTTTTCACTCATTTCCAGGTTTAATCCTAATTTGTTGGTAGCTGTTATGAAGATTAATTTTGGAGAACCAATTAGACCCAACTAGTCGGTTCAGTATGTCTTCAAGCCTAGGGATAAGGAACCTATACTTGATAGTGATTTAATAATTGTTTAACTATCCATACACATTCCCAAAATCCTATCCTTTTTGGAAGTTAGAAGGGCTAGCACTACACAAGGACTAAGGCTATGCTGGATGTATACCTTCTATAGTAATCCTTGGAGATGCCTATTTAGCTCTGCCCTATCTTTTGGGTTCATTTTATAATGTGGGAGGTTATGTAGTTGAGAACTCGGGATTAGGATAATATCATATTGAATATCCCTCGTAGGTGGAAATTTTAAAGGGAGTTCGTTAGGGGTAATGTCTTAAAATTCCCTTAAAAATTGGAATATTTCACTAAGCAAATTCTTACTAATAATCGAAGCAATTTTAATGAGAGCCTTATAAGCTAGGGCACATGTCACATCGACTTCTTCACTTTCCTTTTCACATTGCCTATAATTTAAGAGGGGAAAGTTTTAGTTCCTAACCCTTTGACTCTTATGTTTTGTGGTGGTTATGGGCTTAGGCTTAGGTTTGGTAGGTTGTAACAAAATTTTTCTTCCCTTATGGTTGAACACATATATGTTATTCCTACCATAAATAGTGACATTATGGTCATAAAGTCGTGGCCTACCTAGTAAAATATGGGCCACATCCATAGGAAGGACATCATGAAGAACTTCTTTATAGTTACTAAGCTTAAGGAGTATGCAACATTATTGAGTAATAAGTAACAAAGTCTGATATACTTGAGCCATATGAAATAGGTAGGGTATGGCTTTGATTGAAGGCGAAGTTTATCTATTCCTATTGTGGAGACCACATTTTGTGCATTACCTTTATAGGACAGAAAAAATACTTTTCATTACACTAATATATTGATCCTTAGTTAGAGCAATTTACTAGAACCTCTTCCTTAATATTAGAAGGATACTCAACAGGATCTACCATTATGTCCACATCATCTAGGTCATTAGAATCATTAGATTGATGCTCAAGGATCAAAATACTTGTGGGCACCTAAATGCAATATGGCCTTTAGAGAGGCAATGAAAACATTCAAGGGTGGAGCCACTAGACTTGAGCTAGAGCCTATGGATTCACTACCTTTCATGATATTACTCTTAGTAATTTCAGAGGAAGGAAACATAGGGTTAGCTTTAAGTTTCAGGTATTCCTATTGAATGATCACCTTAGGTTGAGCTACAAGTCTATCATGACTTTGCGCTTTAGGAGGAGAAATGTCTAACAGTGGTATACCTAAATAAAGATTCTACTTCAAGAGCTTTATGATAAGCCTTTTCTATAAGGAACTTCAATCTAACCTCTTTTTGGATGTCTGGTTGAAGCCCATTAACAAACCTAGTGATTGTCATCCATGACTCTTCTTGTATGTCATATCTCAAAATAAGATGATCAAAGCGGGCTATGTACTTAGAAACAATCATATTTGCCTAAGGTTAACTAACTGGTTCAATAATTGACTTTGATACTGAGTAGGTAAATATTTTTCTTTTAGTTTCATTTTCATTTCGACCCAGACTTCTATTAAAGGTTGCCCTAGACATTCTAGGTTTCTTTGAACATTTTGCTAGTACCTTTTAGTAGACCTAATAAGTTTCATGTTAGCAAAGTTGACAAACTAAATGTCAGTCATGTCATACCAATCTAAGTAGTCCTAAATAATAGCTAACCAGTCTGAAAAGGCATTAGAGTTTAAGGTTCTGTCATATTCAGGAGCTTCAACTTTAACCTTTCTAGTGTTATCACTAATGTTATAATGGTTATATCTATACCCATCTTGAGAGTGCCTAGGGACCCTTTCATGCCTTATAAGTTGTTCTGCATGGTCTTGGCCTTCCTAAGTGTCATCGACAAACTTAGGTTGTTAAGTGGTTGACCTATGATTGGATCTTTTAACATACCTAGTGTTAGGGTTTAGGAAAGACTGATTCCTATTAGAGTCAATTATAGGAGTCCTAGGATGGTGATGGATTGGTATATTCTCTTCCCTAAAGATTTCGTCTACTCTATCCTAATCATGAGTACTAAAAGTCCTAAGTAAGCCTCTACGTTTTTATTGGTATGCTGTTTATGGTGCAGGTTAATGGAACTTATGATTTCTTCAAGACGATTGTCTAAATATTCCCAAAGGCTATCCCTAAGATTGTCCAGGCCATTTGGTAAGTTTTAGATATTTGGTTCCATGACGATTTTTAAGGTGGTGAATGTATTACTAAGATAAAAGTAGATGCAAAGGTTATACTAAGATCGTTAAGCAATAAATAAAATAAATGGACATTTAGCAGACAAATTAAAGAGAATGATTTTTCTTAGGTTTTTCTTTTATTTCAAATTAGGGTTTGTGCGTTATCCTTACTTATTTTATATTTAGGCTATAGATAATTTTTCTTTCATATTTAACTTTTTTCCTCTTTGTGATTAAATTAAAAATTTTATTTTCCTACATTTTTCTATGTGTGTCCCCATATCAGGCACCTGAAATTTTTATTCTTAATGGCTTTGAATAATTTATAAAAGATAAAATTCCATAAGTGTTACATCTTTAATTTGATGTGTCACCATATCGACAATGTTTCTTTAAAAGAAATTATTGGAGACATCATTTAGATTATTTGGCTTTATTGCAATCTTTGCTTATCTTCTTTTTAGTACATAGTTGCTAAACCCTAAACTTTAAACATATATTCGTAGAAGCATCATATCCAGATAATTGGATAACAGTAATACCAAACAAAAACCTCAAATAAATATTTGACTAGTGCATATGTAATTGGGAAATAAAATAAAAGGAATATTATTGGAAAAATTATCATTACTGACAAAATTTAGTGACAGAACAAAATATGTAACTAGATTTATTAATTAGTGATGACTAATAAAATTGATTCTTTTGAAAAAACATCTTCAAAATTAGTGACGAATAAAAAATTGGTCACTAAATTTTTCACTAAATCGATTATCTAGTGGTAAATGGACTTGACCAATGGGTTGGGCTCATGAAAACTGAGCCTAGCTTTGGTTGACAAATAAAAGAGCTTAACCATTTTTTAATAATTGGGCTTTTATCCTTTTTTTTTTTGGGCTAGGCCTATTGCGCCTGATGGGTTTTTTCAAGTTATAAGCAAGTCTATTTGTTACTTAGAATTTGAGAAAAACTATATGGTTAATGGTTATTATTATTTGTACAGTTGTTTATAAGGAAATTATTAATATAAATTAATTGTTATACTACCATAAATCCTTGGGATGAAAGTCATTGGTTATTATATCTTAACTAAGATATCATGTGACAACAACTTATGATTTTATGTATATTCACCTTGATTGAAAAAGAACTAATCTCACTGATAAACTTATATTTTACATCTTTTAAATATGATAGTTTTATTTTTAATATCTTATATCATAAGTTACATTCTTTTTTAATAACCAAATAAAATTATCTTTAAATAATAAATTTTTTTATAAAAAAAATTGATTTGGGCTTTAAAAAATGCTTAATCTTAATCTATTTTACAAAACAAACATTTTTTATTCGGACTTTATTTTTTGAGCCAGACTTATGGGGCTTGTCATAACTAACATCCCGGCACAAAAGTGAAAAAAGAGAGTAAATCAATTCCTAAAACAAATTTTTGAAAATCAATTCACTAGAGTTGCTATCAAAATTTTTAAAGGAAAACTTTGGAAAACTAATTTAAAATAAAAAGAAAAGGCAAGGTGGTATGCGGAAACAAAAATGGGGTTAAGAGTTTATTTGAGCGTGGGAAAGGTGTTAGACACCTCATAACACCTGTCCATAAGGATGGTTACCCTAAACTAGTCAAGTGAAATTAATGTGATATGAATTTAAATTTATTTCAATTACCCTTACTAACATGCACGCACAATAAACAGAGATGACAAAAACAACAACAATGAAAACAAACAAATGGATATTTACAAAGGGCAGACTTGACCTAGAATGAGAGCTTAGGGCCTACGTACCTAGCAACAGTGATCAAAGTCCACGTAATTCGACCAACATATGTGGTGATTGGTTGGTGATTTTAACGTTTTGAGAAAAGGGTAGGAGTGTTGAGATTAAACAAATTTTTTGGTAAATAAAACGAGATTGAAATTTGGTTTATGTGTTTTAATTTACGAAACCTGATTGATTTCACACTCTTGCTCTCTTCATTTTCTCTCTTTTTTCTTTTTGTTTATTTTTGAAATTTTAATAATTATTTTGAAATTTAAATGAATTGATAATGGGAAAAGATTTTTGGGATTTTTGGAGTTAGAATTTTATTTTGAAATTGAGGTGAGATTATACTAGAAAAAGATTTTTAGGATTTTTGAATTTATGTTTTTTATGGATTTTTGAAGTAAGAATTTGTTTTGAAATTGAAGTGAAATTATAATGGAAAAATATTTTTTGAATTTATAATTTTTTTGGATTTTTGAAACTAGAATTTATGTTGAAATTGAAGTGAAATTATAATGAAAAAATATTTATTGAATTTTTGCATTTTTGTTTTTCTTGATTTTTGAAGCTAGAATTTATTTTGAAATTAAAGTGAAATGATAATAGAAAAATATTTTTCAAATATTTGAATGTATATTTTTTTATTTTTGAAATAAGAATTTATTTTGAAATTTAAGTGAAATTATAATGGAAAACTATTTTTGGAATTCTTGAATATATGTTTTTTTTTTTGAATTTTTTGAAGTTAGAATTTATTTTGAAATTGAAGTGAGATTGTAATGGAAAATTATTTTTCTGATTTTTGAATTTTTGCTTTTTTTTTTAAATGATATGTTAACTTTCAATGACTAAAGAGATTAAAAATTTTATGCGACCTCTATGAATTAAATTTTTATGTGCCTACGGGGACCAATATCTCCCAAGGCAACTTTAAAAAATTAAAAAAAAGAAGTCAAAAATACACTCCCCACTTAATTTGGTGAGCATCACTATTTAATTCTGACAATCATCATAACTCATGAATAAGGACACTTTCGATATCATGACCTCACATAAATCATCCAAAGAATAAGGAACAAAGGCCACATGTACCCAAAACTACATACTTTTAGGATTTTAAGCAGAATCATCATCCAAATTCTTTTAGATAAATAATCTCTATGTGCTTCTAAAAATTAATTTCAAAAAACATATGCTTCAAACCTTGCCACGTCTGGTGGGGGTGGACCTAACAACATAATAACTTTAAGCCTTGCCTTTTGTTTCTCTTTGTTTTTTATTCTATTTTTCTTTTATTCTCATCATTTGTACACACATGCTTTAATATTCCTTGTATACCCAATGTCACCATATGAGGCCAAGCGAAATATATAGAAACACATAACCAATTCACTGTCATTAGAGATTCCTTAAGCATCTAAACATGTGATGTTTCTATAGGACCTTGAACCAAGTGGCAAGCTATTGAAGCTTTAAAGGAAAACCTAAACTTTGCATGCTTAGTGAACTCATCTACGGTGAAATCAGAGATGAAGAATTTACCTTCACGTAGCTCTGCCCTTCAAGCTCCTTTCACTTTGCTATTCAACCACCAGCTCTTCTCTACTCTCTTCCTCTTATAATCTTGCATGTTCTTTTTCGCCTCTTAAGGTTTAGTTCTCATTCTTTAGTACTCCATTTACTATTTTGTTTCCTTCCGTGCTCTTCTCTCTTGCTTGGCCTTCCTTGTTCCCATTCCTCTGATCTTCTTGTGCAAAACAGGGGGCGCAACCCTAAACCTTTTCTCTACTTCTTCCTCTCGATGCTATCCTCTGCGCTGTCATGTCATACTCTGTTTTGGCACAAGAGAAGGAAAGCACAGCTCCCCCTTTTGTCCTTACCAGCTCCCTCTTATTCTCTCTCGGCCGCTCCTTGTTTTTTCACCTTATGTCTATCCTTCTCCAAGCCCTTTTTATATACTGCCCCTTCTTGCCTTGTGATGTGAGAGCAAAATGTTCCTACCTAGGTAATTTTTAGCTCTCTCACACATTACCTCCTTTTCTTCGAGCTTCTCCTCCTCTATTTTAGATTGTTAAAACATGGGTTCTTTTTATCATTTCTCTGCATAGGAACCATGAAACAGGAGCTTGGCTTTACCCTTCATCCTCCATCACACGCTGTGTGAATGAGTCGCAGTTATGAGCTCACCCTGTAACATCCTGTCCTTTAACTAGGCTTACGTTCTGGCTTATGGCGAAGACCTACAGCACAACTTATCTCAGCCCCCTCCTCTTTGTGCATGAAATATGGATGTTTAGAAACCCCTCCACAAGCTCACGTTTGCTGTCAAGTTGTTTAGTATTCATCCCATTTCTTCCTTCTCAGTCTCTTTTCTCAACATCCCTTCCTATATAGTCTTTCCTTAAATGAGATTAAGTTAAAAAATAGAGGACCATCTTAAGGGAGATCTTGAAAAATAAAGGACTATTTTAAGACTTTTAATTCATGGAGGATCAATGTTGTAACCAATTTTTCGGCAAAAATTTGAAAACAAGAAATTAGGATTGATTTCCAAATAATTCTTGAAAATCAATTTACTGGAGTCGTTACCAAAATTTTTAATGAAAAACCAATTTAAAGTAAAAAGAAAAGGTAAAGTGGCTTGTGAAAACAAATATGGATTCGGGAGCCTATTTGAATGTGGGGAAGGTATTAGGCACCCCACAACACCCGTCCATAAGGGCAGTTACCTTAAACTAGCCAAATGAGATAGAATATGACCTTAAATTTATCTCAGTTATCCTTTTATTGACATGCATGCTTGTTAAAAGAGAAGACAAAAATAACAATAATGAAGGCAAACAAATAGATATTTATGAAGGATAGACTTGACCTAGGATGAAAACCTAGGGCCTACGTACCCTATAATACGGATCAAAGTCCACGTGGTTCATCCTAAGAATACGTGGCAGTTGGTTAGTGACTTTGAATTTTTCAGGAAAGAACATGATGGTTGAAATTGAATAGAATTTCATAAACCAAACGAAACTGAAATTTGGTTAATGTGTTTTAATTTACGAAATTAATTTAATATCACTTCTTGTTCCTTTCATTTTTTCTTTTAATAATTTTTTTTTAAATTTGTGGATTTTATTTTAATTTTGAAAATGAGATTACAGAGAAAAATATTTTTTGGATTTTGAATTACAAATAATAGGAAAAATAAACCTTTTTTTTTGGAATTATTCCACCTTTATATTTGGAAAACAAATATTAACTTTCAAGACTTGATTTAAGATTTCACGTGGCCTCTACTAGTTAGTTCTCAAGTGCTTGAGGAGAATAACAATCTCACGCAATAATCTGAAATGCCGAAGAAATTATTTGGGATTTCTTAGGATTTTTTTATTTTGAAATCATACGTTAACTTTCAAAGTCTAAGAAGATTAATTATCTCATGCAATTTCTGTCTGTTATATTTTAAGTGCCTAGGGAGACAAGAGATCTTACATAGCAACCATGGAAGTCAAATCAAAATCTAATTAAACAAAATAAATATAAAACAAAACAAAACCGAAACAAAATAGATAAATGAATAATTAAATAATTGTAACATTAATTAAATGAATATCAAATAGTAAATAAAGGTAAGAAAGAAAGTTAATAAAAATGCATTGAGTATGTGTAAGTGTGCAGTCTTGTTCAAATAGCTCTTATGGCTACCAATCTTCTTAGAAAGAAGGGGTAAGAATGAAAATATAAATATATATGAAAAAAATCAACGTAACCTACTTTAAGTTGATCATTTGACTTATGATGTTTTCAATCCTTATCTCATGTGACACGAAATTCAACCTCGACATTTGAAAATTTATTTGAAGCCTAAAATTGAGTTGAATTGTGTTGAAAATAACAACACCGCAAACTAACACCACATAACTACCTCTCTTATGCTCTTTACAGTTTTTCAATACTAGCATCTCATTTATACCATGTCAAACTTAATTCTCTTTTCACATTGTGGCATGCAAATTAGTAAACCTAGAGAGATCAAACCATCACATAGGTGCAAACCTACTCAGTAAGCCATTTGAAATCAACATTCCATCATTCCACAAAGTCTGAATGCAACCAAAATGTTTCTTTAAAAATAAATAAATAAATTACTTACATAAAACATGAGCTAAAAACCAAAGTTTCACTTGATTAAAACTTGCACAAAGGATAGAAAAGAAAAACTAAAACCCACAAACCAAAAGCAACAGGAGGGGAAGGAAAGAAGGAAAACACAAAGTCAGTCCAAAGGTCATTTGATTTCAACTCCATCTCACATAACCAACCATAGAGTTTATTAGCATTTAAGCTCATTTTTTATCATAACAAGGAAATGCACAACACCCAGCGAAATCATTTAAATTGAATATAGTAAGTTACCTTCGAGCCACTCAACCTTCAGCCCCGTTCTACAACATGGATTATATACAACCCTTTGCATTGCTCTTTTTCGCACATGTTCGTTCCATTCACTGTCCTTCTTTACATTACACAATCACTGTTTTACCAAACCTAGAACAGGGAAAGTTGGCTCCCTCAGAGCTCTTCTTCCTTTCCTGATTTTCTCTCAGTCGTAGCCCACTCTCCTGAACCTCTTCTTCCCTGCTTTGGACTGCTAAAATAAGGGCATGTACAGGGGACTCCTTTTTACCTCTCTATCTTAGCTCGCTCTCTTTCTTGCTCATCCTTCTTCTCTCCTCAAAGCTCTTTCTATTTCTTCCTCCTTATTTGGCTGTTCAGAAAGCACTTTGAAGCTCTATTTCATGGGAACGAAGTAGAAGGCTTGTCCTCCTATACTCTTTGGTTATGTGTCTTAATTTTGGTTTTTGTTCAGTTTCAGCAATCTTTTCCTTTGTCTTTGACCTTCACAATAGGGTCATTTCGTCCCTGTCTTATTCACTCCTGCATGTCGTGTACACTGCGACTACTTGAAGGAAGTGAACCCATGAGCCTTTTGACCTTTTTTCAGTGCAGCTGCTTCTTCTTCTATGTTTTTGAACATTCAAGCTGAGGTTCCCCAATAGAACCACTTGATGCTCTTTTATACTTTCTTTCTTGAGTCGCACTTCATATAGGTTCTCTGAGGGTCTCTATTTGTCCCTGTCCTAGACTACAAGTTTAAAATATAATGCTTCTCTCATATCTTCCTCCTTCCTCTAGCTCTTACAGCCTTTCACTATCTTTCTTCTCTCCCTTTGGCTTCCTCAGAACTCTTTGTTTGCTGCCTCTCTTTCATTCTCTTTTTCTTTTTTACCGACCTCGTATTCTCAGACTGTTAATAAAAATCCTTTCTTCTCTGGTGGTCTCTTTTTTTTCCTCCTTCTTCCTCTTGGTCTCTCAACGTGGGAGTTTCTTGTTCTCTCTTTCTCTCAGCTTCTCTTTCTTTTTTCTCCTTTACAATGCTCTGCCCACTGCTTACTTGAACAGGGATGAACATAACACTCCTTTTCGCTGCCCACACAATCTCTTTTCTAGCCCTCTCCTTCTCAGGGTCTCGCTCTCTCTCCCACTGAACCTCTCTCGAGCTCAACTCCTTCCCCTAATTTTTCTTCAGTGTCTCTTTGCCTCCTTTATTGGTCTCTACTTTTAGGGTGCTAGCATAGTGAAGCCTCCCTTCTGTACTTTTCCCTCATTCTCCTTTCTCTTTCTCCTTGCACCTCTGTTGGTCTCTGCTTTTTAAGGTGCAAGAATTATAAAGCTTCCCTTCTGCACTCTTCCCTTGGTTTCCCTTAGCTCTTCTTCCAGCTTACATCCTTTTCCTCTTCCCTGAGCATCCTAGTGACAATGACAGGAGGGAAATGGTCAACAGCCTTGAAGTATGATGGCCATTTGATCTTCCTTCCTAACTCTGTGCGTCTCAGCGTGTCTTCATTAGTGTAACTTGTCTTTTCCCTTCTCCATATGTACTGCTAATGGGGAGTATACGTGCAGGCTACTTTCTTTCCATTAGAGCTTCCCAAATCTTAGTTTGATTTCCCTATTTTGCTAGCTCTGCATTCTCTTTTCGCTTTTCATCTTGAGCTTGCCCTTTTTTCACAGCCTCCTCCTTTTTTTTTTTTTTAAATGTTATGTCTTTGATATTATTGATTTTGTATTTTTTTTTTCATATTTTTTGACTTTTGTATTTTTTTACCTTATTTTTGATGTTTTATTTTGTTTTTTCATAATTTTTTTCACATTTTTTTATTTTTTATTTTGTTTTATATTATTTGATTTTTATTTTGTAACACACCCATTTTATATTTACTTAATCAATGAATTAATTAGTTAATTATTAATTTTTTATTCGTATTCTATTTTGAGATGAGATGTTCACAATCAAAATAAGACTACATTCAAAAGTGGAAGAACTTGAGACTTTCAATTTATAAAAGACTGAAATGAGATTGAATTCAAATGTTGTGGACCAAATAATATGTTTTTCAAAATAAAATATACAACTAGTGCAGATATATTGGAGAAATAAAAGAAAAGGAATCTTCTTCAATTTTATTTAAATGCTAATATTTGACTAGTGCATATAGATATATATATATAGATATATATATATATATATATATATATATATATATATAAATTAAAAGTAAAGGAATCTTTGAAAGAGATAATATGAAATTTGCATTAATATCATATTTGCCCAAAAATGTTGGGTTGATCGTTAAATCATATTTTAGTATGGAGTTTGCATAAAACTTAGATTTGCCCAATGAATCGAGCAGAGAAGAATGTTGAGAGAGGGAAAGTGAAGAGTAAAAAATGTCCAAATTGATGCTTCTGTATAGTTTCAGGAGAAAGATATATCTTTTAATCACTTTATTTAAACTTTAGACTTTGATTGTGGAAGAGTAGAGACATTCCAACTATTAAATTTTTGTAAATCTTAATTAAAATATACCATTCAAAAAATCAAATAGCAAAGCATAAAAAGCACTCCAAGGGAAAGAAGGTAAATATGGGATACCACTCAAGGCTTGCCTTTTCTAATTGACTATAAAACAAAAACCAAAAAAAGAAAAATTGCCTTTTCTAGCACTCGCTAATATTAATTGCTTTTGGACATCAATTTTAGATGTTTGGAAAAAGAAAAACAATCTTACACATCAAAACAGACGCCAAATATATTTGACTCAACCTAAAGAAAAGGGTGAAGTATAAGAAAAATGATGTTATGTTTTTGGGAATATCATTTTTTTATATTTATGATATAACTAACCATTATATATTATTAAATATAATATAATATTGTATTATTTTAATATAGTATTATTATGACCATGATTGTCAATTATAGCACATAAAATTTTTTAATAATATATCATTTTATAGGCAAAAATATAATTTTGATCCCAAAACTTCACCTCAAGTTTTAATTTCATCTCTTAACTTCATTTAGTACCAATTTATTTTCTTATTTTTATTTTAAGTTTCATTTTCATTTTCATCATTTACTTCATTTAGTTATAATTTGACTCTTGGACTTTATTTTATGTTTTGTTTTTATCCTTTAATTTCATTTGCTTCTAATGTGATTTCTTAAATTTACTTCAAGTCTCATTTTTATTCTTTAATTTTATTTTATTTTTGTAAATTTAGCACTAATAAGCTATTCACATATTTTTGCCTCCTTTCATTTTTTTAAAAAACTTTTCATTTATCTATTGATTTCATTAAGCCATATGAAATGTAGTAATTTATATTTGGATATTCAATTCTATATTTTATTTCTCCACAAATTAAATTTATTGATGTGTGGTAGCTGAATTTATTTTCCGTTTTGCTTTTCTTCAGTTTGGGTAACTAGCCCAATTTGTTTTTTGATAGTTGTAACTGTTAATCTATTCAAAGCTTAAATATTTAAAACTTTTAATTTTGGTGGTTTTGGAAAAAAAATGAAATATTTGAGTAGATTTTGTAAAGAGCCAAACTAGAATAAAATAATATTAAGAAACGAAAGTGATATATGAGATAAAATTGAGGAATTAAATTGAAATGACAAAAGTGAAATTTGAAATAAAACTAAAGGACAAAATGGTAACCAAATAAAGTTAAGGGACAAAAGTAAAAATAAAGTTAAATGACCAAATTAGAACTAAGAAAAATTAAGGGATGAAATGAAATCTTAATTAAGATTAAGGGATTAAAAATATATTTTTGACTATTTTATATTCAATATTTAATTGCCTTCATTTATCTCAGCAAAAAGTCAGATCCCGTGAAAAACCAGCAACAGAAATCCACAATCATATATTCAACTTAGCTTACTTATCTTATTAAGAATTTTCCATGATATTATATATCACTTAGCTAACTGTTTTTTATTAGAAATGAAGTTCAATTAACATTATCTAATTGATTTGATTAGAAATGAGTTCTTTACCCTTCTTATTAGAAACAACTTGTAATTGATTTGACGTATTAAGCCGGTAAAAAACATATTGCTATTTTCGCATGATAAGTTCTGCACCATGATTTGCTTTTTGGACTATATATACTAGTTTTCTCATTTATAGTTACGCTGAAGGGGTTTTGTTGGATTTGTACTTTATCTATTATATATAGAGAAAAGAATTTTGAGGACATGGAATTAATAAAATATATATTTTTTATAATGCTAACATAAAAATGAAAGAAATAATTTTTGCACGTGACTGAGAGATAATTAAACCATACCAGTATAACAAAAAACATACTTACCTTGAAAAGATCACGAAAAAGTCATATCAAGGAAATGAAAATTAACAGAAACAAGCAGAGACTATAACTTGCAAGAATTCCATTTGTAGAGAGGGAGAGGGAGAGAGTCCCACGGAGTCGTCAGCAATGTGATAGGAACACTACTGAACCATAATTGGGTTACAAGATAAGATCATTATTCAATAAATTTGTGATTAATTTAATCTATCATATATTATCCCAATTAACAAATCTTTCATGGTATAGGGTAAGGATCAGGTACAGGAATTATAGTAATAATCAAAATGAATGCTAATTTACATTAAATTAATTACAAGCACCTAAATATTCAAGTATTCTTTCCAACACAGCTGCCTTTATTTAAATTTTTATAATATATATGTTTAAATATAAACATATTTAAAATATATAACTATATATTTTATTCTTGATGGAATCTTCGAGTTAAATATTAGAAGAGCATGGATCCTTACTTCTGCAGGACAGGATCTTGTGCCTCTTTAGAGGCAAAATGTGGTCAATCAGGCTGCGTTTTGTCTTTCTTTTTAATTATTTTTTAAAATAAATTATTATTAAATATTATTAAAAAAATTGTAAAATTTTATTTATATACAATAATAATTTTTTAAAATAAAAAAAAAACCCATTCCTGTTCTGCATGAACAGGAGAGGATCTCCTCTTATATCGTAATAGTGATCCCTAAACCTAAGCTAAAGCCTAAGCCTTGAATGGAGAGAAAACATTGGACCGACAAAAAAAAGAAAAAAAGACCAATAATAGATATTAATATACTTATATGGTGTTACAATATGAATCAATGATTCACACTTTTTTTTAAGTAATTTAATTAAAACTAACTCTATAATTACATTAGTATATTATTATCTACTAAGATTTTTAAAAAGAAGTTAGGCACGTGAAGGAGGCAGTACATAGTGGGTTGGTTAGAGGGGCCGATTAAAAAATAGCCAAATGACAAAAACTAAGCTTAGTCTATACTCTCTGCAATACATTTTAGCACTAGCAAAAGGATTCCGTTACTCAGATCAAGTCAAGCACAGCAGAAAAGAGATATCCCCACTACCAATTTGCCCAAGAGCCCTTCAATGGCGCTGATCAGCGCTTCTGGTGCTTCCACTAGTTCGACCTCACCGATGAACTATCACATTTTCATGAGCTTCAGAGGGACAGACACTCGCAAAAGTTTCACTGACCACTTATACTCTGCGTTGCTGCGGAAAGGAATTGTGACTTTCAGGGATGACGAAGGCCTTGAGAGAGGACAATTTATTTCGGAGAAGCTCTTCAAAGCTATCAAGGAATCTCTGTTTGCGATTATCGTCCTCTCCGAGAACTATACCTCTTCTCCATGGTTTTTGGATGAATTGCAGAAGATTGTGGAATCCAAAAAAAACTTAGGCCAAACAGTTTTCCCAGTTTTTTACAATGTAGATCCATCTGACATTCGACACCAGAAAGGAAATGTTGGAACAGCTTTTGAGAAACATAAAGGAAGATTTACAGAGGACAAGGTGCGAAGATGCAGCGAAGCCTTAACTGAAGTTGCCTACTTGAGTGGTTGGGACACAAGAGATAAGTAAGTTTGTCAGTCCCTAATCATTTTTCTTTTGTTTTCTCCAATAATTCAGTATAAATTTCCACTCAATACGGAAAATTGACGAGTAGGGACAAGAATTAAGCAGAATTTTTCGAAGGTTACTAATAGATTTTTTTTTTTTTACTAAAAAGCCTAATACATGAATATTTTTTATATGCTAGCCAATATTATTGATTCTCGTAAATCAAGTTTATGTAATAATATTTTTAATAATATTGTATTTTAATTCAATGATTTTATTTATTTTTGTCTTTATTTGTATTACTAATTGAAATGCATTAATTTCTATATTGCCTTCATAGAAATTACATTTTAGGGCTGTAAAATTTTCATTGGACTTAGAGACCCAACTCGATTACATTAGGGCTATTTCTTTTGGCCCGTGGTTTGGCCGGGTCTAATTCCTTTTTTTATTTTTACCTCATCATACACACACAAACTAAATATGTCACATTGAGTTTATACATAATATGTCTCATTCATTTTATTAAGAGGATTGCCACAAGTCCTGATGTAGGAAATAAAACAAGGAACATATGTTATTTTATTTTTCAAACGACACATATTGTGGAGAAAGTTTACTATTGGCCGAAAGTGAGTTAGAGGAAAATTTTTTGCAATGTATCTGAAATCAAATATCAGAGAAGCAAGTATACTCTTTTAAAATAAGAATAATATCAGTTGTAATTTAACCTAATTTCGAAATATATTAATTTAATTTACTCTTCAAACTTTTAAAGATTATCTATAGACCATAATAACTTAGTAAACAGTGGAGCTGTCAATTATTATAGTTGTACATTTGAGTAATTATATTGGTTATTAATTATAATTAGAACTGCGTCAAAAAAGAATATTGTGATTACACTTTTCAGAATTTTGCTCTCTGGTTCTTAATTATTCTCTGTTAATTTAAAAATAGTTCTAATTATAGTTATCTGGGTGTTTATGTCATTTGCCGTACCCTTGCCACAATCAAAGAGGATAAATATTACCTCCAAGGACATTGTAATTTTCATGTGTTTTAATTAAAATCTACTTTTGTGATTTCATCTTCTTTGATAATTTCATTTTTCTCTAACAGATGTTACGCATTTTCATATATAGTTTATGTTATTTTGAAATGTCAACTTCATATGTACCTTAAAGTTAGTCAGCAAGAATTGTTTATCTCCTCCTTTAAACCTTTCCCTCTTGATTTAATGCCTATGAGATTTCGAATACTTATTTTGCTCTTGTTCCTTTAACTTGATTGAAATTTCTATCTAACTTACATGGTATTAATACTTCGGTCTATGCAGGCATGAATCGAAAATTGTTGAAGATATTGCCAAATCTGTCTGGAACAAGTTATGTGATGAATTGCCATCTAATTTTGAACATTTAGTTGGAATTCAATCAAAGGTAGATAAGATAATTTCCCTTTTAAAGGTAGAATTGGATGATAAATGCTTCGTAGGGATATGGGGCATGGGTGTTGTAGGTAAAACAACTCTTGCTCGAGTTGTTTATGAATCAATTCGAAGCAAATTTGAAAAAAGTTGTTTTCTTGCAAATGTAACAGAGGATTCAAATAAGGTTGGTATAGTTTCTTTACAAAAGATACTTCTTTCGTGTTTTCAACTACAAGAACTAAAAATAAATAATTCCTATGACGGTGGAGAGGTAATAAGAAAATTTTTATGCCGTCAAAAGGTTCTTATTGTTCTTGATGATGTAAACCATAGAAGCCAACTAGACAATTTGGCTAGAAATAAAGAGTGGTTTGGCGCAGGGAGCAAAATAATAGTAACTACAAGAGATGTGCAATTACTGACAAAGTACGAAGAGTTTGAATTGTATGAAGTTGGAACGTTAGAACATGATGAAGCCCTTAAGCTCTTATGTCATAAAGCATTTAATAAGGATGAGCCTGAACAAGGTTATTTGGATTTGTCAGATGAAGTAGTTGAATATGCTTGTGGACTTCCTTTGGCAATCGAAGTCTTGGGTTCATTTCTTTGTAAAAGAAATCGAGTTGAATGGAAAGACATGTTAAATAAGTTGGAGCAAAATTTACATAAGGACATTTTTAATTCACTTCGCTTGAGTTATGATGGATTAGAAGATGAAGAGTGCAAGACAATATTTTTAGATATAGCGTGTTTTTTCAACAGGGAGTATAAAGACGAAGTGAAAAATATTTTAAAAATTTGTGGTCTTCATCCAATTATTGGATTTAAAGTTCTTACTGAAAAATCATTGCTAAGTTGGTCCGAATCAAATTCATATTCAAGGATAAATTCTGAAGATTATCTGGATATGCATGATTTGCTTCAAGAGATGGGAAGGAAAATAGTTGTGCAAGAATCTCCTAATGATGCAGGCAGGCGCAGCAGATTGTGGTCCCTAGAGGAGATTGATCTTGTGTTGAAAGGAAACAAGGTATGTGTTTGATATTTATAGTATATGCTAAAGTTGTTAGTTTATTAATTACATTATGTCCATAATATGCTTGATTTCTTGTTATCTCTCATCATGTTTACGGCATCTTTATACATGTTTAGGGAAAGGAAAAAGTTCGAAGTATAGTTTTGGATATACAACGATATTTTGAAGCAACTTGGCACCCAGATTGCTTCTCCAAGATGCGTAATCTTATATTATTAGACTTAAGTAATGTGCTTCTTACCCGAAGTCTCAATTCTCTTCCTAGTGCGTTGAAAGTTCTTAGATGGGATTGTTATGCTTTGAAATCTCTTCCACCCATTGACCAGTTATATGAACTTGAAGGCCTTCAATTGTGCAACAGCAAAATCAGAAAACTATGGAACGGAAAACCGGTATAATTTCCTTTTATGAACTAGTATATATAATTTAGATATCCTACCACTAGATTTTGAAAATACTGATATTGCCCCTTTGTTATTGCGTCTTATATGTTGATCAGTCTTTACATAAGCTGAGGATCATCAATCTGAGTGATTCCAAAGATCTTACTGAAACTCCAGATTTCAGTGGAACTCCAAACCTTGAAACGATTTACCTTGATCGTTGCAAAAACCTAGTCCGGGTTCATGAATCTGTTGGACAGCTAAAGAAGCTTGTTAAATTAAGTTTGGAAGCCTGTGAAAATCTAGTGACTCTTCCAAGGTATTTGGATATGACTAATCTAGAGGAGTTTGTTCTTTCTGGATGCTCAAAGCTTGAAAGGCTTCCTGAATTTAGTGAGAGTATGAGAAGTCTATCCTTCTTTGAAGTGAGGAAAACTTGTATCACACATATTCCTTCGTCCATAATTCATTTAACAAGTCTCAAATATTTTGACTTGAGTTTTTGCAGCAGGCTTAAGTCAATATCGGAGCTTCCACCAAATTTAATTGTAGTTGCAGATCACTGTCCTTTCTTGGAACCCGGATTAGCTCTACAACATCTCTTTGCATCACGTGTCTCTAAGGTCTCTATCTCTACATCTAACTTTATCTCTTACACTCTCTTTCTTTGTTGTCATTTTATTTAATTAAGATTAAATTAATAATCTAATCTGTGAAAGATGACACTCCTCTAAGTTTGGTCTCCCAAAGATAAAACCTCTCAGTTTCATGTCCAAAGTATTTCTTTTTAATCAAAATGTTCCTTCCATTAAGCAAACACATAGCTGTGTAAATAGATTTGTCTTTATGTTTTCAACTAAAAATGACGCTATTTTTTATATAGGGTCCAAAAATGCTCTTGGTAAGGATCAATTAAGAGGAGACTAATTAATCTTTTAGAGACTAAATTAAGAAACTTTATTTTTGGATGGCCAAATTGAGAAGTGAGTAATAATCTTTCGAATACTTAATCACTAATTTATCATTTAATTAATAACTTGATATTTCCTTTGTTGCAGTATCCTAGTAATCCTCTTCAAAGTCCCAGTCATCTTTTATATGTCGACCTTAAATTGCCTAATTTTTTCCAGAATTTAATCCCAACATGGTTTGAACAGCGGGAATATTGTCTTAGTAATGGTGCCTCTGCTGAATTTGTAACTATAACAGCAGACATACCTTGTGATGTTACGGATTATAAGAGAGAATGGTGGGGCATTGCTGTATGCATCGGCTTGAAAGGCAATTTCTTTGGATGGGAAGATTTCTTCATGAATTGGAAATTCAATGATCATTGCCATTCCAATCAAAGACGTGGAACTATGACCTATCATGCGTATCATATTTCCACTAAACTTTATATAGGGTTTTATCCCTGTGATAAGAAAGACTCTCGACCACATCCAGGTGGCGTGGGCAGCCAAGTTGATTTAACAATTTCTTTTCCAAGAACGAAGGATGGTTGTACAGAAGGATTCAAACATTACGACAATAACTTGGAAATAGTGAACTGTGGGTGGCGTTTGATGTGTTCAAAAGATTTTAATGCATGGAGTGCAAGTTCTATCGACTTTGATGCATGGTGGAGAACAAGTTCTACTGAATATGATGTGTGGTGGAGTACAAGGTCCGCTCACTTTGATGCACAAGCACAATCACAATCACAATCACAATCACCTCCTACAAAAGTATACCCACCCAAGTAAGCAATCACCAAATGCCCCTCTTTTTCTAATGGTTCTCAACTATTATGTAATTGATCTCTTCTCTTACTAAGAATTTATATTTAACGCTTTGATAACCGCATGAAATTCGTGATCTGATAGTGATTATTTACTTCATTCATTATTTCTCTAGTTAAAAAAACTCTTCACCTGCCCCTACCCATAGACACATTTAGCTGTTTTAGTAATGATATGAGTGTTTGACGGGAAAATTTTTTTTTGGAAATTTCAAGTTAGGAAATGGATACTGCACTTTTTCTTTAAATTTCTTATTCATTTTAGTTTTTTTTAGGCATATGTAATCTACAAGAAGAATGCCATATTCTTATGGACAATTTATACTTATAGACAAGTTATAATACTGCTGGTATAGATTATCTTTATATAAAACTCTCTTTGTTCTTACAAGCTCTAGGAAAAAACCTTAGTAAAAAACTCCTCTTATACTCATAGCTACTAATTAAAAAACTTAATTAAAATTTTTGTCCTTCTTGTCAGAAAATTCCTTCCTTTTGGTGCCTAAAATTTTTTAATCTCCAAAAAAAAATAAAAAATAAAACCTAGGTAGTCATTCACTTCTCTGAAATCTCAATATAGCCGTTGCTGCGTTGCTTGATTCCTTCACTTCGATCCGTTGCTGCGTTGCATCCATCTAATATACTGTCATTCGCCACTAATTTCCCCAATTTTCTTTTTCCTTTTCTTGGAAATCTAATCTCTAGTTTTCTTCAGGTGTAAGTAAAAGCTCACTTTGTTTATTCGGCTATTCCCTTTTCGGTTTGTGCGTGTTTGGAGATATGCTCCTTTTCCTTGTTCTATAATTTTCCTGCTAAAGCGAAAAATTTTGGTTTTTGTGTTTTCTTTGAATTTTTGTGGTGCAGAAAGCGCGGAGTAAGATTTAGCATATTGAGAAGAAAGATTTGCTAGTAGAAAGCTGTATAATTGTAAGTTTGCTTTCATTTCATTATCATACTGTTGTATGTGACATTTTACAATTTGGAATGAGTTAGCCGGCGTTAGCATTTCTTCTAAGGTTTATTTTGTTACTATTTCTTTGTTTTGAAGCTTTACTTGTCCATGAAATTAAAAAGAATAGAAAACTGTTTTTATTTGTTGGGGATTGAATGTTATATGGATAGGGTAGCTTGATTGTATGTAGTTCGTTCAGACTTTGGGCTTAGCTTTACGGGATGATGCCTCTGCACTCTACAGTGTTATTTCTCTTTTGACTATTAGGTATAATTTAATTAAAATCTAAAGAAAACCTTTATTAGTATAATTTACTCTAATAGAATTGTCCAATTTTATGTTTTGCTTTATTTGGAAACTGGAAACATTTCTTATGCTGATGCAGCTCTAAATTATGTACAATACACACGGTGCTACTTGTTCGGGCAATAGAAAAGGTCACAAACTTCTGGTATTGATACTTTAGATAATAGAAAAGGTAAACGGTGAACATTGACATGGCAGAGAAATCTTTATTAACAGATTGAACAAATTCAATCCACGTGATATGTTCAGATGCTTAGCTAGCAAGTGAGATCAAGAGAGAAAGGGATTAAATAAAGATTATTGGAATTCTGTATCAATGATACCAGCATCCTTATGCATACATATATTGTGTGTGGGTAATCTTGTTCATGCTGTCTTGTAGAAAAAGAATAACTTTACTTCTCTAAAGATAGAAAGAGCCTCATCATTTTAGAGGGGAACCTCCCTGGAAAGCGAAGACAAATGAAAATATTGAGGCTCGTCTATTTTAATGTGCGTTGCGATTTAGAGATGTGTACGAAATAGTGGGTGCTTCATCTTCTTTGCTTTCTTCCACATTCTAATGAACTAGTTTGTTGAGGTGCTTAAGTTTAGTTCCGTCCCGTTCAAAAAACAAAAAGTTTAGTTCCGTAAATTCAGATGTGCATTTTTAACTTCCCAGTTCCCACATTCCCCAAAATGCAATTTTGGTTCGATGATGTTTTCTTCTGTTGTTGGTGTTGGAATTACGAGTGACGTAGAACAAGATTGACGTTGCCTTTCAAAGCTCAACAAAGATACTAGAAAAGGCGACATATCGTCCTACTTCTGAATATAGGAAACAATCCAAATAAAAAAGACATTGACACAAAATATTTCCCTGCTAAAGTTATTCATATTGACGCAATTCTACACACTATTTTTCTCTCTTTCTCTCTCAAAAATTGAGAGAAAATTTAGAGAAAAAATTAGAGACAATCCATTTTGTGCTTATTTACTCTATTTTCCTTCATTTATTTCTGATAGGAGTCACCTTGTCCTCTTGCTGAACATATATATACATGGGAACAAAGTTCGTATAGCCTGAAGACATTGCCATATTGCTTCCTCTCTTGCTAAACAAAACCATTCCACCAAGACTTTTTTTCTAAATTTTCCCCTTCTTCCAAAAAATTCTCTGCTATGACAGCAAATAGTTCCACTTCATACGGTTGGAAAAAGAATTTATATGAAAGGAGGTTATGTCAATGTTACCCCCAAGATCAGAAACAAAGATGAAAGCCCCATAATGTATTGTCCCTTGATAAAAAATTCCAACTTCTGGTATTGTATCACTATGTATTATTACTAAATTATTCTCATTTCTTCTGCATGCCTCTGTTGCTTTCACTAGACATTATTAAAATATATTTCTTTATTTTGTTAGAAAAAATATCTCATTGGCATATTTAAATTGGAAATATTAGATGCTTTCCAAAAAAATAAAAAGGAGAAATATTAAATATTGCAAAGCTAGAATTGTTATTCATGTGTGTACACCATCCACTTATTATATATCCATTTTGGTTTATTTTATCATATGATTTGGAGGAGTATTGCATAAGGGCTATAATTCATGTACTCCTAATTCTATATGAAGATCATTATTAGAATTTCTTTTATATAACGAAATGCATTTTTTGTTACTTAAAATTTAAAGAGTCTTGCATATTCACTTTTCTGTTATTATTTGAGCATCGGTGATGTATTGAAAGATGAATAGAAAAATAATGCCAAATGAATCAAATCTTCTAGCCATGGATTTATTACTCTTAATAAAGCCTTTAGTGATAGTAAAATATCTATGGATGAAGGCTCCAGTAATAAAATAGCATTCATGGATAAATTTTGCAGTGACAATTTAGTCTCTACCAGTGTAATAAAAGGTGTAGGTGCTATAAGGAGGTGTTTTTTGGCTGCAGCAGCTCTCATGGTATGAGAGGTTCTGCCGCACTGCTTTTTGGCACCTTTGAATGCCTTCTACTAGTCTTTCTCTAACGCTTTATATGCCTTGGTGAAGCTTTGGGTTTTGCATGGAAATCCAATGAAGATGGACATGAAAGTGATGATAATTATAGATCTAAATTTGATGGTTCATATTAGTACACTGATGGGCTTTCTTTTATTTGTTAATGACTTAGCTGCCATTTTGGTTTTTTATTAATGGATTGGCTGCGATCTTGGTTTTTGGTTAATGGCTTGGTTGTCATGGCTCTTAATAGTAGTGCTAGTGCTACTTATTATTCTATTTTTTGTTCAATGTCTTGGTTGTCATTTCTTAGTGCTCATTTTCTTGGAATGATAATTGAAAAAAGAAAATAACTCTTTTCATGCATATCCAAGGTGGAAGATTGTAGGGCATGAGTATTACGTCAGATGTTGTAACTAATGCTTAAATTTTTAAATGGATTGGTAACAACTCAAGACATACATTTTATGAATCTAAAGCAAATTCAGCGTACTTTTGCATCAAATTTCTTCCATGCTTCAGAGTTTCTTAGATGCCTTAACATGTCATCATTACTATTTTCCATCGTATGCCATTACATGTGCTCAACTATCTTGGAGAACATATACAACCTCTATAATCTTGGTTTTAGTGAAAAATATTGTAGAACTTTTGCAAGTAACTTCTTCATCTTTTTACTACCATTGGAAGTAACCTTACCCTTTGGTTTCCATCTGGATGTATTGCATTTTTTGCGGTTGTCCCTATTTGCATCCTCACCCAAGTATAACATATAACCATTAGGATATGCATGAATTTTGGTATATTGGAATCCGAGTTTACTTATTGTTTTTTTACCTCATAGAATGACGGTGAAATCTTAGTTTATTCAAAAACATCAGTCAATAACTCTATTATCATTGACATTGCCTTGCCATTTATTTGTCACAGACACTTAATATGATACAATTTCACTAAAAACAATAACTTCAAATACTTCTTACACTCTTCATATCAACTTTGTTAACCATCTCTAATTAAGTCCAACAAATTTGCATTATTGTCTAACATCATTTGGTTTGGTGGTGGGGATATTACTTTATCTTCTTCCACACCTGGGTTATTAGGATGATGCCTAAATGCATTATTGACCATGCCATGTATAAGGTCATTTACAATAACCCTTTCATGAACATGTGGCGTTATAGGGGTTTCAACCAATAATTACATATAGTTATTTGGTCAAATTCATGTACCTATTATAATTATGTGATGGACACTAACTAAAGTTAATACACTTTTTGAAATTCATAGTGGTTAAATACATAAATGATCTTCCATTTAATGATATGAAATAATGGGATTCATGAATGTATGAAAAAAGTAAAAAGTCATGTGTTGAGTAAAAGTTATATATAGTGGTGGAGCCACATATAAGTGAGGGGACACTTGACCCCCTGAAATTTTTTATTTATATTGTATTAAATTCTAAGTTTATGCCCCTATATTTAGATTTTTTGAAGCCACTAAAATTATTGATTTTAAATAAAAAAAGTCATGTTATTTTGTTTCATTATTTGACACATTAATTTGAACCCATTAGACTCACATATATATATATATATATATATATTATATGTAATTTTAGATTTAATTTTTGTGTAAATATTTGTTACATTTTGTAAATAGTAATTTTACAATAATTAAGTAGAACATAATTAAGTTCAAATGTCAATATATTATTTTTTTAGTTGGACTGTGAACAATTTTCATTATAAATGCTAAAATGTTTTTTGAAATGTTGATGGATAAAATAATATTTGTAATGCTCTATCAATATTTTTTTTCTTACAAATCAACTATCATAAATTTTGATGCTTTATCTGATCAACTTGTTTACTTCCTTTAAAATTCTATTTTGGGCTGTTTATTAAACTATCTTGGTGTTGCCAAGTGATGGTATATTTTATTTAGTATATCTTCACTATGCATTATGATTAATGGATAGATATAAATATTTTCATGGGTATTTAAGTTGTGAAGATAATATTAAAATATAAAGTAATATATAGTACAATACTTTAAAGTTACTTTTAAATTTAAGGAGAAAATCAAGATATTGCTTGTTAACTAATCTCATTTAGTCTAATTCAAAAGCTTAAAAGAAAGAATTTTACTTAAAAAATATAATATCAAAATATAATTTTTCAAAATAAAATGTACAAATTTTTTAAAAGATTTGTTCACCCACTAGCTATATATATTGACTCTTAGTTCTTCTTTTCACTCATCACTTAAGTATGTATGACTTCCATTACAGTTGAGAAGAAAAAAAGTTAAGGTGTTATCTTCTAACTAAAATTTGCTTTCATTATAAAAGTCAAGTTTAAGATTAATCCTATAGGTCAAAATATTCATTTATTTTATTCCATGATATAAAGGTATGAACCGGCTTCAAATTATTACTTCTAAATAAATAATAAATAAAAAATATTATGAGAAACTATATTATAAAAAATAACCTTTGAACCCTTTTTTTTTTTTTATCAAACCTTTGAACCCATCTTAAAAACAGACAGATTGAAAATATTTCTGGGACATCCTTTTGTAAAGTCGTCACCTAAAGTTTTTGCATAACAAATATTAGACTACAATGACAATTATTAAATTAGGACGCTTAATAATTTCATTGACAATATGTGAAAAGCAGCCACTTTTTTTTTTTTGCTGCTGAAATGTTGCCAATTTTTTTTTTTAAAGTAAATTGAACTTTTTTTTTTACCAAAGCACATTGAAGCTATTTCCTGATGTATAATGATTAAACAAATCATATAAAAGGATACAAAATTTTAAAAAGTAGTTCTGGATAATTTATAAAAGAGAAAAAAAAAATTTTATCTTTACTTACCACAAAATTTTTATTTTAATCTTTCACTCATTGTAATACTTAAAATAATCTTCACTTTTTATAAAATGTTTTTTATATTTAAGCAGGAGACTAACCATAACGTTTTTTAATTAATGAAAAATCATTTTAGATATTATAATGAGTAAAAAACTGAAAATGTAATTTTAGTGGAATGTATTTGAGACGTGTGAAAATGACTTGTTTCGCTGGCATATGTATATTTAACGGAAGTTCTAATGGGAAGGATTTATCTTGAACATTAATATTGTATGAAGTGGAATATATATGCACGGTTCCGAGCAACTCTCGGCAACAAAGAAGGATATGGACGTACAGATACATGCACTTCTCACTATATGAATATACCAATCATAATCATATGACAAGGAAATAACAGAAGCTTGCTTGGGTACTTTGCAGGTTCCCATTTTGGACCATCTTCTTATTATTGCTTCATACTTTGGTTTGCAGTGTTCAATTGTTTAAGTTTGGTGAGTCAAACTCTCTTATTATGCGTGAAACAATATATAATGGGGATTTTTTAATTTGTACAGTATTGTGTAGATTTTTAATCATTGAAGACTACATATATGTCACACCACAATTTTAGTAGTCTAACCGGCACAGATACTGAGACTAACCCACCTCTGTAAGCATAACAAGTTGATTCTTAACTGAGTTGCAATCATATATAATAGACATTCATTACCAAGCAGATTCGCATTCATACCAAATTTGTAGAAATTTCGGCAGAGCCTCTTCTGTAACTAAGACCTCTCGAAGTTTCTACAAACATCTGCCAAAACAATAATATATATAAAAGAGAGCTCAACTCTCAATTCAATCCAGAGACAACTATAACATAGGGGAATGAGAATCTACTTGTGGTCATACATATCATTTTTATCTATTTACATTTTTACCATGTACATACCAAATACAACAAAAAAATCTTAACAAAATAGGGAAACCAAAATGTCAACAGTGCCAATAGGGCTCCTCTAGCCCTCTTGATCAGCAAACTACTTAGGATGGTTGCCTAAAATTCAGTAAAACTTAAACGGGTAGCATTCCAGTAATAAATTAATAATACCATTTAAACTGGTCAGTTTTTGATAAATCATGATTTAAACCTTTAACACTTTAAGCCATAAACATGCGATAACATTCATTCCATGGAAAATTAAATCGGTCAAACGTATATAACCCTTGGAAATCACATTTTTTTACGGTCGAGGATCCACAACTCTCAGAGAATCTTTTCCATCGGTTAAGGGTACTTAGCCTTTATATACTTTTATCAAACGGTCAAGAGAACTCAGTCCTTGGGTTCTTGTTAAAGAACATGTAAAAACCTTCCTTTTTATTCAAAATACGGTTGGCTCTGAATCTAGATTCTAAGGAGGACTATCAAGATATCAAGCATCAGTCATAGACTCATGGCCCATGCAGTTTAATCATTTGTCGAGAGCACACAACATCTCGAGGTAAATCACTCATACGGTTGAGAGCACATAGCATCTCAGGGTAAATCATTTATACAGTCGTGAGTCGTAAGCTCATGCTAAAACATCCGTCTTATAGTGTCCTCCCTAAATCTAAGGAACTGTCATACATGAGTTTCTTTTTTCAATATCGATGCTATCATAATCTTTAATCAAACATTATCCCTTTTTATTCAATCCTCTCTTTTTACCGTTTTGCATGGAAATCACATACCAATCATAAACCAATATTTATATGAAAGATTAACAAATCTAACAATTATGCTACCATATAACCATATAACAATCCAATGGTAAGCATTCGGTTGGAAGAGCTACCAACCGAATGCTTACCTGGTGAATGATGTACGCCAAAATAACCTTGTCTCCTTCTCTTAGTTAATAGTAAAATTCACCCACAATTCCTATATCATAAAAATACACTTCCCTCAATTCCCATTACTAAACACATCAATTTAGGTTCATTATAATGCCTTAACAAAGTCATAAAGCAACCATAATCCCATACCATTAATTCATCATATATTCTCTTTAATTTTTCATTACTAAAAACAAGCCCTAGCTCAAATTCCTTGATTCCATCACTTACCTTTCCCAGAATTTTCGTCAATTTACATTCGCTACCTTAAAAAATTTCTAAATTTTCATCATTTTTTGAAAACCCCAAAATTTCAAAACTTTTCAGTTTAATCCCTGTCAGAACAACTCTAAAAAACTTGCCTAAAATCATGCTTCCAAAGCTGAAATTCAATGGAAAATGGCCAAAAATGCTTCTCTTAACATTAGTTTCATGAAAAAACTGATTAAAACTCACCAAAATCATTGCAAAACTCATTGTTCTTAGTCGTGACAAAGACCCGCCAGAAAAGCTGTTGTCGTCGGCCAACGGCAGGCAGTGGCTGTCCAGAAGACATCACTAGTGAAAGAGGAAGCTGGCCAGAGGTCGAACATGGTAGTGGACTGAGCAGAAATAGAAAACCGAGAGGGAAAAAGATTTTCGTTCTGCAGAGGAAGGAACACCGCGGGAGGGAAGAAGAGAAAGTGAAGGGCAATTTCAAAAGGGAAGAGGGAGCTGCATCTCAAACCCACGCCCTCTTGATTTCGGATGCCTTGCCTTACCACTTAGCCAAAGCTCACATCTACTTAGTATTACACACTACAAATATTTATGCCTTCATTCTTGCTAAAAGAAAAATTTTGCATTAACTTTAGCAAGTGTTACAATATATTATTATAATATTTAATGATTCAATAGTTCAAACTGTTCCCAACATTATTGTAGATGATAAATAATCTAAATTTGAAAGATATAAATGTATTTTCTTGATAAAAAATGGCACATGACCTCCTTCTATTCAAGGAGTTTATCTTATATATATTTATATTTTTGTGTGCATTTTTCCTACACTTTTTCTTTTACATTTTAAAGTACTTTAAATATGATGAAAATAAATAAATTTTTTTTAAAAAATTATACTTTCAGTTTATATAGTTTCATATTTTTTTAATTTAGGTCTTATCTTTTAAAAATTTATAATTAGATCTATCCAATTTATAATTGTTTACTATTAAAATGCTATTAAAGTTTATTGGTATAACTGACTCTATATATCTTGACACTATGGGTATGTACAATATATTGATTTGAAATGAAGGAAAAAAAGAAAGATAAATTTAATCAGTTGAATTAAGGAGATTTACCGATTTCTCCTTCATAGTGGAAGCTAATTAGGACTGAAATCACTGATTAAATGAGACTCTCACGATATGTCAGAGATATCCCAAGGTTTCCACAGCCTTAATTCCCTTCTCCTAATTGTTGTTTAATTATAGATGTTTTTAATTGAGCATATATGAGGCTGTAGACTCATAAGATTATTTTTATTGTATATTAGGCTTACCTAATGTAATGGGCTAGCTAAAGTTTAATGGTAATTCATCACATTGTCATTCTACCCTTAATTAGCACCCTTTATCGGTAGATTTTATATGATATCCAACATTTTTCACATCTAACATTTTTCACTCACATATAATGAGAGTGCTCATACACTTTAAACCCAAGAGACATATTTTCAGTAAACCAAGAGAACATTTTCTCTTTATAATCTACAATTGTTCATATAGAAAAAGTTGGTTGTGTGACCATCATACTATGGAACTTCAATGATATACATAAGTTACGAGTATATAACCTTTTGTTGAAAACGAACTTGCATATTGATCATAAAGTATGCATGCAACCTAGATTATAAAAATCACATTTAGAAATCTCACAATGATCTCATATATTATAATATCTTGTTTTCACAATCATGATTCATAAGTCATAACTAGTATACCAGTGAATACAATATATTAAGATTCTCTTTATGGTCTTCCTTTTCTGATGATCTTATTAACATTGACTTAACTCATTTTTCTAGACATTTCATGCTAGAATGAATCATTACACATAGTCCTTAGGCAACAAGCTAAGATAACAAACACAGCTACATCTTAAGTACCTGATTAGAGTCCAAGGGTAGAAATATAAAAGCAAGCACAAAGGCTCAAGAGTCTTACACAACATAGGTTAAGATCTCACTCTTGTTAACCTTTATAGTCGTTGCTTGCACATCCAGTATGAAACATGTGTTATAGCATTCCTTCTTTTCACATGGAGTGTTTTTCTATTTCATAATTAATGTTATACATATGACATTTAGATACCACAAGTCTAAAACTAAGTCCCTTGATCTACATAATGCTTTGAACTCATATCTGGAAATTAAAGTTGACTAGAAATGATGAACTCATTATCAATCATAAAGACCATATGTCACTAATTAGGTGACTTGAATGATTTTAAGTACTATTGCACTAAAATTATCCTCATAATAATTTCACTTAAAATCTTGTCTCATCTCCAAGCGCAAAAACACTGAGGCGGTTACATGTGTGAGAAGACTAACATTTTTGCCTATTCGACATACTTAACAACAACGAACAAACAAAGAATATACATAACATTCAAATAATGACATGTAAGCATAAAAATTAAACTTTATTGTTTATCAAATAACATTAATACAATTGTATCAATGAACAATGGGAAAATGATGAAGAAAAAAAAATAAAGCATAATAAATTCTACGCAATCCTACATACCTAATGTTTTTCACAAACACATATCTAAAAACAGGCTTGGTCAACGGATCCGCCAACATCTCATTGATAGATATTTACTTTATGTTCACAATCTTGCATGCAACCATGCCCTTCACATAGTAATATCTATTTGTTTAATTTTGTAATGATATTTTGGGTCCTTTGTTTATGCAATTGCAAACTCATTGACACAATAAACTAATATCGATTCAGTGTTATTTGCTTTATGCAACAAATTTTCCAAGAATCTTTTTAACCAAACAACCTCTTGAGCTGCTAAAGAAAGGGCTATGAACTTAGCCTCTATCGTGGACAAGGATACACAAGATTGTTTCTTACTATTCTATGATATACTGCCTTCATTAAGTAAGAAAACATATCTTAAGGTAAAGTTTCGCTTATCTAAGTCTCCTCTATGATCAGCATCTGTGTATCATATCAATTGCAAATCTCTGTTGCCTTGATAGTAAAGTGCATAATCAGCAATCTCATTCAGATATCTTAGGATCCTTTCTATTACTTCCCAATGTTTAAGACCTGGGTTGGTTTGAAATCTACTTACCAAGCCAACTCTTGACAGATATCAGGTTTAGGGACCAAATTTTAACTGCATTCCCATAAAGATTTTGACTTATATGCTTTCTTTCAATGGCAGTCTTAGGACCTATTTCGGCACTCAAGTTCAACTTGTGGTAATATAAGTGTTTATAGGATTACAACTATCTATACTAAAACATTCCAGAACTTTTCTGATGTAATTCTCTTGTGAGAGATATAACAATTTCTTATAACAGTTTCTTGAAATAATAATTCTATGCTGCTTCACCCATGTCTTTCACCTTAAAGCGAGATGACAATCAAGTTTTTACCACATTTATGAACTTCATATCATTTTCAACTATAAGTATGTCATCAATATATAATGTCATAATTGTAAACTTGTCTTTAGATCTCTTGGTATATACACAATTGTCTTTATTCATCACAATGAAACCACTAAAAATTATAGTGTTGTGAAAACAAATATACCACTACCTTGAAGATTATTTACGGCTATAGATAGACTTCAGAATTCAACAAACTTTTTCTTCTTGGCCTTATTTAATAAAACCCTCATGTTGTTCCATATAATTCCCTTCATTTAATTCTCAATTGAGAAAGGCAGTCTTTACGTCCATCTTATGTAATTCAATACCTAAACAAACCATTATAGCTAGAAGTAGGTGAACAGAGACAAATCGTATAGCAAGAAAAAAATTATTTTCATAGTCAATTCCTTCCAATTGTGTATACCCATTTGCCACTAATCAAGCCTTAAATATTTCGATTATGTCATCAGCTCTTTTCTTAATCTTGAGAATCCATTTGTTCCTAATTGACTTACATTCCTCTGAAAGGTCAACAAGTTCCTAAACATTGTTGACTCTTATTGTGAACACCCCATCCCTAATTACTTAATTATTTAATTAATTGATACACCAATTAATTAATAATTAAGCAAATAGGAAAAATTAAAAATGACAAAGCTTCAAATGACATTCTCAATTGGGGACAATTTGAAATTGAAAATAAATAATGGGAAACAATTAAATAAACTCAAAACCTAAAAATAAAATTAGTTAATTAAAATAATTATAATAAACCAAAGCAAAATTATAAAAAATAAAAATATATATACATATAAGAAAGCAAAAATAGATAATTAAAAACTCAAAAAATATTAATTAATAATAATGGTAATAGTAATGAAAATTAAAAAAAATATATAATAATAATGAGAGCAACTTAACACGAAATAGGAAAAGGGTACTGTAATCTACTTTCATGATAAAAGCTGCAGAAAAAGCTGGAAGGAAGGCTAGTCTTGGGTGATGGCCTGAGGATCAAAGAAACTCCAGCAAAAGGGAACCCCATTACAACAAGACAATAACAGCAATAGAGAAGGACCTCGATGGAACTGGCCAAAAGGAAAAAAGAGAGAAGAAAGAATAAGAGTGGGGAGAGACACTGAGAGAGGGTGAGCTGAGGGGAAAGGTAGAAGACATCAGAGGGAGAGAGAGAGCTCGAGGAATACGAGAAGAAGGCTTGAAGTACAAAATGAGAAGTACAGACCGAAAGCAAAGTGAGTCAAGACGGAGGAGTGAGCCATAGGCTAAGATGAAGAGAGAGAAAGAAGGAAGGGGAAGGAGAGGAAGAAGAGCAGAAATAGACTGAGGAAAAGGTATGAGCCTGGGCTGAGATAAGGAGAGAGAGAGAATGAAGGAGAAGGAGAGGAAAAGAACAGGTGGGAACCGAGGAAGAGAGCAAAAGTGCAAAGGAGAGAGAAAAATCTACCCCCTCTATTATCTCAACTAGAAAATAGAGGTGGAAATGGGGAGAGAGAGACTTGGATAGGGAAGAAGAAGACACGAAGAAGCTGAGAGAAGAAGAGGAAGAAGGAGGGAAGGAGAAGAGAAAAGGAAGAAATTGAACACAGAAGCATGGAAGAGAGAGAAAATTGATAAAGATGTCATTCTTTAGTGCCTTCACCATCAACGGTGAGAAGCTGAAGTAGTGTTGCAGGGAAGGAACAATGTCATGGTCGATTAAGTTGCATGCATGCTATCACTATTCCTGCATTTGGCACTAGATCACGTGAGGCAAAGATTACTTTTGCCAACTATCCACTAGGAAGAAGATTTCCTTATACTTATGCTATAATACCCTCTCTCTAGATTAAAATGGTCGAGGATAGATTAGGGCATAGTCATATTGATCAGCACGCAAGAAATGAGGCTCATTTAATATAGCACTCCATGTTATGCAAACATAAAGAAAGTTGTGGTGTTAGTTTTAGCGTGTAAAGCTGAGCAACGTGGTGAGTGTATTGGTGATGAATGCCCAGAAATTGAACCATATGCTTCTAACTTTCTCACTAATTTAAAAGGCAGAATATAATAGGGAGGTGAAGAATGGGAAAAAAAGAAAGCATACAGCATTTCTGAACAATTCAACATTTACTGTGCTTTCAGCATTCCTGAAAACTTCAGATTCAGCTCATATTCTCTGATGGGTTGTGCTAAGTTTTCTTAAGCTATTTTCATTTCTTTCATGTGGGTTTTATGAAAGCCTATTTGGTGGGTCAGTTTTGATGCTCCTTATTTGATAAAAAACACACTAGTATGCACAGCAACAACTACAGTTGTGTCCCTATTCTATTGAACTTCTAGTGTTTCAAACTCCAACTTTAAAAGAAAAGGGAAAAAAAAAAAAAGGAGTGTAACATTTATATTAGACAATTCTGTGTTGGGAGCTTTAAAGTCATTGCTTTAAAAAAAAAAAAAAAAAGAGGGGAAAACATAAAAATAGAGAAATCAGAGTGAAAGATAAAGAAATATGGGGAAGTGAAGTGGAGTCAGATTTGTGTTGTGGGTATCTCTATTTTGAGAATTATTTAGTGCTCTCACTCTATTGTCTATATCCCCTGAGCTGATTTGGTAAGCCTGGGCTCTGTGGGGTTTGCCATTAACCAAGGAAACAAGCCTTAGTTTGTGTCTCTTACCATCCAAGAGAACCTTTACTTAAAAAAATTGGTCAATCCCATCTTAGCTCTTTCTCTCTCTGATTCAGTTTGTGCCTTGTTTGCTGTCAAGATTCGGTCATATTCTATAGTATTGATCTTTAAAGCCAAGAAACTTGAGTTCATTCAATGAATTGATTGGTGCCCATAGGTAGGGTTGTCTTTTCCCTTCTTGGGAATTTTCCATAAAGCTTAGGCTGTTATGTGGGGTTCACTAAGGATGTTTAACATTGCTTATTGGACTTAGCAATTAGTAATTGAGTTCTATGGAAGGTTTTTCCTGTTTAAAGTATCATAGAGAGGAAACATATCTTGTTCTGCTAAAATGAAGTTCATGAAACTTGGTTCCAAGCTAGACCCCTTTCAAACTGATGGGAACAATGTTAGGCTGCTCATCTTGTGGATACAACTAATCAAGTGGGCCATTTTCGAAAGCCACGCCTATTGTTGTGTCTGTGACAATGGCAATTAGATCACATCGCTTAGCTCAGTAAAGTACCATTACTAAAAGGATGATAGCAATAGAAGAAATAACAGCTCGTGCCTCAAGAATGGAAAACTAAGATACAATAGATGCTATTGTAGGGATGCTAGGTGATCCAAAAGAGGTAAGGGCTGGTATTCAAGAGGTCCGCTTCCTTCCATTCAATCCAATTGATAAGTAGACAGCTCTAACTTACATAGACAATGAAGGTAGAATGCATCGTATCAGCAAAGGTGCACCAGAGCAGATTTTAGCTGCATGTGAATGACATGACTTTTACTCCTCCCAATTTTATCTATTTTTGTTTTATATATGTGTGTGTGTGTGTGTGTACGTATATATATTTGGATTGGGTAGTGGGTTCTTTCTTGACGTGATTCCAACCAAAAGCACCATTTTAAATTAAGATAATTAAATGTTTGTTTTTCTCTATTTTTAGTTGCCACGTGGGATTTGAGTCCCCTTTAGGCATTTCAAAACTAACTAATAAAGGCCATGTGAGACCACCAATCTCCTTAGGCTTTGAAAGTAAATATTTGAAATCAAATCATAAAAATAAAGATAGTAAGAAATCCTAAATAATTTCTTCTATATTTTGGGTTACCGCATGAGATTGTTGATCTCCTCAGGCACTCAAAAGTTAATTAATGGAGGCCAGGTGGGATCCTTAATCTCTTCAGGCCTTGAAATTTAATACCTATTTTCAAAATACAAAGACAACATAGGTCCCAAAAAATATAAAATAAAAAAGAGGGTTTATTTTACTTATTATTCATAATTAAAAATCTTAAGGAAATTCTTTTTTCCATTATGATCTCATTTTCCAAATTAGAACAAAAATCCAAAAAATATATAAATTCAAAAATCCCAAAAAATGGTGTTCCATTATAGTTTCTTTTCAATTTCAACAATAAATTCTAATTTTGAAAATCCAAAAAATAAAGAAATTCAAAAATTCAAAAACAATATTTTTTATTATAATTTCACTTCAACTCCAAATAATTAAAACTCCCAAAAATCCTAAAATCTTTGTCCATTATCATTTCATTTAAATTTTAAAAATAAGATTAAAATTCCAAAACTAAGCAAAAATTAAAACGAGAAAAAATGAATAGATCAAAGGAGTTAGATTAATCAGGTTGTTGTAAATCAAAACACGCAAATCAAATTCTAATGCCATTTTGTTTACGAAAATCTATTTAATTTGCACTTTCTTATTCTCATGACAAAATTTACAAATCATCAACCTATAGACACACCTTTTTGGTCGAACTATATGAATTTTGATCCCTATCACGAGGTACGTAGGCCCTAGTCTTTCATTCTAGGTCAAGCCTGCCCTTTGTAAATATCTATCCGTTTGCCTCCATTATTGTCATTTTTGTCTTCTCTGTTTAGCGGACATGCATGTCAATAAAAGGTAACTGAGAAAAATTTAAGGCTATATTCTATTTCAGCAGACTAGTTTAAGGTAACCATCCTTATAGACGAGTGTTGTGGGGTGCCTAACACCTTCCCCACACTCAAATAGACTTTTGAACCCATCTTTGATTTCGTAGACCATTTTTTCCTTTTCCTTTTGTTTTAAATTGGTTTTCCAAAGTTTTCTATTAAAAATTTTGGTGGCAACTCCAAATAAATTAATTTTTAAGTTTCATTTTAGGAATCAATTTAAAACACTTTTTATCCTCTCGCTAAAAGGTCAGTTACGACACTCATAGATTCCATTTCTTCTTCCATAGCTTTAATTCATTTACCTTATGATTAGGATAAAAGAGCTTTCTTCAAATTTTTTAGCTCATCATTATTTTGAATGAGCCTTGTAAAAAGTTCACCAACTTCAATCACATATTGTCTGCAAGGAATCTTTTTTTACATAAACTATGTCTCAATTATGATTCATTAAATCTTACTTCATTATTATCATTTGGATAAATGTTACTCCCATTAGGATTAGGAACGATGGTATCACTCCTACTTGGATCAAGATCCATATGGTCACTCCCACTTAAAGCAACTAGCTCAGGAACACTTTCATTTGCATATAATGATGAAGAAAGTTGCCTATGAGAAACTAATCTATCATCTAATATAATCTTCCCACTCGAATAAAGTGGTCCTAGTTTGTTTGGATCCTCAATCTCAAATAAGGAAAGTTCTTGACTTACCTTACCTTTCTTAAGATATTCATTCTCTAAAAATATGACATCTATTGACTTAAATTTAGTCACGCTCCCACAATCTTGCTAACCTATAAACACATAACCTTTGGAGGTTTTCAAGTATCTAATAAAGATACTATTCTTTCTTCTCAGGCCTAATTTGCCATATTTGTGAGAGGGATCATGTGGATAGGCAACATATTCCTAAGGTTTCAAAACACTCAGGTTAAACTTTTACCCAATCCATAACTCATATAGAGTGATTGCAACTGATTTAAAAAGCATACGGTTAAGTACATAGGCTACAGACAGTAAAGCATCACACTAATAGGTGATTGGAACATTAGCTTGCTCCATCATAGACTTAACCATCTCAAGAAGCATTCTATTCCTTCTTTCTGTGACGCCATTTTTCGTGGATAACTTTGAATAGTCAACTAATAAACTATCCCTTTTTCATCTAGTTGCTTTTTTTGGCAGATTTTTCTGCTAGACAAGATTCAAAAGTAGACAAACATACCCATTCAATGTCAAGAATTAAACCTTCTTTTGCTAACTGTTGCATTCTTTGTTAGCCAATATGACCAAGTCTAGCATGTCAAATGTTTACATCGTGATCAAATCATATGTAGAGACAAATATGGAAAAACTAACATTATTATTTTAAGATTCGTTAACCAAATCCATAGAAATTAAACCTTTGGTTACATAATCAAAATCATAACTTAATTTAATACAATTGTCATGGAAAAAAAAAATCATAGCCTAACCTAAGTAAAACTAAAACTAAAATGACATTCTAGCAAATTTGAGGCACATAAAAGACATTATGTAAGATGAGGTCTCAATACCATGCAGGACTAAGTTGCATGTTCCAATCACATTGACGGTTACCTTAGTGTTGTTGCCCACATATGTCCAAAATGCTCAATATAAAACTCAACGAAAATTTACAAAGGTTATGTGGTCCCTCTCTATGTGGTCCATTGCACCAGAGTCAGCAATCTACATAAGACAAGATTTAGTTAGCATCACAGATCTAGAAACACAAAGTTCACTAGCATAAGCAGTACAAGTTACCTTTCTAGAAGGCTGAGGGCAATCACTTGCATAATGTCTCTTCTTTTGGCAATTATAGTATTTAATACTTGTCATATTCGCTTTTTACTGCTTATTTTTACCTTGTTGATTTGTTTGTAGCTTTTTATTAGGCTAAGCTTGTCCATTGTTGTTTCTCAACTCTTTCTTTTTGAATCACATCTTCCTTCTTAGGTTTCCATATGTAACTCAGGTATTATCTTGACTGATACAACTCGATAACGTAATGCAAGTAGTGGAGTTCTTTTTCTTCCAAGTGTTATAAGCCTTATATCCCCACCTATGCTAAGCCACGTTACCAACTTTTGGCTCTTCCATATGATTCAATGCCTTAAGAGCCTCTTGCTCTTCCAAAAGATACTAGACTTTCACACTTCAAATCTCATAATTGTCATCATTGGACTTCAATACCTTGTTAAGCTTAGCATTAATATTAAAAGTAGTAGTCATTCTTTACACAAAAGAAAGGCAAACATAAAATTAAGATCTAATAATTAAAATAAAAAACATGCAAGATTTAATGTTTGCCATGCATACACATCATGAAACTAAGTATTGTTTAATTAGGGTAATTAAACCATACATAACCTGGGGTTGAAATAGCCTGAAATGCCAATTGTCATCCTAAGGTACTATACAAAGTGAAAGTTAACAAAATCATAAACACAGTTAAGTATCTCAATCATATTACAAACAAATTGTAAAGCATGATTTACAAATGTTAAATAAATTAACATTTTGAATTTTATTATAACTTATCATAATAAGAAAATCATGAATAATATTAAACTAATTAGCTCATGATTAAAACATGCAACTCATGTTTAACAAATAAATTTATCATATGTTAAACTAATTAAAATATTATTAAAACAAACATATGATGTTAAACTCATTAACATTTATTAAAAAACATGCTAAACTAATTAACATATCAATAAAATATGCATATTATGCTTTAACAAATAAATCTATTACATGTTAAACAAATTAACATATTAATAAATTAAACATATAATGTTAAACTAAATAAATTTTATTTCTAAATTTTCTATAGAAAGAAAATAAACAAGAAAAATTTGATAAAACAATGTTAAACTTATTAACATAAAGAAATAGCAAGTAATCACATATTACTTAATCTAAATTTATTAGGACATATAAATTAATTTTTCACTAAAAAATTAATTAATTGCATATATTTGTAGCGAAAATATAAATACACAATTTATATTTTTATGACATCTCTAAAAGTTCATTAATTAGGGAAAAAATTTGGGCTAATTAGAAATATTTGAAATGGACCACATGCCCAATTAAGAGAGGAAATTCTTGTGAAAAATGTAAGGTCGAGAACCTTTTAAAAAGTGTAAGGCCCATAGTCTCTTCAAAAAAGAAAAAGAACCATATTCTCTTTAAAAATGAAAAGCCCAAAATTTCCAGAAAGAAAAAATTTAAGGTTTCAGAATCAATTATCTAAACAAAGTTTTTACTATTCGAAAAAAACATAAAATTGGAAAACCCTAATTTTTCTTCTTCCTTCTCTTCTTCCACCCCTTCTTGCTGCCACTATTCACATGTATTACTACAAATTGCCGGTTGCGTACTTATGGGTGCTCTTGTTGCTATGTTGCATGGTGTAGTGGCCGACAAGGAGGTGGTGATGAACTTCGCCGTTGAAGGCATTGGAGGGTGTGATTTTTGAGCTCTTCTTGGAGCTTGATTGCATTGCCTGCCAGTGGTAACAGGCACTTCCCACTTGTGGAAGCGCTACCTGTGGCCACTGTCACTAGCGGCCATGGAGAGTTTCATCTCCTTCACTGTTCATTCGAAGAAGGGGATTTTCAAAAATTTTCCTTTTAATTTATTTTGAAACCCTAATTAATAATAGCCTCAAATAAAACTCTCATATTTTAATAAATTACACTGATGTAATCAAAAACCATTCTAAGTCTAGCTCTAATATCAATGAAGGAAAAAGGAAAGATAAATTAAATTAGTTGAATTAAAGATACTTACGTATTTCTCCTTCATAATTGAAGCTAGATCTGATTAGAACTGGGGTCACTGATCGATTCTCATGGTATGTTAGAGATATCTCAAGGTTTCCAAAATCTAAGTTCCCTTCTTTCAATTGTAGTATAATTGTATGTGTTTTTAATTAGGCGTATAAGAGGCTGTAGACTGATAAAGTTATTTTTATGTATATCTAACTTACCTTATATAATGGGCTAGCTAGGTTTAGTGACAATTCCTCATATTGTCATTATACCCTTAATGAGCATCCCTTATGGGTGGATTTTATACAATATCCAACATGAAGAAATAAAATAAATAATTAAATAAAATTAACTTTTATATTTGACAAAATATTTATAAAAAAATATAATGAAAAAGATAATATTAAAAATTATTTAAATTTTAAGGACTTAATTACAGATTTTTAGATTATAAAAAGTAAATTAAAAAATGACGTTTACCGATATGATATAATTGATAGTTTAATGAAAATTCAAAAATACATTAGTTTTAAGTCGAGATCTCTCAAGTCTTAATTAATACAAAAGATTAATTGTTTGATGCGTTACAACATAATTTCATTTTTGAAAATTCATAAATATATGAATTAGTTTTTAAAAATAATAAATTAGGTATATGTAATGTTTTTAACATTTTTGAGTTATTTAAAAATATCATTTTAGATATTAGCTTATACACTTGCTAATTTTCAACAACTAAAGTTAAGTAATTATTTTTCAACTCCCAGTTCAATTAATGCTTTGCACTTGTTAATGCGGTTTAATAGGGATCACTAATCGTGCAGGACCAAATAAACGGGATAATAAAGTTTGCGCTTCGAGAAGAAAAGAACAGGAAGAAATGATACTACAAATTTTATTAAGGGAAAAACACATTTTGTTTTTTTAAACAAATATCTAGTTACAAAGTAGGTATAAATAATTTTAAATATAACAAAAAACATATATCTCGCTTCAAATTTTAAAATGTAACGAAAGACTCTTAAGTTCTAAAAACCAAAGATTACTATAGAGAAATATTTTTTGTTTTTTTGTTTTGAAGAGAGAAACAAGCTTTATTCATTCAAAATAGGAATAGAGTCCCAGAAGTATAGGCCTTGGAAATGGATGGATGACTCAGCAAGTCTATGCACATTCGTGTTTTCCGGCCCGCGGACCCATTTACAAAGCGAATCATTATTGGTAGACGATAGTTCTTTACAATCTTGGATAAGAAGACCAAATTCAGAAAAATCGTCATGGTCAGCCTCAAGAGCACCCCAGCCTCACTTGCATCGGTAAAGACTACGCCAATAGTATAGGATTGAACTCATCCAGGAAAGGGCTTTTCTAACCGTCATGGCTTCCACAATTTTTGGTGCTGGCAGGCCATCATAAGATGCTAAAATTGCCTTGAGAAAATGCCATTCTCCATTTCTGATGATAATGCCGAACCCATGTTTATTTCTTGCATTGCAGATAGAGGCATCTGTGAAGCAAATCCCATTGCCAACTCTCCAATGCCTTCCTTGCTGCAAAAAGACCTTGTCGTGACAATGCTCTTCTAGGTGAAGCTTGAATTGTTAGTCAACCGAGTGGTCTAAAATTCCTCCCTAGGAAAATAGTTTGCTTTGAGAACTCTAAAGGAAAGAGTGTGTAATGACCCAATAAATTATAATTAGTGGGATAAGTATATATAATCACTTAGTGAATAATAAGAAAAGAGAAAATTTCAAGAAAATTTTGCTAAGGTATAACATTTTGAGGTAAAAATATAACTTGAGATTGAAGCTGCTTCAGTAATTAGGTCTTATGTGCATAGTCTGAGAAGTTGAAGGTTCAAATTTTGACTTCTTCACTTCTCTTGTTTTCTTAAGTGTTGACACGTGTCCTCGAGATGTGAAATGACAAAGACGCCCCTATTATTATAACACCTTCTCTGAATTCTCATCACCAGAGTTGTCCCCTTTCACCTGCGCTGTCGTCGCCGTCGAGCTGCTAGCCGAAAGTTGCCATTTTCCGATGAGAAAACCCGCAAGTTCCACGGTTTGAAACACCAAAATCATGTCTCAAATTCAGCATAAGGAAGTAAATTTCTTCGGTGTTTTTATCATAGGTTTTATTCCTTACCTAATTTCTGATGTTTCCTCTCTAATCTTGTGCTCTAACAACCAATAATTGCTTCAAATTTTGGGCTGCTACATTAGGGTTTTGAAAGAGAGCAAAGTTGTGATTTCGTCCAATTGAGCTTGAATTGGTGAGTGAATTGAAAATTTTTTATGTGCCTTGCTATTTTCTCATTAATTTCGGCCATTCCCTACTATCAATTTTAAGAAATTTGAGTTTAAGATGAAAAACCCCAATTTGGACGTGAATTAGTGTTCTTGAGGGACCAAACTAAAATTTTTGAACTTAAGGCTTCAATTAGTAGCATAAAGCAGTAATTGAGATAATTAAAAGTTATTGTTTGGATAGGAATGATGATTTGGTGATATTTTAGAATTTCCCTTGAACTTTTGCATTAATGGAAGTGCTCTAGAAAGGTTAAGGATGTGTAAAGAATCTATGGTAAATGACTATAGTCTAAGCAAGTTGGAGAAATGAATTGATAAATTTGTTATTACTTGATAATATGCTAAAGTGGAAATTCTTGTTGGGTTATATTATTGAGACCTTGTTTCCTTGTGGTGGTAAGCTTCTTAGGAATAGAGAGACTCTTAAGTGTTAAATCAAATGTTATAAGGGTATTAAGGTATTGATAAGGTGATTATTTGCAATATGAGCTTAATGCCAAAATTGACTGGAGGAAGAGAAAGGAAAATAATTCTTTTTCTTTTTCTGTTGGCATAGGAACTTCTTAGGGGTGAGGCTGTCACCCAAGTTAAGGAATTGATTGCTTGTAGTTAACAGCGTTCAAGTGCGCCGATAGCACTCCCAACTCTTTTGTTATGTATACTCCATTTTTTCTTTATTAGGAGATGTTTTGCAAATACCATTATGATATTATTAATTGGTATTGTAAATTCTAAGTAGATGGATTTTCTTGACATGATTATATAATTACATTGTGTATGGTTTGATAAAGACCTTTGAGAAATCTCATGCATATGGTTATGTATAACCGCTGGATAAAATAGTATTGAAATACTAATTGATTTTATGGATGCCTATTTTATTTTCCTAAACTTTGGAAGGACTAGTTAAGACACTAGTTGTAAACAGCAGTTCTGTGAGCCTTTGGTACACCTTAGAAAAATACCCAGCTAGTAGGGTTAATAAAGGTGCTAACCACATGGGATGGCCATCACACGAGAACGGATCATAAGTTATGACCTCACGCTTGTTGGTTATTTACCTTTGAGGATTATGTGTCATCACTTGTTGTGATTACTCTTGTGGGCTGTATGCTACACCGAATATCTATATACTAGCCCATGGTAGTCCTTCCCCTTAATTGATATTCAATAACTTATCAATTCTTTCTTTTCACATTATAAGGTATCTTGATTTAGGCAATAAAATATGTTTTACAATGTGCATCAAATAGCTGGTTGTTGTTATTTATAAATTAAATGTTATCTTAATCCATACAAATCATGATCACGCTTTTGATTGCAAATTATTTATATATATTGTTTACTGATATTGTGTCACACCCCAACTCCTAGAGTATAACCGGCACAGATAACGAGAATAGCCTGTCTCTGTAAGCCTAACAATGTGGTTCTTAACTTAGTTGCAATCATACATAATTGACATTTATAACCAAGTATATTTGCATTCATATTAAATTTGTAGAAATTTTGGCAGAGTCTCCTCTATAACTGAGACCTCCCGAAGTTTCTACAAACATCTACCCAAAACAATCATATACATAAAAGAGAACTCAGCTTTCAATTTAATCCGGAGCAACTACAACACAGGGGAATGGGGAATCTACCTATGGTCATACATATTAATTACATCTATTTACATCTTTACCATTTACATACCAAATACAACAAAAATCTCAACAAAATGGAGAAACCAAAATGTCAACAGTGCCAATAGGGCTCCTCTAGCCCTCTTGATCAGCAAATTACTCAAGATGGCTGCCTAAAATTCATTAAAACATAAATGGATAGTATTTCCAGTAATAAATCAATAATACCTTTTTAAACCGATCAATTTTTCATAAGTTATGATTTAAACCTTTACACTTTAAACCATAACATGCAATAACATTCATGCCATAGAAAATTTAAATCGGCCAAGGGTACATAACCCTTGGAAAACACATTTTCATGGTCGAGGATCCAAAACCCTCAAAAAATCTTTTCCATCGGTCCACATCAAACTGTCAAGGAAACTCAGCCATTGGGTTCTTGTCAAAGTTATGTAAAATCCTTCCTTTTCATTCAAAATATAGTTAGCTCAAAACCTAGATTCTAAGGAGGACTATCAGACATCAAACATCGGTCATAGACTCATGATCCATGCAATTTAATCATCTGTCAAGAGCATACAACATCTCAGGGTAAATCACTCATACGGTCGAGAGCACACAGCATTTCGGGGTAAATCACCCATACGGTCTAGGGTCTGTATCCCTTAGGTTATTCATATCGATCGAGAGCATGCAGCATCTCATGGTTGAGAGCACACAACATCTCGGGGTAAATCACCCATACGGTCATAAGTTACAAGCTCACGCTAAAACATCCATCTTATCTTGTCCTTCCTAAATCTAAGGAACTACCATTTATGAGTTTTTCCTTTTTCAATATCAATTATCTAGTAAAACATTCCCATTTTTATTCAAACCTCTCTTTTACAAATTTTACATAAATATCACATACCAATCATAATTCATAAGTCATGTGCATGACTAACAAGTCTAACAATTTTGCTACCATAAATACAATGGTAATTATATAATGGGAATAGTTACCGCTTCCCTGGAGGATGTCGTGTGCTAAATAACCTTTTCCTCTTCTCTTGTTTAACAATAAAGTTCACCCACAATCCCTATATCATCAAAACATACTTTCCTCAATTCCCATCACTAAACATATCAATTTAGGTTCATTATAATACCTTAACAAAGTCATAAAACAACCATAATCTCATCCTATTACTTTATCATATATTCTCTTTAATTCTTCATATTGCTATTTCCAATTTTATATTTCATTCCCTTCTCATTACTCAAAACAAGCCTTAGATCAAATTTCTTGATTCCATCCCCTAACTTTTCCCAGAATTTTCATCAATTTACACTCACTGCCATAAAAAAATTTCTAAATTTTTACTTTAGTCCCCTATTTCATACTTTTTCCTTCAATTCAAGTAAAACCTTGAAGAACACTAGGGTTTCATGTCATACACCTTAAAATTGTTCCTATAAGACCAATTTAAACTCATTAAACTACAAAATTTCACCATTTTCTGAAGACCCCAAAATTTCAAAACTTTTTAGTTTAGTCCCTGTCAAAACAACTCTCAAACTTAGCTAAAATCATGCTTCCAAAGCTCAAATTCAACGGAAAAGGGCCAAAAATGCTTCTCCTAACATCATTCTCATGAAAAAACCGATTAAAACTCACCAAAATTGATGAAAATTTGTTACCTACAGCTATGACGTAAAACCGTTGGAAAAAGTGGTTATTGCCGGCCAATGACAGGCAGTGGCTGCCCAGAAAGCTTTGCCGGTGATGGAGGGAGCCAGCCAAAGGTTGAACATGGTGGTGGGTGGAGTAAAAAGTAGAAACCGAAAGAGGAGAAAATTTTTCGTTTTTCTCTACAAAGGATGGAGAAGCTTCATGTAGAAGAAAGCTATAATGGAGGATAAAATGGTAATTTCGTCTGGGGTGACACGTGTCAACACCACAAAAATGCTAAGGGAGGAAGGAGCTATATCTTGAACCCACACCCCGTTGGCTCTAGATAACTTGCCTTACTACTGAGCTAAAACTCACATCTAATAAGTATTACACATTACAAATATTTATACCTCATTCTTGCTAAAATAAAAAATTTTGCATTACTTAGCAAAATTTGCTTAACAAGTGCTACATATTGGAATGCTATCTGTCAAAAAATTTGTTGTCTCAGATAAGGAAGATGGTGAGTTCTTAGAGGGAGCTAAGGATTGATAGGGATTCCTTTGGGTGAACCTGCTTGGATCTATGGGATTTAGCCCTATTTCATTTTGTTATACATTACATTTTTAAGTTGTATATATATAGTTTTGGGTAGCTATTCTTTTGTTCATTTTTGCAGTGTATTCTGAGCACATATGAGCTTTCCCCACTTTTGTAGTTGGTGTATGTTGTTTTGGTTCACTCTGGTGATAGCATAGCTCTTTTTATGTATATTTGTTTGCTTGACAAGATTTTGTAGTAATTTCAGGATGTCCTATTTATTGGGTAGGTTTTGTCGAAATTTCTACAAAACTCCTTATGTTATGTTATATAAACTATATACCCTTAGGAAAAGAGCAAGTTTATTGTAAATATGGTGCAAATTGCAAAAATGTTAGTATGGTTGTGGATTTCCATCTAATGTTAGCTTGCAGGTTCGAGAATTTTCTAATGTCCTGTGTCAATCTCACTCTAGGGATTTAGGGTGTAACAGAATGTCCATAAAGTTGACTAATCACCAACCCTGTTTCCTGAGCATGGCTGGGTTGAATCAATGAAGGTCTTGAAAGCTTAATCCCCCATCTATTTTGTTGTGGCACATCTTATTCCAACTATACCAACGTATTCCTTTCTTGTATGTGACTCCATTATCCCACCAAAACAAATTCATCATTCTTTCTAGCTCTTTGCAAATTGAGGTTGGAATCTAGAAAACGTTCATATAGAATGTGGGAACAGCCTAGGCAATTGATTTGAGTAATATTTCCTTTCCCACTCTAACAAGAATCTATTCTTCTAATTTTCAGCTTTTTCCACATCTTGTCACTTACGAAGGGAAATATGACCTTCTTGCTTTTGCCTATAAGTGAAGGGAGTCCCAAATACAATTTGTGATTAAGAGGGGAGTGAATGTCCAGGATATTGTTGAGCTCTATACAAATTGAAGAGGATATGTTCGTGCTAAAGAAAATGCTTGACTTTTGGAGATTTACCATGTGCCTTGACGCTGCTTCATAAGTGCTTAATAGCTCATTTATATGCCTACATTCATGTATATTAGCTTTGCCAAAAATAAAAAAAGTGAATTATCGGCGAACAGGAGGTGAGAAACTCTCAGACCTCGTAAGCTTGCTTCATACCCATGAATAAAGTTCCCAGCTTCTACCTATTTCAAGATAGCAGAGAGACCTTCGGCACAAAAAGGAGAGAGTGTGTCCCCTTGTCTGAGTCCTCTCCGAGGGCAAACTGAACTTGCAACTTCAGCATTTAAAAGAAAAAAGCATCTCACGATTTTGACGCACATCATCATCCATGTAATCTGCCTATTATCAAAGCCCATGGTCGTCATGACAGCCTTCAAATATTCCCAATTAATTATATCATAAGCTTTGCTAATATCAGTTTTTACTGCTATTCAGCTTTCTTTGCCCTTCGTTTTCCTTTCCATTGTATGGATAAGCTCAAAAGCCACCAAGATATTGTCTGTAACGAATGCATAATTATATTCAGATATGATCGCAAGAAGGATTTCTTCAAATGATTTGCCAGGACCTTCGAGATGATTTTGTCTTTAAGTTATTCTTGGTTATTATCCTTTGGGATAAGAACTACAAGCGTTTCTCAAAGACTAGGGGGAGAGTTTCACTCATAATCCGGTTCTTGCAATCTCTAGTCACATCATTCCCTATAACATTCCAAAATTTCTGAGAAAAAAAAAAAAAACCTCGGTTAAACCCATCTGGAACTGGGGACTTGTTCGGAAAATTGCTTTTCCAAATTCATGATCATCAAATGGAGCCAACAACCTCTTGTTAGCTTCAACAATTATTACTCTTGTAACACACCGCAAAACTGGTTACTGTAGAACTTTGGTTCTTGGAGAAAAGTTTAGTGAAGTAATTCATAAATGAGAGATGTTTATCCTCTCGATTGCTTACCCATTCCCCTTTGTCATTTTTAAGAGCTTCAATATAGTTATTCTTTTTCCTAGCGTTGTCAATAGTGTGGAAATAACGGGTATTGCAGTCTCCGTACTTCAGCCAGAAGAACTTTCATGTTTGCTTCCATTTGTCCTCTTCCTCTTCAAATAAAGCATTTTTCGTAACTCCATGTATTCGGCACTGCCACTATCTCTTTAACTTTGAAGTTGTCGTAGTTTCTCATCTATTGAACATAGTTATTTTCTCGTATCACTTATTGTTTTGTTCCATAACACCAACTGGTCTTGACAGTGATCCAGTTTTTAGGCACAACGTAACTCGCGTACTCTTTACAGCTATTCTCTACCACTTCCGCGATCCCTAGATGAATAAACTAGCTATTGTTAAAACGAAACCTTCTTTGGGGTGGCCTATGTTGTACCGGAGCTGAGTCAACCATAACGAGTGATCCAAGTATGTATTTAATAGCACTCAGGATATACTATTAGAGAACATGTTGAACCAACTTCTTTTAGCTAGTGCTTTATTCAACTTTTCTTTAACCACCCGGCCATCTGCATTCCGTTTTTCCTAGGTGAAGGGAAAGCCCATTATATGAATGTCCTGGAGACCACACTCTTCGACTATTGTTTGAAAGCCTTGGATAAGAGACAAAGGATGGGCAATAGCCCCAACCTCTTCCTTTGAGCTCAATAAGTCATTGAAATCCGCTATGATCATACACGGTGACTCGTTGAGCTGCGTTAAATATTTTAGTAGCTCCCAGGATGCTCTTCATCTTCCCTTCTTCGGAACCCATAATACGACCCTCCATTGTTATCTTCTTAAGTTAGTCACCCTCATGTTTATGAAATTCAGGGTGAAGTGTAGTATTTGTATAGAGTCCTTGTTCTTCCCAAGAATATCGTCATACCTTCACTTCTGCCCAATCTATTACTGCGAACTCACCTTCAAAACCTAGCATGACTCTTAACTCTTCAAGTGAAGCATTGACTGGAATCTCAATCAATACTATCACGTCGAGTTTCTCATTCTGGATGAGCTCCCTAAGGCCTCAAACTGCTCGGGGATTGCCCAAGCCTTGATTATTCCAACTTATAATGATCATGGTGCCCGATAGACCTGGATACCACTGTCATTACTCATCCATTGCTGCTCCTAATCTTTCTTTCGAATGTGCAGAGCTTTGAGCCACTCTGAGCATTTTCTTCCCATCTGCTTACTCAACTGTGCTCTCTTCGTCTTTTTTGTCTGCCCCATGATTGATGCTCTCTTGGCTCGTGATATCATTTAGAGGAGCACGAGTTGGTTTAACCCTCATACTTGTCTGTTCTGATAATCTATCTCCCATAATTTGCGACCCACTGATAGCCCTCTGTTATCTGAAAATACTGCTATCTCCATAATTGATATTTGCATTTTGAATCGTGGCACCTTTTTTGTCCTTTAACCAAGCACTCGCTGCCGTGCATGTTCCTTCAACCGGAAGCTCTCAGAGATATCTCCCAATTCAGGCTCAAATCTTTACCTCCCCTTACAATCGCCTTGAGAGGATAATAGCTTACTGAATGACCAAGTCGACCGCATAAAAAACAAAAGAGGGATAGCCTCTCGTATTGAGAATTTGCATAGTTGCCAATTCTTAGACTGATCTTTTTCCTTCTTTTCGGTGACATTCTAACATCCAATTCCAAACTTATTCTCATGTCGCCATTCTACCCATTCGATATAACTTTGGCATCATATATGATGAACTTACCTATGAAATTCCCAAATGGCTCTGCGATTCCTTCAAACACCAATCCCACTGGTAGGTCGTGGACTTGTATCCATATTTCAAAGAAAAATAAGTGTACCTTCAGTGGATCTTCTTCTTCCCTTAGCCTATGGGTAACCAGCAAGTGATTGTTAGAGGTATAAGGACCTCCCTCTATAAATTTTTTTAGATCAACATCAAAGAACCTGAATAGGTACCTGTTCTCCCCGATATCTGTAATGTTTACACCTCTCAATAGGTGCCACAGGTTAGCTAACATATTCCTCATGGATTGGAAGTGGACCATGCTCATGGTTAGGAACCGTCCGACGAGCCATACCTTGTAATCAACAGCGTTATTTTTCCTGTGCCCTTGGATTGTCTTCCACCTTCCATACCGCCTCTTTTTCTTTCTAGGTTGATAAGTTTGCTAGTCGTCCTCCATTAGGGTTAAATCCCGAAAAGTCTCAGAAAATTAGTATAAATTAGCACACTCATGAGATAGACTTACGTAGAGAGACAGTAAATGTGCTACTGGGCAGACTTCCTCAATTTAATTCATTTTTTAATTACTAAAATTAATAGAAATATTTTCATGCATTATAAAGTTTAATAATATTTGTTTTATATTAAAATTTATTTCATTGTGAGTTAATTTTAATTAAGTCTTAATTAAAAAAAGATAAAAGTAATGCCAATTTGGGCCAACAATTTAATACAAGGCTCAAAAGTACCTTCAAAGAGGTATCCTATCTAAAGAGAGCCCAACTAGGTACTTGGGGAAATGCCAGAGCCTAAATGCATAGTGACCCAATAGAGAATAATATTAAAAGAAGTTGTACTTTTAGTTCTCAAGGTTTCACTTAATTTTTAATTTAGCTCTTTCAATTTTAAAATTTTTAATTAAGTCTTAGAGTTTAAATAATTTTGAATTTAGTCTAGTGTCATTTTTGACCAGTACACTCAATTATAATATATAGATATAATTGTGATACTATCAATTTAAAAAATAATAATATTACAATTATATACTTATATTATAAATGGATGTACTAATATATTTAAAATTATAAATGCATCAAAGATTTTATTTTTAGTCTCTCTTATTATATTCTAATCAATATTTTGTTATATATACAAGTTAATGCTTCATTAGCTATTTTTATCACTTTTATCAATAAAAATCATACAGATTTAAAGTGTTAAAATAATTGATAATTGGTTACATCAATAAAATATTGATAAAATTGTTATTAAAATTAAATTAAATATTTATAAATTATAAAAATTCAATTACAAATATTTAAATTATATGAATCAAATTAAAAATTGAATGAGATTATAGAAAATAAAAATATAATTTTTTTCCTGAATTAAAATGGTGGGACGTGACTTTTTGTACAGTAGAAGCAACCCTATGGTTCGTAACTCTGCTATGCATTCATGCATTACACTCGAAAACTTTGGCTAGAGAACCATTTTTTTATGGGAATTTCGAGATATACAAGACTTAAGGTTAAAATATTTATTTTAATAAAAACATATATGTTAAAATAATTTCTAAAATTATTTTAAGACTTGGTTTCTTATAAGGTGGACCGATATTTTTTCTATTCTTGATGCAATTGCCCTATTTTATTACTAGATTGGAATCATGAAATGAAGATTTAATTGTTAAGATTTATAAAGGGAAAAACATTACATCGATCTCTCACTTTTATACTGTGATAATTTGATTTTTAATAAATTAATTGTGACAAATTAATCTCTCGTAAATCTTATTTTTAAATTTATAAGGAATTAACTTATCATAATTAATTTGTGAATGACCATATTATCAAAAAATACAAAAATAAAAGATTAATTTTTTTATTTTTCTTGATTTATAAATAATAAATATAATTATATACAATTATCAATGTAATAAGAGGAGCCTTTCCTCCATTAATTAGATTTAAAAGGAGCAATATATAGATCCATATAGAGAGAAGTGCTATTACAGTCTTAACTCCTTATATCTTTTAAAAATCTTTATGCTTAACAATTTTTTAATATTGGATCAAATGCTTGTAATTTTTTTTTATTATATCAAACATTTTTTTAAATTAAGTGAATTTTATAAAAGGATATTTTTAATATTTTATATTTAATTTGGGCTAAAATTATATTGCTTAGAAAATACTCTATTTGGGGATAAAATGTCTTTTTGATTCCAAAAAAAAGCTCATTTTAATCTTTGACAAATGAGTCCATTTTCAATTTGACCTCTTATAAATGTTGCTTCTTAAAAAAATCCATCACAAAATTATTATATTTTTTTCTCTTTTTTTGGTCCCTCACATATAAGATATTTCTAAATTTACTTTTATAAAAAAAATTTTAATTTAGTCCTTTATATGTTAAATATTTTCAATTTGATCCCTCATTGTCTTCTTAATCTATTCTCTCACATAAATGTCTTTTTAATTTCATCGCTCATATTTATACAATTCTCCATTTGATCCTTCAAAAATAAAATTATTATCAATATATCCTAAAAACTAAGTTAATTTGATAAATACTTACTCAAAATTTTCAATTTGTTCCCTATCACATAACATATTTTCAATATGATACCTCATAGAATTATCTCTCAATTTATTGCTTTACGTATGTATATTTCTTTATTTAATCACTCACAAATAAAATTGGTCTCAATAATATCCACAAAAGACAAATTAATTTAATAATTACGAATGCATAAAACTTTATCTCAATTTTATCCCTTACTTATGAGATATTTTTCAATTTGATCCCTTATAGAATTATCTTTTCAATTTAGTCCCTCACAAATAAAATTATTATCAATAATATCCTAAAAAATTAATTTAATAAATAAAAAATTATAAAAAAATTTTCAATTTGGTCCCTCACATATAAAATATTTTTCAATTTGATTCTTTATAGAATTGTCTTCTCAACTTACTCCCTCTTATATGAGCATTTTTCCATATGATCCCTCATAAATAAAAATTGTTATTAATAATATCCTAAACTACGTTAACATAAAATATATGAACTCGTAAATTTTTTTTTTTCCAATTTGCTTCCTTGTAGATAAAATATTTTTCAATTTGTTCCATCATAGAATTTTCCTCTCAATTCAACCTCTCACAAAATTGTTTTCTCATTCAGTTCTTCACACATGGACATTTCTCTATTTGATCCTCATAAATAAAATTGATACCAATAATATCCTCAAAAAATATTTTAATTTAAAAATGTGAAAGACATTTTGATAATGATTTTATTTATGAGAGGTCAAATTGAGAAGTATCTATATGTGATGGACTAAATTGAGAAATATCATATTTGTGAAAGACTAAATTGAAAAGGAAATTTTATATGGGACCAAATTGAGAAATATTCTATATTTGAGGGACAAAATAAGGTTTTACTCATTTATTCTTTATTTCAAATTTTATTTTTTCACATTCTACCTTAAATATGAATTGATATATTACTAATAGTATGAATATGTATAAATGACAAAATAAATTATCAAAATCATTTTCTTTGAGTATCCTGTTGAATATAATTTTATTGAAGTTAAATATATTTTTGTCATAATTAACTTTTAGTCTATCTAGTATTATATAGTTTGTCACCAAATATATAATCATATTATCTTATGTAATATGATATCTTATATAATGTCACACCAAACATCGTATAATATTAAATTTTCATTAGACCTTATTCTATCTAGTCTTATACTATTACATTTTATTCTATTAAACCTTATACAATGTGTCAAATAGGACGACATGTATTATGTTGATGCAAATCCCATTAAAAACACATTGCTCTTTTTGTATGATAAGTTCTGCACCTTGATTTGTATTTGTACAGCCAGTTTTCTCATTTTGTAAAGCGAGCATCTACCTTAGTTTAAATCTAATATACATAAAATTAAATATAAACTTATTTTAAACATTGGACGGACACGAAAGAAGATATCAATCTGATTCTTATTTTTAAATCTATTTGTATTTTAATTTATAAATTAAAAGTTTTAAAATTATTTTGTATTATTGAATTTGGTTCCTGAAAATATTTAAATAGTTATTACTTTTCAAAATCGGACTCAAAGTTCTTAAATGAGATTAAGTTTAAAAGTAAATGATTATTTTGAATCTTAAAAAGGGAAAAATTATTTTAATATTTGTAATTTATAAAAAACTAAAATAAAATTAAAGTGAACTAATTATTTTAAAATTTTTAAAAATTAAAATAAGACTAAATTTAAAATTAAAAAAATAAACAAAATAATATTTTTTAAAACTGGGTACGCGAGGATACTTACCCAAGTAAACAATTACTAAGTGCCTCTCATTTCTAATGGTTCTTAACTAATATGTAATTGTTCTCTTCTCTTATTAAGATTATATATTTAATACTTTGATAGTCATATTACTCTACATGAAATTCGTGATCCAATAGTAAATATTTACTTCATTCATTTCTCATGTAAAATACTTTTAACGTACGCCCCTAATAGTGATATGAATGCTTGATGGATACTTTATGAAATATTTGTTTTAAATTTTCAAATTACCAAAAGGGTACTAAAAGATTTTTTATAAAATCTCTCATTTCTATGATAGATTTTTTTGGACTAAAGTAATGTTAAAAAAAAATGCCATGTACCTAATAGGTATACACAGGTATGAATAATTTATACTTGCATAAATTTAAGAAAAATTACGTATATAGATTTTTTTTTTCATATTAAACTCTCTTTATTCATGATTACAAGCTCTAGGTTAAAACTTTAGTTAAAAATTCCTTTTCTTCACATAGCTAGTAATCATGGATAAACTCCTAATTAAAATATTTTATGTTAGAAAATTCCATTCTGTTGGCTCCTAAAATTTTCTTCATCTCAAAAAAATAATAATAATAAAGAATCTCGCCAGTTCATCATTCACTTCTCTCAAATCCCAAAATTGGTGTTGCTATGTTGCATCCATCACATATATTGTCATTTGCCGTTAATTCCCCAATTTTATATTTCCTTTTCTTCAAAATCTAATCTCCAAGATACTTGCAAGTGTAAGTAACAGTTCACTTTGTTTATTTGGTTCTTCCGTTTTCGATTTGAGTGTGTTTGAGATATGCTCTTTTTAGTTGATTTGTAATTTTACCAAATTTTAGTTGAATCATGTTTTCTTTGATTTTTTGTGGTGCAGAAAGCGCGGTTTCAAATTAAGCATTTTAAGCAGAAAGATTTGCGAATCGAAGGCTGTAAAATTGTAAGTTTGCTTTCATTATCATACTATTGTATTTAACATTTACAGTTTGGATTGTGTTAGTCAACGTTGGCGTTTCTTCTTAGGTTTATTTTGTCACTATTTTTTTGTTTGTTTTGAATATTGTACTTGTTCCATGAAATTAGAAATAAGAAAACAACTGTTTTCATTTGTTGGGGGTTGAATTTTTCATGTATTAAGCACAAGCTTGATTATATGCAGTTTGTTCAGTGAATAATTGACAGATCAGCTCTATGGGATAACGCCTCTGTAATCTACAGTGTTTTTCTCTTTTGACTATCAGGTTCATATGGGCCTAGGCCCATGGCCTTTCAAGAAGACCAAGTTTGTGCTGCGCGCTAGCCTCTATGCCTTTGCTTTGTGCTAAATGCTATGCCCTTATGTTTGTGCTGTGTGCTCTGAGGTCTAGCTGGGAAGCATGAGTGGGAAAGGAGCTCCTATTTAGCTGTGCTGTTTGCTTCTCCTCTTTCCACTTTTTAATATATATATATTGGGCAGGGGGTCAACTTGTTCATGTTGTCTTGTGGAGAAAGAATAACTTTACTTCTTTAGTGATAGAGAGAGCCTCATCTTTTTTCTTTAGGGGACCCTCCTTAGAAAGGGAAGACATAATGGAAACTTTGAGGCTTGTCTATTTTAAGGTACATTGTGATTTAGAGATGCATAGTGGGTAGTGGTTCGGCTTCTTCGCTTTCTTCCATTTTCTAATTAGTTTTTTGAGGTACTTTAGTTGCATTCTTGATATTCAGACGTGCATTTCGACTTCCCACATTTCCCCTAAATCCAATTTTGGTTTGATGGTCTTTTCTTCTGATGTTGGTGTTGGAATTACGAGTGACAACAACATTCATATTGTCTTCCAAAGCTCAACAAAAATACTAGAAAATGCGACATACTGTCCTACTTTTGAATATACGGGAAACACTCCAAAAGGAAAAAGACATTGACTCACAATAATTCCCTCGTAAAGTTATTCATATTGACGCAATTCTATGCACTGTTTCTGCTCTCTTTTTCTCTCTCGAAAATTGAGAGAAAATTGATGGTGAAAATTAGAGACGAACAGTTTTGTGCTTATTTACTGTATTTTCTTTGATTTATATCTTCTTATATAAGTCACCTTGTCCTCTAGGTCGACATATGGGAACATAGTTCATACTTAGTAGGGTCTCAAGACACTGCCATATTGCTTCCACTCTTGCAAAACGAAAACATTCCACCAAGACTTGTTTTCTGTCTTTCAATTTCGTTCTCTGCTATGACAGCACATAGTTCCACTTCAGATGGTTGGAAAAAGGATTTATATGAAAGGAGGTTATGTCAATGTTACCCCCATGATCTAAAGTATTATGTCACTATATGTATTTATACACCCTTCACGATAGTGGTTTAGCCATGGTTAAAAGTATTATGTCGCTATATGTATTATTATTGAATTATTCACATTAGTTTCTGCATGCCATTTTGCTCTCACTCAACATTCTTAAAATCTAGTTCTTCACTTCGTTTTTTTTTTTTTTTAAATTATCCCATAAGTAGGCATATTCAAAGTGTAAATATTAGATAGGAGCCATTTTGGAAAGCTAGAACTATTATGCATGTCTACACCAGTCACTTATTATATATCCATTTTTGTTTATTTGGTAATATGATTTGGAGGAGTATTGCATAAGAGCTATAATACATGTACTCCTTATTCTATATGAAGATCATCATTAGAATTTCTTTTATATAACGGAATGCACTTTTTTGCTACCTAGAAATTTAAAGAGTCTTGTATATTTTCTTTTCTGACTATATTACATGAGCATCAGTGATGTATTGAAAGATGAATAGAAAAAGAACGCCAAATGAATCAAATTTTTTAGCCATGGATTCATCACTCTTACTAAAGCCTTTGGTGATAGTAAAGCATCTATGGATAAAAGATCTAGTGATTGGAAAGCATCCATGGATAATTTTTTTAGTGACAGTAAAGTATCTGTTGGTAAAAGTTTTCTGAAACTGTCATTACAAGTTTAGTGATAGGAAAGTATCTATAGCTAAAGATTTTAGTAAAAGTAAAACATCAGGATAAAGGATTTATTGAAATCTCATGTTGTGGTGTAGCGGCAATCAAGTGACTGTGAGTAAAAGTTTTAATATTATACCTACAACTTTTAAAGCTGTTGGTAAAGGTTATAAGACAGTAAAAAATTGTATGTAAAAGCAAAGCAAAGCAAAGCAAATATAATAAATTCGGACTGTAAGTATAGGTCAATTGGACCTATAATCAGGCATTTATAATTTTTATCCTTGAATTGATTATAGGTATATGACTTTTTTGTTTTTGTTAGAATATTTTATAATATTTATGATTTAAATATGTTAAAACATTATATAATGTTTATTTATAAGGAGTGCTTAGTAAATTAAGATAAAATAATAATTATAAAAATTACTACTAAACCCTAATCCTAAATAGCATATATAAAAAAGTTAGACTATTATACTATAAAGTATGAAAATATTGAAAATACATATAATAGAGACTTAAACACTTTGAGAGAATACTTACGAGTATTTTGCGATCATAATTTAAGAAAAAATTTAAACTGTAAAAATTTAAGATACACTCAATACATTATAAATATCTTGTATGATCAGGATCTCAATCAAAATCAAATCAACTTCCACAACTAAAAAAAATATATAAATCTTTTAACCTAAATTAAATTATAGACGTGTCCTTTATTTAATTCCTTTTCAATTTTAACGGTGAACGATAGTATTGATGAAAGAAGATGATGATCATGGCCATAGCGGATGGGTGGTCTTCGATGGTGGCGACAGTGGGGATTATAGTGGAGATGGTACGGATAGAGTCTGTGTGAGAGCTGTCGGTGTCAAACTCGCGGCCAAGGGTAGTGCATGTGGATGGAAGCACATGAAACAATGAACGTAAGAGTGGTTGCATGAAAGTGATTGTGGTGACCGTTGTGGTGGTAAGGTCGGATTACTTGTTCAAAGATATCTAATGCTTATAAATTATAAATTTTTATAAATTTTGCGATTATGCGTGAAAGAATATATAATTGGGATTTTCTAATTTGTGCAAATGTTTAACATTGGATCATTGAAGACTGCATGTGATTATTATGATATTTAATGATCCAGTACTTCAAATTGTGCACAGCACTGTTGCGCATAATGGATATTCAGGTTGGAAGAATAAGCGTATCTTCTTGATCAAAATGGCACAAACTCTCTTTATATCAGGAGTTTGTCTTATATGTGTCTATAATTTTTTAATATATATTTCCTACACTTTTTTTTTAACATTTTTAAGTACCTGAAATATGATGAAAATAAATAAATTCTTTTAAGAAAACTTATACTTTCAGTTTATATAGTTTCATATACTTTTTTATTTAGCTCTTGTATTATAAAAATTTATACAATTAATAAATGTTTACTGTTAAAATTTTATTAAATTTTATTGATATAACTAACTGATATATCGTGACACTTTAAGGAGGTACAATTTATATTGATTTGAAGAGATAAAAATAGATAATTAAATAAAATTAGCTTACATATATAATAAAATATTAATCAAAAATACAATGACTGAGAGTCATAGACTATATTAAAAAATGAATTTAAATTTTAAGGATTTAATTTCAAAATTTTAAATTATAAAGATCAAATTAAAAGTTATGTAAAATTATACGGACCAAAAACTTTTTTTTTTTTCTTTTTAAGTACTATATGAAGTATACTAATATTATACAATTGATATTTCAATAAAAATTCTAAAATACATTAGTTTTAGGTCGAAGAGTATGAAATTCTCAAATCTTAATTGATACAATAAGTATACTAATTGTTTGATACATTACAATTTAATTTAATTTTTCTCAAATTCATAAATACACGAATTAGATTTTAAAAATAATGAGGTATATTTAGTGTTATTAACTTTTTTGAATTATCCAAGAAAATATCTTTTTTAGATATTAGCTTATACACTTGCTAATTTTCAACAATTAAGGGTAAATAGTTATTTGTCAACTCCCAATACAATTAAAGCTTTGCACTTGTTTTTGGTCCAAAAGAAAAAAAAAAACTTTGCACCTGTTAATAGTGATCACTAATCATGCAGGACCAAATCAATGGGAAAATACAGTTTTGGGCTTCAAAGAAAAAAAAATCCGGGAGAAATGATATTGCAAATTTTATTATGGGAAAGGTACATCTTATTCTTTTAAACAAATATCTAATTACAAAAAAGGTATATATATTTTAACATATAACAAAATAATGAATGACTCTCAAATATTAAAACCCTAACATTAATTTAGAGAAATAATTTTGTTATATTATAAAGTTTAATAAATATTTTGTTATATTTTAAGTTTTATTTAATGAACAATTAATATAATTAAGTCTTGATTGAAAAGAGATGAAAGTAATCTTAATTTGGGCCAAGATCAATTCAAGGCTCAAACGTACCTTCAAAGAGGCATCATTTCTAAATGGAGCTCAACTAGTTCGCTTGGAGAAATGCCACAACCTAAATGCACTCTTATCCATGAGGATCCAACAATAAAAGAAAAAAAATATTATTTTGATTCTTTATTTTTGAATTTAGCTTTATTTCTGTCCTTCACAAATTGAAAGTGTTAAAATGGTCTTCACTTTTAAACTTAAGCTCATTTTGGTCATTTGTCTCAAAATGACCATTCACTTTTCAAGATTTAACTCGTAATGGTCCTCTATAATCTCACTTTAGGTTTGATCATAAGAAATTAAGAGTTATTTTGAAACTTTCAATTTGTAGAAAACTCAAATGAGTCTAAGTTCAATTGGAGAACCATTTTAAGACTTTCAATTTATGATGTCATATTTAAATTAAGTTCAATCAAAATAGTATATTTTTCAAAAATAATATACTATAGTTATTTAACAATTTATGTTAAATTAATAGAACTATATAATAGTTCATATAAGTAAAAATGATCGATTTTAGTACCTAAAAATTACTTAATAACCATTTAAAAATTGACTGAATGACCATAAATAATTTACAAACTTACTTTAACCATAATCTTTTTTAATAGTAATTTGTGTTAAGCCTAGGAATGGCAATTTTCTGGAGTGGGGTGGGGAGTTCCTCCTATTGCCCATCGCCATCATCAGTTATATCCCACATTCCTAACCTTGATGTAGGTATAGGTGGAAACATTTCTAACATTAGAGCCATTGGAGGGCAAAATGGAGAATTTACCATGCCAATGGGACCAATCACAAAATTGTGGGTAAAGCGGTTGAAGGGTAGATTTGAAAATTTGGCTAAATCTTTTGTTTAAGTTATGCATGAAGAATTATCAAAGGATAAAAAGGCTACATCAAATGATCAAGGAATTAAATATGAATAGCCCAAAATTATTTACTATGCTTTTGAGGCATAAATATGCCCAAAATGACTAATTTATGAAGGCCTAAATATTTTGTTATATATAGAATCTTCTTTGTTAAGCTGCAATTTAGATGGGCATAAGTGAGTCCTAATTAAAGGACTTGTTCAACTCAACGTTATTAGCTTATTTTATTTTATTAGATTCAGGTTTTGGTTTACTTAAGCCTTCTAGAGTTTCTTTTCTTAAAACAGTCTATAAATACTTCATAAGACATTACTTCGTAGTAGACCTCTAAATATAAAACATTTTTTTCTTTTCTTCTTTTAAGAAGATTGTGCTCATTTTATTGCTTCCATGAGTATTGCTTTGATTCTCCTAGTTGCATTAAGAATTTGATATCTTATTAAGGTAGTTTATTTACTTTGTGGTGATTACAATTCTTATTCCTCCAAGCCAAATCATTTGTGTTTCTAAGAACAAGTTTTTTAAGGGTTCAATACGGCAATGAGTTAAAGTTGATTGTTGCTTGATTCATATTTTATGTTGGCATTTTAGTCTCTCTAGGCCTCTGCATCATTTGGTATAATAGCATTGGTCAAATATAAATTCTTATTTATCTTTTTCAATTTTTTTTTGCTGAAATTTGTGTTTATTAAAAAATTAAAAATATATTAAAAATATCCAAAAGATCTGAAAAAAATTAGAAAGAAAAAAAGTGAGTGAAGTTAACATGATCAAAAAATTAAAACAACATATTAACCTAATTCATAAAAATTGAAGTTAAGTTCATATGTGCTTCATATTGGGAACTTTTAAATTAGGTATTCAATTTCTAAATTGAGCTTGCTTAAATGAAATTGCCTATCCCTTTGACTGTTTAGACTTGAATTCACATAATTTGGGTTTTGTTTATAGTCATTTTAGCCTTCCATTCAAGTTGATCGAATTCTTTGCATAATTTCTATCTTGTCTTTCATTTGCATTCTATTAATTTTCATTTACAAATTTTAGCCTAATTTGCGTTAAAATACATTACTTGAGTAACATTTTGCATTCTTGTTACTTTAATTACATAATCCCATAACATACATTCTTGATCATGTGTTATCTTCACTTCCTTACTGGTCATGTGCTTTTGCCTTTAGAATTTGTGCTTTTATTTATTGTTTGTTATCCTAGAATTGCTACACTTAAGATCTTCCTTGCTTAAGCTATTGAATTCTAAAGTGCAACTTATAGAACAAAGCTTAAGTGGTAAAAAGCTTGAGTAAATAAGCATAAAAGGAGGATAAGAGCCACATAATAAGTGTAAACACAAAAGATTACTTCTCCTAAGTTAAACTTGTGAGGGAGTACTTTTGTGAGATTGTTTTACTAAATTAAAATGTCTAATCTTTTGAGATGGAAGGATGGCAAGGAACATGTGCATAGTGAATTGGAACCTGAAGTACAACCTAATTTGAAAACAATGTATAAAGCATTCATAAGCAAATTTTAGAAGTTATCTATTAGATTGGATGGGATGAAAGAAAGGATAAATGAAGTGTCTAAAACGAGGACACAAACATGTAACAGGTCCCATGATGGCAAAAGGCAAAGAGAAAAGGTATTAAAGTGATTGTATAGTGGTGTTGACAAGGTTGAAAAGGGTAGTTCAACTAGGAATAGAAGAAGAGAGGATATGACAGAAAGGAAGGATAGTAATATCAATGTGATCAAGATGAGCATTCCTCCATTTAAAGGTAGGAATGATGTTAAAACCTATTTTGAATGGGAAAGGAAGGTTGAAATATTATTTGCATGCTACAATTATTCAAAACAAAAAATGTCAGATTGACTGTAGTCAAGTTTTTAGATTATGCTTTAGTTTGATGGGATAAATTAGCAAAGTCTATGAGGAGATATGGTGAAGGCCCTATCACAACATGGGATGAGATGAAACAAGTAATAAGAAAGAGGTTTATTCCATCTTACTATTATAGGGAGTTGCATCAAAGGTTACATAGACTCACTCAAAGGTCTAAATCAGTGGAGGACTATAACAAGGAGATGGTGATGATCATGGTTAAGGCCAATATAGAGTAGGACAAGGAAGTGACAATGGTTAGACTTTTTAGTGGTTTGAATAAAGAGATTGTTAATATAATGGAGTTGCACCATATATTGATATAAAGGACTTGATTAGCATGGCAATAAAAGTGGATAAACAATTGAACAAGGGGAGAACATGGAGTATTTCTAATTCCAAACACCAAATAGGATTCAAAATGGTCAAAATTTGATGGCAAGAAGAATTATAAAGGCTCAGGTTTCAAGAGAAATAGAAGATTACCACTTTACAAAAAGTTACTTCTAATTATGTTTCTAATTCTTCTAGACATAAGGATATTAAATGCTTTAAGTGTCATAGGTAAGGCCACATGGCTAATGAATGCCCTAATAAAAATATTATGTTTATGAAAGGTGATGATATTATTTCTAATTCTAAGTATGATGATTAAAGTTTGATGATATCATGTTGCCATTAGTGTTTGTAACTAGTGAGGAGGAATATGTTGAATTTACTGTCAGAGGCAAATCTCTTGTCATTGAGCATATTTTAAACTTTAATGTTAAAGAAGATAACCTATGGCAAAGAGAGAATATCTTTCATGTTAGGTGTTTGATTGGAGGTAAAATGTGTAGTATGATCATCTATGAGGGTAGTAATGCTAATGTTGCTAGCACTACATTGGTTGAGAAGTTAGGGCTAAATTCTAATAAGCATCCTAATCGTTATAGGTTGTAATGGTTAAATGAAAGAGGTGAAGTGAGAGGGACTAAGTAGGTTATGGCTGCATTCTCAACTGATAGATATTTTAATGAGGTATATGTAATATGGTACCAATGCAGGCTAGCCACTTGTTGTTGAAGAGGTCATGACAATTTGATAAGTGTATAATGCATGATGGGTACAAGAACATGTATTCATTTAAGCATCATAGACAAAAGCTTACTCTTGCACCTTTATCTCTAAAAGAGGTGTATGATGATCAAATGAGGATTTCGGTAGTGCAATCAAAAAAATTAAAGAAAGGCAAGAGGCCATGAGAGAGAAGAAAAAGATAAAGGTCCAATGGTGAATGACTACAAAAATGGTAAAAAGAAAGAGGAATATTTAGGAGAGAAAAAACTAGTGAGTGAAAGAAAAAAAAAAAAAAAGTAGAAGTTGAGGAAAGTGACAACAATAATAAGAATGAGAAGAAGTTGAGTTTTTATGCAAAAAAGAAAGACTTAAAAAAAGCTTTGATAGTTATTTGGCATAAAGAGGTTTTGCTTTCAGAAACTAAACTTAACCTCAAGTTGCCTAGTGGTTTTGTTTCCTTGTTACAAAAGTTTGATGATGTTTTTCCTAATGAAATGCCTAAGGGTTTACCACCCTTGCGAAGAATTGAGTATCTGATTAATTTTGTGCTTGAAGCTAGCCTTCCCAATAGGCCAGCTTATAGAAGTAATCTTGTGAAGACAGAAAACCTTCGAAGGCAAGTGGATGAGCTTTTTGACAAATAGTCACATAATAGAGAGCATAAGTCCATGTGCAGTGCCAATATTGTTGGTACCAAAGAAGGACAAAACAAGAAAGATGTGTGTGGATTGTAAAGCTATTGATAAAATCACGGTAAAGTATCGACATCTTATTCCTATATTAAATAATATGCTTGAGGAATTGCATGGTGCTTGTGTTTTTACTAAAATTAATCTTAAGAGCGAATATCATCAAATTCGAATGAAACTTGGGGATAAGTGGAAGATTGCTTTTAAAACAAAATATGACTTGTATGAGTGGTTGGTGATGCCTTTTGGTATAACTAATGCACCTAGCACTTTTATGAGACTAATGAACCATGTTTTACATGAATTACTAGGCAAGTTTATTATTGTTTATTTTAATGATATCTTAATTTATAACAAGTCATTAGATGATTATATTATGTATGTTAGGGCAGTTTTAAAAGTGTTTAGGAAGGAGAAATTATATGCCAACCTTAAGGAGTGTACTTTTTGCCTTAACAGACTTGTGTTCCTTAGTTTTATTGTTAATGCACATGGTATTGAAGCTAATGAGGAAAACATGAAGGTTATAAAAGAATGACCAACGCCTATAAATGTGAGCAAGGTGAGAAGTTTTCACGGTTTAGTTGGTTTGTACATGAGATTTATGAGAAACTTCTTAACTATTGCTGCACCATTGACTAAGATTGTCAAGAAGGAGGTTGAGTTTAAATAGGCAAAAGAACAAGAACTTGCATTTAATTTTTTGAAAGATAAATTATGTTCAACTCCTAGTCTTGCTTTGCCTAATTTTAATAAAACTTTTGAGATTTAGTGTGATGCATCTAGAATTAGTATTTGTGTGGTTTTATTACAAGGAAAATGTCACATTGTATATTTTCGTGAGAAATTAAATGGTGTTCAACTTAAGTATTTTATTTATGACAAAGAGTTATATGCCTTCATTCATGCATGGGATGTTTGGTAACATTATTTGCTTCCTAAGGAGTTTGTTATACATAATGATCCTTAATCTTTGAAATATTTAAAAGGCAAGGCAAATTAAATAAGTGGCATGCTAAATGGATTGAGTTTATTGAGACTTTTATGTATGTAATTTGTTATAAGCAAAGGAAAGAAAATGTAGTTAATAATGCATTGTGTACGAGATATACCTTAATCACTACACTTAAATCTAAGTTATTGGTGTTTGAGCAATTTAAAGGCATGTATGCAACTAATGTTGATTTTGCTAATATCTTTACTCCTTGTGAAAGAAATGCATTTAATAAATTCCATAGGCATAAAGGCTTTCTATTTCATGGCAATAGAATTTGTGTACCTACATGTTCAGCACATGAAATGTTAAAGAATTACATAATGGTGCTTTGATAGGTCACTTTAGTGTGCATAAGACTTTGGATGTGTTATCTAAATAGTTTTACTGGCCACACATGTTGAGAAAGTTTGTGCTAAATGTATTGCGTATAAGCAAGCTAAGTCTAAGTCTATGCACCAAGGATTACATACACCCTTACCTATTCCTACTAGCCTTTGGAACAATATTTCCATAGATTTTGTGCTTAGATTGCCTATGGTTATGAAGGGTAGTGATAATATCTTTACTATTATTAACTGGTTTAACAAAATGACATATTTTATTGGTTGCCATAAAATCAATGATGCAATAAACATTGTTGATTTGTTTTTCCGAGAGGTTGTTAAATTGCATGGTGTTCTTGGATCCATTGTTTTAGATAAGGATGCTAAGTTTTTTAGCCACTTTTGGAAAATTTTATATGGTAAGTTAGGTACCAAGCTTTTGTGTTCTAGGTGGCAACATTTCCAACATTGGAGCCATTGAAAGCCAAAATGAATAATTTACCATGCTAGTGCAACCGATCACAAGATTGAGGGCAAAAAGGTTGAATGTTAGATTTGGAAATTTGGCTAAATCATTTGTCGAAGTTATGAATGAAGAATTATCAAAAAAAAGAGAAGGCTTAATCAAATGGACAAAGAATTAAATATAGACATCCCAAAACTATTTACTATGCATATGAGACTTAAATAGGCCCAAAATGACTAATTTATGAATGCCCAAATATTTTGTTATATGTAAATCACTCTTTGTTGGGCTACGATTCAGGTGGGCATAAGTGAGACTGATTAAGAAAATAATAGTCTTGTTTGACTACACCTTATTAGCTTATTTTATTTTATTAGATTTGGGCTTAGGTTCACTTAAGCTTTATAGCGTTTCTTTCCTTAAGACAATCAATAATTACCTCATGAGACATTACTTTGCAACTATCCTCTGAATAGAAAATATTTTTCTTTTCTTCTTTCAAGAAGATTGTATTCTTTTTATTACTTCGATGAGTATTGCTTCAATTCTCATAGTTGCATCCAGAATTTAATATCTTATCAAGTTAGTTTATTTACTTTATGGCGATTTTAATTCTTATTTTTCCAAGTCTTATTATCAGTGTTTTTAAGAATAAGTTTCTTAAGAGTTTAGTAGGGTAAGGATTTATGTTTGATTGTTGCTTGATTTATATTGTTTATTAGCGTTCTAGTCTCTTTAGGTTGGGGTTCCACATCAATTCCTATTCCCTACCTTTGGAAAGATTTTTCCCCTATCCTCATTCTCAATGCAAATCCGCATATATGTGAATGCCTTCAAGGATTTTGAATTGCCTTATAGAAATGAAAAACATATAAATAATATATATGTATAAAATTTAGATTTAAAGTTGAAGCTCCTTGGTTTTTTTGTTGGATACTATGCTTGCTTCTTTGAAACTAAAGTATTATATTAAGCACAATTTACTTAATTTGCTTATGCTCTATTTCATAATTGATAGTTTTCTTCTTTCCTGCATATGACAAGAGGGGAGAAATAGGAAAATCGATAACCCTATGACTTTTAAATGATTGTACAAATTACGGGGAGAATAGTTGTTGGTTATAATTTGTAAATAGTACTAAAAGGAGCTTTTCCCTCCATCGCGTAGATCCAAGAGGAAAGAAATGTTGTTAAACTCTTAACTCTTTTTATCTTTCTAAAAATATGTACTTGTCAATTTTTTAACTGTTTCAACAATAAAAAAGGGTGAGAATGTTGGATCACGGGGTTGTAAGTATTTTGATGATATCAAATATTTTTACATTAAGGGATTTTTAGAATAGGATACTTTTGGGTATTTTGTATTTAATCTAGGCCAAAATTATATTGCTTAAAAAATACTTTATTTGGGTGTAAAGTTGCTTTTTATTTTTATTATGTGTTCGTAATGAGTAGAAACTAACAATAGGTCCCCAAATTTGGGGATCCTCATGGGACTGCCCAATGAAGGGACTTACATGTGAGAAATTTTTTCCCGTAGAGATGAGAATGTAGACAAAACTCTTTCCGAGGAAAATTTGGGAATGGAAATAGGTATTATACCCCCGCCCCATGAGTCCCCACTCCCGCCATTTTTGTATGAATATTTATTTTACATATATAATAATTTTTGTATTATTTATATTTCACTTATTATTTATAATTATAATGATTAAAAGTTAAAACTTCAATTTAACTTAAAAAATGATATCACTCATTACATATTAGTCTTCCACTTCTTTGAAACTTAAACGACATAATATGATTATTTTTAAAATACTTTAGAGCTGCTATTACATTATAATGAAGAATAAGAAGTGAATATTAGAACAAATAATATTAATTATTTTTAAATTAAGATTAAAGATAAATAAAGAAATTAGAATTATTTAAATAGTTTTATTTTTAATTTAATTATCTTTTTGTTAATTTTTTTCATAATTAATTTACCTTATTAAAAGTTATTTATTGTAACTTAAATTTTTTGTTATAAAACTTGTTATTTGAATATTTGTAGTTTTTGTAAACTTGATTAAATCTTGTTAGATAATATAAACAATGAGTTTGAACTTTAAATTTAAGTTATATATATTATTTATTTATTTTTCAATTTTTATAAGAAAATTCAAAAACCATGGGGATGGAAGAAAAAACACCCCCAAAATGAAGAATAGGGATAGGGATGAAGAATATAATTGATGATGTCCTCCCCACTCCCAGCTGCAAAATTGTCATCCCTTGTAGAAACGATACTTTGGAAAGTGTATTTAAATGGGTCAATGGTTCTATAGGAAAAGGATTTTAATTAGTTTAATAAGGAATTAGATAAGGAAAGAATTTCCAAAGAATCCTATTTTGAAAATTTTTCAAATAAAAGTTGAATTGAAGCACATATTCGAAAAAGAATTAATCAAGGTTTGTTCATATTGATTTGCAACATTAATTACGTTGATGTTGTGCTTTAATAATTTGAAAGTGACAAAAAAGGTGTTGTAATTGAGGAAGCTGCAAAAGGGAAGAATTCAAACCGATAGTTCTAAAGAAATAGATAATGAAACTCTTTGAACAAGAGTTATCAATCAATCTGCCTCCTAGACATTTAAATAAATTATAGATATAGATTTTACATGTGACTTAAAGCTCCATTTGGAAGGAAGATGTCGGAACAATATCAAGATTGAGATTGAAGCATTTCTTGCTGGTTCCTACACGTTGAAGAAGATATGCATATTTATGAAGAATTCAAAATGCAATGGTCAAAAACCTTCATGCTCCTCTATATAAAGAAGACCATATGAAGCATAAAGCTAAGTTAAAATCCCAGTCATTAGAATTGTTAGTCCTTAGTTGATTTTTTCTTAATAAGAATTCAGGGAAAGTGTTATTTTCATTTTAAGTTTCTAGGCAACTCGTGGACCTAGAAAGTGTGAGGCTGTAAATTAAAAATCGGTAAGTTGAGCTTATGAAGTTGACTTAAGATTAGGTTATAAAAGCGCCTGCCTTGTAAGTAGGTTGCTACATGTTTAGAGTTAAATAGAGAAAAATCAAATAAATGAGTAGAAGGTTGTAGAAACAGAAGAGTTGATCCTTGTTAACTTGCCTTTATAGAAGGTGGTAAAAGCAAAAGAGCTAATCCTTTAATTAGGGTTGCCCTATAACTTTGTTGATTTCCCATTTAATAAAATTTTCCTACTTTGTGAGTGGACACAGCACACCTTTGGTTTGAATCATTATATGTGATTTTCTCTTCCTTATATTCTTTATTTACTGCTTGAATTAACATTTTTGGTTTGAAGGAAGCAACAAAAATTTGATAATAGGAACATCAGGCTTTCACTAAGAATCAGGAATTTCCATACTTAATGATATTTCAGAAATCCAATTAGACCCCTTTTTCTTGAATTACTTTTAGACTAACAAAGAGTGTGACACATGAAGCACATGACCCTAAACTCAAAGAGGTTATCAATTACAAAAACAACAAAAAAAAGTTTAAATATGTGTCACCCTTTCATTAGTAAATTCATTGTTTATCCAAGTTTAAAAATTTAGAGAATTTATTGCTAAGTTTTTAAAACTAAATAATTATTTATATATGACTTAAAATTTATGTGAATTCTTCATATTTTTGCCTTTACTTATATTGTTAAATATAATTTATTAATTTAGTGATTAATTAATACTAATCTACGCTTGGATATTTTGAGAAGCATAGGACCATATCGACAATGCTTCCTTAAAAGAAATTATTGGTGAACATCATTCGGATATTAGGCCATGTTGCAACCTTTGCCTCTCTTCTTTTGGTATATGAATGTTAAACATTAAACTCCAAACATATATTCGCAGAAGCATCATACTTCATTTTCCGGATAATTGGATAATAGTAATACCAAACAAAAACTTCAAGTAATATTTGACTAGTGCATATTAAAGTTTTTAGCCATAAGAGTAATGAATCTATGGCTAAAAGATTTTGATTCATTAGGCATTCTCTTTTTATTCATCATTGATTCTCATATAATCTAGACAGAAAAATAAATATAAAGACTCTAGAAATTTCTAAATAAATTCTAATAATGAATAGGGAGTACATGCATGTATATATTATATCTCATACTCCACCAAATTATATGACAAAATAAACCAAAATGGATATATAATAAGTAAATGGTGTACACACAGGCATGATAGTTCTAGCTTTGCAAAATGGCTCTTATTTAATATTTACACTTAGAATATGCCTTATTATGGGTTATTTAAAACAAAAAAAACAAAAAAACAAAAAAACAAAAAAAAGACGTGAAGAACTAGATTTTAAGACTGTCAAGTGAGAGTAAAAAGGCATGCAAAAACTAATGTGAATAATTCAATAACAATACATATCGAGACATAATATTTTTAACCATAGCTAAATCACTGTCGTCAAAATATAACTTCCCTGCAGGGAAAGACACAACACTTTGTTGGGCTTTTTGTCTTAAGTTTTGATCTTGGGGGTAACATTGACATAACCTCCATTCATATAAGTCCTTTTTCCAACCATCTGAAGTGAAACTATTTTCTGTCATAGCATAGAACGAAATTGAAAGAAGAGGAAAATTCAAAAACCAAGTCTTGGTGGAATGGATTTGTTTTACAAGAGTGGAAGCAATATGGCAGTGTCTTGAGACCCTACTAATATAAACTATGTTCCCATAGGTCCACCTTGAGGACATGGTGACTTCTATCAGAATTAAATCAGGGAAAATACAGTAAATAAGCAGAAAATGGATTGTCTTTAATTTTCTCTTTCAATTTTCGAGAGAAAAAGAGAGCAGAAACAGTATATAGAATTGTGACAATATGAATAACTTTAGCAGGGAATTATTGTGAGTCAATGTCTTTTTTCTTTTGGAGTGTTTCCTGTATAATCAAAAGTAGGACGGTATGCCGTTTTTTTTTAGTATATCAATTGAGCATTGAAAGACAACATCAATGTTGTTCTGTCACTTGTAATTCCAACACCAACATCAGAAGAAAAGATCATCAAACCAAAATTGGGTTTAGGGGAATGTGGGAAGTTGAAAATGCACGTCTGAATTTCAAGAACGCAACTTTAGCACCTCAACAAACTAATAAGAAAATGGAAGAAAGCAAAGAAGCTGAACCACTACCCACTACGCATCTCTAAATATGTACCTTAAAATAGATAAGCCTCAATGTTTCCATTATTTCTTCCCTTTCTAAGGAGGGTCCCCTGTAAAAAGATGAGGCTCTCACTATCTTTGAAGAAGGAAAGTTATTCTTTCTCCACAAGACAACATGATCAAGATAACCCCTTGCCCAATATATATAATTATATATAATTTATAAAGTGGAAAGGGGAGAATCAAACAGCACAGCTAAATGGGCACTCCTTTGCTACGCATGCTTCCTAGCTAGACCTCTCAGAGCACACAGCAAAAACATAAGGGCATTAGCATTTAGCACAAAACAAAGGCATAGAGGACAGTGCGCATGGAGGATCAGATATTGTATGGCTTTTTCTCACTGATTTTTTTTTTTTACTTATCTCTTGCTGCAGAGCATGTACCTGGTTCGCTAATGCGTACTAAGTCCAGACTGGATCCTAACGCCCCTTATTGGGCCTTCTAGCATAAACTTGATCTTCTTGAAAGGCCATGGGCCTAGGCCCCATCATATACCTGATAATCAAAAGAGAAATAACACTGTAGTGTAGAGTGCAGAGGCATTCTCCCATAGAGCTGATCTGTCAATAATTCACTGAACAAACTGCATATAATCAAGCTTGTGCTCAATACATGTCAAATTCAACCCCCAACAAATAAAAACAGTTTTTCTACTTTCTAATTTCAAGGACAAGTAAAAGCTTCAAAACAAAACAAAAAAATAGTAACAACACAAGCCTAAGAAGAAATGCCAATGTCGACTAACACATTCCAAATCGTAAATGTCACATACAATAGTATGATAATGAAAGCAAACTTACAATTGTACGGCCTTCTATTCACAAATCTTTCTGCTCAAAATGCTTAATCTGAATCCGCGCTTTCTGCACCACAAAAAATCAAAGAAAACATGATTCAACTACGGTTTCTCACTTTAGCGGGAAAATTACATATCGACGAAAAAGAGCATATCTCAAACACACCCAATTCGAAAAGAGAAAAGTGAACTTTTACTGACACTTTCAAGTATCTAGGAGATTAGATTTTAAAGAAAAGGAAAAATAAAATTCGGGAATAAGCAGCGAATGACAATATATTTGATGGATGCAACGCAGCAACACCCATTTTGGGATTTGAGAGAAGTGAATGATGAACAGCTTAGGATTCTTATGTTTTTTTTTTAGATGAAGAAAATTTAAGGCGCCAAAAGAATGGAATTTTCTATTAAGAGGGATAAAAATTTTTAAGTAGGAGTTTACTTATGATTAGTAGCTATGGGTAGAAGAGGAATTTTTCACTAAAGTTTTAACCTAGAGCTTGTAATCATGGATAAAGAGAGTTTTATATATAAAAAAAATCTATAGCATAGTTTTTCTTAAAATGTATGTAGGTATAAATTATTCATACCAGCGTTTACTTATTAGGTATATGGCATTTTTTTAGATTACTTTATTCCAAAAAAATCCATGATGGAAATAAGAGATTTGAAAAAAAAAAAACGTTTAGTAAACATTCATATTACTACTAGGGGCGCACGTGAAGAGTATTTTACATGAGAAATGAATAAAGTAAATAACTACTATTGGATCACGAATTTCATGTAGAATAACATGGTTGTTGAGTATTAAATATAAAATCTTAATAAGAGAAGAGAACAATAAATAATAGTTAAGAACCATTAGAAAATGAGAGGCTAATTGCTTACTTGGGTAAGTATCTTTGTGTAGGATGCGATTGTGATTGCACTTGTGCACCGAAGTCATCAGAAGTTGTGCTCCACCACACATTATATGCAGAAGAACTTGTTCTCCACCATGCATCAAAGTCAATATAACTTGCACTCCATGCTTCAAAGTCTTTCTTACACATCAAACGCCACCGACAGTCCACTATTTTCAAGCCATTATCTCGTCCCGTTCTTGGAAAAGAAATTGTTAAATCAAGTTGATTGCCTACATCACTTGGATGTGATCGAGACTCGTTCTTGTCAAAGGGATAGAACCCTATATAAAGGTTAGAGGGACGACGAAATTCTCCAAATTTGGTAGTTTCATGTCTTTTTTTAGGATGGCAGTTATCTTGGAATTTCCAATTAATGGTGAAACCTTCTTTAAACCCCAAATTTTCCCATCCAAAGAAATTGCCATCCAACAACAGGCATATAGCAATTCCCCACCATTCGCTCTTGTAATCCACAACGTCACGAGGCATGTCTGCTGTTATAGTTACAAATTCAGCAGAGGCATCACTACTAAGATAGTGTTCCTTCTGTTCAAGCCAAGTTGGGATATATTTCCAGACCCAGTATAAAAGATGACAGGGACCCCGAAGAAGACTTGAATGCTGCAACAAAGGAAACATCTAGTTAAATAAAAAGTAGATTAACGATCAAGTCTTCCGAAGGTTACTCGTCTCTTAATTTGGCCGTGCAAAGATAAAGCCTTTCATTTTAGTCTCTAAAAAATTACTCCGCTCTTAATTTGGTCCTTACAAATAGCATGTTTGGACTCTAATATAAAATCGACGTCATTTTGGTGGTTGAAAACATATAGACAAATCTATTTCATTAGTTGACAGCCATCATGTGAGATCTTACTTTTGCATAATGGAGGGTCATCTTGAGGAAAAAATTACTTAGGGATGAAATCAAGAGATATTATCTTTTGAAGACCAAACTTAGAGGAGTGTCATTTTTCACAGACTTGATTATTAAATCACTCTTAATTGAATACTGACAACAGAGAAAGAGAGTGTGAGAGACAAAGTTAGATATAGAGATGCAGACCTTATAGACACGTGATGCAAGGAGATGTTGTAGAGCTGATTCAGCTTCCAAGAAAGGACAGTAATCTGCAACTACAATTAAATTTGATGGAAGCTCGGGTATTGACTTAAGCCTGCGGCACTTCGTCAAGTCAAAATATTTGAGACTTGTTAAATGAATTATGGATGAAGGAACTTGTGTGATAGAAGTTCTTCTCACTTCAAAGAAGGATAGACTTCTCATACTTTCACCAAATTCAGGAAGCTTTTCAAGCTTTGAGCATCCAGAAAGAACAAACTCCTCTAGATTATCCATATCCAAATAACTTGGAAGAGTTACTAGATTTTCACAGTCTTCCAAACTTAATTTAACAAGCTTCTTCAGCTGTCCAACAGATTCATGAACCCGAACTAGGTTTTTGCAACGATTAAGGTAAATCGTTTCGAGGTTTTGAGTTCCACTGAAATCTGGAGTTTCAGTAAGATCTTTGGAATCACTCAGATTGATGATCCTCAACCTATGTAAAGGCTGATCAACATATAAGACACAAAAGCAAAAAGGCAATATCAGTATTTTCAAAATCTAGTGTTAGGATATCTAAATTATATATACCAGCTCAAAGAAGGAAATCATACCGGTTTTCCATTCCATAGGTTTCTGATTTTGCTGTTGCACAATTGAAGGCCTTCAAGTTCATATAACTGGTCAAATGGTGGCAGAGATTCCAAAGCATAATAATCCCATCTAAGAACTTTCAGTGAACTGGGAAGAGACTTGAGACTTCGGGAAAGATGCACATTACTTAAGTCTAGTAATCTAAGATTATTCATCTTGGAGAAGCAATCTGGGTGCCAAGTTGCTTCAAAATGTCGCACTATATCCAAAACTATACTTTGAACATTTTCCGTTCCCTGATAAACATGCATATAGATGCATTAAGCATGATAAGAGATAATAAGAAATTAAGCATACCATGGAAATAATGTAATAAATAAACTAACAACTTTAGCATACTCTAAAAATCAAACACATATATACCTTGTTTCCTTTCAACACAAGATCAATCTCCTCTAGAGACCACAATCTGCTGCGTCTGCCAGCGTCATTTGGACATTCTTGTAAAACTATTTTCCTTCCCATCTCTTGAAGCAGATCATGCATATCCACAGATTCTTTTAAATTTAGCCTTGAAGGAAAATTTGATAGGGTATAAGTACTTACCAATGATTTTTCAGCAAGAACTTTAAATCCAATTGTTGGATGAAGACCACAAATTTTCCATATATTTTTCACTTCATCTATTTCCTCCCCATTGAAAAAACATGCAATATCTAAAAATATCGTCTTGTACTCTTCATCTTCTAATCCATCATAACTCAAGCGAAGTGAATTAAAAATATCCTTGTGTAAATTTTTCTCCAACTTATTTAACGTGTCTTTCCATTCAAGTTGATTTCTTTTACAAAGAAATGAACCTAAGACTTCGAGTGCCAAAGGAAGTCCACAAGCATATTCAACTACTTCTTCTGACAAATCCAAATAACCTTGTTCAGGCTCATCCTTATTAAATGCTTTCTGACAGAAGAGCATTAGGGATTCATCGTGTTCCAACGTAATAACTTCATACTTTACAAACTGTTCATAATTTGTCAGTAATTGCACATCTCTTGTAGTTACTATTATTTTGCTCCCTGCACCAAACCACTCTTTATTTCTAGCCAAATTGTCTAGTTGGCTTCTATGGCTTACATCATCAAGAACAATAAGAACCTTTTCACGGCATAAAAGTTCTCTTATTACCTCCGCGCCGTCATGGGAATCATTTATTTTTTGTTGTGTAAATCGAAGACAGGAAAGAAGCTTCTTTTGTAAATAAAATAAGCCACCCCTTTTGGAATCCTCCGTTACATTTGCAAGAAAACAACTTCTTTCAAATTCGTTTCGAATTGCTTTATAAACAACTCGAGCAAGAGTTGTCTTACCTACACCACCCATGCCCCATATCCCTATGAAGCATTTATCATCCAACCCTATCCTTAAAAGGGAAATTAGCCTGTCTACCTTCGATTGAATTCCAACTAAATGCTCAAAATTAGATGGCAACTCAACACATAATTTGTTCCATACAAATTTGGCAATCTCTTCAACAACTTTCGCTTCATGCCTGCATAGACCGAACCGTTAATACTCTGATAAGTTAAATAGAAATTCCAATCAAATTGAAGGGAGAATGAGTAAATAAGCAATCGAAATCTCATAAGCATTAAATCAAGATAGAAAGGTTTAAAGGAGGAGAAAATCAATAATATTTTCAACTTTAAAGTATATATGAAGTTCACATTTCTTATCAACACAAACTATGACAATATGTAACTTCTATTAGAAAAAAAATGAAACTATCAAAGATGAAATCACAAGAGTCAACTTTGAAACACGAAAATTGCAGTGTCCGTTAAGGTTATCATCACTGGTTGTTGCAAGGTAAGGCCCAACCCCTCGGCCTGTCCACAAATTGGGCATTGCGAGGTTAGGCCAAGTCCCAAGCCGAAAGATATATAGTCCTACTCATATAACCCGACTAAGTCTCAAGTTTGGTGAAAACTCCCCCCAAATTGGTCGTAATCTTTATGAAGGCAAAATAAAATTTAGAACATTTCAGTTTGTAATGCTAATTAAGGTAAAAATAAATAAAATTATTGAATTAATTACGATTTAAAGAGTTTTTATCTATTTTTAATAATATTATTACATATAATTTTTCTGGGGAATCAATAGCATTAGATAACATACAAAAAATACTCATGTATTAGATCTTTTTCAGAAAAATTATCATTAACCATTTAAAAAATATTGCTTAATTTTCTTCGGTACTTATGAGTGGAAATTTATTTTAACTTATTGGAGAAAAATAAAATAATGACTAGGGATAGAAAAAACTTACTTATCTCTAGTACTCCACCCACTTATGTTGGCAACTTCAGTCAAAGCTTCTCTCCATGTTCGCACCTTGTCCTCTGTAAATCTTCCTTTATGCTTCTCAAAAGCTGTTCCAACATTTCCTTTCTGGTGTCGAATGTCAGATGGATTTACATTATAAAAAACTGGGAAAACTGTTTGGCCTAAGTTTTTTTTGGATTCCACAATCTTCTGCAATTCATCCAAACACCATGGGGAAGAGGTATAGTTCTCGGAGAGGACGATAATCGCAAACAGAGATTCCTTGATAGCTTTGAAGAGCTTCTCTGAAATAAATTGTCCTCTCTCAAGGTCTTCGTCATCCCTGAAAGTCACGATTCCTTTCCGCAGCAACGCAGAGTATAAGTGATCAGTGAAACTTTTGCGAGTGTCTGTCCCTCTGAAGCTCAAGAAAATATGATAGTTCATCGGTGAGGTCGAACTAGTGGAAGCACCAGGAGCGCTGATCAGCGCCATTGAAGGGCTCTTGGGCAAATTGGTAGTGGAGATTTCTCTCTTCTGCTGTGCTTGACTTGATCTGAGTAATGGAATCCTTTGCTAGTGCTAAGATGTATTGCACAGACTATAGACTTAGCTTAGATTTTGTCATTTGATTATTTTTTAATCGGCCCCTCCAACCAACCCACTATGTACTGTCTCCTTCACGTGCCTAACCTTGTTTAAAAAAATCTTAGAAGATAATAATATACTAATGTAATTATAGAGTTAGTTTTAATTAAATTACTCAAAAAATAATAATAATAAAGTGTGAATCATTGATTCATATTATCACACCGTATAAGTATATTAATATCTATTATTGGACTTTTTCTCTTTTTTTCTTCGGTCCAATATTTTCTCTCCGTTCGACCTTAGGCTTTGGCATAACTCGAAGATTCCATCATGAATATAATATATGGATAAATATAATATATAGGTATATATTTCAAATAGGTTTATATTCAAACTTATATATTATAAAAATTTAAATAAAGGCAGGTGTGTTGGAAAGAATACTTAAATATTTAGGTGCTTTTAATTAATTTAATTTAGATTATAATTCATTTTAATTATTACTGTAATTGCTGTACCTGATCCTGACCCTATACCATAGAAGATTTGTTAATTGGGATAATATATGATAGATTAAATTAATTACAAATTTATTGAATAATGATCTTATCTTGCAACCCAATTATGGTTCAGTAGTGTTCTTATCACATTGCTGACGACTCCGTAGGGCTCTCTCCGTCTCCCTCTCTACAAATGGAATTCAGGTATTGCAAGTTATACTCTATTTGTTTTTGTTAATTTTCATTTCCATGATATGACTTTTTCGTGATCTTTAAAAGGTAAGTATTTTTTGTTATACTGGTATGGTTTAATAATCTCTCAGTTACGTGCAAAAATTATTTCTTTCATTTTTATGTTAGCATTATAAAAAAATATATATTTTATTAATTCTATGTCCTCATTATTGTTTTCTCTATACATAATAGATAAAGTACAAATCCAACAAAACGCCTTTACTGTAAATGAGAAAACTAGTATATATAGTACAAAAAACAAATCAAGGTGCAGAACTTATCATGCAAAAAGAGCCATATGTTTTTTACAAGCTTAATACATCAAATCAATTACAAGTTGTTTCTAATAGGAAGGGTAAAGAACTCATTTCTAATCAAATCAATTAGATAATGGTTATTGAACATCATCTGGATTCCATTTGTTATTCATTGTATGGTCCTTATTTAAGGAGAAACTGATCAATTAAAGCAGGTGGGCAAAAATCAAAGGGCAATAAGGTTGGTTAATTGATAAAAATAACAGATTAAAACACATGAGAATTCATATATGGAAATCCGGAGTATTGGTAGTTTTACTATATCTTTCCATTTTTGTCAAATTATATTGTGACAAATTGATTGATGCCATATTCATGGATAATTCTCAAGTGGCTTTCACATAGTCCATAGGTAGCTATTACTTATAAATTAGCTAGGTGATATATAATATCATGTAAAATTCTAAAGAAGATAAGTAAGCTAAGTTGTATATATTATTGCGGATTTGTGAACTTTTTGCTGAGATAAATGAAGGCAATTGAATAGTAAATATAAAATAGGTAAAAATTATTTTTGGTCCCTTAATCTTAAATAAAGTTTCATTTTTATCACTTAATTTTATTTAGTCCTATTTTAGTCGTTAACTTTATTTTTGCTTTTATTTCTTTATTCAATTCCCATTTTTTCATTTAATTTTATCTTAAATTTCACTTTCGTCATTCAATTTGATTTTTTAATTTTACTTCGGATATCACTTTTGTCCCTTAATATTATATTATTCTAATTTGGCTATTTGTAAAATTTACTCAAATGTTTGATTTTTTTTTCTAACACTACCAAAATTAAAAGCTTTAAATAAGTTAGGACTACCCAAAAACAAATTGGGCTACTTACCCCAAAATGAAGAAAAGCAAAGATAAAAATAAATTCAGCTACCACACATCAATAAATTTAGTCTGTGGAAGAATAAAATATAGAATTGAATATCCAAATAGAAATTACTACACTTCATGAGGCTTGGTCAAATCAATAGATAAATGAAAAATAATAAAAATAAATGAAAAGAGATAAAAAAAAAAAATGTGAATAGTTTATGTGTGCTAAATTAGAAGAAAATAAAATTAAAGAATGTAAATGAAACTTGAAATAAAGTTAAGAGACTAAATTAGAAACAAATGAAATTAAAGAATGAAAGCAAAACATAAAATGAAGTTAGAGTCAAATTAGAACTAAATGAAATTAAAGGATGAATGAACTTAAATAAAATTAAGGAACCAAATTGGACTAAACGAAGTTAAGAGACGAAATTAAAATTTGAGATAAAATTAAAAGATCAAAAGTATATTTTTGCCTATAAAATAATATCTTTTTAGAAAATTTTATGTGCTAGAATTTATGTGTATGGTTATAATAATACTATATTAAAATAATACAATATTATATGATATCTAATAATACAAAATAATTAGTTATAACTGAGAGAGAACATAGAAGGGATTGAATAAGTTCTCAATCAATAATGCTTCTAAATTAACAAAACTTCATTTTAAACTTTTATGATAGTAACAAGTTAACAGTATATCAGAACTAGTTTATTGTATTCAAACAAAATGAAAACTAAGATTATACAATTAACTGTAATTTTTAAACCAGTTGACTATATACAAACAGAAGCTAAATATGCGAATTTTAAAAATAATCAGTTAACTTTATAGATACTGCAGTTAACTAAATTGCAATAGAAGTTAATAAAAAAATTAAAGAAGGAAGATAAACAATACCAAAATTTATCCTGGTTCAACATGACTTGCCTACGTCTAGACCCTTTGGCACCCAAGGGATTTTCTTTACTATTTCAACACACTTACAACACTTACTTGAAGGCTTTTCGTGCTCACCCCTAACATGAGATTTTCTGTGTTTACCCTTAACACAAAGTTTTTCGTGCTTACCCCTAATATATGGTTTTTTGTGATCACCTCTAACACAAAGTTTTCAAACTCACCTTAAATTAATCTTAAAACTCTACCTAACCTTCACTCCACTCAACAATGAAGGAAGTTCGCAAATAAAAGAAATAATATTTGGGAACCCTTACAAAGATAATACAGTTTAGGCACACTATATAAATGCTCTCAAAAGCAAGATAAACTAAATACAAGCTCATAACTCCTTTATTTTTTTTTTCTATAATTAAACTTTTAAGATTTTGTTTTTCTTCAAAGGAAAAGCTTCTATATATCTAGGTCTTCATGGGAAATAACCGTTGGACATTGAAGGCATTAATTTTTTGAGCTTCAACGGGCATGAGAAGTTTTCTCCATCTTTCTCTATGATTTTTGCATATTGTAAAAAGTAGAGAGATGAGGAGCTTCAAAAAGAGAACCTTCCATTCTTGAATCTAACTTTTGGAGATTCAAAAAGGAAAGATATTGAATCCTCTTTGAAATCCTTTCTTTTACGTATTTGATTGATATCTCCAAAGGAGGAAAAAAGTTGTTGAAGATTGAGAAATGAAGAAGATTGAATCCTCACTTTTGCATATATGATTGATGTCTCTAAAGAAAGAAAAGATTTATTGGAAAGAGATGCCAATAATAAAGACTCTAATATCAAGTAATATTCACATGCTCCAATGTCTTGAATGCTTCCAGCTCATGTTTAACTTTTTCTTACTTAAAAGTTGAGCAACAATTGGGCTTTGGGTCATATTGGGTTTTGTCATAAATCAAACAAAAAATATTGGGTCTATGTGCAATATATATGTATATTGGTCTTGGTCATGGTTGGAAGAATGAAAACTTTAACCTATGAACCATTTGGATCCCATAAGCATTTTTCTATATGTATAAGCAAGTATTTGTTAGCCATGACAATTATGATCATTTGAGGGAATATTTGGGATCTTAAATAAAGGAATCAATTTTGGATTGATGTCATTTGATGATGACAAATTACTTGTTAATCAGTTTATTAGGGAACTACTCATTATAAATTTATTTAAGCTTAGATGATTACAGTGATGGACATTAAGGTTGTTTTTTAATTTTTAGGAGCTTAGAGGGTGCACTATATCCAACGAGAAGTAAATGAGACAATAAGAAAATGGGCTATATGTGCCTTATCCAGGTGAGTAGATAACACTAATTACATGTATTTTATGATTTACACAAACTCCTTTGAAAAATAATGTTATTGAATATCTCTGTGCCTTGGGACAAACTTCCTGAAATTTAAAAATATTTCATCATTTATGCATCCTCTGAGTATTTGTAAGCTTTCAATTTGATTAAAATTTTACTGAGTATTTGGCTAAATTCTCTAGATGTTTGAATTACTCTAATTCTATATTTTATGAAGCATTTTGATTATGTAACTCTCTGAATCATTCTAGTTATGTATTTTCAAAATTATTCTGACTGCAAATTCTGAATTGTTCTGATTATGTATTTCAAAATTCCTATTATTTAAATTTATGAGTTAAAAATGATTCTGAACTAATGAAATTCTCTATTCCATAAGTTGAAGTATTCTAGTCTTATTTTTATCAACCAAAGTTTGGCTCAATTTTCATGACCCCGACCTATTGGTCAGGTCTATTTATCACTAGATAATCAATTTAGTGACCAATTTTGATCCGTCAATAAATTTAAAGATTTTTTTTAAAAGAATAATTTTATTAGTCATCACTAATTAATAAATGTATTCACATAATTGTTCCATCACTAATTTTTGTCATTAATTTTAATTTTTCTAGTAACACTCCTTTTATATATTTCCCCATTACGGTGTCGTTTGGTTGGTGGAATTTGCTAAATGGAATGGGAATGAAAATCACATTCCCACGTTTAGTTCCTAAACTCAAGATGGACTCCCTTTAGTTCTCGAAATCACTCTCCCTTAAGTATGGTAATCAATTTTCCATTAAAAATAAATAAAGGTGAAGATGGTGGTCTCCTGGGAAAATAAATTTACTCGTCGAAAATAGCCTATGTTGTACACCAATCAAAATGAGAAGACTGCATTGACTGATAACCATTTCAGCTATTATCTCTTCATTTGCTTGCCATAACTTTGGGTTGCACAATCTCACCAAGGACTCAGTAACCCAATGAACAATCTATAGTTTCTTCGTTCTTCATCACGAGTCACAGTGGACATGGCTTTTAGACATTATTTATTGCTTTAATCTTATTTTTGGTTCTCAGAGGTATTATGGTAATTTCCCACTCTTTTCTTATCCACTCCTCATGCTTCCTACCAAGCAAAGTATTACAATATCCATTACACTCCTTTCCATGTACAACCAAATGTACTTACTTAATTTCTCATTCTTATTCTCATTCTTATTCTATCTCCTTTTCGTTATAGACATTTTAATCCTTAGTATAATAAAAGACATATGGATAAAAGATTCAATGATAGTAAAACATTCATGGATAAATATTATAGTGATAGCTAAAGTCTTTGCAGGTAAAAATTTTTTGAAATTGCCATCATACTTTAGTGGCCATAAAATATCCATGGGTAAAGATTTTGGTCATAATAAAACGTCCAAGGATAAAGAATCTATTCAAATATCATGTTATGGAATAGTAATTGTCAAGTGTTCATGGGTAAAAAATTTAATGTTATACCCATAACTTTTAATCTAAAGGTCAAAATTATATTAACTGTTAAAAATTGTATGTAAAAGTGAAGTTGGTGAAAATTTATATCATATGTATATGACAAGTTGAGCTATGCTCACGCTTTAGTAATCATATTGTGATATAAATCACAAATTGAAAAATATATTTTTGAATCATATAATGTATCAAATTATAAGATTTAGTAACAAGTAATAAATAACTTAAAATATAAAGTATAGCATATTCATGTCTTTATAATATGCATAAAATATTCAAGATCAGTTATAAATATGCTTATTAGCCATGTAATTTGTAAGTAATTAATTTTTGAAATAATTTCGAATAATAGCTTCTGTTGTTTTTTTATAAAACATATAGATAATACTTAGCAACAATATAATACCATCATGCTAATTCATTAATTTTTCACATTTTTGAATTACAAAGTCATGTTATTCTAACATATTGGCTTAAAATGTATGATTCATAGCTGATTAAGTCATTGATTTATATTGTTAACTTTGTGACTTATCGTAAACTGTAATATTCAAATTGTGAATTGTACTATTTAGAATTACTTTTGATACAATCATTAATTCATAGTGTTATCATTATAACTCATTAAGAATTGTAAGATTTAAGTTGTGAATTGTAAGATTTTGACTACTATCTTATAATTACCCACAAAAACTTACTATATGGCTTTTTTTTTTTTCGCAATGAACAAGGGTAATGATGAAGAAGATGATGATTATAATGATGGTGGATGAGTGGTGTACAATGCTGGCAAATGATAGGGCAGTGTGATTATTGTGGGGATGGTCATAATAGGGTATGTGAGAGAGCTGCCAATGACAAACTCATGACAAAGGCTGTGAATTATCCAATGCTTGCAAATTATAAATTGAGTGTAGTTTTGTTTTCATGACCCTTCGGGAGCATCCGAAAAAATTGGAATGATATAGAGAATGTTGTTTTGTTTTCCTTCATATATGCATGAGGAGATAGTACTCCTGGTTTATATTGCTATAATTAGTAATTCATATTTCTATACTCCTTTACAGTTTCATCGTCTTAACTGAGTTATTTGCTATTTTTTGTTGCTAAATTCATGAATAATAACCCAAGATTCTTGAACATTTATCTTGTCAATGCAGATAAATCATCGAGCAGCAGGAATGGTTGCTCCAACTTCTAGTCTTCTTTTCCTTGTTTCTTGATCAGATGTAGCTCCTGTTAGGGACAGATTTAGAATTCTATTCTAAGAGGACCAAAAGTCTTTGAATTAAAATTTTGAAGCAAGGAAGATAAATTTTTATAATTTAAGGGGATAAACTCTTCTAAAGTAAAAAATCAAATTAAGAATATAAGATAAAATTACTAAAAAATTAAAATTTTAAAAATCCAAGAGAAAGGACCATCCCTTAGATCCATCCCTGACTCCTATTATCAAGTCAACCCTTAAAAGGATCCTTATAAACACCTCCAAAAATAAAATAAAATAAAATAGAAAGTAAAAATAGTCACATGAATCAAAATAGAATCAAAACAACCCCTTTTATATATTAACAAAATTTCAAAATCAGAATCTTTAAAATAATAAAAATCAAAATACATTAAAATCAAAATACTCATATCTTTCATATACCAATGAAATTCAAAGATCCTAATAAAATCCATAAATCAAAAAATTAAAGCAAACTCAATTGCTTTTCAAATTCAAACAAATGAACAAAATAAAATCACTCATCTCTTTATAATAAATTCAAAAAGCCAAAAATTTTAAATTAAAAAATAAATAATAATAAAATAATAATGATAAATTCAAAAATCCCTCAAATTAAAAATTAAAAATTAAAATAAATTCAAAAATCCAAAATTCGAAATTAAAAATTAAAAAATATATAATAAAATAAAAAATAAGTAATTCAAAATTAAAAATAGAAGGTAACGAAAGCAAAGACTAAAGATTTGATATAGATTAGATAAGATCATAAGCATAATAGAATAATATTTGATATGAATTTTTTAAAAATTCTTAACTAAAGAAATTGAATAGACCTAGTGACCAAAGCTCCCTATATATAAATAGGTATGGGTGAGGCAAAAGAAAAAAGAAAGGAGAGGAAAGAGAAGAGTTGAGCAAAAGAGAGAAGAGAAGGAGGAGAATACTTGAGCCAAGTTGAGAGAGAAAGAAAAAGAGGGAGAGAGGATTGAGGAGAGAGTACTAGTTAAAGCTAAAGTTTTGACGCTAAGGTTCAATTACTCTCACTTTTTTATTTTTTCTAATATATTATCTTTAGGTGTTCGTTCTTTCACATATGAGTCATAAGCACAATTGGATAAAGGCAATTCAAGAAAACTAAAAGCGGAAGGAATATAGGTGTAACAAAGTTTTCGCATCTATCCTTGTTATATGTCATTGTAATTGTAAGATAATATGGTCGCTTATTGGACACTGGACATGTGCACACAATAAGGCTGTGTAAAATTTACATCTCTTCAAGTTTTACCCAATATTGATTTTTAGAATCTCGAATAAAACAACAAGATAATTATATTTAATTAATTTTGTAAATTAAAACACACAAATAAAATTTATGATTTGTTTTGTTTATGAATATTTATATGATTTTAACTATTTTATTCTTTTCACAATAAATAAATAAATAAAAATTGTCAACCAACTAACATGTCTTTCTATTTGGATTACGTAGACTTGGATCATTATCTCAAAATACGTAGGTTTTAGGCTTCAATCCTAGGCTAAGTTTGTTTTTTGTCAATATCCATTTTTTCCCTTTTCTATTGTTTTTGTTTTCAATCTCTTTTATTGTTATTTTTTCTATTTACATTTGTTTTGATTAGAGTAATCAAAATAAAAGTAAAGTCATTAATTTTACTTGACTAGTTAAGGATATTATTTCTATGAACAAGTATTATGAGGTGTCTAATATCTTCTTCATACTCAAACAGATTCTTAAACTCCTTTATTGACCATGTTTCCTTTTGTTTTAAAATAGTTTTTCAATATTTTCTTCTAAAAATTTTAATGACAACTTTAATAAATTAATTTTCAAATTTTATTTTTAAAAATAATATACATACATACATATATATATATATATATATATATAGTAATTTTTTCTTTTATTCACTGCCATATTGTCAAGTATGACAATCCTTCGGCTGGGTCAATCCAAAAGGAATTTGAAAGTTCCAAAGGTAAATGATTCTTTCCCCGAGGATGGAGCTGCAACACTGGGTGTAGTAGAAACATGGTTAAATGTGGATTGAACCTTTGATGCAGACTCTAATTTATGCTTTGGATAGTGAATCTCTACATCTTCAAGCATAGTAGGGGGAAATGTAGTGAATGCATTGGTACTAATTTATAAGTGTACTTTAAATGTATTTCGCATTAAATATTTTTTTTTAAATTTCTAATTCAATAAAATTAATTTTTATTTATATAAATTTAAAAGTATATAAATTTATTTTATATGATATTTGAAAATTATTCATCATAATCATACAATATTAATTAAAAATTTTAAATTATTTATAATTTCTAACAATTAGATAAAAACCATAAAAAATTACAAAAAATGATTATTATTTTTTTTAAGTAAAAGATGAGCACCGGTCTTGAACTCTATTTAAAATCTTCTCAAATTATACAAAGGATTTAGATCATATGCGTTTATAATTTAACGCATTTAATAGTTTTGAAAATAATTTTTATTTTGAAAATAAATATTCATTTTATAAAAATAAAGAGATGAATATAAAAATACAAATATATTAGATGCACTAAATTTTCAATACACAAACTTCAAATCTTCAAAAAAGAATATTCAAATGTGCCACCAAAGCACTAAATTAAATAACATAAATACTCTTTAATTAAAATATCCTATCCCATATTTATATTCTCTGTGTATTATATATATATATATATATATATATATATATATAATTTTTTCAAATAAATTCCTAACAAAAATCCTGCTATCAAAATTAGACATTATTTTCGGTGACTTGATTAACACCGTGTGTGCATATGTGTCACTTGAGTTTACTTTTCTTTTTATATATTATCTTTTAATATTTGATTCGATTCTTAAATTATAAAATTAATTAATTCAAAATTAAGTATTATTGAATTCATTAATAGGAATCATCCTTACAATATTATATTTTTTATATATAAAACAAAAATCAATCCCAAAATTTTACTTAAGAAGCAGTCATTCGGCCAGCAACCGTTGCCACAAATTGAGCTTACTATCCTAATAGTTGGATGTAATTATAAATTTTCTCCAAATCGATCAATTTTATGGAATAGACAAGTAAGTTAATTAAGAAAGACGATCGGTGGGACCAAAACTCCGTGAACTTTATTCAAGCTTATCCATATTACTTATGATGGGACTGGGAATAGTTCCCTGTAAGACCATTACCGCAATTACCGCAAAAGAACTATCAATGTTAAGGAGATTTTCTTGGCAGGTCACGTGGTTCAATAGTCTACTTTGTTTGCTTTCGGCTTGAATATACGAGACGGCCCCCCGCGCTAAAATGAACTGCGTATTCGGATTTGACATTAAGAAAATAATAAATTAAAAAAGAAGAGGGTTTGAGACTAGAGAAACGTAAATGAAGTATATGGAAGGCCCAAGTGTAGGAACACGAATTGGTATATTCCTAGTTCACTTTACAACTTCTGAGGACTTGGCTTAACTCAATTTGAGTCTCACAAAGTATAACATGATGTAATACTTTTTAAAAAAAGTTGGGATTTGATAAATTTTTATTCTTTAACGTATTCAGTTCGAAAAGCCTCCGTTTGTTATACGATATAACACTCCCCAATTTATTTATTTAATAATTAAGTTTCAGTGAAAAAAAATTAATAAGTTTAATAAGGTAAAAAAATAAGAGAATATAAATGATTAAAAAATTATTAAACAATTTTTAATAAATAAGTTTTTGAGATAGTTAGAAAAGACTAAGATATTTAATACATAATTGTGAAGCTTGAGATTGTGATTAACACGTGGTTTAAATTTTTCTATGTTTTTTGGAGGACTCAAATTTGAATCTCCTCTTAAACACTTTTGGAAATATCTTAATTTTTTAAAATATTTCCCACATGTCTCACTAAAAAAATTATGTAATTACCCTTAGTCTTATTTTTTATTATTTCTTCTTTTTCCTCATGCATACACGCACAACAAGAAGCTCTAAGAATCATTCTCCTCTTCTTACTCTGATTTCAATGTTTTTTTCATCATCTCCACCTTTTTCGACCTCTTCTATCATTATTATGGCTAATTGTAGTGTGGTTCATACTAGAATTTCTTGGACTTCCAATAAAGGTCCCTTCATTCATCTCAACAATGATGTAGTGCCAAGAAGAGCCAATTGGATGCAATTAAAGAAGGATTCCTCCAAATTAAGTAGTGTATTTTTCATTTGGTGAGTAATATATCATTTTTCTACTATTCCTTATGTTTAGTTTCATCATCTTGGCTTTCAATTTTGCAATCATGGCCCCAATTTCGAATTTTTCCAATTATGTAGCATAGGGTACCATCAATCCATCATGGTTAACTGAATAAAAGAAAAAAATCTACTCAAAATATTATTTATGTAATAGTTAGAATTTTTATTGCTATAATGTTTGAATAACTCATCCTAAAGGAAAGATTTTTTTTTTAATTATCATTATTCCAATAATGAGTTTTCTATTAAAAAAATATACCACGTCATATAATTAATTATTGAATGCTTAGAGACCTCTTTTAAATTATTTAATTTCAACTGTTATACTATCATTTTAAAAGTCCAAACTTTCCTTTACCAAAAGAAAAAAATTTATGCATGCATTAGGACTAAAGGCAATGAAATCTCGATTGGTAGTGGCTATGTAACCACCGACAAATCGTAATGTGTAAGAAGAGGCTTTGGGCGATCATCGAGAGCTCTTGAGAATGTCGGAAAAGTGGTAAGTGTGGATGTTTAGCATTGTCATCTAGAGAACATTAGACTAAGAGTTTTTGCGCCTTCTCTTCACCCTTAAGCCTCTCATTCAATTTTCTTTTTGTGGTTGCCCTATTCCACCGCTTGATAACCCATTTCTCCTATAAAATGTCAACTTAGTAAGGTAAGAAGAGTTTCTTATTTTAGGCTACTACTGCTCATCTTCCTTCCTTCAATTCATTCCACTAAGTTTTGTTGCAATTACAAGCCTATGTCATTATTTTTTCTTTCTTTAATAGCTAATGACATCTCGTTGTATAAAAGAGTTTCCTTTTCGTCATCATGAAACCAAGCATACTCCATGCTGCAAAAACAAAAGGGTTTAAGTTGTGAAACATGAGGCTTTATGCGTGATGTATAAAGGAGTAGCTCTGGTTGAAAACTTCTCTTGGTGCGAGGTTTAGCTTCAATGTTCCTTAAGCTTTATACGTTAAACCATTTTTACCATCAATTTTGAATTTTTTATAGAAAATTGCAATATGATTCATAGACCCCTATTCTTTAAGCTTCCTAGGGTTGCAACTCATTTAAGCTTGGTATGCTTATATGCAGGGTTCAATTGATATCTTTCTTAGCTTCTCATATATATATATATATATATATATATATATATATATATATATGTTATAAAATTTTTTTGTATACTCAATAGATTACTAAACTTTTGAAAGTAGTGTTGGAGAAAAGGTAGGGCTATTTTGGATTTAGAATATTATAAGAGGAAATTCTAAAAGTAAAGAGGAGAAATGCTAATGGAGAGAAAGAAAGACTTCTATTAAATTTACTTTTTAAGCTTGATACAACAATGGGAAAACCATCACCTATTTATAGGACTCAAGAGAAGGTTATAAACAACATTCATTTAATGTAACTCCCAACTACCATCTACATTTATTTACTACATCGTTCAAGCAACATCTACTTCATTAAATAAGTCAATTCTAGATAATAGGCTTAAACTAATAGGCCTAACGCGGATTGGATTGCAAGGTGTGGATTATGACTTATAATATATTGGGCAAAAATCAAATTTAATTCTAACATCCTCCCTTAAACTTGATTTTTGTGACTTCAAACATGCTCCTTAATCTTCTAAAATCTCTTTGCTTGAGTGGCTTGGTGAGAATGTCAGCAACTTATTCTTATGACTTTACATACGTTACTTAAATCTCCTTTTGTGTTATGCATTCTCTGATATAGTGATACCATGTGTGAATGTCCTTACTTCAATAATGAAATATCAGATTCTTTGCAAGTGCAATAGTGGACTTATTATTAACATAGATCATTATTGCTTCTTCTTGAGGTGTATGTAATTCATTCAATAAATTTCAAAGCCAAATGGCATGACAAACACATGAATTTGCAGCAACATATTCAATTTCACATGTAGAAATAATGACAATAGATTGTTTCTTGGAACTCCAAATGAATACTGTCTCTTTCATAAAGAATAGGAATCTTATTGTGCTTTTACAATCATTCAAGTCACCAGCCCAGTCACTATCACTGTAACCAATAAGCTTGAAGTTATTTAAAGAGGAATAAAGTAGACCAAAGTCAATGGTTCGTTTAATGTATTGATAACTCTCCAAAGAAAAGCATTTAAGGAAACATTAATTGAACAAATATTGTAATTTTGAATAAAAATCACACTGATTTCATATACAAAAGTGTAAAATTTTTCGCTAATATTGATTTTGAAAAGAATTAAAGGTTATTTCAAGAAAAAGGGCAAGATGGCAAGAAATTCTGAAGATAATAAGCTAGTGCCCTGGCACTATAAAGTGCACTGTTGTGCCCAAGCGCCACAATGCCAACACCTGAGCATGAAATCTAGAGAGATGATGCCCAGGCATTAAAGAGCCAGCACCCAGGCACCAATTGCTGCAGAAAGAACAATTAAGACTGGAAAAAAAGCACCCAGGTGCCAATCATTCCCAGAAGATATCACCCAAGCGCCAGTATCCCTATGCTCGGGCTCCAAATGGTGCCCGGATGCTACATGAGCCTTGCCTAGGCGCACTACCAAAAACCCTAATTTTCTTTGATGATAGGGAGCTCCATGCTTGGCCTATGCTGCATTTTTAAGGTTTCTAAGGCCCATATAAAGGGTCCTAAAGGCAAGCAGCTCACACCATGCAGAGGGAAGTGTCTTGAACACTTAAAGAGAGGTCTGAAATTGAGTGATTGCTGAAGAGGGAGTTGGTTTCAGAGAGAGGGGTCTATATAGAGTTTTTCCCTTTCTGAACATCTCCCTCTTCTTCAATTTCATGTATTCTTTATGCTCTTCTTTGGTATTTAATTCTGTACTAATGCCCATGAGAGGCTAAGTAGTTTGTTCCTAGGATTCTAACTCAGCCCTTGTTAAGGATGCTTTTCTATTAATTGTCATTATTATTTTCATTGAATGAATGGTTGTTTATATTCATCCTGCAGTTATTATTTTCTAAGTTTGATCACCATATGAAGGAAGATAAAATTTATGTTAACTTGACAAGGTTACTTAAATATTTGAACTGAATGTGTATAATCATTGTTTGCATAATGCAATTTGCAGTCAAGATGAAAGTACTTAATTGTCTTTGATAACCACATTTAGGTCTTGATTTTATAAGGTTCTTATCCTAGATGGTTTCCATAGACATAAAAGGAATAGGGGGAAAAAACTTAGCTTGTATGAATTTGAAAGAAGCATATAAGCAAGTAAGAATCCTGGGTTAACAATCCATCCATCAAGAAGAACAAGATAATGATTGTAACAAAAAGCAAACTGCATATGGTAAAGGTTCAAAATCCTAAGTTGTTAAAATTTTGCATTAATCAATAGTCAAATTTATCTTTCCAATTACTTAACCAATTCTTGATCATACAACTTAAAAATAGCCCTATCAGTAAAACATTGAAACCAAGTCTCTAAGAGATTGATACTCGTTTCATCATTACATTACTTGCTGACCACATATACTTGTATGTGATATTGCACTCTAATTGCAATTTAAATCAACATGTATCGTAAAATTCTCTTTACCACATTTAAGTGTGTCATCTTTGATTCTTCCATATAACGACTTACAAGACAACACCAAAAAGAATGTTAGGCCTCATGCATGTTAAGTACCTTAAGCTTCCAACCAAGCTCTTGAATTGAGTGGCATCCACTTGTTCTCCATCTTCAAACTTTGATAATTTTAGTCCACATTCTATTGGAGTATCAATCGCATTGCAATTCTTCACTCCAAACTTCTTTAGGACATCTCAAGCATAATCTTCTTGTGATATAAAAAAAGTTTTCTTCCATTTGCTTAACCTTGATCCCAAGGTAGTAAGATAAAAGGCCAATGTCAGTCATTTTTAATTCTCGAGTCATTACTTTCTTAAAGTCCTCAAACATTTTTAGATTATTCCTGTAAAAATGAGATCATATACACACAAGCAGATAAACAACATATATTTATTCTCATTCACCTTTACGTATAGAGCATATTCATGTAGGTATTTGCGGAAGCCATTTTCATGAAAATATTTATCAATTATATTGTTCCATGCTTGTGGTGCTTGCTTCAAGCCATATAAGGCTTTCTTCAAGCACAAAACTTTAACTTTTTGACCTTTTACAATGTAGCCCATAGGTTGTTCAATATAAACTTCTTCTAATAGTCCATTTAAAAGGGCTTATTTGACAACCATTTAATAAATTTTCTATTTTTGTTGTGCAACCAAAGAAATTATTAATCTTCTTATATCTAATCGAGCCATTGGAGTAAACACTTCATCATAATATATTTCATACCTTTAGTTGTGGCACTTTGTTACCAGTCTTACTTTATATCTCTCCACTTTTCCTTTCAACATTCATTTTCTCTTTGTAAATTCATTTGACTCCAATCACCTTTTGTTCTTGCAGAAGTGAGGCTAGCTCCCAAGTATTGCTCTTCATAATGGCATTGACTTCTCCATCCATGGCATCTTTCTACTCCTTGCTTTGAACTGCTTCTTCATACCCTATAGGTTCATATCCAGCAAATAAACAAAAGAAAGTGAGTTCATTTAAATTTTTTGTTACCTTATAAATTTCTTGAAGGCTTCTTGTAAGCAGGGTTCTTTTACTTGAACTTGCAAACAAGTCTTGACTAGTTGAAGGCAACAAAGGTGGGCTTGTAGGCTCTAAAATTTCTTCACTTGATTACCTTTTGTTAACCTTAAGAAAAGGAATGAAATCATAATCTTCTCTCTCCTTTTCATTCCAACTCAACATATCTTCTTCATCAAACTCAATGTCTTTACCAATGACTTTCTTTTTTGCAATGGGATTATAAAGCATATAGCCTTTAGATCTCTTGTCGTACCTAATGAATATGTACTTCTCACTTTTGTCATTGAGCTTAGAATGCCTTTGGTCAGGTACATGAGCATAAGCAATGATTCTAAAAACTCGTAGATGTGAGATATTTGGCTTCTCCTACTCTATGCTTCTTATGGAGTTTTGCCATTATGACTTTTATTTGGGCATCAATTGAAAATATAAACAGCACAATTAACTGCTTTAGCCCAAAATTCTTTAGGCATATTCTTGCATTTTAGCATGCTTCGAGCCATTTCTTGTATAGTTATGTTTTTCCTTTCATCCATACCATTTTGTTGTGGTGATCGAAGCACTATTTATATCGCAAAATTCATTAAACTATTTTAATATGAATTCGCCTCCTCTATCAGTCCTCAAGACCTTAATTTTATTAGCACTTTCTTTCACAATAAGAGTCTTGAACCTTTTGAACACTTTAAATGCTTATCATTTTTAGAAAATATACTCATATCTTTCTTGAAAAATCATCAATAAAAAGTAAGAAGTAATTATTCTTACTATATGAGCTTGGAGTTATAGGGCTATACAAATTAGCATGTATGAGTTGTAAAGGCTCATTAGCTTTTGATGTTGCCTCTTTTGGAAAAGCTTTTCTTGAATGCTTTCTAAGAAGACATCCTTTGCAAAATTGATTAAGATGATTTATTGGAGGCAATCCTTTAACTATACTCTTAGTTAGCATTAATTTCATACGGTTAAAATTTAGATGGTCAAGCCTTAAGTGACAAAGCAAAAAGTTATCTTTCAAACATGCCTTTAAGCATTTGGCATCATCACTATGAATTTTAACTAGGAATTGTCTATTTCTTGACATTGGTATATTAGAGTTCCTTCTTGATATTTTAAATAAAGATGATGATTTTTCATGTGTATATAAATGTCTTTTTCAAGTAATTGCCTTAAGTTTAAGATATTGTTCTTCAAATTTGGCACACAACAAACATTAGAAATAAATTGGTGGCATCCATATTTAAGAAGAACTAGGATTTTACATTTTCCTTAAATAGATATCTTGGACTAATCACTAAAGGTGACATGTCTATAAATTTGCTCTAGGTTCACGAATAGACTTTTATCTCCGATCATATGGTTACTCGTTCCAGTGTTAAGATATCATATGCTCTTCTTTGATTCACTATTCTCCTATGTCATCAACAAAGTGAGCTCAATATCTTCCTTTACTTATACAAGATTAGCTTTCTCTTCCACACGTTTAGCGTTTTTGCACTCGAAAGAATAATGGTCAAATTTGTAACAGGTAAAACATTTCACTTGAGATCTTTCATACCTTTGACTTTTGCTTTCTCTCTCACATTCTCTGTGAGAACCATTATTGCTTTCTTTATAATTATTATAGTTGTCTCTACCTCCTCTTCCTTGACCACGACCACATGCATGACAACGATTATGTCCTTGCGATTTACATTCTCCATCACGTTCTTTACTCTATTTGAGAGTGACCTTTAAGTAAAGAGCTTGTTCCAATGGCTCAATCATCTTCTTCTTCATTTTTTCTTTGTGAGCTTGTAATAACCCCATGAATTGGTCAATAGTCATATTGTCTATATTTTTTTTATTCTTCGATGACAACAACAATATGCTCAAATTTAAGATTTAAACATCGAAGAATTTTCTCTATCACTCGGGTATCATTCAAGGCTTCTCCATTTTTTTTTTTCATTTCATTAACAATACCCAATACTCGAGTAGAATAATCAGAAATAGTTTCAGAGTCTTTCATATGAGATGCTTTTAACTCACTTTGAAGGATTTATAGTTGTACCTTTTTTACTTTATCTATACCCTTGTATGCATTTTGAAGAATTTCTCAAGCCTTTTTAGAAGTAGATGCATTAGCAATCTTTTTGAACATAACATCGTCCAGGCATTGGTGAATAAAAGTAAGCACTTGTTAATCCTTCCGTTTTACCTTATGCAAAGTCTCGCTTTGGGTAGGACTTAAGGAACCTTCATTTTGAGCTACCTCATAACCTTTTTCTACCATCTCCCATACGTCATGAGAGCCTAGTAGAGCCATCACACGAATACTCTAACTTCCATAGTTGTCTTTAGTTAAGCGAAGGAATTGAAAGGGAAATATGTTGTTTGTTATCTTTTTTCTAAGATGGTTAGGCTCTGATACCACTTTGTTAGATAAAGGTAGGACTATTTGGGTTTAAAATATTGAAAGAGAAAATTCTAAAAGTGGAGAAGAGAAATGCCAGCAAAGAGAAAGGAAAACTTCTATTATAGTTGCCTTTTAGGCTTGATACAACAATGGGAGGATTATCCCTTATATATAGGTAAAGGTGTTCAAACCCCGAGCCGGGTTGGACACCAACCTGTGACTCGACCTGATGGACCTTGAACATAACTAGGTTAAGTTGGGTCACCGGGTTTTTATAAAAATTTTTTATATTTTTTAATTAAATTTTAAAATAAGTTTTAAAAGGAAAAAATAAAAATTATGATTTGTATGTAGTAAATGAAATATCTTATATTAATAAAAATGATCTATATTTGACATAAACAAAAAGGTGGCTATTTCTTTTTTTAAAATACCAAATATGTATATATATAAACATATAAAAAAATTAAAATATATATACAAAAATAAAAAATATATATGGCTAGGCTGGGCCAATGTTGTGGCTCAAGTCCCAGCCTACGACCGGGTCCTTTCATGATGGACCTGGTGCCATGGCCCGATAATCTTGACCCAGCTCGACCTAGCTCGAAATGACTGGGTTAGGGTGGGTTGGACAGGTTTTAATCACCCCTATTTATAGGATTCAAAAGAAGATTACAACCAACATTTATTTAATATAACTTCCAACTATCACCTACTTCTATATTTATTTACTACATCTTTCAACCGACACTAACATTATTAAACAAGACAATTCTAAATAATAGACTTAAACTAATGGACCTAACTTAGATTAGATTGCAAAATGTGGATTATGACTTACAATACATTAGGTCAAAATCAAGTTTATTTCTAACAAGTAGCTTGTTCAATTACTTTTGGCCTTCTAAAACTTAAATCAAATTGTGTTAACATACTGATCTTCATATTCGTTCGTAGACAAATGCCCCTTGGACCAAGTATGATCATCGTTCTCTTTCGACATTCCAAAAAACAATGTTTGGTTCTCAAACGCCAGAATAACCACACCTTCACCCACGATGATAGCGTTCAACACCCATGGTCTTCTCTTTTCCAGCGTTCTCAAGAGATCTTGATGATCGCCCACAACCTCTTCTTACACGTGACGCTTCGCCAGTGGCTATACAATCACTAGAAATCAAGATTTCACAGCCTTCAATGCAAACACGTAAAGGATGTTTGGGTTTTGAATTGAGGTGTTATTATTTGCATCATCCAAAGCTTGGAGTTATTTAGCCATGTCAGCAACCACATATGTTGTCTAGCAACCTCCATTTACCATGTCATCTTTTAGTTGACGGTTTTAAATGGTATACAATTAAGGGGACTTTAATTTCAAATGGCAGAAAACTATAATTAACAATGGCGGAGCCAGCAATTTATTCTTAAAGGGCCAAAAATTAACTAAACACTAATATATTATATCAAAAAAATATTAATTAATTAAATAATATATATTATTTAAATATATTCAAAATTAATATTATTAAAAAAATAATATTGTGTAAATATACTCATTTTTTCAATTACAATATTCAAGATTCAGTGAAAATAAAAATATAAAATAATTAAATCAAACATACTCATTTTTTTTTAATTTATTATCACAATGTAGATAAAACATTAATTAATAATAAAATATAAGGTACAAGTAATAGGGAAAAACTATGTTATATATATATATATATGTAATAATTAATCTTTAAACTAAAAGGTTAAACAAATTATGTAATATAATAGAAAAATTTATTAACAAAGTACATACCAGCAGTAGTTTTGCATGGAATAAAGAAAAGGTATGAATAAAAAATAAACTTAACTGAAGAATATAATGTGAAGGTGTGAAGCATAAAGAGTAGTACTGAGTGCTAAATCAAGCTAGAATTGTATATATATATATATATATATATATATGATTAAGTAAAAACTATAGATTGAAAGTTAGATACTTAAAATAAGTGAAAAGCATAAAGTTATAATTGAATATTTAAAATTAAATAAAGAATTGAAAAGAATCCAGATAGTAAAGAACAAAGTATAAAAGCACATTAGAAAAATTAAAATAAAAATTTGAATTTTTTTTATTTAAAAGTCACCCTTTAATATTTTGTAAGTAATGTGAGGGGCTAGATAAAAATTATCATTCATATATATGGAGACAAAATCTAAATTACACACTATCATATATATATATATATATATATAGGAATTTGAGGGGACCAAATTAAAAAAGCTTTGTTTTATATGTGGGATATATATTAGATGAAAGTTAGGGGTGTTATGCTGAACACTTTTTTCGCCCCATTGATAATTAAAAAAATTGCTTAAAAAATAAATAAATTATAAGGACCAAATTATACTCAGAAAAAAGAGGGACCAATTGTTTAATTTTTTCTTTTAGTCTAAACAACAAACATCAATTGCTCTAGATCACCTCTATTTACTGGAAAATTTCAATAATTGGAGGTATTGAAAATATTTTTTTTTTATATTTTAATATAATTTTTTAATTTAATATTAATAAAAATAATAATGTCGCTGTTTTTCAATGGAAATATGGCGTTTAACTTTCTTCTCCCTATGGAAAGAGTTCAATTACAAAAGGAGATTCCATTAGCCACAGTCTCTACCACACATCTTAAGACTAATACAAGCATTCCATTACTCAGACTAATTCAAGCACAAAAGAAAAACCTCCACTCCATTTACGACACCTCCTCTCGCTCTCCTTGTGCCGTAACTTGACGTTGAGAACTATACAGTGACTCATTGATGACGCAGAAGATAGCATTCACCGAGGTCCAATCCCTCAGATATGCGTTCTCTTTCCTAGACAAGAACTCCAAGTACGACGTTTTTGGACCAGCTATAACAATCGACGGGATGCCACCTTTGATTCCTCGAGGTTTCCCATATCTCACATTCGCAGTCCAGTCTTGCTTCGCGCCAATAAGCTGCTTCCAATATTTCAAAAGCTTTGGACTGACGTCATCTATGACGTTGTAAAGTGCCGTATCGTCATGATCCCGGAGATTAATGCGACCCATGTAATAGTTGTGTCGGCCGATACTCCTGGCCCAACAAGTCTTCCCTGTTCTAGTTGGGCCTTCCAGAATCAAGGATATGGGCCTGTCCGGTCGACCTTGGGCCTCCCGCACGTTTTTCTCGACCCATCGTTGTAAAACTTCCGGAACGTTGTTAAATTCTCCGGGAAAGTTATGAAATTCTCTGAACGATTTCTGGGCTTCGTCCGCCGGAGGCTTGAAAATCTGGTCTAGATTGTGCTTAAGCCGACCGTATTGTAAGAAGTATGTTTAAGGATCTGCAGAACGAACAATATTCAGGGCATCTACAGTGTTACCGCAGTTAAGTGCTTCTGCATAAGCTTCGTTCTTGTTGTTATATAATCTGACAACTCCCCATTCTGCGAAATCTACGTCGTCCGAGATATATTCTCGGACGGCCTTGACGTTGTCGGTGCCACGAATGGTTGGACGAAACTGTGTTGTTCCGGTGGAACATCTGAGGTCGAAGAACCATTCGTTTCCACATGCGAACTTGGTCGGAAACTGCAGGAGACAGCGGATCTGAGGGCTTCCGTCATCGCGTAGTTTTGTAGAAACTCTGATATAATTTGGAGGGATCGGTCCAAAGAGGCTTTGGAGTTGTTGCAAACAATTTTCTTTCTCAAGAGGGCATTGTGAGTATGTGAGAAAGATATTTCTGTTTTGGATTTGGAAATTTTGCGAGCCAGACATTTTGGTAATAAGGAGGAGGAAGAAACTCGTATGTCTATGTGGAGCTATCGGAGAAGCGAGCAAGTCTTATATAATTCGAGGTCCCCTCAGTTTGAATTTTCTTAGTTTCTTTTTCATTAATTTCTTTTATTAATATTAGAGAAAAATAAATACTGATTGAGTTGTAATTTTAAATAAATTCTATTAGTTAAACAAGTCTCACTTATTTTATTTTATATTAAAATATTGTTTCGGTCATTTATTCAATAATTAGTTTTAAAATTTTTTATTTATTTTTATTTTTATCCTAATCATTAATTTAATAATTAATTCTTTTATTTACTTATAGATTCCACACACAAAAATTAATCTGTTTTATTATATACTAATACATCATAATTTTTTTCGCTACAAATAATTTTCAGATTTTAAAAAATAATTTATTAATTTTTTTTATTAACTTCAAAAAAATTTTAAATTTCAAAAAATTTTAATTTAAAATATAATTAATTATTTCACTAATTAAATATTCCATTATTTTTTTTCGTTAAACTTAAAATATATATGTGCTTCATAAAAATTTAGATACATGAATAAGAAAATTAAGAAATCATCACAAGACTTCTCATAAGACGAACATTAGAGTCTACTTTATATATATATATATATATATATATATATATATCTTAGATTATCAATTAAAAGATTAAATTGATAATACGAATTAGTGAATAATAATTTAAGAATCAATTAATATATAAAAAATTATCATACTTTCATTTATATATATATATATATATATATATAATTAATATAAAAAAACAAATTACCCACGGTGGGGCCATTACTGTACTTTTGAGTCCCTTTGTTATAGATAATAGAGAATATTTGAATCATATACGGTGACATGCAAAATTATTGATATAGTCACATCAAATCATGCATTACTCATCCATATTGATTATGGTGGGAATGGGAATCGCTACGAAATAACCTTTGTTTGCCTTTGGGCTTGAAAATTCAAGGACATGGCCCACCACACAAAAATGCGCGGCATTTTCAAATGGCTAAGTTGTTTCATTTTTATAACAGTAGTACAAACTTTCTCAAGCTGATTTCTTTCTTAAGAAAAAGGTATCTGGTTTTAGTATAAATTGAGACATCTAAAATTAATAAAAAAATATAATATAACTCATAGAGGGAATACTTAACCTAATTTTGATAGAATTTGAATTTCTTTTCCTTGTAATATGATCTTAAGAAAAAAAATTTCTATTTATCTTTTTATTTATTAAGCAATTAAGCATCACTTGTTGGAGAAAGGAAAATGTTTAGAAAAATAATCCACATCACATATCAAAATTTAAAATGCCCTTTCCACTTAAAAAAGAGGATATGATTTTGAAAATAAAAATTAAATAAAATAATTCTATTAGAAAAGCTCATTTGATAAAACAAGTCAAGTTTTAAGCTTTTTTTTAAAAAAAAAAAAGGTTTAACTCGAATATGAAAAGATCAAATTAATATTTTTTATAAAAAGAACTTATTATTTAAAAAAATTAACTTAATTATTAATAAAATAATATAATTTATGAATTAAAATATTTTAAATAAAACAATATTAGTATTAAAGATCTAAAATATAAATTTATTAGTGAAATTAGCTCAATTTTAATTCAAGGTGATATATAAAATCATAGATTGATGTGACATAATATCTTAGTAAGAAAATGGTAAATATACCCTTAATCCAAATTATTTATACCAATTTAATTACTAATTTGTATTTATAACTTTCCTATATACAATTATACAATCAATAATAACTACTAAACACATTGACTTCTCCCTTTGGTTAGAATACTAAACGCATTCTATCTCAAATAATAAATAACAAAATATATTCATGACTTGAAAAAGTTGATCTAACCCAATAACCGACCTCAAAAAAATATGAATTAAAAAACTTGATTTAAAAATGACTTGGGCACATTTTTTTACCCAAATTCTGACCCATGATCAAGTCTACACGCTATATCAAGTCAAACACGTGTGACCTTGGTGTGTTTGGGTTGGAGGTTTAAGACTTATTTATACACTAAAACATAAAAAGTTTGCGTAACAAATATTCTTATTTGGTTTGAAGTTAGATTTTCTTCCAAAATTTCTTTTGTTTCTAAATTTTCACTTGTATAGAAGTAAAAAAAAAAAAAAAACCTATTTTGTGTGTTAGATGAATTGTATTGATGGTCAAACTAAATTTTCACATAAAATGTTTCAAACATAAATTATGGTTATACAAAATTATACTTGATCAAAATCAAGTTTACAAAATCATGTTAATCTAATATAAAATTTGCCTAATTTTAATCCAAACACCTTACGATCGCAAAGCATTTAAACTTTAGTTTATGTTTGAATGAATAGTTTAACTAAATAATCAAAGGAAAAAAAAAAAAGAGAGTCTCTTTGTTATTATTAATATTTCAAATAAAAAATGTCAAGAATAGAATACAATGACTTTTTAATTAAATTGTAAATATATTATTATAAATGAAAAAGGAAAAAATAACTAGTTCTACTTTATTTCATAAGTGTTGTTTTAAAAAAAAAAATCTTGGCCAAACAAATATTTTAAAAAAAGTATAAGTAATATTATTTTATTGATTTTAAATATCACTTAAAATTAATATAACTATTCTTTCATTAAAGTTCTTAAACAATAAAATAATTCATAACCTGTAATCTTACTCCAAATCATTATTAACAGTTTCATTCAATCCTTACAAAAATTCCAATATATAGCCTTAACAATGCAACATAAGTTTAAATATAACAAAAGTTTTATTTTGGTCCCTCACTCAACAATCCTTCTTTATTTTGGCTCTTCACTTAATTAAAAACTCATTTAAATCCTTCACTTATCCTTCCCTTACCCAGTCTAGTCCCTTCTCCATCCCACCTTAACATATGCTTACATGGACATTTTTTGCTGAGCTAGGCATTAAGTAGTGACATGGAAGAACACTGCAAAATCCACATCACAGCTAAGATGGACTTACAAGACATATCTAAACCATCTTCTATGGTGCCCCAAAAAAAAATCCCTCTTCTACATAGACCTTGTCGTTAATTTCTTTGCCTTGGATCCATGTATAAAGAATACTGTGTTAGAATAATTTTAATATTATATGGATTAGCATTAATTATGCTATTAGATTAATTTTATGTTATAACTAATTAGGTAATTGATATTGTAATTTATAAACTAAGAATGAACTGTGTTTTATTTTAATTTGTGGATAATCGGTGGTGGGTTCGATTATCCACAAGCCCACTGGGCAAAAAACTCAACCCACAGCCCAAAAACATTAGTAATCATCTCGTCAGATTACTAATCTAAGACTATTACTCAGAGAGATTTAATGAGCTGATTTTTTTTTATTAATTAAATAAGAAATCATTTTAAAGATTTTGAAGGATTTTATTTTAATAATATTGATTATTATATTATTAAAATAAAACTCTATAAATAGCATACTAAAGCCTTAATTTGATACACACTAATTTCAAGATCATTCTCTCTGACCGTCAAACACTCTAAGACACTCTTAAGTATTGAGGGTTGAAATATTTTAACTTAACCAGTGCACATAGTTATTATATCGTCTTCATCAGGTCAGATCATCGATTAAGTTAATCTCCCTATATTTTCTATTCATGTATCATATTTAATAATTAAATATATACATGCTCCAATCTTGTTTTCAAATGGTATCAAAGCCTAGTTTGATGGATTATGAAATTTTTAAAATTTTCTTTCTCTAATCTCGTCTTCGTAACATGATAAAGCATATTCTAGTTTCTCTTCTTCCTTTTCCTTTTTCTTATTTTTAAACGGTCTTCATGGTAATGTAAAGGTAAAAAGAGTTGGCTATGGTGTGAAAATATAGTTGAATTTAGAACACACCATAATATTGTATAACCAATCTCTTTTAGCCTATGGTCATTTATCTTAAAATTTTGTCACCATGACCTTCCATGAACACATTTAAGGTCTAATAAGGGTTGAATTAGAGAAGATTGAGGTTAGATAAATATTTTGAAATATCTAGGAAAATATTGTGTAATAACAAGCTTAAGATAAGAATTTTGATGAGTGAATTTTCTTGTACATTATAAAGAAAAAAAATTTAATCCTTTTCTCTGGATCTCGTCTTCATTAGAGCCATTTTATGGATTATAAAATTTTATTCATTTTTTTTGTAATGATCATCGCCTTCCTCGGTCACCATTGCTGACAAGAAACTCACATTCCAACATGAAATTTTCTTTTCCTGTCGCCATTCAAAGTAGTTGTGGTTGCCGACAATTCGAACAGAGACAGTCACGGCTGTCGACTTGGGTCACTGGTGAGCTCCATCTCAAACCAACGAACCAATTTTAAATCGAAAAAGATTGAAACCACTTGAAAGTTTTGAACTTCAAATTCAAATATAGCTTAAATGGAAGAGATTGACGCGACACTGATATAAGGGTCATAAAGATCGTGACACGACAATTAAAACGGTCCCGATTTTGAAGTCTGAGGAGCAGAAAACCAGCGAGTTCTCTGGTGGGTTGAATCGACTCGTCAGAAGTTAAAGTAGGTGTGCGTGGGTGATTTTTTCAGAATTTTTTGAGCCCTAAAAATAGGAGTTTTGAAATTTTTTGAAAATTAAGGGCCTTAAAATAATGTGTAGAAGGTATTTTGACCTAAAAAAAATTTATGTAAAGACTAGAAATAATATGGAACAATATGTTCAATTCACTCTCTCTGATTATGTGTAAATAAATTATAATCAATTTCTTTGCATTAATTATTAGATTTTATTCCTAATTTAAGCACATGCATTAAAAGGGAATAAGTTGTGTGTGGAAATTATAATGACTTTGGTTCACATACACCTATTGATTGTATACTCGCCTATCGTGGGCCCAATCATGGTGATTAAATTAATACTGTATTTGTCATTTAATTTCCTACATTTTTCTGAATAATTTAATTACCATTATCAGGGATGAGTCTGAATATTGTGATAAGTCCACTAAAGAGAGTGTATGTAAATATTATGTTGACAATGGACATGCCCTATTGGTGTGACATTGTCAATATAATTTTGTGAATAAGGCCTATTTGTGGCCTGTCAGCTGCGATTTACTGATTGACGTATTCATTGTTTCTCATATCCGATCGATATGGAGATTATGGGTGCATTTTGTGTCATTTCTCTCGACAATGAGCTTCCCTAGTGTGTATGAGTTTTTTTGATTTATCATAGTTCGAGCCCTTAGGTAGAATATGATGAGTATTTTGTTGCATAGTTGCTGAAGCTGAGTCTTATTACGGAAACTTTGTTATATATATAATTATGTGTCTGGGACATAATTATATGTTTCCTATTTTTTTTTTCCTTTAGCTTCTCTGTTCTTGCAACTATTTATGGTGAAAACTTTGAACAGAATAGACTACGATAATTAGATTGAGTCCCTCGATATGTATCTAGTGATCACCAAGGGAAGTTTAGGTATGAGAGAACATAAGCCAGCGAATCTTACTACTAAGTCTAACGCTGCTAACAAGGCTTACCATAAGCAGTGGTATGAATCCAATAAGATTTGTTTGACTGTCATTAAGTATACAATTGAGAAGACTATCAGACAAAGTATTTCTAAAAAGGACACCGCAATTAAATACCTCAAAGCGGTCAATAAGAAATTTAAGAAGTTTGATAAAACTTAAAAAGGCCTATTATCTCTATTTGCTAGATAACACTCACTATGACGAAGTGTTAAGAGTGTGTGAATACATGATGAAGCTTGTTAACTACTACAACAAGCTAAAATCGTAGATGAAGACTTGCATGAGGATGTGTTGTGTGTGGATGACATCCTATTAGCCAGTAACTCAGTGTGCTTATTAAATGAGACAAAGCACATTTTGTCATGCCACTTTGATATGAAAGATCTAGGTGAACTTAAAAAAAAAAAGTGAATTTAGATTCACTATGATAGATCTTGTGGCATTCTTGGTTTTTCTCAAGCAACCTAATTGAACGAGTGTTCAAAAAATTTGATATGTATTCTTGCACTCCTTGTGCACTTGTGCAGAGTGGTGATAGGTTGTTTAAATCGTTATGTCCTAAATGATTAAGAGAGAAATTTGATGGTTAAAGTTCCATGTGAATCAATTATTAATAGCCTAATATATAGGCTCAAGTGTGCACACGTTTGAACATTGTTCTTCCTTGTTGGTGTGCTTGGCAGATATATGTAAGTAATTTTGGACATGAACATTAGAAAGCTACAGAGACATTTATAATGATGCTGAACCCACTTTTGATTACATCTATATGATGTTTTTGAAAGAGTTGTTTTGTTGAAAAGTGTCAAATGGACATTTACAGTTGCCTTAGATATATATATATATATATATATATATATATATATATATATATAGATAAGTGAAGAGTATGTTGTTAGTTTTGTGATGGTCACTCGTTAGGGAAGATGGTCAAGGAAATCAATTTCCATTATGTGTATATTTTAAGTTTTGACCATTTTGTTGTGATTTGACTCTATTATATGCTTCTCTCAAAGTTATAGGAATTTCAGTTGCATCAAATTTTAACACTCAATTCCTATTTGTTGGAGAGAAGATCTATATATCTCATAATCATTTTAGATGATCCGTTTACCAACACAAACCCATTAGAGTTTTGGAAACATATGACTCTTGGGTATATTCGAATTTTGATGTGTTGTTTTGGTGAGAGTCTGAGTTGTGTTCTTAAGGAACACTTTGGCATATTTTGGCACTTATAATATTTGTTTCCCTAACAGATTCAATGTTTTGGTTATGCCAAAACTTTAGATATAATTCAGAATTGAAATTTTTCTGGGATTTATAACAATACTTTCTTTATCAGATTCAATATCCTAGATCCATGATTTCATTTCTGAATTTTCAATTATCTCAGACTCGCATGGTTCACATTTGCAGTGAATGCATGATGACGGATCTATTGACCAATGCCTACCCATAGTAGTAATTCAAATTGTATAACTCATATGAGTCTTGTTGAATTTTTTATATAGCCTTGATCTAGTGGGAGTATGAGTTGAGTCCTTAAGGGGCTTTTATGGTGCAATTTGACACCAAATTTATGAGTTGAGTCCTTAAGGGACTTTTGTGGTGCAATTTGACACCAAATTTATGAGGTAAGTCCTAAGGGGACTTTTGCATTGTAATATGATGCTTCAAATGTCATTTTGTATTTCATTCTATTTAGATATTGAAACTAATTTATGACAATGTTAATATCACTTGTTTCCCTATCAGATTCAGTGATCTTTGTGTGTAGTTTCATTTTTGAATTTTGTATGGTTTATAAATATACACATATCCATGTGTTTATATGAATATTAATTGCCTAATTATGTATTTTTTTATTGGCATAATAATTTAATTAATGTTATCCAAGTGGGAGATTGTTAGAATATTTTTAATATTATATGAATTAGCATTAATTATGCTATTAGATTAATTTTATGTTATAACTAATTAGACAATTGATATTGTAATTTATAAACTAAGAATGGACTGTGTTTTATTTTAATTTGTGGATAATCGATGATGGGTTTGATTATCCACAAGTCCACTAAATAAAAACTCAACCCACAGCCCAAGAGTATTAGTAATCATCCCGTCAGACTGTTATCCAAAAGGATTTAATGGGCTGATTTTTTGATTAATTAAATAAGAAATCATTTTAAAGATTCTGAAGGATTTTCTTGTAATAATATTGATTATTATATTATTAAAATAAAACTCTATAAATAACATACTGAAACCCTAATTTGATACACACTAATTTCAAGATCATTCGCTTTGGCCGTCAAATACACTGAGACACTCTTGGGTATTAGGGGTTGAAATATTTTGACTCAACCAGCACACATAGTTATTATATCGTCTTCATTAGGTCAGATCATCAATTAACTTAATCTTCCTATATTTTCTATTCATGTATCATATTTTATAATTGAATGTATATATGCTCCAATCTTGTTTTCATACTGAGCTTGAGGGAGAAGAACACGAGACACACATCATAATAAGGTGGCAAGCTCCTACTAAACGGTGGAAGCTTAACTTGATTGGCAAAAAACACATATTATCCACATATTCTCTTCTTTGTCTGTTAAACTGTTGTTTTCTTACTCATATGATGATCCTCTTACCCTAGTAGGTTTTAGTAATATTTTGTGATTATAATTAATTAATGTTCATGATCAATGAGGGTGAGAAGTGAAAGGCTGCTTATTGACGAGTTTGAAGATGTGCCACAGACTTGGAAACTACACGCGTATAATTAAAAAATATATATGCATAGATTCACGCTTTTTCTTTCATATTTTTCTTTATTTTCTTCTTATCCTCTCTAACAAACTGCAGAAGATGACATTGCTTTTTGTAGAATATTTGGAAGAATCCTTGAACCTAAGAACTCTGTCGATTTGGAGAACTCAAAGATTGAAGATCGTCCCAGGGCAAATGTTGACAACAAAATAGGAAGAGATCCAAAATATGATGCTATGCTCCGTTAAAGCCTGGACGGAAACCTGACACGGGAAAGTGACTTTACATCTGAGCCTCAATTGACTCATGGAAGCCAACTTTGAAACCGAAGAAAAAATGGAAATGGAAAAGGACTAATCAAAGCTAACGAACTTATGAAATCTTCTCAGGGCGAGGCTGAAACCGAGTATGAGACCAAAAAGTAGAATAAAACATGAAGGATTCAAAATGAATATTCTTAGGTAACAAAAAGATCAATAAAGAGGGAAGTGTGGATTGAGGGAGCGCATTCCATGACTTAAAAAAACTAGGAAGATTGGGCTCTATTTCTAGGCAACAAAACAGGGTCGAATCTCATGTTCAAAAAGGGGCAACTATGTAAAAGTAAAGGTACTTATCAATTGAAGAAGCAAATTAGGTTATTTTTTGAATATTTTGAATTATTGGTTATTAATATTCTAGATGTAATCTTTTTTTATTGTGGTCTGATTATTTTGATATTTTATAAGATATAATCTATAGATATTTCGTTTTTGAGAAACAATGACCGTAAGTACGTGTATTTTTGCATCATATTTATTTTATATGGATATATTAAAATTATTTATTGTATTTATGTATATATAAAATTATCTAACAATTGGTATCAAAACTATATTTACCGCCTTGCTTCCAATTTCAAATTTTATTTTGAAAATAATTTCATTATTGAAATGCACATACATATATCATACATTTATACAGTATTTCATCATTTGTCCATATTTTTTGTTCCATGATATATATGTGGTTTATATATTTTGTTGCCTCATATGCACATATATGTATGGCTATTTGAACTCATTCGAACTTCTATTTTAATTGAAGTGTTTCTTCAATACTGTATGGAGCCCGTGCCTTTGTGGTTCAGCATTCTCTGACTCTTTCAAAATCGTTGTTTTCGTTCCACGAGGGCACATATACGCCAATGCGTTATTTTTGGCCACAAGGTCCTGTACTCATTGGTTTATTTTTTTGGCCCCTTTTCGTGTTTCTGGCCCACATCAATCTATTCTATATGTTGGGGCCATTTTAATTTTTGGATTATTTTTTGTTGATGAACCACAATCTTATTCTGGGCTTACTAGGCATGTCTGGGCTCATTTTGGTTCATTAAATTGTTTTTTGAAATTTCGCATGGCTAAATATGCCAATGTGTTAACCATTGATTTGGATTGTGTTTAGTGATTATAGTTCATTTAGAATAATATTTAACATTTTTTTTATTGACCAAAATCTTTTTAGGGAATTGAATTTTGGTCAATATGTAGTGAGCCATTGGCTAAATTTTTATGAAAAATATATTATGTGTCATTTCTTCTGCATTTATTTTTAAATTAAATTTGAGCAAAATTTATGGCATATTGCATTAATATTAAGGAAGGCGATTTTTATATTAATTAATTTTTCGCATTTATATTTATTTGATTAATTAATTAATTAAATATCATTACATTAAAAACTTATTTATGCATCTTAATTCTTAAGTATTTACGAGTATTTTGTAAATTTAGATGTCATGTAATTTATATAATTTCAGTATAATTAGAGTTTAAACCACAACACCTTTAATTATTCTAAAATTATACCTGAGGTATTAAAATTACATAAAGTAAATGACATCAAGTTGTAATTAATCATATTGGATATGATAATTATCATCGCATATGAATGTTATCATATTAATATGATTAATTAGGGTGGGATAGCAAATATTTCTTTTCTTAATTTACCCACAGGGATTGAGAAAAAGTGTTATTATTTGCTAGTTTCATCATAATGTGTATAAACCTAATTAAATAAAACTCAACTCATAGGTAGTTTTATTTGTTACTAGGCTCATGCTTAATTTACATGTTTTACATGGGTAGAACATGTTATAAAGAAATTTTAAAGTTGTCTTAAATATTAACATAAGCATTTAATTTTCATGTAGCTTTTCAACTACTTAGTATTTTTTATTTTCAAGTTCCATAATTGAATGAGATAATTATAAAATTTGGAAGAAGAGAATTCTCTGGTGGATGGATGCTGACTATGTTATTAGAAAGGATAAATCTCTTACACCCACGGATAAATCTCTGGTACATATGATATAGCCTTTTATGAACACTAGGAGTGATCCAATTACCTCAGTATGATGTAAATCAAAACTAAGATATTTGCTAGTATACGTGGATTACTAGGAGAGCATAAAAACGTTTGTGACTTGCTAAATGCTATAAACGAATAATTTGATTCATCTGAAAATGCTTTAGCAAGTACCCTAATGACAAAATTATCTACCATGAAACTCATAGGAATAAGGGATGTACGAGAACATATCATTCTAAAGTCCCTACTACCTCAATATGGGCCTTTCAAAATCTCTTACAACACATATAAGCATAAATGGTCAATAAATAAAGTACTGACCATGTGTGTTCAAAAAGAAGGAAGACTCTTTAACAAAAATGGGAGAAAGTGCACATGTAGCAACACAAGGAAAGGATAAGAAGCAAAACAAAGCCAAGGTGAAGGGCAAACCGCCAATCCATGCTAACTCTAAGAAGTAAACCACATGTTTTTTCTACAAGAAGAAGTGACACATGAAGAAGGACTATAACAAATTCAAGACTTGGCTTAAAAAGAAAGGTAACTCAATCTTGTTTATTTGTTATAAATATAATATGGTAGATGTTAATAGTAATACATGGTAGATTGATTTTGGTTCGACAATCCATATTTCAAATACCATGCAGGGCTTTCTAAACCAAAAGAAGCCAACAGAAAGTGAGTAGTACATCTATTTATGCAACAAAATGGGCTCACTTGTTGAGGCTATAAGAACATGCAAATTGGTTATAGATACTAGTTTTGTTTTGATTTGCTTGATTTCAATTTCAAAGCTTGTACCATTGGGATATTCTTTTCAATTTCTCTTATTTGGAATATAATACTCATGAATTCTGAAATCATTACAATCAATCGCACCAAGTAGGAGAATGTAGGTTATTTTCAAAATATTCAGGAAGTTTAGTCATCAACATTCTTAATGCAATCTTACCTGATTATGGTCCAATTATTTTGAGACTTCAGAAGGCATAATCTAGGAATATTCTATGTTTGAATACCCATTTGGGGCATAATATGTGAATATTCTATTTTTAAATCTCCATTTGGGATATAATCTGATAATATTCTATTTTTGAATACCACTTTGATGAGAAATGAACTTTAGTATTTCTTTATAAATATGAAAGTCCCTGATTTCATTTCTCACACCAAGAGTTTCTTTTGCTTATACCATTTATTGGTGAAAAGAGCTCAAAAGAACTCATATATATTGTGTGTTTTATATTTTATATTATGATATTTCAAATTTTGAAAAAGCAACAATTGGAGGTGTATATATTTTTGCATCATATTTATTTTATATAGATATATTAAAATTATTTATTATATCAATGTATATATAGAATTCTCTAACAACAAAAGCCCAGGTTAGAATCTTAACTTGTTTTATATATTTATATTTATGACAGAATAATAGGGTGGCTGGAACGATGATGAAATAATAAAAGAATGAAGTTATTTAAAGTGTATAATAATCCATGTAGAAGAGGGATTTTTTTGGGCCACTGCAGAAGATGGTTCGGATCTGTCCAGTAAGTCCATCTCAGCTGTAATATGGATTCTACAGTGCTCTTCCATGTCACTTCTTAATAGCCAGCTCAGCAAAAAAAGGTCTAGTTAAGTAGTTTTGCTACGATGGGATGGGATAAGGACTAGATTAGGTAATGGAAGGCTGAGTGAGGGACTTAAATGAGTTTTTGATTAAGTGAAGGACCTACATAAAAAAAGGTTAATGAGTGGAGGACCAAAAAAAAGTTTTTCCTTTTAAATATCTCCTATCAACCGCCACGAGAATGGAAAATAGAGTAGTACATATCAAGGCAAAGCACTTAAATATGATTTTCATTCTAACAGTACAGTATTTGTATTAAATGCTTTATATCCGTCATTATTAATCTTATTTTTCTTATATGTTGTACTGTACTTTTTTATTTTATATTATTTTACTTGTCAAATCACATGAAACAATATTACAAGACACAAATTATCGCCCATTTATCTTCCAAGGGATAGTAAATTTACTATCTCGAAGGCCTTTTATTTTTTTATTTTTAAAGAATGACGAGCATGGATTTTGGTGGGACAGCAGATCTATTATCTTATAGTAGATCCATGCTCCAAATTAGCACATGGTCTCAGATGATGTAACGTCAAAAAAAAACAAAACAAAATAGTGGTCACAGATGCGACTCCAAAAAATAAATGAAAATATTTGTTGCTTGAACCCCAGGACCAATAAAGGTGGTTGACATTTATTTTAATATATATTTTATTTGTTTAATTATTTAAATAAAAAATATTAGATAATATATAATATGATAGTGATTTATTTAAAACATGTAATTTTATAATATAATATTTTATAAAATGTAAATTAAGTTTATATTAATAATATTAGTTATATATTAAACTTAAAAATTATATTATATTTAAATTAAATAAATATACAAAATAATAATATAGAAATAGTAATTAAATATCTCCTGTACTTATAACTCATTTGTAAACACTTTCAGATTATAAATTAAATTAGCAAATATCTCCTTCAGCAATAGTTCACGTGCAAATAATATACAATAGCATTAACAATTACAAATTTTGGTTGAAAGGAAAAAATATATATAATTCAATAAAATTTAAGGAAAGTCTTTGTAATTTTATATCTTATATTTCAATATCTTACTAGTTTTAGAAGATGTTCACCAACCAAACATTGATGATTGAAAGATACAACCTTTTACATCTCCTGGTGAGTAATTTCTTTAAAATTTTGTATTGCAGTGAAAGATTAAATTTTTAACTTTGGTGTGGCGTTTTAATGAAAACAATAAATTAAATTGAAAAAAAAGGTAATTTTTAATTTATTAATATCATTTTAATAATATAAAAAATATATAATTTATTCTTAAAATAACTGAGTCATTTACTATTTTTGTGCACCAAATGCTCCATTACTAGTACACCAAACCATACAATTTTATTATCCATATATTTAATTTATTACAGACTTAATATATTTTTTATATTTAATTGTAAAGGCATGACATATATTTATTATATATTTAATTAAATATAATTTGAAATTTAATATATAACTAAAAGGTGACAATCACTATTTATCACGATAAGAGGAAGATACATAATAATGTCATGTTCAAATATAGCCCACTTAAGATAACATGTTTTATTTATATTTTGATCTTAGTATTTTTAAATTTTATATACATCCAAAATTTTTTTATAGATTTTAAATTCACCCCTTTACTTTTTATTTTTTAGTAACCCTACAAATCTTGGTGTGAATTGTTGAAAAATAACAAATAGAGGGAGCAAATCATAAAATTTTAAAAAAATTTTAAATTCATAAATAAAATTTAAAAATAATATAGTCAAAATATAAATATAATAAATCATTTTAATTTGCCATAGTCAATATATTTTAATATATCATTAATACGTATTTTTTTAATATATTATGTAGTGATTATATTAGTACAATTCTTTTTATATTAAAAAATTTCTCCTAACATTTTCAATGTAAATCTAATTTACATTTTACATAATATTATATTATAAAATTATATATTTTAATTAAATCAATATTATATAAGATTTTATTTAAATAATAAAATAATTTAAAATATATATTAAAGTAAAGGTGGCTGATGTGTTACAACTATGTTTTTTTTTTCCTTTTTGGGAGTTGCATGGTTCAGATCATGCGACTTCAATTTGCCTTAGAATTGCATGATATTATATCACATAATTTGATAAATAAAACTTTTAAAAAAGAAGTACAATATATTATATGGAATAAATAAAATTGACAACGGTAAACATTAAACACTTAACATTGATATTGTAAGGTTAGAATAAAAATCCCACTCTTAACATGCCTAAGGAAGATGGGAACTACATCGCCTACAGTTGTGGTTTCTATTAGATTCTAGTTAAAAAATGTCGACCCTCGTATGCATATCGTGGTGTATAATCGTCTATGCTGCCATTTTTTTTTTTTAATGCAATTGCCAAAACGACGTCATTTTGTAAGAAGTTTTGTTTCTTCTCTAAACATGCGCTGTGTGTTTTAGTAAGATTTATCTCTACCATTAATGTAGATCTTTCATAGAAATTAATTTGAATTTCAACAAAGGATAGAGAACTCACTAACTTTAATTCTTATTCTACACAATTCTCTACACTTATTTTAATTCTGCAACCTTATTAAGTTTCTTAGAAAAGTGTAACATTGTGTTCAACATAACAAATTTGGTTTTAAATTACATGTAAGTTTGCGGAGTTCTCATTTATCATTTGATTTTATCCTAAACTTTTAAAGTAATGATTTAATTTGCATAAATAATTCTGTTTATTATCATCTATCTTAACCCACTTCAAAGAGTTAGATTGTCTAAACACAAGACAATTAATATTTGTAAAACTAAACTTAAATATACTTTATTATATTTTTTAATATTATTCTGTTATTAAAATATAGTGAATGTTTTGTTAACAAATATTAATATATAATTTAATTTAAAATAATACGATTATTTGTAATAATTATGCACATGTTGTAATATAATTTAAAAAATAAAATATTTAGTGTACTCATAATTTTGAGTGTATAAGTACATCTAATTATATCCTTACATTATATTTGATGCAATGATACACTCAAAATTGTGAGTGCATTAAATGTGACACTTTAGAAAAAAAAAAAAAAAATCAAATTCTCATCATATTTTAATTGAATAATAACATAATAAAAATATAAAGAATTATTTGTATTATAGAGAAATGACTTTAAATTTTTCACTGAACAGCATTTATTAAATTAGTTTATAATAATACTTTTGTAATTTCTTGTTGCCTATGTTTAGTAGTTTTAAATTTCAGACTTTGTGATTTTAAATACTTGCCACTTTTCTTCAACGGTCTTATTTAATTGCGATAGTGTTTTAGAATACATAATTTCATTCTCTATGTATGCATTTTTTTCCTTTAATTCGCCCTACTTCATTTATTTCTTTTATTAATATAGATATGCATTTGTATCAAGTTACTTTGTAATCTAATCTCATGTTCACGTAGTTTCTTTATATATATATATATACACACACGCACGCGCGTGCGTGTGAATTAATGGAGTCATGTGTATCGCAAGAGTAACGCACTAAAAATGGTTTAAAAATTTTGAATGTGTAACAAGAATGATCAAGTACTCACTTCTTATTAGATTATCATTTGGTCATTTATTTATTAAAATATTTAAAATAATTTTTCACTCATTGAAAAATGTTATATTCAATTTTTTATTTTTTAAAAAATAACATATTTAGTTATTTAAATTTAAGGTTTAAAATTTGATAAAAGAAATCAATTTTATATTTTTTTAAAAAATAAAATATTAAGTGTGACATTTTTTAATAAGTGATTGACTATTTTAAATATTTCAATAAGTAAATGATCAAAATGACAATTTTATAATATATAAAGACCAAAAATAATTTTTTTTTAATTATCAAGTGTTGCAACAAACATAATGTAAATGAAGCATTTGAGAATTTAAAATAGATAATTTTTATAAAGTGAATTTCCATTAATATTTCCAATGACGTATATTTGTTTTTTTAATCTTATTATAGTCGGTATAATATATTTATTGCTTAATATAACGTTAGATTTATATGTTTTATTGAGTAAAATTAAATTATGTCATCCTAAATTCGTTGTATACCTCAATGTGCAAAATTAATATGATCTCTTCTATCACTAATGGAGAAATCAGAAAATAGAGCAAAAAAATAAAAAATAAAAAATAAAGGTCTAATGTTCATTGTTATACATACTTAAAATATCCTTGAAATATGATTATAATTAAAAGTAATTATTAAGGATTTATTGACATATAAGCCTATAGTATACATACGTTAAGTTTACTTTGTCGTGCCTTTCACAGCTTTGTTATTTTCTTCAAGAATTTAATTTAAAATGTCTAAAATATTATTTTTATATCTAATATATTTTAGATGTCATTTTTAGTGTACTTACAATTTAATTTATTTAATTATAATATATGGATATAATTATAATAATATTTATACAAAAAATAATAGTATTACAATTAAATTTTTATATTATAATTAGGTACATTAATACACTTAAAATTGTGAATACATTACAAATTTTACCTATATTTAATCCTATCATAAATAATATAAAAAAAATAAACATGACGTAAATTGGTCAAAACTCTTCGTATCAATGGAAGCTAGTTAGTTGACAGTGCCAGTGTTTTTCTGAAATCCCTCCTTAAAGGATAATTTTGTTAGATATTAATACGCTGTTTTAAAGGATAATTTTGTTTGATATTAATACGCTGTTACATGTTACATAATTTAGTGTAGAATAAATTTATTATTTTTAAGAAAATTAATTTTTTAATTTCTAAAAATTAAAATTAAATTATTCTAACAATTAAATGATCAAATTATTAATTTATTTTACATAAAAAAGTGATCAACAATACTTTTATTTCAGGAAATGCTGTTTGAACTTTCAAGAGAACTAATTGACTCAAACGACGTCGGTGCGGCCCTCCCTATCTCAGTCGGCTTCCTCTGCCCTAGCCACAAGCTTTTCGAATTTGTTGGGCTTACACATGGCTCTTATAGTAATTCATTGTTATGTATGCGTTACTGATAATTTGTCTCATGTTTCTTCTCTGTAGTTATGCTGCTGGTGTGTACGGTCTGATGTAAAATCTATTTATGCTTGTATACTCTTCTGCTGATTTTCTATGCTTTCTCTTCTCAAATTGCTGCCAACCTGCAAAGTTAAGCCTCTATCGAAACTTTTTCCATTGGATCAGTTGGTTTATAAGTCATTTTCTGTAACTAAAAATTCTATGCAGTTCATATTAGATGACTTTGAGAACAAGAACAGAGTTGCTGATTTTGATCTTCTATTTCATTCCTGCAAAAAGGTTGATGATGCTAAGCAGCTTCATGCTCTTCTTGTGGTGTTGGGAAAATTTCAAAATGTTTTTCTCTCTGCCAAGCTGGTTAATTTGTATGCTTATCTTGGGAATGTCTCATTCTCTCGGTGTAGTTTTAACCAAATTCGAAAAAAGGATGTCCATACCTGGAATTCAATGGTAGCTGCGTATGTTCGCAGTCGCAGATATCGTGAAGCCTTAAAATGTTTTAGTGAATTCTTGTCCATCTCTGGTCTTCGACCTGATTTTTACACTTTTCCTCCTGTATTGAAGGCATGTAAACATCTAGTTGATGGGAAGAAAATACATTGCTGGGTTTTAAAAACGGGTTTTGAGCAGGATGTATTTGTGGCTGCTTCCTTGATCCATTTGTATGCACGGTTTGGTGCTTTAGATGTTGCCTACAAATTATTTGTAGACATGCCAGTCCGAGATCTGGGTTCTTGGAATGCAATGATTTCTGGATTTTGCCAGAATGGCAATGCAGCTGGGGCATTGGAGGTCTTGCATGGTATGAAGGTTGAGGGGTTAAAGATGGACCCAATTACTGTGTCAAGTCTACTCCCTATTTGTGCACAATCAAATGATATCATTGATGGGATTTTGATTCATTTATATGTTATAAAGCATGGGTTGGAAACTCATCTGTTTGTTTCCAATGCTTTAATGAATATGTATTCCAAGTTTGGTAACCTGGGGGATGCACGAAGGGTTTTTGATCACATGAAAGTGAGGGACCTGGTAACTTGGAACTCCATTATTGCTGCATATGAGCAGAATGGTGATCCAGGTGTTGCTTTTGAACTCTATAAAGATATGCAACTCATAGGAATTCAACCTGACTTGTTAACAGTTGTGAGTTTGGCCTCTATTTTTGGTCAGTTGAGTGATAAGAAGAATGGCAGGTCTGTTCATGGATTTGTTATGAGACATGATTGGCTTGAGGAGGATGTTGTGATTGGAAATGCATTGGTGAACATGTATGCAAAATTGGGTGCTATGGACTGTGCACGTAGAGTTTTTGAACTACTTCCTATCAAAGATGTTATATCATGGAACACTTTGATCACAGGTTATGCTCAAAATGGTCTTGCAAGTGAGGGAATTGATGCTTACAATATGATGGAAGAGTATGAAAACATAATCCCAAATCAAGGGACTTGGGTGAGCATTCTACCTGCATATTCTCATGTGGGAGCTTTGCAACAAGGAATGAAGATCCATGGGCGGCTAATCAAAAGCTGTCTCTACTTGGATGTCTTTGTTGGTACCTGCCTGATTGACTTGTATGGAAAATGTGGGAGTTTAGATAATGCAATGTCCTTATTCAATGAAGTCCCACGGGAAACATCAATTCCTTGGAATTCCATAATATCCTGTCATGGAATTCATGGGCATGGAGATGTTACTCTTAAACTGTTCAAGGATATGCTTGCTGAAGGGGTAAAGCCAGATCATGTAACCTTTTTATCTCTGTTGTCAGCCTGTAGCCACGCAGGTTTAGTAGATCAAGGTCAATGGTGCTTTGACATCATGCAGAAAGAGTACGGGATCATGCCAAGCTTGAAGCATTATGGCTGCATGGTTGATTTACTTGGTAGAGCAGGGTATTTGGAAAAGGCATATAATTTAGTGAGAAATATGCCTTTGAAACCTGATGCATCCATTTGGGGTGCTCTTCTTGCTGCTTGTCGAATACATGGGAATGTGGTATTGGGTACATTGGCTTCTAGCCACTTGTTTGAAGTTGATCCAGAGAATGTTGGTTACTATGTTTTGTTGTCAAATATTTATGCAAATGTTGGAAAATGGGAAGGTGCAGTTAAAGTAAGATCATTGGCCAGAGATAGAGGATTGAGGAAGACTCCTGGGTGGAGTTCTGTTGTAGTGGGCAGTAAAGTTGAAATCTTTTATACTGGCAACCAAACCCATCCAAAAAGCATGGCAATATACAAGGAACTAAGAGTTTTGTCTGCAAAAATGAAGAGCCTTGGTTATGTTCCAGACTATAGCTTTGTCTTGCAGGATGTAGAGGAGGATGAGAAGGAGCAGATTCTGACGAGTCATAGTGAGAGGCTGGCAATTGCATTTGGAATTATTAGCACCCCACCTAGAAGTCTAATTAGGATATTTAAGAACTTGCGTGTTTGTGGTGATTGCCATAATGCAACCAAGCACATATCCAAAATTACTGAGAGGGAGATTGTTGTGAGGGATTCAAATCGTTTTCATCACTTTAAAGATGGAATTTGCTCATGTGGTGATTTTTGGTGACAATCATTTGTTTGTTGGTAAGTATAGAAGATTGTCTCTGAATTTAAGTTCTCAATTACGGAGATACATCCAACTGAATGCTTATTTGCCAACTGAGGACAGCTGCTGACCAGTAAGACTAGTTTGGTTTAAAAGCCGAATGGTTTTTAAGGTCACATATTTTGTTCCTTGTTTACAATTTAGATAGTTCAGTTGGAGATGATCAAGTGGCTAGAAGATTATTTGGTTTTCTAATTCTTTTTTTTTTGGTGGGTTTAAACAAGTTGTTGAGAATAGGAGCAGCAGTTACTGCTAAATTGTTCTAGAAGGTGTTGGGTTGGATGTATTTATAATCTTAATCAATGCTGGGAGACAGGTGGCGAGAAGTAGCCTGCCAAGAGTTATAATTGAAGGTTTTCCTTAAGGCCTAATATGTTGATGTTCTGGCCAAGGGCGATGAAGTTTGTATTTGGGTAATGTTTTGGGCTTAGAGGAATAAAAGAAGGAAAAAGAAGTACTTATGGTGAGGTTATTGAAGGAAAAATAGTTCCTCAGGCTACTGGTATAGTTTACTATCAGGAATTTTTTTCCAACGCCAAGTTTGGTTAGTCTAGGGATATACATGCGCATGCACGTATCCTGATATGCGATTTTTTCTGTTGTTTACACATCTCTACTTCAACAGATGATTTGCTTGGTTAGTTGTAATGAGAATTGCGAAGAGAAGCTGGCAGTACGTCTTATCAACAAAGATACCCAAAACTGCCATCCATGATAGAATGCGGGGTTTCAGGCCAACCCTTTCTTATTCTCTTGCTATGTTCATGCAGATACTGCATCAGTTACTAGTTTTAATTTTCATGTTCACATTTTTAGCTAATTGACCTTCAAGATATGCATACCAATATTTTACTCACCTCGACTATCAAGATCTCAGAGCTCTCTGATCAAAAATGTAAATTTTAAAGGACATGCTTAGTAGTGCGACAGAAAAATCTGTGACCAACCCACTGTATGTTACATTTGTATTGATAAATCTGTTGACAGTCGTTTAAGTTGATTCAGTGGGTGATTGAACTATGGAATTAGCAAGAGGCCTTGATAGTTGATACCCCAGACCAGGGCAGGTTGTACATAGTACATATGTAAATGAACATCAACATACAATTGCACATAACAATGTCACCGCCAGAATGTACGGACAGGCTCCTGCACAGCATTGAGTAGGTCAGCTTCTGGTTGGATACAGCTCTCACCCTGTTTTTGTATATTTTTTCTCCCTCTTCCGTTTTTTTTTTCCCCTTTTTTTCTGGTTACTGATAGTTACTCTTAATTTTCCTTTAAGAATAGCATTTCGCTGATCCTTTTCATTAACAAAGAACAAAGTCTTCATTTTCTTAGATCCCTACGCATGATTGTATGATTATAAGTATAACTTATTAGTTTAATTTTCAATTTTCATAATAATAGTGAACTTAAATGACAATTTCGGAGTTGGCACAAATGGACTGTTAGGTAAAATCTTAGTAGTGCCCAGTTCTTACACACATTAAACAGAACAGATTGAGCCGCTGCTAAATTACTTCTCTCTGTTATCTGCCTTGTTATTCTTTTATCTTGTATGAGAAATATTGATAGTAGACGTTTTAGAGTCTCCTAGATTTGATTTTCGTCCACAGTATTAGGATAGAGCTTGCTGTTTTTAACATTTGTGAGTTTAACTAGTAGCATGAGCTGTTAAATATAGTTGAAATATTAGCAATGTTGTTATGTATGATGACAAATAGTTTTTCTTTTTCCTCAAAACAAAAGAAACTGTTAGGATGCTTAAATGTAGAATAATTAATAGTTTGAAAGAGAGAGAATTAACTGACAGATAACTAGGAACCTGAAGTTGGAACCTAATTTACTATTTATCTCCTGGTCTAATCAGTAGACAGACCAAACTGTTATTCCTTTTTCAATTCTTACCTAAAGAAAACCAGGAAAGGTAAGCCAATTATTGTACTTCTTAAATTGGTTACTTGAAACTGAAGCTGTGTGTGGAGCCTCATTTACTTGATCTTCTTCAATTATTTTGACATTTGTACCGTCCTAATCCATTCAGTGCAGTTATTGGCGTACAAACTCAACTCCTTGCAAGCTCTGCAAGTAAGAGCTCATTCCAAGTGTCTGGAACTCCTGGAAGACACCAATGGCTGCAATCCATGCCAATATGATGGCTTCCTGGTTTGCCATAAACAGAAGGATGTGCATCTTGTCTTTGCTGTGACAGTCTTGTTATATTGAGCAAATGTACCCGTTTGCACATGCTGCCTATCACTGTCTCCACTATCACTTCAGCAGGAGGTCTCTTTCTTGGATATGGTGGCCCAAACATTGGCCTTGTTTCTTCACTGCAATTCTTTGCATCGTAGTTCCCCCAAAGTTTAGCGCTGTCAAAATGGTACCAATGAGAGGTCTGTGTTTGTTCTTTTTTCTTTTTAAACATGTACAGTGAGTGTAGGATGGTGAATGTTGCACCAATGAAGACTATGAAGAAACAGGTAAATGTTTTCAAATTTCTTATCTAAATTGTTAACCTTACTTCATGAGTTGCGCCAAAATTTATTACTAGTGGAAATAGTACTAATGAAATGGATGTGTGTGTTCTTTCTGGTGTTTGAAAATACAGTGAGTGATAGCTCTAATGAAGGTTACGAAGTAACCGGTAAATGATTTCAAATTCCTTATCTAAATTGTTGAACTTACTTCGTATGAGTTGGTGAAATCCCTTGGAAGAACACTTTAGTTTTGGTAAAATCAATATTGTTATCCACCCATTGAGCCCATGTTGACAAGGCTTTCTCGTATGCAACCAAACGATCCATGTCTTTATGTAAAGCATCCCCGTCAGTTATGAAATCCCATCTGCATGCCATTAAAATCCAAAGAAATGACCCCAAGAAACCAGTGATAGAAACAAAAAGGTTATCGTTAGATCATTGTTCATAGATAGAAAATTTTATGATACCTCTAAGGCTAATTCTATAAAGAGCTCTATCAATTAGTTCTACTTTATAATTCTAACTATGTAAATTTACAAGTTAAAGTGGGAGTCTGAGTAAATCAAACGATGAGAAAGTTCAATCTCTTTAAAGGTAGATTTTTCTACAGAATCACCTGCCAATAGTTTACTAATCTTTAACCTAGTTGACGATGTGATTGATTTTTGCATGAGAACATTCAGATTCATCTACACAATCAACAACAATGCTGACTAAACAGCATTATTGGTTAATTTTGTTGACTGAAGAGTTGTCTAAATGGTCTTATGATCTTACGGTTGTTTTCTGCCACGGTGAAGCCACCAATGCCATGAGTTAAACACCAAGACATTGCTCTCTCGCCATCTTTCAGCTTCATCGTCAGCAATGGATTTCAGATTTAGAACCCTCCCCCATGACTTACGGGTAATGTCTACAAGCATTGCATTTCTTGAGAGTATCAACGAAACGTTGTGTCTCTGCACAAGAGCACATGAATTGTTTGTTATTCAGCATGATTCTGCAAGAACTCCATTGCACAAAGTTTGGAAACCTGACCTTGTTCCTATCTTTGTGTCTTTCTGAACATCTTGTCATAGACATTTTAATGACCTTATGGATGCTCCATACCTAGACTTATGTAAGAGAAAAAAAAACATCATTTTGTTTATTGATTAATTATTAAATTGTCATTTTAATTCGTTGTTCTTTGTCATTATTGATCCTTCATAATTGAGATAATTACCATACGTAACCCTTTTAAGTTAAACCTAGTAAACTAATATAGAGGAATCAAAACTACCAATTTTCAATTAGTAGAGATCATTATAAGTAATAAAATGAGTAAAATAACAAGTGATATTTTGTTAGTATATATAATCATTAATAAATGTAACTACTTATCATTGCACACTATACATGTTTGGTTTGACCGCTTTTAGTGTCTCACTAGATTTCAGTACCAGATTACAAAGTATAATACCTAATATATAAATTTGTCGAAGGAAAAATGAGAAAAAGAAAGAAGACACAGATAAGCTGACCAGAAAGGTGAATGTAGAGACACCTTCGACGCGCTCCAACACATAGGCAGAACGGGGAGTACGAGAGTGAAGCATGCAAGCGAGTGACTGCCACTGATTCAAGCTTATGGAGTCCCCAACAAACATTATTCGCTTATTCTGAAACCTCTTCAAGAATTTCTTTGCACTAAACCTGGGTGCATCAATCAGCACAAAACATATATATATATATATATATATATATATATATATATATTTAATAGTTTGCGTTAAGGAAAATTTATAAAATACCCCTCAGTATATAAATAGCACAATTCCCTAATGAAGTAAAAAATAGTGACTTATTTAAAATATATATATATATATATATCCTATTTGCACTGAGAAATAAGGAAGCATAATATATGATTATTTGGTATACATGCATACTTTATTAGTACTATTGATTGATATATATGTATATATATCTTTAACACACATAAATAACTTATTTCTTGTACATAGTTAACATGTGTATTTTTTATAAATAATATTAATCTTGAAGACTTGAAGCCATATATAGTTTGAAATCCTTTCAATAGATAAACTACACATACCAAAGTAGAATTTTTATTTTCTTTAAAGTAGAGGTTTAAATTAAGATCCCTTATTAATTACTCACACCTTTCCTGGTTATATATAATTTATGCATTTATTTGATAACCTAAACAAAGATAAAGTAGATCATAGAAACCTTCAAAAAATTGAAAAATATCTTAATCGAATATGATTGTCTAGGATACATTTGAATGACAATAAGTGAGAATGGGAAGGGGGTTTCGAGTTTTAATGGAATATAATCTTAAACTTATAAACTTATATATTTGGTATGATATTACAAAAAATAAGAATGAGAAAAAAGATTAAAAAATAACTATAATGTCCTTTAAATCAATTATTATTATTTATTAAAAATTGATATATAATAAAATTACTAATGTTTATGATCATTAAAAAAATAATAATTATAATTATTAAAATTAAAAATTTATTATATTATTATTCTCTAATTTTTATACATATTTTTATTTTACTTTCTCCTTCACCAATCCATCCATATTCTCAGTGCAGATCTGGTACCACAGCGACGGCAACATCAACGGCGATGGCAACAGCAACAGCGATGGCAAGGATTCATCTTCTTCCCCCCTCTATCTCTCTTGCGTTGATCGAAGACAACCAAGGTGAAGACTTTGCGTTGAAACAGCGAGTGGAGGAGAGGGAGACAGAAGACGATGGAGGAGAGAGCAACGGAGGAGACGATGGACGAGAGAGAAATGGAGGAGACGATGGAGGAGAAAGAGAGACAAAATCTTCAGAGAAGGTGGAGATCGGCGCCAATGTGACAAAAGAGATGGAAGTCGTTGAAGGTGAGGCTGATTCGAATGTCAAGTTAGAAGACGGTTGAAAGTTCTCATGGAAGAAGACCAGCGTTCAGGGAAGAAGACCAGTACCTAACAGTAATTTTATTAGGATTCCTGGGAATAAGAAGCATTTCCTCGTGTAGGCAAGGGATTGCCCATACCCACGTATGTGGCTATAAGCATTAATGGGAATCCCAAGCTTTATTGTAACCAAACATGGACCAATCTCATTCCTTCCCCTCACGTTCCATGATCCAAACATGACCTTAATGTGCATGTGTTTTTTTTATTTTTTATTTTTTGGACAATTAATGTTTTTCCAGGCAATTTTTTGTTATTATGATAGACAAACTACCTAAAGCCTAAAGTCAATTTTTTTTTTTAACATGAGTGATTTGGACATAAAATTCCTCACTAATTATGTCTTAATTAAAGTAACTCTTCCGACATTAACTTTCTTGACCGTTCCTGCAGAAAAATTCTTGTAGAACTTAATATGCTGAAATTGTTAAACGAAGTTTATGCCAACAAAAAAAAAAAGAAATTTCTTTGTCAATTACATTTCAATTGCCTTCAAACTTTTTTTAAAATATCAACATTTTGTTTTTATCAAAGATTGAATAATAAATTGCTTATGATGCTCACACTCATTCGACGTAAAATTTAAAAGTATCATAATGGACTTTAAACATGTAACGAGAAGTTTTTACCTTAATTTTTACACATTAACAATTTCAATATGGGCCCAAAAAATGTTAATAAATTGGTGATTTGAATTACGTTAAATAACATTATTCTTAAAAATATTTATTTTAGATAATGTGAGATTTCTTTTAAAATATCTATACTCACATTTTTTAACAAAAAATCTAAAATTATTAGAATAAAATGGTTTTTCATTTGCCTAGTATCAAAGCAACAAGACTATGTTTTGGTAACTTCAGAATTTTTTATATACCATTTTGATGATACATATTTATAAGAAATTAAATTAACATTGATATAAAAAATGAGCCATCAAAATAGCTTTTTCTTCAGTGATTTGCCGACCCTTGAATTCAGTTAGAAGAATATACAGAATCAATAAATTATTCTTACTTAAAAAATATGGGTAAAATACCTTGGAATGTGGCATCCATGGGGTTTCCATCTATACTTGAGATAGAGTTCATCTGGGCGACCATTCATCTGGCAATCAAATGGCGTCTCTATGAAGGGACACTGACGTGAATCGTAAAGAGGATATGAACTATCATACACCCATCTTCCTTTGTAGATATCACAATCCTCAATCCCACCATTTTCTCCATTCACAACAAGCCCTATAAATGGCACTATTAGTAGCAATATTACAGCGGAAGAAACTGCTGCCATTGCTTTAAAGAAATCAGAAAATAAGAATGTCTGAGAATCGTTGCTAAAAAGCGTATTTTTGGGAGCTTTAGAGAGAGTCCGTATGTTGTTTGGAATTTGGTTATTTCTCTATAGCAGTCTTGGATTTGTAAACGACAGAGACGAGACGGTTAGCTTTAAAGAGAAATTAATTAAAATGAAAACTGAAGGAGTTTTTTTATACTGTCACAAGTCGTGGAGGAATTCTCGCATTAAATGCCCAATTTCTTCTTAAAAGATTGTCAAATTTTATTGGAGAAAGTTCAAATTTATTTATTTATTTAAAATTAAAAAAATTATTATTTTAACCCATTACTTATCAACTTATTATTAATGTAAGTTTTTATTTATTAATTTATTCTTAATTTTATTCCTTATTTATTATAATATTATTAATTTTAATACCTTACTAATATGAAAGAGCATATTTAAACCTTTAGTATTAACTAAAGTTAAATTAAATGTGCTAACATTTATATTAGTGAGAGATTAAATTAAAAATAGGTTAATAAATAAAAATTAAATTAAAAATAAAAATTAATAAAGGACTCAATAAAAAATAAACTGATAAGTATGTGATTAAATTGTGAGTAGAAATAAGGAAGGGACGATAGAGAAAAATAATTGATAAGTATAAGATTAAAATAATATTTTATTATTTTAAATATAATCTTATGGTGACCCAAAAAAAAAAAAAAAGAAGAGACAATGAATTGGTCATTTCTTTCATTATTGTTTGGAATTTACTGACCAATAAAACCGTAATTAAAACGCCTGAGCGTTAGTTGTCATGTGAGGGAAAGACGAGTATTGCTGCAGTATAGGATTAACACTGGCGAATAATTCCGCTTTTCTTTATAAAATTAAAATAAAAAGATCGTTTTGTGCTTAAGACCTTAGAAATGGCAAAACTTGTTGCAATTAATAACACCAGTAACTTAACATGTACTAATTTCATGACAATTGATTTCTTATTTTTTTATTTAAAATGAAAATAGTTTAATAATATAGATAATTATTCATTTAAATTTAAAAGTTATAATGATTTTCATTGAAAATTGTTGGTTAATTTCTAATTATTACATTTTAAATAATTAAAACAAATTTTCTTAAATTTCTAAAGGAATGAAAAAGTGAAAAATACAAACTAAATCACTCTTAGATAAGTAAGAAATAAGTAACTTCCTTATTGTTTAAAATCTTATTTTATTTTTGGTGTCTATTATTGGACCAAGACACCAAAATCTCTGGACATTAGTATACAGAAATGTAAATAATCCTTCCCTTGCTCCTTTAGTTCCTTAGTCCATGGATCATATTCATAATTCATATTTTTATGTCGTGCATTTTGTATGTTTGAGTTTAATTCTTGCCTTATATATGAAGAATACAATGTTGAAAGAACCATCCTTAATATTGAATAAGACAACATTCAATTCTAAATTAGTCGATTTCATAACTTAAAATAACCAAATCGAATATCAAAAGATAATATAAAAAAAATTGTATTAGTCCCTTTCATAGTGCAATGATGAATTTATAACAACAATTTACTAGTTCTCAAAGTGTCATTTTTTTTTCTTTCTTGGTATAAAACATCTAAGATTGCCAAATCTACCATTTCAAGCTTCACAAATAAAAAAACAAAAAAAAAATCCATGATTTTTATTCATTAGTAGTAAAATGATATTTTTCACCCCAAAAACATTAAAGAAAAATTCTTCATTTCATGGAAGCAGTTATTTTTTAGGCTTAAGAGATGTTGGTAAAGCCATCGAATGATGACAATGATTAGCACTCCCATTGACTACAATAGGATTCAAGTATATCACCGTCTAGTTCCAATTATGTTACTTGACAATGATCCCCTTTAATTTTTGGAGATCTAAATTATTAGATTTTCATGATTTAATTACTTAATGACCCCCCAAAACAATAAGGATGCGTCACTTGATTTTTTTTTTTTTTTATAATTTAAGTTGGATGAATATTAAAAGTTTTTTAAAAAATAATATTATAATACACAAAGACATAATATTTTAAATTCATTTATATATATATATATATATATATAATGATATCACGTTAAAAAGATAAAAATTTAAATAACTTCTAGTTTATTTCTGACAGTCTATTTTTTTCAACAAAATATTAGATTAAATTTTAAATTAAAGATACTTGAAATTATCTTTAAATAATTTAATTTATCATATATATGATCTAAATAGTTATAGTTCTTATATTATTTTTAATTTTTAGTTAAAATTTAATTACGATTCTAATCTCCTCTTAGAATTAAAATTTTTTCACAATAAAGATTATCAGCTTATAAATAATAGTCATAAATAACCAATAAAAAAAAATATAGGCCAGACTAAGCTTTTTATATTTCTATTAGAGCCGAGCTCAGACCTAATAAAATAATTAAACCCAATTCTAAAAAATATAAAACCCGAATTGAGACCCAAAATCAAACCCATGAGTAAGTCCAATGACAGCGGACGATGATAAACTTGCAATAATTAGTTGACACAAAAAAAGAATAATATCCTTTCTCAATTTTAAGAAGGCATTTATTTAGACAACTGAAGTACAATATGAATTGATGGAAATCTTTTCTTTGATCTTTTTTTAATAAACACAAGTTTTTTTACAATAAATTCTTATAAGATTTTTAAGAAAACAAACAAAGCCTTTACAAATTGACTCAAACTACCATAAGAGAAGGGTAAAGACCCAAAACTACTAATGATTACCATCTATTGTGTCATCCATTTAGTCTCAGTCCAAGAAAAAATAATCCGTTTAGCCAACAAATATAAAAGACAAAAACTAATATATATATAGTAATGGAATATATGAAAAGGTTGCATCTAAAATGACATATAGTAAAATTGCATAGAATTCTTTCGTCATTAACACAGAACTAGCGCAGAACTGAATCAAAACTGAAATGTGCCAGTTCAATGACCTCTGATTTCAGAGAATCAATCAGACAAGAGAACCAAGCAGTTCATTGATAGCAATCTGATTTAGTTTTAGAAAACTATAATCTATACCATTCTATCCAGTAGATCCATACTCAGTTATTGTTATACATTACAGGAGAGGACATGGCTCATTCACAGCAATGCCATTTCAGCTTTGGAGCAGCATGCAAAAAGGAAAAGGAAAAGATTGTCCAAGCATAACCACATCCCCATATTTTTTCTCCATGATTGATAGGAAGATGCATGGATTTTACTATAAAGTGAGAAGTGATATTTATAGATAATGGTATTCCAAGTATGCAACCAGCTCAATCATCTTCAGAGTTTAGGAATAATAATCTGTAAAAGTCCATCCCTGAAAATGAAAGACGAAAAACTGATCAGCTTCACATGAGAAGCAAAAATTCACAGCACATACTTTTACTGGTGTAAAAAGAAAATTTTAAGCACATTTCTTTTTATGGTCAGCTGGTATAAAAAGCCAATAAGCACTTGCTAAAATATAAGTGCCAATGGATCTCGCTACCTGAAACACTCACTTTGGTGAAGTTTTATTTGCTGGTAGCATAGCTTTCTAAAATCACTTCTCAAAACCAAAATTGCTCAAGTTTTATTTGAGCTCATGAGATCATAAAGACAATGCAGTAGGCTTTTAATGGGTCATATAAAATTAATGTGATCATATCTCCTAAACAATAAGAGGACCTAGCGTATTGGTTTCTTTGGGTCATCTGAAGCATAATTTGAACTTAAATGCATGCATGTCTGTATGAGAGAGTGCATGTGCAAAGAATATTCCATACCAATTATAATTCATGCACAAAACCCTTGAAAACTTAGGTATTCTAAGTTAAAATAAGTTAAAGTCACTGAATTTCTAGTCAGACCCAACCTATATGGGCTTTTCACAGTATATGTTGAAAACTTTTATTCCCACACATGAAGTAAAATTCTTTTATTTGTATCTGATGGAGGAGCTCTTTAACCACACTAGCATCAGCGATTCCACATTCCCACCAGAAGGATAGTGAAAAACATGTTTCTTAGATTCATAATTATTCCCCTTATATGTTTAACTACTTAGGCATGTCAAAGAATACTGCCTCCAAAAGAAAAGAGGATCATTTCTGAACTTTGTCAGTGATGAATATAATCAGCCAAAAGTCCAGTGATTGCATACAGGCCAAAACTGTTGCTTTTTTTTTTTTATATTAAAAATTTTAATGACTGCATCCCATTCAAACTTGTTTCTATACACAAGAAGAAGTAAACTAATGTGCCATTTAACTTACAAAAATTCAGCTGATATACTGTCCTTGTTCACGCCATTGGGAAGTGGCCAGACCACTTCATATGGCCCATATAATATCTCTCTCTTGTGATACGAAGAAAATGAAGCATTCTGACTATTTGCGACTCTCCAAACGCTAGTGGAACGTTTCCCTTTGACAGACAACCTGTTACAGTTCACAGAGTGGCATATTTATCAGCTACCATGTCTAAAACTCAAACATATTCAAGATCAAGAATGGCTTTGATGACCCAAATTAAACTTTCACAATTTCCCCACGGACTTCATTTGTTCAAGTGAAAATCATACAGGATGTAGACAAGAAATGCATCTTACATTTGATCATCAACCTCCACTCTTATGTCATTGATACGGACACCTGGAACTTCTACTGTCATAACATATTTTCCTTCTGATTCTGCAACATCCATCCTTGGGGACCACTCAATTCCTGCAAAGAAAATTACAAGAAAATTTACTTTCATTTCATCTACTGTTCCATGAAAAACACAAGATAATCTCATTCAATGAGTATGTTCTTCATTACCATGATGGTAATTATCAGCTTGAACAGATTTGTGTCAGCAGAGACATATGCAATTAGTGATTACGCGATACCTAAATGTTTCCTTATTCTTTAGCTGATTCTGTTTACAGAGATCTCTGATTGCTTTCAAGACTACTACTTTGATGAACAGAACTTAATCACTAGAGTAATTACTCAATAACTTGTGTTAACAGAGACAAGCATCAAAACTCCATGTCTCTCCAACAAATTAAAAAATTTCACCACATCCTTTATTTTGGTATAAAAGAGGGGTAGCTTCAAATGACAAAGAGCAAAAATTTCTTAGTACAATCTGAAGCTGAACAGACACCTATTGAAAAGGCAGAATCCTATAGCACCAGAAACAGAATCCAACCAGAGGACTCCACTTTCAACGATTTCTAATCCCAAATATATGGCACTAAGGCTGCGAGTCATTGGTATATTACGAAGTGGCAACATAGACTGCAAACAATTCAGAGTAGTGTATATATATATATATATCTGAGAAACCCTAACAATGCAGAGTCCAAAGCACTAACCGCTGACTTCAGAATGGCGAATTTTCTTCTCAGAATGCGACTGATCTCCTCTTCCTGTAAGTCTGCTTGGCTTAGAGAAACTAGGAGGGTCGGGTGCAAGAACATCGTAACCCTGGACTACAGGTTGGGCCACTGAAACATTTGAGAAGTTTGACTCTGACCTTGCAGGTCTAGCAAAACATGGTTCTCTTACATTACAAGGAGTCTCAGATGCAACACCACAGGATTTGGGAGCGACAGAAAAAGTCAAGCTACCCTGGAAATTTATTATAGAAAGATAACTAGTGACAAACGAATAACTTCCGAAAAATTATATAGAAGAACATGTACATAGTTGAAGAATCTTGAAGAAAGTGAAAACATAAAGAAATTGTAAGCACCTCATCAAGAGAAGTCTGCCTCATAAAAGGACCAAGAGAAGCAGATGCTTGGCGTGCAAAATACATTTTATTATCACACCTCCGGAGCACAGAGTTCAAACTACCACTGCAGTTCTGAAAGGGATGAGATAATTAAAGAATCAAATTAGATGAAACCAGAAATGGGCTAAATGGGGATGTTACAGACAAGTTGTAATATTACATATTATAACATAAAGTTGTGGAAAACATAGTGAAGTAAGAGTAACATGTTGGTTCCTTATCTTTGTGGTTTAGACAAACACACAAGATCTTTTGTTAAATTCTCTTCGAATTTGAGTCTAATAAATTTAAGAGGGGATCAAAAGGCAAAAAATGCCTAGTCTCAAAAATATGAAGTTTCTTGCATCATATTGTGTGTTCAAAACCAATAGACAATCTAATTTAATCCACCGTAGCCAGATGTGCTTGTTGACTGTTCAGAAACAAAATTATTATGTACTAAAAGTTTCCGAACAAAATGGTTTGGGCGAAAATAAAATGAAAGACTTTAAAGTGTATCAAGGGCGCAAATCGGATTTCAGAGACAATTAACAAGAATTTGCTGCCAACAACTATTAAAATAATTTATCAGAGCTTTTAATCTGGAATTACCCTAAATCAGAGAGAAACTGAACATATATTCAGTTACACACCAAGCTGAAAATTAAAGACGCCGACTGAATGATCAGCATTATCCAATGATTTTGATAACAAAGCAATTTCAGACAGAGTCTCGTGCATCTGTCTCATGAAAACCATTTATCCAACTTCATTTTCCAACATTCTTTTGGGAAACATAAAAAACCCAATAAAAAAAAGAAGGAAAATTACCATGGGAAGAAGATGTGTGGTTGAAATATCATCTTTTGAAGCAAAGTGGGCTGCAATCATGTGAACTCTGCGTCTCACTTCCTCATTCTCCATTTCTCGAGCTTTAGAAAATCAGAATAGGCGTAGATACGAGGCTTATACAATTACAGTTCCAGGAGTAAAAAGGTAGAGAATTTATATACCGATTATTGAGTTGGAGATATTTTTGTGTGAAAAGGACAGAGATGGGATCTATTGAATCTAAATATCTTTGGACTGATAACGTAGATGCCACCTGTCATAATACGGGTTTGACACGAGACACTTTTCTGTCACTTGTCAGCCAGCCGGGTCTCCTTGCTCATTTCCAATTTTCTTGGGCCAAATAATTACTATAAATTATCCAAAAATTCCAAATCAAAATATAAATAAATCATCAAAAGGGATAATTTTTATGTGATCCGAGGGATACAGAACAATTTCCTTTCTTTCGTCCGCACATTTTTTTCGGTAACGAATTGAAAAGGTTTACATTTTGTGTTGAGGAAAGATATTTAATCAGAATAAAGTTAAAAAATATTATTAATGCTAATATTAATATAATAAATAACTTAACAATTCACGCTCTTCTATTCAAGATTATTAGATTAGTTTTAACCCCATGTTTAAATATGATATTAATAAAATTCTTAAATTTAATTTATTAAAAGTATTAAGTTAAGAAAGAAAATGTAAAATTTTTGGTGCACTTACAATTTTGAGTATACTAAAACACTTAATTTTAATATAAGAATATAATTATAATATTATTATTTTTTGAGTTAATATTATTACAATTATGTCTCTACATTATAATTGAGTGTATTAGGGCACTCAAAATTATAAATATACCAAAGATGACATATATAAAAAAATATTTGATTATTGGATTGAGTTAATTAATATTTACATTGGCTAATTTTTAAAAGCTTTTATTAGATTATATTTTACAAACTAATCTTATCTTAACTAAAACTCAAATAAAAGAACTTTAGCCCAAAATAAATATAAGATCATATTTTTAATGAACTCTCAAGCCTAACATGTTAATCTTGACCCAAAATGGTATATAAAAAAAAAAGCCAAGCAAGTTTAGGGGAATTTGAAATGTAACAGTCATTTTTTGATTTCTTCTAGAAAAAGTGTTTGATTAGATTAAATAGAGTTGAGAGAACTTGAAAAGCACATAGATTAAAGAGAAACTAAAAAAACTAAAAGAGAAATGTGTCTAATTTCAAGTACTAACTATTAATAACTTAAAAGTTGAGTTTACAAGTATCCCTTATGAGGGACTTTCCTAGTAAGAAAAGTTAGTTATGGATTAATTGAGTGAAAACTTAAGTTTGAGATGAGTTTTAAATCTTGTGTTTTGGGTGAATATGAGAAAACCTAAGATCGATGTGAGCTATATATATCTTGTGTTGGGTGGTACAAAAAACAGGATGAGGCGAATTATAAATTTTATGTTCAAGGTTAGCACATTAAAATTCTTATAAACTTTAATATAGTGAAAATTTCTTCAATTTCAAACTTAGGAGAAGGGAGTTTAAATAAGGATAAAGTTGCTTATGTGAAATTTTTTCTTCCATTCTCTATTAATTTTTTGTTGTAACTTTTAGGCACTTGAAATCAATTTCAAAAGCCTAAAATATTAGACAATGGAATCTAACTCTTAGGTACTAAAACCTACATTACCTTTACCTTCAAATTTATTATCTTTTTAGTATCCAAAAGATTTTTAAAGTTTGAAATTAAAGCTTCTATAAAAGATTACTATTTTTTGATAAATATCTTATGTCATTCTCTTTTTAACTCTCTTTAAAAGCTCTAAAGTACTGTCAAGCACTAAATTCTTTTAATGATCATTTCTATTTAATCCAACATTTCAGTATCTAACTATTGCTTTCAAGTACTTGACAACAATATTTTAAAAATAAGTTTTATTTATACAAATTTGATTTAAAAATTGTTTTACAAATATAGTGCACCTATTTACTCCCTCTATATGCAACATCATTAGTGCCTTCCTTTGGAATAAATCCATGAGATAGCAAAAACACTTTATTAAATTTCTTGCCATTTGAAATAAATCACAAGATTCCTAAATATTAAGAGTTGAAATATGTGGGGAAGAATGCCACTATATATCAAAATTAGCTTCAAGCAACTAATCAATATCCATTCTTTCAATTTTTTGTCAATATTTTGAAGAAAGATTGATAAAGAGTGAGTGGAACGAATTTGGACCCTCCAAAATATGAAGTTTCTAAAGTGCTTTCAAAGTAAATAAAGAGTGACACAGAGTGAAAGTGTGTATAAAAATCACTTTCTCTCTTTCTATCCACTCATTCCCCTATCTCTTTTTCTCTCTATTTTAGAGGCAATATATATTTTAGACAATTCAAACCCCGACTAGAACCCACTACTCTAATGGATTTCATATCTTCTAGTAGGACCTGTCAATCAACTGAGTCTAATTCATTTTGCATCCATTTCTCTTTAAAATTAACAAGAAATTGGTAGACCAAAAAAATTTAGAAGAACCAGGTTGGTCAACTGTTAAAAATTTTAGACAAATAAATTGATTGTTTAGATTATGGATGTAAAAAGGAAACAAAAAGGCAAAAAAAGGGAGAACATTTAACTTGCCTGGTATGAACCAAATTTTGCAAATAAAGTTTTTCTATTCTTCCTTCAAGATCCTTGAAGTTGAGTGATGATCTCATGCTCTCAGGAATATCATGTTCCCAATTTATGATGCAATTAATTATTGTCTATTAAAAAATATTTTTTTATAAAAAAATTTTACGAGCAATAATCAATGAATCTAATTATAGTAATACATTCATTAAAATAAGCAATATATTGTGTTGTATTTGATAATATTTAATAATTAATTACGTTATAACTAGAAAACGTGTTGTTCCTAAGAATATATGATCATTAAACTTGGAAATTATTGTTTTGAAAACTAATATTTCTGGTCCTGTCATGTTTTAGGTTTTTTTAAGTTTGACTTCGTATTACATTACAAACTTGTTCGTTGAAACAATATAGACAATTGTAAAGTTCTATTAGTCTTAATATTCAAACTTGATATAGTTGCTCAAGAGGCAGAAGACAAAAAATGATATTGCTACGATAGTTACATCGACTCAATAAGTGAGAAAAAAAGCACCAGACGTCCATTTGAAGGTCTTTTTAATATTAAGCACATGTCAGTTGCAGAAAAAGCTAAATAAGATACTATTTGATGGAAACTATACATTAAATAACATAATAGTTTACTAGAAGCATGTATTCAAGAATGGACTTTTTTATTTAAATATTATAATTAAAAAAATTAATTTTTAAAATCTTAGTTTGAAAAATTTATTACATTCAAATGCTTAAAAGTATACTGTGACTCACCTCCACAAATTACAAATTATTTGACACCATTTTTTTTAAAACTTATTAAGCGAATCCCTTATGGGTATCATTTGGGGCACACCTTACAGGGCAAGTCCCCAAAAACATATAATATATATAATATATAAATTAAAAAAATTAAAATTAAAATTATATATAGAGAGAGAGAGAGAGAGAGAGAGAGAGATATATATATATATATATATATATATTATGCAATCAAATTAAGTTAAGAACATGAATTCTCTAAAGTATGAAACTTATAAAATGTATCCAAAATTAGAGAGAGATAGAAAGAATAATTATATTTTAATTTTTGTATATATATGTATTTTAAGTGATTATCTAGTTGATAAAATTTATATATAAATAAATGTGACTTTTATTTTTAGTGCTTTAAATATATTATTAAAATTTAATTTTTTAGTTTTGTTTATGATATTATGAAATTTTAATTAAATTAAGTTAATCAGTTTTATAATTAAAAATACGTCCAAATGTTTAACCGCATATATAGACTGGCCTACAAAAATGGCAAGTTGCTTCTAAATTTTTTTAATTAAGAATAAAGGGCTCTTGCCTACAAAGTAAAAAGTATTGATAAATTTGAAATAATAGTTGATAATATTTATTAAGTATGAGTCGTCACAGTATCTTTATTTTTAGTTATCTAATTGTCTAATTGTAATTCACACTGTAAGTTGAATTAAAAGTTTTAATTTATTTAAATATAGTGAGTTAAATGAGTCAATTCATTTAATTCACTTGGACTCTTCTAATTGTTTAAGTAGGATTTATTACATTAATAGTTTTTATATATTTTATTTCTTATAATTTTAATTTTAAAAATAATTAAAAATTTCAAATACTTAACATATATAAAAAAATGTTTAAAAATTAAAATTTAAATGATAAAATAAATAGAAATAAAAAATATTACAAAATACTAAATATATATTTGTTAATTAGTTATATTATTTACATAATGAATCTCATTCAACTGGTAATTTTTATTAAATAAATAGTATGAATTAAAAAGTTATTGCTGCGGTTCAAAGCAAGTTCAAAAATAAAAAAATAATAATAATTATTAGTATTATTATTTAACATATAAAGAATCTATTAAAAATTTTAATTTATATATATTTTTTTGATCATCAACATTGAATAAATGAGATTTAAAAATATTGTAAAATTAATTATTTAACTGATATATAAGTTTAAAACATATATTAAGTGTTCAAACACTATAACTAAATATTAAAATTTTAATAATAAAATAAATTTTTATATAAGTAATAAATTAAAATAATTTTATTTTTATTCAATTAAATAATATTATCTATATTATAGAAATAAATAATATTATATATATATATATATATATAATTATATATTATATATATACATGTACATGCAAAGTGGCTTGCCCTCAATGAGGGCGAGACACTTCATATAATTATTAAAAAAAGATTAATTTTTCATAATGAGAATGCATGGAATAAAGTGAATTTGTCTTGAATGAAGACGAATCAATTTATGTTAAAATATGTAAATTAAGTATTTGAATATAAAATTTTGTTGAAAGAGGATTTTGAAAAAAAATTTTATTTTATAATATTACCCTTAAATTTCCTTCAAGAATGTTATAAACAATTTGCTCATGGAATTGACAAAAACTAATGTCATGTCTAGTACTACAGAAAATGAAAAGGTAAAGGAACAGCTCATTTCCCTTCTGAAGTATGTTTAGTTAAGGGCTTGGAGACTCCATTTCCTCACTTGATGCGAAGCTCTAAACAGCATGCAAGGGCGAGGCGTTCCTTCTGAGATGTGATGGAATGTTAAATAGTGGAAGGGAATGGAAAATTACTTGAACAAAATTGCCCCTGTAATCCCTTTCATCATCATACTTGTGCATCATGCATTATTCTTCATTTGCTTTGTGTTTGTGGGTGTTGCATAGTGCTACTAGTGATTTTTGAAACTTTGTTAAAGCAATCCTTGCATTTTTCCTACAACTCATTATTATCCAATTGTTTGGCCTTCTGACCACAAGTGAGCCAACCTTCCCTTCTCTTTTTCCACCTGCCAAGCACTGCCCCAATACATGATGGGATGAGTAGTCTATATATTGATCAATATGCTTAGGGTTGGATCTGGGGAATCTGAGTATGGATGAAATCATGGTGATGCCCACTTGGGTCTTATACTTGTATGTTTGCTTCAATCAAACTTCTAGAGTAGGTAGTTGTACGCAATATGCTGGAGTATGTTGAAGAAAACTATTCATTGATCTATTTTGGTATCTATTGTTGATTTTATTTGTATGTATTGTTAGTTTGGCGTTGTTGGACACCAATTAGCATGAATTTGGTGAAAAGGGATGGTTGAAAAAAGGGATGACCATGTATATCCAGTGAAAAAAGGGGTGAATGTTTAATTAAAATTATGTAGGCACATCGTTCAGTTTGCAAGGTTTTCCTTGACAACAAGAAGCAAATTATAATAAGGTCTAAAAGACGAAATTTTAGCACGAAGAGGAAGGAAAAGAACACAGATTAAAAAATTTAAATATGAATATCAACAAATCAACCTAAAGTGTATGAAATTAAGGAGAAATATATTTCACTAGATAGACATTAGTTTTTAGATAAACTTGTCATTTCTAACTCCAATGTGTTTCAAGGGTTCAATATGTAATCATGGTAGGTTGAATGAAAAGGAAAAAGAATAGTTGATATGTTACAAAGAATTAGAGGCCTATATATGTACAAAGGAGCATCGTTTGAAGAAGGTAATAAGGCCATAGAACAATTGATGAATAGTATATGGAGTAATGGAAGTGGGTTCTAATTTTGACCTTATATGTAGGACATTGTTATTGGTATTTTGACCCTGTATGGAATACTTATATGCCACCCATTAAACATCTTATCTTCATTATCTCTTCGTCTTTTCCCATGTTAAATGCTAGTAAGAGTTGTCCCAAATTTTAGTTGTTTCTAGTTTGATTTGAAAAGAAAAAATATAATTATTCCTATGATTAGAAGCAAAAGAACTTGATTCATAATGGACTTAATTTTTTTACAAGTTATGCGAATAACATATGAAAAAAGAACGAAGGTAAAATTAAAACTCAACATGCAACTCTATAAGACAAAATTGTCTTGGGGCGCCTGGCGGAATACACATAAAGATTAAAGTATCCTAAGAACATAAAACTAGGTATTGTATAAAAAATGGGGAGATCACAACTATTGTTCTAGGTGTGTGTTTGCAAGATGCGCATTTAATATAAGTATTATCTGGCTGGGAAGAGTTACAGTTGATAGAAGGATCATATGTGTTGCAATTAGTGTGAGGAATAGGTTGAAGGTGCCCGAAGGCGAGTATAGTATACAATTTTTATTATCTTGACACATATCTTATAATGTATTGTTATGTAGGTATTTGGTGCACTAACAATGCATTAATTGTGTTGGAGGTTATTATTATTTAGTCTATGCCGATTTTAAAAATTTTGAAAGCTTTCTTAACCGTATAGAGAACAAAGATATAACTTGAGTGAGGCTTTGATCTCGGTATGATGTAAAATTATTATCACTAAGTAAGACAAATTTTTATTACTTATGTGATGCAATTACTCTATTTCATTATTCTTGTAGCTGTTTATTCCTTATTAGTTAGATAGCCACAACATACGTCTCCTGTTTCTCACGTTTTTCTTTTTCTTTTTTTCTTTTTACTGTGGTAACGTTATTAAAGAAGAAATAAGCATGTGATATATTTAACTAATAAGTACTGCGACAACGAGGATAATTGTTAGAAAGGCTATGCATCTAACTTGAATTACTTTATAAACAATTGGAAAATATACATTTCAATCCTATGAGGTTGAATGGGTCATTCTCATTCGTGTTTAGCTTCATACCTTGATTCTATTTATAGAAAGGATGCAAGACGTAATTTTTAAAACATTAGGTGTTTCAGATGTCTAACTTCTTGTGCAACCTTTTTATCCTGATAATTTTTCTAATTTTAACACAAGACTTGATTGTGTGTATGTCTCGCTTTATATAATTCCTAATATTGTTCGTATACTGCATTTCTCTATTAGATATATGTTACTGATTCAGGGATATTGTGACATTATTTTGAGCCATTTGTAAAAGATGAAGAGTTAAGAAGCCACATATTAGGAAGGAGAATTCAAATATGTAAATTATGAAGTGGACGCTTTTATATTTTGGTTTTTGATAGGAAGAGCGTAAGAGAAGTGTACTACTAAGAATTAGAACTTTTTGGTAATGTATCCCACAAGAGCATTTTATTATGAAATGAGGAGTAAATATAACAAAATTACTAGGAGTATGAGGATTAGATATTGTATCATTTATGGATGAAAATTTCAACAGAGAGTGGCTGCAGAAGACCACTGTCATATATATTAATCAAAAGATAAGTTACATATAAAAACATAGTCACTTAAAACATGGTCTTACACCTGCCTTAATCTTCTCAAATAAACAAAACAAACAACACTAAGAAAGTAAACCGGGATACAATGGCATTCCCTACTACCACCCACTGCATAACCCCCCCAAATATCCCCCTTTAACTTCAGCAAATCTATGCTTTAGTTCTACAACTTTTTGGGTTGCTCCTAGCTCCAACACCATGGTTCTCAATTGTTCTTGGATCGCCCCTCTGATATTGCCACATGTTAAGAGTCAACTAATTCAAATACATGAAGTGGTTCTCCTCACACTCGGCATTTAATTTGTTTGAGTTCAGAGGCGGAGCCACAGGGGAGCTCGTGTATGCCATGGCCCCCCTAAAGCTCCCTTTTGTATGCATGTTATTTACACACACACACAACACACACACACACACATACAATATGGTAAAAGTAAAACTGCTCTGTGTGGTTTAGCTAAAATTGCTTTGGCATGGGTTGTAGAGCTCGTGGCTGACCTTTATTCTCTGAATGATAAGACTGCTGGGAGCACGCGCCATATACATACAAAGTGTAAACTATAATTTTGTCTCTCTTGAAAGAAAAAAATTTCATTTGCCCCTATTACTTTTTAAATAAAACAAAATCAACTTTCCCCTCTTAATTTTTCTTTATCTCATATTCTTCCGAATGTCCAGTCATACTTATAAAAAACAATGAAATTAGAAAGTAATATTTTACAAATATTCTGAGACGAGTAAAATGAATATATAATCTTGGTAAATAAAAAAGTGAAACATTAAAATAGAATAGAGAGAGAAGGATTGTGTTGTTCCCTTAAATCAAATGAAAATGTGAAACTTATAAGCTAGAGGTATGGGTTAAAGCTGCGGGAAGCTACTTTACTATGAGTGAGATTTGAATATATGTTATCTTTTAAATAACAAAATATTATTAATTATTACTTAGTGTATTTTAGCAATTCTATAAATCTTTTTGAATAATAAAATTAACAGCTGACAAAATATTAGAATAACATCTTATCAACTTTTAAAAAGTAAAAAGGTAAAAAGTGTACGTTTACATGTATCTTAGCATAGAATATAAACTAAGTTTGAAATAATAAATATCACATTGTTTTATCAATCTTTTTATGCATTGAATTTCAATTTTCCCGTTCTTTTATTATTTGATCTCAACTCATTTTAATTTTCTAAGATACTTTTTTCTCTTTTGTTATCTTTCATGCTTTTCAACTTGCAATTTACATTTTTTTCTGGTCTCTTCTTATCTCTATGTTTGATAAAATGTTTCGTGTTTTATTACTATTATTATTATAAATCTTTAAATTAATTTATAAATCACAAAAGTTAGTTTATGAGATAAATTATATAAAATAGTACTTTTTTTAAAAAATATGTTTTATATTCAAATTGTTTTGACCTATTCACCAATGTTAGTAATTGATGATTATACATTTTCAACAATTCAATTTGGATAGTGAGATTTTGAGTGGTAGATTTAGATAGTGAAATTGAAGTATAAGGTCCCATTTGGTTGTTGGAATCAATATGAGGGAATAAGAATGGGAATCCAACTCCCATGTTTGGTTGATAGATTGAGACTCTATTCCCATTCCCCAAGGAGTCTACTCTCCCTCATATAAGGGAGAACTCTTTCCTTAGTTGAAGTAATAGAATCAGACAACTCTCTTGGGAATGAAATATATTGGACAAAAATACCCCTGTTTATAATGATTTTCAGACAAAAATACCCTTGTGATATATTAAAACCCTAATTTATTATTATTTATTTGATTAATTATTAATTGTTAATTATTATTTTTATTTATTTAATTTATTATTATTTATTAATTATTTATTAATTTATTTTTTTAATTTGTTATTATTTATTTAATTTATTATTATTTATTAATTTATTATTTTTAATTTGTTATTATTTATTTATTATTAAATTATTAAATATGTATTATTATATTATTAATCAAAATTATTACATTATTAATTAAGTATATATTAATATATAATTATATTATTAATTAATAATTCAAATAGATGTATGCCTTTTTTTTTATTTTATTTTATGATAAGGGATAATATGGTAAAATATGCACATTATCTAATTGATTCCCATATATAATCCACTAACCAAATGAAGTAAAGGGAGACATATCCATTCCCATTCCTTTCCAACCAAACAGTATTTTAATATTCTCATTCCCACTCCCACTCCCATTCTCATTCTCATTCTCATTCTCATTCTCATTGTATCAATTCTAACAACCAAACAGGCCCTAAAGGATTTCAGAAAACTCAAGGGAGACGGAGAGCTAGAGATCCAAAGTGTAGAAATTAAAGTAAAGAGAGATTAAGAGTGACAACAAGATGGAAAAGACAGATAGATAAGCCAAGAGTTGAGAGACTACCATATGGGCTAAGGTATTTAAAATTTGACAGCTTATAGATTTTTGGATCAAAGCACAATAATTTGATTGTAAATGGAATTGTAGACATCCAAATGGGCTAGTTCTTGAACCTAAAGAAACTGATGACATAAACCTACAACTCTAGATTAGCTCGAGGCTAATATGACTAGAATCAATTTGCTTAATATGTCTCAGTAATTTGAGTATATCTCATAATACATATGTTCAAATGGAAAGATGATAGAAACATTTTATAACTTTGATAAAGATCTCGAAAGCCAAAGCATGCATTTTAAGAGTGTAAGATGGATCTTGATAGAAGTTCAGAATTAGATGTTTTGGAGTCCTTGTTCAAGTAAGTCTTAATTTTTTATTAGGAAAATGTAATCCAAGTGTTTTTTTTTATTATCATTTTATAGAGTCTTTGGCTATCCAAAACCATGCTCCCCACAACTAATCCTAGTTCAATCAGGCCCTATTAGGCTATACTTTATAAATAGCCACTTTTGTGCACGATGAAGGGTTTGCCGAACTAGGTTTGGATCATTTGTAAAGTTTTTATTGCAGATTTTCATGTAACAATTTTCAACCATTCGATTCATCTCTTGGTTAAAAGTCTACCACATCTCCTCTTTACATGCAAAATGCACCATTTATAGTAGGAGTGATCAAACTCCAGGCCAGACCAGGCGGCGTCACTAGGTTTTTTCTAAAAATTTGTATATCATTTAATTAAATTTTACAATTAGTTTTAAAAGAAAAAAAATGAAAATTATGATTTGTATATAGTAAATGAGATATCCTATATTAATAAAAATGATCTATATTTTACATAGACTAAAAAATTAGCTATTTTTTTAAAAAAGTACCTAATATATCACTGGGCTGTGTCGGGGCTAATGTAGTGGCTTGAGGTTGGATCCTTTATAATGGACCTGGTAATTGTGGTATAAATGATTTTGACCCGGCTTGAAATGACCAGGTCGAGTTGGGTTTTGTTCACCCCTAATTTGTAGTGTCTTTTATATTTTCTTCATTTTCACCCATTTTTTTAGCAAGGTCACTGTTTTTTTCCAAATGAGTAGTGCTTAGACGTTACTCTCCCATGGGCTAAAACAGCTAGATGAATGAAGCAAATAACCAATTAGAAAATATGAAGGGAAATTCATTCAGAACAACCCAAGGAGCAAAGAACCAACCTTGTAATCTAATTTAGGGGTTGTCAAATATTGCTCGATCACTATTGCCAAATTGCATTTTTCATTTTTGAATCCCCTAGACCCAAATCAAAATCACTAGCACTTCTACCATAAATAAAGGATTTAAAGCATTAACCAAAAACTACGTTGAAAATACGAATCTTGGTGTTGTCAATGGTGGAAAGAAAGAGGATGGATAAGATTGAGTGAGTAGCAAAATTAAGGTTGTTGAAATTCCATAGGGAGTAAATAAGGGAAGGATTTGGTAGAGAATAGACCTTGCCATTGTGGTGGAGGAGAAGCCAATCATAATGATATTTCCATTCGCCCCAAATGCACTATTTTGATTTGCATGTATGAAAAAGATTCACTTACTTATTTTAAGTATGAAAAGGAGATGTGGCAAAATTTTAACCGTGAGATGAATCGAATGATTAAAATTTGTTACATGAAAATCTACAGTAAAAACTTTATAGGAGGTGATCCAAACCCTTGTTGGACTAGATATCCTTTTGAAGTCTTCTGTATAAGAGTTCTTTTAAATGACATAAGATATTAGTGCTAAGCTAATACCAAAGATTAAGAGTCTTGTTCGAGTGATACAAGATAGTGTTTCAAAGCCACTAAGGAGATATGAAACATTCGCTAAGAGAACTCTTAGATATCATCATCATTATAATAGTGTGACTCACAACTCTAATAATGTAGTGAAGGGAAAGAAAAATTTTTCCACTTGATTCATTACTTAGAATACATATATATTTATATACAAGATAAATACTAAGAAAGGAAGCTAATTAATACTAGAGTTAGACTAATAAATGAGTTGGACTAATAAATGTTCCAACACTCCCCCTCGAGTTAGTGAGCAAATGCTCTGCATTCTCAGGTTGGATATGATGGCTTGAAATGTTGCACTATTGAGCCCTTTGGTGAATATATCTGTTAACTGGCCTCTTGTTGATACATAAGGAGTGCAAATAAGCCTGCTATCCAGCTTTTCATTCATAAAGTATCTGTTTACTGCAATATGCTTTATTTGGTCATGTTGTATTAAGTTGCGTGCTATACTTATTATTGATTTGTTATCACAGTATAGTTTCATTGGCTTATCCCACTTGATCTTTAAGTCTTCCAAAATGATCTTTAACCATAGCAACTCATAAATTCCTTGTGTCATAACTCTAAATTTTGCTTCAGCACTAGATCTAGCCACAACATTTTGCTTTTTACTTCTCCAAGAAATAAGATTACTGCCAAGAAAGGTGCAATAGCTTGTAGCAGATCTTCTATCAATTAGTGAGCCCATATAGTCAGTATTTATGTATGCTTGAAGCACCATCCCTGTGTTCCTTTTGAATAAGATTCCACATCCTGGATTACCCTTTAGGTAATTTAATACTCGATAGGCAGCTTGCAAATGTACTTGCTTTGGGCTGTGTATAAATTGACTTATCACACTAACTGTATATGTTATGTTAGGTCTCGTATGTGAAAGATAGATGAGTTTTCCAACCAATTTTTGATACATTTCTTTGTCCACAGTAGTATCTTCATTAGCTTCTCCTAATTTGTGATTAGGCTCTATTGGAGTGTTTGTAGGTTTACTTGCCATCTTCCTTATTCCTCTTAACAATTCTATGACATGCTTTTGTTATGATATAAAGATGCCCCGCCTTGAATATGTTACCTCAATTCTTAGGAAATATTTCAGTTTTCCTAGCTCTTCAATCTCAAATTCTCTAGCCAAACATCTTGTTAAATTTTTCCTTTCTGTTTCATCATTCCTTGTTACAATGATATCATCAATATAGACCAACAATGTTGTAACTCCCTTTGACTCTATATGTTTAATGAATTGAGTGTGATCTCCTTGACTTTGCTTATATCCTGAGCTTAATATCACTTTTGTAAATCTCCTAAAACAAGCTCTTAAAGATTGTTTTAATATGTATAAAGCTTTCTTCAATCTACACACTTTTGTTTGCTTCTATGTTGCCTTTAAATCCTGGTGGAATGTGCATATAGATTTCCTCGTCTAGGTCACCATGGAGAAAGACATTCTTCACATCATATTGCTGAAGTGGCTAATTGTAATGGGCTATTAGTGATAACAGAATTCTAACTGTATTTATTTTAATGACTAAGGCAAAGGTTTCCTGATAATCTACTTCATAAGTTTGAGTATATCCCTTAGCAACCAACCGTGCTTTATACCTCTTCTGTGATCCATCAACTTTATACTTGACTGAGAAGACTCATTTACACCCCACTGGTCTTTTCCCTTTAGGTAATTTAACTAACTCATATGCCTTGTTCTTCTCTAATGTGTCCATCTCAACCTTCATGGCTTGCTTCTATTCTTCCCTAGATAATGCCTCAGATAGAGTAGTGGGAACGGTAATAGTGTTTAGGCTAACAAGAAAATTTTTATGTGATGGCGAACATTTTTCAAATGACACAAAATGAGAAAGTGGATATAATGGTCTCTTAGTACATTCCTTAGTCCTTTTCTAAGGGCAATTGGAATATCAAGGTCATCATTTTTCGATTCATTCAAAGAATTAGATTCAGAGCTTGTTGTTACCTCAATTCTAGGGTTAGAATTAGAGCATTGGTCTTGCATTGATTTAATAGCTAAAGAGTTCCTCCTTGAGTACACCTGTAAATACCTTGTAGAATTAAGAACATTATCTTTAGAAATACGTTTAGGATTCAAATGATGCAGGGATATGGACTCTGAGTTGTGATGCGAAATGGATTCAGTGTTGGGCATTGGTACCTCAGGCTGGGAAGTGGATAAGGCTAAGTCAAAAAACGGATCATAAAATGGATCATTGTCCTTATCTTCCATTGAGTTCTACCCTTGAAAATAAGGCTTAGAAAAATAGGAATATTTTCTGCAAAAGTAACATCAGCTAAGACATAAAATCATTTTGTAGGAGGGTAGTAACATTTGTACCCCTTTTGAGTTGAGGAATACCCTACAAAAATGCACTTGATGGCTATTGGATCTAACTTTCCACTATTGTGAATGTGAATGAATGATGTGTAACCAAATATTCTTGGTGTAATGTTGTTTGAAGTTTTGACATTAGGATATAATTGAGAGAGGACTTCCATAAGAGATTTGTTATCAAGCACCCTTGAAGGTAATCTATTTATGATGTAAATGGTTGTAAGGATGACTTCTCCCTAATAAGATTTTGGTATATTGGTTTGGAACAAGTAGGCATGAGCAGTAGACAAAAGGTGGCCATTTTTCCTTTCTACCACTCTGTTTTGTTGTGGGGTATTGACACAAGATGATTCATGTACTATCCCTTCCCTTTTGAAATAAGTTGATAGGGTTTGGTTAAAGTAATCTCTTACATTGTCAGTCTTAATCCTATTAATTTTTACACCAAACTGATTTTGGATCATGGTGTTAAAGGTTGGGAACAAATCACTCACATCCGATTTACTTTTTAGGAGAAAGATCCAAGATACTCTAGTACAATTATCAATAAAAGATACAAACCATTGAGCTCCAATGATATTAGGATGTTTAAAAGGGCCCTATATGTCATTGTGAATAAGATAAAAAGGGGTAGAATTCTTAGTGTTATTCATTAGAAAGTGTGAACGTCTATGTTTAGCAAATTCACAGACATCACAATGAAAATTTACAACACTCAAGCCTTTAAACAAATATAGAAACATGACTTTCAAAGTTCCAAAAGAAGAGTGTTTAAGGCGACAATGATAAAGCTAAATTTTATCTTAGGAGAAGAAGTTTCTGAATGAAATGATGAAGATAATGTGTTCTTAATATTACTAGAATTTTTTATTGTCTCAAGGTAATACAACTCATCTTTTACCTTAACAAGCCCAATGCTCTTTCCCAAAGCTTAGTCCTAAAAAAGACAACAAGTAGGATGAAAAATCACATTGCAATGCATGTCTTTGGTGAACTTTTGTATGGAAATAAGATTGGTGACAACTTGGGAACAAGGAGAACATTTTTAAGAACAAATGAAAGATTAATTTGGATACCTCCTAGTCCATCAACAGTAATTAAGGAGCCATCAGCCGCTGAAATTTTTCTATTACTGGGACACAGAGTATATGTAATAAAGTGATGGGAAAAGTTAGTCATATGGTTAGTAGCTCCTGAGTCTATGATACAAGAACCTTAAGCAAACTTATTTGAGACATTAAATCCATAGGAATTGAGAGGCTTACCTGAATGGGCAAATGAACAAATAATTTTATTACTTGTGGACACATTTAGGCCTTTCAACAAAGCTTTGAGCTGTACTATTTCCCCCTCCTTTCTGTTAAATCCTTCTTGTGTATTTTTTGGCTTGTTTGCTGAGTTATGTGTCTCCGTCCTTGATTAAAGGTATTTGACACTTGAAAATTGGATGAAATAATTATTCTAGACATGTTTGATACTATAATAGTAGGTTTGAAAATTGGAAGGTAAAATCACCAGTGAAAAGCAATAATGAAAGGATTTAATAAGGCTAGTCAATGAGGGTTCAGTCAATAGTAGGGTCAATTGTGGAGACCCAAAAAAAAAAAACTAGCAATAAAGGTTGGTACTCATACAAACAACACACCACATAAGTTTGAAGAATGGAGTAACACGGTGGAGGACAACAATGAAGGCTGGTTAACAAAAGGTTCCCTGTGGATGTTGGAAAAGGAATTTGCCAGAAAATGGGTTTCAACCACCAGAGAAACAAAAGGGCGGCGAGAGGAAATCACCCGTGTTAGTACGTGAGGAAAGACGTTGTTCGCTATGGTGGCGCGTGAGATTCATGCGTAACGTTTCCAACCACTAGTCGCTGGGGTTTGGCCGAACTAGTCACCTTGCTTCCTTTTAGGCCAGCGCTGAGAGAAAATCGGCCACCTACAGTGGTCACCCAAGTTTGTCCAACAAAGAACAATGGAGGACGGTGAAGAAAAATTGCCGGAGAAGAGCCAAGCGCTCTAATACCATTTAGTGAAGTTAAAATTTTTTTTTTTCCATTTGATTCATCACTCAGAAAACACACATTTATATACAAGATAAATATTTAGAAAAGTGACTAATTAATACTAGAGTTAGACTAATAAATGAGTTGGACTAATAAATGTTCCAACAAATAGATTTCACATTTTTAAGTACCACTCACTATTTAAGTGAGTCTCACTTAATATTTGTTTATTTCTTTTCAACATGATAAAAAAAAAATGACGGAATAGAACATTAGAAGATCCAAAATTTGTGTCCGACCATTTGTCAATATATATAAATATATGTGTGAGAAAAATATCTTATTCTAGGAAAAAATTCTCATTTTTAATATTTAAGAATTATGTCCCTTTAAATATTTGTCATAAAAATTTTGGTTTTATTTTATTTGCGTGAATATTATGAGAGCAAAACGAAAAAAAGAAAAAAAACAAGAAAGGCAATTCCTCTGAACCAATTCTAACAGAAAAGCGCCTGACGATACTCGGATCAGATCTCTCGCATTTTGTTCTTCATTAATCTATCAGCTATGCTTGCCTTGGCTTATATGGTGATCGAGCTCCGGCTTCATTAAAATGCAATGATAATAACTGAATGTAATCGAAGTTGATTGGTGGGTATTTTCAGATTTGCTCTCATGTCAATGTATGAACAAATGGTGACTTTCATCTCAAATACTGATTTTAATTTTTTTCCCCTATTCTTCAAGTTTGGAAGTGCGAGTTGATTTCAGTGCAAATGGAACGTTATATCATATTCATTTTCTAATCACAACGATCTGAATTATTGAATAAAACAATCCAAAATTTATTTATGTTTAATTCTTCATTATATATAAATTTCCTTGAAGATTTTTGCAGCATTATGGCATTTTCCTATTGGGTATAACCCTTGACTGTGGCAGAGTATTTGGACATTAGTTAAAACAGGAGCATTTTTAATGAAAAATAATCAATTGAATATGATACGACATTTTCAAATTGCATGTATACACTACATAACTAGTGACATGGCAATGTGTGCCTCGTATCTACGTTAGTATTAATGCTTCTTCAATAGCGCCTCTGCAAGCAAATTTTGTATCATGACTACATTGGAATATATATTTGATAGATTTAGCTATTAACTATGTAAATTTTGACTTGTACAGATAGAGTTGGAGTCTTAAGATTTGATCGAACAAAGAGCTCAAGAGCATTGCTTCTTCCATGTTGGAATATATGTTGGTATAAGATGGTCGGTATATAGTTACTAATTATTAATTCATCAAAGATATAATTCAACAAATTTTGGTCATAAAGGCAGGTTCTAAGCCTGAACAGTGGTTCATATGCTAGCTTTGTTGGTGATACTGATCAGCCATTGGCTGGCCTGATTTGCCTTGGAGTATATAAATGGCTATAACTCAATATACAGAAGGAGATGGTGCAGAGTGACCTCGATTCAGATACCTATGACTGTGAAAGAATCAACATCATTGACAGTGGAATCTTAGGTTCTGACAATAGCAGAGAGCTTTCATTTTCAGGGTGGTGTGATGAAGATGAAATGGTCAATTTGAATAGGGAATTAGGTCATGTGGATGGTGCAGAAGAAGATTCTGATTTTGAACTGACTTTTCTGGAAAAGAATGAGCAACAAAGCAAACTTCTAGACAAGGAGAGACTCTATCGCATAAATTTTCACCAAGGGATTATGCATGTGAATGGTACAGGTACCATGGAAACTGAATCTGTTCATTTAAGGGGTAGTGGTTCTGAGAAGTACGTGCCTCTTGACATTGAAGATGGGCCTAGAAGGGGTACAATTGATGTTGACTCTTCCATTTCTGTGGTTAGCCATGGATCACTGGAAAGAAGCTCAAGGAATTCGTTTACTGTTGTGAAGACAATGTTTTTCATACTTCTATGGTACACTTTCAGCCTATTCTTGACCTTGTAAGTTCCTTCTGTACTCATGAGGTCGTTGCATGCTTAGAGGCCTTGCTTAATGTTATTCCTGATTCAAATTCTTTTCCCCTTTTTTTCTTGTTCTGAAATGGTTTGAACAGGTATAATAAAAGTCTGCTAGGAGATGATCTGGGAAAGTTCCCAGCTCCTTTGTTGATGAATACTGTACACTTTGCAATGCAAGCTGTGATATCAAAATTTATCACTTGGTTTTGGTCTCGTAAATTCCAAACTAGTGTGGTCATGTCATGGAGGGATTATTTTTTGAGAGGTAAATTTTCAATTAGTCAATACTCTTATTTCATACTTTCTCTTTTCTCTTTATTTCACTTTGTTGTTCTAATTTATTTTGTGAAGATGGATTTTTTTCTTTTTTAAATATCTTGCTTACTATTTTAGTATTTGTGATTCTTCTTTTTAGATATGCTTTAAATAAAAAATAATGTATATTTTCTAGAAGTAATCAGTGAAACTATTATGAATTAGACATTGTCTTTCCTTTTTTTCTTTTTACTATCTTCTTAAGATTTTGGTATTGTTATGTATTTAATTTGGATTTCATCTTTTTCTGTAAGAAAGTGTTTTTTTCCTTTTACTAGAAAAGATCACTTATGGATAAACTAAACATTTACCTTCGAAAACAAAATGTGTTTTCAGCTTATTCTAAAACTTGAATTATTTTCCAAAATAAAATTCTTTACCCCAAAGCACTTTAAGGCTTTACCCAAAGAAAAAGAACCCAACCCTTATGGTCACAGGAAAAGATTTGAGCCCAAATGTACAAATTCAACTGTTATTATTAAATAAAATGCATAAATCTAATAGTTCAAAATAATTTTATTAATTTTTTAACCGTACACAATCAAAATGTTTGATCAGCTCAAATTCTTTACATTACATGATTCAATGACTTAGATTAGCACTGTTTTCATCCTCGGCTGTAGCAGATCTGGATCCGGCATGGACACGTACTAGATAGAATTTAGAGCAATAGAATTTGACTGGAGGGCTGTGGTCCCTCGCCGAAATTTCCAGCCATTCCACACGTGTTTCATCTTATTCTTAGTTTAGATGACCCTATTTCCAAAGCGAATTCCCATTATAGCTTTAACTGTGCTTGTATTGTTAACCATCGTCTTCGAGAACCTTGTCCTACCACATCCAGCTTCTGGAAGTCTTTGCTAAAATTTTAATAATTTGTATTGTATTATATTACAGAATGAAGGGCAGAAATTATGAATCTTTTTAATCAATTCAAAGGTGTTTTCAGTTTTCTTGAAACTCAAGCCAGACTTCTCAACATCTTTCTGGATGCTTGCTAATTTTCAAACCTTTTTGATTAAATGACCCAACCCAGTCATTGACCCTGACTGAGTCATTCGACATGCAACTTTTCTATTAATATTATTTTCTCCCCTCTCATGCTGTTCATCCACACTTGCACTTTTTCTAGTGAAAATTTCACTGTTTATTATATTAACTTCTCTATCAACTAATGCCACAGATGGACTTTGCCTTTCACAGTTGTACCGACTGCTCTTGGAACTGCAATGGATGTAAACCTAAGCAATGCCTCTCTTGTTTCCATCTCCGTCACATTTGCTACAATGGTTGGTTATATTTCTTTTCATTTAATCTAGGATGAGAGGATGGTAAATTTATTCTTTATTTTCTTCGCAATGTTACAACATACTCCGCATTTTTTAATTTAATTCTGTGGAGGTGACTTATCTACATTTACCTGTTATTTGTTCTTGCAGTGTAAATCTGGTGCTCCAATTTTTCTCCTTCTGTTTGCTTTTGCTTTCAGGTATCTTTTTCCATTTGATCTTTGTAACTTTTTAGTAATGTAAGGGAATCATTGAATAAATGTTAAACATTATAAGATATGAGTTGTTGAATCACTAAGATGGTAGATGAACTATGTAACTGTAGTAAAATGATTTATTTCCTTATTTGCTTCCTATTGTATGAGTCTTAATTTTATTTCTGTTCCTGCTTGTTTCCTTTTCTGGTTGAGGATGGTTAGCTGATCTTTTGTGGCCTAATTCCCTTTATAAATTCCATGACTACCAAAATTGGAGGAAATTTTTTGCTATGTAAAATTGCTGCTACAATTTGGGAAGCTGTTAGAGATACTCACTCTTCAGTTGAAAATACTGTAGTGTTGCTTGAAATCAAGGCATTTCTACATGATTTCAAGCAGAAGGAGTTGAATGTCACCCAGCACTACAACACCCTACAACGCCATTTACATCAGCTTGATATGTATGAAACTCATGCATGGTCTTGCAATGGATGATGCTTTGTACTCTAAGAATCTCACTGACAATGAATGTGTATACCTGTTTTTGTTGGGCCTGAATTCCAGATTTGAAGTCATAAGCACAAAAATATTGAGTACTCACCCACTTCCTATACTAAGGGAGACTTATCCTTAAATCAGAAAGGAGGAGAGCACATTGAGGTTAACCATTTGTCTCTGAACTGCTTCTTCCCTTGCTGATTCTTCAGCCTTAGCTACTCGTGGTCCTCATATAACTGCAGGAGAAAACAAGCTGAAAAAACAGGCCCGTATTTAGTTTAATCATTGTAACAAGTCAGGTCACACTAAGGAGAGTTACAGGACAATCCATGGTAAACCAGTAAACTGGAAGTCAAGACAAAGAGATGAGACAAGTGAGCCAATGATGACCAATGAGGACTAACCACAATTTGAGACTAATTCCTTTATCCATGAGCAATGGGAGTTGTTACAAACACAGCTTGGCAATAAGGATCAGTAGGACCAAACCAATGCTGAGAAATTTGTTTATACTAGTTCTTTTGCTCAAGTTAAATTGGGTATTCATTGGCAATGCTAAGCTCCAATATGTTCCTAGCTTGAGGGGCAGCGTAAGAATCCCACGATTCTTGGGAAGAATCACATGAGATATTTGATAATGAATGGCCATAAGTCATGTGCATTTAGTGGCCAGAATCTTGGTGATTTATGATTTTATTTCCTTATTTTCTACCTGTTTATGAGTCTTAAGTGATATTTATGCTTCTTTTTGTTTCCTTTTCTGGTTGAGGATGTTAGGCTCATCTTCTTTGGCCCATATCCTCTATATAGCACTATTATTGATTGAATAAAATAAGAAATTTTAGATTCAATATTTTCTGAAATTCTTCAAACAGTCCATCAACTTTGTGTTTTGTATGGTTCTAGTTTGGATATATCTTCCAACTTATTTTTACAATCTTTTGGAGCCAGTTTTATTCAGAACAAGTTGTTCAGAGTATTTTGAGGATGTTGTTTGTGTGGCTCGAGTTTGGTGCATTTATTATTTACTTTAGAGAATGTTGGAGTGTCAAGGATGCAACTTGTGTTTGCAGCCTTTTATATATTTGATAGGACCCAAGGGAGTGTGGGGAGCCCACCTTCGAAAATCGGCTTGCAAGGAGGAAGAACCACACTCCTTAAGTATCCCACCAAGCATCCCATACTATTCGATGTGGGACTTAGGCATCCCATATTTCTTATATCCTTATCATAGCGCCGCCCCTGACGTCTTGGTAGTTGCACTTTATGACACTTCACTTGGCATTTTTGCCAGTCAGAACCCTCCATAAGTAGTCCTCCCCGTGACATCGACACCTGTCTCTAATACTAATTGATAGGATTTAAGGAAGTGTGTGAAACCCACCCTTGAAAACCAACTTGTAAGAAGGAAGAACCACACTCCTTAAATGTATTTCATATTACTCGATATGGGACTTAAGCATCTCATACTACTTGTATCCCTATAAATGTTACAGTGTCCTCGCTGCTGCCATGGGATAGTATAGTTTCAATGGCTTCTCTTTCATGCTATGCCAATAATTAATGAGAATCTCTACCAAATCTGGAGGGATTAGAGAGTGTATTTTGCACAGTTAAGTTTGTTTGTTTTGTTGTCATTCATTAGATGGATATGTTATTTTCCATTTTACTGGTACAATGGATTATTGAGTTTGAATATGTGATGTATGATATTTAGATCCAAATCAAACTCATAAATCACATCCATTGTACCAAAACCTGAATAAAACAATGTCATAGCAATAATCTCAACCAATGTCATGTCCTGACATGAAATTCAAGTTGCAGTTACAATGATATCTTGTGTTCTAATGTGGATTTTGATTAGTCTGTTGTTTTAATACTTTTTCTTTTATGTTCATGTAAAAATTGGTTTGTTTGATATTGCTGTACTCTACAATATGTCTATTATGAGTTATTGTCTCATAAAAAGTAAACTGCTCTCCTCTCTTCTTATAAGTAGAAATGACAATTTATATTTCATTTTCAATAAGAAAAAAATTCTTCTCCTGCTACGTGTAAAACATGTCATGCTTACTGTTTCAAACTGTCCCATTTACTCTTTTACATCTTTTGGATGAATATTTTTCTCCTAACCGTCACCTGTTTTCTCCCTTTAATTGCAAATATTGATTGCAAGGTTGGAGACACCAAGCGTCAAACTATCAGGCATCATGATCATTATCTCCATTGGGATATTACTGACAGGTATTGAAATCACCGGTCACTTTCACACTCTTCCCTTCTAATCTAATATGCATTGAGTTCCACATAATTTAGAACTGCCATCAGAATTTAGAACAGTGAAAGATTCTGAATTTATACTGGATATGAATTTCCTTGAATATTTAATTTTCTGTTGATAACACCACCACAATGCCCAGCCTTCTTGATTCTTCATTTTCAAATGAAACTTAAAAATTGCATTTTGTAAGCATTATGGATTTATCTCATTGAAAATTTGTAAATTCAATCTGGAACTTTGTTTCTGTGAACTGCAGTTGCAAAAGAGACAGAATTTGAATTTTGGGGATTCATATTTGTTATGCTTGCTGCGGTGATGTCTGGTTTTCGTTGGTCGATGACACAGATCCTTTTGCAAGTATGATATCTGAATTCTTATTTCTCTGTAATCTTACCTTCATATACACACACATACTCATACAAATTTTATTGTTTCTTTCTGTTTCCTGCCCTTAATAATTAAATATTTTTACTCCTTTTCTTGGTTGGAATCTGATTTCATTCTCTTCATGCATGTTGACGTCAAAACCAACATGAAAGAAAGAAGCGTATGGTAAGTTCTTTGCATAGTTCCACGTTAATCATTTAATGCCATATATTTCTGTTATATAAGATTTGTATGATACTTTATATGAACATTCTCACTAAATTAAGACTATCATTATATGATTCATTTATGTACTCTTTCTTATTCTTTCATTTGAAAAGAAAATTATTCTTTTTTGGTTAGATTTGTGGCATTTCAACTATGCATTATTTATTGCCATCAGAATCATTCATCCAGTTCAACTTACTGGAAAAACTTTGATATGCTTTCTTAAATAATTTTAGGTCTGAAAAATCCACTTACCTTGATGAGCTATGTAACACCAGTAATGGCGGTGGCCACAGCTCTTCTCTCTCTTGCTATGGATCCATGGGATGAATTTCAGGATAACAATTACTTCAATAATCCATGGCATATCAGTCGAAGTTGCTTGCTGATGCTTTTTGGTGGGACACTTGCCTTTCTTATGGTAGGATTATACCCTGCTTTGATCTATCTTTAATAAGCTCTCTTTTTGTTTATATTAAAAGTATATCAGTAAATTTTGGTCGAGCCCCCTCAAAAGTAAGAATCTGGTTCTTGCTGCAGGTACTAACTGAATACATTCTTGTCTCTGAAACTAGTGCAGTAACAGTAACAATAGCTGGGGTTGTCAAGGAGGCGGTCACCATATTGGTATTTAACAATTCTTATATGATTTCCATTTGTTAATATGAATCTCCAATTACTGCTTCTCTGTTCTTTTTAGTCTATTATTTCTGCACTACCTGCACTAAGTAGAAAATGATTGTTCATCACATTGATATGACATAATCTTTACCAAGTATAGCATGAGCATTCGTGGAACATTAATATCAATGACTTGCCCTCCATAATTGTACTATTTGCCGAGTTATGCAGTAGATTTTGGCACATTATTAGCGTTAAGCCCTAAGATTTTGACTTGGTTCCTATGTTTTGACCATCAGTTTGAACAAGTTCAGAATCAAAATATATTTGTTGAAACCTGAAACCGGATTCTCAGTGGCCCATCCTTATTTTTCAAAACCATTCATTTCATGGACATTCCCATTTCCCAGGGTTAGCATTCACATTATCATACATTGCCATAGAACCATACCCTTTCTCCAATGCGCTTGCCATGTGGCCTAGGTGCACTACTGCAGTACTAAAAAAATCTTTTACTTATTTCTCAATAATAATTATTTTTTGGCACTTTTTTTTCTTTTGCAGTATGAAAGTGGAAAGCTGTCTGCATAAACTTTTGCTTTTTTTTTTTTTTCCTTTTTCTTCTTACACCAGATTTTTTATTTTTGTTTCCATCTTCTATTTAGCATCTGTTCCCTTCTCACTTCAAGCTTGACCTCACATATCTAGTTTGAAAACATACTTTCTTTGGAATCAGACCTACTGTAGATATTTTACTTGTAAAGAGCTTGACATATTTCTTTCATCTGTAGCAGGCTTACTTGTTAGATTGAATCACCATGTTGGCCTTGATTTGATTAGGGAAAAAAGTTTAGAAGCTAGGTTTCCTTTAATTATATAGGCAGGATAATGTACAGTTTATAAAGAGGCAATTACTTATAATTTTATACTTTCATACTTTTCTTAGTCCAAAAAAAAAAAATAGTTTCACACTTTTCATTTCATTCGCAGAGAAGAACACCACATTACCATATACAGCAGCACCAAATACCTGAAGCAGTAAAATAATATAAGATATTTTCTCCTTAATAGTCTTAGAATGAAAAGATGTTTCTGATTATCATTGGCACAAAAAAATGACATAAGTTGATGTAATACTTTACATTAAAGCATGTTATTTAGAAGATAGAGTGGCATTCAAGGTCAAATGGTGCAAGTTTTTGGCAATAGTGTTGCAGAGTAATTATATGGTAATTCCTACATCGGAGAATATGACGCTTTATTAGCGTAATTCATTTGTATTATTGTCATCTATTTTGGAATAAGGGAAGGCTTAATTTATTGGATTCTTGTATTATTGTTATCTATTTATATTTCATATTGACATAGTAAGAGAAAAAAAAAATATACAAGTTGGGAGGAAGATAAAATATTTTTCTTAAACAAAGAAACAGAAGAAAGTAGGATGCCGATGAGTCTCAAAAAGCAACAGAACTGTTCAATCTCTCTGAAAATCAAACTGGAAAGTTCTTTCAAGCACAATCTTATCCCATATATAAGGGCCAAGAGACACCCTTGAAAAGGCTTACATTCCCGTCCAAAGAATATTATAAACAGTGCATTGCCACAAAATTTTGGTCTCCCTGTTCTTGCAAAACCTTTGAACCAAATCATGAGAAACTGCTTGAAGGTTAAAGGACAATCCTAGTGTTTAAGAACTCTTCTAAAGCTTATTCCATAACAAAGTAGCCAATGTACTGTGTAAAAATAAAAGGGCCACTAGTTTTGAGGTAGATGTGCACATATGACACATAAATAGAGAGCTATGTGCTGTTATCCAATTGAAAGATTTTACCTTGGAGTTTTAAATTTCCAATTGTGCATGTCAAAAGGAAACTTTCGCCAATAGGAAAATCAGTAAGAAGCTGAAAATAGGATTTACAGGAAAGCACTGCAGCAGAAGAGTAAAGATTCCTTATTACTAATCAAGAAAATGGCTTGCATGGTTGATTAAATTCACCTTAGAATTTTGCTTGTATGTCCCTTCTTGGGGTGATATTCCACATGATTTTCTTGCTATTCTTATTGAATAAGGAGATTCAAAACAGTTATTTTACCTCAGAGAGAAAACAAATTGAGTAAATTTATGCTGACAGTTACAATAGAAAATGCTAGAGCTTTAGAGAGGTGTATAGTTATATATGTCATTAAAGTATGAATAAGTAGTGCTGAACTGAGCTTCCTGAGATTGATAGCTTGAATAACATAGAAGCTTATGGGGCCATTTGCATGCAAAAAATTCAGGGTCTTATCTACAGACAGCTGATCTCTCCTTTTATCTTTTTCTGAAAAAAGCAATTTTCCAGAAAATAAAAACCCAGCATGTATCATCTACCTATTGTGGTGACAATGTGATAATAAAGCTAAAGAGGAGGAACAAATGTTCTAAGACTTTCGATATATAGATGCCTGTTTTTCAACATGATAACTTGTTATTTTAATATGGTCGTAGTGTTTATTAAGAGATCAATGTGATCTTTAGATTGCAAGTCCGTTAAAATATGGTCCAATACATTCTATCATACAGATATATAATCAAATATTATGATTTCCATATGTTGATTGCATTGTTTATTATTTTATTTAATTCTTCATATACTGCAGTTACTGATGCTTGTGCTTGACTTACTGGTTTCATACTGTTTGTGTGTAGATTGCGGTCTTGTACTTCCATGATGAATTTACTTGGTTAAAAGGATATGGTCTCATCACTATTATGGTTGGTGTCAGTTTATTCAATTGGTACAAGTAAGTCATCAGTTTATATATCTTTTAAGCAACAAGTTATATCACCTAACTATTTGTTTCCCCACCTTGATCTTATGATCTGATATTTGAGGAAAAAATTTGTCTTGAATTTTTTTATACTGGTCTTGTGGAACGTTTTGGTTTTCAAAATCCATGGCCTTGTGCCGTACAGACAAAGTGGGACAATTGAATTATCTCTTTCCTTACCTTAAAATCACCTGGGGATGTTAGCTTTGTACCATAGTTGCAGTAGCTTTTTGTGTTTGGTTAGAACATACTACAGAGTGCTTTCAAATTCCAGAAGTCTATGCCACTTCATTTGTTGTGGGAGGGAATTCACATTTTTGGTTATGCAGAGTGCTCCTCTGACTTTCAGATAGATTGAAGAGAATGTCATTTGCTTTCAATTTATTGTTTAATATATTATTTAACTATTTTATGTTTTGTTTAGTCCTTTACCATCATCTAATAAAATGCCTTTTATTTAAAAAAAGACAGTGGTGTCTCTTTTTTCATTCCTTAAAAGTTTTAGAATGCACTTCATCAAATTCTATGAGAAAATGAATATATTCATGAAGTAGTTACATGCTAGTTTATATTACATAAAACTGTGGAACTGAACTTCCAGATTCTAACTTGCACAAATCAACAATGTCCTAACTTGTTTTCTTAAGCCTTACTGGTGTACTTCAGTTTAAGTAATACATCTTTTCAATTTATATCAGTCATAAATGATTTTTTTCCTCCAATTTCAGATACTGCAAGCTTCATAAAGGCCAAGCAGGCGAAGATCATGTGGCAGGGTCCCCAATAGATTCTGTGTCAAAGTATGTTATCCTTGAGGAGATGGAGGAGGAACATGATAGGTAGTGTCTGAAACTTTTAAAATTCTATATTACACAAATCCTAATCTAATTATCTATAGTTTCATATAATTACATATGCATACATATGTTTTGGCTTTTTACTCATGTATTCATGCAACATGCTACAAATCTGCTATCAATTGCAACTTGGTCTTGTGTTAAACAGAGAGATACAATGATTGGACTCATGAAAGTACTTAGAACTTCAAACAACCACCTATATCTGCATTGGCCTGAAATTTTGCTATACACTTTATTTATTGAGCATCTATGATCTTTTTGAGATGGCATGTGAAAAACCATGAATTACCTTTAGCATTTTCCAACATGTCTGTTGTTAGTCATTGATTTACTAACAATCTCAGTCACTTTACTATTTACTGTCGTGTTGTTTTCTTCCATACAACATATAATTGACAAAATAACAGTTCAACCCAATGACTTCTGAATTCTGAGACCAAGAAGGACAAAACACAGCACCTAAATCCACTGAGTTTATAGTTCAATTGCATGAGGTTAAATTAAAGCATCTTAATTGGCATCACTAGAATGAATGCTAATCATTTAGTGGATTTTAGATACCATACAATATTACAAATTTAAGTATTCAAAAAGCGTGCATTTGCATCTTTTCTGGGTTCATTTAAATGACAGACATCAAACATATTATAGGAACGCATAAATATTTCATGTTCTAGTTTGAGCACATAGGATGAGATGTCGCTTAACTCAGTTTGCGTTATTTGTAGCTTCCATTGAGCAGTCGCCTGTCAGCTAGCATCATCTCTACATTCCCATGCAAAGGTTTCCTCCTCTTGTATTCAGAAGAAAACAAAATTTTCAGATATGTTGGGCCGTTTACCAACATTAACGTCGATACGTAGAAGGTTTCCTCTAGTTTCTGTGATTAAAATGTCTGGTTCTATAAGAATGAGCTGAATCTGTAACAGATTTTGGCATTCTTTTAAGTAGTAAATAATAAATACGGCGTAGAATATAAGATGTTGTAATAGATCTATGGAATTTTGTTGCTGATCATGTTGTAATCACTTTGCTATATAAGAAATGCAGTTCATAAGGTTATTGCAGAAATAGTGCCTTATCGACTACTTAAACTGATGGTGGCTTTATAATGATAGCTTATTTCTGAATGTATGGAGTAATGAAAGTAGTATTTTGTTTTTGGAATTTCAATCAAATAGTTTCTAACTATGTACCTCAATCAATTCACCTCATTAGGCCAAAGACAGGCCATTTATGCTGAATCTAGAATATTCACGAAAAAAAAAATCTGATAGTCTAGTTCAAATAAGTTAGCAAAATTAGAATTTAAACTTGTATACCCCTAACTGCACATCATATATTTATTCTATATGACTACGAAATTTTTTATTTCTAACAAGAAAATTAGTATTTTTATATTTAACAGAAGTGCTCTGATTCAATATTAACGTATTAGTTAAGGTGGGGAAAAGACAACTTGAGCAGATAAACTGATTTTGAGAAGATAGCAGTTTTGAAATCTCGCAATAAAAAATGGTAATCAATTTATGTTTATGCTTAGTTCATGTTTTTACAAGAGAGTAAAATTTTATTTTGGCTTCTCACAAATGGAGTATTATTTAATTTATCTTTCACAAATAAAATCATTATTAATAATATTTTTTCATATTTTTAAAAATAATGTATTTTCTAACAAATTATTGATAATATTTTTAATTTTGAGGGACTAAATTAAAAATATAATTTTATGAGGGATCAAATTAAAAGAAAACACCTTATTTGCACCAAATTAGAAAAAATTAACTAAGTTAAAATATCTCATTTTTTGAGGACTAAAACAAAATCTAGTCTTGCTTTTTGTTTTTGTTTTTTATTGACAATGTACATTTCTCCCTTGTTATTAGCTTTTAGTTGATTCTTGAATGATACTATCAACTATCACCTAATGTGTGGTCAAATGGTGACATCTAAATTAGTTTGGACTAGGTGCATCCTTTGTTATGCGCTGAAGTTGTTGAATCTATAGTAATATTATATAGTCATTATCAATTATTTTAATTCAACAACTCATAATACGCAGCAAATAATGCTATACAATACCTAGTTGAACTTGAAAAATCATATTTGAAAGGAATTAAGTAAAAAACAAATTCATGATTTAATTCAGAGATAGGAGACTTACATGTTTCTCCTGATTGCGAAAGCTTATCGGACTCTGACTAGGATCACTGATCATACGAGATACCCACAGTGTATTGAATGTATCTCAGGTTTCCACAGCTTAAATTTCTTTTGAGATATCGACCGTAGAATACTCGTAGGGATTCTTCTTAAAGCATCTCAAGTCTTTATGGACTATTTTCTTAATATATCAGTCTCTCTTATATCGTATAATAGTCTAGCTCTTTTATAAAGGCTAGTTAGGGTTAGAGTTTAGTTGTAATTCCTATAATTACTATTTTACCCTTACTTAATGAGCACCCCTTATGGGTGGACACTATATAATATCTTAATAGATTTAAATACTAGATATTATATGATATTCTAATATCTCCCACTCACACATAATGGGAGTATTCATACGCTTTAAACCTAAGAAACATATTCTTGGTAAACCAAGAGAACACTTTCTTTTTATAATCTGCAATTGTTCATACAGGGAAAGTAAGCCGTTCGACCAACTATTATGAGAGCATCAATGCTATACATCAGTTACGAATATATAGCCTCTCATTGAAATCACACTTGCACATAGATCATAAAGTATGCATGTACCCTAGATCATAAGAATCACATTCAAATGTCTCACAATAATCTCATCTATCATAATATCTTCCATTCACAATCATGACACACAAGTCATAATTGGTATACTGGTGAATACGAAATAATGAGATTCTCTTTATGATCTTTCTCTTCTCACGATCCTATTAACATAAATTTTGCTTGCTTTTCTATACATGTTCTACCAGACTGAATCATTACACATAGTCCTTAGGCAACATGCTAAGATAGCAAACACCAAGCTACATCTCATGTACTTGATCAGAGTTTAAAGGTATAAATATAGAACTAGCGTAAAGGTTCAAGGATCTCACACAATCATGAGTTGAGATCGTACTCATGTTAATCCATATGGTCGGCATTTGCACACATGGTATGAAACATGTGCTATAGTATTCCTCTTTTTCCCGTGGAGTGTATGACTATTTCATAAATAATGCTGTACAGATAATATTTTAAACACCATAAGTCTAAAACTGAGTTCCTTGATCTACACAATGTCTTGAACTCATAGCTGGCAACTAAGGTAGACTAGAAATTATGAACTTATTTCATCAAATCAATTATAATGACCATATGTTATCAATCAGGCGACTTAAATGATTTTAAGTATAATTGCTCTCAAATTATCCTGTTGATAATTTTCTCTTAAAATCTTGTCTCATGTCTAATGTCACAAAGACACTGAAATGGTTACTTATAAGAGAAGGCTAACCATTTTGTCTTCTTGACATACTTATCAATAAATAAGAATATACATAACATTCAAATAAAGATATTTAAGCATGGAAATAAAAATTTGTTGATTATAAAAGAACATCAAAATGTCTCTATCTGTGAACAATGGGAAAATGTTAAAAATACAAATGAAGTATGCTAAATTCTACGCAATCCTAAAGACCTGACGTGTCTTACAAACAAGAGGCTTAGTCAGTGAATCTGCTGGCATCTCATGCGTAGATACATACTTCACATTCACAGTCATGTGTGCAACCATGTCCTTCACATAGTGATACTTGATATCTTTGTGTTTAATTTTGCAATGGTACTTTGGATCTTTGGTGTATGTAATCGCAGACTCACTGTCACAGTACACTAACACTAATTCAATGTTTTATGCTTTGCACAAAATTTGATCCAAGAACCTCTTCAGCTAAATAGCCACTTGAGTTGCTGAAGAAAGGGTCACAAACTCTGCCTCCATCATGGACAATGCTACACATGATTGTATCTTACTACTCCATGATATGGCACCATCACTAAGTAAGAAAACATATCTTGAGGTAGACTTTTGCTCATCTAAGTCCCCTCCATAATCAGCATCAGTGTATCCTACTAATCACAAATCTCTGCTGCCTTGATAGTAGAGTGCATAATCAATAGTCCTCTTCAGATATCTTTAGATCCTTTTTACAATTGCCCAATGTTTAGGACCTGGGTCGGTTTAATATCTACTCACCAAGTCAACTGCTTCACAAATATCAAGTCTAGTACATATAATGTAAGATTAGGTATCAACCACCACGCAGGACTAACTTGCATGTTCCGATCCTTTTGACAACAACCTTAGTGTTGTTACTCATATCTATCTAGGGTGCTTCATATGGAACTCACCGGAAGTCAACAAAGGCTTCACGGTCCCTCATTATGTGGTTCGTGGCTCTTGAGTCTACAATCTATACAGGACAAGATTCAGTAAGTATAATAGAGTTAGAAATATAAAGTTCACTAGCATAAGCAGTATAGGTTGTCTTTTTGGAAGGCTCAAGGTAATCACTTGCATAGTCTCCCTTCTTCTGGCAATTCAAGCACTTAACTTTTGCCATATTCACTTTTTGTTGCTTTTTTTGGCCTTGTTGATTAGTCTTTGGCTTTTTTTTAGGTTGAACTAGTCCTTTGTTCTTTCCTAAGCTCTTTTTCTTTGAATTACGTCTTCCACCTGAAGTTGCTATGTGCAACTCAAGTATCGACTTGATTAATTCAAGCCTTTCTTCCTTGAGTTCAAGGTGCCTCTGAACATCTTCCAGAGTCATGATTCTGTCATTATAAGTGAGATGTATCTTCATATGCTCCCATGAACTAGGCAAAGAGCGAATGACGACTTGGATCTGCTGCTCGTCTGTTAAGACAATTCCAACATTTTTTAGCTTAGCGATTATATTTGATATCAGCCTCAGATGTTTCCTCATTGAATGTTTTGGATGTTTTTTATATGAGTCAAAGTTTGATCGTCAGTGAATGCAAGTTGGATATAGACATAGTTCTGAACCTCGTTCATAAAGTATTCCAAAGCCCTATAGCACTTTGGTGGTCCTTGAACTCTTATAGGATGTTATCTTTAAGAGTGCTTAGTAACGTAATGTAAGCAGTAGAGTTCTTTTTCTTCCAAGTGTCATAAGCCTTATGGTCCGCCTATGTTGGGCCGTGTTTCTAGCTTCTGACTCTTCCATGACATTATTGAGAGCCTCAAAAGCCTTTTATTCTTTTAGGAGATATTGGACTTTCATACCCCATATCTTATAATTGTCATCATTTAGCTTCAACCCCTTATTGAGCTCCGCAACAATACTTTTGGAAGTTATAGTCATTCTTTACATAAAAGAAAGACAAATATAAATCAGGATCAGATAATTATTAAAAAAACATGCAAGATTTAATGTTCACATGCTTACAAATTATGACACTAAGTATCGTATGATTAAGCTAATTAACCCATGCATAACCTGAAGTCAAAAAAGCACTAAGTGCTAATCATCATCCTAAGGTTGAATGCAAGGTGTAAATTAACAAAATCAAAACACAACTAAGTGTCCTAATCATGCTACAAACAAATTGTAAATCATGATTTTTTTTAAAGTGTTAAACAAATTAAAATTTTTTAACTAACATGTTAAACTAATTAACACATTAATAAATCAATTATGTAATGCTAAACTTATAAACATATATTAATAAACATGGTAAACTAATCAACATATTTAATATATGCAATTTATGCTTTAACAAATAGTAGATCATGTACGTGGCATTGTTAGATCAAGAATATAAATATGAAACTGATCTCTTAGGACCAGTAGTCCGCAATTCTGGGTTTCCAGTTGATATACGAATCCAAAAAGCTATAATATAAGTGTAAGGGCTTATGTTTGTTAAAGAAATTAACACATAAATAAATTGAATACATAATGTTAAGCTAATTAACATTATATTTCTAAATTTCCTATAGGTAGAAAATTGACAAAACAATTTAATAAAAAAATGTTAAAATAATTAACATAATGACAATTAATCACATATTACTTGATTGAAATTTATTGGGATATAAAGAATTTATTTTTCACCAAAAATTAATTGTATCTTCTTGGGGCTAAAATATAAATACATAATTTATATTTTGAACATATCTAGATGTTCATTAATTATAGATTTTAAAATTAGGTCTTTAATTATTATTTTGAAATGAGTCACATGCCTAATTAAAAATAAATTCTTACAAGACCTAAAACCTCCTTTTGAAAAAAAAATGAAAAGGCCAACCAGAAAAATTCTTCTAAGAATATAAGGCCTAAAATTCCTTAAAAAAAATGGCCAAAAAAATTCTTTTAAAAACCCATTTCTTTTCAAGAACTTTAATGCCCAGAAAAAAAAAATCTTTAAAGGATCTTATTTTTCAAACAAGCCCAATAACCAAGAAAATTAGGGTTTAAGATCCAAAAAAAAAAAGGTTCCTAATTTTTTTAAATAAATTAAAAAATTGAAAAAACTCTAATCCCTTCTTTCCCCCCTTCTTCTTCCTTCCTCTCCCTCTACTGCCATTGCTCATCTGCAGCTCATCGAAAATGCTACGTCACACGACTTGGTGGCCGGCGAGGAGTGCAGTGTCCATTGCTACCATTTGAGGTGCACGAGGACGCGTTTGATGCAGCTACCTTCGAACTCCTTTGTGCCTTCTTTTTGGCATTTTGGCTAGTTATTTCTAGCAACGAGGGACACCAGTGACTGTGTTCCGTCTTAGTGGGAGTGTCACCAAGAAGGGTGCATTGTCATCCTTGCCAGCGGCCTTTGGCTGGTAAGATGGGCGATAGATGTCGCCGACGGCAACAGGCACAAGCAACTAGAGAGAGTTTTCCCTTTCTATTGCCACCTCCTCCATTTTTTTTTAAAAAGATTACGGAAGAGTAAGACCAATGTTTCTGGCTCAGAGGTGTTGGCGACGTGGTCGTTGGCAGTTTCCCATTGTCAGGTCATTGGTCGCCAGCAGTAGCGATGAGATTGAAGGGAGTAAAAAAAACTTTCGACGGTAGTGGAGAGGAAGATTTCTAAACGCAGAGAGGGGATTTTTTATGAAAAATTTCAATTTTTTAAAACCCTAATTAAGATAGTCCAAAAAAAAAATTCAGATCCCAATAAAATATATAAATGATAAAAAAACCAGCCTAAGGCTTTAATACCAATGAAAGGAATTAAATAAAGAACACATTCATAATTTAATTCAGAGATATGAGACTTACATATTTCTTTTGATTGTGGAAGCTGATTGGACTTTGATTGGGATCACTGATCATATGAGATACCCATAATGTATTGGGTGTATTTCAGGTTTCCACAGCCTAAATGCCCTCTGAGATATTGACCGCAAAATACTCACAGGTATTTATCTTAGAGCGTCTTAAGTTTTTGTGGACTATTTTCTTAGTATATTAGTCTCTCTTATATCGTATAATAGTCTAGCCCCTTTATAAAGACTAGTTAGGGTTAGGGTTTAGTAGTAATTCCTATAATTACTATTTTACCTTTACTTAATGAGTATGGGTAGATACTGTATAATATCTTAATAAATTTAAACCTTAGATATTATACGGTATTATAATAATATTGATTGACAAAAGGAACACTGCCAATTTCCCATTTTTTGCTTGCAAAGCAATTTGTAAGGGAATAATTTCTAAAATATAAAGTAAATTAGTTCATTATTAGATTAACTATACATGAATTTAAATGATATAAGCTATAATAAGGACAACTTACTTAGACCAATTTTACTTTTTTAAAAAATTCATTATAGGTTTTTTCGATTACATAAGAAAATCACATTCACCAATAAAATCATTATTAATAATTTTTCCATATTTTTAAAATTAATATATTTTCTGCCAAATTATTGATAAGATTTTTAATTTTGATGGACTAAATTAAAATTATAATTTTATGGGGGATCAAATTAAAAGAAAACACCTTATTTGCACCAAATTAGAAAAAATTAATTGAGTTAAAAAATATCCCATTTGTTGAGGACCAAAACAAAATCTAGTCTTTCCTTTTTTTTCTCTTTTATTGATAATGTATATTTCTCCCTTGTTATAAGCTTTAAATGTTGATTCTTGAATGATACTATCAACTATCACCTAATGTGTGGTCAAATAGCAACATCCAAACTAGTTTGAATTATGTGTCGTACAACACTATCTGTTTTTGTAAGTCATTAGATCTGTAGTGATTTATGTGATCATCATTAATTATTCTAATCCAATGATTCATAACATACAACGAATAATTCTATACAACACCTAATTAAACTTGAAAAATCATATTCATTGACAAAAAAAACACTACCAATTTCTCATTTTTTACTTGCAAAGCGATTTGTAAGGGAATAATTTCTAAAATTTATAGCAAATTAGTTCATTATTAAGTTAAGCATACAAGAATTTAAATGACATAAGCTATAATAAGGACAAATTACATAGACCAATTTTACTTTAAAAAAGAAATTCATTATAGATTTTCTCGATTACAATTATCCTTTTAAATTCGGTAGAAACTTAGTGACGCCTCGGATGAGATATTTACCAGTTTAATATAGGGTTTAAATAGTTGTAGTCAAATACATATTCTGGGTAAACTAAATGGAAATTCTTGTAAAGAAATTAACTGCAACATCCCCTCCTTCATGAAGGTAGAGATTTATAAATTTAACGTCACATTACAGTGTTATCTTGTCATCCTTTCCATTCTTCTATTGCTACTTTTTTCTTCTTCTTTCTATTGTACATAAGCATGTCAATATCTCTCTTCCTCTTCTTGTGTTGGAGTTTATAATATTTCAATTTTGAAATATGAGTCCTCGTATCAAGAACACTGAGTAATGGTGTCTTAGTAGGGGTTGACATAGTGGTCAAGGACAAAATCTCCTTAGCTGTATAGGTTGGTATTTCAAAGGCTCGAAACAAAGATCTCATCATTTTTTCTTATTTCAGGGATTGTTCCATTCTATACATCTTATGAAATGTGCTGCAAAAAAAAGGATTGAAGAATGTCCATTATGCTGACTTGATATCCTCATGAACAAAAATTAGATAGAGAGAAGACCATATAAGATGATTGCTTCTAGGAGATGAACAAGGCTATGGCTGCCATCTTATTCCCGATTCTAGTGTCATTTGAGTTATTAACCTAACATTTTCTATTTCTTCTAGCTTATTTAGTTGCCCCTACATTTGAATGATTGAGTGCCACTAACTAAACAAGGTATGCAATGTTGCTCTTGTATGACAAAAGGAAGAGACTTTAGCTGAGTGCTTTAAGGGGAATAATTCTTCTATTGCTGAGTTGTCTGGAAGCAGTATAAGAGGAGCTATATCCGTAAAAGTTGTGGGTTCTAGAAGCATTTTGGGGTTGCTAGTAATATGGTCCTTTTTGTAAAATTAGGTTATATTTCTACCTAGCTCTTATCCTCCTGTGTTATCTATTTTCGTGTTATGAAGGTCCCTTATGTGCTCATTAAGTCCTTTCATCCATTTGTTTGTATTCTCCTTATTGAGCCATCCCTTTTCTGTAAAAGGGATGTCCATGAGGTCCCAAAGCTTGACTTTAAAGCCCTTTATATAGGGTAGACCACTGCACTAGTTGAAATCAACATTGGCATTAAAAAAAAAAAAAAGAGAAGGCTCCTTGTTAACCTACTATATTTCCATGTCTTTTGACATTTGATTTGATTGTAGGCTATAATGGGGAGCATTTTGTTCTTCTTCATTTTGGCTCTGATGGGTCTTCCTTATATTCTCCTCCATCTTGCTTGCTATTTTGGTCTTGTTATGGGTCCTGTTGCATAGGCTGGATGTTTAGGTTATTGGAGGAGTTTGAAGAAAACAAGTCCTCCCTTGTGCTTATGATGTTTCCTAGTGCTGGGTTTTGAGCTCCTTCTTCCTCTGAGGTTTCTTTCCTATGCATGTAATAATACCCTCCTTCATCTGTTTCCTTCCATCTAATTTTTGTAGTTTGCCTGAATATGCATTTTTTCTTAAAGGCTCTCGACATTTCATGAACGAAGGGAAATCACAAGTCTTGCGTTATTTATACATCAAACTTACTCTTTATGCATAACTTAGGGTCTTCCTATGCCTTCATCACTTGTGTTATATCCCAATCACATTCTCGAGCAACATGTCCTACTCTTCCACATTGACGATATCTCTTAAAGATTCTTTTATACCTACATTCCACCTGTATTCGACGACTGTTATCCAGTTTAATCTTAACTGCCATCAAGAGAGGCATTCATGATCCACGAGGCAAAGGACTCTTATGAATCGAGGGTTTGTAGAAAATAGAAAACCACTGTCTACTTCCTTAGTGTCTCTGACCATGTTTCCAAGTGTTTTAGTCATATCCTTATTATGATATCCCAGGGGAAGCCTCCATAATTGAACCCAAATGGGTACTTGGTGGACCGTGAGCTCTTTCAAAATGAGATTTGGTCACCATTTTTCCAGTATCATTAGCTTGTTCATAATGAACCAGGGTCTATTTTTAGAAACGAAGGACTGGTCTTTCAAGTTAAGGAACTATATCACATATGCTTTTCCATCGCGTCCTAGTACCATGAAGTTATCCTGAAGGTGCCATGCACCATGTAGAGTCATGTCTAGATGATGAACCGGGAGGTTGTTTTGTCGATCAGAATCGTAATCAAGCACATTTTCTAGAAGTCTCTATATTTATTCAATGAAGCTTGGCAGACTCGAAAGTATAGTCCTTTCCTTGGTAACCTGAAAGAGCCAAAGTGTCACAACCTAACTTTTGGAGTGTAACCAGCATAAATAACTGGAATAGCCCATTTTCGTAAGCCTAACATGCTGTTTTCTTAGTTGAATTGCAAATCATACATAATGAAAATTTGTTATCAAGCAGATTCACATTCATATATTTTGTAGAAATTTCTGCAGAGTTTCCTCTATAACTGAGACCTCTCAAAATTACTCAAATATTTGCCAAAATAATAATATCAAAAAAAGAGAGCTCATATCTCAAATCAATCTAGAGACAACTGCATCACAGTAAGGGAATATGGAAGCTACTTGTGGTCATACATACTCATTTACAATTATGTACATCAGTAACAAATTACACTATTACAAAAAATACAAAACCCTAACAAAAATAAGGAGTCAGATCCTTAGTAATACCAATAAGGCTCTTCTAGCCCTCCTAAAGTCAGCAAATTGCTCTGGGTGATTGCTTGAAATTTAGTAAAACATAAATGAGTAACATTCCAGTAATAAATCAATATAATACCTTTTAAACTGGTTAGTTCTATGTAAATCATCATTTAAAACCTTAACAAATTAAGCCATAAACATGCAATATGACAATAACGGTCATGGATTTATTCCATGAAAATTAAATTAGTCAAGGGTACATAGCCTTTGGAAATCACATTTAATGGTCGAGGATCCATAGTCCTCATAGAATATTTTTCATCGATCAAGGGTACTTAGCCCTTGGATATTTTATCATCGGTCAAAGGAATTTAGCCCTTGTATACTTTATCATCGGTCAAGGAAACTTAGCCCTTGGATATTTTATCAAATAGTCAAGGGAACTTTAGCCCTTAGATATTTTTATCACACGGTCGTGAGGCACAAGCTCACGCTATTTACACATATAGTGCCATTTTTCATACAATCCTCTTTTTAGGGTTTTTGTATGGACATCACATACAAGTCATAAATCGTAATTCATTTGAAAAACTAACAAGTCTAACAAATTATGCTACCATATAATAATACAATGGTATTCATATAGTTGGAAAAGCTACCATTTACTTGGTGGGTGAAGTAATCTAAAACAACCTTGCCTCTTTTCCCTTGGTTAGAAGATAATTCACTAATAATCCCTATATGACAAAATACAATTTCCTCAATTCCCATCATTAAAACACATCAATCTAGGCTCAGTATAATGCCTCTTAACAAGCTCATTAATGGAAAAGATTTACCAAAAGTAACCAAATATTTACAATTCTTATACTATCCCCTAACATCAATTCAACATATAATTCCAATTAAGAAGAATTTTTCTTCTCTTTAATTCATCATATTTCCATTACCAATTTCATGTCCAACTTCCTTATCACCACTAAAAACAAGCCTTAGATCATATTCCTTGATTCCACCACATAACTTACTCAGGTTTTTCATCAATTTACATTCACTTCTTTATAAACTTCCTAAATTTTCACTTTCATCCCAATTTCCATACTTTCACCTTCAATTAAGCTTAACTATGAAGAACAATGGTATTTCATTTCATAACCATTAAAAGTGCTCCTATGATACCAACTCAAACCCATTAAATATCAGAATTCCACAATTTTCTGTAAAACCCCAAAATCTAGAAAATTTTCAGTTTAGTCCCTGGAAGGACAAATCTAAAAAACTAGTCTAAAAACATGCTTCAAAGGCTAAAATTCATTAGGAACAGACCAAAAATGCATCTACCATAATCATTTTCATGAAAAAATTGAACAAAACTTGCCAAAAATCATCAAAAATTGCTCATTGTGGTTGCCAACAATGATCGACAGAAAATGGAGCTATTGTCACTGGAAAACACGAACCTCGATGACCGGAAGTGAGTTACTAGTGATGGGGGACGTTGGCCAGAACTGGAACGGTGGCTATCTGTGGTGGAGGAACGCAAAAAATAGAGAGAAAAGAGATGAAGTCTTACTGCAGAGAGGGAAACACGACGGGAAGAAGAAGGAAAAAGTGAGGGGCAGTTTCATAATTTCACACTGGAGGAGGACACATGTCATCTCCAAAAAATTTCTGAGAGAGGAGGAAGCTACACCTCAAACCTAGGATATTAGACTCCACATGTCATGCCTTACCACTAAGACAGAGCTCATATTTGATCCATAATAGACACCACACATATTTATACTTTCACTCTTGCTAAGAATAAAATTTTTGCATCAAACTTCGCAAGTGTTTCACAAAGCCTCCTCCTGAGTCCACTGAAGAATCTAATAGATCACCCTCTACTGAGCTACTCTCTGACCAGGAGAAACCTCGACCTAGACTACCTTGCTTTGCCATAAATATCCTATTAAAATTAACTCCCCGTAAAAGGATAAGAGCCAGTTTGCACCACATAAAACCTAGAAGAAACATGGGAACTAGCAAAGGGAGAATAAAAAAAAAGGAGAAACTGGTTTAAAAGGTAAGTATATTTAGGTTGCATATAAGGAACATCAGAAAAGAGGGAATAAAAAGATAGTGTGAGTAGAGAAGAAAGCTAAGAGGTCTAGAATAAAAAGTTTAATATAAAAAGAATATGATCAAAATAAACAAAAATTTGATATTAGAATTAGATATTTGACTAAATAATTGAAGATTTTTTTTATTTTGGTTTTGGATACTTGATTTTACAAATTATTTTTATATTCTTTTAGTAAGTTAAACAAGCTTATTTATCAAATTGAAGCATGTTAAATAACCTACCAACTTGGGTTATCCTATTTAGTCTATCATCTTATATAAGTCAACCTATTTAACACCTGTTATCACAACTAAACTCTTATTAATTTGTAGCCATATGAGCGTCCTATTTCACCTGATTATAAAATAGAAGGGTTTAATTAAACGAATAAAATGAATAAAGGACAAAAAATTATATGCATTTAAATTAAACATATAAAGTTCATGATCGGATATCTAGCTGACGACTTAGAAAGTTGTGTCATAAAATTGAAGTTGGAAGAAACATTCATTTGATTAATTTTATCAAAATAGGGGGGAATAATGACTCACTAATCTTATTAATGTATATATTATCATACAAATTAAAAATAATAACTATAACCACATGAATTGAATCAGATCTGGGGACCCAGGAAATCAAAGATAAAATGGAAAGTCACATTTGGACACATAGCTTTCTTGTTTTGGTAAAGAAAAAAAAAAAATATATATATATATATATATTTACTTAATATAAAATTACTATTTTAGTCATTTATAAAATATCCAAATAGTCTCTCATTCATTAAAATATATTATATTTGACCCTACATTTTTAGTAAATTTAGTCCCTTTCTGTAATCAAATGGTTAAATTTGATAAGGATTAAGTATAATATTTTTCAATAAGAAAGTACATTTTGAAAGCTTTTGTATTCTATTACTACAATAAATATTAATAATGATCAAAATCCAGAACTATTAAATGTAATGCATCAAAATGCTATAAATGTATTTTTTTTTTCTTATTTACAAATTATAAGGGTTGCGTGGAGCTTTCCCATATAACTCTTAAAAGGTTTTTTTTAAAAAATATTTTTAAGGTATAAAGGGATTGCACGAGTTAACACCACGCAATTGTACTGTACCATATTCATTTATCTTGAATGTGGGTGGGGGGTGTTGGTGAGATGAGAGGGAGGGGAGAGAATATATTTTTGGTGAGATAACGAGAGAGAGAAGGGACTCAACTTAAAAAAATTTTGAAACTGCATTATAATTTATTGGAGTATACTCTTAAAAATATTAGGTTTTTATTGGTTAGAAGAGATAAGTCAAAAAATTGTAAGGGAAAAATTAAATTGATACAATTTATTTATATCATTATCAATAATATTATTTGAATAATTAACAGTATCTTCACAATAATCTAAAGTGTTATAAATATTTGCATACAATATCATTTATATTCTTTATAAATAAATTTATTTTATATGTTAGTCAAGATCGTAATCAAAAGAATAGTTTTAGTCAGTAACTTAGTGTTAAACTCAAACTATTATATAAACATTTTTTTATTAAAAATATTTAGATAAGATAAAATTACAAAATATATCAAGTAAAAATAGATTAATTCAAATTATAAAATAGATTAAATAGAAAAATATAATTTCAATTTTTCACTTTTGGCCTTAAAAAAATTATAAAAAATGAAGGATTAAAATTAGATTTTTCTCAAGATTTATTATTATAATCACAGCTTATTTTGTGACCAAGTTAGGTTGCCCAAAATTAAAAATTTAGAATCTGAACAATTTTTCAAAAATTTGTAAGATATAAACTACACAATGTTATAAATTGAGAAGCATCTTTGCAGTCTTTCTTTATACAATTACTAATTTATGATTCCTTAGACCTTTTAAAATATTGTGAAGATACTTTTAATTATTCAAATAACATTATTGATAATAATATTAATCAATTGTATCAATATGATTTTTTTTCCTTACAATTTTCTGAGTTATCTCTTCTAACTAACTTGTAGATACCTAATATTTTTAAGAGCGTACTCCAATAAATTATAATACGATTTCAAACTTCATTTAAGGTGGCCCCTTCTATCTCTCTCTCTCACAAGAAATATATTCTCTTCCCTCCCTCTGATCTCACCAACACCCACCACCACACATTCACATTCAATAAAAATGAAGTGGTACAGTGGGATACTGTACCTTGAAAAATATTTTTTTATTTAAAAATAATATTTTCAAAGATTTTATGAGAGAACTCCACCAAAACCCTTGTAATTTTTAAATAATAACAAGTATATTTTATATCATTTTGATGTATTGCTTTTTTCTATTACGAATTTTGAAAGTTTTATTTTGGGTATTTAAACAAATAAAGAATTAAAATGACATAAGTGACTGACAAAATTTTTATTTCTTTGTAGTAATCACATTCTTTTTCTTCCTATTTCTTTTTTAATATGGCAATCAAATTATAGAAAATCATTATTCTCCTACCATATATATCGGACTCATTTGAGCAACACTCATGAGAATTCCTACCCTCTATCTTCTAAAGTCTGCAAATTTATATGCTTCAAAACCATTGAAACCCTTGAAGATTTCAGAGAGAACAAGAAATTCTGGGGAGATCAAGAACAGTGGCGAAGGACCATGGGGGTTTGCAGATTCAGAGTCAAGTCATAAGGATTCAAAAGAACATGTCCCAGCATCTGCAAACGCCCATGTTGCTTCCCCACCATTCTTCCTTCCCCTAGGATCTCTTGTTCCATCCGTAAAATCTCCTCAGATTTCAATAATTTTGAAGTATATGAATTTGCGGAAAATTAATAGAAGACATCTTCAGAGTTCTGAGCGTTTCTTAAATGAAACTCTTTCAGATTTCCAAAATATTGAAGCATTGAAGCCCAAGGGGTCGCCAAATTAAATTTGGATTATGTGCATTGCGAGAAAAATGTACAAATTTAATGGTTGAGATGAAAGAAAACAAGCGACATGATGGTTCAAATTAACCTCAGTAACTACGCACGGTCAAAAAGTTACTTTTTAAACTGTGTGAGTCTTCAAGATTTAGCACAATTCTCTTAAGAAATTATAGAGAATTCAGACTCCACCAAATTCGTCTTTGACATGGAGTACGTACTCCAGTCCAGAGAGCAGCTTTGGATGTGTCTTTTGAATTTGAGGAATGTGATTTAATGATAACTTTTCTTCTGAAATATTAAAGAAAAAAATCGAATCACATTGACACGAAGCAACATATCGGTGGGCTGTTCTATTCATGCATAAAGAGAAGAAGAGACAGAGAGAGTGGGAGAAAAGAAATGAAGAATGTGTCCCATGCATATTAATTATTTTCTTATCGCGGCCTCTTTCCTTTTTATATTTCTCTAACTCAAGTGTACTGTTCTTGATTAAACTGTGGAGAATATATTCTTGAAGTTATAATATGGTCATGCCTTTTGGTTGATTGTTTTTACTGTTTGCTAAAACGGAAAACAAAGTTAATTGAATATGCTTGAAATTTCATATTGTTCATCTCAACTGTATGATTCATAAATCTGTGACCGGTTCCAAGCTTCTAATGATTCATTATAAAAAAGAAAAAAGTGAGATATTTCTTCCCGTTATTCATGACGAACCAAAATCCTCTGTTGCACAGCATACATGCTAAGCAACAAGAGATATTTAAAAAGATTAAATGAAAAAAATGCAAAAAAAAAATTCAAATAAAGGAAAAAAACATTGTTCAACGTTAATGCTTTACAGGATCTCATCTGCTTTCTACCCATGACATAGCTTCGCATATTCCCTTCGCCAATCAAACAAATTGGCTTATAGTGCGTATTCAACACAATGGATAAATCACAATTCACAAGAATATATATATATTCTTCACATTGGAAAAAAAAAATAAAAACTTGATCTCTTGATCCCCTAAATTATGTCAAAACAAATAAATGCTACGATCAAAACGCATAAAAACTGCAAAAACTCTGCCACTAATTAAATGGGAAGAAAAAGAGAGATAAACAAAACTGTTCAAACTACGAAGAAAGAACTTATCCCATGTCTTGTTAAAGAAAGATAAGAAGAGATTTATCTGTTAAAAAACATGAAAGGGAAGAGCGAGCAATCCAGATCTTCTACAATTTTTTAAGGAATTTTTTATTGTCAAATTATGAAGTTCGTTTAATATAAATAATTAAATTGAAATATTAATGACTGCATCTGCATACAGTCAAATTTAAAACTTTTGACAGCTCGTAATTTAAAAATAAAAAACTCAGAGAATGAAGCTAATTTATATTTCAGAAAAGTTTGACGGCTAATTGAGAGAGATTAGAAGTGAGAAAAGAGTTAGTACTGGAAAGCTCCTAAATTATATAATTGCTGAGATGATTCTAAAGGATCTGAATTTGGGGAAAATTCTCTGAAATCTTTACTTTTGTACTTGATAATGTTATATCACTATATATATATATATATATATATATATATATATATATATATTTTATAGTATGGGTTTAATAGAACCTTAAGTCCCTAGTTTCAATTAAGAAAATATTTTTTCTTATTTATTTGCTAGAGGATTGATTTTATACTTTTACTTTTTATTAAAATAATATTATCTCTCTAATTATAAAATTTGGACAATACAGATAATGATCAGATACGGTTATAGTTCAATTTTATTAAACCACAAAAGATAAATTTTAAATTTATCTTCAATCACTTTTATTTTTCAAACAATTAGTGATAAAAAATTAATTTGATTGAATTGGAGGGTGAAATTGCTTTAATAAATAAATTAGAGGGGCCACATAATTGAAATTAACGGAACTATAAATTGCGTAGTTGAATAAATTTGACCTATTTGAGCTTTAAATATATTATACTATGAGTAAAATACACTTTGGTCCTGCACCTTTCACAAAATTATCATTTTGGTCCCTCAATTATTGAAATGTCAAAAATAGTCATTCACTTATTAAAAAATATCACATTTGGTCCTCAACTTTTCAAAAGATACTAGATTTAATTCTTTAGATTTAAAGTTTAGGCTTTAATAGATAAACTAAATTTGGTAATTTTTTGAAAAGTAAATGACTAAATGTGATATTTTCCAATGAGTGAGGAATTATTTTGGGCATTTCAATGAATAATAGATTAAAATGATAATTTTGAGATAAATGATAGACTAAAAATGTATTTTTCTCATTATACTATATTCAAACTAAGTTAAATACCTTGCCTTTTAATTAAAAGTAATATGTTCAGCGGGTTTAATGAGCAAGTTGTAAGCATAACGGGAGATTGTAAAAATCATAATAATATGATAAAATTCATACATACATAGAAAATAATCGTAAAAATCATAGGGAAAAAATAGCACAGAAAAGAGGTAGAAAATTTAACCTCCATTGCTTAACACTCTCCCGAGAGCGAAATCCAAAAGAAATAGAAAACTCAAATGCTGAGAAAAAGTCAAAGTTAACCGTAAAAACTTTCATCGGTTATTAGAGAGGAATAAAATAATAATTACTTAATTATTTAAAATTAATTCTCACTTCTTTAGGTGTAAATAAAAAATTAAATTGATTAACGTATTGTGATTTAGCGTGTCATAATTTTGAATTGGAGGAAGTGAAGATAATTAAATTTAGTAATTTATTATAATTTAATGAGCATTGGTTTTATTATATGATTTGTAAATTAATTTATTATTCAATTACTGATAACATTGATAATTGAAATTACATAATAAAACATTGTATATTAAAAAATGTAAATTTATTGGTAATGTTATTAATATTGAATAGTTATACATATAATAATATTATATAATTGTACACACACATATATACATATATATATATATTTGATTAATGCTATTTATGTTTCTTTGAGAGAGTTGCCTTACAAACTTTTGATACAACTTTATGGTCACTATCTTGAGAAGCGATGTCATTCGCAGATATTTTTTAGACTTGAGCTCTGTACATTTTGTTCAGTAAAAGTTATTCTTCCTTTGTGCCAATATAGTTAAGAGAAATGAAAAAGGCTAAATTCAATTAACATATTATGTTCAATACATGAACTGCATTAATTATATATACCAAAAGTTTTTGAATTGCTTATAAATTTAAATCACAATTATATAATATATGACCTTAATTCACATAATTATAATCAAAATCATGAGCCTTCTATTACACCTCAGGGCTAAAATCAATTATTGACATTGAATTGTAAAACATATTATTCTATTAATAATCTAATTGTAAAATAAATACTTTATGTTTAGGAAAAATTACCAAAAAATATTTTTTTCTTAGAAAGTAAATTATTAATCGTAGTATGTTATTCTTTTTGAAGAACTTTGAAATATTAGAAATTTATGGAATAACATTTAACTATACTTCTAACTTTGAGTAATATATGACAATGAATGATTCAAATAATTGAATAAACTATTCAATCATATATCCTTTTCTCTTGCTTTAATTTTGGATTATGCCAAGTTATTTTATAGTTCTTTATTATAAAGTTTAAGAGAGAATTAATTACTTCATTATTATTTTTCATTCACTCTACAAAAAGTTCGAACTTCAAATAATTCCTGATTTAAAAGGTGGTTAATTTGTTAATTAATTTTCTTATTTACTTCAACAATTTCTTAGATTTCAAAGAATTCCTGATTTAAGAGGCAATTAATTGATTAATTTATTATTTCATAATTTTTATTGTTAGCTACAAAAAATTCATTAATTTTTTTGTTAATTCTAAAAAAATTCTCAAACTTTGAAGAATTTTCAATAGGCAATTAATTATTCATTAATTAATTACCTCATAATTTATTTTGTTGGCTATGAAAAATTAATGCATTTCAAAAAATTATCAGTAAATGTATTATAATGGTAAGGAGTTATTATACGAGGAGTTGAGAGTTTGATCAACCAAGATTTCTTGTCAATCAACGGAACTCCTATATTAAAGAGAGTCTATTTTATTTATATATAATAGATTATTAAGTATGCAAAGTTGGAACTTCTACCTTTTGAGTTTGTAGGTAATCCAATTTATTCCTAATCACTCAAAATTATCGCAACACAATCTACTTATACTTTAGATAAATGGCTCAATTATTAATTAATATGATAGAACTACCCTAGTAATAAATTAATATTAATCCATAATTAAATTAAATATTTATTTTAACATAAGTGACTCTAATTGAAACCCATGACCCATTATACTTTCTAATTCATTGTTTAGTCTAATTTCAAAACTATATTATATTAGTGAAATGTTTCCTTTGAAAAAATATAGCTCAATTTCTAAGAATCAATATCATTTCTTGTTAATTTGGTTTGAATTCTTCTAGATAGTAAAATGAATCTCGTTGTATAATGCTATGTTTACTAATCAAAATGAAAACAAATAATAAATATATGCTGAATTAATTTCCCATTGTTCAATTCATTCTTTTTGTCAATGCCTTTTGAATTGTTGGTGACATGAAAGCAAACTTTTTTTTGAAATTAAAAAGCATTATATATATATATATGTTCACTTTACCAAATAAAAAATATTATACGTTAACATGAAACAACATTGATAGGCATGGCATGGCAAGCATACAAATTATGGTTTCACAAGAGAATGTGGATTCAAAATCAACTAAGAATAATGTAGTGTAATATAAAGTGCATTAAACATTAATGATCAAAGTTGAGATGAACAAAGTTTATGAGTCCAATTTTTGAATTCTTTGTATATCATTAAATCATAGTCATAACTTAAAAAGATTGTTTGACTTAAAAAAACATGAATTCCAAACAAAAAAGTTAGATTAGAAAAGTTTATTTTATAAAATGGGTTGGACTCGAACTTTTTAAAAGCCCAGCCCAAGCCTGAAAAACTCAAATTAATATTTCTATTAAAAAAAAACTTATTAAAAAAAAACTTAAGGTAATGTGTCATTTTAGTGAAGAAATAACAAATAATACCCCTTATCCAAAGGATTGATGCCAATACAACTTATTTGCATTTATAATTGTCCTATGTACAATCTTACAAGTAATAATATAGCGTAATATAAAGTGCATAGACAAAGTTTAGGAGTCCTATATTTGAAGTATTGTATAGTGTTAGAATATCGTATAATATCTAGAGTTTAAATCTATTAAGATATTATATAACGTCCAATGATACAAACCCTAGCAAACAATGTCGTGAGACCTGATATCAATAATTTGGAATCAACTTGAGTCCCCAATAGAGAATTGAAACAAAACAAAAGAAAAGAGATTGACCCCGTAGCTATAAGGAGCTAGAAACCAATTTCATAAAGGGTTGGAGATTGCAAGAACCCTTGTAATCATTAGGGAGCCCCAAGAGAGAGCCAAGGAGGAGAGATTTCTCACCAATTGTATTCTGATGCCAAAAGTTCCCTCTAACAGAAGCTAAAACCCTTTATATAAGGATTCTCATCCTAAGAAACCCTAATTTCGGATGTCCCCCTTGGGCCTTCAGTAAAATGAGTCTTAGAGTCCCATAATATACTAAAATAACCAAAACAAAAGCCTAACATGTAACCAAACATATATCAGGTCCAAAACTATCTAAATAAGATCGAAGACACTTATTACAACAACAAACAATAAGATAGCTTAACCCAAAGTAATTAGGCCTTTATTTAGTTGGATTTGAATAATATTGATAACTTGGGTTTCCTTTTCTAAACTTAACTCTTCCAACTAGATCTCATCCACATGTAGACGACCTATTAAGCATTGGATAACTTCCTAAAGTTTCTTAGTCCAAGCTCTTGTTATAGAACGGGTTGGCAAATGAAAATTCCCACTTTGTAACTCTTCTTCATTAGATAGCTTATGTCCATATGCTTCCTTATCATTCCCTCCTCCCTTAAAAGGATTCGTCCTTGAATCAAAACCTGCAAGATAAGGAGAAAGGTCACTAACATTGAATGTTAGATTAATTTGATAAGAATCAGGGAGATATATCTTGTAAGCATTATCATTGATTTTCTCCAATACTGTGAAAGGTCTGTCCCCTCGTGCACTGAGTTTTGATTGCTGCTATTTGGAAAATCTTTCCTTCCTAAAATGGACCTAGACTTGATCACCAAGTTGGAAAGAAACTTGTTTTCTCCCCTTATTTGCACGAATTGTAGTCTTTTCATTTTTCTCCATGATGTTTCTATGTGCTTCTTTGTGAATTTTTTTTAACCAACTTTGCTTTGTGCTTACCATCCAAACTTGAAATCTCATTCATAGGCAAAGGCAATAATTCCAAAGGAGTTAGTGGGTTAAAGCCATAAACAATTTCAAATGGAAAAAATTTAGTTCAAGAATGAACACATCTATTGTATGCAATTTCAATAAATGGTAAACATTATTCCCAAGACTTCAAATTCTTCTTAAGAACTACTCGAAACATGGTTCCAAAGGTGCAGTTGACAACTTTGGTCTAACCATCCATTTGTGGATGACATGTGGTAGAGAACAACAACTTGGTGCCCAACTTACCCCATAACACTCGCCAGAAGTGATGAAGGAATCTCACATCTCGATAACTAATAATGCTTTTTGGAATTCCATGAAGGCGTATCACCTCCTTAAAGAAAAAATTTGCTACATTTGTTGCATTGTCTGTCTTGTGACAAGGAATGAAGTGAGCCATTTTAGAGAATCTATCCACAACGAAAAAAAAAGAATCTCGGTCATTCTTGGTTTTAGGTAAGCCCAAAACAAAATCCATAGAAATGTCTACCCAGGGTTGAGTAGGCACAGGTAGAGGCATATACAAACCATGTGGTTTTACTTTAGATTTAGCTTTCAAGTAACTAATGCATGTTGAACAAATTCTTTCAACATCAAGTTTCATGTGTGGCCAAAAGAAATGTTCTCTGATAATGTCTAAAGTCTTGGCTACCCTAAAATGTCCCATTAAACCACCCCCATGTGATTCTCTAACAAGTAATTCATGTATGGAACATTTAGGAATGCAAAGTTTATTTTCCCTAAATAGAAATCCATCATTCATGAAAAATTTATCAAATTTTCCTTTCTCATAAGCATAATACACAGATAAAAAATCATGATCATTTGCATAAAGCTCTTTAATGTGTTCAAATCCTAGAATTTTAGCACAGAGAGAAGCAAGCAATGTATACCTTCGAGATAATGCATCTGCCACTATATTTTCTTTACCTTGCTTGTAGTGTATCACATATGGAAATTGCGTAATAAATTCCACCCACTTTGCATGCCTATGATTAAGCTTGTCTTGGCTTATAATGTGCCTTAATGATTGGTGATCTGTGTGGATCACAAACTTCTTAGACCATAGATAGTGTTGCCATGTTTGTAATGCCCTCACTAAGGCATACAACTCCTTGTCATATGTGGAATAATTCAAGGTAGCTCTGTTAAGCTTTTGGCTAAAATAAGCAATTGGTTGCTGATCTTGCATCAGCACTACCCCTATACCAAAAGTAGAAGCATCACATTCAACTTTAAAAGTTCTTAAGAAATTTGGTAAAAGCAATAAGGGTGCAAAACTTAACTTTTTTTTCAATGTGCGAAATGCTCTTTTTTGTGTCTCTCCCTACCTGAATTGTTCATTTTTCTTAATTACTTTTGTCAGAGGAGTAGCGAGTGTACTGAAATTCTTGACAAACCTTCAGTAGAAGCTAGTAAGACCATGAAAGCTTTTCACCTCAGTAGGTGTTCTAAGTGTAAGCCATTCTTTGATGGCCTTCACTTTCTCTTCATCCACTGCAATACCCCTATTACTAACAATATATCCAAGAAATACAACTTGGTTTAGACAAAAGAACATTTTTTAAAGTTAGCATATAATTTCTCATGTTGTAAAACCTCAAGCACATTCCTTAAATGTTCAATATGCTCATCTAAATGCTTGCTATAGACCAAAATATCATCAAAGTACACTACAACAAAGCGACCAATGAAAGCTTGCAAAACATGATTCATGAGTCTCATAAATGTACTAGGTGCATTGGTTAATCTGAAAGGCATGACTAACAATTCATATAAACCATGTTTAGTCTTGAATGTTGTTTTCCACTCATCCCTCTCTTTCATGCGCATTTGATAATATCCACTTTTCAAATCAATCTTGGAAAAGATAGTGGAACCATGCAACTAATCCAACATGTCATCTAATCTAGGAATTGGATGTCAATATTTTACCGTTATCTTGTTGATAGCAGACAATCAACACACATTCTCCATGTTCCATCCTTCTTAGGGACGAGTAGCACTATAATAGTGCACAGACTCAAGCTTTCTTAAACAAGTTCCTTTGAAATCAATTCTTCAATTTGTTATTGCAGTTCCTTAGTATCTTCAGGGCTACTTTGATAAGCTGGTCGATTTGGAATTTGAGCTCTTAGAATGAAGTCAATTTGATGTTCTATTCCCCTTATTAGAAGCAGACCTGGTGGTATCTTTTCCAGAAAGACATCCTTGTAATGCTACAAAAGAGACTAAGCAATAGAAGGCAAAGAATCATTAAGGTTAGAGTTAGAGATATTTGCTTCTTTTTGCACCATCAGTATTATTTGATTGGCAAAGAACCTCTTCATCTCTTTGTCTTTAGCATAGAGGTTAACCTTTCCATCTTCTTTTCCTTCCTTGGATAAAGACTCTCCATTTTCTTTTTTATCACTCAATGGATTTTCTTTTTCTTTTCTCACTTTTTCTTTTGCAATCTCAGTCCTATCCCCACTAGTTTTCATGTTGGCAGCTATGGATTTATTGATTTGCATCTGTTCATGGTAAACTTGGTAGGGTAGTAATGGAATAAGTGTAATCTTCTTTCCATCCTTGGTAACCATATATCTATTCTTATATCCATCATGCATTGTATGCCTATCAAATTGCCAAGGTCTTCCAAGAAGAATATGACTTGCCTGCATTGACACCATATCACAGAGGACTTCATCCTTAAGGTTGCCAATGGTAAAAGAAATTAAAGCCTGTTTTGTTACCCGTACTTCACCAGTTTCATTGAGCCATTATAGCCTATAAGGTTTTAGGTGTTTAGTGGTCTTTAGACCAAGCTTTTCCACCATCATCTTACTTGCCACATTTACACTACTTCCTCCATCAATTATCAATCCACACACTCGGTCTTGTACTCGGCACCTAGTGTAGAAGATGTTTTTCTATTGAATTTCATCTCCTTCTTTTTGTGCTTGTAAATTTAAAGCTCTAAGAATTACTAAGGCTTGTCCAATTTCAATAGTAGTAAGTTCAAGTTCAAAATTTTCTTCTAAAGATAGGAGGAAGTCACAATTAGCTTCATCCCCAGATTCAATTTCCCCATTATCCAATATATACATGACCCTTTTATTAGGGCATTGTGAGGCAATATGCCTATGCCCTGAACACCTAAAGCACTTGATATCTCGACTCCTTCTAGTTTTAGTTGTGCCTTTGTTTTTCAGTTCCAAGGTGTTCTTGGCTGCGGTTTTATTTTCCTTCGGCCCAGATTTCTCTTTTTCTTCTTTCTTCCAATTATTGTTCCATTTGGACTTCCAATTGTTAATGGTAGAGGTGTTAGCTCTTGATAAGTCTTCCCTCTTTTGATTTGTTTCTTAACCTTAATTGCCATGTGTAACAACTCCTCCATTTCCAGGCAATATTGTAACTCAACAATATTGGCTATCTCTCTGTTAAGCCCACAAACAAGCCTGGCCATAGTAGTTTCTTCATCTTCATTAATATTTGCTCTATTCATAATGGTTTCCATCTCCTTGTAATACTCTTCCATTGTCTTAGATCCTTGTTTTAAGCCTTGGAGCTTCCAAAGAGAATCCCGATAGTAGTGAGAAGGAATGAACCTCATACGTATTAAGACTTCATTTCCTCCCAAGTATCGACAGGATGTTCTCCACTTTTCTTCTACTTATGACTACTTTATCCCACCAAGTGACAACATAATTAGTGAATGCCATAATAGCAAGTTTTACTTTCTTCTCTTCAGAGTAATGATGATAATCAAAGACAAACTCCACTTTCCTTTCCCATTCAACATGGAGTTCTGGATCATTTTTATCTTGAAATGGTGGAATAGTCAACTTGATTGAACCAATGTTCCTATCCACATAATTTTTCTCATGGTGAACTCTTTGTTGTCATTGTCTTGCTCTTTATCTACTTACTCCTCTCATCCTGCTTATACTAATAGTTGAGGCTATCTCATCTTGATAGTCACCATCTCTTTCAAATTCATCTTCTTCGAGATGATGTGGTGCATGTGATGGTCTTTGATTGTTACTTCTTTGAGGTGGATGATGTGTGGTTTGTCCTCTTTCTACACTCCTAAGACGACCATCAATTCTCTCCATCCAGTCAGCCAATTACTCCATCACAAAATTCATACGTGTGAAGGTTTGTTGTATAGCTTAAAGTGTCAATGGATTCTCAGAATTATTTGCTTCATTGCTTGAGCTTTGTCAGCCTTTCATGATTGAAATCTACAATACTTGTTAATAATAATAATAACAGTAATGATAAGGTTGGACCTCACAATTCATTCCTTAAGTGTTTACACACTAAAACAATGAATCTCAGCACTCGTGTTTATATATTTCTTGCTAGTTTTTCTTGAAGTAAAACTCTTTATGCCTTTTACCACTCTTTGTTTCTCCTTTAAGAGTTCTAATGGGGATACTTAGTGAAATACCAGGTATGCTTTTACTCAAACTAACCATAAGTAAGAAATTAACTCTTAGAACATAAGCAGAATTAGGGTTGAAACACCATTTAGACAGTAAGGAAATGGACCAAAAATAATGCAGATACAAAGGATAATGGGAAGTATTAATTTGAAGAGAACATACCAAGAAAAAGCAAAGATGAAATTAAGACAACTCGGTAAGCTTGAGTGTCTTGGAATGAAGTACATTAGACTAAATTCTTCTAAGCTTTAATTCACACCATTGCCAGCTCCTTTTTTTGTTTGTTAACTTTTTTTTTTCACTCTTTTTTTTTTGTTATCTTTTTAATTGAATAGTAACTCTAAAATCCAATATCAGACTTCTAAATTTTGAATTCTTTGGTAGGCTACCAACTACAACTAAATTAAGTAAAAGTCTTCAAATCCTCTTTTAACTTCTAACAGATAATCAATACAACCCAACAACTTGTTAACTTTTTCTTTTTCGTTTTCTTTTCCTTTTTTTTTTTTTTCAAGAATCAGACTATGACAATATTAGAAAATGAAGTAAGTTGAACAAGATTTGAAACAAATAATTACAGAGGAACAAAAAGATAAACCAACAGAAGAACACTACATAAAAACAACCAATAGATAGACTCAGATTTGGACAAGATTGAAAACAAAGGAGGTTGAACAAACATTGAGCAAAATCTAGTAGGAGAAGAATAAGCTTGGACAAGATTGAAAGCAAAACAAATGAACTGATATTAAATTTTGTTTTGTTTTGTTTTTTAAATCAACAGAAGGCTAAGGATTGAAGTAACCTGGATTAGAAACTATGCTCTGATACTAAATGATACAAACCCTAACAAATAATGCCATGAGACTTGATATCAATACTTTGGAATTAACTTGAGTCTCCAATAAAGAATTGAAACAAAACAAAAGAAAAAAGATTGACCCCATAGCTATAAGGAGCTAGAAACCAATTTTATAGAGGGTTGGAGATTGCAAGAACTCTTGTAATAACCAGGGAGCCCCAAGAGAGAGCCAAGGAGGAGAGATTTCTCACCAATTGTATTATGATGCCAAAAGTTCCTTCCAACAGAAGCTAAAACCCATTATATAAGGATTCTCATCTTAAGAAACCCTAATTTCGGATGTCCCCCTTGGGCCTTTAGTAAAATGAGTCTCAGAGGCCCAAAATCTATTAAAACAACTAAAACAAAAGCCTAACATGTAACCAAATATATATCAGGTCCAAAACTATCTGAATAAAATCGAAGACACTTATTACAACAAAAAATAATAAGATAGCTTAACCCAAAGTAATTGGGCCTTCATTTGGTTGGACTTGAATAATATTGATGACTTGGGTTTCCTTTTCTAAACCCAATTCTTCCAACTAGATCTCCTCCACATGTAGATGACCCATTAAGTATTGGATGACTTCTTGAAGTTTCTTAGCCCAAGCTCTTGTTATAAGATCGGTTGGCAAATGAAAATCCCCACTTTGTAACTCTTCTCCGTTAGATAGCTCATGTCTATGTGCTTCCTTATCACCACCCATAAGGGGTGCTCATTAAGTAAGGGTAAAATAGTAATTACAGGAATTACTACTAATCCCTAACCGTAGCTAACCTTTTATAAATCGGGTTAGACTATTATACGATATAAAAGATACAGACTGATATAGATGCTTTTAGAGGAATACCTATTAAGTATTCAGCAGTCACATTTGAGAGGGAATTTAGCCTATGAAAGCCCGAGATACACCTAATACACTGTAGGTATCTCATTTGATCAGTGATCCTAGCCAGAGTTTGATCAACTTTCATAATCAGGAGAAGTACGTAAGTCTTCTACCCTGAATTATCTATGAATCTGTTCATTATCTAATTCCCTTCATATAGATTCATCATCCAAGAAATTACACAATATATGATGCGATATAATCAAGAAGATTTGAACCTATGACTTAACACATAGCAAGTATGGACACTCAAAAAACAATTTGCTCTGCAATCAGGGATGGATCAATGTTTTGAATCAAGGGAGGTAAATTGTTATGATCCAAGGGAGTGGACTCTTACAAATTAAAGAATTGAATTAAGAATATAAGAAAAAATTACATATAAAAGTTGAAATTTTAAAAATCTAAAAAAAGGTCACCCTCATACCCCCTTGGATCCATCCTTATCAACAATGCATGCACAATGTTGCTCATTACTTAGTACTACATTTCAAAAATCATAGCTAATAGAATGACTTCATGTGTTCGCCAACTTTCTAGCTTTCAATAATTATGTAGGATCTCGTCATGCATGCTTATAGTTTACTTCAAAATGTACATACTTTATTTAGTACCATGCATCAAGACAATGATCAACTCTATCATGTAAAGTTTAGATACTTGGATTATGAAAGCTAGCAGATATTTTAGTTTCAAGGTCTACTCACGCAGTTTAGGTTAAAGTTATGAGCTTATAATTTGATCTTTTTTTCACATCAAAATGTACCAAGAGTATAGAGGAGAATATGTAATTTGTACAGAAAAACAAAGTGGATCATTAATGTGTTTCATTTTCTGAATAAGATGAAGACACCCTTTTATCTCATTTTATTCTTTTTAACTTTTCGTCAATTTTTTTTTAATTTTTAATGTTTCTTCAAAAGTTAACAATCATTTTTATATTTCAAAATTTGAAATTAAATGATTAATTAATAATAATTAACTATTTGAATATATTATGGTTCAGCCCATTTTCCAACTCTATGTTTCACTCATATTCATATAAAAAATATATGCAAATGAGAAAATACTTTTTTGGTCCCTTACTTATTATGAAAGTGTCATTTTAGTCCTTTGCTTAGTGAAATATCCAAAATAGTCTCACATTAATTAAGAAATGTTATACTTAATCTTCTATTGTTTCAAAAAACTAAATTTAGAATTTAGGATTTAGTAGAAGAACTAAATTTGGTTATTCTTTAAAAAGTAAAGGATTAAGTATGTCATTTTTTAATGAGTGAGAGACTATTTTGGGCATTTTGATGAGTGGGGGACCAAAATGGCAATTCTGTAATAAGTAAGTGACTAAAAGTGTATTTTCTCATATGTAAACATATACATTACTTTTACTTGCTGCCCAAGTTTAAAAGAAAAATAAATGCCCAAAACTGAAATCAATTAATTTTTAGCGTACAATGAATGAACTATAAATAGCTAAGCAAAAAGATGCCTTTTAGTATGTTGTCCATATTTCCCAAAATGGAAATCCAGGCTAACAAAAGCTATATAGTAATGAAGAGACTTTGGTTACTAACTATAAAAACTAATAGCTATATATGTGGTCTTTAATCCTCCATGATATCATGAATTGTCCTTGCTTCTCTCAACTCTTAAGAGTGAGCTGAAACTCAGTTCCAGAATGGGATATGTGGATCAACCATTTGGTATGCATGTTACTCAACTCTTGCATACTTCAATATATATCTGTGTGTGTTATCTTTTTTGTAGATGACTGCATGAATTATTCAACTCTTACGTTGTGTCAAAATGTTTTAGCCTATTTAACTCAATTAAGAAAATTGTCAAAAAATTATTTAATTATCAAGCGAAATATTTAATTTTAATATATGATATATCAAATATTAAATATATAAAGATATCACAAGGATAAAAGCTACTTGAGAATAATGTTAAACCTCTCACAAAAGAAAATTTACAAACTTTATTAAATGGGTTAGTCTATTAACCCATCGAACTGAACTAGTTGACCATGAGTTCAGTGATCAGTTAGTTTAACTCAATTATGTTAAATAAGTTAAAACTTATAATCCAAGTCACTATTTTAGTATGTTAAATGGGTTAGTTTATTAACCCATCGAACTGACCTATTTGACCATGAGTTAAGTGATCAGTTAGTTTAACTCACTTACGTTAAATAGGTTGAAAATTATAATCCAACTCACTATTTTAGTATGTTAAATGGGTTAGTTTATTAACCCATCAAATTGACCTATTTGACCATGAGTTAAGTGATTAGTTAGGTTAACTCACTTATGTTAAATAAGTTGAAAATTATAATCCAACTCACTATTTTAGTATGTTAAATGGGTTTGACTTGATGAATCTAATATGTTTTGACAATTAGTATACATATTTTTTAAAATGTACATATTCAATGCTTGAAGAAGACTGATTAATTGTTGTGTAGAAAATGGAGATAAAGTCAGTTGGGCGCATTGTAAAAGGAGGAGAACTAAAATCAAACAAAGAGGTTTTCTTTTTCTTTTTCTTTTTTCTTTTTATCCATAAAAAATGCTGAGCTGAATGGAAAATAGTAAAAGGATATTTTGCTTTAGAACTGGAAATGAAAAGATATGCATGGTCCATCTTTCTATGCTAAAAATTATTGAAGCCAAATTAAGGAATTTGAATCATTTACAGTTACTATAAGTGTACAAAGTGATCACATGCGGTCATAAAACATCTTAAAAATCAACTAATGCACCTATAGTTACTTTAGTGACCTGCATCGCCAAATATTATTATTATTATTATTATTATCATCATCATCATCATCATCATTATATAGTTAATTATATTAGAAAAATAAGCTCTTTGTAATGCAAATCTAGTATATATTATAGTAAAGTTAGTTAGAATAAGGCAACCAACACCCAAGAGGTAGTTGAATTGAGTGTTTACAATGATTTCATTTCTTTTCAAAATTGCTTTCCAAAAGACTTGTTATAAAATGTACTTGGAAGTGTATGAAACAAAACTACAATTATATCAATTAAGGGAGATTTAATGTAGATACTTAGAGTATGAAGATAATAAATTTGTTTTCCAATAACAGAGCGTTCAACAATATGTTGTTTACTCATGTGGGTTACAACAATCATACAATCACTTTAACAATTGAATTACTTGAAGTAAATATAAAAGAATATGTCCAGTAAGAGATTATAATACTTAAAGTGAAATATCAACAACAAAAGTAAAACATAAATACGAAAATTCAAAATATAATGAGTGTAAGGGTAGAGAAAGCAAACTCCAAGATTTATCTTGGTTCAACTTCAATCCAAGCCTACGTCCAGTCCCCAAGTAAATACTTGAGATTTTCCACTAACTTGTAATTCCTTACAACTCTTCAAGAATACTCTCCCTAAAACCAAACTCTTTTAATGGAAAACCTTTCCTTAAATTTAATCTCTCTTTAAGGAATATCTTTTCTTGAAATAACAAATCTTTTTATTAAGAAAGTACTCACAACAATAAAAACTCTCAAAAGAGCAAATAATACAATTGAAGCTCACTAGTAAGAATAGAGACCTTTGAGAGTATGAATCACTCAAGATATTTTTCGCTTTTTTCCTTGTGATTTCTATGCAACTTGATTATTCAAAGTAAGTAGCTCCATTTGTTGACTTTATGGCTATCCTCTATTCCGTAGCTGCAACTTTAAATGATCATAGTTCCTATATTTAAACTTTATTTTAGACAAATTATATATCACCAAAAAGCTCTGTAAGTCTATTTTATGTCATGATAAGTTTTATTTCAAACTTCAATTTGGTTGTTGAGATATTGTTGAAAGAGTGACAAAAGATCAGATAATAAATTGACATACATAACTGTAAATTAAGACCCTCATACCTTATTCATTCTAAATCCATTTTATACATATGATATACAAATGGAAAGCTATATGAGTCTATTTTCGTATAAAAGAACTTCACGTCAAACTTCTTATCAGTTAATGAGATATTGTTGAAATTGTGACAAGAGGTTTGGAAAAAGTGTGATATTCATACCTAAACGTTTGACAATCATAACTTCTTAATTTTAACTCTATTTTAAGCATATGATATATGATTAGAAAGATGTTTAAGTATAGTTTCAGATGCATTAGGTTTCATTGGAAAATTCCTTATGATTTGTGAGATATGATAAAACTATTGGTCTAAGGTCCAAAAACAACTTCATTAAAATCTATATCTCTCTTATCTTTTTGGCCCAAAGTTATATTGTGAGGATCAAAATATATTGGGCCAATAAATTTAAGTCCAATTGAATTTAACAAAATTAATAATGAGTCTATTTGATATAATATGAGTACTTATATCTCACATAAGGGATGATTCAAGTATAAAGTATTACATGTTAATGACTAATCAATTAAGCACATGTTGATTCTATTTGTTACATTTTTGTTACATATTTATCATCATCAAAACTTATAACATTGAATCTTAGGGTTAACAAAGTAAACTTCTTTTAATGTGAGAGCTCTGTTTGATCGATGAGAAGCCTTCTTTGATTAAACCCTCAGCTCTTTGTGTGATGACTCTTCATTTTTTCTCATACATGCATTGAAAATTCTTTGAAGTGCATAAATTATTTAGAGTCAATGAAAAAAATAATTAATTAATTCACTACCACTTAAATAAAATTTTTTGAAGTCTGTGAATTTAGTAATTAATTGATGAATTAAATTAACCTTTTTTAAAATTGGAAGTTTTTTTAAAATATGAGAATTCTTTGAAGTGAATAAGAAAATTAATAAATTAATTAATTGTCTCCTAAATTAGGAATTCTTTGAAATTTGAACAATTTTTTGAGTTAACGAGAATAATAATGAATTAATTAATTAATTGCCTCATAAATTACCTAATAAATGACTATAAATAAAACTTGACATGATTCATAATTAAAGAGAAAATGATATATGGTTTATTCAACAATTTGAATCATCCATCGTCATATATTATTTAAAATTAAAGGCATAGTTAAATGTAATTCTATTAATTTCTAAGATTTCAAAATTCTTGAAGGAACAACAATAAAAGCTGCTTTATAGGACAAAGAAGATACTTTATCGTAGTGCTTCCTTAAATGAGTCCATTATTGTAATTGCTTTCGCACTAATCTTACAAAACCAATTTTACGTACTTTCTCCAAGTTATGCTTTTTAAATATCATAATATATTATTAAATTCAATTCTTTGCTAACATATATAAATAATGTTGATTTAAAATATATTAACATATAGTAAAACTGACTATTTTTTTTATGGGAAAATAAACTAGTTATTTAATTAAAACACATCAAGTGAGGTCAAGCTCATCAAATGCATCAGTGGAGGCTTAAAGATGAACAAGCCCTTATGCATCCCATTCTCTATATATATAGTTCCTACTTCCTGTTTGAAGACACCAGAAAAATTTGCTTGTGGGTTCTTTTCGATGTGTGATATGCTGTGTTCTTCCAAGTCAACTTTGTAATCGTAAGTAATCCCTAATTTTAAATTTAAATTTTATTATTAAATTTTATGCATTGATGGATAATAGGTTCTTGATCAGACCAGAAACGAGGCCTTTAGGAACCCTGATGTCCCTACCCTATTACTCAACTTGAAAAAGTGAGGTATATAATGCTAAGCCCGTTATCATCTTCAACCCTATTAACTGCAAATATATATGAAATACTCAAAAATTAAAATAATTAATTGTTTTTCTTTATTACACGTTACTTTTTTTTTTTTTGTTTTTCAATTATTGCAGGCCAAATTCAAGAACTAACACTGTTGCAAATGCAAACTTGAGATTGTTCATTGTTCTAACTACTTTAGTGGGGATAAGAATTTGATATGAAAAATACTAATGCGTACAATGTGGTGCAACCAGTATTATCGTAGAAGGAGTTTTTAATGCGGCATGATCTTAATCTACATAGTACTTAATTAATTATAAATCTTCTAATAGTTGATTTTATGAATGACAGAATACAAAGTCCTACTACTCATCTTCAAGTCAGAGAAAATTTCGAATTTAGATTATCTCTATTTCTTTTTATTAATTTTTCTGTCGATGTTAAAGATAATATAGAGTAAGTGAAACTTACAATTTGAATAGATCTCATTCAAGTAGATTTTACTTACTCTCAATCTCTTTTTGAAATTGACAAAAAAATTAATAGAAAGAAATAGTGATAATCCAAATCTGGTAATTTTTCTCTACTTTGTGCTATTTGTTTGTCTCTTCTAGCCAAATGGATTGACCCCAAAATCATTATATATTTTGAGATTTTGCGTCAAATTGTTAATTGATTAAATAAAATGGAACAATGTCGTTATTTTTTCTTTCTTAACTGTTCGCATACACATCATAAAGTAAAAATTATATCAACAAGAGATATATATATATATATTCTAAAATCCAAAGAGAAATCTACCTAGCCTTGTACTAAATAAGAAAAAAAAAACATTCTAATTAATTTGACTAATACTGTCACGCAAAATTTCAAAATATGTAAACAATTGAGGGCCAAGCCTATTTGGCTAGAACAGACATACAACTATAGCATCTATAAAAGTAGAAAAATATATGCTCGTGAAGACAAGTACTGCCTTGCATCCTCTCGTTCCTAAAATCAGCTGCTAAAAGATCTATAAGTATCTTAAATATTAAGATTATATATATATATACACACACTTCATTAAAAATTAATTCATTCTACAATAAGAGCACTTGTTCTATTTTCACCTTATGCATTAGTAATTCTTATACCAATTGTTATCCCCATTGGAGTAGTGATAGCAAAAAATTAGGGATAGATCTAAGAGGGGTGTGGAGGATGGCCGCTCCTCTTAGATTTTTAAAGTTTTAACTTTTATATGTAATTTTATTGTATATTTTTTATTTAGTTATTTAATTTATAAGAATTTGTAACTCTTAAAATGTAAGAATTTATTTTTCTTGATTCAAATATTTGATTAAAAAATTTTTGCCCCCTTTATAATCAAATGTTAGATCTATCTTTACAAAAAACAACCCCATGATTGCAATAGTCTTATTCTTGAATTTGGCCTACAATAATACAAAAAATTTGAAATTAACGTGTAATAAATAAAAATGATCAATTATTTTTATGTTGAAGTATTCATACATTAATTTGCAATTAAGAGGGGTTGAACATGATTATGGCCTTAGTATGCACTTCTTTTTTTCAATTTCAATTTTAGGGCAGAGACAGCAGGAGTCCTAAAAGCCTATTCTCTGGTCCTTTAGATCTCTAGTCAATGTTATCACAAAAGTTTGATATTAAGAAAATTAAATATTATTGAAGCCCAAAAGCTTTTTGACTTGAGCCTCAGAAATTAAAATGGGCTGTACAACTTTGCATATCAAGTTTTCGGAGTCAAGCCCAAATAATGAGAACCCAGAACTAATTTTACTAAAAAGCCCAAGTGTTTCCCAAAACAAAAATATAAAAAAAAAACATTTTTAGTATCTTATTTATCCTAAAATTACTATTTAAGTTCCTCGATTATTGGAATGTCAAAAAAATATTTTATTTATTAAAAAATATTATATTTGATTCTTTATTTTTATAAAAAATTATTAAATTTAATTACTTTATTAAATTTTAAATTTTAAATTTAAAGAATTAAATTTAGTATTATTTTAAAATATAAAGAGCCAAATATAATATTTTTAATAGTATAAGATTATTTTAAGTTTATATATTTTTAAAAATATCATTTTCTTTGAGCTGACCCATGACACATATATAGATAGAAGAGACAAGAAAGAGTCCACGCTTCAATAAACAACAACATCATTCTGAGAGTTGAAGTCTATCCCAGAACAACAAACAAAAAGAAGAGACGATTTTATTTGTCATTATTTTTTAGGGAAAATTTAACCTTTGTTCCCTACACTTTCACTTCTTTTTCAGTTTGGTCCCTCAATTGCTTTTCTTTTTTCAATCAACTCCTTGCGGACGTTTAAGACTTCATCCCTGCCGTCTTGCTCTGTCATCACGCCGTGAGAAAATCGCTGAGTGGGAAGATGGAAGCTTGGGCGGAAGATGATCTGTCAAGGTAGATGCCAAATAATGATGTGATGGAAACGTAAAAAACTCCATAGTTGATGTGAAGAAGAGAACAGCGGCCATCTCAGAAGCACAAGGGTTAAGAATTTCAAGGGCACAGCAACAGCTCCTTCTCTTGGTACAATATATTGTTGCTGCATCTTGTAAAATCTGCTCTTCTTGGTATCTTAGTCTAAACTTGTTGAACATAACACTATGCTATCTATTGGTGAAACTTTTCTAGTGGCTGAACTGAATACTTCATCGTGTTGGGAGAAAGAATGTGTTGAGTTGGGTGAATGAGAGAGACAATGAGGGGATCAATATTATCAGTGTGTCTGGTCATGAGATTGTCGAATACTGCACGTAAACTGTGCTATATTGGGGTTAGGTTTAGTGCCACCAAATGGAAAAAGCTTATTGTCACAGCACATGGTAAGCAAGCACCAGGTGAATAAGCAATATTTATTGTGTAGTATGAGGACCCACATGGAGGAGTATGGGAAGGCTGAACTTTTGCAAAACAATCATTTGCTGTAACACAGATATGCTGTATAGCAATGATTCGTACAACAGATTTACTGTAACACACTTGTATTGCTTTTCAAAAGAAACAGCAAGATTGGATAGCATATTGAAAGAGAGGAAAACTGTTAAAAAAAATGAGAAACAAATATAGTTACCAGAGCATGTACGCAACAAAACTTCTCATTTAAGTTACAAGCAACCATACTAATGATCTTAAAAAATACTTTGTCCTAAAATCATTCCGTAGAAACCCAAAATTCCTAAACCATATAATATTAGAGAGAATTTGATAGCTGAAATATACAAAAGATAAATTCAAGATGAAAGAGGAAGTTATCACCGAATGCATCTATAAAGAACTAGCAAGAACAACTGCAATGTTGAACACAAGAGGGAAAAGGAAGAAAAGTACTAGACAAAACTTGCAGTTCCCCCAATTAACTTCTGCTTTAAAAAGTAGTTGAGTGGTAGAAATGTTATATCCAGTTCTTGGAAGCTTCAAGTTATATGTTGACTGAATTGTTGTAATTTGTTTGATTGTATGATCCTTCATGGTAGGAAGAAGAGGACGTGAAAAGGCCCAACCCTGTCCTCCGCAGTGAGGAAAGCTGAAATCAATTCTGATCCAGCTTAAACCTCAGCTGCTTCCATAGGGACTTAACGTAGATACACTCACAAAGTCTCAATCTTTAGTAGTGATAATGACAGACAGAAACAATGTATTCCCCCACAACATTTCCAGATTTAGAATCCAACTAAACATTCTTGGCCAAAGTATATGTTAACCTTTCTAGCTATGGTTCATTTCCAGACTATGATTGTGGACTGTTATTGTAAACTTTCTTGGTGGCTATGGTCCATTCTCTAAGTTCAATATTCCATTATTGCAAACTTTTATTATTATATACACATTTCCTACTTACTTGCATTATTCAATAGTAACTATTGATGAAGTAATTGCCTAAATCTCTCCTATAAATATGGGTCCCTAAGTCTAGTTTTTAATCACTTGAAACTCACACCATTTTAGAGAGTACAAAGGCTTCCAAGCATCCATTTCATATTAATAGCAATGGCTAGATGTGTGAATTTTTCTGCATTATCTCTTTGTTTTGAGTAAGCTTATAAGTTTCTTTTACATTTAAGAACTTACACTTGGTATCGAAGCCATTAAACCTCTACCTTGGAAAATTCAGAAAAATTTTCATATTTGAGTCGATCATATTTATACGTTTTTTTTTTAGTGATTTTGAGCTCAAAAACTTGATCCTCATAAAAAATTAATCGGTTTAAGAAAAGTCAATGTTTTAACCAGTGAGCTAAGACATGTCCTTGTGCATTAATTTACTTTCAAATATATTTAATGAATTATTATTACTCAGTGTTGCTCAAATTAAAAAAAAAAATCTATTTTTGGGCAACTTAATTCTTATTGGTCAATATTTGGAGATATTTTGTCCAAGAAATTGTGAAATTGAATTTTATGCCATTTAATTAAATGGTTAATTTCTTGAAAATTAATTTTAAGCAATATTCTATGGCATCTTTGGATAAATTTTAAATGAAGGGATATTTAATTAATTAATTTGTCACTTTTGGTCGACTAATTAAATAATTGATTAAAAATTCCATTATGAAAATTGCTTTAGCCACAACACCTTTAATTATTCTAAAAGTATACATTAAGTTATAAAATTACATAAAGGAAAATGGCATCAAGTTGTAATTAATCATCATCCCACAAGAATGTTACCACATATATGATTAATTAGGATGAGATAGTGAATTTTTTCTTTTCTTAATTTAGCCACAGGGATTAAGGAAATGGAGTATTATATGCTAATTTCATCATAATTTATGCACGATCCTAATTAAATAAAAATTAGCCCACAGACAGTTTTATTTGCTACTAGGCTCATGTTTAATTTACATGCTTACTTTGGTAGAACATGTTATATGGGATTTTCAAAGTTGCCTTAATTATTAATATATGGATGTAATGTTTATACGACTTTTCAACTATTTAACATTTCTAATTTTCAAGTTCCTAAATTTAATGGGGATAATTACAAGATTTGGAAGGAGAAAATTCTTCTTTAATTAGGGTGGATGGATGTTGATTATGTTATTAGAAAGGATGAACCTCCTACACCTATGGATACATGGATCAATAAGAGAGCATAAAAACATCCGCGACTTACTAAAAGTCATTGACGAACAATTTGAACCTTTTGAAAAGGTTTTAGTAAGTAACCTAATGTCAAAATTATCCACTATAAAGCTCACTAGTTTAAAGGGTGTGTGAGAGCACATCATGCAACTGAGAGATATTGTGGCTTAGTTAAGAACACTTAAGGTTGAAATTTTTTATTCTTTCCTAGTGTACTTCATTATGAATTCCCTACTGCCTCAATATGGTCCTTTCAAGATCTCCTATAACACACATAAACAAAAATGGTCAATAAATGAAGTACTGATCATGTATGTTCAAGAAGAAGGAAGGCTCTTAGGGGAAACAAGAGAAAGTGCATATATGGCAACCCAAAGGAAAGACAAGAAACAAGCCAAGGGAAAATGGAAGGGTAAAGTATCCATCCAAGGTGATATTAAGAAGGAGTCCAAGTGTTTTTTCTACAAGAAGAAAGGACTAATGAAGAAGATTGCAACAAATTCAAGGTCTGGCTTGAAAAGAAAGGTAACTCAATCTCATTCTTTTGTTATGAATCTAATATGGTAGATGTTAGTAATAACACATGGTGGATTGATTCTGATTCTACAATCTATATTTCAAATACCTTACAGGGCTTTCTAAACCAAAGGAAGACGATGAGAAGTGAGCAATACATATACTCAGGAAACAAGATGGGCTCACTGGTTAAGGCTATAGGAACTTGCAAGTTAGTTTTAAATTCTAGTTTTGATTTGATTTTGGATAAGACCTTTTATATACCAAGTTTATCTAGAAACTTGATTTCTATTTCGAAACTTGTACCATTAGGATATTCTTTTAAATTTTAAAGTAATATGCTGAAGTTATTTTATAAATCTAATCCTGTTAGAAATGGTACAATTTGTGATGGTCTTCTCTAAATTCAATTACAAGACAATTCATTACATGAAACCATACATGCTTCTAGTAGAATAGGTATAAAGAGATGTGTTACTAATGAAAAGTTTTTTATATTGTGGCATCATATACTTAGTCATATCTCAATAGAGAGGATAAAAAGGTTAGTAAAGGAAGAAGTATTGAATACTTTTGACTTCGCAGACTTTGATACTTGTATAGACTATATCAAAGGCAAGTAGACTAATAAGATCAAGAAACATGCTAAAAGCAGTTATACCTTGTTGGAAATCATACATATCGATATATGTAGTCCAGATATGGACTGATATAGTTATAAATACTTTATCACCTTTGTTGATGATTACTCACGATACATGTATCTCTATTTGCTAAATAACAAAAATAAGGCATTAGATGTCTTCAAGGTTTTTAAAGCAGAAGTAGAGAAATAATGTGATAAACAAATTAAGATAGTAAGATCAGATAGAGGAGTTAAGTACTATGGTAGATACACTAAAGATGGACAAACACCTGGTCTATTTATGAAGTTTTTTCAAGAACATGGCACTGTTGGCCAATACACTATGCCTAGTTCCCCAAACTAGAATGGTGTAGTTAAAAGAAGAAATAAAACATTGTTGGACATGGTGTGGAGCATGCTTAGTAGCTTCAAGCTTCTTATGTTCTTATGGACTGAAGGCCTTAAGATAACTGTGTATATACTTAATTGAGTTCTTATCGACGCTGTTGAAAAGATGCCATTTGAATGAATAGAAGGTTGGAAACCAAGTTTGAGGCATATACGCATATGGGGATGCCTGCTTGAGGTGCGTACTTATAATCCATAAGAGACGAAGTTAGACCCAAGGATTACTAGTCGCTATTTTATTAGGTATGCTGAAAGGTTTAAGGGATACAAGTTTTATTATCCATCACTTAGCACTAGGATTGTGAAGTCAAGAATTGCTAAATTTCTTGAGAATGGCTTAATTAATGGGAGTGATCAAACTCAGAACTTAGATTCTGATAATGATTAATTGAGAATTCAGGCTCCCACATCAAGTAATAGATTGGTCATAATTCAAATTGATCTAGTTTTGCAATAGCCACAAGAATCTGTTATGCAACTAATTGAAAAACATGTTTCCCAAGAGAATGTTTAATCAACATTAAGAAGATCAACTAGGATTAAGAGGTCAACAATTCCTAGTGATTATGTTGTGTACCAACAAGAGTTTAACTATAACATAGGAGTCAAAGATGATCCTAAAAACTTTTCACAAGTAATCAACTATAAAGAATTTGATTTGTGGCTCAATGCTATAAAGGATGAGATGGATTTTTTGGTGTCTAATTGAGTCTAAGATCTCATTGAGTTGCTTAATGGCTTAAAGGCCATTGATTATAAATAGGTCTTTAAGACATAAAAAGACTCATTGGGCGACATTGAGAGATATAAAGCACAACTTATAGCAAAAGGATTTACTCAAAAGGAAGGAATCAATTACAAGGAAACATTTTCTCCTGTATCGAAGAAGAATTCTCTTTGTATTATATTAGTATTATTTGCTCATTTTAATTTGAAGTTACATAAGATGGATATGAAAACTACATTCTTTAATGGGGATTTAGAGGAAGAGGAATATATGAAACAACCTGAAGATTTCTCCTCTAATGTAGGTGAACATTTAGTTTGCAAGCTTAAGAAATCCATATATGGATTGAAACGAGCCTCCTGCCAATGGTAACTTAAATTTCATGAAATTATCTCTTCATTTAGATTTGTGGAGAATGCCATGGATCAATGTGTATACCAAAAGATCAGTGGAGGAAAAATATGTTTCCTTATGTTATATGTGGATGGCATATTACTTGCAATTAATGATAAATGGTTTCTATATGAGGTGAAACAATTTCTCTTTAAAAACTTTGATATGAAGGATAAGGTGAAACATCTTATGTCATTGGCATTAAGATCCATGGAGATAGAACTCAGTGTATTTTGGGTTTGTCATAAGAAATCTATGTTAACAAAGTCTTGGAAAGATTTTGTATGAAAGATTGTTAAGCAAGTGTAGCACCTATTATAAAGGGCGATGATTATAACTTGAACTAATGCTTGATGAACAATTTGGAGAGCGAACAAATGCATAACATTCCATATGCTTCAGGTGTTGAAAGCCTTATGTATGCACAAGTTTGTATGAAACCTAACATTGCATTTGCTATTGGGATGTTAGGTAGATATTAGAACAATCCAGGGATGGATAATTGAAGAGCTGCAAAGAAGGTTATGAGATATCTCAAAGGTACCAAAGATTACATGCTAATGTACAAGCAAACTGAGACCCTTGTGATAGTTAGCTACTCTGATTCAAAATTTTCCAGTAGCAGTAACTTTTGAAAATCACCATCCAAATATATCTTTATGCTTGCCATTAGAGTTGTGCCTTGGAGGAGTGCAAAGCAATCTTTGATTGTTACTTCTACTATGGAAGTTGAGTTTATGTCTTGTTTTAAGGCGACATCACATGGTGTATGGCTTAAGAGGTCTTGAATTTTGGATTTTATCTTAAGGCTATTGAGAATATATTGTGACAACTTTGTTGCAGTTTTTTTGGCTAAGAATAATAGAAGTGCAAGTCGAAGCAAACAAATTGACATTAAGTTCTTAGCCATTCGGAAATGTGTCAAGGAAAATAAACTTTCTATCGAAGACATAATAACTGAGTTGATTATTGTTGATTCCTTAACAAAAGGCATGCCATCTATGAAGTTTAAGGATCATGTAACAAGAATGAGACTTATTTCCACATTAAGTATTTGATGTATATTATCATTATTTGTAATAAAACTCTTATTCATTTTAATATGAGTTGTTTTTCTCAATTTGTGTACACATTTGTATTTAGAGAATAAACAATAGTAAAAGGACCCAGAATAAGCATAGAGCTTATTCATTAAGTTATGGTAGGATGAGAAAGTGATACGAACAGTGATACATAGAAAGTAATACTCACTTATAGAGGACTTACTGCAGTGATTAATGCATTTAACTTCTCTCTTTTAGAATGTGTATGGAAGAGGATATGAAGCTCACACACAATCTTAGAAAGTGATAACAAATGCTTAGAAGCATCCATTTCATATTAATGACAACGGGTGGAGGTATGAATTTTTTTGCACTATCTCTTTGTTTTGAGGATGCTAACAAGTTTTTTTTATGTATAAGAACTTACAGTATATCCTTTAGCAAGTTGAAACACAACACTTCCTCTAACAATAGGCATCTCTCTAACTTTTTCCATTATAGGGTTTTCTCATGGACACTTAGGGTGCTTCCTCTGTAAATCCCCACCGTGAAGGCATAGTTCATGACCATGAGCAATCCAATGTCATGTTGAGAGGCCAATGCATAAAGGCATAGAGCTCTTCCGACGTGCTTTGAGCTTGTCTCAGGGCCTTCGGTTAAAGGGTCTTCTGTCATGAAAGTGGTTCCAAATGAACTTTTGCCCTTTTGTGGGTAGATTATTCTTACAGCACTTGGGTTTTTCCCATCTACCATCATAGATCATCTTCCACCCAAGCCTTTGTCTACCCACTCAGCAGTTTTCTCATGGCATGATGACAGAGCAAGATGACAGGGATGAAGTTTTAAACTATGGAAAAAAAAAACTCAAGGGATCAAATTGAAAACTTAAGGGATGAAGTTTTCCTTTTTTTAAATACGTATTATTTACTTTGTGTCTGTATATGACAGGAAAGGATCTGTTAATAGCTCCTAAAATTCCAAAGTCACCGCACTTTTGACTTTCTAACAAAAATGATAAAGCCTGACATGACAATGTGATTATAAATGAGAATTCAAATCTTTTATAATATTTTATATATTGCCAAGTTTCTTTCCAAGAAAGTGCATAAAGAATTACAAAGCTATGAAATTCCAACCAAGTACTCTGCACAATTATTAAAAAAAAAACGATTTTTATTATCTACTTGGTTCATTTTGAAATAATAATAATTTAATGGGGAAAAAATTAATTCTACTTTCTAATTGTAACATTTTTTAACCACGTTTGAATTGCAAATCACTCGGACTCGTGTATAATTTTGTCAAGGGTCCACTTTCTGCACAGCTTATAATATGGTTGTATGGATACAACTTATGAAAGGCCAATAAGAACCTTCCATGCAAGTACCACTTGGCGTAGGATGCTGACAATACAAGAAGTTTGAAAAATTATACAAATACATGTGAATTAAAATTAATTACATTGTGCCCCACATCAATTTTTCTCTCATTGACTAGACTTTCTTAGACGTTTTTTTTTTCTTTATTGTCATATTCAAATCTGACCCACAATTATCAAAACCTATTCCTTCAATAGTGACTCCATTTGATGCATTTTCAAAATTATGTAAGAATTAAAGTTTGCAAATTAAATGTTCAATATCAAGTTAGATAATTTTTAATTAAAATTTCAATTAGAATTACATGACTATTGACCGATCATGATGAGTAATCAAATGTTCATAATAAGAAGTCATCTATCATGATGAGCAATCAAAAGTTATGATGAACTGTTAATCCTTTACGATGAGTAGTCAACAATTCACAAAGAACAACCTACCGGCGAAAACAAATTGATCATTAGGTCAAATTCAAATGGGTCAGATTATAATGTTGCCAATTTGTGGGGGTTTCAATATGAATATTCAATATTTGAGGGAACTATTTGTAAATATTGAGATTTATTGGCTACCTTGAAAATATGTTTTTTTATGGTTCATTTGCAATTTATTGTGGGCCAAAATATAATTTCAACAAATTAATTACCATTTTTTTACTTTTCCCATACTTACTAGCCAGCTACCTAGTTATTCCATGTGGCATCCACTTGGCTATCTCCCATTGGTCCTTGTTGGGTTGTTTCCATACAACCAAGGTAAATTATTGGGTTCCTCTTTCGTTTTTAGGGCATGTTTGGTTGGTGGAAAGAATGGGATAAGGAATGGACTTTGAGGGAATAAAATCTTAAACTCATGTGTTATGTTTGGTATGATAATGAAAAATGAAGTGAGAATGGGAATAAGAATAAATCAAATTACTAAAATATCCTTATTTAAAAATTAAAATATTAATTAATTAAGTAACCTTATATCCTTATAAAAAATTAAGTATTGTTTCAAACAAATTATTAAAAATTAATGTTATAAAAATAATTATTTATATTATTATTTAAAATTATTTATATTACAAAAATTAAGGAACAATTTTGTCAAAAACCATCCATTCCCTTGGAAAAGCCTTACAATCACACCACCCAACTAGGTAATCCACATTCCCACATTTGTGGGAAAGATGATTGCCTAGGGAATCCATTCCCTTAGCAAAAATCATACCGAACATGAACTCATTCCCATTCTCATTCACATTCTTTCTTCTTCTCCCTTAACTACCTCAACCTTGCTTATGTGGACAAATAAGGACCTGTCAAGTAATTGCTATACAAGCTTAGAAATTGGAATGATAAAATTAAAAACACACCCCTAAAGTTTAATATTTCCTTTTATATTTGTAACATAACCCTTGTTAATTATGTGATATATATTAATCTCCAATATTAATAAAATTTACAATTTGTCCATATACTTTATTTATTTGAGTTTGGAACCTGATTTTCCTTCATAACTTTGTTTTGGTTCCTTCATCTCCTGACCCCTCTCTAAAGCTATGAGCTTGTGATTGATATCTACATGGCAACTCCTAAGTTGGAGCAGGGATGGATGGACAAAAAATAAGAACATGAAAATGGCCGGAAGTAAACCAATGGCATAAGAAAAATAAGCAACGGTAGAAATATTGAGAATGGAAGAAGAAGATGATAAAAGTAAAAGGCAGGTTTATTATGCATTTTTCATCACTTTATTTTGTTTTTAATTTTTTTAACTCTTGTCCCTTATTTTTATAAAATATCTATTATTTACTTTGTGTCCATATATCAAAAGAGAGGGGTTGTTAATTGTTCCCAAAGTTCCAAAGTCATCACTTTTGACTTTTTAACAAAATGATAAAGCCTCACAAGAATATGGGACCATAAATGAGAATTCGAACTTGTATTATTATCTAATAGTTTATATTAAAGTAATTATAAGTTTTAACTATTTGTATTTAGAATATAAAAATCATAATCTATAACTTTTGGATACAAAAATGAATAATTTTGAAAACTTAATATTAGAGTTACAAATAATTTAAAATTTTAACTCAATTGTCAAAATTTTTTATTAGAAACAAAAATTATAGGTACCCCACCACAAAATCTCTATCTTAGTGGATTATTGAAGACGTTGGTATTGCATTGGAAGCAAACAATGAGTCCAAAGTGTAGGTCCCCGACGCAAAGAATCTCTGTTAAAACGTCCCACCACAAGGTGGAGAAACTAGCGGTCCAAAGTCCAGTTTTGATGATTACTTTATTCCAGCTTGCCAAGTTTCTTTCCTAGAAACTGCATAAAGAATTACTAAGCTATTAAAATTCCAACTAACGCATCTGCACAATTATTAAAAAAAATGAATTTCATGTATTTGACCCAGTCTAGCTCTCACATCATGAAATTATAATATACTTTGATGGCAAATAAATTGATTCCTTAATTGAAACACGTTGCAGTCAAAATGGGTCCCTCCATTATAGGATATTGTTATTGGATATTTTTAAAGTAATTTTATGAATAATTATATAAAAATTTAATAATTTAAATATTTTATTAATAATTGCAGGTAATCATAATTGATGTCTATAAATTAGGATTATTAGATTTTTATTCAAAGATTGGGATTAATCTACAGTTACGAGACCATTGTGGCATATTTAGATTCCATTTCAATTGACAATTAGTCAACTTTAAATCTTTTGAAAAATAAATTATTTTATTTAAATTAAAACTATGATTTTTCATAACATTATTTTTAAATTAATAATTTTGCAATTATTACGAATTAAATTTCATAACTATGTTGCAATAATTTTAGTGGATTAATATTAATTGTATTATTAGAACAATTTTTGTGTAATAATTAATTAGACAATCAATATTAATATAAACTAAGAATAGATTAAGTCCTTATTAATAGTGGATAATTAGTGATGGGTCAAATTATCCACTGATTTATTAGGTAGAGACCTCAACATACAACCCAAACATAGCTGTAATTATCCTATCAAATTACTAAAAGAGAGGGTATTGAACATAATTTAATGAGTATTATTATGGGCTTATTTTAAAGTTATTAAACTTATTTATTTTAATAAATAAACAAAATAGGGTGGCTGAATAGTTTATAAATTAGACCATTAATTACTTCAGGGAAGCCCTAATTATAGTTATCATAAATCCTTTCAAACTCTTTCTCTCTCAAGATAGACTAGGGTTTTGTGGGTTGCTGCACTTTTCCTTGTCATCTACATTGAAGATTTTCGCCATGTTAGCTGAACATTCAGGTCATATCATTCTTATTTTTATATCTCTCATTCCAATTATATTTAGGTATGATAATCTAGCAGTTGGTTAATGCTCCCATAGTGAAATCCTTGCATTTTGGATCTAGTTGTGAGTTGACTAACTTTGCGAAGAACTAAAGGCCCAGGTCCTAATTAGTGATAATGTAACATTTAACTTGGCTATTTTGGGACCTTGTATGGGCAAAGGATCTTTTATAATAATTGGATCATAAGATAATAGACTATCTCTTTGGCTCTAGCTAATTTGAATTTAATGCTGTTGAATTTGTTGCTCTCAATTGTTTTTGAATTTTACGGTTCCATCACTAGATCAAACTTTTAAGTGTTGTGGGCTAGTTATTTGAGTCATATTTATGGAAAGAAAAATTGATGAGATTGATTGAACAAAATATCTCATACAACATTAGTTTTTGGATTCTCTATAGACTGTATTAAAAGTAGTTATTCTTGCTATAGCTAGGTGCAACACTATTATGTTAACTACTTACATGAAAGTTTGTAACTCTAAGTTGCTTTTTATGTTTCTACTATACTATAGCATGGTATGCCATATCCTTGAAAATTTTCTAGCTACTAGCATGATTTATTTACAAAACATATTTTTTTATGACTGATGTTTCATATTTATTGCCCTTTTATAAAAGGTTAGTCATAATTTGACACCATGTTTAAAAATTTTGGAATTCACATTTGAGTCTTTCAAATTGGTGTATGAGTGGGTCTTCAATACTTAGTAAGGGGTTACAAGAGAAATATGAAAAAGAGTTTCCAAGCTTAATATGATCATAGTGATTTAATAAGGTAAAAGGAATTGATTGTTCTTAAACCTTTCATTAGTATCCATTAAAGAACACTCTCAAAATGATTATGAAGTTTATTAGACATTTGATGAGAGATTAGCAAACCTCAATGGATGGTTTTATCATGGATTGAGCACTTGATGTGCAAATTGAATGATCAATCTTGAATTGAAACAACTTTTGGGAAATATAATCTCAAGTTTGACAAGGTTATATGCAGCCACAATTTTGTTTTTGTAATGTATGTTTACTATTAGCTTAAAGTGACATTAACGTTTTTATGATTTAACCTCTTAGCGTTAACCTGACATGATAAATCAAAGTGAGACCTCTTATGTTCTTGGAATTCAATTTTGTTATGATAAATCTCAAATCGTTTAGTTTGTCTCAAGGAACTCCTATTGATTAAGTGCTTATAGAATTTGGAATGCACTCTTGTTCCTTTTGTGGTGCACCTATTTAGATAGGTGACAGAGAGGTCATTTAAACCTTTTAAGTCCATAATATAACAAAGAGAGGACTAAGTTGGAAAGATATTTCCATTTAATTCATTGTTAACAGCTTGGTGTAGGCTCACATTGACACTTGTATTGATATAACCAGTGATATAATGTATTTTGAATATGCTTAAGTGATCCTGATTTGGATTATTAGATAGCTGCTTAGATAGTTGTAATTTTACCTACAAGGTTTTGGAATCATATATTGTGTTAATATGAATTCAATTCACTTGTAATTATTGACAGTCTGGATTTAGATTATGCAATTTGATTGATTATTTGGAATCTATTTTGTATGTACATCATATGATGTTTTGGGAGGAGCTATTTTGTGGTAAAGCATCAAATAGACACTTATAGTTAACTTAACTTGTGTATACATCTTCATGACATATTGGAGGAGTTGTTCTGTTAAGAATTGTCAATGAACACTTATAGCTAACTCAACTTTTACATGCATTTTTATGATATTTGGAGGAGTTGTTCTATTGAAAAGTGTCATGGGGATACTTACAACTACTTCATATATATGAGTGGAGAGTATGTTGCTTGTTTAGCTATGACAATTTTTTAGGGAATGTGGTCAAGGAAATGAAATTATGTTGTGCATGTATTTTAAGTTTTGACTATTTTTGTTGTAACAATGACTCTATTATAGCCTTTCCTAAAATTTATAGGAACTTCAGTTACATTGAACTTTTGATACATAATTCCTATTTTTTGGAGAGAAGATTTGTTAATTTTATAGTCATATTGAACATTTTGGGCAATCCATTCACCAAGACTAACCTATTACAGTTTTTTAGAAACACCTAAATCTTAGGTATTTCAAAAATTTTGATGTCTCCGTTCAGTGGGAGTGTGAGTTGTGTTCTTATGGAACATTTTGGTATAATTTAACATTTATAACATTCGTTTCTTTATCATATTCAATGTTCTTGGTTATGCGAAAAATTGGATATAATTTAGAATTGAAATTTTGTTGGCATTTATAACATTGATTTCCTTATTGAATTCAATGTTCTTTATTCATAATTTCATTTCAGGATTTTCCTTATCCCATACTCATTGGTTCATATTTATGGTGGACATATGCTTATAGATCCATTGACCAAAGGCCCATAGGAGTATTTCAAAATCTTGTAACTCATATGGGTCTTGTTGAATCCTTGGTGAAGCCTTGGTCTAGTGGGAGTCTTAGTTGAGTCCTCAAGGGACTTTTATAGTGTAATATGACACCAAGATATCATTTCATATTCCATTTTGTTCGAATATTGAAACTAAGTCTATGATAATATTAATATCACTTGTTTCCTAATTAGATCCAGTGATCTTATGTAGTTTCATTTATGAATTGTGTACGGTTTATCAAATATTCATTTATAAGTTCTAGCAAATATTGATTGTGTAGCTTTGTTGATTGATTGTCCTAATAATTATTCATTAATGTTATCCAAGTGTGAGATTTTTAGAATAATTTTAGTGGATTAGCATTGATCATATTATTAGAACAATTTTGCTTGATGATTAATTTGGCAATCAATATTAATCTAAATTAATAATAGATTGGGTCCTTGTTAATAATGGATAATGAGTGATGGGTCGGATTATCCACTGGCCCATTGGATAGAGACCTTAACCTACAATCCAAGTTTAGTTGATAATTATCCCATCAAATTACTAAAAGAGAGAGAGTATTGGACTCAATTTAATGAGTATTATTATGGGCTTATTTATTTCAAAGCTACTAAACTTATTTATTTTAAAAAATAAATAAATAGAGTGACTGAATGGTTTATAAATAAGACCATCAATTACTTCAAGGAAGCCTTAATTATAGTTATTCTAAATCTTTTTAAACTCTTTCTCTCTTAAGATAAGATAGAGTTTTGTTGGTTGTCGCACTATTCCCTATCTTCTATATTGAAAATTTTTGCCATGTCTATTGTAAATTTAGGTCAAATCATTCTTATGTTTTTATCTTCCATTTCGATCATATTTAGGTATGATAGTCTAGCAAACTATATATTTAATTTGGTATTAGTAATTAATCACTAGTTTTTTCATAACATTATTTAGTCCCTCACATATCAATTAATTATTAATTTAGTCTTTTACTAATTTGAAGTTTCAAGTTAATGCTTCATTTATGAGTCTAGTGTCAATTTATCTCCCCACTAATATGAATATTACTATATTTAGTTCGAATTTAGTTGAGAAAATAAAACTAAATATATTAACTATTATATTAGTGAGAGGCTAAAATGTGATTAAAATCATAAGTAAAAGACCAGTTTGAGACTGGAGTTATCTATATTCTATTCTCAGTTCATACTAAAAGAGAGAGCTTATGACAATAATTGCTAGAATGTGACTAATTGAAGTACCGATGGAAGTTACTAAAGTGAGCTTTATAATGACTATTACTCTGTTCACAAAATTCTGATGCATGAAGATAACAAGCAAATGTCTTCTTTCAATTAACCCTAGAAAAACTGCATATTGCAATGGATCTTAATTAACCTCCCAAGTGACTTTGCATTCATCGCGTAGGAACCACCAAAAGTGCAGGTTGCGATGTGTCTCGTCAACTATCAACTAGGAGTAGTACTATTCACAAATTATCCATAAAAAATTTAAAATATTTATTGTAAAAAAAAGCTATATTTTAAATATTTTAATATATATATATATATATATCTTATTTTAATCAAAGGACTCTCTATTTTGGACCTTCTTTTTAATTTTATTTTATTTCAAATTTGCTTTCATTTTAAGAAATTACTTAAGTATTTTCTTTTTTCCAACACTTAAAATATTTAAACTTTGTATAAATTAAGAGTTAAAATTTTTAGAAAACAAATTTGTGTACCAAGTACCCATAAGTTTACTTTGTGGAATAGTAAGTATAGAATTGAATCTCCAAATGAAAACTATTATATTTCATAGGGCATATTTATTTTAATATATAAATAAAAACATATTTGAGTAGTTTTTGAAAATTAAGCGCCAAACTAGAGGAAAATGAAATTAAGGGACAAAAATATAATTTGACCTAATTTTAATGGACCAACTATATAAAGTTAAAAATGAAAGTGAAACCTAAAGTAAAATTAAGGGACTAAATTGAAACCAAATGAAGTTAAGGGATTAAAGTGAAAAATAAGATAGGCAACTAAATTAAAATTCAATAAACTTAAGGGATGAAAGTGATACTTGAAGTAAAATTAATAGAACAAAAGCACATTTTGCCCAAAAAAAATTGATCCTCTGTAAAATAATATTCATAAATTTAAAGATCTTTCATAACAAATATATCAAACTAGTTGTATATTATTATAATTACTTCAATAATACTTGTGTTACAGAAGTATAAAACAAATAAGTCAAAGTGTCTTGCGTGTCATAAATATCTTCATTTGTTTCACTATTTTGATGATTAGTTCACTCCAGCTCATCAAATCACCAGCTCAAAAATTGCAAGAAGAATTAAAAAAAAAGAGTAAGTATTAAATTCCAACCTAGCAAGTAATCTAAACTAATTATTATTAAAAAAAGAGTTTTAATTATTTGTCAATCAAAGAACTAAATTACAAGTTTCACGTATTTGACCTACTTTAGTCCATCTTTTCAAATAATAATATTTTAAAGGCAAATATGGCTATGCCTTGCTATATATGAAAATAAGAATTATTATTTTCACATGAAAGTGATGTAAATAAGTATAATACATAGAATTAGCGTTATCTATTCACTTAGATAAAGTACACACAACTCACTTCTTTACTTAGTGGGTACAATGCAACTTCTATAACCCTATAAAAAATAAATATAACCTTAATGTCCCTTGCTATAAACATACCAGCTATAATAAATTCCTGATGACTAATCCCCACAATAAATTGATTAACAAATAATTTTTCGTCACCAAATACTTCTGTCCCATATCACTTCCTTTCTCTAAATTCAAATATTCTCTTAAATGATTATAATTTTCATGGCCAGCATATACACGAATATACACTTTGAAAAATGCTCAAGAGACTCAAATGGTCCATAAGTTAAAGTATACATTCTCTTGTCAATAACTGACACCAATAATTTGCACTAAAACATTATGAGGTATTTATTAATAATGCCCTTATGTCCATATGTTCAAATAAATTCCTCCAATTGAGCATTTGATTGCTTTAAAGCCCAACAATGTCAACATACATATACTCCAAGTTTATAACTTCAAAATTTATTAGTTTTTCCATTTTCATTTCTTATTAATAGAATCATTTCTAACATAATACATTGAAGTTTCTTAACGTATAAACAACATTAAACATGCTTACCAATCATTAACATCTATATATAAAGACTCAGAAGATCTTAACATGCCTAAAATAAGTCAATTAATCCATTATACCAACATTCTACCAAGCTTTTAAGTTGCCAACCTCATCCAATGGCTAAAGAATTATACCAATCATAACCAAGTAAGTATTCAATAATAATAATCACTTCCATTGAACTTTCATTCACTACAAAATATTGTAGACATAGTGCCAGAGTCTTTATGATGGTAAAAGTTGACCATTGTAAAGAAAAGTACTAACGATGGAAAGAGAAGTTGTCGTTAATACTCAGGCTTTACGACGGTCAAAACAAGACCGTCATCAAACAATGCACAGATGGTCATAATAATTGCTAAAAGGGAAAACAAATAATAATGGACCTCTAAAACACAAGGTTCACTGCAAAGCCTAACGACGACTAAATTAAGACCATAGTGAAGCTAGAGCTTAACAATGGTCATACATTGGCTATTGTTAGGCCCACTTAGTTGGTGGGCCTAGAGTTTGAGGCCCAAAATTAGGGCTTAATAATGGCCCTATATAGACCATCGTTAAGCTTTGGCTTAATGAAAGTCCCAAATGGGCCATCGTTAAGCTAGGCCTAATGACGGTCTACCTAGGCACTTTATTGCCAAGCCTTGCCACTTTTAGTGATCAATCATTGTTGTTGCCTCCAAGCAACCCATTAAATATTACAAATGCATAACCTACCTAACCAAGTACTACTGACATTGTTGAGGAACAACAAGATGAACAAGCACAACCTGCACCACGATCACATAAGAGAGGATGGACAATTGATGTTATTGGTAAGTAGACTAATTAATGATATTCAATGCAATCTTGGTTCTTGTATGTTCATGCATTAACTTAAAATTGTAAATGAGAATGTTCAAGTTAATAGTAAGCACCTAATAGTGCATGACGTTTAGACTCTTCTAAGGGGTGAAAGGGTATTGTACTATTCAACCTTAACAACTAGCCTATTGGAGAATAAGATGGATTGTTGGTTATCCTTCTTGGGATCAATGTTAAAGACTTTCCATTAGTTATCAAAAATTGAAGTTGATACCTTTGAATACAGAAATGACATATTTAGAGACCAAATATAGGCAATAATGCATTTTCCATCTAATTGCTTTATTGATTTATATATATATATATATATATGTTTATAAATATCTTGTAGGCAAAGTCTGCTGTTGAGGACATTCATAAGAAAATTATTCTTGAGCCCTTGGGATGCAAGTGGAAAGATTTTCACTCTCAATTATTTACATACATAGATGATGGAACAAAAACAAGTGATGAGTTAATTGCCTTGGCCCCAGAGGGCATTCAATGAGAGCAATGGACATCCTTTGTTAATTACCAACTTGACTTAAAACTAAGATACAATAAAACTATATATATATTGACTAGTTTGTCTTTTTATCAAATTTTTGTAATCTAATTAATATGCTTTGGTCAAATAAGTGGCCACTAATGCCAAAAATAAAGAAAATAGAAGGAAGCAAATGATTCCACACACTGGTGGATTGAAGAGTCTTGCACAAAAAAATCTAAAATAGTGAGTTCATATTAGTAAAAAGTATTACACTCAAGTGTTGTATGATTATTTGATGTGTTACATTATGAAAAACAAATTTAAGAGGAAGAGCTAGAGGTCTAGTTTCCCAGGGAGAGGTTTAGATTGCAGTGCACAAAAGGGCTGATAGATCATTCATAAATGAGGATGCTTAAGCTATTGGTATATGTTTATGAACTTTATCATGTTATATTATTGATTTTTGATTCATTCCAAATGGTTTAATGTTGACATGAGTTATTGTTCTTTTATTTTGAACCAATATGTATGAAAAGATAGCTAAGTTTGAGGCATCTAGCTTTTGTATGAAAGAAATTTCCCTACAAGACTTATTAACATTGGCTTTATGGATTCAAGAATATTTTGGGCAAGTTTATGGAATGGGAATGGGTGTTTGTCCTTATAAAGTTTTTGGACATCGCGTTAGTGGGATTCCACCACCTAAACCATCCTACCATGAGCTATAGAATAAAGTTATAGCACTTTGAGCTAAAATGACAGAAGGAAACCAAATAGTGTTAGAACAAGGCAACCAACACCTAAGAGGGGGTGAATTGGGTGTCTACAAAAATTTTGGTTCTTTTCGAAATTTCTTTACAAAATACTTTTTATGAAGATTACTAGGAAGTGTATGAAGCTAAACTACAATTATATCAACCAAGGAAAGATTATGTTGATGCTTTGAGAATGTGTATATATATATATATATATATATATCAACACTTCACATATCATTATCAAATGTAGAGCATAAATATGATAATTTAGAATACAAAAAGTATAGGGATAGAGAATGCAAACTCAGAGATTTATCCTGGTTTGGCTTAAACCCAAGCCTACGTCTAGTCTCTAAGCAACCTATTGGAATTTTTCACTATCTCAATGATCAATTACAACAATTGGGAGAACTCTCCCTGAATGACAAATCTTAGAAAGAACCTCTCCCTAATCTTAAGCACTTACTGCTTGACTCTTTCAAGGAACCTCCTCGAACATAACCAGAGGAACCACTCCCTCAACCCAAGCACTCTTTGCTTGACACCTTTAAAGAACTTCCTTAAGGTTTTCTCTTTCACATAAGAAAGAAATACAAATGAACAAACTCCTTCAAAGAAGTCGATATATAAGATGAAACACTAAGAACTCAAATGATAGAGAATAAGTTTTAGCACCATGATGGTTTTTTCTCTCTCAAGGATCATATAACAAGTTAAGATCACATTCTAACATTTGGTTCTTGTGTTTTATGAGCTCTTGAAACATGTATTTATAGCCCAAACAAGCAAGAGAACCGTTTGATGTGAAGAAGAAATTTAAACTTGTACAACTTGATTATTAGAAGTAAGTAGCTCTATTTGTTGACTTTATGACCACCCTCTATTCCATAGCCATAAATTTATATGTTCATAGCTTCTGCTTTTCAACTTAATTTTGAAAACATTATATATTACTGAAAAGCTTTGTAAGTCTATTTTCTATCTTGATAAGTTTCATTACAAAATTCAATATGATTGTTGAGATATTATTGAAAGAGTGACAAAAGGTCAAATAACAAATTGATATACAAAGCTGAAAATTGAGACATTTATAACTACTTTATTTTTAATGAATTTTAAACATGTGATATATTACTGGAAAGTTGTATGATTCTATTTTTATATGAAAAAAACCTCATTTAAAAATTCTTTTGGTTAGTGAGATATTGTTGAAAATGTGACTAGATGTCAAGAAAAACTGTAATATCTATACTTATAACTTTGACAATTATAACTTCTTAATTTCAACTCTATTTTAAGCATGTGAAATATGACTAGAAAGATGTTTAAGTCTACTTTCAGATGCAATAGTTTCAAAATTCCTTTTGATTTTTGAGATATGATAAAAATAGTAATCCAAGGTCTAAAAAGCAACTCCATTAAAATCCATATCTCTCTTACCATTTTAACCTAAACTTATATTTTGATGACCAAAATATATTAGGCCAATAAATGTTAGTCTAAATAAATTTAACAAAATAATAATAAGCCTATAATAGTTTGTCTAACTTACAAACTAAATACTTGGTCAAATTCATATATCCCAATATGCATATTTTAATAACAATTAGTAGAACATAAACAATTTTTTACCATGCATATGATATTTCTATAAATATATATATCCAGTTTTGATTGTTTATAATATTATAGCTTATTGGGTATAATATAAGCAAGTATATCTCATAAAAGGGATGATTCAAGTATAAAGTGTTACATGTTAATGATTAATCAATTAAGCACATGTTGATACTATATGTCTAACTCATTTATTACATGTTTGTCATCATTAAAATTTATAACACTGAGTCTTAGGTTTAACAAAAAAGAGCTCAAATTGCTAATATGGCAGTAAAACAATGACAAACAAATGAAATTGTGTCATTTTTCCTCATAAATGTCCATGGAGCTTTGCCCCCAAAGCTTGTATTCATATTATCTCATGGGATAATTCTCTAAACATTTTTATTTTACATAAGTCTTATGTTATAATGCTCTTTTATGTTTATTATTCAAGCCATTGCTTATCAAAGTTTCTCTTCAACCATTAGGTACCTAGTGAGTAAGGCAGTGCAAACTTGCCTTTAAATCCATTGTCAAGTCCTTCTAGTTGGAACAATTAACTAGTTAGGAAGGCTTATAATTGTTTGTTTTCAAACTTTGTAATTAGTATCTCTTTATGTTTATAGTTGATTATTGTTCTATAATGACTTTATATCTAATTGTGTTGTTGCGATGTTTTCTTTGATTGTTGTAGAATCCCTCTGCGATGGTTAGAACCCACGCAAAACCCATTATTTTTTGTAGTGATTCATCAAGTTTCCTCTTATATACAATGGAATTTAAGATAAACTTGAGAAAATTTCTCAAAGTGACTTACCATTCAGACAACTACCAACAACCTTAATTCCCCAACCTTAGGTCCAATAATGATGGAAAATTAATAATTCTTTGTTTGCCACCACTCTACACACTTTAACTCTACCATGAAGAAGGGTTTTTTAGACTTACGACTAAAACATCAAATTGGCAAAGAGAAAATGTTAGACTCTTACCTAGGATCAAAACCCAAAAAAAAAAAAATTTCACAAAAATCCTAAAATTCAAGCTCTAATTTGAGCTTGAGCTACTATTCATGTGACAAGAGGATTTTTGATTTCTAAAGCAAAAGCCAAAATTGAATGCTAAATCTAATTAAAAAAGGAAAAAAATACAATGATTAAACAAAGCCCAAAAGTAATTTGTAAGAAATTCACCTAAATTGTCCAAATTTTGAATTTTTTATCACTATTCATGCTCTTTGCACCAGAAAGGGAACTTTCAAAATTTGAAGCATAATCTCGGTAATAATCACTATAGTCAAGGAAAAAATACTTGAAATGAAGTTATAAAGGAAAACCCTAACAAGAGTTGAAGAAATCAAAACTAAATCATGTGAAATTCTTATTCAAATCATGCTTTAACATCGTTGTTGCACCTTGTATGAATTTTAGGACTTCACTGACCTATAACTCACTAGAAATGGTCAAATAGTGGCAAAAAATAGAAGGGGTTGTAATGGAGGGGTAGATCGCCACACAAAACTAAAGAGAAGGAGATGAAAAGATGGAGAAATGCTTGAATACACATAGGTTGACTCAAACTTGGACTCTCTAGTTTCCATTGGTAAGACTTAGCCACTTATGTCAGCCTTGTTTATAAGTTTCATATTCATGTAATTAATACATGGAGCTTTAAAATTTTTCTTTTCCCTAACTTCCTCTAATTATTTAAAGTTTATTTCTTACCTTAAACCTAATGCTTTCTTTTATCTGAATATTATAAATATTTACAAAAAATATTTCCCACTTGAATAAAATATTAAATGGGGACTTCTATGAATATTACATATTTTTTAGCCTTAATGTAAGAATTGATCTTAAAGCTAGCCTTTGTAAACTTGTTAGGTGCACAACCACTAAAAGAAAAACTTATATTTAGTGACAAATACATAACCATAATTATTTAAATCGTGGTAAAAATGAGGCTTAACCATAGTTATTATAATCGTGGTTAGGGCAGAGATTTAACCACGACTAACATTTAACCATGGCTAAATCAAGTCTTAGCCATGGTTACTGGATGATTGTGGTTTAGATAGAATTAACCTTAGCTATGGTTAGCTATTAACCATAGCTATGAATTGGCAAACAACAGTTAATTATAACAATTGTTATGCTATGGCCTAACCACGGTTAGGATAAAACCATGGTTAAACCTCATAACCAGGAGCCTTAGATCACTCCCACATCCTTTCCCATCTATCAAGCCCATTCCATATCTTCCTTGTTTTGTTGTTGATAGAGGACCTATGAGGTTACTATTGTTTCCCTGCCACTGGCCACTAAAGCTTCTTGTCGTCACTGTCACCCTGGTAGCCGGCGAGTCAATACCTTTTTTTCCCCACCGATGAGGTATTCATCATGAACGCTATGATTTTTTTTCTTTCCTTTTCTTCTTCCTTTACTTGACATTTTTGTCGTCCTTAGCCACTATCGCCAACCATTGAAGCTTATCGTTGCTGCTGTCTCCCTAGTCATTGGCAAGTCTATACCTTATTCTCCCTGCTAACGAGGTATTTATCACGAACACTATGCTTTAGTTTTTTTCCTTTTCTTCTTCATTCACCTTACATTTCTATCATCCCTAGCCATTATTGCTAGCCAACCCATCGTTCACCTAGCTACTACAACTCTTACTAGCCATTGCCATTGGCTAACTTATCACTAGTCAATTTTTTTAGTTGTTTTATCTAGACAAGTAACAAAAATGATTTTTTTAATTTATGTTGATTTTTTAAAAGGAATTTGAAGTTTTTTGGACATTTAAACTATTATTCCCATTACAAAATTGTAATTTCATTTTCTAGTCTTTTTAGTAAGCTTGCTAACTGAAATCATAAGTATTCCCATTGAATTATTTGTTTGGAAGACATAGACTTCAGCTTAAAAACAATATCGTAAAATGTAGTATGTAGCTTTCTTTCTTTCATTCTATGCTTCACTATAATTAACATCCACTAGCTTTATCTTGGATTATATATTTTATTCTTGTTTATGTTTATTGTTGATTTTGATTATGGTACTGACAAACTAGTGATGTAAATCTTTTTATATAATGTAAGTAAAATAATGTTGAATTGAACTTAATTTTTATTTCTAATTAATATGATGAAATGTGTTGTCAAATTATTTAGGAATGGATAAGTCTTGGATTGTTAAGCCTCAAAATTCTCATGAATATTTAGAGGGATTGAATGGATTCTTGGACTTCGCATTTGCTAATCAAAGTATGGAGGGAAGAATAATTTGTCCACGTCCTAAGTGTAGGTTTAACAAATGGTAGGTTAAGGAAGTTATGTGTGATTACTTAATAATTAAATTTTTCTTACTTAGTTATGATTTATAGGTTAGGCGTGAGGAGAGAATTATAGAAGAGCTTTATGTTATAAAGGAACTTGAGACAAGGTCACATGTGAGAAAGCTACATATGTCTAGAGATAACCTTATAGAAGATATGGTTTGTGATACATTTGAAATTCATCAAGGAAACAATAATAGGGATAATGTTAATTATGCAATTTCATCATCAAACCCCACGATGAAAGACAATGCAAAAGAATTTTTTAGATAAATTTCGGATGGCCAACAAAGCTTTTATGAAGCTAAAAAAACCATTAACAAATTTGGACTACACTACCAAAAAATTCATATATGCCTAAATGATTGCATGCTATATTGTGGGGAGGATGAAAATAGAGATTTGTGCAAAAAGTACAACGCATCTAGATAGAAACCAAAGAGTAAGGGTGAAAAAAGGAAGAAAAAGCCTATAAAAATATTAAGATACTTCCCTCTTAAGCCACGTCTACAAAGACTATTTATGTCATCTAAAATAGTTGAGCACATGAGATGATTATGTAGACAACACCAACAATTATGTGGATAACACCAATGAATCCATAATTCACCTTGGGTCCTCATAATGTACATCTAGGTTTAGCCACTGATGGCTTCAATCAATTTGGAAATTTGAGCATAAGTTATAGCATTTGGCCAGTGGTTATTATAAATTACAACCTACCTCTTGGATGTGCATGAAATAAAGTTCCTTTATACTCTCAGATTATTCCAAGTAAAAAGGCATTGAGAAATGATATAGATGTGTATATGCAACCATTAATTGTAGAGTTGAAAGATTTGTAAGTTAATGATGTTAAAACATTTGATTCATTCGCAAGTGAGATGTTTAATATGTGGGCAGCATTGAAATGGACATTTAGCGATTTTCCTGGTCTTAGAACTTTGTTTGGGTGGAATGTTCATACTGGATTAGCATGCCTTACTTGTAATTTTGACTTTGCTCAAGTTTGGCTTCCACATAGTTGAAAGTGGTGTTTATAGGTCATCATCATTTTTTAAGGTCAGGTTATAAATTTAGATTGGCTCAAAGTCGATTTGATGGAAAGGAAGATAGAAGAAATCCCCCATTTTTTATAACCAGGTTAGAAATCTTGAGATAACTCAAGAATGTTAATGTTGATTTTAGAAAAGATGTGGAAGTTGAAGGTTATGGCAGAAAAACTTGAGTAGTTGGTGTTGTTGATAATGAAACCTAACAATGGCATAAGAATAGTATATTTTTTAAATTTCCATACTGGATAAACCACTTTGTACACCATAGTTTTGATGTCATGCATATCGAGAAGAATATGCATGACAATGTGATATTCACTTTACTAAATGAGTTTGGACACTCAAAGGACCATATTAATGCATAAAGAGACTTACAAGAAATGGACATTAGAGTTGATCTATGGCCTAATGAAAGTGGTAAATATCCTTTAACTTTATTTACATTGACAAATGCAAACAAAGATATCTTTTTTGAGGACTTTGAAAAATATTACTATTCTAAATGGGTATTCTAGTTACATTTCCAGGTGCATTGATCTAAGATAGCACAAGATCGGTGGATTGAAAAGTAATGACTCACATGCTCTAAAGCATCAACTTCTACCCATAGCCTTGAGAAAGACCTTTCTTAAGAAGGTATCTGCAATTTAATCACACTTGTGTGCTTCCTTTAGGGTGCTATGTAGTAAAGTGTTAAACGTGAATGACCTTAATGAGGTTCAAAATAGAGTAATCTCAACATTTTGTCATCTGAAAATGATATTCTAACCTTTATTTTTTACGGTCATGGTTCATTTAATTGTACACTTAGCTGCAGAGGCCAAACTTGGAGGTCCTATCCAGTATCGATGGATGTACCCAATAGAAAGGTAAATACAAACATTGAGTATTTATTTTAAGCTATTCAACCTATTTGTACTAACTTAACTATGGTTGATAGGTATCTAGGCAAATAAAAGTCATTTATTTGAAATAGGGCTTGCCAAAGGGCTTAATTGCTAAACGTTATATGGCTCAAGTAGTATTAACCTTTTGATCAAGATATTTGGAAGGAATAGAGACTATGTTTAATTGTCTTGGATGAGTAAATGATGAAGCCAATCAAAACAGTGCTTGGGCGCTAATTTATCCAGACTACTTAGTCCTCTTACAACAATTAGCGCTTGGGCATTGGTACTCTAGAGGCTGGGTGCCATCTTTCTGGAATTAGCGCCTGGCACTGGATTTGTGCGGCCTAGGCACTATCTATAGAATTAGCGCCCAGGCACTGGCTTTATGGCGCCTGGGTGCTAGTTCACTGTTTTGGTGCTTGGGCACTGGTTTTTGGATTTTGATAGTTATGCTCCATTTCTACCCCTTTTTCTTGAAAGAAAATATGTAATTCATTCCTCAATTGATGTTTGTAGAAAAGCATTTCATTTTGTCTAAAATTTGTGTGATTTTTAATCTAGAATTGTGATATTTATTCAATTAATGTTTCCTTAGATAACTTGCCTTAGTGAGTTATCACACCCCTATCCCATATGTTGTCGTGTTTTGCCTCATGTTGGTGAGTCACCCCTACCTTCTCTTAGCCAGTGAGGTAATATTTTTCCCTTCTATTGTTTTTCCTTTTTTCATTTCTTCTTCATTCAACTAATATTTTCATCACTATTAACCCCTATTGTTGGCCATCCTACTATTCACCTAGCAATATTTAGCTACAGCACCTCTTGCTAGCCACTGTAGCTAGCCATCCTATTGCTAGTAAGTTTTTTTTTTCTTCTTATTTTAGCTTGAAAAAATAACAAAAATAAATTTTTTCTAAAATTTATGTTAATTTGTATTTTTCCCATTTCATATTATTGGATAATTGATACTTTTTGTTATGAGATACATATATTAGTTAATTTTTTTGATGAATTTAAGTGATGTGGAATTTTTTTTTGGAGTAGATAAATAAATTGAAGTATTTATTTTGATTGGAGATGGCTTGATTATATATTTTATACTTGTTCATGTTTATTGTTGGATTTGATTATGGTATTGACAATCTAGTGATGTAAATTTGTTTATATTATGTAAATGAATATCGTTGAATTGAACTTTGAAAATGTGGAAAAGATTATATGCATGATTGTTTAAACTATATTTTAATTGTATTCATATAGGTTTAATGATTTAATAATAATGTTATTCATAAAGACAATTTATTTTTTTCTAATTAATATGACAAAGTGTATTGTAACAATATATAGGAAATTTGTAACTCTTGGATTGTTATGCATTAAAACACTCGTGAATATTTAAAGGAGTGAATGGAATCTTAGATTTTACATTTTCCAATTAAACCTTTCACACTAGGTGACAATTTCTGGGTTAGGCATGGGGGAGAATAATAGAAGAATCTCATATTGTAGAAGAACATGGGACATGGCCACAAGTAAGAGAACTAGATATTTCTAGAGATAACCTTATGCAAGATGTGATTTGTGATATAATTGGAATTCATCATGGAAATGAAAATAGGGATGATATAGATTATCTAATTTTACCATCAATCCATATGATGAATGACAAGCAAAAGAATTTTTTGAATTAATTTCATATGGCCACAAAGCTTGTATGAAAGGTGGGAGAAGTAATCTAAATTTTCTTTTCTAGTAAAGTTATATCATATCATGTGTTTGTGTGGAATGAGTGATAAGGCGATGGCAATGATATTGGACTTGATGGCGGATTCATTTAAACATGCAAAAATTCCACCCCTTTTTATGAAGCTAAAAAAACCAATAACAAGTTAGGACTAAAATACCAAAAAATTCATACTTGCCCAAATGATTGCATGCATTATTGGGGGGAAGATGAAAATAGAGATGTGTACAAAAAGTGCAACATGTCTAGATGAAAATTAAAGCATCAGGGTGAAAAGAGGAAGAAAAGGCCTACAAAAATATTAAGATACCCATTAAAGCCACAACTTTAAAGACTTACTAGATGGCATTATATGAACAATACTAGTAATGACATGATATGACACTCGAGGGAGATGTGGAGGAGATTTGACGTAATGAAATTACAACATGCCTTGAATCCTTGTAATGTATGCCTAGGTTTGGCCACTGATGGCTTCAATCCATTTGGAAATCTAAGTAAAAGTTATGAAATTTGGCCAATGGTTATTATAAATTACAACATGCCACCTTAGATGTGCATGAAGTAGAGTTCCATTATTCGTTCAAGGATTATTCCAAGGAGAATCATACCGGGGAATGATGTAGATGAGTATCTACAACCACTAATTATAGAGTTAAAAGATTTATGGTTTGACAGGGTTAAAACATTTGATTTATTCACCAAGTGAAATGTTTAATATATGGTTGACATTGATATGGCTTGTTAGTGATTTTCCTAGTCTTTGAACTATGTTAGGGTGGAACATTCATACTAGGTTAGCATGCCAACTTGTAATTTTGATTCTATTCGAGTTTGAATTCCTCATAGCAAAAAGCAGTGTTTTATTTGGTCATCATCATTTTTTTAACCTAAGTCATAAATTTAGATTGACTTAATGTCAATTTGATGGAAATAAAGAGAAAAGAAATGACCCATTATTGATAACTAGGTTGGAAATCCTAAGACAACTTGAGAATATTAATGTTATGTTATGTTTGGAAAAGATGTAGAAGATAAAGGTCGGGGAAGAAAAACTTGAGCAGTTATTATTGTTAACGGTGAAACTAAATAGTGGCATTAACAGAATATATTTTTCCAACTTCCATACTAGGCAAACCACTTGTTGTGCCATAATTTAGATGTCATGCATATTGAAAAAAATGTGTGTGACAATGTGATATTCACTTTACTAAATGAGTCTGGATGCTTAAAGGACAATGTTAATGCATAAAGAGACTTACAAGAAATGATTATTAGAGTTGATCTTTGGCTAATGAAAGTGGTAGATATCCTCTGGCTTTATTCACTTTGATTTTCTTTATGAATTTGTAATGTCAGGCTTAGGTAGGGGTTGGTTGGAAGGATTTTGTAAGCTCAGTCCATATCCTAGTAGACATTTTAGTGATGGTAAAACCATTTTTTTCATAGCCTTGTTTTACTAGGGGGCATTTTATTTTTTTATTTTTTATTTGAATATATATTCTTGCTTCATAATATTCAAATGTAGAATTCTTCAGCTATCCCTATTTTTCATTTATTCTAATGAGGCTGTTATAATGTTATCACTATCTGATCTTATTATGTCTCTACGATATGGATGGTGTAATTAGAGGGCAAATAGTATGGCTAGGTAGATGGTTGTGGGAAAAAACAACATGAATCAATTAAGGCTTAACAAGGGAATCTAAGGAAAGAGAATTTCTGGTTAGCTAAATGAATGACTCAATCAATCCAAAGAATGTCTAAATCCTTTTCCTTACTAAGTGTTAAATTTGTGCCTCAAGTGATGATCAATTAAATTCTAGAATGCAATTCAAGATGACATATAAAAGTGCATGCATTCAATTGTTCATAATTATCTTTGAAGTAAGCAGACTCTATATCATGCATTTTATTCTAAGTTATTCCTAACACTTATTTTCATCAAGACAAGAATAATGACAGGTAATTGGCCCATATGCAATCAATCTCCCCTTTTTTGTTATACTCTAATAGTGAGTTCGAAGCTATTAGAAATTGAATGCTATTCTTGCAGAAACAAATAATGAAGTTATTGATTTTGTCTACTATCAATGCAATTGTTTCAATATTCATGAGTTCATAAGCCCTTGGGGTTAGTCAATGTAGTGCCCTTACTGCCAAAGTTATCACAATGCTGAAATAGATTTCATAGAAAAATTAAAACTACTGATACTTCCACATCTTTCTAGAGATCTGGCTCATTGTCATCTTCTATTTCCTCATAATCCTTCTTGCCAAAGTTCTCTTCCACATTGGTGCTTGCATAAGTGCTAAAGGATTACCCCATCAGATGCTAGAACTTAAGAAAGGGCATGGGCCATGCAAGCATCATATAAGGTAATATACCCTGAAAAGCAGCAATGGCTCTAAGGAATTCACCTGTGGCTAGATTGTACTAACTCTGGTATTCACTAAAGAGCTCCTGTCTGGTTATTCTTTCTCCCATGGTAAGCCAAATGGGGTCTGGGGCTTGAAGGTCATCCCTTATGCTAGCACCTCTTATTTTGAAGGCTAAAGACATTCAGCTTAGTATATGACATTAGTACCACTTCACCTTACTCTTATTTTACCCATGCTCGCTTGCATATCTCTATTATGAGGGAGAGGTACTATAACTTATCCTTGATGTTAGTGGACACATGTATCATGCTTTGGAAGATATAAGCCTCTACGTCAAATGATTGCCTTGTCACTTTGTAATATAAAAGGATGGCTTGATTGGTGGTGATTTCGTTGATGTGCTGGGTGAGGGAGATTCTGGAAGTTATAAATTTGAACTAAAGCTAGTTCTTTAGGGTAGTTGAATCACAACTAATCTTATGTTGATCTCTTTTTTAATCACCTAGTAGGGGTCCCTATTGCATAGATGTCTCCCCAAGTCTTCTAAGTTCAGGCACTCTTGAAGGAGTCAGGAGTACTCGTCATATTCAATATCCAGGAGACCAAAGATTCTTTTAATTTCATCCTTCCAATAGTACCTTCTTTCCACATACCAAAACTTCAAAATTAGATCAATTAGGGAGGATTGTATAGAATTCCCTAACCACATAAAGTATTGCTCTTACAGGCTATTTGTCAAATAGTTCCCAACCTCGTCACTGTATCTCATCTTTGATAGATGTGTTAATATCATCGTCTACCCTGATTTCACCTTTTTTAATCGGCTTTCTGTTCATAACCATGGTTTGAAATCTATGCATTACTTCACATGAGGCATAACGGGCATCATCCATTGGCTGGCTTAATTCCCAACGTTGCTTCTTCTTTCGAACCATGATGCCTACAATAAGAGGTGTTTAATGTAAGTGATGTTCAAGCCATTAGAGCCATGTTCAATAATGATATTCAAACATAAGATCCTCATGTAAAGCATATTTAACAAAAATGATCGAAATAAATCAATTAACTCATATAATGATGTTGACAATTGTGATTCTAAGTGAGAAAATCTAGTAAAATTTCCTTAGTTACCCTAAAATCCTTCTATCATCACGCTAGGGTTCCCAAATGAGTGTAAATATGAAATCGTTCGGTAAAATCAATGGGTTTATTCATTATATGTTTGAAAATCAAAGGTCTACAATTTGTACCGGTAAATCATATATTTTCTACACTACATTGTCTAGAAATCAATGTAATCATGCCATGTGAAGTCGCTAAAATCAAGAGAGATGGGGTTTCGGTACTTACATAGAGAAATCACACAAATCCAACTAAATCAACATGAAATTAGAGTGAAGAGGATATGGCTTTTAGTAGATAAACCATTATGAGGGAGTAGGAGAGAGTGTGTATATTAAAACTGGCTCAGGGGACCATAATTTAAAAGTTAAAATTGCGGTTATTGACATGGTGCTTGAGTGCCAAATTTCAGCGCTTGAGCGTAGGGGGTTTTAAACTCAGTGTTAGAGGGCTAAATAACAGGCACCTGGACATTATATTTTTTTGAAGAAAATAGCCTTAGGCGCCAAATCATGGCACCTAGGTGCTGTTTTTCTATAGGTTGTATAACCCAGTTAGTGCCGAGGTGCTAACTTTTCTATGCCTAGGTGATAACTCTCTGGAATTGATGCATGGACTTCACTATTTTGGTGTTTGGGTGCTATGTCTTCAAGTGAAATATGGGGAATTTGGGCACTAAGGCACTAGTTATGCACTATTTTGGTAGCGCTTGGTTACCATTCCGATTTCCTTCCTTTGAACTTACCCTTCAGTGGCCCTAAATTGTCACCCTCTTTTTGTAAATCTGTATTAGAAAAAAGAAAAACATAAATATGGATCAAGATGATAATAACAAAAAATTTGAAACAAAAGACAAACAACGTGAAAATGCTTGGGTTGCCCCCCAAAAAGTGCTTCAGTTAGAGTCTTCGGCTAAACTTTTTCTCTGATGTGCTAGAGATTTCTATAGTTTTGATCATTGCTGATCTCTCCTTCCCCACATTGTCTAATTTGTTTCCCTTTCATGGATACATCTCCATATTACTAACATGATTTGACCTTTTTGCTTCCATTTTCCTTGACACTTTTTCTTTGTAAGGCCTATTGGACTTGTAGGCTTCATGTTGTGCTCTAGTTGGAGGATGATCCTTGCCATGGTGTAGGCTACCATGAGTTATGTCATAATTCCAAATCTTAATTACCATGCATGAATTTACCTCTGTTGGATACTTCATCATTTTGAACACCTTGAAGGTCACCTATTCTTCTTGCACTTTCATAGTTAGTTCTCCTTTATGCACATCAATAAGGGCCCTTCCTATTGCCAAGAATGGTCTCCCCAAAATGATAAGGATCTCCTTGTCTTATTGTCACACTCTAATATCTGGAGCGTAACTGGCATAGATAATGAGACTAGCTCATCTCTATAAACCTAACAAGTTGATTCTTTAACTGAATTGCAATTATACATAATAGGCATTCATTACCAAGCAAATTCACATTCATATCTTTTTTGTAGAAATTTCAACAGAGTCTCCTTGTAACTAAGACCTCCCAAAATTGCTACAAATATCTGCCAAAACAACAATATCTATAAAAGAGAGCTCAGCTCTTAAATCAACTTAGAGACAACTGCAACATAGTAGGGGAATGAGGAATCTACCTATAGTCATACATATTCATTTACAATGATTTGCATCTTTAACTAATTACATTGTTACAAAATACAAAACCCCAACAAAATAAGGAAATCAAATCATCAACAGTACCAATATGGCTCCTTTAGCCTTCTTGGTCAGTAAACTACCCTGGATGACTACCTGAAATTCAGTAAAACAAACGGGTAGCATTACAGTAATAAATCAATATAATACCCTTAAAACTGATTAGTTTTTTGTATATAATCATTCAAAACCTTAACATATTAAGTCATAAACATGCAATAGCGGTCATGGATTCATTTCATAGAAATTAAATTGATATAGCTCTTAGAAATCACATTTTAACAGTCAAGGATCCACAACCCTCTGAGAATCTTTCTCATCGATTAAGGAATCATCTTGTTAGGCTTACAAAGACGGGCTAGTCTCATTATTTATGCCAATTACGCTCCAAATATTGGGGTGTGACACTTATTCCATGTCCAACATAATAAAGTCAGTAGGAAAAATAAATTTCTCCACTTTAACCAACACATTTTCAAGGATTGCTCTTGGAAAAGCTAAAGAATGATCATCTAGTTGCAGGGTTACTAATGTAGGGCTAGTTTCCCCTAAACCAAGTTTTTGATAAATAGTGCTCCCATATACAAAGGGCCCTACCAAAGAATTTATTTCTAATTGAACAGGGTAAAGTAAAATTAACTAGATCTTTCAATTTTGGAAGGAGCCTTTTTTACAGAATTGCACTGCCCTATTTTATCAATGTAATACTTACCTAGTTTCTTTTTTTTTGTTAGTATATCCTTAATAAATTTTACATAAGTTGGTAGCTGCTCTAATGCCTTAGCAAAAGGTGTATTGATTTGCAAATTTTTTAACACTTCAAGTGAATTGTTAAATTGTTGATTCGTGTTTAACTTTAGCCTTTCAGGGAATGGGATGTTATGCATTCTTTTAAACTACTTATTATCAAACAGTTTTTCTTCTATGATTTCCACTGGTTCCTTACTCAGGTTTTCAATTGATTGCCCATTACTTTTTTATGACTGATGGCTATCTTTAGGCTCTGGTTCTTTCATCTTTTCACTGCTTTTAATGGTAATTGCCTTACAATGTTCAATACCATATGATCTTAGGTTAGGTTATGTATTACAAGGCAATGTTCCTTGAGGTCTATTTGCTAAAGCAGTGGCTAATTATCCTATGTGGACTTCCAAGTTTTTAAGAGTGCAGCTTGGCTTAGGAGCAATTATTTCACCCAATCATCTTGAAGATTGGATGGTTCATGTTGGTGGTCTTGTTGTAGTTTACTACTATTTTGGAAGCCTAGTGGTATTTCTGGCCTAGGAGAAGGAACATTCATTTGGTTATTCTTCTTAGAGAAACTAGGATGATTTCTCCATCCATGATCATAGGTGTTTGACCAAGGTTGGTTACCATCCCTGTGATTATTACCTACATTGTTTATTATTTCATATGGGTAAATGAGTGGACAATGTGTACCTAAATGACCTTTCCCACAATAATCACAAGTTAAGGCAAAATTTTGTAGCTGATGAATTTGATGACTAGGCTATGATTTCCCTATCACCAAACTGTCCAACTTCTTGTTTATTGCTTCAAATTGAGCTGCCACCTTTGCTGAGAATGCAGTTAGTTGATATACCTTATATAGTCTAACTGGCCAGTTTTCAAAATTTTGTTCATAGGGCCTGTAATTATTTGAGGTTAGATCTTCTAGGATCTCAAAAGTATCCTCAGGGTACTGGTTTAATAGTAGCCCTATTGCAGTCCTATCTACTTGATCCTATGATGACATGGTTAATCCATTGTAGAATATTCTCACCTGTTGCTTCTCAAAGAAACCATGACGAGGACATTTCCAAAGTAGAACCTTAAAATTTTCATATGCCTTATATAAAAATTCTTACTCAAACTACTAAAAGTTAAAGATATCTATAAGAAAATTTTCAATTTAAGCTGGAGAGAAATATTTATTTATAAATTTCTGCATTAATTGAGCCTAAGTTGTAATGGATCCATTGGGTTGTGAGTCTAACCAATCCTTGGCCCTTCTGTTTAAGGAGAATCTAAATAACCTAAGACAAATGGCTTCTAAAGGAACGCCGCTTATCTTAAAGTTGTCATAGATTTCCAAAAAGGTTCTTAAATGAGCATTAGGATCTTCAAAGGGTAAGCCAATGAATTGGTTCTCTTTTAGCATCAATATAGTGGTAGAATCATTTTTAAAGTTAACATTACCGATTATGGGCCAAGCTATGTTAAACTAGATTCCCTTGAAGGTTGGCTTGATGCAGTCTCTAACCTTCCTTCATGTGGGTGCATCAACATTCTAGTTGACAACATGGGTATCATTGTTAGCCACTGGTTCAGGTGTTTTGCTGCTATTATTTGCCATAGCAGGTGATTCCCTTTGACACCTGGATTGGTTTTTGATTTTTCTACAAGTTCTTTCAATTTCATAGTCCAAAGGTAGAACTTCAACTTTCACATGTACTCATATAAGAGTTCAGATCAGTAAAGAAAAACACCAGAGATAGTGCAAAACTTTTAGTAATAGTCTCAACCAAATTAAAAGTCAAATCCCCAGCAACGACGCCAAAAACTTCTTCACTGAATTATATACACACAAGTGCATGTGATCACGATATGTAACAAAGTGTGAGTAAGATATCATTCCCATGAGGACTTCGCTTTAATTTTAGACTAATACTACTATTAAACTTTTAATTTAGGTAAATAAATGGAATGTATAACTGAATAACTTGATAATAATGTAAAATTGAGTAAACAATCAACTAAATGAATCTAGGACTTTGACTTCACCTCAATGTGTAGTTACTTTATATTGACAGTTACTTCTTTATAGAGTTATGAATTAGTTTACTAACCTAAGGATTTAACTGCTTAAGAAGTTCTGTCAAATCATTATGAATTTAACTACTTCCCTTGACTCCCTATATTTCTATCAAAGCTGGCTGAGAAGTCAATTGATAAAATGCTGCCCTAATATTGTCTATCTAAGACAGTCCAGTACTATCGTCTTGACTACTAATTGTTATACTTACTATTTTTTAAGCATGTAAATAGAGATTATCTTCATCTAGTTCTTCATTTAGGGTTTCCCTTTTGAGTTAGCTTAAATGTTAATTCAATCATAAGGTGATCAAGCTCAGAAAGGCATTATGGACATAATGAATATACGTAAACTAAATTTAGAACATCAATAAGAAAATACTATCATACAGAAGTAACCCTATAAAGGGTTCAACCAAAATCCTATCTAAAAGTGCTTAGCCTCTCATAGGCATTAATATATATTCATATGACAAAGGAAAGCAATAAGAATACAAGAAGGAGGTGTTCAGAAGGGGAAAAACTCTATATAGAGCTCTTACTCTATAACAAACCCTCTCCTCAGGAACTCTCAAATTAAAATGCTTCTCAAGTGTTTCCCTCTCCTCCCTTGCTTGGGGTCCTAATCGCCTGCTCTTAGGACCCTATATATAGGCCTCAGAAACAATAAAAGTGAAGTATGGGTCAAGTATGAAGCCCTCAATCATCAAAACAAATTAATTTGGCGCTTAAGCAATGGTTTCTTGATGCCTGGGTGTAATATTCTAGGCATGCTTGGAGTCTGAGCGTTGTCTTCATGGTGCTTGGGCACTAATTTGTTCAGCATTTCCTATCCTCTTACAGTAATTCGAGCCCAGGCATTGGTACTCTAGCGCTTGGGTTCTATCTTTCTAGAATTGGAGCCTGGGCATTAGCTTTGTGGCACCTGGGCACTGGTTCACTATTTTTGGTGCCCAAGCATCTTTCTTTTGGTGCCTGGTTCTTGAATTTTGATAGTTTTGCTCCATTTCTACCCTTTTTTCCTAAAAGAAAACATGTAATTCTTTTCTTAATCGATGTCCATAGAAAAACATTTCATTTTGTTTGAAATCTATGCAATTTTTAATCCAGAATTGTGATATTTGTTCAAGTAATGTTTCCTTAGATAACTTGGCTTAGAGAGTTATCAATAACATAATTGTCATTAAACTTGTCTTAACGATGGTTATATAATCATAGTTAAGCATGTTATGAATACAATATGACCATCATTAAACCATAAATAACAACGCCTATTGTTACCTTCATCATGTCACACCATAACAATGGTTTTACCGATGTTTATTTATAACCGTGGTTAAACTAGTCCCAATGAATAATTCAGCAATAGAAGTCGTAGCCATTGTTAAACCATTTTACCATGGCTTAACTGTTATCAAGAACACCTAATAACCATTGTTAAGACTTGATTTTTTTATAGTGAACCCTATAAATCATAGTAGATATCCTGGGCTTTCCTCTCTCATAAGAAAAAGCAAATAGGCTTTTTTAACGTTTCTAAATGATAAATTTTGGGGGAAACTATAGAAATTAGAAGAACATATATTTATTGTGTACGAGAGTTGATTCTACTAAAATTGATGGCTCAAACAAGCCCTAGTTACTGTATCAACATTTTTGTGATCCTTACTATTGTCTGTGAAGACTTGCAAAGAATGATTAACTCTTTCTAGTGGGGTTGCAATACAAATAATTGAAAAGGTGTAAGTGGTTGTCTTCAGATCATATGTACAAGTGGGAAGGGGAAGGTGGCTTAGGATTTAAGAATCTTCATTGTTTTAACATAGATATATTGGGGATGCAAGGGTGGAGACTCAGTAATCCATCTAACACTTTTGTTTATCACGTTCTCAAAGCCTAATATTGCCCTATAAGGGACTTTAGGTCAGCTCAACATAAGCAAGCAAGGTGGGATCTCAATAATATAAATGTCTTTTTCTTAAAGGAAGATAAGTATATGATCCTTGGCATCCCTGTGAGCAAAGGAAATAAAGACGATGCAAGGGTCTGACGCTATGATAGAAGAGTTTTCTATTATGTGAAATTAGGATACCATATGATTTTTCATTAAACCTTAAGAGAATGACATTAACATCAAGCTTATAACCTGGAGGAAATTTTGGGAGTTGAATGTACTCCTAAAAATAAAGGAGATGACAGGTAGGGCTTGCAAGAGAGCACTTCCTGTTAAAGGCAATCTAGTTAGGAAGGGGATAGCAACTAATCCTAACTACCTATATTCTGTGAAAGCATTGAAGACTTAAATCATGCCCTCCTTTGGTGTGATCACATCAAACTTCACTGGGAGCAATAGGGCCAGTATGATAGGATGAAGGGTCAATCTAATCTTTTTGAATGCCTAGCTAGCTTATTAGAATATTGTTAGAGAGACACAACTGAAGCTTTCTATGCCTAGTGTAAAGAACTTGGTTTGTGAGAAATCAGGTGGTATGGGGTAAAGCTAACCAAAGTCAGTTTCAAGTAGTAAGGGAAATGTTGCAATTGTTGATCAAATAGAAAAGACCATAGGTAGTTTACTTGTAGTTCTCTCCTGGTGCCCCTCAAGTTGCATGAGACCAAGGTTCCATTGTCTTGTTAAAAATAATATTAGTGCTACTTTGTAGATAGAGCAATTGTTAAAGATAAAGGGGGTCATAGGCTTTGGCATTATTTTCAACATCCCAAATGGAATTGTTATTAAAGCTATATCCTGGTATTATGCAAGGATATATAATGTTGAGATAACTAAGGCTAAAGCCTTCAAAACTGCCATAGTGTGTGCCATGCACAATCTCCCCTTTAGAGGAGTATTTCGCTTAGACTGCCAAGTCCTAATCCATGCTTTAACCTGTGATGCTGAAGATGCTTGAGAGTTTAAGAACATCACCTAAGACTAGATGGATCGCTTGCATTCAAGACCTGATTTTGCTTGTAGTTAGGTTGAAGAGACCATAAGCTCATTCAGTGGCAAGAGTTTATTTCCATTTTACCAGCTTTTGTTTGTGGGATGTAATTCGTCAAAACTATTCTTAATAAAGTGCAGATTTTCTTAGAAAAAACTATAATAGTTTGGATCATTTTTATATATGCAATTTTATAATAACAAAAATATGAATGACTTTGAAAAATTTTTAAAAAAAGTTAATTGAAAGTCTTTCATTATCCACCCTCCGGACTCTCTAAAATTCCTTCTCTTTCTCTCCCTTTCAATACCCTATATCCAAGCATATTATTAAACATCATGCTATAACGGTTAAGAAATTTTCCAAGTGATGTTGTGGCGTATTTCTAATAGCATATATTTTGTGTGCGAATTTCCTCGTGTCTTCACTTGAACGTGAGACTCCATTAAATATGAGCTCAAGTGATTATATTAATTAATATAATTACATATAATTATCAGTAAAAATTAAGACTATTGAATTTTCATCCAATGATTCAAATTTATTATGGGGGCCTCATGTTCAAGTATAAACATGAGAAAATTTGAACACATACTTTAGCTACTATTTGTTTTGTTTATCTTCTCACAGAAATTAGTGTTGTAAAACAATTATGAACTTAACATAAATCACACTTAATAGAAACTTCGCACTGCTATCCACTTTTTTGCAATATGATTCGAAATAGGTATGCATTTTATCTGTATTATTATCTGGTAGTCTATATTAAAATAATTATAAGATCTAATATAATTTAAAAATAAAAAACAATAAATTTTAGATACAAAAATCAAAATTTTTAAAAGCATGGTATCACATTTACTAATGATTTAAAATCTTAATTCAATTGTCAAAATAATTTTTTATTACAAAAAACTATATTAGCAAATCAAAGTCTAATTCAGTTTATTTCCACTATAAAAAAAATCAGTGGATTATTGGGCACGTTGTTATGGCATTGGAAACAAACACTGAGTCCAAAGCGTGGGTTCCTTTCTGCAAAGAATATCGTAATAATTGGATAGCTTAAAGCGTTCCACTACCAACTTGGAATAAAACTAGGGTCCAAAGTCCAGCTTTGATTATTACTTTATTCCAGCTTGCCAAGTTTCATTCCTAGAAACTGCATAAAGAATTACTAAGCTATGAAAATTCCAACCAACTAATCTGTACAATTATTAAAAAAAACGCATTTCATGCTCTCACATCGTGAGATTATAATATATTTTAATGGCAAGCAAAATGATTCCTTAATCGGATATTTTTACTATATGTTTATTTAGTAATTTTATGAACTACTTGAGTGCATCTCTAAGCGACAAATTGAAGTGCGAATGGAATTGGCTAAAGTGAGCATTATAATGACTTCTACTGTGTTCACAAATTTCTGATGCAGGAAGAAGACAAGCAAATATCTTCCACGCAATTAATTGGTTCTTTCAATTAACCCTAGGAAAACTGCAAAGTGCAATGATTCTTCATTAACCTCCCAAGTCATCAAACTTTTGACACAAAACAGATAAAAGCATGAGCTTGACTTTGCAAGTCATCGCGTAGGAATAACGAAGGTACCAATAATAAAATGTGTAGGTTGCGAATAGACTTGAGGGTCAGATTTTAAAAAATTAGGCTAATAAAAAATTCAAACTAGTATTTTAATCAGGCTTGTGCTCATATTTTTTTAGTTGGGCCTACTAGGCTAATTAGACTTTTTTAAAAAAATCAAATCAATTTGTTACTTAATATTTGAGATAAATAATAAATAATTATTACTATTACATGTAAGATGATATATAAAGAAATTGTAAATACAAATAAATGGTTGTATTGACATATATCTTTTAAATACGAGGTATTAATTTTTATGTTTTTATCAAAATGTCATGTTATACTAAGTTTTATTTATATAATAAATTTTTACTGATTTAAAAAGTATTCATTTAGGTTTTTGGATTTGGGTTGGGCTTCTAAAAAGATTCAAACTCAAACTATTTTACAAATTAAACTTTTTTATTTGAACTTTTTTTGTTTAGGCTTAATTTTACTCATCAGATCAAATGGACTTTTTAAATTATGATAAGGTTTAATTGCGACGTGTCCCATCAACTAAGAGAAGTACTATTGAAAAATTATGAGTAACAAACTTAAAATATTTATGTAAAACATTTTATATTTTATATATCTTTTAAAAATTTAATATATATATATATATATATATATACTGACAAACACACATATTGATTTAAAAGAATTCTCTGCGATATAATTTTTAAATTTTACTTTTGTCCTTTAATTTTATTTTACTCTAATTTTATATTTAATTTTAAGAAATTACTGAACGGTTCCTCTTTCTTTAGCTTCATTGTACCAAAATTCTGCCGCTATTTAAGTTTTGTATGAATTGATAGTTAAAATTGCTAGAAAACAAATTCAGGTACCAAGTACCAATAAATTTATTTTTGTTAAAAAATAAGTATATAATTGAATCTATAAAGAGAATTATTATATTTTATAGGGCTTATTTATTTTAGTTGATAAATAACAATATATTTGAGTAGCTTTCAAAAATTAAGGGCCAAATCAGAGGAAAATAAAATTGAAAGACAAAATAATTGACGTAATGCTAAGTGCTAATAAAATAAAATTAATAGATAAAAATGAAACTTTAAATAAGAGTTTTAATTCTTTTTCTTTCTCTCCTTTTCATTTCCCTGTATCCAAGCATATTATTAAATATCTTGCTATAACGACCAAGACGTTTTCCATGTGATGACGTGGCATATTTTTAACAGCATATATTTTGTGAGTGGATTTCCTCCTGTTCTCATTTGGACTTAGACACTTTTGATGTAGTATATAATACAGTTAGATAAATTTTGAATGACTCATATTTATAAATAATAAATATGATTGCATGTGATTATATTAATTAATATAATCGCATATAATTATTAATAAAAATCTAATTTATTGAATTTTTATGCATTTATTCAAGTTTACTTCATGGGCTTCATGTTCCACTGAGAACTTGATGAAATTCAGACACATATACTTTAGCTACTACTTCTTTTGTTCATCTTCTCACAAAAATTAGTTTTAAAAAACAATAATCAACTTAACATAAATCACACATTAGAAACTTCACACGGCTATCCACTTTTTCCTTTCTTAATATGATTCCACATATTTATGCATTTTGTAAATTTTGGGGTAGATAACTCACAAAAGGGAAGTGTGACATCTAGAGGCGAAGCCATAATAGAAATTAAGGGGATAAAAATTAATTAATATAATTTTGATATAATAAAAAAGTTATTACCAATATTTTATATCACTACTAAAGAAAAGCAAAATAGGGATGAAATAAATTGGTGTCTAAATCCTTAAAATTTTGTGTCTCACTATTTCTTAGATGAAATCTGACACAGAATAAATCAGCGTGTGATTTATAGAAATTGTCTCAATATAGCGGCTAAATTTATATCTAACATTTGTGTAATAGGGGGGAGATAGACAAACTCCTTGTCTGATTTGGTGGTAGAAAATTTGATATGGAATTAATTTTATCTCAGAAAAAATATTTATTAATTTAGTCTGTGTCTAATTTTTGGATACATAATATATTCTATCTCTAACATCCAATTAATTATAATTCCATATCTGATTCTATTTCTAAATTATTGATAAGGAATTTATTCCATGTTAGATATTTTTTGGATAACTTTTTTTTTTCGTATATAATTTCGTGTCTAAATATTTAGTATAGAATTTTTTTTGTTTCTAATTATGTGTCTAATTTATTCTTAATTTAACTATATTTTTTATTCACCTTTTTCAAATCTTACTTGAGGTATTCCCCTCTTAATTTCAGTAACTAATTTCTATCTTTTCAGATTTCACCTAATAAACAATAATTAATAACACTAAAATTTTCTATGTATCTAAATATCAAATAGTGAAATATAGTATTGATATTAATACTACAAAAGTGTTATCAACTAAAAATAAAAGTTTAGAATAAATGAACCGTTGTTCATTTCATAATGATACTAGTGTCCTAACATAAGAAAATCACTTGTTTGTCTCATGAACCTCATCATCTTTATAGTCATCATCTCCCTAAGGTACTTCTCACACTGTAGATGGTGGCAATGTCTAATTGCTGTGTGGGTTTAAAATCCCAAACCTTCATTCTAGCAGCTCTATCCTCTATTTCATCATATCATTGCGCTACAACTGAGTAGTGAGATTTGAAACTATTACCTTAAGTGCAGCCATCTCTTTTTGTGTAGCAACATTGGTGAACGATAATGAAGAGGTGGTCAATTTTGCAAATGAAGCAGCTTGAGACCCTAATCCCTTGACACAACCTTTCTTACTCACACCTCTAACAATTTTCAAGTATATATTGTTATCAGATTGATAACTACAACCCTTCCCAGTAGGATTATAGGCATCTCTCTTAACAATTTGCCTACTAGAAGATGGGATTAGAGTGTCTTTCTATATATGGTTTATTAGAAGATGGGATAAGGGCAATTTACATAAAATGAGGGGAATGTTTTCATCCATTGCATGCAATTTATCATCTCTCAGTGATGATGATGTAAGCTCTCAAACAAATTGGGAGAGTTCAGTAAGTGCATTCCAGATGGGCTTGGGTAAAGTCTTGAATGCAATTGGGAGAAAATGTTGCATGAATACATGGAAATCATGAATTTTAACATTGTTAACTTTGCTTCTTTTGTGTCAACACACCTATCTAGGTTTTAGGCATACCCATCTACTAGTTTCAATTGTTTAAGCCATTCACAAACCACTAATCTTTGCATTTTAACTAAGGTATATTGTGCTTTAAGGGGTTTATTTCTATTTCTACCTTTACCATCATGCATCCCAAGATCATTTTCATCTACAGTGTTCTATTAAGATTTTTAAAGCTTTTGTAATGTCTTGTGCCTTCCCTTTTGTTTCCATTATAGTGTAAAAAATATTTAGAAGCACACTTCTTTTAATATGCATGACACCCAAATTATATCAGAGAAGATTTGTTTTTGAATAAGGAAATTCCCAAATATGCTTCTTTTGGTCCAATGGTGATCAACCTCTTACCTTAGCGAATGTTCTCCCTTTGATTCTTATGCTAGTAATATGTCTTACCCATTCCCACACTTCTTCACTTGATAACCTTGGTGGGGGTGATGAGGTTTCAACAAGCCCTTTGTGGAAAGCTTTGTTATTCCTTCTACATTGATGTCCATGTGGCATGAACAATTTGGCAATCGGAAAAAATGTTTTCTTGCAATGTTATACTCAAATTTCAAACTATGAGCTACTAATATAGCTGACAACTCATAATGGGTTTTACAACCATTCCACAAAGGCACTTGTGTAGCCCTTAACATTTCAAAAGAAATTTTGGCACCTGGGTTAGGATCCTCAGATATTGATTCTCGAGGCTTCAAACTATACTACTCAAGGTAATCGCCAATTGAATGTCTAGCATCATCCATTACCATATGCTTATAGCTATTAAAATTTTCACTCAATAGCTTACTTACATAGTATGAGTTCTCTCCCATTAGTGGAATTGGAGGAGCAACTTCATTGTGGTTAGTTCAGTAATAGTAGTTACTCATAAATCCTTTCTTACACAAATTTACATTGACCTCATTAACAAAGTGGTATTCCTTGCACTTGTAGCTTTTACAAGGACATATCAACATTCCTACTTCTTTATAGTGAGCTAGTCTACAAGAAAATTTAAAAAAACTCATGCAATCGAGCGTAAAATTCATCTGTAATTCTTTGATTATAACCCACTCTTTTATCCATCCACTTTTGATGATCAGGGACATTCATTTCTATGTTAATCAAACAACTAATTTGATTAAACAAACAAAAAGAGTACTTGGATACAAGATGTCTATTTCATTTTTAGACGTACATCTATTTTAATATTACCATATGTCAAATTCATGTTCAATTAAGCACCAGTGACATTAAACAGATTTGAAACTTCTTCCAAGTAAATGAGGCCTTTGTCATTGCTCTATTAAATTCATGTCTAATTCTTGTCTCGTCATGTTTCTATGTCAATGCTCTAATATAATATGCGTGTAAGATTTTGGCGTAGACACATAGAAATATTCTAATACATAGTCCACTTACTCATAATCATATGTTTTAAATATTATTTTACAATATATATGAGTTCAATTGTATAATAATAATAATAATAATATATATATATATATATATTCGTTTTCAGAAGCAAGCTTAAAACAACTTATAAACAGAACAATGGAGGAGATCAACATTAATTATGAAAGAATAAGTATTTTGTTTTAAATTATGCATACTCACGTGTGAGTCAGAAGCATAGCACAAGAAAAAGCACTAGTTGCAGGTGGATTATCTTGTGTTCTCAAGCGTGGCATATAAAATTGAAAGATAAACAGAACCTCCTCTAATATACAGACAAACCATTATTAGGATTGACCACCTTATTTAAATTTTGAGTATACGACTTTTTTTTGGTGTGTGATTATACTTTTTTTACCTCTATCTATGGCCTGTATATGGGGACCATATTTTATGACCAAAATATAAAGCATGTAAAATCAAATTTATCTTTTTGGACAAAGAAAAAAAAAAAGAAATCAAATCTATCTTATTAAATAGTAATATCATATTTGAGAAAGAAAGAGAGAGAGGATCATATGATAGATGTAACCTAAGTAAGGGGATAATCTAAAATATCCGACAAATTCAACGTAATCTCAAAAAGTAAAGGTCTTCTTGCCCCACTAACTAAGCATGCTTCTCAAGTCATCAGCACAACATATCAAAAGCTAATGACTTTCTCTTAGTCCCTCTATCTCACTTTCCCCATTTGCAATCACGCTCGCCGGTCATGGAATTTTTTAAGAGGAAAAAAATTAAATATAATTTCTTAAGTTATTTATTAAATTAATATGTGAAAAACTTAGTTAAAAGAACAAGAGAATAGGTCATGTATTTTAAATTGTTTGATTTTGATTTATTTGATAATGAAAAAAGGATTCTAAAATTCCATACAGCTTTTTTTTTAAAAGATTGTGTTTCATTTACTTGAACCTTGACAAATCATGTACACTTTAATTAACTAATTGAACCAATTAATAAAAATAAAATTGGAATAATAAATGTAAGACATTGAAAAGAACTAGTAGTAAATTAAATATTTAAAAAAAGTAACTCCAAATAGTATATTATAGAGAGAAGTGACGTCACGGTTTAGTAATATGAAGGTGTGCAACGTGACAAAATGGACACAAATATGAATACATAGGAAGAAGGGTAGTGGGTGGGGGAAAAGAAGAAAGACAGAGTGGGTCACGTGGGAGGCAGGATGAGCGGATATGAAAGACGCGTACACCAAATAGTCATGATGACGGGAAGGAAGAATAAGATAGCATAAATTATTATACACCAATGACTGACACGTGTCAAATATGCTGCAAATTTAGTGTTAATTAAATAATGTATATTCTACCTTGGGAGTTAGTGGGTGATGCGGTGATGCCCATATTAGTCGTATCTCCAAGTCTACATAATTTTAATTTTAGCTTGAGGAGCCAGCTGGCCTTTGATATAGGAAGGTTTCGATCCTCTCAAGTTTTTTTGAAGAATTTTTTTGTATAGTTATAGAGAGGAAAGAGGAAATTAATGGATTGAATGAAAAAGGTAAAATAGATTAAGATTAACATATATTTATATATATTTTTAATTTGATATATTTTTCTAAAAATTTAATATTAATAAAAAATTAGTTTTTTATTATCTCAAAGAATCTTCAATAATTAGAGATTATCCGAATTGATGAAAAGGTACCCATGCAAGTATGTCACTCTTTCCATGAAATATATAAAAAGAAATTTATAGTATCTATTTTCAACCTTAAAACATGTTTCAGCACTCACCTGTATTGCTCCACAAATGCTAGGCACAAGGGATAGATCAAGAGGCTTCACTTGACAATTAACATTATGACACCAAAGGGCTTCACTTGTATGGGTACTTATGAAAATAATTTGATATTTAATCAAAAATATATATTACTCAAATATATTTAGAATCAATATCATCAAACACTCATTTTTTTCAATATTTAACAACACAACATAGAATAAAATATTAGCTAATAATAAGTAAGTATAAGTAGCAGGGGAAACGATTATATATACACACACAGCTAATCATTAAATGAAAAGATAAACAAAATATACAGTACAATACAAAAATTATTAATAAGGTGCAAGGTGTAGTAGTTTTGCATAGTATAAAGTGAGTGCATGCAACAAAAATTAAGATATTAAACATGAACAAAGAATAAACCATGAAGTAAGGAAGTAAAAATTAATAAATTCTGATACCCAAAAATAAAATAAAGGCATGAACTATGAAGTTCCCCAATAGATAAATTGAAAAACTCGGATAATAAGAAAATAAACTGAACTCAAGAAGATAAAGTGAAGAATAGTGCTGTCCAGTTCTAAAGTTTTTACCCAAAGTACTACATTTATTTGTAACTTTGTGAATATTATATGTTTAAAATAATTAGGAAGCTGAGAGAACAACATACCTGAATTGAATTAGATTAAACAACATTAAAAAAAAAAAAACTCTAAAGGAATAAAGAGCATATCATAAAAGCACATTGAAAAATATAATTAAGAAAAGTTGAGTATTGTTTTATTTATTTAAAAGTCACATTTAATATTTTGTATGTAATATGAGAGATCAAATAAAAACTATATCTTTTACATTTGAGGGTTAAAAACTGAATTACACATGCATACTATATCTATATATAATAATAATAATGATAATAATAATTTTATGGGCGCATGACATATGCTACCCCCTTGGTTATGCTTACGGTGACATCATTCTCTCGAACCCAATCTGCAAACTTTTGCTTTAATTACATGAAGTTTCCGAATCATATTGAATTCTATAGTGGTTCTAGTGCCAATTATTTCAATCAGAAATTTGGTGTAAAAACGCTAGGAAAAGATCAACTATGATTCTATTCAAATTTTACTTATTTTCACTTTATATATCTTAATTTTCCTCGATTCAAACATACAATAAACTTAGGAAAATTATTTACTATGGTCCCTATATATACAAACCTACTTAGCATGTGTTTAGATTGGTTGTACTAATTTAATTTTAAATTAGTGACATGATTTTGTAACTTGATTTTGGTCAAATTTGATTGTACATGATCTAAATTTATATTTGAAAACTCTTACTAAAAATTTATATTCTCCCAACAATAGTCTTTGTTCAATACAAAAGCAAGTTATTTTCATCTTTATATGTACAAAAGAGATTTAGAGGATAAAAGTGACTCTAAAAAGAAAAAATTATCACCAAACCAAGTGAAATCATATAAAGCAAAACCCCATTTTAATATGTAAATGTCCATTCCAATTCATCAATCGTAAAACCAAACGTACTATTAACTTTATGTACCAAATATGGAGATCGAAAAAACCAAAGAAGGAAACAAACATTCCAAATTAATTTAAGCATCAGGCTTCTACAAAATTTCAAAATAGATAAACAATATAGGGGTCATCAAGCCCATTTGGCTAGAAGAGACATACAACCAGCACCTAAAAGAAGAGAAATATTTGATCCTACTTGAAGACGAGTACTGTTTTGCATTCTCTCGTTCATGAAATCAGCTGCTAACAGATCTACAAGTGCCATATATATTAAGATTCCTGCTGATGCTGCATTGAAGATTCCTTCCACAATAAGAGCAGTTTCACTGTTTTCATCGTATCCATTAGTAATCACTATTCCAATTGCTATCCCCACTGGAGTAGTAAGAGCAAAGAACAATGCCATAATTGCCACTGCTTTAGTCTTGAATTTGGCCTGCAATAATTCAATTAAAAAGCAGAAAATAAGGTAAAATATTTTACGCAACGTTGAAAGTGCTTGCATTTGAAAAAGATATGCATAGTAAGGTCGTACTTGATATATTGATTGTATGCCAATTAAAAAAGATTATTGTATTTATATTTTAACTCAACTATTTTTAAAAAATTTTTAATTAGGAATTTAAATTTCGTTGAACCCCACTATTCATTTTGAATTTGTCAACTTATACCATTTAACTTTCTTGATTTATTCATCAACTCCCACGCAAATATTAATTTGTAAATATTTGGTTTAATAATTAAATTTTTTTTATTTGAGATTCTTATTTTCGTAAATTATTTTTTTCTTTTTGATTGGTTAAAATTAATGGGGTCAAGATCAGAACCTACTAAACTAAGGTGCCAACGTGGAACTACTTGTAAGGGAGTGAACGTGGTTCAATATTTCAAACATGAAGTCAGATTCCTTGCACCCCCAACTCGTGTGTGTCTATATATAGGGAGAGACTTTTTCACAACTTTTGATAATGACAGAAAGTGACAGAGACAGTACCTGAGTAATACAACTTCCAAGTCCCAAGCCTTCAAAGAATTGATGAAAAGTTAGGGCAGCTACCAGTGGCTTTATAGTTTTGGGACTTCCTGATGCTCCCAACGAAATTCCTATGACCACTGAATGAACTATAATCCCAAGCTCCAACACCTATACGAAGTGAATCAATCCAAAAACACTGTCAACATCAATTATAAGAAGATGTAGTGATATACTATGTATGATCCACATACAAGGACAGTACTTTTAGTTACGATAAGAAATACATGATGGTAATTATTTTGGCCTCATTATTCTATCTCGTCAACACGAAATTGCAAAGTTCGATCAACGGATAACCTGTGATATGACTCTGTGACGAAGAAGATCAGACTCAGTAGAATCAGAGCCATGTGCGTGGCCATGTGTTGCATGGGTATGAAGATGAACACGGCCTTCATGCCCTGTGCCACTAATCTCCTCGTGCTTCTTGAAATATGCAGTAGCAAAAGCATCCACCGTGAGGGTTCCCATGGCAGTACACATGGCCACAAAACCAGTGAAGGAAAAATCTCCCCATGGATGGTCACTCAAGCAAGGAGAATTCAAATTCTCGAACGCATCAGGAAGCACGTGGATGAACCCGGTAGATAGTATGACGCCGGCGGCGAAGGCCTTGATGATGAAGAAGATGTCTCTCTCAGGGCGTAAAGCCGGAATAACCTTGCCGATGACCGGAATCAGAACTCCGATTGCACTCGCAAATAGTATAGAAACGATGGCAGCTATCTTGTACCTGAGAGCTTTGGCCTTGTCACGGTGTTCTTCTTCTTCGTCACATGTACACTCTGAAACAACCAAAGCTGGGAGTACCAGCAAGACCAGGAGGAAGAAGAGGATGAAGATTCTGGCACTTTCTTTCATGGCGAAAAGGTGGAGAGTGAAAAAGCACTTAGAGGCGTTGCCGCGTAGGTACGTATGGGGTAGAAGAGAAAAGTAGGGATCACATTTATGAAAAGCAGGGCAATTATGTCCCTACATATAATTAGGTGTACTGGTATACTTAAAATTGTAAGTGTACAAAAAATAACATCAATATTTATTTATTTATATTTTTTGGCCATGAAGTCAACAGAGAGGATGAGACTCACCCCATTACGTCAATATGTTTTGAAATTTGAAGCAAATTAAGAAGGTTAGTTCATTAATAACATCTAAATCATCAAAAATTAAATAGTTTTTATTAGAATAATTAGTTAATTTTTAGATTAACATTAATTAATTATTAGACTAATAAATAGATTATACTTTAAATAATATTAAATATTTAATTATTGGTATTTGATAGTGTATAACTAGATTGGGTCATGTGATTGGATAGCTTGTTATAAGTTGGATTATATATAAACTCATGTAGGGTGAAGCTCTAACTCACGGCTCATGACTAGAGCTAGTTATCTTATATATACTAGTTAAAGTTTCACTTTTAGAATATAAACCTTTTACCTACCATTGTATATTGTGAGTTCTAGTCCTTCCTCATTATAGAGAAGCTATGCGTGTATCAATGAGTTTCATATCTAATTATTTTATTTTAATCTCCTTATTTGATTCTAATAATGGGCATCAGAATAATTGGCATCAGAGTCAGATATTATATTTGATTTGTTTATTCATTTATAATTTTATGTAAAACTATATAATTGCATTTATATGATTCTTTTATCTTTCTCACTACAAAAAAAATTGGTTCCTAATGACAATTTTTAAGTGGTCTTAACCATGGTTATAACCATGGTTAAGAGGTTTAATGATAGTGAAAGCTTCCATTCCACAATCATTTGTGGGGACTAATCTAACAATCATTATTTTCAAGCATCAAGAAAATTACTATTATGACATGATGTGCTGACGGGCATTAAGAAACGTCGTTAATCATGGATTAACAACAATTAATATGTAACTATTGTTAAAACTGACATAACAACCATTATCAAATTGTTGTTAAGTCAAGCTTAACAATGGTTACTAGTAAATGTCATTAAACCTCGGATTAAAGATAGTTATGTATAAATATTGTTAGCTTTTGTCATAACGACAGTTATTCTTAATTGATGCTCATTAATTTTTAAAAGCAGTAGTTAGTGCTATTTTTTTTTATTATATTATAAGTATTTTGTTTGGACCAATTTTTTTTTTTGGTATCATTTTACTTGATTTATGAACAACAACAACAAGCCAACACCTTCCATTCAAAAGTAACAGTTGTCTAACATCCAAACCAATATATACCCATCAATATCTTGAGCATTGAAAATAAAGTGCATAAACAAAGAAAGAAGTAATCAAAGTCCAGCCTAACTAATCATTCATGTAACTAGAATGTTGAGAAGGGCTTGCTCATTGAACAGTTGAGGTTCCACTATCTTAATCACTTGGAATTTGAAATTTAAATCACAAAACATGTTAGTATTGAGTTAAAATCATAATATATAAAAATTCTTTTATTCAACCATAATATAGAACAAAGTGATGATTACCCCTTGAGCTTGTAATGTGCCAAGTTTAGATGGCACTTGACCAGGAATGTTTTGTAGGATAAAAGCCATTGTTGCTTCCATTTGAAGTTGTTTCTTAAGCTACTCTGCGTGTTCAATATCCATTTGTTCATGTTGTGCAACCATTTGAGCAGGTTCTATAGCCATTTGTTATTCACATGCTTCCCTTTGTGCAAAATTTCTCCCTTAATTATGCCACCTCCTTCTGTAGTTCATAGGGTATAGACGATGAATTATCATGCGTATGCCACAATGTTGTTAGGTTCTCAAAGCTCTAGCCAATGAATCATAACCAAATATTGATTGAGATGAAGGATACTTAGCCTCAATTACAACAATCTTATCCTGAAATGCAATTAAGAATAATTCATTTCTATTGCCAATCTAATAAAATGTAAACAACTTGGTTGTAAACACTTACACTTATCACTCTAGCTTCGTCATTAACAAATGATCCATTAGCATGTTTGTGGACTGCAGTCCACATATCACCTTGTGTGATTGGGCTACCATGCTCAAGTTGTGGTAGAATTGAAGACATATGTGGCATACTACATATTACATTTTTACTCCTATTACCACAATGAACTTATAATCTCTGCCTTCTTTTGCACAAGGCTTTTCAAGCCATAAATATGTGGAATGGTTAGTTTGGTATGGTTTTGCTTATTTTTCATGGCTATCCCTTCTTTATGAATAGAAATATGTTATTTAAAAGAGTAAGATAATCATATATATTAAAATACAAGTTAGATCACCATTGCCTTCTCCGAAAGACGATAATTATGATCGTGGCCTATTAATTTATCTGAATTCCTTTAAGGACATCTTGTATTAATTGCTTTCTGGTTCAAGTTCTATGATTTTTATGTAAGTCACACTGTGTACTCTTCCACTTTGCCCTTATTAAACTTAAAATATAACTTTTTATGTCTATCTCCACTGCAATCTTAGCCTAGAAGAATAAATGTAGCAGTTAATGAACATATGAACTCAAAATTTTAGGAGAAATGTACAAAGAATCAAATCATACTTGTGTAACTTCCTTAAACACATTTTTTTTGTATTCTTCAGGTAAAAGCCTCCAATATGGATAACTAATAAGAAATGCATCAAAGTTTTTTCCAATGAATCTTAGAAAAACAACAATCAACCCTCATGAACAGAAACACCAATTGAAGTTTCATCATCATCCATATCATACAAGTCTTATGCCTTTAGATGCATAGAAATACTCCAATTTTTGTCTAACACTCTTTCACATAATATACTTAGTGAGCTTCTGAAGCTTGTATGCATGGTTTATCATTTTCACTCCCACCAATATGTATCAACTGTTAAAAATTAATGGACTTAAATCCTAATTCATCTGCTACGATGCCTTTAGGAATGGTCATGTTAGCCCACATACATTTGAACAATGTAACTATAAACTGACCATGGTAATATAATTTAGTTACATCTAACAATTTCCTATAATAAAACACACCTCCAAATCTCATATGGCCATCTGATCTACTTACATAACTTATTGTACCAAATGTCTCGAATACATTACTATTTTGAGTTTTCAATCCTTGATCCTATGCTAAAGTTCAAAATTTATATCAATTGACAATGTACGTAGCATATCGCCTTGCTTTATCAAGTGAACCTATGGTAAGATATCTCATTTCAATGGGATGAATACTATTCATATCATTTCTAATATGAAGGGAAAGAGTAATGAATTTGTTAATTAAAGGTGTCCATTATTTAAAAAGCAAACGATGGTTTTTATATACTTATATGATATGAGAACTAATTAAAATCTCTCTATGGACCCTTTTGTCTATTTTTAAAGCTAACCGTGTATGTTTCTTGATGATTGCCTCACATGATATTTAAATTCCCTATATGTCATACATCAATTAATAAGATGTTTTAACATTATGTAGTAATGATTAGTGATCTATGATATACGTTATATTTATTGAATGAAAGGGTTAACTTCTTTACAATTGGTTAACACTTAGCGATGTGCTTGTAGTTTCTCCATAAGGGATAGTGTAAAGTACTCAAATCCACTAACTGGTTTTCCAACAGATGGATACAAGGTGTCGACATTAGATGGCATACCATTGGGTTTATCATTTACTTATCTAGGATGATTAAATATTGTCGTTATTTTTTCCAAATATCTGGAGCAAAAGGTTAAAACCTCTTGAGCCATGTAACACTCAGCAATTGAACCCTTTTGTGAACCCTATTCCATACAAAAAACTTTAATTTGCCTAGACACCTATTAACCACTTATCAATTTGTACAAAAAGAAATTAAATAACTTAAAATAAATACTCAATACGATGTTTGTATTTACCTTTCTATTGGATACATCCATTAATCTTAGACAATAACTCCAAGTTTGGCCTCTTCAATTACGTGTATAATTAAATGAACCATGACTGTAAAAGATGAGAATAGGAATATCATCTCCAGATGACACAACATTACAATTATTCTATTTTAAAGATCGTCAAGGTCATTCATGCTTAATAATTTATTGCATAACATCCTAAAGAAAGTAGACAATTTGATATAATTGTAGATACACCCTTAGGAAGGGCCTTTCTCATAGCTAAAGGCAAAAGTTGTTGTATAAGAACATGTGAGTCATGATGTTTCAATCCACTCTTGCATTGTCTTTATTCAATGCATTTGGAATTATTGTTTGAATACCTATCTATCACAGTAATATTTTTCAAAGTCCTCAAGAAGATATCTTTGTTTGCATTTGTCAAAGTGAATAAAGCCAGAGGATATCTACCACTTTCATTAGGCCAAAGATCATATCTAATTTCTCATAACTCTCTTCGTACATTAACATAGTCCTTTGAGTGTGCAGACTCATTTTGTAAAGTGAATATCACATTGTCACACGCATTTTTTTCAATATGATGACATCTAAATTATGGCACAACAAGTGGTTTGCCTAGTGTGGAAGTTGGAAAAATATATTCTTCTTATGCCACTATTTGGTTTCATTGTCAACAACATGAATTGTTTGAGTTTTTCTTCCCTAACCCTAAACTTCTACATCTTTTCCAAACACAACATCAACATTCTCAAGTTATCTTAGGATTTCCAACCTAGTTATCAATAGCGGGTCATTTCTTTTCTCTTCCTTTTGATCAAATCAACATCAAGTCAATCTAAATTTATGACACGGGCTCAAAACATGTTGATGACCAATAAAACACCTCTTTTGGCTATGACGAAGTCAGACTCGAATATAATCAAAATTACAAGTGGGCAAGCTAACCTAGTGAATGTTCCACCCTAACAAAGTTCCAAGACTAGGAAAATTGCTAACAAACCATATCAATGCCACCTGTATATTGAACATTTCACTTGGTAAATGAATCAAATGTTTTAACCCTGTCAAACCATAAATCTTTCAACTCTGCAATTAGTGGTTGTAGGTACTCATCTACATCATTCCCTAGTGCTCTTCTCTTTGGAATAATCATTGATAAAATAAAGAAACTATTTCATGCACATCCATGGTTGCAAGTTGTAATTCATAATAACCATCACCTAAATTTTGTAAACTCTACTCAAATTTCCAAATGGATTAAAGCTATCAGTGGCCAAACCTAGGCATACATTACGAGGATCTGAGGTGAATTATGATTTCATTATGTCACACATCATGTCATTACTTGTGTTGTTCACTTAATGCTATCTTGTAAGTCATTTAAGTCGTGGCTTCAATGGGTATCTCAATATTTTTGCAGGACTTTTCTTCCTCTTTTCACCCTTACTCTTTGGCTTCCATCTAGACATGTTGAACTTTTTGCACACACCTCTATTTTCATCCTCCCCCCAATATAACATGCAATCAGTTGGGCAAACATGAGTTTTTTGGTAGTTTAGTCCCAACTTGCTAATGGTTTTTTTAGCTTCATAAAAAGAGGTGAAATTTTTGCATGTTCAAATGCATCTACCATCAAGTCCAATATCATTAACATAGCCTTATCACTTATTCCACCCAAACACTTGATATGATACAACTTTACTAGAAATGACAATTTAGAGTACTTCTCCCACACTTCATACAAGCTTTGTTGGCCATATGAAATTAATTCAAAAAATTCTTTTGCTTGTCATTCATCACGTGGTTTGATAGTGTAATTAGACAATTTATATCTTCCCTATTTTCATTTCCTTAATGAATTCCAATTATAACACAAATCATATCTTGCATAAGGTTATCTCTTGAAATATGTAGTTCTCTTACATGTAGCCTTGTCTTAAGTTCTTTTACATGAGATTCTTGTATAATTCTCCCCCATGCCTAACCCAGAAATCATAACCTAGTATGAAAGGTTTAATTATTAAGTGGTCACACGCAACTTATTTAACCTACCATTTCTTAAACCTACACTTTGGGCATGGGTAAATTACTCTTCCTTCCACACTTCCATTGGCAAATGTAAAATCTAAGATTCCATTCAACCCTTTAAATATTCACAAGTGTTTTGATACTTAACAATCCAAGACTTATCAATTTGTTATATATTACTACAATACACTTTTTCATATTAATTAGAACAAAATAAAATCATGTCCTTATGAATAACACTATTATTAAATCATTAAACATACATGAATATGTTTAAAATATAGTTTAGACAATCACACTTATAATCTTTTACACATTTTCAAAGTTCAATTCAACAATATTCATTTACATAATATAAAAAAATTTACATCACTAGATTGTCAATACCATAATCAAATCCAACAATAAACATGTACAAGTATAAAATATATAATCAAGCCATCTCCAATCAAAATAAATAACTCAATTTATTTATCGACTTCAATAACAAAAATTCCACATCACTTAAATTCATCATAAAAAAATTTACTAATACATGTATCTCATAACAAAAAATATCAATTATCAAATAACATGAAAATAGAAAAAAATAAATTAACATAAATTTTAGGGAAAAAATATTTTATTATTTTTTTAGCTAAAATAAGCAACCAAAAAAAAAAAAAAAAAAGCTTACCTACAATGAGATGGCAAGCGACAATGGCTGGCAAGAGGCATCGTAGCTAAGGGTTGCTAGGTGAGCAATGGGATGACTAGTAATAGTGGTTGGTAGCGACAAATATTACATGAATGAAGAAGAAACCAAAAAAAAAAAATAAAGGGGAAAAATATTACCTCGTCGGCAAGGAGAAGGTGGGGTTGACTCACCAACGATGAGGCAAAACATGGCAGCATGTAGGACAGGGGGCCAGAAAGCGATTGCGTGAGGTAGCAAAAGCTCAAAGATGGGAAGAAAAAAGAAAGGGGAGGGGTTGTCACTTGTGGTGGGGGGAGGGTTGTAGGGTTTCATATTTTGAGGCATAACCATAGTTAAGCCATAACTATGGCTAGGACTAGGCTAACCTATGCTTAACAATTAACCATGGCTAAGCCTAGTCCTAGCCATAGTTGGCTAAGCCACATGCTAGCCAATTAGCCAGGCCACAAGTTAGTCAATTAGTCAACTTGTCCTAATATAGTCATGGTTATCAAATAACTATGGTTATACTATGTCTTAGCCATGGCTTTTTACTAACTATTGCTATGACTAGTTTAGTCATAACCTTGGTTTTTGAATAACCATGGCTAAGACTTGATTTAAGCATGGTTGCTTACTAACCGTGATTAGAGTACTAACCTAACCATGGTTATGTCTCAGTTCAACCATGATTATGTTAACCATGGTTAATTTTTCGTTGTTAAACATTAATTTTTTATAGTGACTTTGCTTCGATTAAAGGCATAAATGTATGATTTTCTTATTTAATATTTTATCTTAGTGGAAAATTTTTTTGCAAATAATTGTATTAATAGGAGAAAAGAAGGCAATGTGTTCAGGGAAAAAGAAAATTTAGAAGCACTCATATATTAATGCAATAAGCATTTTACATCAGAATTAGATTGGTACAAGTGGCTAAGCTTACCTATGAAAACCAAGAGGGCTTGAGTTTGAATCCCATTAAGAGCAAGCTAAACTTTTTTAATTTTTTTCTTTTTGACGATGTCACTTGCCCCTACAAGAAATTACCAAAATACCCCTTTTTTTTTCCTTTTTCCATTTCTCTCTTTCCTTCTTCGCGTTCTTTGTTTGTCAGCTAGAACCTAATATTCTTCCATGTTTTTCTCTTGCATTTCAGCTTTGTTGGACTACTACATTGTTCTCCTTTCTTCTTTAATGTATTCTTGGCTTCTTCTGGTGAGTGTAGATGCAACGGTTACTAAAAATTTGAGCGTTAGCATTCATGTCAAACTGCTTGTAATTTGTTGCCAAATTTTAGTTTGATTTGTAAGTTTTTATTCAACAACTAATGGGCCTTCTATTCTAGCATGCATTTCGACCCTTTATCTTATTATTTTATAGGTTTATTTCAAGTCATGTGTTCAAATTTTGAAGTTCCCTTGTTTGTTATTTGAACTCAAATGGGCAGTGTTTAGAAGTCAAGATGCTCACGAATTGGTGAGTTTTACAATAGATTTCATATAAGTGAATTTTGATTAGTTCTCCCTTTATTTTAACTTCCAATTTGGTGGTTTGGCTCCAAAATTCGAAAGCCCCATTTTCAAACAAATAACATGAATTGTGATTGAAAAGAGAGTTTTTCAGTAAAATTTTTACATTCCACATTTATCTTTGATTGTTTTACTTTTGTTTTAAAAGAGAGTTTTTCAATAAAATTTTTATAACACCCAATTCACCCTCTTTTTGGCTACTAGCCTTGCTCAATAAGGGGTATCAAAGCTTGGGCTCTTGATTATGGACTTAATTGTATTAATAGTTTAAATGGCTAGACTTGATGAAAATGTTTTGTCTAAAGGGTTGTTTATTACAAAACCTTCTAGTTTCAATGGTGAAAATTACACATACTGGAAACTAAGGATGACAATTTTCTTTGAGCCTATTGACATTGAGCTTTAGGATGTGATTAAGGAAGGACCATATGTGCCTATGAAAGAAGAAGGAAAGACCTCCATCAATCCTAAAAGTGAATGGAATGAAATAGGAAGAAGAAAAGTTTTACTAAATAATAAAGCCAAACTCATTCTTACTAGTGCACTGAGTCAGGAAGAATATTTTATAGTCTTAAATTATGAAAGTGCCAAAGAAATATTGGAGGCTTTAGAAATAGCCTATGAGGGAACTTCAAGTGTAAAGGAATCCAAGATTTATAATATCATACAACAATATGAGTTATTCAAAATGAATCTTAGAGAAGCAATTAAAGAAATGGAAAGTCATTTTCCTCACATTGTGAATCATTTAGCAGCTTTAAGGAAGACATACTCACAAACAGATCAAGCCCATAAAATCATGAAGGTTCTTCCTATGGAATGACAACTAAAGGTAATAGCTATTGAGAAAGCTAAAGGGCCATTAATAAAATTAGTTGTTGCTCTCTTTGGGAACCTTCAAGAGCATGAACCAAGACTGAAGCAACTCCTTAAAGAACAAGACAAAAAGAAGAAGGCTCTTGCTCTCAAAGCATCATCATCAATGTATCCAGATGAGGAAAAATGCAATGATGGCTCTCTAGATGAAATTGATGATGAAACTCTTAGTCTCTTTATTAAAAAGTTTGGAAGATTCTTTAACATCAGAAGAATCAATGGAAGAAGACCAACTAGAAGGAGTCAAGATACCAAATAACCTCTCATTTATTACAAATGCAAAAAGCTAGTACATATTAAATAGGAATGTTTATAATTTATGAGAAAGCAAGATAGCACAGATAAAAAAAAGAGGAAAGGAAAATAAGAAGGCATACCTATTAGCCACTTAGGCAGAAAGTGATGAAGATTCAGATGACAAAGATATTGAAGAAGCCAACTACTACCTAATGGCTAACGATGATAAGGTAAGTGCTATCCCTTCTTATGAAAAGCTACAAAATGCATGTAATGACTTTTATGATGAATTTCTTAAGATAGCTAAACCCTTAAAACTTTTTAGAAGGAAAATTCTATTTTTAGAAAACAATCTAGAAAAGGAGAAAGTAGAGAATATCTCACTACTCTAGATAAAGACATCTTTAGAGAAACAAATTGAAACATTAGAACATGACTACATAAGTTTTAGAGAAGAACACTTTTCTCTCAAAAGTAAAGCTACTTGTAATTGTGAACTTCTATAAAAAGAAAAGAAATATTTGATGAACACTCTTGCAAAGTTTACCAAAAGGAAAGATAATCTAAACATTTTGTTAGGAAAACAAATATGTGATTTTGATATGGCAGGTCTTAGGTATAATCTTTATAAAAGGCTAAAATATTATAAGAATTTCTTTATTCCAACAATTATGACTAGCACTCTATTCAATACATATCTTTATTATGGTAAAAATGGATAGGAATCATATACATGTCCTTACAAAAAAAATAAAATTTTGGAAGGAAGGAAAGTATGTGTTCCCATAGGAATAACTAACATTCAAGGACCTAACAAGAATTGAGTACCTAAAATTAAAACTTAATGCTTCTGTAGGTGTTTATGAAGGCTATTGGAACAAAGTGGTATTTGGACAGTGAATGCTTTAAACATATAATTGGAGACAAATGGATGAGACAAGAACCCTGGCTCCTTTGATTCTCACAAAGCCACTTCATTTGATTTGCCTTTGCATTAAGGAATAAAGTCTTTAAAGCGTTAGAATAAGAGGTAAATAACACATTTTCTTTAAAGGAATATCTTTCACCTTACCCCTTCTATTAATACTTTTGTAATGTTGCTCACCACAAAATTTACATCTACGTATAGTCTTATCTTCATCATAATACAACATGCATCCCATGGGACAAAAGTGAATCATTTCACTACCTAAACCTAGCTTAGTCACCTACTTTTTCACATGGTCGAAATCTTTAGTTGTTTGATTATTAATTGGAAAAGCTTCCTTCATAAACTGCATCTAATGATTAAAGCAAGCCTCAGACATGTTGAACTTAAACTTCAAACTATGACCCATTAATGCAAATGATAACTTCGAATAAGATTCAAAATCATTCCATAAAGGAGCTTGTGCAACCCTATGCAATTTTCAGCTTTAAGGTTAGGATCCTTAAAGATTGATTCTCCATACCTCAAACCATGTTGCTTAAGGTAATCACCAATTGAATGTCTAGCATCATCCATTACCATCCACTTGTAGCTACTAAAGTTTTGCCTTAGCTGATTGCTTCCATAGTAGGAGTTCTCTCCCTTTGGTGGAATTGGAGAAGTGACTATATGGCTAGTCCAATAATAGTTTTTACTCTTAAACCCTTTCTTACATAAATGTATTTGACTTTGTCAACAAATTGATATTCCTTGCACTTGTAGTTTTTACATGGACATCTCAACATTCCTACTTCTACATATTGACCTTGTTTACAAGCAAAATCAATAAATTCATGCATCCTAACCCAAAATTCATCTGGAATTTCTTTAATTAAAACCCATTCTTTTGTCCGTCCACTTTCTATGATCAGGGGCGTCCATCTCTATAGTATTCAAAACAAAAAATAGTCATTAATACAAGCAAACAAAAATAAAATTTAGATACATGTGGCCTAGTTCATTTGTAGTCATACTTATATATATATATATTAAAAAATTATTAAGTCTCATTATATATATATGTAGTTATCAATCTTATGTTGATTGACATTTCAAATCATTTCGAAATTTAATCACCATCTTAAGTTTTTCTGAATAGTGATGAAAAAATAATATCAAGTCCAGTCATATATATATAAATATATATATATATATATATAATGATTAATCTTGTACTAAAGCATCCACGTAAAGCACTACCCATATTTAATTTCATAAACACTGTTGAATTATACTATCAGTCTAGAATAGGGCAATTTAACAGTGTTGTATTAAAGAGCAACTATACAACTCATTAGAATTCATGAAGGTTAATCTATTCAACTATCTTTTTTTTTTTTGTTTATACATCTGTGCATATGCTTGCTTATTTTTCTTGCACTGTATTTGACTATATGTTTAAATGGCACTCATGAAAGAATACATTCGACTGTCCAAAACAATGTTTTGAACTTTTGATCATCATACTATTCTTATAATGTCTGTACAGAACTAGCCAACCAACTAAAATTGAATAGAAGTAAACTACGCACCTTATCATCATACAACATTATATAAAAACAACTAACAACTAAAGCATTTTCAGTTATATCTAAAATAATATTACAATCTCATGCTATATACAAAATTAATTTTTTGACATAAAATAAGTAATGAAAAAGTACTAATATGTAAAGCTAAAAGGTATTTTTGAAAATAAAAGATAAGTTAATAAATTCATTCTAAACAAAATGCACTTGCAATGCATGTTTTGTGAAATTACAAAGATGTGACTAAACCTAACTAAATTGATTCCAATTCAGTGTGGCTATCACCTCATATTTAACCAACTTTAGAAGATGTCAGAGTTCAATGCCTGCCTAACAATGTATATATCAGAGTTCAACATATAAACATTAATAAGTTAATTGGTTTTGTAAATCAAACCATATATTAACAAATGATAAAGCTTATGGGAATTGATTAGGTCATATGCCCCACTTAAGTGAGATCCTTTAGTGTAATCATTCGCATGGTTTAGATGTCTAGTAAAAAAGCATCTATGTATGTGATATCTTGACTAAAAAAGATGACCTATTCATTTTGATAAGAAAATAGCATCACTAATTTCTTAATGCACTGTGTCACACTCACAAGCTTCATATTTAACGTAAAGATAATGGTCTAACATTAATTCATGTACCAAAATGGTAAATGTGAAAGGCATTCATTTTACTTTATCATGCTTTTTTATTATTCTTTCATCTGTAGAAGGTTGATTGATTAGTGCGGTGAATGAATCACTTTTCTCGAAGAAAATCTACGATTTCATTGCCACTCATATTTATGAAATTGACAATATCTGATTTGTGTCACTGAAAACTTGGCTAAGTCACCACCCACTCCCATATCCAAATTATTACTGCCTCACTCTTAAAAAAAAAAAAAAAAAAGATCTTCATCCATATAATTTTATAGATTTCTAGGGTATCCCTACAGACCCACCAAGCGACATGGTGTGGCAATTCTACTCAAATCTATTCCCCTTTCCCCATAATTATTCACCACTTTTTTATGTTACTTTTCCCACTTCTTACATTAATTTTTCATTCATTAATATCTCATTATAGAAAATAACTTTCATTGATTCAGTGCTTAAATGAGAAATCATTATTCATTTAATTCAAGTTTAAGGATTAAAAGGAGAGATATTAAAGCATGACAATAATAAAGACTTGATCAAATGATGCCACAGGAGAATAAAAAGAAAAAAAAAAAATGTAAAATAATGAATTATGATTAACAATAGGGCAAGACGCATTCCATAAACCATTAAAAATAACATTAGCATTATCATAATTGCAAATAGTTGAAAGAACTATCATGGACGTGAAAGAAGAGACAAGAAATTACAGTGCTTATGCGCAAGAACCAAAATCACTAAGCAAACCAAACATCTAAGATTAACAATCACATTGTACAGAGGATAAGAAAATGTTTGTGTCCTAATTGGAAATTTTGGCATTCTAATATGTCTATAGGGAAGAAAATGCATATGTGCAAGAACTAAAATCAATAAGCAAACTGAACATCTAAGATGAGAGTCACATTGTACAGTGGATAAGAAAATGTTTATGTCTTAACTAGAAGTTCTGGCGTTCTAATGTGTCTACAAGGAAGAAAATGTTTATGCCGTTTAGCTTGCTTCCTCAGGTCATTTCCACATGCTGATTATTAATCCTTTCTGTAACTCATTTGTAGTTTTTCTTCTTCTTTTGAGCTCTTACCCTATTTTTTCTAGTCAAAAAAAAGATAATAAAAGAAAAATAACTATTGAGTCTGCTAATTATTTTTAATATATTAAGTTTTCTAAATCATATGGGCTATTATTAGTATTAGATTTGATGAGCAAAATAAGTAAACTAGACATTAGATACACAATTAAAGATGGTAAAATTATCATACTTTTCTTATTTAAGAACTCAAACATATGAAGTTATTTTTCTTTCACCAATTGATACACACCCTCATTGGCAAGTATCTTTCACTAATGGATACATACACACCCTTGTATAACATTAAAGCAATATGACTGCCTATATATGTCAACTGCATCCACCCAAAAAATATACAAAACATGATGGAGTACCTAATTAGTGAGTCATATATGTTCTCAATTTCTAATTTCAATTTTTGTTATGATTCACAAAACCTTATGGCTTAGGTGGTGTGTTTAACTTCATATAATCATTTAGCCAAAATAAGGGTGGCAGCATAAGCACATGGGTAGAATAATTTAGAGAAGTTCATATACATCAAATGGAAAAAATGTTATTCTGGAATAAACTTTGACATAAAATAGGACTCTAAAGAAACACAATACGATACACGGCAAAATTGGATGCAATATTGGTTGTCTCAAGCATAGAAATGAATAGAAGACTAAGCAATTAAAAAATTTCAAGCAGGTGCCATAAACTATTCCAAATATCTTATATGTTTTCTCATTTGGTGCATGTCTGTTCCATCCACTATTTGACACATATCGATTCCAGAAACTGTAGCACCAAATAAAAAGATGGGAATGTAACACTTCACTTCCTACAGTTGCCATGTAATTCTTTTTTCATTATAACCCTGCCACATCGTATAACCTCCTCCTCTCCATTATGCATCTTCTGTCAACTTCTTCCCTTATAAAACCCCCTAATGTCCCACATTTTCCCTTCATCACTTGTATTTGTAGTTATTGTCTTTGAACTTTTCTTGTATTAAGACTTCTTGATTTCAGTTAGGAAAATACAAAATGTAATTTCGGTCAGCAAACTAAACATCTAAGATTAATAGTCTCTAATCTTTCATGCCATAGGATAATATTATCAAAGTAGCCTTTTTTAGATGCATACAAGAGCTCACATATTCTGTCAGGAAAATTCAAAATCAAGCACCCCTATTTCATAGTGAAGTAAATCAATAGAAGCGAGATTAAGAAATTGAGACAAGAGGGCTTTCTCTATGTGGTGGTCTTACCAGGGAACAAACTGATGCTAGTGAAGTTCTCGTCAATATAGTGGTCAGCCATGCCGAGAGGGCTCAAACGAAAAAGAGATGGGAGGGAGAATGAGAGCTTAGGGTATAAGTAAGGTGCATGAGATGAGAGCAACAAATAAGAGAGCTTAAGTTTTCTGACAAAAAAAAGAACTTTTTTTTTACACAAATCACGCATATTTGGGGGCTAAATTTTGACACAGGTCTAATTTATGTCAAAGTTTTTAATATTCATATTAGACATTGACTATATCCATGTTTAATATCAATATCTTATCAAATACGAACTAAATTTGTGTCTGATATTAGTAATAAAAATGTTGACATCGATTAATTCCATATCTAATGTTTTAATCTTAATTAGCTTATAAAATTAATGTATTGGCACAGAATTAGACACAACTAAAGCCTATTATGGATATATTCTATTTCAGATTGCATCTCAAACATAAATAATACTTAACTACACGTATAATTTGTTTTTCCCCTTTTTGTGCTATGTGTTCTTCATGGTAAAAATCTGATGCAATATAGCATGTATTATGAAAAAAATTTGAAGTTGTTTGCTGCATTTTCTTGCTAAAAAATCTGATGTATGGATGCATTTTTTTATGGAAATCTAATGTGGTTTCCCCTTTTTATTGGCTACTAAGTGTTGATGAAAGTAATCTTTAATTGGTCTCCATTATATGCTAAAAAGTTGAGGTATTTAGGTTATGTTGCTAAGGTGTTTGATCAAATGTCATTGAGGCATTTTGTAGGTAATTTTGTTGCTCCTTAACTTCACTTTATTGCTATGAATTTTTGCTACAATTTCATGTCCAGTAGGAGTAATTTTTCTATCTATTTCTCCTCAGAAAAATTCGTCATGCTTTAGCTTCATTATGATGTTCTTATGCTCTTAATTTGTGTTTGAATTATGCCTAATTTTTCCCAGAAAAATCCAGCATGCTTTAGGCTCCATTAGGGTGTTCTTATGCTCTTAATTTGTGTTTAAATGCTGCCCAATTTTTATGGTTTTTATCCTATAAATTTTTGTTTGTTATTGAATATGTTAGTAAGGTGTTTGATGAGTAATTAATAGGATTATAGATATGTCAATGAGTGCCAAAAATTTAGATGCATGTGGGGCTATGTTGGTAAGGTGTTTGATGATTGATTTCTAAGAAATATTGTGGCTTATGTGGCTACCCTTTATGCTCCCTTTTATTCCAATGATTTGTGCCTTGGTTACTCCTCATTTTAATATGTATATGCTATCCATTATATATCATGATTGCACACCTCATTCTACCTTAAGATTGGCTGCCCTAATGTGTCTTGAATACACCACACATAAGCTTAAATATTGTATACTTTTCAGCATGAAACTTGCTGAATTTTATGTTTTTATCCCCTATATTTTGATGTTAATTTCCTGCCATGATTTTCTTTCTTTGGTCACTAAAGTTAGGTTAAAAGTTTGCATGCTTATCTCATTCATTTTGTTCCCTAAATTTGTTGTATGGTTAACTTTTATGTTGCTAAATTGTTGTTGTGAATGCATGAGATTTTACTACCTAATTTATGTGAAAACTTGGTGATTTAATTTAGGGATCCATGGATAAGTTGCTTTCACTCAAGTTGCAAAAAAAACATCTAAGCAAGGATGGCATGTTGGTGGCAAGCTAGTAAAACTGAATGGTTTAATTCTTTTGAATTTAACTATAATTTATGTACTTATAGAATTTTGTAAACAATATGTAATGATGAGTACCTAGGAGACCAACACACCCAAACACCAATGTATGCTTTTATTAATGGTGCCATGTGAAGTTTAACACCTTTAAAGGCATTTTTCCTTTGGTATTGTCATGTGTGGTATAACGCCTCTATAGGCACATTTTATAAATGTTTTAAACATTAGTGTTGTTGTGTGAAACTAAGTTCTTCATGAAAACCTAATGAATTCACCAGTGGGGTCATGTGAGATCCAACAACTCCATAGGCATTTCCCAATATGGGATACGTATGTTTAAAATAAACTTGGAGTTCCAACGACTTATATCCTACTACATGTGTCTTCTAAAAATAAAAGTTAGGTTTCAAGGACCCACGTCTTGTTAACATTTTTCAAAGAAATCTCTATATAATGAAATAAAAATAGAAAAATCTTTTCTTAATAAAAATTCTTTTGTCAATTTCTTATTCTCTTTTATTTTAATTCTTAATTTTCTAAAATGCAAATAAAGCAATTTAGAAAAAACAAATGAAAATATCTTTTCATTTCATTGAATGTTTTAAAATAAAATATTGTTTCTAAAGTTTCCTTACTTTTTTAAATTCATTTTTCAAAAATAGTAATCAAAAACTGAAAAAAGTGTGTTCACTTTTTCATTGTCATTTTCATAATTAAAGCAAAAACAAGTCATGTTTCAAAAATAAATTTCAATAAAACGAAGAAAGCAAAAGAAGTGATATTATTTTTTTTTTCATAAATTATACACTCCAAATCATTTTTTTTTCAAAAAAATCAATTTAATTTCAACTATTTTGTTAATTTCACAAAATTTGAAAAACTTCAACCCACCGACCCACATTTTTAGACAAACAACATGGATTTTGATCCTTCTCGCAAGGTACGTAGGCCTTAGACTCTCATCCAAGGTAAAGTCCACCCTTCTTAGATATCCATTTTTCTCTATTGCATTAATTTCATTTTATTTTTCTCTATTATTTTGATGTGTGTTTTAATGTGGGCAATTTAAATAAATTTAAGTCCATATCCATTGCTTTGCTTGACTAATTTAGGGTAGCTATCTTCACATACAGATGTTGTGGGGTGCCTAACACCTTCTCCATGTTCAAATAGACTCCCAAACCCATCTCTGGTTAGGTTTTCCAAAATTTTCTATTTAAAAATTTTGGTAGTTGCTCCAATAAATTGTTTTCAAATTAGTTTTAGAAATTAGTTCACAACTCTTTTTTACTTTTTTGCCACAATTTCAGGTATGACAAGTTGCTCTTGGTTGCTAGCACAATCATCTCTACCCTGCCATAAATATTGCCTTCTATCCTTTCACTTTTGTCCCATAGATTTTAGAATATAGTCTTATATATTTTATTGCTAACTACAAATTTAGCCTTCACTGTAAAAGACATACTATTAGTAGTGACACAACCAATAGACATAGTTAATTTCAAAAGTAGACAAATATTACCATAATAGTATTATTGTTAACATTATCCTTGTAATCCATTGGAACTCCTTTCAAAAACTAGGATAGCTTAAGGAAAATAATCTAAAATATCTACCAACTGACCTTAAAAAGCTATTTAACAAACCACCTCCATCTCTAATTGGTTAACTATTAAGGTTCCATTGCAAAATAACCCACTCACTGTGGTGAAGATGCCAATCATTATTTTATGTTAGAGTCTTTACCTTTTCCATGTTATCTTCACTGTGGACATAAGTTTTATACATGAAATTGATTGTATTCAACTAAAATACATTACAATTTTATAATATTTTCTAACTATGTCAACAAGTTTAGCTCGCGGTGCTTCATTTGCCTCACCACCACTATCATGATCAGTATTCGCAAGAGATTCATCTTGAAATGGAGTTCCTTCAAAGGTCCTTACTTTAGGAGGAGCGATTAAGGTGGCAGGGACTTGTCTTGAAAAGCCACCCTCAAATGGTTATGGATCACTTCAAGTTGCTTTGCGAGAGTGACCCGAACTACTCATCCTGTTCATGAAGCATTTCTTCTTCAAAATTCTAGGCAATAGTTAAGTTTACATCAATTACAATAAGGGTATAAATGATAAATACAAAATAGAATTGACATACAGTTATGCAATAAACCAAGAGATGCCAAAAAGGTAAAACATAATGTAATATGTATAACTCAACACTTTGCCAACAATATATTTTCCTCTTATGGAAATAACACATCCAAGTCTTAAGATTGATATGGCATTCATTTGTAATATGTATTGTCACCTCCATCTCCCTTTTCATATAAGTCACATGGTTTGAGATATATAGGTATACTTCAACTCTTCTCTAACTCATCTTTCTTAAAGTAAACCATTTGAGCTTTTGAAGCTTAGATGTATGACTCATGGTCCTTATGGTCACTGGTGTGTATTAATCAGAAAGTTTAGCTCAATTATGTCTACTAACATAGTAAACCATAAGTCATTAACCACGATCCCTCTATGATTAGTTGTGTTGGCCCACTCACATTCAAACATAGCAACTAAAAAATGACTATGATAGTTTAGCTCAATTATGCCTACTAACATCCCATAATAATCAACACCACCAAACTGCATATGGTTATCACTACTACTTGTGTAGCTCCTTGTTATAAATGTATTGAAAACCCTGCTATTTTGCATTTCAAGCTATTGGTCTTATTCTAAGATGCAAAATTTAAACCCACTAACATTGTGAGCATTATAACGTTTCAACCAAGTAATTAGTCCTAATACAAAAAACTTTAAATCATCTGAGTGAGATCATCCATTGTTACAGACTATCTGAATAAGGAAAATTAACAATTCAATTATATACTAACTTACTAAGGTAATGAACTTAAATGGTAAAAATGTGCTTACTCGACAAGAGAACCAGTCACTAAACTCTATATGAACTCTCTTGTCAATCTCAGAAAAAGGCTATGTATGACTTCTTAATTACCTCTACAAGTGCTCCTTAAATTCCTTACACAATGTAGATATTAATATCTGTATAAGGTGATTGTTTTTAGTGATAAAACAAATATAATTAACATACCAAAGGAAAGGTTCAACTTATCTACAGTTGGTCAACACATGTTGGTGTGCTCAAATCTTTTCCATCACAAATAGATTAAAGTATAACCACCAACTAGTTATCCAATAGGTGGAAACAAAGACGAAATATTGGATGACCCTACATTAAGGTAATCATCACCTCGAGTTAGTTGATTGAACATACTCTCAATTCCCTCTATATATCTTGAGCATAAAGTCAAAACCTCCTGGGCCGTGTAACCCTCAGTTATGGATTCCTTAACCTAAGCCTTATTACACACATGGGATTTTAATTTTCCTAAATACCTAATGGAGATAAACATTGTAAGCCCAATTTACAAATTGTGTAACTTGAAATAAATTATGGATGAAAGTTTATATACTAACCTTTCAATTAGCTACATCTACCGATATTGAACAAGGCACTCTAATTTGGCTTCATCAATTAGGTGTACAACCAAATGAACCATAACTATGAAAAATGAAAGGGGAAGACCATTTCCATATGACATAACATCTTAAATACTTTATCATGATGTTAGTCAGGTTCATGTAAATTGAACACCTTATTACATAGGTGTTTAAAGAAAGAACTCATATCAATTAGGACTATTGACACTTGCTTAGGAAGGGTTACTCTTATTGTAAGAGGTAGAAGTTTCTTTATAAGAACATGTGAGTTATGACTTTTAAATCCCCCAATCTTTCATTATCTCAAATCAATGCATCTAGAGATGCTGCTTGAGTAACCATTTGAAACAATAATATTCTTTAAAATCTTTAAAAATAGGTACTTGTTTGTATTTGTTATTGTACATAATGCAAGAGAATATTTACCATGTTCGTTGGGCTAAAGATTATAATGTGTGCCCATTTCTTGTAAGTTTCTTCATGCCTTAGTGCGATCTTTTGATTTTACAATATCATTTAATAAAGTGAAAATGATAATGTCACACACATTTTTCTCTATATGCATGCGTCAAGACAATGACACAATAAACTTGTCTCTGAAGATGAAAGTTAGAAAATGATACTTTTCTCATACCATTGTTGGGCTCCTCAAGATCCTCAATCCTAACTTTCAACTTCCACATCTTTTCAAAATGTAACACTAGCATTCTCAACCTGCTTTAAACATCTGTGCCACTAATTGCAACAAGTGGATTTCTCTTTTTTACTTTTTCATCAAATCAAGATTGAGCTAACCTAAATTTATGAGCTTGATTCAAAAAGCATCGATGACCGATAAAGCATCACTTCTAACTATAGGAAGTTGTATAGGAGTTGAATCATAATTACAAGATGGATAAACTAACCCAATATGTGTATTTCATCTAGATAATGTTCCAAGACTTGGAAAGTCACTTATAGTCCACAACGAAGCAACATACATATTGAACTCTTCATTATTATATGAATTAAAAGTTTTAATACCAACATCCCACAACTCTTTCAACTTTTCTATTAATGGTTGCAGGTATACTTCTATATCATTTCTTGGTGCTTGCTTACTTAGGATGATTATTGAAAGAAGAAATGAACTTTGTTTCATACACATCCATGGAGAAAGATTATAAGGCATGAGCTACACTAGCCAAATATTGTAACTAGAGGTTAAGTTTCCAAATGTATTGAATCTATTAGTGGCTAAGCCAAGGCGTATATTCTTAGGCTTTACTACAAATTGAGAATGCATGATGTCAAATTTTTTCCGTGCCTTAACATGCCATTGTTACTATTTTCCATAGCATGCCATTGTGATGCTCAATAATCTTAGAAGATATAAACATCCTCTACAATTGGGGTTTCAATGGAAAATATCTTAACACTTTTGTAACTAACTTTTTCTTATTTTTAGCACCACTTGATATACCTTTACCACTAGTTTTCCACCAAGATAGATTGTAATTTTTGTAAGTATCTTGTTTAGCATCCTTCCATATATAGAACATGCAATCATTGGGATATGTATGAATTTTGGTGTAGTCAAGTCCAAGTTTAGTCATTGTTTTCTTAGCCTTATAAGTTAAAGGTGGAATTTTAACATTATCAAAAGCATTTGCTAACAACTCTAACATCATCGACATTGCCTTTTCAGTTATTCCACACATATACTTTATGTGGCACAATTTTACCATGAAGAATAACTTTGGATACTTTTCACACACTACATACAAACTTTGTTGTCCATCTTTAATTAATTCTAAGAACTTTGAATTATCATTAGTCATAGTATGATTTGGTGGTGGTTACATAATTTCATCTTCATCCATGCATTGATTGTTTGGATGATGTCCAAAGACGTCATGGACCATGCCTATTATGTGGTCATTGACATTAATTCTTTCTTCAACCACATGTGGTATTGTACAAGTTTTAGTTATAGTATTCACCGTATGTATCTCTCTATGTCTAAGCCAAAATGTGTAACCTTTAGGAAATGGTTTAATAATCAAGTGATCCAAAACTTCATCTCTTCTATGCCATTTTTTGAACATGCATTCTAGACATGAACATAATACTCTACCCCTAACACTACTATTAGCAAATGCAAAGTCTAAAATGTTATTCAATCTTTCTAAGTATTGAGGAGTATTTCGAGGCTTGTCAATCTAACTCATCTATTTCAAAAGACAATACTTATCTATCTCTGAGCCTCTTAAAACAAATCAAAGATTTCAACCAAGCAACATTAATCTATATTGACCATTATCTCTCAACAAAAATTATAATCAATAAATTCACTCTAAGATCAAGTTTAATACAATAAGAATTAATAAGACGAATCAAACTTTGATATTATTACAAAGTAATCTCCATAGGTGAGTAGATAAGTATATAAGACTCACACAAATTTGACATTACAATAAGTTCTCTAAGCACAAGTGTCCATTACACAATCTTTAACATGTCAAAACAATTCTCATAGGTATAGACAATATGAGAACTTAGAATTTTGACAACATTGGACAATATAACCATATAATTTCTATTCACAAAAAATAGCATGTATACAATAATCAAACTTTATAACAATCATATACAAGTAATTTCATATATGACAACGTAATCCAAAACAATACAAATTATTGGCATACCACATTTTATTTTACAAATAATTATATTATTGTCTTTGCAAATTAAGCATGTTAAATTGAAAGAAAATTTCTTTTAATGATGTTATATTAGAATACATAAAGAATTACACAATTTCTTTTTCATATTAAGTGAGATAAAATCACTAAAAAGTTCATGGGCTAATTCTAGCACAATAAAATTGCTAATTTGACATGCTAAAATTGAGAATAACACATTCTAAACTAAGAAATAAAAAAAAATTCAAACTCACATTAATAGCGACGACAGTGGCTAATCAGATGGAAGACTGTGCTACAACTGATAGTATGGGCCAGCAATTTCCTCCAACGATAATAGGTGGTTATAAAGCTCCTAGTAGTAGGTGACGGAGCTCCCAGCGGTAGTAGACGGTGGACGAACACGCATCATCTCTTCTTCCTCCAAGGTGCTTCATGGCCGTGCTACAATGTGGGGGGACATAAATTGAAATTGAAAATGATACAAGGGAAAGCTAGGGCTTTGGAAAATAAAGAGGTTATGTGGAAAAATAAGGACTTGTCAAGTAACTACCATACATGCTTAATAATTGGAATGATAAAATAAAAAATACACCCCTAAAGTTTAATATTTTCTTTTATAGTTGCAATGCAACCCTTGTTAATTATGTGATATATATTAAAACCTGATATTAATAAAATTTACACTATGTGTATATACTTTATTCATTTGAGTTTGGATCCTGATTCCTTCTTAACTTCATTTTGGTTCCTTCTTCTCCTCACCCCTCCTTGAAAGCTATCAGCTTGTGATTGATATCTCACTACCAATTCTACTTTTATGCATTGAAACCTAACTATGTCTTCTAATTTCATGGTTCACATTGCACAAGGAAAAACAACCATATTTACATGGCAACTCCCTAAGTTGGAGCAAGGATGGAAGGGCAACAAAATAAGAACATAAAAATGGCTAAAGAAGTAAAGCAATGGTGCAAGAAACATAAAAAATGGAAGAAATATCAAGAATCGAAGAAGATTATAAAATTAAAATATTGATTTAGTATTCATTATGCTACATTTTTTTTTACTTGTCTTTTATTTTTTAAAATATCTATTATTTTTTGTAAAATAAATAATTTTATTTATATTAAAACTATGATTTTTCACAACATTATTTTTATATTAATAATTTTGTAATTATTACAAATTAAATTTCATAACTATATATTTAATTCTCTATTATTAATTAATCACTATGTTTTTCATAACATTATTTAATCCCTCACAAATCAATTAATTCTTAATTTAGTCTTTCACTGATTTTTAGTTTCAATTTAACCCTTTACTTATGAGTCTAGTATCAACTTAGCTCCCCACTAATATAAATATTATTATATTTAGTTCAAATTTAGTTAAGAACATAAAACTAAATGTATTAACTATTATATTAGTGAGAGATCAAAATAAAATTAGAATCATAAATAAAAGACCAATTTGAGATTGGACTTGTCCATGTTTTATTCTCCAATCATTTTAAAAGAGATAGCTTATGACAATAACTGCGAGAATGTGACAAATTGAAGTGTGAATGGAATTGATTAAAGTAAGCTTTATAATGACTTGTACTGTGCTCACAAAATTCTGATGCATGAAGATGACAAGCAAATGTCATGCACGTTCTGGTTCTTTCAATTAAACCTGGAAAAACTGCATATTGCAAGGGTTCTTAATTAACCTCCCAAGTGACTTTGCATTCATCGCGTAGGTACCACTAAATGTGCAGTTTGCGATGGGTCTCATCAACTAGGAGAAGTAATATTCATAAATTATTCATATAAAAATTTAAAATATTTATTGCAAAAGTATTTTATATTTTAAAATTTTAAAAATATATATTATTTTAATCAAAGGACTCTCTGTTTTGGAACTTCTTCTTTAATTTTAATTTTATTTTATTCCAATTTTGCCTTTAATTTTAAAAAATTGCTCAAATGTTTCTTTTACTTTAACACTTCCAATATTTAAGCTTTGAATTAATTAAAAATTAAAATCATTAGAAAACAAATTTGAGTATGAAGCACCAATAAGCTAATTTTTGTGAAAGAATAAGTATATAATTGAATGTCTAAATGGAAATTATTATATTTCATAGGGCTTATTTATTTTAATAGATAAATAAGAACATATATATATATATATATATATATATTTGAATAGTCTCTGAAAATTAAAAGCCAAATTGGAGGAAAATGAAAGTAAGGGACAAAAATATAATTTGACATAATGTTAATGGACCAACCAAATAAAATTAGAGAATGAAAATAAAACCTAAAGTAAAATTAAGGGACTAAATTGAGACCAAATAAATTTAAGGGGTAAAAGTGAAATATAAGATAAACAACTAAATTAGAATTTAATAAAGTTAAGGATGACAGCAATACTTAAATTAAAATTAAGGAAACAAAAATATTTTTTCACCCAAAAAAATTTGATCTTCCGTAAAATAATCATAAATTTAAAGATCTTTCATAACAAATATATGAAAATAGTTGTATATTATTATAATTACTTCAATAATACTTGTGTAAAAGAAGTGTAAAACAAATAAGTTAAAGTGTCTTGCGTGTTATAAATTTTCATTTGTTTTACTATTTTGATGACTTGTTCATTCTAGTTCAGTAAATCAAAAGCTCGGAAATTGCAAGAAGAATTAGAAAAAAAAGTAAGTATATTCCAACTTAGCAATTAACCTAAACTAATTATTATTAAAATATGAGTTTCAATTATTTGTCAATCAAAGAACTAAATTACAAGTTTCATGTATTTGACCCAGTTTGGTCCATTTCAATTAATAATATTTTAATGGCAAATATGGCTATGCCTTAGATCCCACTTTGTTGTAACATCTCAAAGAAGGGCCATATGACATGAAGAACAATCATTAACAAGGCAATAAACTAAAAAATGAAAAAAAGTTAATAATACTAATAATAATAATAATAATATAATTTTATAATTTTTCTTTCATTAATATGATCAACTATAATAGTTTGAAGGCAACCTAGAGTCTACCGAATCGCACATTTTACTCTATAGGGTTTCCTATGTCTGTTGTGGCAGTGAATTTTTTGTTTGCTTTCCCTGGTCTAATTTGTTTTCGAGGAGGCGATCAGATATGGAAGTGGAGATTGGAAATTTATCACTCCAGGATAAGGAAGAAGAGCCATGGATCATAGAGGATAACACAGAACTGATAACATCAAACGAATACCCCTTGAGCCATGGGACGCTTCCTTACGTCGAGCATTGTCAATTTTCAAGCCATGAGGAATACATGTCAATGTCTAGCGTCCAAAAGGAAGGGTGTGCATCAAGGATTTGGGTAGTGGTCGTTTCTGTTTAAATTTTTTCACGGTGTTTAAATTTTCTGTTTTAATTGTTTCCTTGTTATTTTTGCATTTTGATTTCTAGATTTTAGTTCCATTCCAATCAACACTAAATCCATTTGCATTAGAGTCCTAGGTGTCATTGCATCTTAGTTTTCATAGTTTCTAGTGTTTTATTTTGAATTAAATCTTAATCAATTCTGAAATAACCAATTGAATTAATTTCTCATAGAATCGATATTTTATTTTCACTTTATTAGAAAATTCTTAAAACTAAATAGGGTTTTAATTTTAGTAGTTTGATGACCTATTAAAATTTTGGTGCTATTGCTAGGGAATTACATCTCAATTGGATTTTTTGGTTGATTCTGATTTAATTTAAAGTTGTCTTTTGTTGGGTTTTTTTCTTTTTTTCATTCTACTTGGGTTTTAGTATCGTGTTTTACATTATCATATAGGCACATGGTGAACTCAAAACAAAGATGGAAAATTTATGAAAGCTTGAACAAACATCTTTCAACTTAAAAGAAGCAATTGTTCAAACTTAGACCCCAAGAACCATCATCACTTGAATCTCCAAAGTCTCTTACTGATCATTCTCCCTCCAATCTTTATTTTCTTAAGTCACCTTGCACCTCTAAGGTTGACTTGGAGTATCAAATTCAAGAAATGACTCAAAATAACAACAATTGTACCTTGAAAGAACTTGCCCAACGAAATCTCAAAGTGGAGCCATTAGGTATCCAGTACCCAACGGTGGAAGGGATTTTGATCAACTTACTCCCCAAATTTCATGGCTTAGGTAGAGAAGATCTCAACAAACATCTTAGGATGTTTTAAGCAACTTGTTCTACACATAGGCCATGGAATATGACAAAGGATCAATTTTTACTTAAAATCTTCCCGTTTTCTTTAGAAGGACAAGCAAATATTGACTTTTCTATTTGCCTCCTGGATCAATAAACACATGGACTGACATGAAAATGAGCTTCTCAAAAAAGCACTTTCCATTATCCGAAGCTGCCAACCATAAAAAGGAGATATATGGTATTAAGCATACACCAAGAGAGACATTTTGTGAGTATTGGGAGACATTTTGAAGGCTTTGTGCTAGTTGCCTTAATCATTAAATCATGTACCAATTACTCATACAAAACTTCTATGAAATAGAGACATATTGATTCTTGACACATCTAGTTATGGAACCTTGGTATATAAAACTCCTGTTAAAGCAAGATGGTTGATTCAAACAATGGCAGAAAACATGCAGCAATTTGGCTTAAGACTTGATTATAAAAGAGTAAATGAGGTAGACACTAGCTCATTACCGCAATAAATTTCTTAATTAGCCTCTATTGTTGAGCAAATGGTCAAGACTTAAACTAATAGTAACACTTCTACCTCAAAACCATGTGGAGTTTGTTTGTAACCTAGTCATTATACAAACATATGTCTAACCTTGTAAGGGGAGGATTGCAATGCTATCTTCGGTTTGTTAGGAGATAATCAACATCAATGATACTAACAATAGGGAAACAATTAAGTTAACCCGTATGGTGGAAGTCAATTCAAACCCTTTAGTTTTCAAATAAGCAACTAACATTGTTTTGCTTTCTTTGCAGGAGACTTGTCACTCATAACATTTTTGCCATCTCAGAGCAATCAAAAGGGAGGGAAGGAACTTCATATAAGTTGGGATATCTCCCTTAGGGAAAATTCCCGACATTAGTTTCTGGCGACAAGCAAATGGCTTAAATATGAGAGGGGCAAAAATAATGTAGAACATAATTCCACAAATCTCGCTAAGGATTTTCTAAAATAGTCAAAGTCAACTTTGATATTTTGGGATACCAGTCCTAGATTATAGGGAAATAAATCAATTGAGTTAATAAGAGGGGCAAAGGTGATGGAGACTTATGCAAGCTGTGCATTGAAGGAAATAAACATGGACCAGAGTGAGGAGCAAAGCCCAATAAGTTAGACAGAAGGTAAGAGACGACCCAAAGCAAATCAGGGACAATTGGATACTGTAAGTGAGTGTGCTACTTCAGTGAGAAAAGATAATGAAAATGTTTATAGGACTTCTATATTGGGAAGGCCTGTTGATAGCCATAAGCGCAATTAACTGGAACAATAGAGGGACAAGAAACCCTTAAGCAATTAAAGCTCTTAAAAAGCTCATTGATCACTAAAAACATGATATGGTGTTCCTCATAAAGACCTTAGTCCAAAGGAGACAGGTAAAGGAGCTAAGGAGGATTATTCATTTTGAAGGAGGTTCCTCAATTGATAAGGTAGGAAGAGAAGAAGGTTTAGTTGTCATGTGGAAAAGTAAAGAGGAAGTCTAGATAATATCATATGGTCCAAGCTATATTAATATGAAGGTGATAGGTTGGGAAAGAAATAATTAGAATTGTATTGGTTTCTATAGATTTCTAGAGAAGAGTAAGAGAAGTGATGTATGGGAGCTACTTTGCACTTTAGCAACCTAAATAATGGTCACCCTGGCTATATGTGGGTGACTATATCAAAACTGGTCTAACCCAGCAAGTCAGACCCATTTAACCCACCATGGAGATAGTTGGGGTTAAGGGAGTCCATCAATAACTTATTTAGTACAGTCATACGAACTCAGCCTATTTAACCTATAAGCTGAATAAGCTAGCCTGGTGAGTTAGTATGTTAGCCCATCTTATTGTATTTAATAGAGATGTTCATGTTGAAGGTGGAGAGATTAGTGGTGGTAATGGCGATGAAGTTTCAACTTTTACTATAAGACAAGATTATAATATTGTTAATACTTGATAGAACTTTGTTATAATTATGTATTTCTTTGTTGCTTGATTTTGAACTTGAAGTATTGAACCATGTTTGTAATTTTCCCCTTTTCAATGTTAGATTGGATTCATAGTATGAAAATTCTTGATGGTTGGTGTCTTTTGTTTAAGATTTTATTTTTTAGAATTTTCTTTTTAAATTTTTGGTAGGTTAAAGCTATGACAAAGACAATTTCCACTTTGATAGTGACTTTAATGACATTTAGCATCAAACAAGAAAGTAAGAGGTGTTAATTACCCAAGTTTCCTCATAAATGGTTTTCACATGGCTGTGGAAGATAGTGGTCTGAAGGACTTTCAAGCAACAAAGCATCCTTTTACTTAGGAGAAGATAGTCAAAGGAGTTAAGGTAATTAAAGAAAATTTAGATTGTGCAATGGTGGAAAGGCATTGGTTAGATATGTTTCCACATGCTTCATTAAAGGTCCCTGTTTCTTCTTAATTTAACCATACTATGCTACTAATCTAGATGGATCAAGAAAGGTCAAATGTAAAAAGATACAGGTTCAAATTTAGGAATGAGTGGTTGCTAAATCTAGAGTTAAAGGTAATGATTTCTTAAAGCTGGTCTTTAGGAGTAGGTAATGAAAACAATTGTCAATGTATGGAAACCACTTAACCATATGAGGTAAGAACATTTGAGAAAGTAATAATAGGGACCTAAGGGAAATCGATGCAAGTTTAGCTAAATTGCAGGAATAGAAGGATGATTCGAAAAGCATATTGGTAGCTCTTAACCCCAAGATCTATAATCCTTAAATGATAAAGGATTTATGACCAATTTCATTGTGTAATGTTATACATAAGATTGTCTTTAAAGTTCTTGAAAATTTTGTTTTTAAACACTAATTTCTGACAATGTTCTTGTTGCATTTGAGTTGTTACACTATGTGAAAAGAAGAACATAGGGTAAAAAGGGCATTGTAGCACTAAAAGTGATGTGAACAAGACTTACGAAAAAATGGACTAGGGTTATCTTGATGCTATTATGCAGAAAATGGGCTTTAATAGCATATGGATTATATAGACGATGATCTGATGCACAAGATTAAGCTTATGATAAAGGGTGAAGAGGTAGGACTACTCATATCTCACAAAGGACTCAGACAAGGGGATCATATTTCCCCATATTTATTTATTATCTGTGTGGAAGAGCTTTCTACTTTATTAAACACTATAGAACAATGAGGACTTATACATGGCTACAAGATGAACCTTAAGGGACCTAAAGTGTCACATTTATTTTCTTGCAAACGATTCACCTTTCTTTTATAAGGCAGATGAAGAGGATTGTAGGAATATAAAGAACATCTTGAACCTCAAAGAAATAGCTTCGAGACAATCAATTAATTTTTAGAAATCAAGTACCTTATTTAATGCAAATGTAAATAATGAGCTAAGGAACGACCTAAATAATTTCTTGGAGATCATTTAGTCATAAAACATGAAGATACATGAGTCTACCTTTTCTCATTGATAATGTATGAGGTTCATTTTTGCTTTCCTTAAAGATAGAATATGGAATTGTATTCATAATTAGAAAAATAAGTTTCTACCCAAAGTAAGTAAGGAGGCTATAATTAAATCATTTGCACAAACCATTCACTCATTTTGTATAAGTAAAATCTTGATCCCCTTATTTGTTTGAAAGGAATTACAAATTATGCAAAACTCCTTTTGACAAATAGTAACGGTAAAGGCAATACAAGTGTTAAGTGACTGGTTGTGTGGACCAAAAAAGGAGGGTGGCCTATGCTTCTGGAACCTTCATTGTTTTAATATAGCATTACTAGGAAAACAAGGTTGAAGATTGAGTACCAATCCCAACACTCTTTCACACTAAATCATCAAAGCTGAATACTTCTCTAGAGGGGTTTTTTAGTCAGCTAGGTTAGATTCTAACCTAAGCTTTAGATGGAGGGGTATTGTGTCTTCTTAAAAGGTGCTTTTATAGGGATGGCGATGGAAGTTAGGTGACAAAAATAATGTCAAGGTCTGGTCTGACCCTTGGCTACCAAGGGATTATTAATTTGTGCCTATAAACACTAAAGGAGTAAGGAGTGAGGATCTTAGAGTTAAGGAACACATCTCCCCTATTAGAGAATGGAATCTACTCGTGTTTAAAACACTTTTCTCAAAACTTGAAAGAACACAATCTTGAAAATCCCATCAAGTTAAATGACAAGGCATGATAACATTGTATAACATTCTGATTGAAAAGGGAGCTACATAGTTAAATCAAGCTATTAGCTATCATTCTAGGAGAACAACTGGAAACAATTAAGGGATATGCAATTTACCTAAGGAGCAACTTAGGATCTAAGTATCCCACCAAAGATAAAAGAATTCATTAAAAGAGTGAGCAAAGATGTTCACCAAGCACGAGCATGACTTAAAATGCATGGTATAGACATAAGAACCTAGTGCTCATTCTATGAAGATATCGAAGACGTTGACAACATACTTTACTACAGTACTCATGCTCAAAACTATTGAAATATCATGGATTTTAGGGTAGTCATCACTGATCATGGATTTCATCACATCTTGCAATCTCTAATAAACTTACAACCTAAGTCCAAAATATAACTCTTTTGTATAGTCACCAAGAAAATCTAAGAAGAAAGAAATTAAAGCTTCTGGCGGTAGATGCATATTCAACTAAGTCACATCATCAAAGAGGCAACTTTGTATATGGAAGAGTTGAAAAAAAGCCAAGCATTGAGAGCACATATACTGGTACATATAGAGATAGGGGACCAAGATGTGAGCATCATAAATGGGGTAGATTCAAACGAATGGGATTGGGCTTGCAACTCATAAGCTGCTATTTTTGAGTAGGAAGACATCTCTTATTTTGGTATAATTGCAAGAGGAATGGAAGGCCTTTTTATTGTAGTAGTTTCTAGACAACAGAGAGGAATTTTAGACTTTACTACTATAAAGGTAGTAGCTCTTAGGATTGCCATCCACTAGGTAAGTGAAAATTGTCATCTAAAAGGAAAAGTCCAAACTAATTCTAGACAAGTCTACTTGGCTATTCTTACGGAAGATCATATGACTCTAAGTTTGGTTCAATTATTCAAGATTTTAAACTCATGCTAAGGCAAAACCAATATGTAAACTGTGCTTAGATTAGACGACAAGCTAATAGATAAGCTCACCTTATTGCTAGGGCCTCTATGCTTAATGCTAGCCTCCATGTTTGGTATGTACTTCTAGATTTCATATGAATAAAGTTTGCTTAACTTGCTAAAAAAAAAAATCAAGAGAGAGGTACTCTTAATTTTCCTAAAATTCCAAAGTCGTCACTATTAGCACAAATATAGCAAAATTGTAATTAAAATAATGAATATGATATGGGATATATTTCAAAATATTTGATTCCTGAAGAGTCAGGGTGCCACGTGCTTTCTAAAGATATGTTAGTGCGTGAATATAAGAGATAAGATAGAGAGAGTTCAACATACATAGATTTATAGTGATTCATATCACCATTGATCCTACATCGTCTTCCTAGCTTGCTTAGCTAGGAATTTCACTGAACCAAATGTTCAACAATTACACCAATCAATCTCACAACTCTGGCCATAGCCATAAGACTTTTACACCAACACCTTGGTGACCCACAACAAGGCTCAGTTCCACAAACTTTTACAACATAACAAAAACCATTGGAATTATCCTAAATTCCATAACACAACAATAACCATTAGAATGTTCCCAATTTCTAAATTACAACAATCATTAAGATAAGAAGAAGACTCTCTTCCTCACATAGCACACACACACACTTTCACACAGAAAGATATGTGAACATCTAAAACATAGTCACTCATACTAAAGCACACAACTTTGAATCCTTGAACGAATCGATCAATCATGTTCTGCGCTACATCTTCTTTGAAACATTGTGTGTTCATACTGAAGATGACCAATGAATCTTTTAATGGCTAATTCTTATTTTGGTAATTTTTCAACATATCTATTGAGTATGGAAACTCCAGTGATAGTGCAATCACTTGATACAAAAACAATGGTATTAATGACAGAGATTCTTTGGAGCTGACAGCAATAAGGAAAGAGAATATTTCCGTTGATCTTGTGCTCTTATAGTTCTTGGGCCAATTTAAGTTAACTTGTTTGAGTTGGGATATTTCTTTGAATCTATCATACACACATACAATAGTTTAATTAGATAATATAATATATTGACATAATCATTAAATAACAAAATTATAAATATTTCAACCATCACTTTTGACTTTCTAACAAAAGATAAAGCCTAACATGAATATAGGATCACAAATGATATTTCTCTATAGTATTATCCAACAATCTATATTAAAATAATTATAAAATCTAATTGTTCGTATTTATAATTTAAAAAACTAAAATCAAGAACTTTAAAATACAAAAATAAATAATTTTAAAAACTTGGTATTACTGTTATAAATAATATAAAATTTTAATTCAATTGTTAAAATAATTTTTTTTATTACTATAGGCCCTGATCAAAGTCTAATTCACTTTATTTTCACTATAAAAAAAAAAAAATCAACGGATTATTCGTCACGTTGTTATGGCAAAGGAGACAATGAGTCCAAAGTGTGGGTACCCTTCTCCAAAGAATCTCTCATAATAATTGGATAGCTTAAAGCGTCCCACCACCAATTGGGAATAAAACTAGTGGTCCGAAGTCCAGCTGTGATGATTACTTTATTCCAGCTTGCAAGTTTCTTTCCTAGAAACTGCATAAGGAATTACTAAGCTATGAAAATTCCAACCAATCATCTGCACAATTATTAAGAAAACGAATTTCATGTACTTGACACATAAGGAATTACTGAGCTATGAAAATTCCAACCAATCATCTGCACAATTATTAAGAAAACGCATTTAATGTATTTGACCCAGTATCATGAAATTATAATATATTGTAGCGACGAGTAAATAGATTCCTTAATCGGATATTGTTACTATATATTTTTTTTTAGTAATTTTATGAATTACTTGAGTGCATCTCTAAATTGACAAATTGAAGTGTGAATCGAATTGTACTGTGTTCCCAAAATTCCGATGCATGAAGATGACAAGGAAATATCTTCCACGTAATTAAATGGTTCTTTAAATTAGCCCTAGAAAAACTGCAAAGTGCTATGGTTCTTAATTAACCTCCCAAATCATCAAACTTTTGAGACAAAAAAGATAAAGCATGAGCTTGAGCTTGACTTTGCAGTCATCGCATTGGAACAATGAAGGCAAAGCAGATTAGTCGCTGTATAGCGAATCTATTGTACGAGAGTGATAAGCTATTTTAAAAAAATTTAACAAAAAATAATAAAAATTATTCTGGTAAAAGCCGTAAAGTAAATCTCCTATATGACTGATAATCCAAACTCGATTGAAGGTACCAATAATTAAATGTGCAGGTTGCGATGTGTCCCATCAACAATGAGAAGTACTATTGAAAAATTATGGATAAAAAACTTCAAATATTTATTGTAAAACATTTTATATTTTAAAATTTTTTAAAAATTTTGAAATATATATATTAATTTTAAAATTTTATTTTCATCCTTTAATTTTATTTCTTCCCAATTTTACATTTAGTTTTAAGAAATTACTCAACTGTTTCTCTTTCTTTAATATCATTGTACCAAAATGAGGCAAAAAGTTGAGTTTTGTATGAATTGATAGTTAAAACGGCTAGAAAACAAATTCAGGTACTAAGTATTAAGTATTAATAAATTTATTTTGTGAAAGAATAAGTATATAATAAAATCTCTAAAGACAAATTATTATATTTTATAGGGCTTATTTTTTTTTAGTAGATAAATAACAACATATTTGAATAGTTTTTGAAAATTATGGGCCGAATTTAAAAAAAAAAAGAAATTAAAAGACAAAATTATAATTTAACATAATGTTAAGTACTAATCAAATAAAAGCAAGAGATAAAAATAAATCTTAAAATAAGAGTTAAAATTTTTTTTGCTTTTTCTTCTTTTCATTAACCTCTATACAAGCGTGGATAAATCATCTCAAGTAACTGGAGATTCTTTAATTATTAGAGATAAATAAAAAATTATTTTTATTAATTTAATATTAATAAAATATTATAAAATATTTTATTATATTATTTAATTACTGAAGATTCTCCAGCAGGAGAAAATTCAAACTCCTATACAAGCATATTATTAAATTTCTTTCTATAACGATTAAGACATTTTCCATGCGATGATGTGGCGTATTTTTAACAGCATATATTTTATAAGTGGAATTCCTCCTGTTCTCATTTGAACTCAAGACTTTCATGAAGTATTTAATATTGTTAAATAAAATTTTAATGACTCTGATTTATAAATAATAAATATTATTGTATGTGATTATATAATTAATATAATTGCATATAATTATTAAAAAAAATTAATCTATTGAAATTTTATCCAATTATTCAAGTTTACTATAGTGGTTTTATATTCAAATAAGAACACGATGAAATTCAGACACATATAATTTAGCTACTACTTGTTTTGTTAATCTTCTCACAAAAATTAGTGTTGAAAAACAATCATCAACTTAACATAAATCACACTCAGTAGAAACTTCACACCGCTATCCACTCTTTTTCTCTTAATATGATTCGACATAATTATGCATTTTCTAAATTTTGGGGGGTAGATAACTCACAAAAGGAAATTATGACATCTCGTAGCAGAAGCCAGTAATAGAAATTGACGGGACCAAAAACTAATTAAGATATTTAATATAATAAAAAATTTATTATCCATATTTATATGAAAATAATTTTATATTTAATCAAAAACATATATTACTAAAAAATATTTAGAATCAATATCATCAAACACTCATTTATTTCAATAATTAATAAAACAACATAGATCAAAATATTAACTATTAATAAAAATAAGTAGTAACAGGGGGGAAACGATTATATATACACACACAACTATTCCACAAATGAAGAAGATAAACAAAATATACAGTATAATAGAAAAATTATTTATCAGGTGCAATGTGTATTAGTTTTACATAGTATGAAGTGACCGCATGCAACAAAAATGTAGATATTAGACATGAACGAAGAATAAACCACGAAGTAAGGAATCAAAAATTAATAAATTATGATATCCGAAAATAAAATAAAGGCAAGAACTATGAAGTTTCCCGATAGATAAAGCGCAAAACTTGGATAATAAGAAAATAAACTGAACTTATGAAGATAAAGTGTAGGTGTCGAATTTTGAATAGTGCTGCCTAGTTCTAAAGTTTTTACCTAAAGTTGTACATTTATTTGTAAATTGTGAAGATTAAAGAGTGAATATTATATGCTTAAAATAATTAGAAAGCCGAGAGAACAAACATACCTGAAAAATTAGATTAAACAACATAAAAAAAAAAAAAAACTCTAAAGGAATAAAGAGCATATCATAAAAGCACATTGGAAAAGAAAAATAAAAAGAGTTGAGTATTGTTTTATTTATTTAAAAGTCACATTTATTATTTTGTATGTAATATGAGAGATCAAATAAAAAATTTATCTTTTACATTTAAGGGCTAAAAACTGAATTACACATGCATACTATATATATATATATAAAATAAAAATTTTATGGGTGACATGACATATGCTGCGCCCTTGATTACGCCTCTGGTGACTTCATCCTCTTAAACCCAATCTGCAAACTCGTGCTTTAATTACATGAAGTTTGGAATGATATTGAATTCTATAGTTGTTCTAGTGCCAATTATTTCAACTAGAAATTTGATGTAAAAACACTAGGAAAAGATCAACTATGATTTTATTGAAATTTTACTTATTTTCTTGTTATATGTCTTAATTTTTCTCTATTCAAACTTACTCAGCGTGTGTTTAGATTTAATTGTACTTATTAAATTTTAAATTAATAACAAGATTTTGTAACTTGATTTTGGTGAAATTTGATTGTACATAATCTTAATTTATGTTTGAGAACACTTATTAAAAATTTAAATTCTCCCAACAATAGTCTCCATTTGATGCAAAAGTAAATTATTTTCATCTCTATACGAAAGAGATTTAAAAGATAAAAATAATTTTAAAAACAAAAAATTATTATCGCCAAACCAAATAAAATCATATAAAGCAAAACCCTAATTTAATATGCGAACGTACTTTGCAATTCTTCAATCGCGAAACTAAACATACTATTAACTTTATATGCCAAATATGGAGATTGGAAAAAACAAAGAAGCAAACAAGCATTCCACATTAATTTAAGTTTCAGGGTTTTGCAGAATTTCAAAATATATAAACAATAAAGGGTCATCAAGCCCATTTGGCTAGAAGAGACATACAACCAGCACCTAAAAGTAGCGAAATACTTGATCCTACTTGAAGACGAGTACTGTTTTGCATTCTCTCATTCATGAAATCAGCTGCTAAGAGATCTACAAGTGCCATATATATTAAGATCCCTGCTGATGCTGCATTGAAGATTCCTTCCACAATAAGAGCAGTTTCACTGTTTTCATCGTACCCTTTAGTAATCACGATTCCAATTGCTATCCCCACAGGAGTAGTAAGAGCAAAGAACAATGCCATGATTGCCACTGCTTTATGCTTGAATTTGGCCTGCAATAATTCAATTAAAAAGCAGAAAATAAGATAAAATATTTTACGCGACGTTGGAAGTGCTTGCATTTAAAAAAATATATATACATATATAGTAAGGTCATACTTGATTGTATGCCAATTAAAAAAATTATTGTATTTATATTTTAACTCAACTATTTTTTTAATTTTTTAATTAGGAACTTAAATTTTGTTGAACCCCACTATTCATTTTGAATTGGTCAACTTATACCATTTAACTTTCTTGATTTATTCATCAACTCCCACACAAATATCAATTTGTAAATATTTGGTTTAATAATTCATTTTTCGATTTGAGATTCTTATGTTTGTAAATTAATTTTTTCTTTTTGACGGGTTAAAATTAATGAGGTCAAGATCAGAACCTACTAAACTAAGGTGCCAACGTGGAACTACTTGTAAGGGTGTGAACGTGGTTCACTACTTCAAACATAAAGTCAGATTCCTTGCACCCCCAACTTTTGATAATGGCAGAACGTGACAGAGACAGTACCTGAGTAATATAACTTCCAAGTCCCAAGCCTTCAAAGAATTGATGAAAAGTTAACGCAGCTACCAGTCGCTTTATAGTTTTGGGACTCTCTGATGCTCCCAACGAAATTCCTATGATCACCGAATGAACTATAATCCCAAGCTCCAATACCTATACGATGTGAATCAATCCAAAAACAATATCAACATCAATTATATGATGCACTAATATATTATGTATAATCCAAATACGATGACAGTACTTTTAGTTACGAAAAGAAATATATGATGGTAATTATTTTGGCCTCATTATTCTATCTCATCAACACGAAATTGAAAAGTTCGATGAATGGATAACCTCTGATACGACTCTGTGACGAAGAAGATCAGACCCAGTAGAATCAGAGCCATGTGCGTGGCCATGTGGTGCGCGGGTATGAAGATGAAAAAGGCCTTCATGCCCAGTGCCGTTAATCTCCTCGTCCTTCTTGAAATACGCAGTAGCAAAAGCATCCACCATGAGGGTTCCCATGGCAGTACACATGGCCACAAAACCAGTGAAGGAAAAATCTCCCCATGGATGGTCACTCAAGCATGGAGAATTCAACTTCTCGAACGCATCAGGAAGCACGTGGATGAACCCGGTAGATAGTATGACGCCGGCGGCGAAGGCCTTGATGATGAAGAAGATGTCTCTCTCAGGGCGTAAAGCCGGAACAACCTTGCCGATGACCGGAATCAGAACTCCGATTGCACTCGCAAATAGTACGGAAACAATGGCAGCTATCTTGTACATGAGAGCTTTGGCCTTGTCACGGTGTTCTTCTTCTTCGTCACATGTACACTCTGAAACAACCAAAGCTGGAAGTACTAACAAGACGAGGAGGAAGAAGAGGGTGAAGATTCTGGTACTTTTTCCCATGGCGAAAAGGTGGAGAGTAAAAGAGCTTCTGGAGGGGTAGCCGCGTAGGTACGTATAGGGTAGAAGAGAAAAGCAGGGATCGCATTTATGAAATAAGGGTGATTTCAAGAAACAAATACGTTGGTTTTGAACAAATGAAATAAGCGTTTTTTCTAGCGAGTGTTGCAATGGTTAAGGATTATTTATTATGTCCTTAATAATAAATAATCCTTAACCAATGAAATTAATCTAGATCATTTATTGTGCTCATTGCTAATAATAATAAATGCTTATGGATTAAGTTTATTGGTTAAGGTTTATTTATTATATGCAATAAATGATCGTCAATCAATATCTTAGGGGTCGTTAGAAAAATTCATAAAATATTTATTTTCTGTTTTGGCCATGAAGTCAACCTAGAGGATGGAGACTCGCCCCATTGTGTCGAAATGTTTTGAAATTTGAAGCAAATTAAGATGTTTAGGTCATTAATAACAGCTAAATCTTCAAAAATTAAGTATTTTTTATTAGAATAATTAGTTAATTTGTGGATTAACATTAATTAATTATTAGGCTAATAATTAGATTATACTTTAAACAATATTAAATATTTAATTATTGGTATTTGATCATGTATAAATAGATTGGGTCATATGATTAGATTACTTGTTATATAAGTTGGATTATCCATAAACCCATATTGGGTGAAGCCTTAACCCATAGCTTATGACTAGAGCTAGTTACCCTATTACTTGTTATATCTATTTATTCATTTATAATTTTGTATAAAACTTTTTTGGCCTGATGATTTATGTTGTTATAAAATTTTGGAGGAATCAGTGAATCTTTGAAAGGTGTATGTAATTGAATTTGTATGATTTTTCTATCTTTCTCACTACAAAAAACCTGGTTCCTAACGATGGTTTTTAAGTGGTCTTAAACATGGTTAAGGGGCTTAATAATGGTGAAAGCTTCTGTTGCAAAATCTTCCATGGGGATTGGTCTAATGACCATTATTTTTAAGCATTGCCAAAATCATTGTTTTAGCATGATGTGACAACAAGAATGAGAAAATGTCGTTAATCTTGGATTAATGACGGTTAATATGTAATCGTCATTAAACCTGACATAACGACCATTATCAAATGGTTGTTAAGTTAGGCTTAACAATGATTACTAGTAATTGTTATCAATAATTGTTATCAAACCTTGGATTAACGATGATTATGTATAAACTTTGTTAGATTATGCCTTAACGATGATTACTCTTAACAATCGTTATATTTATGCTTTTTTATTTTTAAAAGCAATGGTTACTGCTATTTTTTCTTTTTCATTTTATAAGTATTCTATTCTGACCAAAGTTCTTTTAGTACGTTTTACCTGCTTCATCAACAACAACTACAAGCTAATACCTTCCATTCAAAAGTAACTACTGTTTAACATCCAAACCAATATATATCCATTAATATCTTAAGCATTGAAAATATAGTGCATAAACAAAGAAAGAAGTAAAGTTGCACACACACACACACACACTCACATATATAGTCAAAGTCTAGCCTAGCTAATCATTCATGTACCTAGAATGTTGGGAAGGGTTTACTCATTGAACAGTTGGGGTTCTACTATCTTGCTTACTTGGAATCTAAAATTTAAATCACAAAACATGTAGTATTAAGTTGAAAATCATAATATATAGACATTATTTTATTAAACCATAATAGAGAACAAAGTGATGATTACCCCTTGAGCTCGTAATGTGCCAAGTTCAGGTGACACTTGACCAAGAATGTTTTATAGGATAAAAGTCATTATTGCTTCCATTCAAAGTTGTTTCTTAAGCAACTCTACGTGTTTAGCAACCATTTGTTAATGTCATGCAGCCATTTATGTCGGTTCTACAACTATTTGTGATTCATATGCTTCCTTTTATGCAATTTTCTCCCTCAATTGTACCATATCATTATGCAATTCAATGTAAGATAACATAGACAATGAATTATCACATGCACAACGTCTAAAGACTTGGGTTAGGTAGGCACCTAAAACCATTCCTCTAACTATGTTGCAGTGTTCTTGGGTTCTTAAAGCTCAAGCCAATGAATCATAAATAGATATTAGTTGAGATGAATGATCCTAAGCCTCAATTACAACAATCTTCTCCTTAAATGCAATTAAGAATAACTCACTTCCATCGCTAATTCAATAAAATGCCTAAACTTGGGTTACAAACACTTACACTTATCACTCTAGCTTCATCATTAACAAATGATCCATTAGCATGTTTGTGGATTACAGTCCATATATTGCCTTGTGTGATTGGGCCCTTACGCTCAACTTCTTGTAGAACTTAAGATACATGTGACATACTACATATTACATTTTCCTTTCAGTTACCAAATGAACTTACCACTTCTGCCTTCTTTTACACAAGGCTTTTCGAGCCACCAATATATGGAATGTTTAGTTTCGTACAGTTTTGCTTATTTTTCATGGCTATCCCCTATTTATGAACAAAAACATGTTATTAAAAAGTTTCATATAATTATATATATATATTGAAATATAAGTTAGATCACCATTTCCTTCTCTAAAAGATGATAATTGATGAACGTGGTCGACTGATCTCTCTGAATTCCTTTAAGGACATCTTGTATTAGTTGCTCTCTCGTTTGAGTTCTATTTTTTATATATAAGTAACACCATGTACTCTTCCACTTTGCCCCTATTGAAGTTAAAATATAACTTTTTATACCTATCCTCCACTACAAACATAGCCTAGAAGAATAAATGTAGCGGTTAATGAACATATGAACTAAAATTTTAGAAGAAGTGCAAAATGAATCAACAAATAGCTATATAACTTCCTTAAATACATTATTTTTTTACTTTCTAGGCATAAGCCTCTAATCTGGTTAACTGAAGGGAAATGCATCGAAATTTCTTGCAACGGTTCTTAGAAAAACACTAATCAACCCTTCTAAATCTCCAACCAATTGGTTTATGTCATTAAAGGTCATTACAACCCTCTACACATGAGGTAAAGCCTAAACATCATGTATTAATAATTGTTTGGTAGTTATATGTCATTCCTCATTTATAGAGTCAATGTTAGTCCATATATTAGAAATATACAACTTAGATCCAAAGTTCTCATTACTTAACTTACCAATAGTATCAACCATCCAATTTTGCCTCATTTATCACTGTGCAGTACAGGCTGATCTACACTTGACTTTTCCTCTACCAATAGCTCATCATCATCATCAATCTCTTGCTGGGTCAGTTGGATGTTAGGAGATGGCAATGTAGAAAGGTTAGGTGGAACCCTCAAATCTTAGTATGTCAGATGTCCACCATCACTAGCTGGTGGAGTCGATTGTGGGATCTTGGAGTTGGCTTCACCACCTTTGCCAGTGAAGACTAAATTAGACTTCTTCATGAATCTCTCCATCATCATAATTCCTCTTAAAACAAATGATAAACATAAGCATGAGTGAGACGAAAAATTTAAACATAGTTATTCATAATTATACCCCAAGCATAACATACAAACACATAAGAACATATACAAATAAGTAACATTATAAATAAGTAACATACACACACCTTGACAATTGTAAATTTATTTCTCTGTCTAAGAATAATTGCTCTTGCTCTGATGGTTATAGTTGTAATAGCTCACTTCCTTAAATCAATGAATCCTCATCATCACTTATGTCATACAAGTCTTATGGCTTTATATGCATAACAATACTACAATTTTTGTCTAACTCATCTTCCACTTAACACACTTAGTGAGCTTCTGAAGCTTGTATGTATGGTTCATCATCTTCACTCTCACTAGTATGTATCAACCATTAAAAAATAATAGATTTAAATTCCAATTCATTAGTTACGATGCCTCTAGGATTTGTTGTGTTAGCCCACATACATTTGAACAATGTAACTCTAAACTGACCATGGTAATTTAATTCAATTACATCAAACAATTTTCCATAATGTAGCACACCTCTAAATCTCATATGACCATAAGATCTACTTGCATAACTTCTTGTACCAAATGTCTTGAATAGATTACTATTTTAAGTTTTCAATCCTTGATCCCATGCTAAAGGTCAAAATTTATATCCATTGACATTTTACACAGTATATCGCCTGGATTTATCAAGTGGACCAATGGTAAGATATCTCATTTCAATGGAATAAATTCCTATTTGTATAATTTCTAATCAAAAGGAAAATGAGTAATGAATTTGTTAATTAAAGGTGTTTGTCATTCAAAAAGCAAATGATGGTTATCATATACTTACATGACATGAGAACTAATTAACAAGCTCTCTATGGACCCTTTTGTCTTTCTCTAAAGTTGACAGTGTATGGTTTCTTAATTGTTGCCTCACATGATCTTTAAATTCCCTATATGTCTTACATCAATTAATCAGATGGTTTAATGACATGCAACAATGATTAGTGATCTATGATATATAATATATTTATTGAAGGAAAGGGTCAACTTCTTTACAATTAGTTAACACATGGTGATGAGCTTGTAGTTTCTCTAAAGAGATAGCATAAAGTACTCAAAACCACCAACTAGTTTTCCTATAGATGGAAACAAGGTATCAACATTAGATGGCTCACCATTGGGTTCATCATCTACATGTCTAGGACAATTAAATATTGTCTTTATTCTTTCTAAATATCTTAAGCAAAAGATTAAGACATCTTGAGCCATGTAACACTCAGTAATAGAGCCCTATGGCTAAGCCCTATTTCATACAAAAGACTTTAATTTGCCTAGATACCTATCAACTACAAGTCAGTTAGTGCAAAAAACAATTAAATAACTTATAAAAATACTCAATACAATGTTTGTATTTACCTTTTTATTGGGTACATCCATTGGTACTAGATGGTAGCCCTAAGTTTGGCCTTTTCAATTAAGAGTACAATTAAATGAACCATGATTGTAAAAAGTGAGAGTGAGAATATCATCTTTAGATGACACAATGTTAAAATTACTCTATTCTAAAGCTCATCAAGGTCATTAACGTTGAACACTTTATTGCATAACATCATAAAGAAAGTACACAAGTCTGATAAAATTACAAATACCCCTTTAGGAAGGGCTTTTCTCATGCTAGAGGTAAAAGTTGTCACATAAGAACATGTGAGTCTTGACTTTTCAATACACTCTTATGTTATCTTAATTCAATTCATCTAGAAGTGTTGCTTGAATACCTATCTGGCATAGTAATATTTTTCAAAGTCCTTAAGAAGATATCATTGTTTGTGTTTTTCAAAGTGAATAAAGCTAGAGGATATTTACCACTTTCATTAGGCTAAAGATCAACTTTAATGATCATTTCTTGTAAGTCTCTTCGTGCATTAACATGTTCCTTTGAGCTTCCAAACTCATTTAGTATAGTGAATATCACATTGTCACACATTTTTTTTCAATATGCATGACATCTAAATTATGGTGCGACAAGTGGTTTGCCTAGTATGGAAGTTAGGAAATTATATTCATCTTATGCCACTAATACCTTGGTAGGATATTCAAATGATTGGATCCTTTTTATATTTAACTGTAAGTAGACCTGATATTATGTTTAGTGTATGCATTTATGCCATATTCCAAACTTGTCCTAAAAAGTCTTATTACTTAGTATTAAAGAGAACCTTTAGATATATTACTGGTATAATATAAATGGGTCTGTGGTATCTAAAAGAATCCACTAATACCTTGGTAGGATATTCAGATGTTGATTTTGTCAGTTAAAAAATTGACAGAAAAAACACTAGTGGAACATGTCAAGTCTTTAGAAATTCTCTTGTTTCCTGGTTTAGTAAGAAACAAAATAGTGTAGCATTGTCCATTACTAAAGCACAATATGATGCAGCTAGTAATTGTTGTGCTCAAATCCTTTGGATAAAGTTACAACTAAAGGATCTCAGTTTATACCTAATGAGATTCTAATTAAATGTGATAATACCAGTGCAATAAATCTTACCAAGAGCCCAATTATGCATTCAAGGTTAAACATATAAAAATCAAGCATCATTTCATTAGGGACCATGTTCCAAAGAAAGATATTAGCCTTGAATTTATCAAAACTGAATTTCAACTTGCTGATATCTTTACTAAACCTCTTTTCATTGAAAGATTTTGTTTTATAAAAAGTGAATTTGGAATGGTTAATCCTAATGAACTATAAAATAAAAAGATTTAAATTGTTGCAGCATTTGTTGAATAAAATCATTACTAACTTAAGTATCAAAGTGGCTTTCATATATTATGTAGGATATTTGTAATGATTTAATAAAGATTTTTACTTGTTTGTCATATTGTTTGAATGAATATTTGTGCTTTGAATTGTTTTTAGGTAACATATCTCCTAGAAATTCATAAATTTGGCCTAAAAAAGTTAACTGCCAAAGAATGGCTAGTCGACTGGTAAAGGTCAGAGAACTGACTAGTTGCTCAGGAGGAGAGGAACAATTGACTGATGGCTCTTTGTAAAGGAGTAGTCAACTGCCAATAAGTGGTCAGTTGAATGAGTACATTAAGAGGCTCGACAATCAACTAATGGAGAGTAACTTATCAACCGGGAGGTTTCAAATAGCATACCTATGAAAAATAGAAGCCAATAATTGACTACTTATGAGTGACCAACCAATTGGTCGATGTCAAAAAGTGATACTGAGTAAAAATATAGGTCAACAATTGACTTCTCACTAATGACCAATTGACTGATCGATAACAAAACTCACTATTTAGGCAGTCAAACCTTTAAAAGACTTGTTATTTTCACTATTCTCTTATTGCTCATCCCCTTTCTTGCCCTCCAATTTTCCAGCCAAATCTTCACCTGTTCTTGGTGATTTTGTTTCCAAATCTATCAAAATCATTGATTAAGCACTGAAGCCTAGGGTTTTTTCTATTCAAAAGGGATTTTCTACTCTTTACCCTCTCCATTTGAAATCTTGCCTCTCATTCTTGATTTCTTGTCTCTCAAACATCTCTCTTACCTCTCTAACTATTACCATAGCCTAAAGACAAACTCTAAAACATGTAAGAACATGCCTCTACTAGGTCTTCCTTTGATCTCTACCACTCTTTTCATCAAGAGCTCAGGAAGTTTCCTTCATTGAAAACTTCCAACAAAAGGGAGTTCTCCCAAGTAGGTATATGCATCTCCCTTTACTTTAAGAATAGGGATTTGTTCTTTTTTATTTATTTACCAATGCTGGGTCGAATCAACTGCTGAGTTTGAAGCTTGATTATAGGCCCAAGGTTATAAGGGCTTTTTACTTTAATCTCACTTACAACTACACAACCTATCTCATCACCACTGATATAAGCAAAATTTCCTTACTTATTGATGAAACTTTGGCTGACATACTTAATTTTCCTACACCTACTAGGTATTATTTCATTGATCATCCAAACTCACTCAAGACTGTGGTTGGCTACAATAAGTTGAAAATCATGAATTGGATAAGTGAGACAATCATTGACAATCCTAACACTCTCATTAATGTCAATGACCTTTCTTTGGAGAATCAGCTGCTGCATTACATCATTTAACATTGCCTAATCAATAAGTAAGGAAATTTTGCCTATATTAGTGACTCTAAAATGTTCATGATGAAATGCATCTTGGATGGAGAAAGCTCAAGCTTTCATTGTTGATCACACAAAGGATGGCCATTTACCAGAAGAAGAAATCATGTCCACTACCATATACTATCATCATACCCGCCATCCTTTGCCACTATGATATCTTACCATTGGAGGATGATGTGGAATCCCCTCTCTAGATTGGATGGAATAACTTACAAAGAATAGGATTCATCAAAATTCCACAAGGGCAATAGGTGAGGAAAGCCCAAAGAGTGCCTAGGCCACTACCTCTACCTGCTGCTGATGTTCTTCCTCTTGCTTCTCCACCTCCATACACAGCCCCCGCTGAGGAGGGACCATCCTTTCATATGCCTTCTCCTACTGCTCCTATGCCTCCATTACCATATATTCGTACATCCATAGGGTAGACTCTAGCTTAGCCAAAGACCATAGTGATCCCAGAACCCATTCTCCTAGATGAGATTTGAGCCTTGCATTAGAAGATAGACACATTTAGCCTTTAGATATAGACCCTCCAAGAGACTATGGAATATGTCAATGCTCGCCTCGAATGCATTGAGTCTTACCATGATCAACATCCTAACTTTTAGAAAGCTTAAGGTGTAGATTTTAGTTTCTCTTCCTCCCTTTTTAATATGACAAAAAGGGAGAGAAAGTAGGGAGAAAGTAGGCATTAGGGATTAAGATGATTGATGATTTGTTTTCAGTTTGTTTTGTTTAGTTTGTTTCATTATGTTTCTTTATTTTAATTTGGCATTATGTTGATTTTATGTCATGATTTCAAATTCAATAAAAGTAGTTGTTTTGATTATGATTATTGTTATCTGTTGCCATCATCTAATATCAAATACTTAGCATCATATATAAGGAAACTTTTTAAAGATATGAAAGTTAAACCAAAGTGAGAGATTGTTGAAAACTTTTATTTGTCAAGAACTTACATTTACAAGGTTGTTATCATTAAAAAGAAGGAGATTGTTGAGCCTATTTGTTAAGAGATCAAGGATTTTATGATGACAACATAAGAAGAAAAGTTTTCTTATGTATTAATTAGGTTCTAGATGGTTTGAATGTTTAATCATGTCTTATGAACCTTTGTAAATGGTATTGAGCATATAGGAATCATTTAAAATGAATGTATAATTAATCACAAGTCTTAAAGGTTGAGAAAAACTAATTTAAGAGCTTTCTATCAGTGAACAGTCGATTGGCCACTAGCCAGCAGTTGACTAGTCACCTTCTGATAAGTCCCTAATTTAATTGACTAGACACTCTCTATGAGTGAATAGAAAAATGGTCATAAGACAGCAGTTGACTAGTCACTTTCTTGGAAAAGACCAGTTAGCTGCCAGCTCATGCCTGATCAACCGGGTGCTCTCTGTGAGCTAGTAGTCGATTGGTCAAACCCAGATCAAGCATCAATCAACTGTCAGCCTTGAAACCATTGACTGAGAGCTTTTCATGAGCAACCAGTCAACCAGTCTAGAATGAGCAGTTGACTATCAAGGTCAAGAATTTGAAAATTATGAAAGGGAATGAAGGAACAGTCAACTGTGGTGACTAGTCAATGGTGAATAGTCGACTGGTTAGTGACAAAGAAGCTATAACAGATTTATAATGACTACATTTTGAATTCTTTGATTTCCAACTTGCTTCCAATGGATCTATTGGACCTCAGTCTATATAAACTTGACCTGTGACCTCTAAAATCAAAAGAAAAACATTCAAAAGTGATTAGATCATTAGTTTTTTTTTTTATATTAGTGATTCATTGTATTATCTACTTGGTTCAAAGAGTTTATTTATCTGTAAATTTTTTCTTTCTTCTTAGAGAGAAACTCAAGTAGGTTCCTTGAGATAGTCAAGCTAGATAGAGCTTAGGTTCAGGGGGAGTATATCCCTAAGAAAGAGAATTCAAGAAGTTTCCTTGAAGGTGTCAATCTATAAGAGATTAGGTATTAAGAAAGGTTCTCCTGGGTGTTGTATTGATTTTCTGAGATAGTAAAAATCCTAAGAGGTTGCTTAGGGACTGGATGTATTGGGTAAAAGCCAAACCAGGATAAATCTTTATGTCAATTCTTCGCTCATACTCCCTTCATATTCTGCATTTATTGTTTCTAACTTGATTCCATTATTTTTGTTTCTAATGGAGCTTTTCAGTAAATTTTTTATAAAACCCAATTTAGCCCCTCTTGGGTTCCAACCTTGCTTAACATCATCTACAAACTCTAAAAGCTTTAAAGTTTCAAATTTATGGAATACTATGACTCTGTACTTATGAAGTTCACCGATTATGAGTTTCCTAAGTTAGAATGATTCAAAATTTCTTAACTTATTTGTTCTATACTTTGAATTATCTTGGTTTTATTTTCATGAAATGCTTTGACTATGTGATTATGAAGCATTATGATATGTATATGTAATGTACTCTGATTCTGAGATCTGGAATTACTTTTATCTAATTCTTAGAATAAGTTGACTATGGATTTATGAAGTTATGATTTTCTGATTATCAATCTACTTATGTTAAAGAACTTTTAGGAGAAATTCATCCAACACAAGACCCTATAGCTAACGATAGTAGGCATTAGTCGTAGTGCACTTTGATCTATATTTTGACATGACTGGGCTTGATGCCATTATTATGATACTCTATCTATGACTTATAGTCATTACTCTGATTATTCTTAGCTTAAAGCTCATGATTGATATATAATCAATCTTTATTTATGTTAACTTAAGCTATTTTTGTATTTATGGATTTCTAATGGTTCTGTTGGATATTCTTAAACCTTTTATTTTAATTAGAATACCCATATGTTGAAGTTAAAATGATTCATTTTCATTATGGAATTATTTTATATTTTTGTTTAGGATTTTATATGAAGATTAATCGTATTTTCATTACTGAGTATTATTTGTTACCTACAAAAGGTGTTTGGTTTCCAAATAACATATGGTTTGCGAAAAATTCTACTGTAGCTAGTATGTCCCTTTCTTTGCATAATTGGTATTAACTACTCCCTAAGTTTTCCCTCATGCCACGTTATTTAACATTTTTTAGATAGTAACACCGATCCATAATTAGTAGGAGCTTGCGTGCGTCTCTCTTTTAGTAAGCCTTGCTTGTTTGCAATAAGCAAGACTTTCTTTTTATTGTGAATCTGTAATTGAAACTTAGTAGCTCCTTTGTATATAGGCAAATGGTCTATTTTGTTAATGTTTTTATGATGGTTGTCTATTGTATATACTAAGAGCTGAGCTCTCTTTTTTAAGTTCGGAGGTCCATATTTTGGGGGAGACACTTCCAAGATTTCTATTGAAGAATGAGACTGATTCTTTTGGCATATATGAATGTATTTTATCTTGGTTCCATATGATGAAAATCCTTTTTTTCTAAAATTGAGATCTACCTTCTTTATGGTGTCAAGTAAGCTTACGAAGGCGAGGGTTACTTCATTCCCCATGCCGATCATGTCCTTACTATTGGGGTCATGACATTTTTGATACAATATACAATATGTAAAGAAAAACTCCACTTTTTAACAAGCTATGTAAGAATGAAAACACAGTATGAAAAGCCCCAAATATTTCAAATTAAAATTACACATAATAGAGGGGTGTATTAACCAAAATCATTAAAGGGTTTTTACTGATCATGACATCTTAAGCAAAATGATACCTAAAACATGTCTAAAATGTGAAGTGTTTCAACCTCCATTAACACCCAAGCTTGAAAACTTTGAATTAATGAAATTACTCTAAAATGGTGGGATTTTGATCAAAATTATCATAGAGCTTTTGTAGATTTAGAAATTTTGAGAATTTTGATACTTGCTAAAATGCTTTATAAATCACTAGATAGCAAACTATATCAGAACTTGGTCAAACGACCCAGTTACAAACCCAATTGGAGGTTAAAGATGTTGAACAACATTCATACAAGGCCCAGTAATACCCCGTGGCATGTAGGGGTGTATGAACCCATTACCGAGGCCCAACTTGGCCTAATTTTTTAGGCCCTACATTAATTTTAAGTGTACTTTAATGGTAATATTTTTTAATTTTTTTGGAACACCAAAATATAGGTTTATGAATTTCCACAGCATTTTACATTAAGTTTCAAATATGTACTCTCTGGAATTTAGGCTAAAAACTGTGTGCATATTTCAAATACATATTAGTACCATATAATTATCATACAATCAATGGTGATGTAGTTCGATATGCCAAATAATTTATTAGAGAAATTATGCACTAATAAATTCAATATTGTACTGAAATTATTTCTAAGCTTAATTTCCATGCAAATTTTATGATTATGGTCATGTTAATAGTTATTTTAGTTATTTCACACTTTCTGGGCGATATACTCATATATCATGTGTGATGTGAATTGTTTTTAATGAGTAGTTAGGCTAAATTGACTATTGTAAGCCTAAGTATAGGCACTAAGGAGAGGTATAGCTTCAAATAGTCATAACCTTTAGGACAAACAGAAGTTTTGGCGTTATAATACCATTCTTTCAAGCTTGTTTGGAGACTAAGTCCTAGGCTAATTGCATAAGGTAATTTGGTCCAATTTTAGGTCCAAATTCCAATGTTTTCATAAACTTTTGGGCTTCTTAATACTTGGACCTTTTATTTTATTTTTTAGGAAATTTAGTTCACAAAATCATATAAAAGCCTAATGGAGACGATATGTAGTCAATCATATAAAAGCCTAATGGAAATTTAGTTCACAAAATTTAACAACATGTATTTCAATAACTATCAATAGTGAAACTTTTAATGAGACAAGTTATAATGACTTAAAAAGTCCCTAAAATGTGCATTGGCAGTTGTTTTAGCAGCTCTAACCCAAGCCCTACTTAGAATCAATCCTACTATTGTTGAGAAAAGTCCCTAGTGTTATGTAGTCACTGTGCAATATGATTGATTATTTGAAATCAATTTTATAGATACATCTAATGATGTTATGGAGGAATTATATTGTGTTAAAGTGTCAAATATGCACTTATAAATGCCTAAACTTGTGCGTACATTTATATGATGTTTTAGAGGAATTGTCTCATTAGAAAGTGTCATGCAAACATTTACAATTATATCAACCTTTGTTTACATCTTTATAATGTTTGGAGAAGTTATTTTGTTAAGAAGTGTCAAATAAATACTTACAACTACCTCACATATGAATGAAGAGTATGTCCATTGTTTATGATTTATTGCTTCATTTCTAAATTTTCCCTATTTAAGACTCCTATGGTTTATATTCCTAAAGAACATATACTTGCAGATATTTTGACTAAAGGCATATCCATAAATCATTAATTCATATGGGCTTGTTGGATCATTAATGTAGCCTTGGTCTAGTGGGAGACAGTTGAGTCCATATGGGAATTTTTGTGATGCAATCTGACATCTTAAATGTTTTTGGCTTATTTATTTGCTATTTCATTTAATTCAGAACTGAAACTTTATTAGTATTTATAACATTGTTTCTTATATGATTCAATGTTCATGATTTGTTGTTATGATTCGTCATTTCAATTATGAGTTTCAAGTATTTGTCGAATATTCTTTAATACCTCATTATCCATGTCATCTTTTGTATGATGCAATTGTATATTTCCAACATAAAAATAATTAATTTTCTAAATAGATATGAGTGAATTTATAGTTTCCAACACAAAATAAGACATTAAAATAAAAGTGAGTTTAGAAAATAAAAGTGATTTTAGATAAAAAAATCTAACGCTAAAGAAAATGAAATTATTTATAAAACAAAACCTCCATTTTCACCTACAAATTAAGGTACTTTTCAATTCTTCAAGCACAAAATCAAACACACTATTATTCATGTACCAAACAAGGAGATTAAAAAAATAATATGGAAACAAACATTCCGAACTAATTTTAGTATCATTGTTATTGCAAAATTTGAAAATATTTATATAGTTAGGAGTCAAGCCCATTTGGCTAAGAGGGACATACAACGAGCACCTAAAAAAAAAAGAAATATTATCTTACTTGAACATAAGTATTGTTCTTATTATTCATGAAATCAACTACTCAAAGATCTACAAGTGCCATATAGATTAAGATTCTTGTTGATGCTACATTGATGATTCCTTCCACGATAAGAGCAGTTTGACTGCTTTCATCGTACCCATTAGTAATCCCTATTTCAATTGCTATCCCCACTGACATAGTAAGAGCAATGAACAATGCCATAATTGCCATTCCATTGTTCTTGAATTTGACCTACAATAATTCAAAAGATAAAAAAGGCAGAAAATACGGTCAAATGTTTTACACATCATTGAAAGTGCTTGCACTGATGAACTATTACGTTCTACTCTAAGAATAAATACATAATAAGGGAGTACTAGATATGTCAATTGTATGCTCATTTATAAAAATTGTTGTATTTATGTTTTTAACTTCACTTTTTTTTTCATTGTTTAAAATTAGGAATTTAAATTTTGTTTAACCCCACTGTTGATTTTGAATTTGTCAAATTATATTAATTAACTTTATTAATTTATTCAATAACCCCATACAAATTAATTTGTAAATTTGTTAACTCAACCTATTGTTTACTTTTATGATAATTTATCAAATTCCTTATTTTATTGTTATTTTCATTTTATAAACTATTATATTTAGAAAGTTATTGGGAAATAAAAAAGTAGAATGGGTACTTAACTTGAAAAATTATAAAATGGTCTTTGGTTCAAAAATAAATTTTAAAAATATTGAGGTTAAAAATATAAATATAAAAAATTATTTTAATTTAGTATACATGCTATTTATTTGGACATGTAATCGTATGTGTCCTTTATTTTGCTATGTTGTGCTTGTATTGGTACACGTATGTAACAAATCAATAGATTGATTATTTTTATTTCAACATTTCAAATTTAGAAATGTTGAACATGAATATATATAAATCTAAAATTTTGCATGAAATGGCCATCTTTAAATTTTGATGTTTAAGGGTCCAAAAGTGTCATTAATTTTGAGTGTTTACTATCATAAGTTGAAAACCATCTCAACTTTCTTCCTTGGCTTCTTCCAACATCCAAGTGTTTGTGAAAGCCTTCCAAACATCCTTGAATCTTCCTCATCCAAGTCTCTAATCCTTCATTTCCTTTCATTAAAATAATTGTCTTACAATTTTCTTCAAAATAGTCTGAAATTAGATAAATTTAATGTAAGAAAGCAACCAAATAGTCTAACCCATAAAGTATATTAAATTAACATTATTTGGTCACTAAATTAAAAGAATTTATTCAAAATACATGATAATAAATGATATAAACTAGCTGCTGACTGGTCTCTTATAAGAAAGTGACCAATCAACTATTGGCTTTTGACCAAGTAACTGTTCACTCACAGAAAGTGTTAAGTCAATCAGATTTCAAGCTGGCAGTGGACTGGGAGCTTCACATAAGGTGACCAGTCTACTGCTAGCTAGGGATTAGTCAACTGTTCACTGATAGAAAGCTTCTAAATTAACTTTTCTCAACCTTTAAGACCTAAGATTAATTTTCCATTCATTGTAGTTTATTCCTATCAGCTCAAAAGCATTTACAAAAGTTCCTAAGACATGATTAAATTTTGAAAACACCCAGAACCTAAGTATTACATAAGAAAGTTTTCTTCTAGTGTTCTTATCATCAAAACATTGATCTCTCAACAAGTGGGCTCAACACCCTTCCCTTTTTTTATGACAACCCTGTAAATGTTAGTTCTTCATGAAGAAAATTTTATGAAGGTAAAGTCTTCTATTTTTGTGAAAGTTTAATATGTCTACTTGTTTACCTTTCACCTTTTTTAGTGTCCTTGTTTATTTAGTTATATTCATAAGATAAATACATATATCAAGCAGTCATATAACTAAAATAACCTTTTTTATTGAATTTAGAATCATAACAAAACATAATGCCAAATTCAAAACAAGGAAACACACTAAAACACAAACATATGCAAAGTTCAAACAGGGAAATAAATTGAAACATAAACATACTTAATTTAACCATTCCTAAAAGCCTAATGCTTATTTTCTCTCCCCATTTGTCACAGCAAAAAGGGAGGAAGAGAACCTAATAACCTCCCAAACTCTTAAAAGTATGAATGCTGCTCACGATAAGACTCAATGCACTCGAGCCTAGCATTCATGTCTTCTACTGTCTCTTAGAGATTCTGCATTTGAAGGTTAAAGGTGTCCTTTTCAGGTGCAAGGCTCAAATCTCAACAAGAAGGATAGGCTCCGGAATCACCACAGTTTCAAGCTGAGCTGAGGTGTAACCCATAGATGTAGGAGCATGTGGTGATAAAGGCATATGATTAGAAGGAAAAGGTGGCACGTGAAAAGATGAGCCTTCTTTGGTTTGTGTTATGAATGGAAGAGGAGACTGAGGAGGACGAACATTAGCTACTAGAGAAGGTGGAGGCCTAGGGTCCCTTTGGGCTTTTCGAACCCATTGCCCCTATGGAGTCTTGATGAATCTCATTCTTAGCATATTATTCCACCTAATCTAGAGAGGGGATTCCACATCATCCTCTAAGGGTGAAATATCATAGTGGCAAAGAATGGTTGTTATGATGGCAGTATATGGTAATGGGGATGATTTCTTCTTCTTGGAAGTTTTCATCCTCTGAGTGATCAACCAAGAAATCTGAAAGCTTTCTCCATCTAGAATGTACTTCATCATAAACATCTGTGGCTCACTGAGATATGCAAAGTTGATAGACTTGTTGATCAGGCAGTGAACAATGAAGTAATACAATAGCCGATTCTCCAATGAAAGGTTATTGACATTGATAGGAGTGTTGGGATTGTCAGTGATAGCCTCACTGATCCTATTCATAATCTCTAACTTATTATAGCTAGTTACAGTCTTTAGGGAGTTGGGGTGATTAATAAAGTAATGCCCAATAGGTGTGGGAAGGCTTAGAATATCAACAAACATAATTTTTGAACCTCTGACCTCTGTAGTGCTAAGATAAGTTGTAGGGTTATAAGTGAGATTAGAATAAAATGCCCTATAACCTTAAGGCTATAATCCAGCTTAAGAGTCAGCAGAAAGTTTAACCAAACATTGGCCAATAAATCTGAAAGTCTAAAACCTTCTTCTTGCAAGAATGGTATATGCATATACCTACTAGGAAGAGCTCTCCTTTGTTGGAAGTTCTCAATTAAGGCCACCTCTTGGGCTTTGGAAGAAAAGAGATGAGGATGACCGAATGATGAGCCACTAGAGATGTTCTTGGTTCTTGCATGCTTTAGAGTTGGTCTTCGAGTCATGGTGATGATTGGAGAGGCAAGAGTGAAGGTTGAGAGGCAAGAAGTCAAGATTTAGGAGCAAGATTTCGGGTTGTATGGGAGAAACGTAGAAAAAACCCCTTTTGAACTAATAAAACCTTAGGTTTTAGTGGTTAACCGATGATGTTGATGGATATGGAAACAAAATCATCAAGAATTAGTGAAGATTTAACCCAAAAATTGAAGAATAAGAAAGAGGATGAGTAGTCGACTGGAGGCAATAAATAAAATGGCTAGTTTTTAGGGTTTAACTACTATAAATAGCGATTTTTGTCACTAATTAGTCGATTAGTCACTAGTGAGCAGTCAACTATTGACCCCTATTTTTGTTCAGTATTGGTCACTAGCATCACACAATTAACTGGTCACTTATGAATAATGACTATCAAGCTCTATTTTAACTGGGCTGCTCTTTGGAACTTCCCAGTCAACTGTTCACTCCCTACTAGTCGACTGTCGAGCCTTTTAATATGCCCAATCGACTAGCCACTTGTTGACAATCGACTGTTCCCTTATAAAGAGCCATCATTCAATTGTTCCTCTCTTCCTGAGCAATTATTCACTTCTTTAACCCTACTAGATGACTAGCCACTCCTTGGAAGTCAACTGGTCACTTAAAAATATGACCAATTTGAGTTTTACAAGCTAAATTTCCAAAGGTTATTCTACTTAAAAACACTTTTAAGCACAAATCTTCAACTAAACATTATATCTAACAAGTGGAAATCACATAAATTCATTTCCAACATTCTGCAAAAAAGATTAAAACCACTCTGATGCTTAAGTTAATGAATGTTCTCATTAAGCAAATGGTGAAACAATTTAATTCTTTATTTTATAGCTCATTAAGATTAACCATTCCAAGTTTACCTCTTATAAAACAAAATCTTTCAGTGGAAAGTGGTTTAATAAAGATATTAGTAAGTTAAAATTCAGTTTTCATAAATTCAAGGCTAATATCATTCTTTTGAACATGGTCCTTAATGAAATGATGCTTGATTTCTATATGTTTAGACCTTGAATGCATGATGGGATTCTTGGTCAGATTAATTGCATTGTTATTATCACATTCAATTGGAATTTCTTTAAGATATATCCCAATATCCTCTAGTTGTTGTTTCATCAAAAGCATTTGGGCACAACAATTACCAGCTGCAACATATTCAGCTTTAGTAGTGGATAATGCTACACAATTTTATTTCTTGTTGAATGAAGAAACAAGAGAAATTCCAAAGAATTGGCATGTTCCACTGGTACTTTTTCTATCAGTCTTACAACTGGCAAAATCAACATCTGAATATCCTATCATGGTATTAGTGGATCCTTTTGGATACCACAAACCCATTTGTATTGTACCAGTAATATATCTAAAGATTCTCTTTATTACTAAGTAATGAGACTCTTTATGACAAGTTTGAAATCTGGCACATATGCATACACCAAACATGATATCAGGTCTCTTTGCAGTTAACTATAAAAGGTATCTGATCATACCTCTATACTTTGAGATGTCATATGGCTATCCTTTTTCGTCAGTTTCTTTGTAGTTGATCCCTTAGAAGTGTCTTTTGTTGTAACATTTTCAAATCTAAATTTTTTGAGTAATTCTTTGACATATTTGGATTATTTATAAATGTTCCATTTTCATGTTTAATTTTAAGACCCAATAAGAATGTGAGCTCCCCCATCATGGACATTTCAAATTCTCCTTTCATCATTTTAGTAAATTCCTTGCATAGCTTTTCATTAGTGTCACCAAATATGATATCATCCACATATATTTGAACAACTGATATATCATACTTTTTCTTCTTAAAGAATACTTTTTCTTATTTTCAATGAGAAATGTACACAGTCTTTCATACCATGCTCTAGAGGCTTGCTTAAGACCATATAATGTTTTTCTTAATTTGAATACATGATTAAGGAGTTTTTTATCCTCAGAACCTCGAGGTTGTTCAATATACTTCTTCCATTATATATTCATTAATAAAGGCACTATTGACATCCATTTGATACAACTTAAAATTATTTATGCATGAAATGGCTAGTAGCATACGCATAGCTTCTAATCTAGCTACTGGTGCAAAGATTTCATCATATTATATACCTTCTTCTTGATTGTAACCTTTTGCAACTAACCTAGCCTTATTCCTAGTAATAACTTTGGATTCATCAAGCTTGTTTCTAAATACCCATTTGGTACCAATTACACAATGATTATTGGGTCTAGGAACATGTTTCCACATGTGACTTCTTTCAAATTTATTTAATGCTTCTTGCATAGCTAGAACCCAATATTCATCTTTCAATGCTTCATCAATACCATTTGGTTCTATTTGGACAAGAAAGCTTGATGATTATAGATATTTCTGAAATAGTTGAAGTTGTTACCCCTTTGGAGACCTCACCAATTATTTGCTCAAGTGGATGATCCTATTTAAAATTCCATGCCTTTGGTAGCTCATTGCTAACTTCTTCTTCTTCTTGATTAGATTCATCTTACAAGGAAGATTGTTCTTCTGTCAAGATTGATTCATTTTCATTCTTCTTTTTTTGAGCTGTTTGCTTGTCATTTATTGTGAGATCATTAAATTTTACTGCAATTTCTTCAGAAGATACCTTTCTTGGATCAAAAGAGTCAGACTCATCAAAATTCACATGAATAGATTATTCTACTGTCATAGTTCTTTTACTATATACTCTATAGACTTTGCTTGTATTGGAATATCCTAAGAAGATTGCCTCATCTTACTTAGCATCAACTTTACCTAAAATTTTTTTCCATTATTCAGTACAAAATATTTGCATTCAAATACATGTAGATGAGAAATATTTGATTTTCTTCCCTTGTATAGCTCATATGGAGTTTTTTTCAATATGGGCTTTATCATAGCTCTATTCATGACATAGCAAGCAATGCTTACTGCATCAACCCAAAAATATTTAGGAAGATTTCTTTCATTTAACATGGTTCTAACCATTTTTCTTAAGGTTCTATTCTTCCTTTCAGCTACTCCATTTTGTTGAGAAGTTCTTGGTATAGAGAAATTATGTTCAATTCCATTATCATCATAGACCTCCATAAATAGATTGTTTTTGAATTATCCACCATGATGACTTCTTATTCTCATAATGGTCATGCCTTGTTCATTTTGAATAAACTTAGCCAATTTCAAAAAAGATTTAAAGGCTTGATCTTTATGAGAAAATAAGAGTGTCTAAGTGTATCTAGAGAAATCATTTACAATTACTAGGACATAATAATTTCCTCTAAGACTCTTAGTCCTAAAAGGTCCAAAAAGATACATGTGAAGTAGTTGTAGTGGTCTAGTTGTTGAGATAATTCCTTTTGCCTTTAAAGAGCTTTTAACTTGTTTTCCCTTCTGACATGTGTCACATAGTTTGTTTTTATCAAATTTTAACTTAGGCAATCCAACTACTAGGTCTCTTTTGGTAAGCTTATCTAATAAACTTATACTAGCATGTGTAAGCCTTCTATGCCATAACCAACTATCATCATTTACACTCATCAAGCATTTTGAATTTGTAGTAAGAACATAATTTAAATCAATAATATATACATTGTTAATTCTATGTCCTATGAGTTTAGTTTTCTTTTCATCTAAATTTTCAACCAGACAGTGTTTTGAATCAAATATAACTCTTTGATTCTTATCACATAGTTGACTAATGCTCAAAAGATTATGATTCATCCCTTCAACAAGAAGCACATTATCAATGGAGGTGGAAGAGTTCTTACCAACTTTTCCAATACCAGTGATTCTCCCATGTCCATTACCTCCAAATGTGACATTCCCTTCATTCTTTGGTTGAAGAGAAATAAACTTGGATTTGTCTCCAATCATATGTCTAGAGCATCCATTATCCAAGTACAACTTTGTTCTGGTAGCCTTCATGCATACCTGTAGGAGCATTAGGTCTTATTCTTAGGTACCCAAGTCTTGTTGGGTCCTTGAGTGTTAGTTGTTCCATTGGGAACCCATATTTTCTTTCCTTCTAGAATTTTATTATTTCAATAAAGACAAGAGTATGATTCATGCCCCTTCTTACCACAATAAAACAATTGATAAATAGAGTGTTGGTCATGACAGCAGGAACAAAGAAGTTCTTATAATATTTTTGCCTCTTCTTAGGATTATATCCAATACCAACTTTATCAAACATGCATCTTTGTTTGGCAAGTAAGATATTCAAGTTATCTTTTCCTTTAGTAATTTTAGAAAAAGTATTTATGAAATATTTTTTCTCTTTTTGTAGAAGTTCACAATCTCAATAAGTATGTTTATTTTTTAGATTATTATAGTCATATTCCAATTTCACAATAAGTTTTTCAAAAAAAATCTTTCACATAAAGTAAGGAATTGTTTTCTTCCTTTTTGTTTTCTAGCTCTTCCTTTAAAAATAGAATTTTCTTCTTTGAAATTTTAAAGTTTTTGCTAACTTAAGAAATTTAGTATGTAAATCATCAAAAACATATTGTAATTCTTCATATGAGGGGAGAGAGCTTACCTCATCTTCATTTGCCATAAGGCAAAAGTTAGCTTCCTCTTCATCATCTTCTAAATCCTCATTACTTTCTCCCTAAGTAGCTGCCAACTAGGCCTTTTTCTTTTCTTTTCTTTTCTTTTTCTTAAAGTTTTCTTGTTTCTTTAGAAATTGAGAACATTCTCATTTGATATGCCCTAGTTTTCTACATTTATAGCAAATAGGAAGTTCTTTAGTTTCTTGATTTCTTCTAGTTGGTCTCCTACCATTCATTCTTCTGCTATTGAAAAATCTCCCACATTTTGTTGACGAAGAGACCAAGAGTTTCTTCATCAATTTCATCCAAAGAATCATCATTATATTCTTCGTCATCTGGATGAATTGATGATGAAACTCAAAGAGTAAGATCCTTTTTCTTCTTGTCCTGTTCGTAAAGGAATTGCTTTGAACCTAGTTTATACTCTTGAAGGTTTCTAAAAAGAGTAGCAACTGATTTTACTAACGAACCTTTTGCTTATTCAATTGATGTCACCTTTGGTTGCCATTCTATAGGGAGAGCCTTTATGATCTTGAAAGCCTGGTCAATTTGTTAGTATGTCTTCCCTAGAGCTACCAAATGATTCACAATATGAGTAAAACGAATTTGCATTTCTTTAATTGTTTCTCTAAGACTAATCTTAAATAATTCATATTGTTGTCTAAGATTATGATTCCTAAACTCTTTTACTCTTGAGGTTCCCTCATGAGCTATCTCTAAAGCTTCCCACATATCCTTTGCACTTTCACAATTTGATACTCTACAGTACTCTTTTTGGCTAAGTGCACTAGTAAGAATAAGTTTGGCTTTATTGTTTGACAAAATTTTTCTTCTATTAGTTTCATGCCATTCACTTTTAGGTTTGACTAAGGTCTTGCCTTCTTCCTCTTTCATCGACACATAAGGACCTTCCTCAATAACATCGTAAAGGTCAATGTCAACAGCTTCAAAGAAAATTTTCATCCTCAATTTCCAATTAGTAAAATTTTCACCATTGAAACCAGGAGGTTTTGTAATGGATAACACTTTAGGCAAAACATTATCACCAAATTCATCCATTTATACTTTTATGAATGTTAAGTCTTTAAATCAAGAGTAAGCTCTAATGCCACTTGTTGAGCAAGGCTGGAACTCAAGAGAGGGTAAATTAGGTTTTATAAAATTTTTACTATAAAACTTCTTTTGAAACAGAGATGATAAAATCAAACAATGAATATAGAATGTAAAAGGAGTTAAGGATAAGTATGGACACAAGCCTATGTCCAGTCCCCAAGCAACCTCATAGGATTTTTCACTATCTTAAAAAATCAACACAATTCCCAGAAGAAACTCTCCTCAATTCCCAAGCTCTTATAGCTTGACTCCTTCAAGGAACCTCCTTGAAAACTCTCTCAGGGATATACACCCCCTGAACCTAAGCCCTCTCTTAGCTTAACTCTCTCAAGGAATCTCCTTGAGCTTCTCTCTTAGAAAAAAAAATAATTATAGATAAATAACTCTCAAAACAAAGTAGATAATACAATGAAGCACTAAGATGATAAAGAGCTAATAAGTAAATGAAAATAAATGATATAAACTCTCAATTGTTTTTCTTATTGCTTCAAAGGTCTCAGGTCGAGTTTATATAGATTGAGGTACAATAAATCCATTAGGAGTGAGTGGGAAATTAGAGGATTCAAAATATAGCCGTTATAGATTCGTTATATTTTTCTATCACTAACCAGTTGATTATTCACCATTGACTGCTCCTTCATTCCCTCTCATAATTTTCAAATTCTAGACCTCGACAGTCAACTACTCACTTTGGGTCAGTCGACTAGTCACTCATAAAGAGCTTTCTATCATGGTCTAAAGACTGGGAGTTAACTGATGCTTGATCTAGGGGTAACCAGTCACTATTCACATGTGCCAATTGACTTCTAGGTCACAGAGGGCTCCTAGTCAATCATATTTATGCTAGCAACTGACTAGTCTCTTATAAGAAAATGACCAGTCAACTGCTAACTTGAGACCAATCAACTATTCACTCACAAAGAATTCCCAGTCGATCAGATTTTGAGCTAGCAATAGACTGGGGGCTTCTTAGAAACTGACCAATCAACTGCTGGCTAGTGGCCAGTCAACTATTCACTGACAGAAAGCTCCCAAATCAGCTTTTTTCAACCTTTAAGACCTAAGATTAATTTTCCATTCATTTTAGTTTACTTCTATTAGCTCAATACAATTTACAAAGGTTCCTAAGACATGATTAAACATTTAAAAAACACCTGGAACCTAAGTATTACATAAGAAAACTTTTCTCCTTATGTTGTTATTATCAAATTATCAATCTCTCAGCCAATGGGTTCAACATACTCATGATTACATACTGCTTATAAGCTTTCAAGAGCACTTCAATTACAACTTAACTCAAAGCAACATGTGTGAGGTGTGAGAAAAATGGAAAATAAAACTTTGAAAAATTAAATCAAATGTATGTGTAATGCAAGTAACATGAAATAAGGAAAAAGGAGAGAGTGACATGTGTGAGGTGTGAGAAAAAGAAATAAATAAAAACGAAAAAGAGGATGAAATGTATGCAAAATTATCTGAGAAAATTCATGGAGATGACACTTATAAATCTCATATAAAATCTGAAAAATTAAATTAAATAAAAGGAATTTGGTATGGATTGCGGGTTCAAGAGCATCATTGTTTGGAGTGGGCTTCTAGACCCCTTAGGCTCCTTGTTAAATCGACCTTTCTCAACCCTTAAAGCCTCATTTTAATTGGGTCTTCATTTTTGTTTGCTTCTTATTATTTTATTATATTTTTATTTTTTATCTCTTTCTTTTATTACTTATTTTTCCACATGTTGCTCTTTTTTTTCTTTTTTTTCCACATGAGTTCCAACTTATTATCATTCCTTCATTTTTCCCCTATTCTCAATTTTCATCTTTATTTTATTATTATCTTGATTTATATTTTTTGTTATTTTTTACTCTAAGTTCATTGTTTAATTAATTGTTTAAGGTCCCCTTAATTATGGATATTTTATCTAGTCTGGACAAATTACAATGTTCATAAATATGAAATTGAAAATTTTGATCAACGGATAACCTATGATATGACTCTGTGATGAAGAAGTTTAGACCCAGATGAATCATATTCAAAGCCATGTGTGTAGCCATTATGAAGATGAACATGGCCTTCATGCCCTAGGAGATTAATGTCTTCATCCTTGTTCACCTCAATTTGGTTCTTGTTCATAAAAGACTTTTTGAAATATACAGTGGCAAAAGCATCCACCATGAGGGTTCCCATAGTCTTACACATAGCCACAAAATCAGTGAAGGGAAAATCACAACATGGATGGTCACTCAAGCAAGGAGACGTCAAGTTCTTGAACGCTTCCAAAAGAACATGGATGAACTTAGTGGATAGTATGATACTGGGGGCAAAGGCCTTGATGATGAAGAAGTTATCTCTCTTGAGGCTTTATGCTGGGACAATCTTACTGATCATTGGAATCACAACTCAAATTGCCCTCATAAATAAGATGGAAGCAATGGTAAATAGGATGGAGTTTCTTGTAGTTTCAATTAACCATTAAAGTTAATAATGATCACCTACACTCTTGGAACATTCTAACTAAAAAATTACACTAACAAAGGTAAACATATATAGCGCGTGAAGTCAAGAAATATTTTAGTATATGCATGTTTAACATGGTAAATTAATTATATTTTATCTCCGTCATAGTTGTGGTTATTTTTAGCATTAACAGTGGTTTGATTGATTACTCACGGTTTGTCAAACCGTAGCTAATCTCTGGGTGCCTAAATGCTTTAGTTGTGGCTTTGATGAACATAGGTATTGCAACTATCAGTTGCAGTTTATACCATAGCTACAAGCATAGGAGAATTAGTTGCGATTGAATCAAGTACAACTAATGCTAGAGAAATTTGTATTTCAAATTAAATTTTGGAAGCCTACAATGGCAATTACAACTATCCCTAGTGCTCAGATTTTTTAAAAGAATACAATTAAATATGGAATTTAATTTTAATTAATTACCAGGTAATTTCACTTTCAAGCAATAATCTCACATCCAAACACCCTAACATTGATTCCAACAATCCACATTGTCATTAAACAAGAAAATTTCACATTCAAAGGTGTTTTATCAATAGAATTGTTGACATATTTTAAAATAACATAGTTCATGAAGTGCAACAACAATATAATGTAGTCCTTAAGACATTATAACATGGCTAAATCAACTAATTTTCTTCATAAGAAAGATGTAAAGAATGATCTATTCCACACTATCGATGGCCATTTGCTTGATCAGGTACCTAATTTGTAATACAAGAAATAGTAAGACAAACTGAATGTATTCCAAGTAGAAACTAGTTATTTAACATATGAAGTAAACTATAATATATATATTAAAAACATTACCGGTGATGTTTAGAATGCACCAAGTTCAGAAGGCAATTGATTTAACATATGAAGTAAACTATAATGTATATATTACAATAGCACATGCAGTCATTAGGACAAGCATGGATTTTTTCATACCCCAAGCCTAAGTCAGAAATTATCTTCTTTGTATCGTAGTATGATTTTAGCAAAACATTCCATTCTGGTAAAACATCTCTTAATAACTCTAATAACATAGAAAATGACCTATCACTCCACCCATAAAGACACTTAATATGATATAGAAGTACAATAAATGATAGCTTAGTGTACTTTTCACAATTTGGGTATAGCTTTTGCTCGGCCTCTTTAATTAACAGATGAAATTTATTAGAGCTATTACCTTCCTCAAATTGTTGTTCCCAATGTTCTCTACTAACATCATCAATGTTACCTTCACCTACTTGTTTAGGCATTCCATAAATATCATGAATTATCCCATGCATATCATACTTTAACTTTATTGATTATGTATTCATACTTGAAAAAGCTTTTGATTTCTTTCCATGGAAAATCCATTTTGTATACCCTCTAAGAAACCCATGACGTGGATCAGTAACGTGTTCATAAACACTTGATCTAGAGTAACAATGAAGATTGACACGAGGAACAAGGACACAATATTTTCCCCTTAACTACTGATTTCTAAAATGCTATGTCCAAAAATTCAAGTACACCCTTGATGTAAGCTTCACTACTTTTTGGGTGATCACTTATCCACTTTCTATGATCCATGCAATAAAACTACAAATATGGAAACTTAAAATAAGATACATGCTTACATCATGTCAATGCATTTCAACTTCTAAATTTAGTTTATTCATGCCATACTTTAAGAAATGTTAGTATAATTCAATGGATAAGCAAGATCTCAAGGCATAATAGCAATCCACTTTAAGAAACAAAGTAAAAAAATATTTGAGTGTTACATCTCAAGTTTTCTAATGTAATCAAGAAACATAATATATAATAACAACTTCCACTAAATTGACTATATTTGATCTAACCTCTTGTATAGGCATTTCAAAATCTTTTTAGAAATTCTGTGACCTCAACTTTTGGCTTCCAACAATAATTAATAATCATAGAAAATGTCCATTTAATGAGGCACATTAATATTTGCTGAATATTTTAAACATTTAATTAATAAGTGGAATATGAAAAATTTACCTTAGCAAAGCGAGAGAAGAAAGATAATAACTGAAAGAATTAGGTCCAAAATATTGGGGATAGGACTACTCTATTTTATGCATAAGCACTAAGTGAATCTCACACTTGCAGTCTCTATCGTTCTATCTATTCCATGTGTTCTACAACTTTCATTTCTGTGCTCCTTTGTTCCCATTATGAGATTGCAGCACAATGCTTAACATTACAGGTAGAAATTAATAATGCCTAGCTTATGCTTACATTGCCTCTTAATACCAATTTTAATATCAATATCTTATGTTATAAGTTTACATCACAAGTTTAGAATACTTTAGCCTTTGAAACTAAGAACAAAAAGGAAGGATAATAATTTATGGCTATGCACTGTCACCAATGGATAGCCATACTATAAGACTCATTCCCTCATAATCTAAATAGCTAAAAGATGGCTAACATGAACAAAATCACTATAAAGGAAAATAACATGTATGCATCAATATGAAGAAGAGCCACTAAATGAGGACCAAGACAAAGAAGCTAACTAATTGTCAGTGGAAATTAATCCAAATTTCCCTTTTGACACTCCAAGGCTTTTCACATAAGATTGAGTATTGTAGATGTACCATATGAAAAAGTAATTGTTAGGATTTGCTGCAAGAGCTAATCAAGTATGCCTATTAGCCATAGCATGTGTTCTAAGATAGGACAACTTTAGACAGCAGAATAATGGAACAGCAATAGTAGCAATAAAGAAAAGTCATTGTAGATAAGATTGCAATTACATTTTTTTTTGCAGTGTTAAGAGTATTTTCTTTCAAACAAATGAATCATGAATGCTCCGAATTTCCATTGGTATACCTTTAGTAAAAGAGGAAAACAAGCAGCAATCACACAAGGAGTTATCAACTGTAGCACATTACATCATCTCAAGGTATAGAAAGTTAAAAGAAAGTCTTTAGAACATTATACTACGGCAAACCAGAATCTTTTGAGCATTAAAGATAACAAAAGAAAAATGCACACTAAAATTGAATGTACTACATACAATATTACGAGATTTCATTCCTAAAAGGACATGACTAATACAAAATTTAACATCCACATCCTTTTTTTTTTTTTTTTTTGCAGAATGGTGAGAAAAGTATCAAAAGTGATATCCATAAGCTAAGAGAATAGTCATAGAATAAAGGATTAGAGCACAAAATTCCAGCCAAAAATAGGAAGTGGTTGTATTTTCTTCGAAATACAAAATCCTGCATTCCAAGTAATAGATACTAATAGTACATACCAAGCATGACTTCGAAATATTAAACCTGCATATGATATGTCTTCTTCTATTTATACCTTTAATCAGGAAAGGATGCATTTTGTTCTAAATATCATGCTTTATCACCATCACTAAATTCCTCCACAATATACATTTAGAAAAAAAAACACACACACACAAAATAAAAATGGTTTCTGGCAACTAGGTGTGAAATAGCCAAAGCACGATGTCCATCCAAGGAAGGAAATTACCTAAAGACGAACCCATAGTGCTTGACCAAGGCGAACCCACGGCATGCTCAACCAAGGAAGACGAACCCACAACGTGCGTGAAACTAAGAAGGCGAACCCATAGCAAATTTTAGGGATTATGTCAATGGAGTGCGTCGGCCAAAAGAAAGGGAAATGTTTTAGGGATTGCGTAGGAGAGAGTGAGAATTTTAGGTGATTGGCGCCAGGAGAATAAAACTATAGATTAAAAGATAAAAGAATGTGGGAGGGTTTTACTTACAATTGATAACCAAGGGTAAAGATGTTAAAAATTTAGTTAAGGTTTTTACCTACAGTTAATAACTATAGGTAAATATGATTTTCTATAAAAGTAATTATAACCATAGTTGTTTTAGTTGTCTATAGGTATAAATTATTTATACCTACAATTTTGTCATTTGGGTCACTAAAAATGTCTGTGGGTATATGACATTCTTTTTGTAGTGTATTATCTCACAGTCTATATAAAATAATTATAAGATCTAAATGTTCATATTTATAATTTAAAAATGAAAATCAATAATTTTTATATAAAAAATCAATAATTTAAAAAATTTGTTGTTACGGTTACAACTTATTTAAAATTCCTAATTCAATTGCCAAAATAATTTTTTATTACAAAAAACAATAGGCCCCAATCAAAGTCTAATTCACTTTATGTTCACTATGAAGAAAAAAAATCAATGGATTATTGAGGACGTTGTTACGCATTGGAAACAAACATTGAGTCCAAAGTGTGGGTTTCCTACTGGAATGAACCTCTCGTAATAATCAGATAGCTTCCAGCGTCCCACCAACAACTAGGAATAAAACTAGTGGTCCAAATTAAGTCCAGCTTTCTTGATCACTTTATTCCAGCTTGGCAAGTTTCTTTCCTAAAACTTCATAAAGAATTACTAAGCTAAGAAAATTCCAACCAAGTCATCTGCACAATTATTAAAAAAACGAATTTCATGTATTTGACCTAACTCTCACATCAAGAAGTAATAATATATTTTAATGGCAAGTATGCTAGATATTTTTCTAGTAATTATATGAATTACTTGAGTGCATCTCTAAAATCGACCATCAAGACAATAACTGCTAGAATGTGTCAAATTGAAGTGCGAATGGAATTGACTAAAGTTAGCTTTATAATGACTTCCACAGTATTCACAAAATTCTGATGCATGAAGATGGCAAGCAAATGTAGTCCACGTAATTAGACGGTTCTATCAATTAACCCGAGATAAACTGCAAAGTGCAATGGTTCTTAATTAACCTTCCAAGTCATAGAACTTTTGACACAAAAAAGATAAAGCACGAGCTTCAGTTTACTTTGCAACCATCGCGTAGGAACAACGAAGGTACTAAAAATTAAATGTGCAGGTTGCATCGTGTCCCATCAACTAGGAGAAGTTCTATTGAAAACTTATGTATCAAAAACTTAAAATATTTATGTAAAAATTTTATATTTTAATTTTTTTTAAAAATTAAAATTTATATACATATATATATATATATATATGTATATTAATTTTAAAGAATTCTCTATCATAGAATTTTTAAATTTTATTTTCGCTCTTCAATTTTGTTTTATTTTAATTTTATATTTAGTTTTAAAAAATTACTCAACTGTACCAAAATATTGTAAATATTTAAATTTTATATGATTTAATAATTAAAATCTCTAGGAAACAAATTAGATATTAAGTACCAATAAATTTATTTTTTGAAAAAATAAATATATAATTGAATCCCCAAAAAAAATTATTATATCTTATAGGGCTTATTTATTTTTAGTCAATAATTAAAAAACAAAAATATAATTTGACGTAGTGTTAATGTACTGACCAAATAAAATTAAAAGATAAAAGTAAAACCTAAAATAAGAGTTTTAACTATTTCTCCTTCTCTCCCTTTCATTACCCTGTATTCAAGCATATTATTAAATATCTTGCTATAACGGTTAAGACATTTTCCATTTGATGATGTGACGTACTTTTAACAGCATATATTTTGCGAGTAGTTTTCCCTGTGTTCTCATTTGAAGTTGAGACTTCCGATGAAGTGTTTAATACCGCTACATAAAATTTTTCAGATTTATAAATAATTGATATGATTCTATATGATTATATTAATTAATATAATTACATACTATTATTAGTAAAAAAAAAATTAGTCTATTAAACTTTTATTCAATTATTCATGTTTATTATAGGGCTTCATGTTCAAGTAAAAACATTATAGAATTCAGATAGATATACTTTAGCTACTACTTGTTTTGTTTGTCTTCTCACAAAATTTAGTGTTGTAAAACAATCATCAACTTAACATAAATTACACTCTTTAGAAACTTCACACGGCTATCCATTTTTTTCTCTTTCACAATATGATTCGAAATAATTATGCATTTTATAAATTTTGGAGAGTAAAAAATACATAAAAGGAAAGTGTGACATCTAGTGTCTAATAGAAATTGATGGGGCCAAAAATTTATTAAGATATTTGATATAATAAAAAATTAATTACCAATATTTTATATAATTTGATATTTAATAAAAAATATATATTACTCAAATATATTTAGGATTAATATCATCAAACACTCAATTTTTTTCTCAATATTTATCAACACAACTGTAATATTCCAAAATTTTACATCTAAAATTTTTAACTTAGAAGGATAATTTTGTGAATATTTACATAATTTAAGGGGAAGAAGTAATTCAATTAAGGGAAAATATAAAAATCAAATTAGTTGAGGAAATGGGAGACTAAAGAGAGCTCTTATATATTAATTCAAGTAGCAATTTTCATTCGAAAAGAGAATTTTGTTCAAACCCTACCAAGTGCAAGTTTGATGTTTTAGTCTCTTTTTCCAAAAATGCCCACTACCCTTATGTAAAATGACCTATATACCCTTCATTTTCTTCTCTTCATCATGTTAGCTCCTTCAATTCACGAGAGTATTATCGTTGAAAGGTTAGCTGAAGTTGGCTGCCTCCATCTCTTTACATCTGCCACATTTTGTTCCCTCAGTGTTGTGCCTCCCATTCTTGACCTCTAGTAGCACATTTTTAGCAAGTACTAGACTGGAAAGGCTTTAGAATTTTGGCAAGAACACACTTCAAGAAGGGCTCAAATTTAGAAGGGAATTTGAGCTCAGATTGTAAGTTTTTCACCTATTTTCGATGAGGCTTTTATCCTAGTAGGTATTTCGAATGATTCTCCCTCATTTGCAGCTGCTAGTTTCAGAATTTGGCCTCTGAATTTAGGAACAATCTGTGTTGGGTGAGAACAATGAACAGTAATGGAAAGAATGAAGTTTTAGCTCGATTCAAGTATTATAACTTGAAATTTCATTGCGGATTTCATTCCTAGGTGAAATTCGAATTATTTTCTACTTGTTTAAGCTTCCAATTTGATGAGTTTGCCTTAAAATTTGAAAATCCCTCTTTCATGTGAATAGTAACTAAAGTTCGAATTTGAAATTGGAGCTTGATTTGAAAGGAATGCAAGGAACTCTTTTAGGGGCTTTGGTCTTAGGTAAGTATTTAACACTTCCCAAGTGTCAATTTGATGATTGGGTTGCTTAATTAAAAGCCCCTCTTTTCTTGGTAGCGTTAAAGTGTGTCAAGTGATAATATATGGAAATTGCTTGATTCCTTAATGTCATTATACCTCAAGGAAAACAAGTTGAGTTGTTGGAAATTATTGTTTGAAGTGGTAAGTTACTTGGGAATTTTCCTCAAATTATTTTATATTTAATTGTAGATTGAAGGAAATCTGATGAATGAAAGCACATTGAAAGTGATTATAATTACTAAATAAATTACCTGGTTATTGTTAAAATAAATGTTGACCCAATGGGTAATAATGGATAATTTAAGAGTTAAAAGAGGCAATGATTGAGCTATTTGGGGACTATATGGTATTGAAATTTTTAATTAAGATAATTATGATTGGCCAATATGTTTAATGTTATTTTCATAATTAGAAGCATCAAGGTCTTGTGTTAGGTATAATGCTAGAAATGGGAGGTGAAGTTAATGGAAATTATGTGAATTTTTAGGCATATAAGCATTATTAAAGACATTGTAATATTTTAGTGTAAATTAATTGTGTTAGCTGGTGGAAAGGATGAAACAATAAATTTATGAGCAATTTGGATGGCCAAAGTAATTGTGTTGTATATGTGAAATTATATATTAATTATGGTCATTAAAATCATCAAGAGAAATAATGGATGACTTTAGAGAAAAGCATAAAGTACCGCAATAGATTTTAAATGTCAACTCATTGTGGGAATTTGTTAGAATTAATTTAAGTTTAGATCGTTTTTAGTACAAGACATTAAAGGCATATCATTTATATTTATGGTCATAGCAATTACACTTTACGCTGCAATAAGGGAGTACATTGTGTGGGCTTTGGCCAGGTGAATGGATAATCCTAATTATACTATATTTATGTTTTTCTATCTCTATTTTGGAAAAGATTGTTTTTTTATTCTCTTTATGCCTTAGGGCAGGCTTCTGAATATTCAATGATTTTAATGATTCTATATTTCAAAATTACATTGAGTTTTAAGCTTCTGAGTTCAAATATTTCTAAATTTCTAGATTTATGAATTTATGAATTGTCTACTATATTAGAAAGTGTTCTAGTTTTATATTCATGAGATATTTGGTTCTTAATTAAGATGGGATTGATTTTGTATGCACAAAGTACTGGGATTCTAAAATCTTATACATTTATCTATCCTTAGGAAAAAGTTTAATTATAAGTTTTCTGAAGTTTCAATATTTGATTACAGATTTATATATGTTAAAGATATTTTTAGGAATGTATCCAAATAGGACCCTGTAGCTAACGATAGAATGCATTACCTATGGTGCACTACAATCTGCATTTGATCTGAGTGGGCATGATGCCACTATTATGATACTCTGTTTGAGGCTTAAGGTCATTATTCAGAATATTCTGAACTTGAAAGTCATGAATGATATCTACTCAATTTTGATTATACTAGCCTTGGGCTAGCTTTGTTTCTGCTATATAATGGTTCTATAAGACGTTCCCAATGCCTTCAGTTGCTTTTGAAATATCTCTGTGTTACCTATTTACTGATATATTTTATTCAAAGTTAGTTTTATAATTTCTTTTCAAGACATTTACTGAATTTAAAGTTTGTTGTGCATATTGCACAATTTAGCACAGTCATGATAAGTGCATAGTTTTAAGGCAAAAAGAATAACTTTTTTTAAATAATTCTATCATGGCTAATCTGTCCCTTCCATTTGTATAATTAGTTTTATTTGCTCACTAAGTTTTTACCCACCCCACGTTATTTAACATTTTTCAAATCACATCACCAGTCCAAAACACTCACCTACAGAGTAGGAGCTCGCGAGTATTTCTTGATTTTGTTTGGTAAGCCTTGTTGCAAGGGTAAGAGCTCTTCTTTTATTGTAAATTTTGTAATTTGATTTAGTAGCTTCCCTTGTATACAGGCAGTTAGTCTTTTGTTCTAATCTGTTGACTATAAGCTATTGTATATATGTATATTGGGTGAGCAAAGCTCTCCATCTTGTTGTGTGTATTAGGTTTTCTGTTGTAGAAATTTTGAGAGGTTCATATTTTAATGGAGACTCTACTGAAATTTTTACATGGAGGTGACAGATTATTCTTTTTGCATAAGTGCATCTAGGGGTATTCTATTTAGTTTTAATTAGTAAAATTTCTACATGTCGAATATATATATATGTGTGCTTTTTGATATATCTATTAGGCTTATAAGTGCAAGAGATACCTCGTTTCTCATGTCAGTCACGTACTTGTGGTTAGGGTCGTGACAACAACATAGATTAAAATATTAACTAATACTAAAATAAGTATAAGTAAGGAAGTGAAACGATTATATATGTACACACACAACTAATCCTCAAGTAAAGAGGATAAACAAAATATATAGTATGATAGAAAAATTATTAATAAGGTACAACGTGTAGTAGTTTTGCATAGTGTGAAGTGAATGCATGCACAAAAATGAAGGTCTTAGACATGACCGAAGAATAAACCATGAAGCAAGGAATCAAAAAATAATAAATTATGATACCCAAAAATGAAATGAAGGTATGAACTATGAAGTTCCCCAATAGATAAAGTGCAAAACTCGGATAATAAAAAAATAAATTGAACTCAGGAAGATTAAGTGAAGGTGTAGAATTCGAATAGTGCTGCCAAATTCAAATGTTTTTACTTAAAGTTGTTCATGTCCTTATAATTTAGTGAATATTAAAGAATGAATATTAGATGCTAAAAATAATTAGAAAGGAGAGAGAACAAACATACCTAAACTGATATTAGATTAAACTACATGAAAAAAAAAAAAAAAACTCTCAAGGAATAAAGAGCATATCATAAAGGCACATTAAATAAATAAATAAGAAAAGTTAAATTTTGTTTTATTTATTTAAAAGTCACATTTAATATTTTGTATGTAATATGAGAGATCAAATAAAAATTGTATCTTTTACATTAAGGGCCAAAAACTGAATTATACATGCATATAATATATATATATATATATATATATATATATATATATATATACATAATAGGAATTTTAGGGATGCCATATGCTGGCCCCTTGGTTACGCCTCTCTTATCATCATTCTCGCGAACCTATCATCATTCTCTCGAGCCTAATCTGTAAACTTGTGCTGTAATTATGAAATTTCTAATCTGAATCAATGGAATGATATTGAATTCTATAGTGGTTCTAGTGCCAATTATTTCAATCAGAAATTTGATGTAAAAAACCTAGGAAAAGATCAACTATGATTCTATTAAAATTTTACTTATTTTCTTTTCATATATCAAATTTTCTCGATTCAAACAAACAATAAACTTAGGAAAATTATCTACTATGGTCATAATATATACAGACCTAGCTGCTTAGCGTGTGTTCAGATTCAGATGTACTAATTTAATTTTATATCAGTGATAGGATTTCATAACTTGATTTTGGTCAAATCTGATAGTACAGAATTTTAATTTATGTTTGAAAACTCTGATTAAAAAATTAAATTCTCCCAACAATAATCTCCATTCAAAGTAAAAACAAATTATTTTCATTTCTATACAAAAAATAGATTTAGAAGATAAAAGTCATTTTAAAAAAAAAAAATTATCGTCAAACCAAATGAAATCATATAAGGCTAAACCCCATTTAATAGGTAAAATTACTTTCCAATTCTTCAATGCAAAACCACCAAAAAAAAAAATGCTTAACCAAACATACTATTAACTTTATATGCAATATTAAGAGATTGGAAAAAAAAAAAATTCAAAGAAGCAAACAAACATTCCAAAGTAATTTAAGTGTCAGGCTTCTACAAAATTTCAAAACATATAAACAAGATAGGGTTCATCAAGCCCAGTGGGCTAGAAGAGACATACAGCCGGCACCTAAGAGAAGAGAAATATTTGAATTCTCTCATTCATGAAATCGGCTGCTAACGGATCTACAAGTGCCATATGGATTGAGATCCCTGCTGATGCTGCGTTCAATATTCCTTCCACAATAAGAGCAATTTCACTGGTTTCATCGTACCCATTAGTAATCACTATTCCAATTGCTATCCCCACTGAAGCAGTAAGAGCAAAGAACAATGCCATAATTGCCACAGCTTTGTTTTTGAATTTGGCCTGCAATAATTCAAAAAGAAAACAGAAAATAAGGTAAAATATTTTATGCATCGTCAAAAGTGCTTGCATTGATAAATGATTGCGTTATACACCAACAAAAAAATACATAATAAAGTCGTACCTGATATATTAATTGTATGCCAATTAAAAAGATTATTGTATTTATATTTCAATTTACTGTTTTTAATCTTTTTAAATTATTAATTTAAATTCCGTTCAACTCCACTGTTGATTTTGAATTTGTGAAATTATATTATTTAACTTTCTTAATTTATTTAACAACCCCCTCACCAATTAATTTGCAAATTTGTTTACTCAGCCTATAATTCTTTTATTTTTTACTAATTTATCAAATTCCTAACTTCATCGATATTTTTATTTTATAAACTGTTATATTTAGATAGTTATTGGGAAATAAAAAAGTAGAATGGGTAATTAAATTGAAAAATTAAAAAAGGTTCTTTGGTTCATAAATAAAATCTAAAAAATTTTGAAGTTAAAATATAAATATAATAAATTATTTTTAATTTGATATACGAGCATTTGAACATGTAACTGTCTCTCTTTCTTTATTTTGCTAAGTCGTGTTTGAATTGGTACAAAACTAATATGTAACAAATCAATAGATTGATTACTTTTATTTCAACATTTCATATATAGAAATGTTGAACATGAATATATATATATATATATATATATATATATATATATATATACTTTTTACAACTTTTGAAGCTGATAGAAAGTGATAGAGAGACAGTACCTGAGTGACACAACTTCCAAGTCCCAAGCCTTCAAAGAATTGATGAAAAGTTAACGCAGCTACCAGAGGCAGCACAAGTACCTATACGAAGTGAATCAATCCAAAAACACAATCAACATCAATTATAAGATGTAATTATATACTATGTATGATCTGAACACGCGTAATACACTATGAGCCATTAGAACCCCAAGTTTAATTTGAACACGTGTGATTAGTATTGAATAATGCTTATGGAGTTGTTAGATCTTACATGGCTCCACTAATAAATCATTAAATGCTTATGAAGATGTTAGTCTCATATGGCAACACTAATGTTGTGACAAATCATAGATGTTCGTAAGAGTGCCTATAGAGGTGTTAGACCTCACATGGCACCTTTAACAAAACAAGGATTGGTGTTTGTGCATGTTAGTGTTTGATCAAGCATGCATAAGTGTTTGTGTATGTTGGTATCTAATTAGATACTTATGATTACATATTGCTTACAAGCTTTCAAGAGCACATCAATTACAACTGAACTCAAAGCAACTAAACGTTTTGATATTATTGGCATACTACCAATTTGAGTCATTCTTGCTTGGGCATTTTTGCATCTTGGTTTAAAGGTGTCTTAGGTGTGGTTCCCAATCTTCAAACACCAAGATCTCTCATGCATTCACAATCATAGTTGTCAAACTTGCGAGTTTATTATCCATGTTTACGAGTTTACAATTGTACATAAAGAACACTAGTCAACTTGATATAAACTCGAACTTAGTACAAACTCGAGTAAACTCGCGAGTTGATTTACCAAGTTAACCGATTTTACGATTTTAACGTGTCAACTAGCTTGTAAAGTCAGCAACACAATAAATTAAACTCAAGACTCAACAAGATATAGACAAATTTCTTTTCTATGAAGCCTTTACAAATTATTTTATCACAAGTTTGAATATACATAAAAAATAATAAAATTACATTTAATATGTACTTATTAAATAAATAAAATAAATTTTATTTAATTATTTATATTGAACAATTATTTATGTATGATTATCTTAAAATATTTATGTTGAGTATTACAAATTACAAAATATAAATAGCTTTTGTTTAATTAAGTATAATTTGAATTACATTTGAATAATTTGATAACTATTTATTAATTAAGGTAAACTCTTACGAGTTTACATTACGAGTTTATCTCTTTTATAAGTTTGTCTAAACTCGCGAGTTTAACAACCTTGTTCACAACCATCATTAAACAACACAAGAATTAATTATGTAATAAATTTAGACAACTAACCAACTAAGATAAATATACCTACATTTTCTACACTCCGTGATATTCCATCAAACACTTTAATTACATAAGATATACACTTCATAATTTTCAACATTTGACAAAGACCAATTAGGATCAACACACTATATTAAACTAAAATTCATCATGGCTAACACACCATACTGAATTATAATCCATGGTGATCAGCACGCCACATTGATGTAAAATCTATGGTGATTAACATGCCACATTGATGCGAAACACATAATATTTTTAGTGCATAATCTCACCATTAGACATTAAATTTTGGGGAAAAATCATAGAAATAACATAGAACTAAAATGCAGAAAAATTTCTCACCAAATATGACATGGACATTTCATCAAACACCCTAGTAGCATAACCTAAACACTATACAATTTTCAGCATCTGATTGAGGTTAACTGGAGAACATTTTTATCCATGTTTGACAGCCCATAAAGAAGTAAAATGCATCAAGAAAGATATCTAAACACATCACATTTTCAGCCTAAGATCATAGCATACAATTATCACATACTTAGCATTATTCCCACCACATTAATTCTATCTTTAGACATAATGAACACACCTCACCTAATAAAAATTTCAGCACTTAATTCTAATCAAAACTCAATTGGAAGCCACCCTAAATATGAATCTAAGATAGAAGGGAAAGGAGAGATGGAGAATTAAGAAAGACAATTACCTTCTCCTTAGCCTTATGCTCTCTTTTAGCTTCTTTCCTTCTAGTATCTTAGTTGATCTTGCTCAAGAAGAAAGAGTTGCCTAAGAGTCACATCCAAGCTTCTTGAGAGGAGAAAATATCCAAGCCAATTATCAAATGAGGTCCCTCTTTTCCAGGGCTAGGTAGTGTCCAAAAATGTCCAAGAGTCAAGAAAAATTTTGAAAAATAGTAAATGATCATGAAATGTGATGCAATGAAATAGAAATTCATGGAAGAATGAATGTGACCTAGATTATGTCAAGGTGAAGAGAAACAACATGTACAATGTGAAGAAAATAAGAAAATCTGAAAAAGCAAATAAAAATGAAATAAAATACAATTAAATGAGAAATAATGAAAATCAATGTGCATTGTGAGAGGAAGAAAAGGTGCACATGAATTGTGATGCAAATGAAACCTAAAAATTTAATCAAATGCATGTATAATGCAAGTAAATACAATGAGCATAAAGGAGAGAGTGACATTTGTAAGGTGTGAGAAAAAATGGAAAATAAAATTCTGAAAAATTAAATCAAATACATGTGTAATGCAAGTAAATTCAATGAGGAGAATAGAGAGTGTGACATGAGTGAGGTATGAGAAAAAATGGAAAATAAATTTCTAAAAAAATCAAATCAAATGCATGTGTACTGCAACTAAAACGAAATGAGGAGAAACTAGAAAGTGACATGTTTGAGGTGTGAGAAAAAGAAATAGATAAAAATGAAAAAGAGGATGAAATGTAAATGAAATGCATGCATTATGACATGAGAAAACACATGTAGATGACACATGTAAATCACTTAAAAATCTGAAAAATTAAATCAAATAAAAGGAATTCAAGATGAATCATGGGTCATGGATTATGGGTTCGAGAGCATCCTTGTTTGGAGTGGGCTTCTAGACCCCTTAGGCTCCTTCTTGAATACACCTTTCTCAATCCTTAAAGCCCCATTTTTAATTGGTTTTTTTATTTCATTCTCATTTTTTATTTTGGACCCAATTTCAAGGATATCCTTTTTTATTTTATTTCTATTTTTTATCTCTTTCTTTTATTATTTATTTTTTTTACATGTTGCTCCTTTTTTCCTTTATTTTCCACATGAGTTCCAACTTATTGCCATTATTTCATTTTCCCTTTTTTTATTTTCATCTTTATTTTACTATATTTTGATTTGTATTTTTGGTTATTTTTTACTTTAATTTCATTGTTTAATTAATTGTTTATGATACTTTTAATTTATTCTACCTAGACAAATTACAGTGTTTATAAATACAAAATTGAACAATTCAATCAACGAATAACCTGTGATTTGACTCTGTGACGAAGAAGTTTAGACCCAAAAGAATCAAATTCAGAGCCATGTACATGGCCATGATGAAGATGAACATGGCCTTCATGCCCTGGGAGATTAATCTCCTTTTCCTTATTCACTTGGATTTAGTTGTTATTCATATAAGACTTTTTGAAATACGCAGTCGCAAAAGCATCCACCATGAGGGTTCCCATGGTCGTACACATGGCCACAAAACTAGTGAAGAGAAAATCTCCCTATGGATGGTCACTCAAGCAAGGAGACGTCAAGCTCTCGATAGCGTCCAAAAGCATGTTGATGAACTCGGTGGATAGTATGATGCTAACGATGAAGGCCTTAAAGATGAAGAAGATGTCTATCTCAAGGCTTAATGCTAAGACAATCTTTCCAATCACTAGAATCAGAATTTTGATTACACTTGTAAATAGGATGGAGACAATGGCAAATAGGAAGGAGTTTCATGTAGTTTCGACCAACACTTAGAATTAATAATTATCTAGCACACACTTTGAATATTCTAACAAAAAAAAAATTACACTAACAAAAGTAAACATATATAATGTGTGAACTAGAGAAATATTTTAGTATATGCTTGTTCAACAAGATAAGTTAATTATATTTTAGCTTCATTATAGTTGCAACCTTTTAGCAATAGCAACGATTTAATGAATTACTCGCAGTTCATCATACCATAGCTAATCCCTGGTTGCCTAAATACAGTTATGGTTTAGATGAACGTGGATAATTGCAACTATTTGTTGTGATTTAAACTGTAGCTGCAAGCATAGGAGAATTAGCTGCAACTGAATCAACTATAGCTAATGCTAGAGAAATTTGTATTTGAGATAAATTTTGGTTGCTTATAGCGGCGGTTGCAACCATCGCTAGTGCTCAAGTTTTTTAAAAGAATACAATTAAATATGGAATTTAATTTTTCTTTCATACCTATTCATTTCACTTTCAACCAATAAAATCACATTCAAACACCCTAACATTGATTCCAACAATCCACATTGTCATTAAACAAGAAAATTTCACACTTAATGATGTTTGATCCATAGTCTTCTTGACACATTTTAAAATAACATGGTTTATGAAGTGCAATGACAATATAACATAATCTTCAAGACATTCTAACATTGCTAAATCTACTAATTTTCTTTGTTAAAAGGGTGTGAAGAATGATCTGCTACACTTAATTGATGTCCACTTGCTCAATCATGTACCTAATTTGTAGTACAAGAAATAGTATGACACAAAGAAAATGTATTCAAAGTTGTAACTAGTTATTTAACATATGAAATAAACTATAATGTATATATTAAAAATATTACTGGTGATGTTTGGAATGCACTAAGTTTAGAAGGCAATTGAACCTGAAAAATTTTCATAATAAAATTCATCAAGGCATCAACTCTTTCATTTTGATCTTGTAATTATTGACTTTGATGTTGAATTTGTTGACTTTGACATGTATCACTGATTGCATTTGAATGAATTGGCTTTGCAAATTGGCATTAAACGAATAAGATGAGCTTACTCCACTGCAAAAATGAGAGGGACATCTAAATACTTGGGATAGATATGGACCCAATCCCAATCCCCGAACATGATTTGCATGTTCTTGCCTTTTAAGAGCAAAGGCTAAGGAATCTTCCTAGAAACCTCTTGAGACATGGACATTTAGTTAGATTCACAAGTAGCAATATTTTCCTACATAATGAGAGTAAGTATTTACAAGTGATTCAAAAAAAAAAAATTACTTCTTCACAAATGAAATGGAATATACTAACATAGTCAAATTATAACTCAACTCATTCAACTTTTAAAACAAATTTTAGAAACACTTACACTTATTCTTTTGCCATCAACATTCACAAAAGACCCATCAACATGTTTAAATATTGGTGTTCACGCCTCTCCTCTGCTGACTAGATGACCTATTTCTAGCTCTTACATTTGAAAAGTATATAATAACACATGCATACTAAAAAGAATAGTACAATATAATTAGTCAAATTTAAGATTACCATATCTACTATTTTGCATGCTAAACTCTTTGTTCCACCCGTGTGAGGAATAGATTCCTTCTTTCTATTATCTCTATTTTTTTAGCATTTTCTTATTCATTGAGAAAAAAGTAGTCTTATGCTATAAGCTAGGTTCAATAGAACTTATCGAAATAATCTTTCTTGTTACCTTAATCTTCGAGCTTAAACAATAGTTAACAAATAATATCTAATGATTTTTATAATGTTATCGGGGCATTTAGCAATCAATTGTGTGAACACCATAATTTGTCTGGGAAATACCAAGTAACTAACTAAACAATGAAAATTCAATAAAAACAAAGAATGGACAATAAAAAAGAAAAAAATAAATGTAAAAATTGAAAAAAGTTAATCAAGAAGCAATACACAATTGGAATGAAAAGGTCTTTAATTGAAAGGAAGAAAAATCAAATAAATCAAGACCAATTTAGGCATCTTTTTCAATTAAAAAATTAATTAGATGGGAAATGGGAAGCTGACACGTCAAAAATAGAAGGAAATAAATTAAATTAAATTAAATTAAGATGAAAGGGCATGAAGCATAAGAAAAGGGAAATAAACAATATAAATAAGAAGGATTGGAAGAGAGCATGTGTAAAAAAATATGTGTTAAAATTGAAAAAGTGTAAGTAAAAACAAAAGAAAAATAAATAAAATGGAAATTCTTTAACCAATGTAAGACACATGGAGGGTTAAGATTGCACCTTAAAATGAAAAAGGGAAAAAAAAAAAAAAAAAAAAAGAGAAAGTGTTAGGAAAAGAAAGGGGAGCACATGTGGAGAGGGTTGAAAAATGATAGATACAAATATCTTTAACAAAACACACATGGAGGGTCAAGATTGTATTAGCAAGTGGGCAGAGAAAAATAGAAATAGAAAAAGGAAAACATGAAGAAAAATGAGAGAGAGAAAAAAAAAAAAGGCAAGAAGAGAACACATGAAAAATGGGAAAGGAAAGAGAAAAAACGGAGGTGAGTTTGCCAAATAAAAGAGACTAAAAAGAGCTAAAAGATGACTAAAATTAGAGGGTTTTAAAGAGGTAAAAAAAATGTGAGGAAAAGGCTGAGGAGAAGGAAAGGAGAAAGCTGAAGAAAAAAGAGAAAGAGAGGAAGGGGAGGACAAAGAACTTGAGCTGAATGACAAAGGGAAGAAGTTAACCTTTAACCATATATTTTCTATCTATTGGGTTGCTATTATAGCGCTGAAATAGGTGTCTTTCTATCCCTTTTTAGTTGTGATTAAATGCTAAAAGTATAGTGTGTATTTCCCCCTTTTATGCTGTGTGTTATTCATGGTAAAAATCTAATGCAATATAGAAATTTGAGGTTTTTTGTTACATTTTCTTGCTAAAAAAATCTAATGTATGGATGCATTTTTTTTATGGAATTCTGATGTGTTTTTCCCTCTTTATTGGCTACTAAATGTTGATGAAAGTAATCTCCAATTGGTCTTCATTATATGCTAAAAAGTTAAGGTATTTGGGTTATATTCCTAAGGTATTTAATGAAACGTCATTGAGGTGTCTTGTGGGTAGTTTTGTTGCACCTTAACTTTACCTTATTCATATGAATTGTGTTGTAATTTCATGTCTAGTAGGAGTATTTTGTTGCCCATTTCTCCTCAAAAAAAGCAAGCATGCTTTAGTATTCATTAGGATGTTCTTATGCTCTTTCTTTGTGTTTGAATTATGTCTTAAGCTTCATTTGGACATTCTTATGCTCTTAGTTTGTGTTTAAATGATGTCCAATTTTACTCAGAAAAATCCAGCATGCTTTAAGCTCCATTAGTATGTTCTTAAGCTCTTAATTTGTATTTGAATGTTGCCCAATTTTTAAGGCTTGTATGTTGGAAATTGTGGTGCATTATTGAATATGTTTGCAAGGTGTTTGATAAGTAATTAATAGGATTGTATATTTGCCAATGAGTGCTGAAAATTTAAATGTATGTGGGGCTATGTTGGAAGGTGTTTAAAGAATGATTTCTAAGAAATATTTTGCTAATGTGGCTACCCTTTATGCTCCCTTTTATTCCCATGATTTATGCCTTGGTCACACCTCTTTTAATATGTATATGTCCATTTTGTGTCATAATTGCACACCTCATTCTACCTTAAGATTGGTTGCCCTAATGTATCTTGAATACACCACACATAAGCTTAAATATTGTATAATTTTCCAGCCATGAAGCTTGCTGAATTATGTTAATCCCCTATATTTTGATGTAAATTTACTGCATTTAAGTTCTTTTTATGGTCGCCTAAGTTAGGTTATAAGTTTTCATGCTTATCTCATTCATTTTATTCCCTAAATTTGTTGCTTAGTTAACTTTTGTGTTGCTCAATTGTTGTGAATTCATGAGATTTTACTGCCCAATTTATGTGGAAACTTGGTGATTTAATTTGGGGATCCATGGATAAGTTGCTTTCAAGTCAAGGTGCAAAAAAACATTTAAGCAGGGATGGCATGTCAATGGCAAGCTAGTAAGACCAAGTGGTTTAATTGTTTTGAATTTAATTTTAATTTGTGCACTCTTGGAATTTTGTAAACAAAATGTAATGATAAGTACCTAATTGGAAACCAACACATACAAACACCAATGTATGCTTTTATTAATAATGCCATATGAGGTTAAACACCTCTATAGTCATTTTCGCTTTGGTGTTGCCAAGTAAGGTCCAACGCCTCCATAGGCACATTCTATAAATGTTTTTCAACATTTGTGTTGTTGAGTGAGAGTAACATCTTCTTGAGCACCTGATAAATTTACCAGTGGGATCATGTGAGATCCAAAGACTTCATAGGCAACACCTAATATTGGATGTATATATTCAAAATAAACTTTAAGTTCCAACAACTCGTATCATATTACTTACGTTTTCCAAAATAAATTTAGGTTTTAATGACCCACGTCCAATCAACATTTTTTGGAAGAAATCCCAAAATAATCAAATAAAAATAAAATAATATTTTCATAGTAAAAACTCTTTTGTTAATTTCTTATTCTCTTTTATTTCAATTCTTAATTTTCTAAAATCCAAATAAAATGATTTAGAAAAACAAATGAAAATATCTTTACATTTCCTTGAATGTTTTAAAATAAAATATTGTTTCCAAAGTTTGTTTATTTTTTCAAAATTCATTTTTCAAAAATAGTAATCAAAAAATTTTTAAAATGTGTTTATTTTTCATTGTTATTTTCCAAATTAAAACAAAAACAAGTTATGTTTTCAATAATAAATTTCAATAAAATGAAGAGAGTAAATGAAGTGATATTATATTGTTTTCATCAATTATACACACCAACTCAAACTCCAAATTGTTTTGTTTGCAAAAAATCAGTTTAATTTCAAATGTTTTATTCTTTTCACAAAATTAAAAGAACGCCAACCCATTGACCCACATTTTTTTACAAACTACATGGACTTTGATCCATCTCATAAGGTACAAAGGCCCTAGGTTTTCATCCTAGGTCAAGTCCGCCCTATGAAGATATTCATTTTTTCTATTGCGTTAATGTCATTTTATTTTTCTCTGTTATTTTCGTACGTGTTTTAATGTGGGCAATTTAAATAAATTTGAGTCTATATCCTTTACTTTGCTTAACTAATATGGGGTAACTGTCTTCACAGACGGGTATTATGGGATGCCAAACACATTCCTAACACACAAATAAACCCTTGAACCCATCCTTAGTCACACAAACCACCCTTCCAATTTTCATTTAGCTTTCCAAAATTTTTTATTTAAAAATTATGGGTGGCGACTCTAATAAATTGGTTTTCAAAATTAGTTTTAAGAAACAATTTACACCTCTTTTTTACTTTTCCTGCTACAATGCTATGTATGACAAGTTGTTCTTGGTTGCTAGTGCAATCATCCCTACACTGCCACAAATCTTGTCTTCTATACTTCCACTTCTATCCAATAGATTTCAAAATATAGTTTTTGCATAGTTCGGTGATAACTACAAATTTAACCTTCAATCTAAATGACAAATTGTTAGTAGTGAGACAACTAATAGAAGTAGCTAATTTCAAAAGTAGATAAATATTACCTTCATAGTATTGTTGTAGACATTATCCTTGTAATCCATTAGTACTCTTTTCAAAAACTAGGATAGTTGAGAGGAAATAATCTAAAATATCTACCAACAGACCATAAAAATTTGTTTAACACACCACCTCCATTTTTGACTGGTTGACCGTTAGGGTTCCATTGCAAAATAACACACTCACTGTGAAGAAGATGCCAAACATTATTATATTTTTAAGTCCTTGGCTTTACCGTGCCATCATCATCTATGAACATAAGTATAATACATGAAATTAATTGTATTCAAGTAAAATACATTATAATTTTATAGTATTCGTACTAACTACATTAACAAGTCGTGACAATGGATGTTAGGGTTGTGAAGGTGCATCACTTGCCTCACCATCACTATCATGATCAATATTCACAAGAGATTCATCTGGAAATGGAGTTCCTTCATATGTCCTTACTTCAAGAGGAGTGATCAAGGAGGCAGGGACTTGTCTTGAAAAGCCACCCTCAAATGGTTCATGATTATTTCAAGTTGCTCCATGAGAGTGACCGAACTACTCATCCTATTCAAGAAGCATTTGATCTTCAAAATTCCTGTCAATAGTTAAGTTAACATCAATTACAATAAAGGCAAAAAAGATAATTACAAAATAGAATTGACATACAGTTATGCAATAAATTAAGAGGTGCATAAAAGGCAAAACATAATGTAAGATGTATAACAAAACACTTTGCCAACAATGTATTTCCTCTTATGGAAACAACACATCCAAGTCTTGAAATTGATATGGCTCATATTCGTAATGTGTATTGTCACCTCCATCTCCCATTTTGTATGAGTCACGTGGCTTGAGATTTATAGGTATACTCCAACTCTTCTCTAACTTATCTTCCATAAAATAAATCATTTGGGTGTTGAGAGCTTGGATGTATAACCCATAGTCCTTACGGTCATCGATGTGTATCAATCGGGCAAAATTTACAGATGCAAATCCTAAGTCACCAACCATGATCCCTCTGGGATTAGTTGTGTTAGCCCACTTGAACATAGTAACTGAAGAACAACTATAATAGTTTAGCTCAATTATATTCACCAACTTCCCATAATAAGTAACATCACCAAACCATATATGGTTATCACTAATACAAGTGTTGCTCCTTATTCTGAATATACCAAAAACTCTTCTTTTTTGCATTTCCAGTTGTTAGTCTTGTTCTAAGATACAAAACTTGAACACATTAACATTCTATGCATTATAATGCTTTGTACAATTAATTAGTCCTAACACCAGAAACTTTAAAGCATTTGAGTGGGATTTTCCATTGTTACATACTATCTGAATAAGGAAAATTGACAATTCTATTATATACTAACTAAGGTATTAAATATAAATGGTAAAAATGTGCTTACTTGACAAGAGAACTTATCAACAAACTCTTTATGAACTCTCTTGTCAATTTCAGAAGAAGAAAATGTATGACTTCATAATTGTCTTTGCAAGTGCTCCCTAAATTCCTTACATAATGTATATATGAATATATTGTACTGGGTGATTTTTTTTAGTGATAAAATAAATATAATTAACTTACCAAAGCAAAGGCTTAACTTCTCTACAGTGGGTCAACACATGTTGGTGTGCTTGCATCGTTTCCATCATTGATAGATTAAAATAAGTATAACCACCTACTAGTTTTACAGCAGGTAGAAACAAAGATGAAACATCGAATGGCCCTACATTAAGGCGATCATTAGCTTGAGTTTGTCGATTGAACACAGTCTCAATTCCCTCTATATATCTTAAGCAAAAAGTCAAGATCTCCTATGCTATGTAACCCTCAGCTTTGGATCCCTTTAACTGAGCCTTATTACACATATAAGATATTAATTTTACCAAATACCTAATGGAAATAAAACATTTTAAGCCAAATTTGCACATTGTGCAACTTGAAATCAATGATGGGTGATAGTTTATATTTTCCTTTCAATTGCAGACATCCATTGATATTGAACAGGGCCTTTTAGTCTGGCTTCATCAACTAGGTGTACAACTAAAAGAACTATAACTATGAAAATGAAAGGGGAAACTCATTTCCATGTGACATAACATCGTAACTACTTTAACTTAAAATTGGTCAAGTTCATGTAAATTCAACACCTTATTACATAGGTGTCTAAAGAAAGAACACATATCAATTAGGACTGGAGACACTTGCTTGGGCAAGGTTGCTCCTATTGCAAGAGGTAAAAGTTGCTCCATAAGAACATGTGAGTTACAACTTTTCAATCCCCCAATCTTTAGTTTTCTCAAATAAATACATCTAGAGATGTTGCTTGAGTAACTATCTGGCACAGTAATGTTCTTTAAAATCTTCAAAAATTGGTACTTGTTTGCATTTGTCATTGTGTATAATGCAAAAGGATATTTAACAAGTTTGTTAAGCCAAAGTTCTGAATGTGTGCCTAAGTCTCTTCGTGCCTTAGTGTAACCTTTTGATTTGCTTGTATCATTTAACAAAGTGAACATGATATTGTCACACACATTTTTCTTTATGCATGACATCAAGACAAGGACAATAAATTTACCTCCCAATATAGAAATTGGAAAAAGATTTTTTTGTTCTTGCGCCATTGTTAGGAACTTATTTCAAAATCACTAGCTCCCTGAGATCTCTGACCCTAACTTTCAAATTCCATATCTTTTCTTAACATAACATTAACATTCTCAACCTACCTTTTAACGTTTGAACCACTAATTGCAATAGGTGGATTTCTCTTGTTGATTTTTCCATCAAATCAAGAGCGAGCTAATCTAAATTTATGACCTGAATCAAAAAGCATCAATGACCTATAAAGCACCACTTTTGACTACATGGAAGTCGCATGGGAGTTGAATCAAAATTACTGGATGGATAAGCTAACCTAGTATGTGCATTCCATCCAGATAATGTTCCAAGACCTGAAAAGTCACTTATAGTCTACAACAAAGCTACACGCATATTGAACTCTTCATTACTATATGAATCAAATATTTTAATAACAAAATCCCACAACTCTTTCAACTCTTCTATTAATGGTTGTAGGTATACATCAATGTCATTTCCTGGTGCTTGTTTACCTGGGAAGATTGTTATAAGGCACGAGCATCACTAGCTTAATGCTGTAACTGGTGCTTAAGTTTCCAAATTGATTCATTAGTGGCTAAGCCATGGCATATATTCTGAGGCTCTACTACAAATTGAGGATGAATGATGTCAAATTTTTCCCATGTCTCAAAGTCCCTTGGATACCTTAACATTCCATCGTTACTATTTTCCACAGCATGCCATCATAGATGCTTAACTTTGAAGACATGAACATCCTTTGCAATTAGGGTTTCAAATGAAAATATCTAACACTTTAGCAAGTAACTTTTTTAGCTTTTTACTAGCACTTGATATACCGTTACCACTAGTTTTCCACCAAGATATATTATAATTTTTACAAATATCTCATTCAACATCCTCCCTCATATATAACATGCAATCATTGGGACATGCATGGTCAAGTGACCTTTAGGAAATGGTTTAATAATTAAGTGATCTTGAACTTCTTCTCTACTATGTCATTTTTCAAACTTGCATTCTAGACATGGACATATTATTCTACCCCTAATACTACTAATAGCAAACGTAAAGACTACAAAGTTATTCAATCCTTCCAAGTATTAAGGAGTATTTTGAGCCATGTTAATCCAACTTATCCATTTCAAAAGATAGTACTTATATGTCTTTGAGTCTTCAAAAACAAATTTAAGGTTTAAACCAAGCTACATTAATCTATATTGACTATCATCTCTCAACAAAAATTATAATCATTAAATTCATACTAGGTATCAAGTTTGATACAATAGGAATTAATTAGACGAATCAAACTTTGATATGATTACATAATAATCTCCATATACGAGTAGGCTAAGACTCTCACAAATTTGACAATACAACAAGTTCTCTTGGCACAAATGCCAATTATACAATCTTTAACTTGTCAAAACAATTCTTATAGGCATACACAAAATAAGAATGTAGAATTTTGACAACATAGGACAATATAACCATATAATCTATATTCACAAACAATAACATATATACAACAATCCAAATTTATAACACTCATATATATGTAATTTAACATATGACAACATAAACTAAAACTATACAAATTATTGGCATACCACATTTTATTGTACAAATAATTATGTTATTATCTCTACAATTTGAGCATGTTATATTGAGAAAGAAAAAATTATTAATGTTGTACTAGAATACATAAATAATAACATAATTTCTTTTTCTAACCAAGAAATAAAAAAAGAAAAAAAAATTTGGACTTACCTCAACAATCTTGACAATGGCTAATCATACAACAGATGGTGCTACAACAGATAGGAACGAGCTGGCAGTCTCCTCTGGTGGCAATGGTTGTAACGAAACTCTAAATGGTAGTAAACGGTGGACGAACAAGTAGAAACTCTTCTTCCTTCAAGGTGCTTCATAGCTGAGCTATAATATGAAGGGGCACAAATGGAAATGGAAAATGATAGGAAGGAAAGCTGGCATTTTTCAAAATAAGAAGCCTATGTGGAAAAATAAGGAGCTGTCAAGTAACTGCTATACATGGTTGGTAATTGGAATGATAAAATTAAAAATACACCCCCCAAGTTTAATATTTTCTTTCATATTTGCAATGTAACCCTTGTTAATTATGTCATATATATTAATCCCTGATATTAATAAAATTTACGCTTTGTGCATATACTTTATTCATTTGAGTTTGGAACCTAATTCCTTCTTAACTCTATTTTGGTTCTTGTTCTCCTTGTCCCTCTCTGAAAGCTATCAGCTTGTGATTGATATCTCACTACCACTTCTACTTCATTTCTTCAACATGTATTAAAAAATAGCAATGAAAAAGTTTTTTAACTACATTGAAACCTAACTATTTTCTTCTAATTTCAAGGTTTACATCGCACAAGGAAAAACAACCATATTTAGATGGAAACTCCCTAAGTTAGAGCAAGGATGGATGGACAAAAATATAAGAACATAAAAATGGCTTAAAGAAGTAAAGCAATGGCGCAAGAAACATAAGCAATGGAAGAAATGTCAAGAATGGAAGAAGATTATAAAATTAAAATGTTAGTTTAGAATTTATTATTATACATTTTTCTTACTTTTGTATTTTATTTTTTAAAATATCTATTATTTACTTTGTGTATATATATCAAAAGAGAGGTTGGTTTCGTCTACCCTCATAGCATGTTGGGTTGTCTGTTTCTTAAAACCCTATGGAGGAGGACATAGCTTAGCTCTTGATCCAAGAGAAGGAAGAAGAAACCCAATCTTTCAAGGATGGAGAACAGGGACCTAACTAATTCGGAAACCAAAAGGAGCTATGTTGGGTAGGTATGTTTTGGACATTAAGCGTTATTCACTTTCAATCCATGAAGAACACACTAGCCAATATATGGTATCTAATTAGAGGGTTATGCATAAAGGATTTAAGAGACAAAAGATTCTTATATAGGCTTCTTATGAAGTAGATCTGGAAAAGGTTGTGGATAAGGGCCATGGACATTTAAAAATCACTTGTTAACTTTCATAAGCTCAAACAAGCAGAGCACCCATCATCTATATAGATAAACCAAATGGATATCTAGGTACAAATCCATAACTAGGCTCCAGGTCTAATGTGTCAATACAATTTGGGAATTTTGTTAGTAAATTCATCCTGTATAAAGCCAAAGTAATTGCAGAAGGGAAGGGTGCTTATATGAAGCTGAAGTTGACTTTGGATGTACGTGAAACTTTTAAAAGGCATAAGAAAATCATTTTGGTAAACTGCAAGGCTTCTTATATCTCTTTAAAATATGAGCAACTAACAATATTTTGCTTTCTTTGTGGGAGACTTAGTCACTCAAAAAGTTTTTGCTGTCTTAAAGTAGTCATAGGGAGGGAAGGAACTTCATATAAGTTAGGATATCTTCCTGAGGGCAAATTCCCAACATTAGGTACTGGCTACGTGCAAGTAGCTAAGAGATGAAAGGGGAAAAAATATTATAGAACAAAATTCCATAAATCTTGCTGGGAATTTTCTAAAATAGTCAAAGTCAACTCTGATATCTTTTAGATACCAATCCCGGATTACAGGGAACTAAAACAGTTAAGTTAATAAGAGGGGCAAAGGTGACGGAGATTAATGCAAGTTGTGCATTGAAGGAATTAAATGTGGACCAAGCTAAAGAGGGGAGCACAATGAGTTAGGCCGAAGGTAAGAAATAACCCAAAGCAAATCAAGGTCAATTACCTATTGCAAGTGAGTGTGCAACATCAATAGGAAAGGATATTGAAAATATTTATGGGACTTAGTCTAGGGAAGATATAAAGAGGAGTTATGGAGGGTCATTCGTTTTGAAGGAGGTTTCTCAATTGATGAGTTGGGAAGAAATGAGGTTTAGCTATCATATGGAAAAGAAACGAGGAAGTTCAGATACTGTCATACGGTCATAACTATATCAAAATAAAGGTAATAAGTAGGGATGGAAACAACTAGAACTATACTGGTTTCAATGATTTTCTAAAGAGGATTAAGAGAAGGGATGCATGGGAGCTACTTCGTACTTTGGCAACCATAAACAGTGGTTACCCATGGCTATATGTGGGTGACTTTAATAACATACGGGCATTAGGTGAGAAAGTGGGAGGTTCTGAACACCCAAGCTTCCTCATAAATAGTTTTTGTATAGCAATGGAGGATAGTGGCATTAAGACATTCAAGAAATAGGGTATACTTTTACTTGGGATAAGAGAGTTATAGGAGTTAAGGTAAGTACAGAAAATTAGATTGTGCAATGCCTAAAAGGAGTTGGCTAGATATGTTTCCACATGCTTCCTTAAGGGTCCTTATTTCTTCTTACTCTAAACAAGCTACATTGCTAGTCCAAATGGATCAAGAAGGGTTAAACCAAAAAAGATATAGGTTCCAATTTAAGAATGAGTGGTTGCTAAACCCAGAGTTAAAGGAAGTGATTTCTCAAAGCTAGTCTTCGAGAGCAGGCAATGAAAAAAATGGTCGATGTGTCATAACCACCTAGCCATATAGGGAAAGAAAATTTGAGAAAGTAATAATAGGGACAAAAGGGAGATTGATGGAAGTTTGGCTAAATTGCAAGAACAAAATGATGGAAGAGACTTACTCATGGCCAAAATCCTATTTTTGAAGGAATGGAGAAATTTTCTTCTAGAACAGGAAGATATTTGATGGAAACAAATATCCAAAATGTTCTGGCTACAAAATAAGGATCAGAATTCTAAGTACTTTTACATGAATGCCTTTATGCAAACAAAAAACAACAAGATAAATGCTTTTCTAAATGGTAACTACGAGTGGGTAAGCGAAAAGGAAGAATTGCGTAGGATGGCATTTACTTATTTACAAAACCTATTTTCAGGGTCCTGTAGTATGCACAAGTTTGTCATTAAACATGTTTTATTATGGGTAACTGCAGAAGATAACACATTCCTAACTTAACCCTTTTGTCATCACACCCCAACTCCAGGAGTGTGATCGGCACAGATAACGAGACTAACCCACCTCTGTAAGCCTAACAAGTTGATTCCTTAACTGAATTACAAGCATACATAATAGGCATTCATTACCAAGCAGATTTGCAATCATATTTAATTTGTAGAAATTTCGGCAAAGTCTCCTCTATAATTGAGGCCTCTTGAAATTAGCTATAAATATCTACCAAAACAATAATATCCATAAAAGAAAGCTCAACTCTTAATTCAATCCAAAGATAACTACAACACAGTAGGGGAGTGGGGAATCTACCTGTGGTCATACATATTCATTTACAATTATTTACAGCACTAACAAATTATACTATTACAAAAGAATACAAAACCCTAACAAAATAGGGAAATCAAAACATTCACAGTACCAATAGGGCTTCTATAGCCCTCTTGGTCAACAAACTACTCTAGATGACTGCCTAAAATTAAGTAACATGTAAACGGGTAGCATTCCAGTAATAAATCAATAATACCTTTTAAACTGGTTAGTTTTTGGTAAATTATGATTTAAAACTTCAACAATTTAAGCCATAAACATACGATAAAATAATAACAGTCATGGATTCATTCTATGGAAATTACATCGGTCAAGAGTACATAACCCATGAAAATCACATTTTAACGGTCGAGGATCCACAACCCTCAGAAAATCTTTCTCATCGGTCAAGGGTACTTAGCCTTTGTATACATTTATCAAATGATCAAGGGAACTCAGCCCTTGGGTTCTTGTTAAAAGACATGTGAAAACCTTTCTTTTTATTTAAAATACGGTTAGCTCAGAACCTAGATTCTAAGGAGGACTATCAAAGACATCAAGCATCAGTCATGGACTTGTGGCCCATGTAGTTTAACCATCTATTGATAGCACACAGTATCTTGAGGTAAATCACTATCGATTAAGGGTATGTATCCCTCGAGTTATTCACTATCGGTCGAGAGCACATAGCATCTCGAAGTAATTCACTATCAGTCGAGGGTATGTATCCCTCGAGTTATTCATATCAGTCGAGAGCACATAGCATCTTAGGGTAAATCACCTATATAGTCGTGGGTCGCAAGCTCATGCTAAAACATCCATCTTATAGTGTCCTCCCTAAATCTAAGGAATTGCCATACATGCGTTTTCATTTTCAATATTAATGCTGTCAAAATCTCTAGTAAAATATTACCCTTTTTTCTATTCAATCCTCTCTTTTTATAGTTTTGCAAGGACATCACATACCAAGCATAAATCATAATTCATTTGAAAGACTCACAAGTCTACCAAATTAAGCTACCATAATAGAATACAATGGTAATCATTCAGTTGGAAGAGCTACCACTTACCTGGTAGGTGAAGTAATATAAAATAACCTTGCCTTCTTCTCTTTGGTTATAAAATGGAATTCACCAACAATCCCTATATCACAAAATATACTTTCCTCAATTCCCATCAATAAAACATAACAATTTAGGTTCATTATAGTACCTCTTAACCAATTCATAAAGTAGCCACAATATATACTCTTCTCATAATATCCATAACATTAATTCATCACACATTTCTTTCTTCTCTTTAATTCATCACATTTCCACCACTAATTTCATATTCAATTTTCTTATCATTACTCAAAACAAGCCCTAGTTCAAATTCCCTGATTCCATCACATAACTTACCCATAATTTTTGTTAATTTACATTCACTGCCTTAAAAACTTCCTAAATTTTCACTTTAGTCCTAAATTCCATACTTTTACCTTCAACCCAAGTAAAACCATGAAGAAAAATAAGGTATCATGTCATACACCTTAAAATTGTTCTTACAAGACCAATTTAAACCTATTAAATTCCATAATTTCACAATGTTCTATAAAACCTCAAAATCTCAAAAATTTTCAGTTTAGTCCCTGTTAAAACAACTCTCAAAAACTTGCCTAAAATCATGTTTCCAAAGCTGAAATTCAATGGGAAAGGGCCAAAAATGCTTTCCCTAACATCTTTTTCATGAACAAATCAATTAAAACTCATCAAAATCTGCTGCAAAATTACCTTTTTTCGACTGTCACAAAACCCGCTGAAAAAACGAAGTTGTTGCCGGCAACTCCAGGCGGTGGCGGCCCAGAACGTGTTACCAGTGAGGGAGGAAGCTAGCCGAAGGTGGTAGCACTGCTGGGCATGGTAATGGAAGGCAAAAACAGTGAGAAAGAGGGATAAGCATTTTCTACCAAGGAAGAGAGAAGCTCACGAGAAGAAGAAAGAAAAAGTGAAGGGCATTTTGGTAATTTCACCTAGGGGGACATATGTCATCACAAAAAATTTCTTGAGGGAGGAGGGATCTGCATCTCAAACCCACGCCCTATTGCATCCGAATGTCATGCCTTACCACTAAGCTAAAGCTCATATCTGATTAATAATACACACCATAAATATTTACACTCTCACTTTTGCCAAAAACAAAATTTGCATCATATTTTGGCAAGTGTTACACCTTCATTGCCAAAGAGTTTAGGAAAGTGGTGTTTCAAATGCTTCCCGATAAATCACTGAGTCCTGATGGTTTCAACCTCATGTTCTTTCAAAAGTATTCGCATGTTGTTGGTAGTGATGTGGTGCAGTAGGAGAAAGAATGGCTTAGCAGAGGAGAGTTCCCTAGTGATCTAGAAAGCACATTGGTAACTCTTATCCCTAAAATCTATAATCCTCAAATGATAAAGGATTTATGGCCAATTTTGTTATGTAATGTTATATATAAGATTTTCTCTAACTTGAGAATAGGCCATATAAATTTTGCTTGGTATTATCTCAGAGACCCAACCAACTTTTGTTCTTAAAGACTAATTTCACACAATGTTCTTGTTGCATTCGACCAGTTACACTTTGTCAAGAGAAGAACAAGGGCTAAAAAGGCATTGTAGTGCTAAAGATAGATGTGAACTATGATGGAGTGGATTGATTTCAACTTAAGGCTATCATGCAAAAAATGAATTGCAACAACATATGGATTAAATAGATGATAATGTGTGTAAAGCACGTGAAATACTACTCTACAATAAATGAGGAAGAGGTGGGAACGCTCACACCTCATAGAGGACTCAACAAAGGATCATATTTCCATATTTCTATTTATTATCTATACGAAAAGGCTTTATGCTTTAACAAACACTGCAGAAGAACATGGACTTATACATGGCTACAAGACTAACCCTAAGGGGCCTAAAGTCTCACATTTGTTTTTTTGCTGATGATTCACTTTTCTGTTACAAGACAGATGAAGTGGATTGTAAAAACATAAAGAACATCTTGAACCTCTGTGAAATAGCTTTAGGACAATCAATTAATTTCCAAAAATTAGGGACCTTCTTTAGCACAAATGTAAATAATGAGCTAAAGAGCAACTTTAGTAATGTCTTGGAGATCAATGTAGACCTAGAACATGGATGATACCTGGGCCTGCCTTCTCTCATTGGCAGGAGCAAGAGATCCATTTTTGCTTTCCTTAAAGATAGAATATGAAATTGTATTCAAAATTGGAAAAATAAGTTTCTATCCAGAGCAGGTAACGAGGTTTTAATTAAATCAAATGCGCAAACCATTCCCTCCTTTTGTATGAGTGCATTCTGAATCCCTTTATTTGTTTGTAGGGAATTACAAAGGATGCTAAACTCCTTTTGATAGGATAGTAATGTTGTAAGCAATATGGGTGTTAAGTGATTGACCTAGGATAGGATGTATGGACCAGAAAAGGAGGGTGGCCTAAGTTTTTGAAACCTTCATTATTTTAACATAGCATTATTGGGAAAACAAGGTTGGAGATTGAGTACCAATCCTAACACTCTTTTATACAAAATCATCAATGCTAATTACTTCCCATGAGAGGATTTTTGGTCAGCTAAGTTAGGCTCTAACCCAAGCTTCTCATTGAACAATATTGTGTCTTCCCAAAAGATGCTTTCACTGGGATGGCGATGGAAGTTAGGAGACAAAAAAGTGTCAAGGTCTAGTCTGACCCCTCACTACCAAGGGACAATCAATTCATGCCTATACACACTAAAGATGCATGGAGCAAAGATCTCAAAGTTAAGGAGCTCATCTCCCCCATTAGACAATGGAATCTAACTGTGTCAAAAGCATTTTTCCTAGAAAGTGAGAAGAACACAATCTTGAGAATCCCATTGAGCCAAACAACAAAACATGATAACATGATATGGCATTTTGATCGAAAGGGATGCTACACTGTTAAATCAAGCTATTGGCCATCATTCCAAGAGAATAATAGGGAACAATTTAGGGATATGCAATTTGTTAAGCCTATTTGCTAAAAACTTATAGTTTTAATCACAACAAACACCATATGAAAGTTTTTCAATGTAATACATAGGTTCTAGATATTCTTCAATGTATTATCATGTCTTAGGAACCTTTGTAAGTGATAATGAGTTGATAGACAATGTTTAAAATAATTGTAAAATTAATTCTAAGTCTTAAAGTTTGAAAAAAAGTTGATTTAGGTAACTCTGGATGTTCCCAGCCAACTGGCAATAGCCAACCAGTCGATTGGCACCTTACTAGCTAGTTGTCAAGCCTTGTCCCAGTTGAATGAAAGCTTTTAGTGAAGTCCTAGTCGACTGACCTCTTAGTCCTAATCAACTAGCCTCCTTCTAAGAGGTCTTAGTTTTTTGCCAGCTTAAAGCCTTAATCAACTAGAAGCTCTTTGTGAGCCACCAGTCGACTAGCCACACCCAGATCAAGTACAATCAACTATCAGCCTCAAGACCAATATACTAAGAGCTCATTATGAAAGACCAATCAATTGGCCATGGGTGAGCAGTTGATTGTTAGGGTCCAGATTTGAATTTTTAAAAAGGGAAAGAGGGACCAGTCGACTAGCTATGAGAGGGCAATTGATTGGGCAATGGCAGAGAAGTCATAATTGCTTTATAACATATATATTTTGAAATCCTTGACTTCCCACTCAATCCTAACGGATTTATTGGACCTCAGGCTATATAAACACGTCCTATGGACTTTGAATCAACAAGGAAAAATATTCAAGAGTGACTATATCATAAGTTCTATCTTCTTATCAACTCTTTATTGCTTTAGTGCTTCATTATTCTATATACTCTGTCTCAAAGAGTTAATTTATTTGTAATTCTTTTCTTGAGAGAGAAGCTCAATGAGGTTCCTTGAGAGAGTCAAGCCAAGAGTGCTTTGGGTTGAGGGGGAGTTTATCCGAGATTATAAACAAGGATATTCCTTGAAGGAGTCAAGTTGTGAGTACTTGGGATTAGGAAGAGGTATATCTTGAAATTAAGGGAGAGGTTCTCCTAAGTTGTTGTATTTAATTATTAAAAAAGTAAAAAATCCTATGAGATTGCTTGGGGATTGGATGTAGACTTAAGTAAAAGTTGAATCAAGATAAATATCTATGTTTATTCTCTTCCTTTATCCTCTTTATATTCAACATTTCTTATTTTGAATCACAAAATTTACTTTGATTGTTTTAAGTTGGAAAAAAATTTTCAAAAGATTCTAATTTCTACAAATTTTATATAACATCCAATTCACCCTCCCCATGGGTAGCAGCCTTGCTCGGCACAACTTTTCTGAAGAGCTATTTGGAATATAAGTATCCCACCAAAGATTAAAGACTTCATTTAGAGAGCGAGCAGAGACGTTCTCCAAGTAAGAGCATGACTTAGAACGTGTGGTATAGAGATAAGAAACCAATGCCCGTTCTGTGAGGATATTGAAGACACTGACCATGTACTTTGCTACTGCACTCGTGCTCGGAACTGTTTGAATATAACAGATTTTAGAGCAGTCATCACTGATCAAGGCTTTCACATCATGCAGTCTCTGATAAGCTCAGAATCAGAACCAAAGTCCAAGATAGAACTCTTTTATACAGTGACCAGGAAAATCTAGGGAGCAAGAAATCAAAGCGTGTGGCGGTAGAAGCATATTCAATCAAGTCACATCATCAAAGAGTTGACTCTGTATACGGAAGACTGGAAGAAAAGCCTAGCACTGAGAGCACATATACACGCAGAGACATAGAACCAAAATGTGAACAGGTTAAATGGGATAGATTCAAACAAATGGGAGTGGACTTGCAACTCGCAAGCTACTACTTTCAAACAAGAAAACATCTCAGGTTTTAGTTTCATTGCACGAGGAAAGGAAGGCCAGTTTGTTGCAGCAGTTTTTGGACATCAGAGAGGAATTTTAGACCCAACTACTATGGAGGTAGTGAATCTCAAGTATGACATCTACTGGGTAAGTGAAAATTGTCATCTAAAAGGAAAAGTCCAAACTAATTCTAGACAAAAATACTTGGCTATTCTTTCAAAAGATCATAATGACTCTGAGTTTGGTTCACTTATTCTAGATTAAAAACTCATGCTTAGACAAAACCGACATGTAATTTGTGCTTGGATTAGGAGACAAGTTAGCGTAGAAGCTCAGCATATAGCTCGGGCCTCTGTACATTATGCTAACCTCCATGTTTGGAATGTACTTCTAGATTTCATATGAATAAAGTCTGTTTGATTTGCTCATTAAAAAATAAAAAGAGGGGAACTGTTAATTGTTCCTAAACTTCTTACGTCATCACTTTTGATTTTCTAACAAAAAGATAACCCTGACATGAATATGGCACCATAAATAAGAATCGAAACTTATACAGATTTTTCTCTGTATTATTATCCAACAGATTATATTAAAACAATTATAAGATCTAACTATTCATATTTATAATTTTAGAAATTAAAATCAATAACTTTCAAATACAAAAATCAATAATTTTAAAAACTTAGTATTATTGTTACAAATGATTTAAAATCTTAATTCAATTGTCAAAATACTTTTTTATTACAAAAAACCATAATCCCCAGTCAATGTCTAATTCACTTTATTTCCACTATAGAGAAAAAATCAATGGATTATTGAGCACGTTGTTATGGCATTGGAAACAATGAGTCCAAAGTGTGGGTTCCCCTGTGCAAAGAATCTCTCACAAAAATTGAGTCTAAGTCTAAATCTTGTACAATGGGTTTACTGTATAGTTCCACTCTTATAATTTTTTTGGTTGAAATTTTTTTAAAAAAAAAAAAGACAACTACTGTAGAACAGATCAGATTGATCTCTCGCTAATAATTGGATAGCTTAAAGCGTCCCACCACCGACTAGGAATAAAACTAGTTGTCCAAAGTCCAGCTTTGATGATTACTTTATTCCAGCTTGCCAAGTTTCTTTCCTAGAAACTGCACAAAGAATTACTAAGCTATGAAAATTCCAACCAACTCATCTGCACAATTATTAAAAAAACGAATTCTATCTCTCACATCATGAAATTATAATATATTTTAATGGCAAGTAAATTGATTGTCGCTTTGTGTTTATTTAGTAATTTTATGAATTTCTTGAGTGCATCTCTAAAGTGACAAATTGAAGTGCGAATGGAATTAACTAAAGTGAGCTTTATGATGACTTCTACTGTGTTCAGAAAATTCTGATGCAGGAAGATGAGAAGCAAATATCTATCACGTAATTAGATGGTTCTTTCAATCAACCCTAGAAAATCTGCAAAGTGCAAAGGTTCTTAATTAACCTCCCAAGTCATCAAACTTTTGACACAAAAAGGATAACGCATGAGCTTCACTTTGCAGCCATGTAGGAACAACGAAGGTACCACTAACTGAATGTGCAGGCTGCGATGTGACCCATCAACTGGCAGAAGTACTGTTGGAAAACTATGGATCAATAACTTAAAAATTGATGGTAAAAAATTTTATATTTTAAAATTTTATATATATATATATTAATTTTAAAGAATTCTCTATCCTAAATTTTTAAGTTTTATTTTTGTTATGTAATTTTATTTTCTTTTAATTTTATATTTAATTTTAAAAAATTACTTAAACATTTTTTTAACACCATCGTACCAAAATGTTTTAAATATTTAAGTTTTATATGAATTGATAATTAAAATTGTTAGAAAACAAATTCAGGTACCAGGTGCTAATAAATTTATTTTATGAAAGAATAAATATATAATTAAATCTCTAAAGGGAAATTATTATATTTCATAAGGCTTATTTATTTTTAGTAGATATATAAAAACATATTTGAGTAGGTTTTTAAAATTAAGGGTGCCATTGAAAAAAAAAATTAAAAGACAAAAATATAGTTTGACGTAATATTAATGTACCAACCAAATAAATTAAGAGATGAAACATGAGTTTTGTTTTCTTTCTTTTCCTTTCATTACCCTCTATCCAAGCATCTTATTAAATATCTTGCATTCTTGCTATAAGGATTAAGACATTTTCCATGTGATGATGTGGTGTACTTTTAACAGCATATATTTCGTGACCCAATTTCCTCGTATTCTCATTTGAAGTTGAGAATTCTATGAAGTATTTAATATTGTTATATAAAATTTTAATGACTCAGATTTATAAATAATAAATATAATTATACATGATTATATTAATTAATATAACAGTATATAATTATTAGTAAAAATCTAATTTATTGAATTTTATTCAATTATTCAAGTTTATTATAGGAGCTTAACGTGATGAAATTCAGACACGTCTACTTTAGCTACTACTTGTTTTGTTTATCTTCTCACAAAAATTAGTGTTGCAAAACAATCAATCACACTCAGTTAGAAACTTCACACGGTTATCCACTTTTTTTTTTCTCAATAAGATAATAAATAATTATGCATTTTATATATTTTGGGGATAAATAACTCACAAGAGGGAAATGTGACATCTAGTGGCAAAGCCAGCAATAAAAATTGAGGGGGGCCAAAAAGTAATTGAGATATTTGATATAATAAAAAAAATTTACTACCAATATTTTATATGAAAATAATTCGATATTTAATCAAAAATATATATTACTCAAATTTACTTAAAATCAATATCATCAAACACTGATTTTTTTCAATATTTATCAACACAACATAGATTAAAATATTAACTAACGACAAAATAAGTACAAGTAACAAGGGAAACAAATATATATATATATATATATATAGATATACATATATATACATATACACACACAACTTAGTATCAGAGCTCGGTTTAGAGGTCTTTGGTATGGCTGTATCTTTTGCAGCAAGGGGTCCCCAATGGTACCTCAATTATCATTATGTACCCAAGCATAATCATAACTGAGTTTCTATTAGGAATCTTATAGGGTATCTAGTGTCATTTATCTAATATATTTCGTATCTCATATTTATGAGAGTTTGTAATTTTAGATTTGGCGCTGAACAAATTTCTTCTTGTATGTGAAGGGACAATGTTGTCTAGATCACATGCCACCACTGATCAGGCCGTAGAAGAGGCCTCTGTAGGGGTTGTTGTTCAGCCTAACGTACCACTCCCTAGCTGTTGAGGTAGGAGGCGAGCACGTGTAAGAGGTGCTGGCAGAGCTCGAGCAAGAGGTGGATGAGCAACCAGGCCTTCCATTAGGAATGTTTTAGAGGAGTGGGCAAAACCTTCTCAACCTTATGTCCCTACTAATGTAGAATTAACAGCTGGACTACAGAGTGTTCAGAGAGTTGTAAAGAGTCTTATAGCCCTGATGGCAACACAAATGGTTGCCAAAATACCCCTCCAACCATTATGCCCCCTACTAAACAAATGAGAGCTAAAGAACCTCAGGTTGGAGCTGAAGAGACTGGTAATAGAAGGTTCCTAACTGAATTCATCAAATTGAAGCCTCCCACTTTTTTAGGCATGGATAATCAAGAGGACCCTCAACAGTTCATTAAAGACATTGAGCAAATATGTGTGGCACTCGACTGTCCTCCAAGGAAATCAGTTACCTTTATAGCTTTCCAATGGAAGAAAGTTGTCAGATTGTGGTATGAGTCACTGCTGCAAAGAAGACCATTTAAGTTTCCTCTTCTTGAATGGGATGAATTCAAAGAATTGTTCATGGAGTAATTTTTACCTATGAGTGTCAGGGATGCTTGTGCTAGAGATTTTGAGAGCTTACGACAAGTCCCTAAGGTATCAGTTGATGAATTTGTCATATAATTTACTGAGCTGTCCAAATATGCCCCTCATTTAGTTCCCACTAAAAGGGACAGAATTAAACGATTTGTGATGAGCTTAATAAACCCATTATTCAAGTCATGGCACCCCAGATCAATTAGTTTACCTCCTTCACTGTAGTGGCAGATTATGCCAGGATGATTGAAATAAGGGATAAAGGAGATAATACAGTGCAAAAGAAGAGGAAACGGTCAGAGGAAGGAAAACCTTCAAGGAATTTTACCATGGGTGGATCATCTACAGCGCCTAAGGCATCAGGTCTGGCTCAAACATTTAGGTCTAACCTAGAATCATCAACTCAAATGATGGTGAGTACTAGAAGACACAAAGGGAATTCTAGGGACTTCAGACCTGCTACTACATCTGATTCAGCATAGTATCCAAGAGGTAGACCACCCTATTCCACGTTTGGGAAATCTCATTCTAGTTCATGTCACAAAGAGTTCGGAGCATGCTTTAGATGCGGGCAAGTAGAGCACGTGATACGAGATTGCCCTCAAACACATTACAACTCTAGCCAGGGTTCAGTACGACCATCTGGTTTTACGAATATGGTACTTAGGCCCCAGGGTGCATTTTCAACTCAGGGTGGTAGAGGAAATGGTGGTAGAACTTCTTCTAGTAAAGGTCAGATATCTTCTAGAAGGGGTCAGGCATGAGTATTTACTCTAAATAAACAAGATGCTCAAGCATTGAATGCAGTGATTACAAGTACAATTACAGTATGTTCTCATGCTGCTCATATGTTATTTGATCCTAGCATTACTCATTCTTTTATGTCCCCACACTTTGCAAAATTGATTAGCAAGGGTCCTATCAAATTAGAGGGCTCTTTAATGGTAACAACTCCGTTAAGAGAATCCACTTTAGTGGATCAAGTGTGTAAGTCATGCATAATTACGATTGATAGCCATGTAACAATGGTTGATTTAATTATTTTAGCTATGACTGAATTTAATGTGATCCTCAAAATGGATTGGTTGGCTTCCTGTTATGCCACCATGGATTGTCATCTTAAAGTTGTAAGATGTGAATTCCCAAATGAACTACCTATTGTTATCCAAGGCGATCATACAATGACTCCTAACAATTATTGGTCATTGAGGCTAGGAAGTTGTTAAAACATGGATGTCAAGGCTACTTAGCCTCGGTCCAAGACATAGAAGTAGCAATTCTGGTATTGCATCAAGTGTCGATAGTTAATGAGTTTCCAAATGTATTCTGTCACACCCCAATTCCCGGAGTGTGACCAGCACAGAAAACGAGACTAACCCGCCTCTGTAAGTCTAACAAGTTGGCTCTTAACTAAATTACAATCATACATAACAAACATTCATAACTAAGCAGAGTTACATTCAAATGAAATTTGTAGAAATTTCGGCAGAGTCTCCTCTATAACTGAGACTTCCCGAGGTTTCTACAAACATCTGCTTAAAACAATATTATACATAAAAGAGAGCTCAGCTCTCTATTCAGTCAAAGACAACTACAACACAGGGGAATGGGGAATCTACTTGTGGTCATACATAACATTTACATCTATTTACATGTATCAATTACAACAAAATCTCAACAAAATGGAGAAACAAAATGCCAACAGGGCTTCTTTAGCCCTCTTGATCAGCAAACTGCTCAGGATGGCTGCCTAAAATTCATTAAAACATAAACGGGTAGCATTTCCAGTAATGAATCAATTTATGATTTAAGCCTTTATACTTTAAACCATAACAAGCAATAGTATGTACTTACACTTAATGAACAGTTTAAATGATTTTCATGGTCGAGGATCCACAACTTTCGGAGAATCCTTTTCATCAATTAACATCAAACTATCAAGGGAACTCAGCCCTTGGATACTTATTAAAGTTAGGTAAAAACCTTCCTTTTTATTTAAAATACCGTTGACTTGGGACCTAGATTCTAGGGAGGACTATCAGACATAAAGTATCGGTCATGAACTCATGGCCCATGCAGTTTAATTATCTGTCAAGAGCACAAAGCATCTTAGGGTAAATAACTCATACGGTCGAGAGCACACAGCATCTCGGGGTAAATCACCTATACAGTCGAGAGTATGTATCCCTCGGATTATTCATATCGATCGAGAGTACACAGCATCCCGGTGTAAATCACCAACAAGGTCGTGAGTCGCAGGCTCATGTTAAAGTCATCAGTCTTATCTTGTCCTCCCTAAATCTAAGGACTTGCCATTTATAAATTTTCCCTTTTTTTTTATATCAATTCTTTAGTAACACATTCCTTCTTTTGTTCAAACCTCTCTTTTACAATTTTTACATGAACATCACATATCAATCAAAATTCATAGGTCATATGCTACCATAATTACAATGGTAATTATAAAGTGGGGAAAGCTACCACTTACCTGGTGGCTGACAGTGCTATAATCACCTTATCTCGTCTCTCTTAATTATAAATTCAATTTCACCCACAATCCCTATAACATAAGAATATACTTTCCTCAATTCCCATTATTAAATACATCAATTTAGGTTGATTATAATGCCTTAACAAAGCCATAAAACAACCAAAATCCTATCTCATTACTTTATTACATATTCTCTTTACTTCTTCATATTGCTATTTCCAATTTGATATTCCATTCCATTATCATTACTCAAAACAAGCCTTAGACCAAATTCTTAATTTCATCCCCTCACTTTTTCCCAGAATTTTTGTCAATTTACACTCACTGCCTTAAAAACTTTCTAAAGTTTCACTTTAGTCCCCCATTTCATACTTTTTCCTTCCATCCATGAAGAACACTAAGGTTTCATGACATACACTATAAAAGTGTTCTTATAAGACCAATTTAAACCCATTCAACTGTAGAATTTCACCATTTTCTGAAAACCCCAAAATTTTGAAACTTTTTAGTTTAGTCCCTGTCAGAATAACTCAAAAAAACTTAGCTAAAATCACTCTTCCAAAGCTTAAATTCAATGGAAAGGGGCCAAAAATGATTCTCCTAGCATCATTCTCATGAAAAAACCACTTAAAACTCACCAAAATCAAGAAAACGTTGCTGCTCAACGATGCCACAAAACCCACCGGAAAAAGTGGTTGTTGCCGGCCAACGACAAGCGGTGGCCGCCTAGAAACCTTCGCCGGTGATGGAGGGAGGTGGCTGAAGGTTGAACGTGGCGGTGGACGAAGCAAAAAGTGGAAATCCGAAATGAAGAAGTTGTTGCGTTTTTTCTGCAGAATTTTGGAGGGGAAGCATATAGAAGGAGGCTATAGTGAGGGGTAGAATGGTAATTTCGTTGGGGGAGGTGACACGTGTCAGCACCACAAAAATGCTGAGGGATGAGGGAGCTACATCTCGAACCCACGCCTCTTTGGTTTCGGATAACTCGCCTTACCACTGAGCCAAGGCTCACATCTGATATATAATACACATTACAAATACTTATTCCTCATTCTTGCTAAGTAAAAAAATTTTGCATGAACTTAGTAAACTTAGCAAGTGTTACATATTCCCAGAAGAACTACCTAGACTACCTCTAGATAGAAAGATTGAATTTAGCATTGATCTATTACCAGGCACATAGCCAGTCCCCATACCTCCCTATTGAATGGTACCATTGGAACTTAGAAAATTAAAGGATCAATTGCAAGACATGTTAGATAAAGGCTTTATTTGCCCGAGCTCATCACCATGGGGAGTTCTAGTCCCATTTGCGAAAAAAAATGGTAGGTCCCTCAGGCTGTGTGTGGATTATAGATAATTAAAAGGCAACAATACGAAATAAGTACCATTTACCTCGCATTGATGATTTATTTGATCAGTTACAAGGTGCGCAATGCTTTCCTAAGATTGACTTGCGATCAGGATATCATCAATTGAAGATTAAACACGAGGATATTCCTAAGACAACTTTTAGGACCCAGTACGGCCATTATGAAATTTTAATGATGTCCTTTAGACTAACTAATGCTCCTGCCGCCTTTATAGATATGATGAATAAGGTTTTTAAGCCTTTCCTTGATTGATTTGTTATAGTTTTCATTGATGATATCTTGGTTTACTCAAAGAGTTGAGTGGAGCATGAACAACATTTAAATGGTGTTGCAAATATTAAGAAAAAATAAATTGTATGCAAAATTCTCTAAATGTCAATTCTGGCTTGATAAAGTGGCATTCCTAGGCCATGTGGTTTCAAAAGAGGGTGTTCAAGTGGATCTTAGTAAAGTGGAATCAGTTTAGAAGTGGCCCCGACCTACTACGATCACTAAAATCCATAGTTTCTTAGGTTTGGTCGGCTATTACCATCAATTTGTGAAAGATTTCTCTAAAATAACTGCTCCTATGACCAAACTAACTTAAAAGAATGTAAAGTTTCAATAAACCAAAGCGTACAAGGATAGTTTCCATAAATTGAAGGATTATTTGACATCAGCGCCTATTCTTACATTGCCATCTAGATCTGATGGCTACATGATTTATTATATGCCTTCAGAATGGAGTTGGGATGTGTTTTGATGCAGCATGGTCGTGTGATTGCCTATGCCTTAAAACAATTAAAGCAACATGAGCAAAATTATCCTACCCATGACTTAGAAATGGTTGTTGTGGTGTTTGCATTAAAAATATGGCATCACTATTTGTACAGTGAGACTTGCAAAATTTATACAGATCATAAGAGTCTTAAGTACATATTTGAACAAGGAGATCTCAACCTGAGACAAAGAAGGTGGATGGAATTGCTGAAAGATTACAATTGCACTATTTTGTACCACTCAGGCAAAGCCAATGTTGTGGCAAATGCCTTGAGTGGACAGTCTATGGGAAGTCTGTCACATATAATGGTAATGGGAAGACCATTGATTGAGGATTTCCACTAATTAGCAGAAAATGGTGTTAGACTTGAAACCAAGGAGCTGGGTGTGTTATTAGCAAGTGTTTAAAGTTTATCTTCCTTGAATGAAAAGGTGAAGACTGTTTAAGAAGTAGATATGTAAATTCAAAAGTTAATTAAAAAAGTCAAGAATGGCAAATGAAGCGAGTTTACTTGGGACTCTGAAAGGGTATTATAGTATAGTCAAAGATTATATGTACCCAAGGATAGCGAACTCAGAAGAAAGATTCTAGAAGAAGCCCATCAAACCCCTTATACCATTCACCCTGGAGCAATAAAGATGTATCAAGATTTGAAACAACTGTACTGGTGGGAAGGAAAGAAGAAAGACGTGGTAGATTTTGTTTTTCATTGCTTGGTTTGTCAACAAGTGAAAGTTGAACATCAAAAGCCAACTGGGTTACTCCAGAAGATAGAAATACCCGAATGGAAATGGGAAAGAATTACTATGGATTTCATGACAGGCTTACCTCAAACTTTGAAAGGTTTTGATTCCATATGATTGTTAATAGACTAACCAAATTTACACACTTTCTGCCAATGAAAACAACTTATGGTGTTGCCAAGTATGCTCAGATATATCTGAATGAAATTGTAAAGCTTCATGGTGTCCCCATTTCAATTATTTTTTATCAAGGGCCCTAATTTACCTCTAGGATCTGGAGAGCATTTCAGGATGCACTTAGCACTTAATTAGATCTCAACACGGCATTCTACCCATAAACTAATGGTCCATCAGAATGAACAATTCAAACACTAAAGGATATGTTGAGGTCTTGCGTTTTAGACTTCGAAGGGAGTTGGGATACTCACCTACCCTTGGCTGATTTTGCTTACAATAATAGTTATCAAGTGAGTATTTAGATGGCACCTTATGAAGCTCTTACAGTAGACGATGTCAGTCTCCTATCGGCTGGTTTGAAGTAGGTGAAGCAAAAATACTTGGACCAGAATTAGTTCAAGACATCGTAGATAAGGTGAAGATGATAAGGGAGAGATTATTAAATGCCCAAAATAGACAGAAAGCTTATGTAAACAATCGAAGATAAGATTTGGAATTTATGGTGAACGATCAAGTGCTCCTCCAGACATCTCCAATGAAAGGCATGATAAGATTTGGACAGAAAGGAAAATTAAGCCCCCGTTATATTGGGCCTTTTGAAATACTAGAAAGAATTGGAGCAATGACGTATCGTTTAGCTCTACCTTCAAAACTAGCAGATGTACATCCTGCGTTTCATGTATCTATGCTCAGGAAGTACTTACTTGATCCATCTCATGTGCTCAAAACCCAAGATGTTCAGTTACATGCTAGGTCAACCTACGAAGAAGTTCCTGTGGCAATTCTAGATAGGCAAGTTAAGAAGCTTTAATTAAAGGAGATTTCATTGGTGAAGGTGTTATGGCGAAATCATTTCCAAGAGGAGGCAACGTGGGAAGCAAAGAATGAAATGTAGGCCAAATACCCCCAATTATTTCAAAATTAAGGTATGTAAATGATTGAATTCGGGGACCGAATTTCTTAAAAGGGGAGGAATGTAATACCCATAAAAAAAAAAAAAGGAAGAACTTAGTCAAAGATAAATATAGATGCAGATAAAATTTTACCTAAGAATGTAACCAAAGTTAGTACCTAGACCTCATTCTGTGCATTTTTAGCACTTGTAACTCAACTAAGTACGGTAACCAAGTATTTGTTAGGGAAATTTTGATCTGATAAAATATATATATAATAACATTTTTCCATTTAAAATATTTTTAAAATTCTCAATTCTTTCTAATAATTCAACCTAACCCATATTATTGCCTAATTATCCAACTAACCTACACCTGATATCCTCAAATAATTTGCAAAATCATTCATCATATTACATCCATTCCTGTACCTTTCATCTTCTCAATTTAGTACATAAATATAGTTTCCAACCTCTGGCAGACATCTTTCCCCGCTGGTGAGTGATCAGCAACCCTCTAACAACATCTTCGACCCATCAGCGACCTCCTTCGCCAGTCATATTGCCGAAAAATTGTGATTCGAGCTCCTTACTATGCAAGTTTTTTCTCTGGCCAACTAAAGCTTCCTTTGGCCTTATTCAACCTCGCTAGCAACTTCTCTTAGCCACAGCGGCTCTGTCAACCTCCCAGTCACCTCCACCAGCCGCCACACCACCAGAATTTCATCAAATTTTTGGCAACCCAATAACCTGAAAATAACCCAAAATTTGAAGCTTTAATTTGTGATTTTAGTGCATTTTTAATCCAATTAAACATAGTTCTTCATTTTCTACATTGATTTCGTGCCTTTCTCCCCCATTTACACTGATCAATTCGGTCTAATTTGCTCAAAATTGAAGAAAACGAATTCAGGTACTGTTCATCCAAAAAAATCACTGTTCATGCAAGAAAGTGATTAAATTGAACTCAATTCAAGTTGTTTGCTTCAAATTGAGTTAGAATTATACTTTTAAGATGAATTTCGCACCTTTCTCCCTTGAAATCATTGTTCAATTGTGAAATTTAGCTTCCAAATTGAAAAACCCCAATTTAAGGGTCTAGGGGCAATTTGGGAATTTAGTGAAAATTGTGTTCTTAGAACTTCTTAAATTTTATTATACATCTAGGGAGTGATTTAGAATTTTTAGAAATTTTAGTTTGAATTTTTAGTAATTTTTCAAGATTTTTAATGAAGAAAAAGGAAGGAAATTAGAAGGAAAAATATGAATGGCTTGTTTGTATAATGATAAATATTATTTAAGGTTAAATAGAAATTTGGGAATTTATTAGATGACCTTTAAATGAAATTTGTGTTATGGTAGGTGTTAAAAGTTTAATAAGTGCATAATAGAATAATTGAATAAAATAATAATAATAATAATAATAATAATAATAGTAATAGTAATGATAATAATAATGGTAATAATGAAAATAATGATCATAATAATAGGTATGATAATAATAATAATAATAATAATAATAATAATAATAATAATAATAATAATAATAATAGTAATAATAATGATAATAAGAATAGTAAAATGAGATATAAGTTATAAGAATTTTAAAGTATTCTTTAAGTGGCCCATAAATTCAATTTCCAAATAATTAGTGAAGAAATAGGTAAAATGCATAAAGATGAATAAGGAATAATTAATTAGCTATGTGAAAAAAAATCAAATAATTAAATTAATTATGAGGACTGAATATTAAGAGCATTTTATTTAATTTTTTTTTCCTTTAGGTGGCAAGAATATTTTCAACGAAGGAATTATAATCAAAAATAGCAAGAGGTTGGTATATTCTTCTCAAGTGAGTAGATAATCCTAATTATGCAAAATATTATTTTAAATTATTCATGATGATTTGAAATATTTAATTATTGGAAATACTGAAATCTAAATTATGAAGTGGTTCAATTTTGAAATTTCTAATATCTGTACATGGATAATTATTTATCTCTAAAATATTGGGAATATATCCAAAACAGAACCATGTAGCAAACGGCAGTTGACATTAGCCGTAGTGCACTGCTATTGGTATTCTGATAAGGTTGGGTATGATACCCTTACCTCTATATTCTATTTGAGGTCAAGGGTCATTATGATATTTACTCAGAGCCTATGGTCATATGAGTATCTGTTCCGATCTGTTATAACCAACCTTAGGCTAGCTCTGTACTCTGTAATTATGATTGGTTCTGTAGGAGATTCCCAATTACATTCTGTTGATGACTTTTCTCTGCTTAATATCACTGAATTATGTCTATATGATATCTAGTTTTAAATTTTGAAAGACATACCACCGTAAGTCTGTCTTAATTTTTGCATTATTAGAATTACCTACTCACTAAGTTTCCACTCACCCCATATATTTAACATTTTTTGTATCTCTGTGCCAATCCAAAACGTCCACCTTTGGAATTTTAATCTTGGCGATTAATTCTTTGGTGAGTCTAGCCTACTGCTAGAGCTATGTTTTTTAGTATTTTTATAATTCAGTTTAGTCACTCCCTGGTATACAGGCTAAATGTTTAATGTATTATTCTGGTGTGTCAAAAACTATCTATATGAAGAGTTATGATATCTATGTTTGTTTAATATGAATTTATATAAATTCTACTATTATGAGGGTTCTGACAAGTTTGCAAGGATGATGGACACTTCATCCCCATGTCGATCATGCCCTATCGGCTCAGGTCGTGACAACTAATCCTCAAATAAAGAGGATAAACAAAATATACAATATGATAGAAAAATTATTAATAAGGTGTAACGTGTAGTAGTTTTGCATATTGTGAAGTGAATGCATGCAACAAAAATGAAGGTATTAGACATGAATGAAGAATATACCATGAAGCAAGGAATCAAAATTTAATAAATTATGATACCCAAAAGTGAAATTCCTTGAACTATGAAGTTCCCAGTAGATAAAGTGCAAAACTCAGATAATAAGTAAATAAAATGAACACAATAAGATGAAGTGAAGGTGTGGAATTTGAATAGTGCTGCCAAGTTCTAAAGTTTTCATCTAAAGTTGTGCATATATTTGCAACTTAGTGAGATTAAAGAGTGAATATTATATCCTTAAAATAATTAGAAAGTAGAAAGAACAAACATACCTGAAATAATTAGATTAACCAACCTAAAAAAAAAAACTCAAGAAGAATAAAGAGCATATCATAAAAGCAGATTTAAAAAACTAAATAAGAAAAGTTAAATATTTTTTATTTATTTAAAAGTCACATTTAATATTTTGTATATGTAATATAAGAGATCAAATAAAAATTATATCTTTTACATTTAAGGGCAAAAAAATTTAATTACACTATAATACCCAAGACAAAATAATAATAATATTATTATTATTATTATTAAATCATTTATTTTATTTTGAGAGTTGAGGAAGAGGAGAAAAATTCACTTAAGATAGAGATAATATTTACATGATAATAGAATACTCTAGTAGGGGACTTTAAGTAGTACCAAATATAGATGCAGATCAAACTTTATTTAAGATAGTAATCAATATGAGTACTTAAGCTTTATCTTGTGCATTCCTAGCACTTAAAACTAAACAAAGTAAGGAAATCAAGTACCTACAAAGGAAAAATTAGATCTGATGATGCAAAGTATTCCCAACTAAATTACAAAAAATGCCTAAGTGGACCAATTTTCTTTAGACCAACTCATTTTATCTCATTCTTCCTCCTTCATGGTGTCTTCACTATGCAACTCGGCCTTCCACCTTTCTGACAATTTCTAGCCACCGTTCCTCCTTGCCAGTGGTCACTAGCAACTCAGCACCTTCACTGGCCTCCTAGCGACCCCTACCAGCCACCACATTGCGAAAAAATGCAACCTCCTCACCTCTCTTATGCATTGTTACTGTGTGAGTTCTCTTTGGCCATTCAAAGCTTCCTTCGTTGCCATACAAGGTCACCAGCACTTGGCCCTCGTTGTAGGATCTCCACCGGCACATGAACCACCGCCACTAGCCTTTAGGCGGCCAAAAACATTACAAATTTTTTGGCGAATGATTAGTGTCGTAAACCAGCTTAAATTTTTGCAAAATTGGTGCGTTTTGCTTCAATTTTTCTTGGGATTTTGTTTCTATAACATTTTCACCCATTTCCCCCTTAATTACACTGATCAATTTAGCTCCATCAACTCATAATCAAGCACACCCCGCCTCTGGTACTATTCATGCTAGGAAGTAGCAAATTTAAGCTCAATTCAAGGTGGTTACTTCAAATTGAGCTAGAACTTCATATCATAGGTAAATTTTGCACCCTTCTCCTTTGAAATTACTGATCAATTGTGAGTTTTGGCTTTCAGATACCTAAAATTATAGGTCTAGGTGTAATCTTGGAAGGAGGTGAAATTTGAATTATTGGGGTTTCTTGAATATTATTATGCCTCTAGGAAGTGATTTAAGAGTTTTGGAAATTTTAAGTTTGAATTACAAGTTAAATTGCTAATTTTCCTTATTTTTCCTAAATTTTTATAGAGAAAAAGAGAGAAAATTTGAATGGGAAACCTTATATGGTGTGATTAAATAGTAATGAACAATAATGCGAGTTGAATGAAGGATTTTGGAATTTATATTAAATAACCTTTGAGTGACATTGGAGTTAATGGAGCTATTTGGGAATTAGTATGGTATTGGAATTTATAATTAAGATAATTATGATTGTCAAGTGAGTTTAATGTAAAAATTAGAAGCATCAAGGCCTTGTATTAGGTATAACGTTTGAAATGGTGGGTGAGGTTGATGGGATTAAGTGAATTCTAGGCATATGAGCATTTTTAAAGACATTGGAATTTGTTAGAATTTAATTAAGTTTAGATGTTTCTTAGAATAAGATATTAAAGGTATATCATTTGTATTTAAGGTCATAGCAGTTGCACTTTACACCACGTTAAGGGAAGTTGAATTGTATGTATTTTGATCAGATGAGTAAATAATCCTAATTATGTAGGATTTGGTTCCAAAGTATCTATCTTCAAATATAAATGTTTGTATCTTTGGTATCTTAGGTAGACTTTTAAATTTATAAATTTTATTCCATATTTTGAGACTAAAAAATTTGTTGGTTGATGAACTTTATAATTCTACATTTTGAATTATCTAAATTATTGAAATCTGAAACTTTTGAGTGGTATGACTTTGAAATTTTGATTTCTAAATATGGATGTTTATATATTTTCCTGAATTTTGGGAATGTGTCCAAAACAGAATCCCGTAGCTAACGGCAGTAGACGTTAGCCATAGTGCACTGCGATTGGTATTTCGATATGGATGGGTACAATGCCTTACCTCCATATTCTGTTTGAGGCCTAAGGTCATTACTATAATTATTCAGAGGTTAAGGCCGACAATGGGTAATTGCTTTGATATGTTTTCACTAGCCTTAGGCTAGTTCTATATTTTAAACATTGACTAATTCTATAGAAGATTTCCAATGTATTCTGTTAATGGTTTTTCTCAGCTTTTGGTACTATTGATTTATGGTTGTAAGTTTTCTGGTTTTAAAAAACAAAAACCTTATCATTGCAAGTCTGTTCTTTTTCTTACATTATTAGTATTAGCTGCTCACTGATTTTTCACTCACCCATGTATTTAACATTTCAGATTCCAACGCCGATCCAAAACACCCACCAACTGAGTAGGCGATGTAGTGTTTCTATTTTTTTTTTTTTTTTTGGGTGAGCTTAGCATGTTGCTTGAGCTTAGCATGTTGCTAGAGCAACAGTTTCTTGTAGTACATTTGTAATTAAATGTAATTGCTCCCTTGTATACAAGCTGAATGTTTTGATGTATTTCCATGGTTGTGGGCTATGTTGTAATTATATGTGAGAGAGCGGAACTCCCCAATTTGTTGTATGTTAGATATTTCTATTGTAGAAATTTCGGGAGTTACATAATTGAGGGGAGATTCTGTCGAAATTTCTACACAGATTAAACCAATTCTTTTGATAATTATATGTAGAGGTATTAGCCTTTAATATTATCGAATGTGAGTCTATGAAATTGTTAAAGTTCTGCTGTTTCAAAATGTTTGATAAGCTTACGAGGACGAGAGATACCTCGTTCCCCATGTCAGTCACATCCTACCTACTCAAGTCGTGAGATACACATACATACTACCTATATTTATATACATAATAAAAATTTTAGGGGTATCATAACATATATTGCCCCCTTAGTTACACCTCTGGTGACATCATTCCCTCAAACCCAATATGCAAACTTTTGCTTTAATTACATGAAGTTTCTAATCTGAATCAGTGGATGATATTGAATTCGACATTGGTTCTATAGTGCCAATTATTTCAATAAAAAATCTGATGTAAAATTACGAGGAAAAGATCAACTATGATTCTATTAAAATTTTACTTATTTTCTTTTTATATATCTTAAGTTTCCTCGGTTCAAACATACAATAAAATTAGAAAAATTATCTACAATGGTCTTATTTAAACCTAATCAAAATTGAAAAAAGTTCATCTGGCCCGATTAGTCCAACCCAAAAAAATAAAGTCCGTATGAAAAATGTCTAATTTGTAAAACAGGCTGAGCTCAGGCTTTACCCAAGTCCAAAAAGCTCGAATGAATATTTTTTTAATTAGTAAAAACTTATAATATAAAAAAAACTTAGTGTATCGTGACATTTTAATAAATATATAAAAAATAATACTTCTTATTTAAAGGATTTATGCCAATACAACTCATTTGTATTTACAATGATTTGACCATTATTTAAAAAACCTAATTGGCCCGACCTAAAAAAATATGGATAAAAGATCAAAAAAAAACCTAACTAAAATACAGGTTTGGGCATTATTTTTAGCCCAAATTTAAACCTGATTTTTAAAAGCCCGACTCGATGATCAAGTCTAATTTTAATATATGCATACCTACTTAGCGTGTGTTTAGATTCGGTTGTACTAATTTAATTTTAAATTAGTGATGGAATTTTGTAACTTAATTTTGGCCAAATCTAATTATAAATGATGTTAATTCATGTTTAAAAACTCTGATTAGAAATTTAAATTTTCCCAACGATAGTCTCCATTCAAAGCAGAAAGAAATTAAAGCAAGTTATTTTTATTTCTATGTAAAAAGAGATTTAGTGGATAAAAATAATTTTAAAAAAAATTATCGTCAAACCAAATGAAATCATATAAAACAAAACCCCCCATTTTAATATATAAACGTACTTTCCAATTCTTCCATTGCAAAACCAAACATACTATTAACTTTACATCCCGTTGAAAAAAACAAAGAAGCAAACAAACACTCCAAATTAATTTATCAGGCTTCTACAAAATTTCAAAATATATAAACAAGATACGGGTAATCAAGCCCATTTGGCTAGAAGAGACATACAACCAGCACCTAAAAGAAGAGAAATATTTGATCCTACTTGAAGACGAGTACTGTTTTGCATTCTCTCATTCATGAAATCAGCTGCTAGCAGATCTACAAGTGCCATATATATTAAGATTCCTGCAGATGCTGCATTGAAGATTCCTTCCACAATAAGAGCAGTTTCACTGTTTTCATCGTACCCATTAGTAATCACTATTCCAATTGCTATTCCCACTGGAGTAGTAAGGGCAAAGAACAATGCCATAATAGCCACTGCTTTATTCTTGAATTGGGCCTGCAATAATTAAATTAAAAAGCAGAAAATAAGGTAAAATATTTTACGCATCGTTGAAAGTGCTTGCATTTTAAAAAAAATATTCATAATAAGGTTACCTGACATATTGATTGTATGTCAATTAAAAAAGATTATTGTATTTATATTTTAACTCAACTATTTTTTTGATTTTTAATTACGAATTCAAATTTTGTTGAACCCCACTATTCATTTTGAATTGGTCAACTTATGCATTTAACTTTCTTGATTTATTCATCAACTCCCACACAAATATTAATTTGTAAATATTTGGTTTGATAATTAAATTTTTTTTTATTTGAGATTCTTATTTTCGTAAATTATTTTTTTCTTTTTGATGGGTTAAAATTAATGGGGTCAAGATCCAGAACCTACTAAACTAAGGTGCCAACGTGGAACTACTTGTACGGGTGTGAACCTGGTTCAATACTTCAAACATAAAGTCAGATTCCTTGCACCCCCAACTCATGTGTGTGTCTGTATAGAGAGAGAGAGACTTTTCCACAACTTTTGATAATGACAGAAAGTGACAGAGACGGTACCTGAGTAATACAACTTCCAAGTCCCAAGCCTTCAAAGAATTGATGAAAAGTTAACGCAGCTACCAGTGGCTTTATAGTTTTGGGACTCTCTGATGCTCCCAACGAAATTCCTATGATCACTGAATGAACTATGATCCCAAGCTCCAATACCTATACGAAGTGAATCAATCCAAAAACACTATCAACATCAATTATAAGAAGATGTACTGATATACTACGTATGATCCAAATACGAGGACAGTACTCTTAGTTACGATAAGAAATATGTGATGGTAATTAATTTGGCCTCATTATTCTATCTCATCAACACGAAATTGAAAAGTTCAATAACCTGGGATATGACTCTGTGACGAAGAAGATCAGACACAGAAGAATCAGAGCCATGTGCGTGGCCATGTGTTGCGTGGGTATGAAGATGAACATGGCCTTCATGCCCTGTGACATTAATCTCCTCGTCCTTATTCACCTCGATTTGGGTTTTGTTCATATGAGACTTCTTGAAATACGCAGTGGCAAAAGCATCCACCATTAGGGTTCCCATGGCCGTACACATGGCCACAAAACCAGTGAAGGGAAAATCTCCCCATGGATGGTCACTCAAGCAAGGAGACGTCAAGCTCTCGAACGCGTCCGGAAGCACGTGGATGAACCCGGTAGATAGTATGACGCCGGCGGCGAAGGCCTTGATGATGAAGAAGATGTCTCTCTCGGGGCTTAACGCCGGGACAGTCTTGCCGATCACCGGAATCAGAACTCCGATTGCACTCGCAAAAAGGATGGAGGCAAGGGCTGCTATTTTGTACCTGAGAGCTTTGGCCTTGTCACGGTCTTCTTCTTCTTCGTCGCATGTACACTCTGAAACAACCAAAGCTGGAAGTACTAGCAAGACGAGGAGGAAGAAGGTGAAGATTCTGTTACTTTTCTTCATGGTGGAGAGTGAAAAAGCACCCAGATGCGTTAGGCTATGGGGTAGAAGAGAAAATTAGGTATGTAAAATAGTGACGAAATACGGGTGATTTCAAGAATCAGAGATGTGGTTTTGACGAAGAAAACTGAATTAATGAATGGGAATGGTGTATTAATTAAGCCAAATTCAGAAAATGGTAGAATAGTGTTGTTAAATGTCGACATGAAAGATAGTATGGACGAATAAAAAATTGACTTTTAAGGCTTTGTTTTGTTCTGGAGTCAACGGATAGGACGGAGACTTACCCCATTATGTCGATATGTTTGATATTTGAAGCAAATTATTTAGGAGACGCGTATAAGGTCAGTGATATCGGCTAAATCTGAACAAACAAGTTAGTTTTTTCTTCATAAAAGCAAAAGAGTTTTTTTTTAAAATATCCAAATTATACAACTCTTCATTTTGTTTTGAAAAATTATATTTTTTAATTTTGAAATTAAAATATGTTTTATAAATCTCTTTTATAACAAAAGATGAATTACATGCTGTTACATTAATTTTGACTAAAATTCTGTTATATTTATTATTTATATAAAATATTAAATATTAAATATATACTATCAACACAAAATATTTATTTTATATATTTAGAATAGGTTAGAATTATATTTGTAATGCAAAATAAATAATACTAAAATAAAATTTTAAAAATACATTTTTAGGAAAAATTCTAATACTTTTTCAAAATATTTCTAATTATTTTTATATTTGAAAAATTATGTATATCTTCAGGATAAAAGTTTATGTGTATCTTAAATTATATCTTTGCGCCACTTGCTATATCCAATATTTATCGAATATTTTTAATGACTTCCGTCACATTATGCAATTTGTATCCCCACTCTTTATGTTTTCGGCTTTAATTTAAATTTGAATAACTTGCTATTACAGTAAGTATTATTAGTGCTTTTTGAGCTATTTTCGATTATATGCGATTAATTTGATGTCATTGGCTTTAATTGAAATTTAAATCACTTGATGTTATAAACCTATAATAGGTACTATTAATATTTTTTAAGCTTCTTTTGACTGCATATAATATATTTTGTTGTCATATTAACTTTTATATTCACTATTCAAATCTACTAAAAAAAGTTCGTTGAAGAAATTCCTCTGATGCTATAGGCTTTCAAACTGTTGACCCAACAATTTGTCATAATTTATTTCACTCATGACGATAGGTGTATAAATTGTAGCTTATGATATTCTCATATCAGAAGCTGCACAAAGAAATTAATTAAAAGAAGTTTAAAAATCCTAACCAACCATGTCATGATTCAACAATTGTTTATGGCCAATGATGATCCAAATAACTGTATTCGACCAAGCCGTTAAATAATTAATTGATGCCTTAGAGTCTTAGGTCCTACATTCCTGGAACATTCTAACTAAAAAATTAACACCAACTAAAGTAAACATAGTGCATAAAGTAGGAAGAATTCTAATATATATTTCTGTCCATGGTTATGTAACAAATGAATAAAAATTCAACAAGATGAGTTATTTATATTTGGGATTCACAAGACACTCACTTTAGAATTATGTTGTGTCGATGTGTGCCATGTAATTCTCAAGCATTGCTCATTAAGACATGGAATACAATTGGATGATGACAGAAACACTTATAGATACTCCTAAAGAAATTTTTATCATCACAGAATGAACAAGAATCCCAAGCTCCAATGGCAATACCTATATACCAATGGAAGGAAATTAAATAATGAACACATTCATAGATAATTCAGGATATAAGACTTACATATTTCTTCTAATTGCGGAAACTGATTAGACTCTAGTTGAGATCACTGATCGAACAAGATACCCACAGTGTAATGGGTGTATCTTAGGTTTTCACAGCCTAAATTTCCTCTCGAATGCGACTGCAGAATACTTCGCAGGTATTCCTCTTGAACGTCTCAAGTCTCTATAAACTAATCTCTCGGCATATAAATCTATATCTCAGTTATCGTATAATAGTCTAGCCCATTTTGTAAAAGACTAGTTAGGATTAAGGTTTAGTAGTAATTCTTAAAATTATTATTTTACCTATAATTAATGAATACTCGTTATGAATAAATACTGTATAATATCTTAATAGATATAAATCCTAAATATTATACAATATCACCAATGAATCCCAGGCATTGCTAATAAGACATACAGTATAAGATGGATTTACATGCAACTTGTAGTGTCATGTTATATTTGATATTAATGTCAAATATTAAATCTGATATAGTTCTGTTTTTGTTTTAACATATCGATGTGTTACAGATCATATCAGACAAGAATGATAATTACACCATTCAATCTATAAATACAACATAGAGAAATTGACTGATGGTGAAATATATATATATATATATATGATTATATATAAGACCTAATTATATTTTATAGATGAGAAATTGAAAGGTTGAATAAATAGTGTGGTCAAATGTCGACATATTTATATTGTAGCGTGAGCCCACAAAATATTGATTGGGAAAGCCAGCCCCATTTTGCAATATCCGCTAAATCTTATCTGCTTAGAAAGTAAAGCACATTTGTCCCAAAAAAATATATTATAAAGAAAACGAAAGCCTAAATGAAATTGGAAATATATTCACTGTGTTAATTATCTTTGTTAGCTGTAATCCATTGTTGTATAGGACGGCATCTACAGAGTTGATAGGCTTAATAATTTATGACGGTTATTGAAAAAATATAACATATTTATCTATGTCAAATTTAAGAGATCAATTTATAATTTTAAAAAAAGTCTGATATAAAAATACTAATTTAACCCAATGTTGACCAGTATGATTTATCTCAGTATTGATTTTCATAGTATAGTGTATTATTTAAGTAAATTCTTGAAGTTAATAAAAGTAAACTACAAAATTTAATTACTTTGAAATTTTATTTTGGGCATATTGATATGTACGTGAACCTGGTTACTCGTAAGAATTCATAGAATAAAAGTACTACGGTTAAGTGAGTTTGATCATTTTTTTTTTTTGTTAAAGGCATGACTACTTAAAGCTAGTGCTCCTATTGATAGTTTATAATAAAAATAATAATGTTTATTATTCTATTTTTAATATAAAATTAAACTATACAGAAGTGGGGTGATTACTGGACCTCTCTATTGTTGTTATCCTTTTTATTAATTATAATTTATCACTAAATTTTTGCATATTATGGCATATAGAAATACTATTTATACAAATAAAAAATCTTTTTGTGGCAAAAAGAGGGACCCTTATTTCAATTATTTTTAGATTGCTGCACCTAAATCCATTTAGCCCCACCCACACAAACCTTTTTAAAAGCGATGGCTCTTATTCTAGCTACTGGTTTAATGCTTTTTTCTTTAAAAAATAATAATAATAATTCCTGTCTTTCTTTGTAACTTTTTTATCATTGAAAAAGAGAACATTCAAATACATAAGTTTTTAATCGAAAGATGAATGCTTATATGAGTGAACAGTTTTCGAAAGCTCTCCTTATTCATAATACTGTCGTAGAATGTCAGTTACAGAGTACAGGAGTATATTTTAGATTGCAATTTTGATCCATATAAAGGGAAAAAGGAAATAAGTTGAACTTCTCCACTATGAGGATATCTTTGAGCTATAAAAATGCTGGTCCAGATGAAAACTAACAGCAGACGATTCAACAGTCTTTCCCAAAGGTAACGAACCATATAGAGAGTGGACTCCTTTCTAAGTTATCTATTATTCTCTCTAAATTAATATCTACCAATGCAACTATATTCTTTTTGTGGAAAGTAAACAGATACGCACGCTATAAATTCAGATATAAAAGCAATATTCAAAGTCTAAGTGTTCCTGGAGCAAATAAAGCATATACATACAAGAAATTGAAGACCAACCAGAGGAGAGGAGGGAACCCAATAAAGAAATATGTGAAATTCAACCGAAAAATTATAAAGCAGGACACTGGGCCCTAGCATTTTAGCAAGAAATTGTGCGATAGATTTAACCTCACTTAGTGGCCTGTGCGATAATGTTACTCAATGAACTGGCCTCCTCCTTTGCAGTCTCCACCAATGAATCCTGAAACCCAAAACATTAAATGATATACTCGTAAAGGTTTACTGTAAGAAATGGTCCTAAAAAACGGACCAAAGACAGTTAGTTATTTCATACCTGAGCAGCTATCAACCGTGCAACTGTTTTCTTGCTGGACTCTTGAAGTTCACCAGCAATTAGAAGTTCATCGAGTATATAGTAGGCCTTCCATGATACACAAATCAATGACTAAATCAGACAGAGTTTACTTAACAGCTAAAAAATAGGTTAAATTAGTATTTTCACTCCTTATTGTTTTCATTTAGCCCTTATAAGTTTGCTGCGTGCCAAAACAGTCGTTAACTTTCAATTTGTAATATAGTATCATATATATTAAAAACCATAAGCTCTGCTAAGATAGCGCTGATCTAGCATCCTATATGTCAATTAAGTTTGGTAGATGAAACTGAAGTTTTAGAATACATATAATTGAAATTAGAAGTTAGAGAACCAATTTTGCACAAAGCAGACTAAAGGAATGAAAAACCTAATTTAACCTAGAAGATAAACAATTGGAGTTGATCTGTCTTGCATGAAACACCAATACCAGTAACAGGTGATAAGTGGACAAACCTTGTGGAAATTGAATATCAAGTCCAGCTCACAGACCTGTAAAAGGTGGAGTAATCATATTATTAAAATAAAGCAAACAAAGGAAATTCTTAGATCATTTCCAAATAGAATGGGAAATATTTAAGTTATTCAACCAGTGCCCTTCAGAAGTTATAGCTTATGAGAACTCACGCTGCCAAAATACCGATCAAGGATCTCTACATAATGATGAATTATTTCAAGCACCTCTAATTCATTGTCATCTTGGTCAATACACATGCAGAAATAGAGGCTAGCATATCTGCATAGGACATTAATTAATACAATAAACCAAACATCATCAAAATAGCCATAACTGTGCCTCACAAAGCACTAGCAATATATGACAAATGGCCATGGTCTCTCGGTACAATACCTTTTATAGACAACTTTATATCCTCTCCAATCTACGAAATTACAGAGCTTGGGAGCACGAGAAAGAATCACCCCACTCAGCTCACGGATAACCTTTCCAAACCATAAAGAGATTTTTAAGCCAAAAATAATTCGTGGAAATGCAATGGATTCAACATGGAGCAATCCTAAAATAACATTAGTACTAATGCAAGATAATCAAATAGGGAGATATGCAACACTTGCGGTCAACTACTCAATTAATGTAAGAAGAACTGAGGAGGTTAGCAATCTACGGAAAATGAAAAAGAGAACAAAACCACAAGAGTTACCTTTGTTCTTTCTTTCTGTGAGTACGGTGAGTACCATTTTGTCAGTCTCACCTTCCCTTGACGACTAATGAGCAGCACAAAGTGAATCTACAAGAATCCAAAGGAACAAAGTTTGATAACACTGGCAACAAATAAAGAATGTGGATAGAATAACAAGATTCATTTCATTCCTCCGCCTTCAAATTAAAAGTGAACTCGAGAATCAGATCATCCTAGTTATGGGGAAACGCAACCTATTATTATAAAGTTGCATGGAGTGCAATTTAATATGGCAAGAAAAAGTAGCGGAGATCATCTTCATGAATGGACTCCATCTAGATGTAGGAAAATAACGAAAAGGAGAAGGATGAAGGAGAAAGAGGGAGATTCAAGAGAGAAAATGCGAGGAAATATAGACAGAGTGAGAAACTAATAGGATAAACTGACAATAATATCAAATCATCCAATATCTTTGAAACAGGTGAGAGGGGGCTATTTATAAAATGCCTATTACAGGAAAAACATAATAACAAAAAATAAATAAATATATAAAACTAAGTCAAAAAATTAATAAGACATGAAACCTAATCCTACGTTTATCCCTAATCACTAAATTACAAAAATTAACAAAATGTCTCCTAACCCATTCTGCATTATTTTTCCCTGGTTGAAGGAAACTTGTCTTCAAGTTTTGAAGTATAGAAGCAGTAGAAAATGCAACTTGCAACTCTAGTTATGACAACAGACATTGATGATAAAATTAAAAACAAAAACAATTTTGGCTCTCCAGTATATAAAGAATAACAAATTCAACTTGGCATAACAACTAACTTGGATGAACTTGAAAGTGGTCTTCTACAACTTGAGATGTAACTTCTGAATATTGTACAAAAGCCTCATGATCTTCAGATCCTAAATTAGCTTCCAATTGCTCTTCATAATCTATAGTATAACTATCATCATCAATGTCTAATGAGCAATCAAGGGATTTCATTATAACATCATTAGGCTCCTCAATGATGACTTCCACCATAGTGTCATGGTCTCGTGAAAATTCTTCTTCTACTTGCTTGGACCCTATTTACCCTCAAATCTAACTAAATCTTCCAAGTTTTTGCCAGTGAGTTGATTACTTAACATGTTAAGAGCATTCATCACCTCCTTATGACAATGGTCTATACATTCTCTATCAGCCGTACATCCTTCCTCAAGATTGCCCAGTCTAGTTTGGATATTTTATTTTGGGTACCTTGTTTTATAGGGGATTTTATCAACATAGGAAGGCTCATGAATTTACTAATACAAACTTCAGCATAATAATCAATCAAAGAATTTCAAAGAGAGTATAAATACTTTATGGTGAATAATTGCAATTTAGGTTTGTTTGGGAGAAAAACAGGAGGAAAAATGCTGAAAAGACAACGTATGGAGCATCAGGGTAGTCTGCTGGCACATGGTGGCAGCCCCAGCAGCCAGACTGGCCATGTTTGGCCTGTACTTCCAATGGTGAAGTCAATTTGGTGTTTATGCGGTTGGAGGTGGGAATTTCAGTTTGTACAAGGGCAGTTTTGCAGTTCTGTGACAAAATTCTGGCGAGTTTCAAGTGACAAAGCACTGTAGGAACAAGGAAGCCATGCTCTAATACTCATTAATGTAGGAAAGGAAAGAAAAAGGGTAAATTTTAGACAGAGAGACACGAGGTATGCAGAATACACACACTGTCCTCATTTAAGCGGGGCCTACCACTCAACTAGGTCCCCACACATATTATGTCTATTTCTCTCCAAAATTAACAATGTTTGTTTTTTAAAAAATGGAGAGGATCTAAATCCAAACGTTTTAAGGTTTTGTAAGAAAACCTGCATATAACAATCAGCCAAGCTCCCAAATAAAGTCAGGGGCTTAACTAAAAAATGGGCCAGCTGTGAACCTCCTGAGAAAATGGAATCCACATTATTACAATTCATGGTAAACTTGAGCACAAGCTGTAGTAAAAACTAAAGCATGCCTAAGATTGTACGGATTTTCTCATTTGCACATTACCTCATAATGCAAAAAGGACTACAAAAGAACGAAGAGAGAACCAAAAATTGTCGGACACATTGGTTCATTGCTTCGCCAAGCATATACAGTTTTAACAATTTCCTCTTGATCTAAACATTGAATTAAGCTATTATTATCAGGTCATAAAGAGATGCACATGCCAAAATCACTGATCTAATGGAATATCGCCCAATTTACTAATCAATAATAAATAATAGAAGCGTCGCATCAGGGGATTACTGATTCTTCACCAGTTCTGCTCCTTTAGAGATGTAAATCCTCTCTCCAAAAAATATCTAGACATACGAAAATTGAAATGATAGTCCAAAAGCATTGAACTAATTAAAAAGGCTACTAAGCACTCAGATCTCGAAGTTAACAGATTACCAACTAGCGGGTTGCGATGTAACTTATATTCGGGAGGGAAAATGAAATTATCGTTAAAAATGTATCAGCAACACAGAAAACCTCGATTTTACTCGGATGCGAAATCAGAACTGGAAAAAATAACTCCATATGTTATAAATCTAAAAATCTCAGGTTAGTCAAGGGGTTTCTACTCATCAGCAATAGAAGAGAGGAGAACAACAGCCAGAAGTGAAATTGGGAACCCAGATTAAATAAAATACTCTAAAATGAAATCTGAAAATCAAATACAGCATAATTGTGGGCGAGATCCAGTTCATCTCAGGAATAAGATGTCAAAATTGGAAAAACATACCATTTTCGTTGAACAGATACGCAACGGAGCTGGATCAACAGGCTTTCGGGAAAGCTTGAGCACACGAACCCACTGGAATGCTAGACCAAACCCGAGGTCAGGGAGACGCTGGGGGCTCCAGGCAATGTCACGAGCTGTGTAACCAATGAAGTCTACAAAATTTCATAAAGGTAAAAGATATTTCAAACAATGGAGACAGTCAACTTGTTGAATTTCCTTTTTTTTTTATTTCTTCCATAATTAATTAAATAAAATATTTCAATAAATTTATAATAAATGAAATTATAAATAAATATATATATCATGAAATAATAGATAATAAATTATTTTCAGAATAAATAAAGTAAACTAATTATATATATTTAGTTTACTTTATTTATTTTGAAAACCATTTATTATTTACTATTTCATGATAAAACTCTATTTCAATTTTGTTTAATTTTTTATTCAAGTATTGTTGTTTGTTCCGTTAATGTTTTGGTATCTGATTTTTTTTTTTAATTACTTGATAAAATGTGCACCAAAATAGAACGCAACTTTGGCCAAACTAAAATAATAATAATAACATGCGATTGATTTTTATTATTTTAATTTAATTAAAATCCTTAATTTTCAATCTTCAAATAATAATTTCATTGATCGTTATATACTTTCATTATCTTTAACACCAATTTTGTTTTGCTTACAATATTATATCTAAGTAAAATAGGTTTTCTTTAAGATGAGAGTTCAATTGTTCGATGAAAAGTTTCTATTTAGCAAATCTCAACTTCTCATACGATGACTTTTCAATTTTTTAATAATGTGTCAAAATTTTTTTGATATACATAAATTCTTTATAATCAACAAAAAATAATAAAATTATTAATTTGTGTAAATTCTTTGTAGTTAACAAAAAAATAATAAAATAATTAATTAACTACTTTTAAAATTAGGAATTCTTTAAAGTTTAAACCTTATTTTAAATCAATAAAAAAAATAATTAATTAATTAATTAATTGTCTTTTAAATTTTCTACTAAGAGTGTCACAATTCAAAATTCTTGGAGTATGATTGGCACAAGACACAAAGAAATTCCCAAACCTACAAGCCTTATATTAGTAGGACATTCAATATCATACTTAGACTATGCAATTTGCACCTCATACAATATAATTTGTCTTTATATAAAAATAAGCGTTTAATACAAAACAAGAAGTTTTGTAGAAATTTTGGTAGAACCTTCCTAATAAATAAGACATCTTGAAATTTCTACAATATTTTGTAAGGCAATACAAACATATAAAAGAGTTCCGCTCTCACCAGCACAGCCCAATATAACATAAATCCAATATACAACAAATAAGGAAAGTTTCACTGTGGTCACTATACAAATTCAAAATATAAAACAATAGCTATCACCCTAATTATATACATCCTAAAAATAAGCTATGAATATCAAAATAATCAAAAAGAAATAGGTCCTGCAATTTCCCAAGCGGGCTCACCAACTGAAATTTTCGTCTTTACTCCGCTGCCTTTAGGAAGTTGTCTGTCTCTTTATCAGAGACAAAGTTTTTTCAACAGATAACACCCTAAAATCAGTAATAAAATTTCAAATATAAATTATAATCAAGCGTGAATCAAACTTTGAATAAATGGAATAACATTTAAATTACAGGTAAACACCATTATAAATAAACATTTCCAACTAGAAAATGCACATTTCAAAACCTTGAATTTAATATGCCATGAACAAAAATCAATAATTTTTGGGGTAACATTTAAAGGGAAAGACTACTATGGACCAATTCGGTGTGCCATAAGGGCAAATCACAACAGATACATAATCCTCGAGGACAAATAACCAACAGACATGAGGTCATAACTCATGAAAGTTTATCATTCATTAGTCTTCGTGTGATGGCCGTCACACGGGGCTAGCACCATCATTAACCCTAGTAGTTGGGTCATTACCTAGATGCACCAAGGGCTAACAGTACTACTGTTGGCAGCTAGTGTCCGAATTAGTCCTTCCAATTATAATAAAATTAAAACAAGCATGCATAGGAAGAGTAGCAAGTAGGCATGAAATCCATTTATATTTGCAATAATGATTTACCAAGTAGTTATTCCTAACCGTATGCATAAGGTTTCTCTAAAGTCGTTTCCAAAACCGTACATAAAGTCATCTAACATATCAGTGGATTCCATTTACTCATAATCTCAACTCTAATAAAATATAGTCATGCCAAAGTTAAAAATGATAATTTTAAAACCTTTTCAAATAATGAAAATTAAAGCATATACGAAGAGTATTGGGGAGTGCTATCTGTGTATATGAGTGTCGTCAATTACTAGTAACCCAATGCCTTCCCTTGGGCGACTATCTCAACCCTAAAATCTATCTACGCCATTTGAAAAGCAAGAAATTATTCATCTACCTTATTATTATTAAAAACAAACCCTAACTCATATTCCCTGATTCCATCACTTAACTTTCCCAGACTTTTCGTCAATTTACATTTACTGCCATAAGAACTTTCTAAATTTTCACTCTAGTCTCAAATTCCATACCTTTACCTTCAACCCAAGTAAAACCATGATGAACAATAGGGTTTCGTGTTATACACCTTAAAAGTGTTTGCAAAAAAAATAAAAAAAGGTTCAATGTTTGGCTGAATTTTTTAATAAATGATTTTTTTCGTTGTAATTAATGTTTCACTGATTTTTAAAGTGTTTTTTCCTACCACATTATTAGGGGAAAAAAAGACTTAGCAGAATGATAAGATTAGATAGCACTCATAATGTATGTAGAATTTCCGTCTAATAAGTTTCACTGCCTTCATATTTCAGCATAATAGAGACCTTGAATCAGAATTCCAGGTGTAAGTATACTACTTATTATAATGCTTATGTGGTTAAAACCAAAGAAAACATAATTTTACATTTTTACTCCTTTACTTTTCTTTTCAAAATTAATTTCATCATCTAAAAATAAAAAATGTTAAAATAATTCTTTTAAAATAAATAATAAACTATTCTAATTATTTTAAAGATTTATTTTGATCTTTAAAAAATTATTATTCTTAAAAATTTTCATTTATAGAATACCAAACTGGTTTTAAATCTAAAAATGAGAGATTAAAATTACATTATTTTCGTTTAAATCCTTGTTTTTTTTTTCCGTTATTATTTATACTCATGACACTTGCTATGAGAGTACGCGTTACAAACTCCTTTAGTGGTGGGTGATAAGTAACATCAAGGAAATGGATCTGTTTCCAAAAAAAAAAAAAACCACACATATGAAAGTTAATATTAAAAAAAGTGTGCAAATACTATAGTTCAAATTAAAATTGGGTGACCATGTAGTCAAAAGTTCAAAAGTTTCAATCGGCATGTGCTCCTAAATCTTAATTCTTATTTGATCAAAACCATTCCAACCTATCTGGGCTTGGATTAAGGGCTTAGTATTTGTATGTATTAGTAAAAAAATTAAATTTAATAATATATTGTGATATAAAAAATATGATATTTTTGAAAGAAAATTGACAACAATAGACTCATTAAAAGGATACCATTATAAATTATTTAACTATATATTATTATTTTTTTTAATTTTAGAATATGTTAAGTTATATTTATAATCTTTTATTAAAAAATTTAAGACACAGTTAATTAATTAATTAATTAATTATTCTCATTAACTCCAAAAATGTTCAAACTTTAAAATTTATTTATTTATTTATTAATTTTTTATTCATGTTTAAAGGAATCTATTATACTTATATATAAATAAATAAATAAATAAATAAATAAATATATATATATATATATATATATAAGTAGAAATAGATTTTTAGGAAACAAAATTAAAATTTTAATATTTTAAAAAAACTTATTTCCCTCTTTTCTCCATTTTTGCCATTTTCTTTGGCTCCATATCGCATGAGCTCTCCCATGCGTTAGGTCCCATTTAGTTGTTAAAATTGATATAATGGAAATGGGAATAGAAATGATAGTGCGAGTGGGAATAAGAATATTAAAATGTTGTTTGGTTGGAGAGGAATGAGAATTAACATATCTTCCTTTACTTTGTTTGATTAGTAAATTACATATGGGAATCAATTAGGTAGTGTGTATATTTTACCATATTATCCCTTATCATAAAACCAAAAAATAAATACAAACATCTTTTCAAATTATTAATTAATAACATAATTATATATTAATATATATACAATTAATAATATAATAATTTTAATAATTAATATAATAATATAATAATATATATTTAATAAATTAATAATAATAAAATAATAATAAATTAAAAATAATAAATAATAATAAATTAGGATTTTAATGTATCACAAATATATTTTTGTTTGAAAATTATTATAAGTAAGAACACTTTTGTCAAATAATTTTTATTCCCATAAGACTAATCTCGTTTCATAGTTTCAACTAGGGAGTGAACTCTCCCTTATATGAGGGAGAGCAAACTCCCTAAAGAATGAAAATGAAAATACAATCTTGCATTGACTCTAGTAACCAAACAAGGTTTTAATCTTCTCTCCACATAATCAGACTCTCTTTCTATATTTACGGTTATACTTATTTCCTTTTGGCGTAAATGCCCCATGCATATTAGTTCTTTACCCCTTCAGTTTCTAATTTGAAAAGGAGGGTTCAATAAGGAATCTTTAACAAAGTGTTTTTGCTTTTGAATAGATGGTCAATGATGAAATAAAATAAAATAGAATGACTAATTTGATGTGTTATTATGTTTAGAAATCTTTTAAAGATGAAATTAAGTGATAAATAAGGGGACTTTAAAACCCTTCTTTTTTATTCCAAACCAATGTTTTTTTTTCTTTTTAAATTGGAGGATCAATGATAAACCTATATTATTATAATGATACTATCTTTGTTTATAAACATACTATAATAACATTTTATTTATAAAGATAATATTATAAAAATAATATGTAAACTTTTTTATTTCATTAATGATTTTCATCTATTCCTTTATTAAACTTTTAAATAAGGGTGCGATCAATTTCTTAACACTCTATTTCCTTCTATTAATGGTAATCTCACTTTATCTTTGTCGTAACTCCTAAACATAGCCTTAATGTCATTGAAAGAGCTGACAAGCAGATTTCAAGAGTTTTCCCTTTTAAATATCAAATACTCAAGTAATTTAATTTTTGATTAGTTTGTAATTGGAATAACAAAAATAATGTTATAGTTTTTTCTTTTCTTCCTTTCTAGGACTGAAATAATTGTTTCCTATATAAGTTACGAATGACATTGGACTTCCTTTAAAAACAAAAATGGAGAAGAAGAGAATGACAATGAATTAACAGTTTTTCTTTAAGGAGAAGAGTTTTAAAACAAAAATGGATTCTTTACCGCTAATGCAATTGTAATTTATATGTTGCAATTTATATAAAAATTATGACCTTACGTGGTTATTTTTTATTTTTTGACTATGCACAGTTATTAAAAATAAATCCTAATCATTAGATTTTTATTACAGTTGCAATTGGGAGATGCCAACTATAAAATATCTGAATTCAACCAAATGTTACAACATATTTCGAGCAAAAGCATTTTATATGGCATGTGGGATTATTGGTCTACATATCCTGAGTTTGTCCCAAAAACTAAAGAAATTCTCAATGTATGATTGGTCTACACGGTGTTGAGTTTTTTAAAATAAAAAGAAAGAGGTGGAACGTCATAGTATTGATGTTATACTTTATTATTATTGAGTTAGATTTTTAAAAATTAGACATAAATTTAAATTCAAAATAGTTCGAGCCTGTACTTGAATTGAGATTTTTTATTTAAATTTTTTTAGATTAGACATGTCAGGCCAATTAGACTATTTTACATCATAATTAAATCAATTTATTGTTTAAAAAATAAGATAAATAATAAATTAATTGTTATTATTACTTATAAAATTATATATAATTAAGTTATAAGATTATATATAATGGTTATTATTATATCAAGTTAATTTGTTATATTAGTATAAATATTTTAAATAAGATATATTAATTATGTTACACTAATTTTCTTTAATAATAAATTTTTTATTAAAAAAATATTCATTAAACTTTTTAAACTCTAATCATGTTTTAAAAAATTTTAAATTCAACTAATTTTATAAATTAAACTTTTTTAATCAAACTTTATTATTTTGAACTAGACTAATATTTTAAATTATGATTAAATTTAAAATACTGTGACAGCAAATTTATATGCATTGCGTACATACGTGAGTTCATCATAGAATTCAAAATTCAAAAGAAATGCGGTTAGATAATGCTATGGTTATTGAGATGAAGCAGCACATAACCAATGAGATGTGGAAGCCATAGTCTAGAATTAAAACGATATATAAGAATTAAACAATTAATACAGAAAGTCACATTGATACTGAATTAAACACGTGCATCTCACAAAGATTTGGGCAGCATGACGTGGGCCGTTGGATCTCTCTTCATCTTCCTTCTCTTGAACTGTTTGGAAGCAGCTTTCAGCACCATAGCCCATCCCTGCATTGTTTTTAAATTCCAGCAATTTGTAAAACGGGAATTTCAGAGCCAGTGGGAGTTTTCATTGGACATATATTTAAAATTTATACTTCAAGGAATTAAGTTTATGAACTCTTTTTAGTTATACAATTATTTTCCAGTTTAATTCTATCGAACATAAAATTTCTTTACTGATATTTGTAATCTAATAATTTTTCATAAACTTTAAAAGAACCATTAAACAGTTAAGAATAGTATGATCTAAATCAAGCTATTAACTTATTATAAAATTGTTATTTTAATTTTATATTTACGTCTAAAATAATTATTTATTTATTAAAAATATTATATTTATTTTTTATTTTTAATAAAATATTAAATTTAATTTGTTGGATTTAAAGATTATGATTTAATAAAAAAAATAAATTTAGTGTTTTTTTTATGGGTGAGAGACTAAATATAATATTTTTTAATAAATAAAAAATTAGTTTAAATTTTTTAATATATAAAAGCTAAAATAATAATTTTATAATAAATAAAAAATATTTTTATAAAATTAAATCAAGCCTTTAGGGATGAATTTGGAGCACATTTACTCTTTCGAGTAGCTCAAGTTTCCAGGAATATTCTAGAAAATTGCCAGTGTTTGCAAAAATTCAAAATTCATGAGCTGAAGTTAAGGCCTTGTGCTGGAGAAATTGTAATGTATACTGCAGTGCTATACAGTCAAAAAAATTTATACGTATGATATATGTATAAATAGATTTTATAACCTAAATCATTTTACATAAATTCTATATAGCAGAATAAAAACAAATAATAAAAAAACCCATTATCTTTTTTTTTTTTTTTTACTCACTCCTTTTTTGTTTTCTTTATATGTTTTATGGAGAAGAACTCTTAAACACAGCAGATACAGTATCTAAGAATTCAACTCCTTCTACAGTGAGGTGCTGGAGAGCAAGAGAAATTCACAACAGTGGAAGCAGAAAACAAGATAAAATCAGTAACAAGAACTAAAAACCCAGAAGGAATCAGAAACAAGTACCTTCATAGCGATGGGGTTACAGCTAGTCTTCATCCTTGGAGGTGTAGGAGACAAATCAGAACCCATGATCATCATCTTCTTCTTCTTCATCTTCTTCTTACTCTTGAACAGATCGAGGTTGAGATTCAAGGCAGAAATGGCGAACTTCTTCCTAAGCTTAGAGCCCACCTTCTTCACACTGCTTCTACCGCCAAACCCATCAAAAGAAAGATTCCTGGGGGTGATGGAACCCAAATCCATCGGCCTGTAAGGACGAGACACCAAAGGAGACCAGATTGTGCTCTGCGAGTAGTCGAAGTCGTAGGCTGAGTTATCTGGGAACTTGCACAGAAGCTCAATCGACATCAATGGCTCCAAATACTCCACCACTTTCGCAGTTATGAGACTCTCTTCTTCTTCTTCGTGGTCTATCTGATGATCTTCTTCTTTTTGTACAGCCATGAATGATTGGTTTGTGAATCTCGTGGTATCTTTTTCTTTCTCTTTTGGATGTACTGAAAAGCGTATTGGTGTTGTTTGTGTTGGTTTTGCTTCCGTTGGCTTTGTTTTTGTAAGAGCACGGCGAAAGAAAGTAACCGTTGCGTTGCCGTGATTCTCAGGGCTGTATTTCCACTTTTGCCCTTGCCCATTTTGTATTTTACCAACAAGATCCTTTTAGCTTAATCAGAAACCCGTTGTGCCGTTGCGTACTTTAGGCTAAGCCGTGGATCTGATGGACTGGATTTTCAGCGTATCCAATTTTGAATTGTGGACCTTTGACCCAATTCATTCTACGAATACTTTATGAATGTACATTAATGATTGAGAAAATTACTCTTTTTTTATTTATTTTTCACTTATTTTAAAATTATTATTTTTGACGCATTATCTTTTGTGTATTTATAATTTTAAATGTATTAGTATATTCAATTATAATGTTATAATATAACTAGAGACACTGGTGCACTCACCAAAGATTTTACCCTATTTTTTACCTTTAATTATCATAATGTTTAAAATAGTTTTCACTTATTGAAAAATATCACAATTAGTCTTTACTTTTGAAAAAAAAAAATCTAATGTAGTCCTCCAATTTTGGATTTAGTACTTTGATAAAGAAACTAAATTTGGTATATTTTTTAAAAAGTGTGAGATTAAAAATAAAATTTTTTAATAAATGAGTGAATATTTTAGATATTATAATAACTAAGAGAACAATATGATATTTCATTTTTTAAGTGAAGAACTTTTTTTCTTGCTAATCCAAAATTTTTTTATAGTAAAATATGTATTTATCAATTCCAAAATGTAATTTAATTCTTGAAAAATATATATTTTAATGTATTTATGAATTATTTATTTAACCATCTTTTTTCTAAATCGTCCTATTTGGATGTAGTAATACAAAAGTTGAGCTAAGTCCCTGTGGTATGCCCACTAAACCTGGGTCAGATGCAGACAAACCTAATTATTGACAAACTTAATATATTAAAAATGGGAAAAGGAATTTCAAAAATGAATATTGATGCAACCAAATATAGGAATTTTAAGACACCTTTCAAAGAATTAGAGCATAAACACATTCTTCCTACCAATAAAAAAGAAGGAAACATTAATCATTTGGTCATCATATTTCACATTAATTTTTAATTTAGTGTCTATATTTTATATTTTTCAAATAATTCCTATATTTTTCAAAAGTTTGAATATTGGTTTTTGTGTTTCAACTTGGTTATAATACCATCTAAATTTTGATGATGTGGTAGATAAATCAGATATGTCATGTCCACATGGAATCTGAAGTGCCATCTGTAAGTCATATAAGCCAAGGTATTTGGAATGGTAGACGCAATCTTTACTACAAAATCGCCAAGAAAGAACAGGAGGAAGAGAAAATTGAGGCAATCGCTACTGCAAAATCTCGATTCCTTCTACTCGTGCGCTGTTCATTTTCTTCTCCTGAGCTCTCTCTTTCTCACGCCAATCTCGCCCCCTTCTTTTTGGTGCAAGGAATAGGGAGCTTCCTCGCCATTGGAAATAGTCAATTAGAAAAAATTAAATAAAAAAATGTGTGATCGTCGTAGACTTTCAAGTTCTAAATAAATATATATATTTAAAGTTTATATATATATAACTATTCAGATAATAAATTAAATTTAAAAATTAAAAAAAAAAAAAAAAAAAAAAAAAAAAAAAAAAACTCACCCCACCCCTTCCCTCTTCCCTTTTCTCTGCTTTCTTTTCTTATTACCGGCCTCTCATATTCTCTGTTCTTCTAATTCTCAAACTTCTGTTCACTTCTCCATTTTTTCCAAATTTATCGAGCTCTTCCATTTCTCATCTCCTGTATTCTTTTTCATTTCAGTCTCTTCCTTCCGTATTTTCTTCTTTCGATCACACTCCCACTATTAGCAGCCCAGTGACCAATGTTCAAACTTTTGAAACGCATAAGGAATTATTTGAAAAAAAATATAGGGATTCAATTGAAATTGATGTAAATTATTAGAATGAAATGTTAAATTTTTTCGAAAAAAAAAAAACCTAAACTTTTTCCTATCATATTTCTAGAAGTATAATTTTCAAGAAATATATTTATTCTAAAGACTGAGATCTCACAAATCAAACGCCACTAAAAAATTAGGGTCATGTGTAAAAGGGAAAAATGCCAGCGAACCTTTATTATGATGGAAATATATATCACCTATAAAACCATAAAAAGATCGCCAATGTTTGAAAATAAAATGCAATGGGTAAAATCCTTTGCATTTAATAATCATCATTGATCTCCTACCGGAATAGGAATGAAAATGGAAGTGTCTCTTATTTTCATGTTTGGTTGACAAATTGAGTCCTCATTCTCGTTCCCTAAGAAGCTTGTTCTCTCTCATATAAGGAAGAGTTATCTCTCTACCTGAAGTTATGGAATGAAATTGATCTCTTTAAAATAAAAATATGTTTGATAAAAGTGTCATCACTTATAATAATTTTCAAACAAAAATATTTCTGTGATACATCAAAATTTTAATTTATTATTATTAAATTATTATATGATTAATTAAATATATATTAATATATATAAATATATATATATATATATTAATATATAATTATATTATTAATTAATAATTTGAAGAGATGTCTGCCTTTTTTTTTTTAGTTTTATCATAAGAGATAATGTGGTAAAATATGCACACTACCTAATTGATTTCAATGTATAATCTACTAACCAAATAAAGTAAAGGAAGACATGTCTATTCTTATTCTTTTTCAACCAAATAACATTTTAATATTTTCATTCTCACTCTCACCTCCACTTTCCTTTTCATTCTCATTCTTATTATATCAATTCTAACAACTAAACGGTCCCTGAGATGAGTTACTTTTTTCTTTAATTGTAAATGAATTGGTGGATTCAATCAGAAAATTCAATTTGTCCTTGACGGACTATCTCTTTATTTAGCTCGTAAATCAATTTAAAAAAGAGAAAAAGAGGGATAAAGAGGGTGATAGGTAAAACTCGCATTATGGTTTTAATATTAGAGCCTAAACGATTTGAAGATAACCAAACCCAATTATTGTTTGGCCCAAAATATTTCAGCCCATATGTTTCAAAGCCCAACAATTATTAAATGATTTTGAAAGCCCACATATGTTTTAATCAAACCTTGTGAAGCCCATTTTACATCTTCAAAGCAGAAGTATTAACTCAATTTTTACAAAATGTCCACTATCTTTACACGTACACAAACGAAGAAAGGGGATTTGTGCTTTTTGTTTCTGGGTACCTTTTTCTTTGTTTTTTTTCTTTGTCAAGGCTGACCGAAAGAAACTGAGCTAGAGGAAACATGAGCGAATATCCCTTGCTGTAAAATAATTACAGCAGGGGATATTGTAGAAAGGGAGGGATTTTTTTTTTAACTTTTTTCAGATTTTTTTGAAATACAGTAGGCTTTGCTGTAACTATATGGAAGTGGAGTTGGTGAATTTAAAAATTTAAATGCATGTGAATTTAATAAAATTTGGACTGAAAATTAAACGTTTTAGATTTTAAGAAACTATTAAAAATTATTTTATATTTATTAAAATTTGTATCATTAGATAAAAATTTAATGATTCAAATCATCTTAAATACAGTAAATTTGAATTTTTATATGCAAAAAATTCATATTTGTAGTTATATGTAATATAATTAAAGTAGAAGATCTACTACGAGGAAACATAATTTACACTACAACAAAGCAGAAGAAAAGAAAAACATGTATTGTTGTATAAAAAGATGAAAAACAAAAATTATAATTACAACAAAAAATCTGCTGTGAGAAAACACAAGGTACACTACAGCAAAGTAGAAGAAAAGAAAAACATATTTTGCTGTGTCAAAAGAGACGAAGTACAAATATTGTCATATATATAACAAATCAATATCCTAACACATGAGTAGTTTGAGATGAGTTAAACTTTTGTCTTCACAGTGAGCACTTGAAAAATCTATCATTGGTGAGTGGCTTCATGGCTCTGAAAATTGATTTGGAAAAAAGTCTATGATAGGCTTAATTGGCATTTCATTCGAGATACTCTCCAAAACATTAGTCTCCCAAGTAACTTAATTAATGTGATTTGGTAGAGTGTTACATCCACAGATATGCAATTCTTGTAGAATGGTAGTGCTATTTAGGCCTTCTCTCCTTTTAGGGGAATTAGGCGATGTGACTCTATCTCTCCTTATTTGTTTGTATTATGTGTTGAAAGACTTGCTTAACTTATTTCCTTTGAAGTGAGTTAGAACAATTGGAAAACAATTTTTCTTAATAGAAGGCACCTAGCTTTTATCTCATCTCTGTTTTGCGGATGATTTGATCTTTTTTGGAGAAGTAATCATAGATCAAGCCCAAGTTATAAAACATACTCTTTGACTTTTTCTATATTAGTAGGGGACAAAAAGTTAATCATGGTAAGTCTTATGTCTTCTTTTATGCAAATGTAGGTCATGATAGGAAGGAAGCTATTAGTCATGTTCTACACATGACTGTGACTAATAATTTGAGAAAATATTTAGGCATCCTTTTGTTTCATGATTGTTGTTTGCATGGTGACTTCCAATACATTATTGATAGAACGGCTGAGCGCCTAAAACTAATATCTTTAGTTGGATGAATCACTTTGGCCCACTTTGCTCTAGCAACTATTTTTTCTTATGTAATTTAAACAACTAGAATCTATTTATAGATTTGTGACAAAATTGACAAGATATGTCGTAACTTCATTTGGAATGAGTCTAATGGTCCTTCAATTTTGGAATAAAAATGATATTAGATTGGTCTTGTGTGATTTCAAAACCTAGTCAAACCCAGTAAAAATTACAAATTTTTTATTTTAACTCACTTCAACCTAACCTGATATGACTACTTCCTTGACAATATATACCATGGTGAAAAACATTAATAAAAATTTCAATAAATCTAACTATAATCATTATATATTTGTTATCAAGTTTATTGGTAAAAGTATTACTAATAGAGAATAAATACACATACATATATATATAAGTAAAATAAAGTTTAGTCCCTTGCATTTAAAGCTAACATATTTAGTTTAAATTTAATTAAGATTGAAGTTCAAATTAATAAAAGACTAAATTGAAAATGAATTAATAAGTGAGAGATTAAAATGATATTTTACTCTATGTAACACATATAAGGCATCACATGTTTAAGTTTAAGATGATTTGCTAAAGGATTATATTTATATATAATTTTTTATATTTTGTCATCAAATTTTTTAGTAAATATATGAGATGTGCGCAAAATTTTAAAAGACCCAATCATGTGACTTGTAAAAACAACATATATATATATATATATATATATATTAGAAACATGAATTGTAAAAAATATAAAAACTGTATTTAAAATTTTTCCTTTGCTAACTTACTCACCTTCTCATCACTAATCAACATCTAGTAACATATTATATTTTTATTAGAACACTTAATGATAAACATTTAAAAATTTCATTTAAATTTTGTCCTAATCAAAAGTGGAATAGTGAGGCAAAGTGGGCTATAACTAATCACATCCAAAGTCAGACATTCTCGAGTAATGTCTAGTTGATAATTTTATAAAGCAAACTAAAGTCCAAAAACATAAACAAAAAGTTTGATAAACAAATAGGAATTTGTTAATTAGTGCTTTATTTATTTTATATAATAAATAATTTTTAATCAATAAAATTAGTTAAAGAATTTTATTGTATCAAATAATAATAATAATAAATATTAATATTTAACTAATTTTATTAATTAAATTTAATTTATTATGAATAATAAATAATTACAAACGATTGATTAAGGAAATTTTGAGTCTTATTTAATATCAATAAAAAGCTTTCATAAGTATGTCGTCATCATGATTAAAGCCAAATTCAAACTCAATTTTTGTCTTTTTTATTTTTTTTCCAATTTGATACTCAAACAAAACAATCAATTTTTGTCATTTAAGTATGTTTCGAGGTGACTTTAATTACTTTTTAAATTTTATTAGCGTTTTCTGTTATTGTATCTTTCTTCTATTAACTAATTAGAATTGATTACTTATAATAATTAACAAATAAAATAGAGCACAAAATTATCATTTTAGTCACTTATTCATTAAAATATTTAAAATAATTTGTCACTCATAAAAAAATGCCACATTTAATATTTTATTTAAAAAAAAAATTATCAGATTTAGTATTTTAGCTTTAGAGTTTAGAATTTGTTAGAATAACTAATTTTGGTAATTTTATAAAAAGAAAATTGATATTTTTTAATGAGTGAAAATTTTTTTTAGACATTTTAATAAATAAAAAAGCAAAATAATAATTTTATAAAAAATAAAAAGCCAAAAAGAGCATTCTTCTCAGTGAACAACTATTGTGTGCTATTTCCAGCACCATTTTGAATAAATTTCATAATTTTTCCTCCAATAATTTTGTATTCAATATTCTTCTTTCACGTTGATTGGATTAAATCTAGATTTACTTTCTTATATCTTTATTATTAAGTTTTTAAAATTTAAATAAAACAAATGTGTATTGAATAATAATATACAAAATATAATTTAATTAAACATATTATGAACTTAGTTAAAAAATCTTATACACATATTAGGATATTCTTTAAAATTTATATAATTATTATATTTTAATTGCACGAAAACATAATAAAAGTATAAAAAAAAAATTGGAGAGCTATTCTTTTCACCTTATGACATATAGTTGAGTTTACGAGACAATGGTCAAACGTGGGAATTGCAATCAATTTGGTTGATACGGAAATATACAATTTGCAGTAAAATTTTAAACCGTTAAACGTTGATTAAACAGTTTATATATTTTTTAAAATTTTTAAAATTTTATTTGTAAAAAATTTGTGAACCGTTGGAATTCAGAATCTGGGGCAGCCAAAGTGTTGTCATCTTTAAAGTATATTACGTCAGGTCAAGGATTTGATAAGAAAATGATAACTTGGACGAGTATTTTATTTATTTTTATTTAATATTTAAATATAATGTTTGTAAGACTTCCTAGATATTTTAGATATTAACTATTTCAAATATAATGTGTTTTACGTCTATGGATGAAATATAAATATTTTTAAGATTCAAATATTGACTATATATTTTTGGTTTAAAAATATATGAATAGGGACTCATTGCCATTTTAGATTTGATAATGTCTTCGTAGACTATCATTAGTTTAAATTTTTAAAAATCAAACTTAAGTTCAAATTTTTTAAAAATATTTGAGTTTATATTTTTATTAAATTTTTATTTATATTTTTGAGTTGAATATATCAGGTTAATTGAATTTTTTAAGTCATAATTAAGTCAATTTATTACTTAAAATTTATTATCAATAACATAAATAATAATAATTATTATTTATAACATTATACATAAGGAAGTTTTACTTACAAGTGAGTTTTTGTATTAACATAAAATTTTTAAATAAGAATTATTAATTTTTATTTTTCATTGTTATGTTCTGGAATATTTTCATAATTATCGCTATGTATATAGCTCATTTTAATTATGGTTGTGTACAAAAGTTAGCGTCATATTCACGTGCATAAAGAATGTGTATCTAGGCCGAATAAAGTAAAAAAAAAAAAATATTTTATCGGACTTGACTAAGTCAATAAACCAAACCTAATTTAAAATAAATTGAAATCAATTTTAATGATTTACTTTCTATTTTATTTATGAATATTTATAACAAATTTTAAAAATATTAATTCTTTTTAAATCATAATTATTTTTATTTTGAAATTTAATTTTTTATATACTATTTTTTTCAATTATTTTATTTTTATTTTTATTTTTTTCTTTTTGTTTTCAAACATTAAAAAAATACCTAGCTTAGCCCAATTCAACCAAATGACTTAGAATTTATTGAGCCAGTTCAGGAGCCGTAAATAAATGACTTAGTCTTCATAAATCTTTAAAAAACCTAGTTGATATGTAGTCCTTATAAAAAGTAGGACCAAATTTATATGCAATTTTTTATATTTTTGTTATATTATTATCTAATTAGAATTAACTAATAATAATGTATAATTTAAACATAATAGGAGTAGTCCAGTGATAAGACTTCTCACGCTTATTTAAATGATCTCGGTTCAAATCCTAATATGAATAGATACTATGAATTATAATGTAATAGTAAATAAAAATAATAATAATGTATAATGTAACTTTAAAATAAAATAATTATTTACAATAACCATACACATGTCATTATATTATTGAGCAACTAAACACTTGCATATTATAATTGAAAAATAGAATAGCAAAGATATAAATAATTTTATATAAGTTTTTTTCTTAAAAATTATTGTATGAAAAATAAATAATATATAAGTGTCACTCTTTTTTACTCACTCATTTTATACATTCTCTTTGAATATTCATTCTCTTATGCACACAAATTTTTATTTTTAAAAAATTAATCTTAAGACTATTATTTAACTATATATCAGTGTGTTTTTTAATTTCCTATTCATAATAAAATAAAATTTAAATGTTTGTAACATTAAAGGAAAAAAAGGTAAATCGACATAACTTTCTTCATCAATTTGAGTTTATTATTATGCCTAAGAATATTATAATTAAAAAAATAAGACAATTTTAATAATCCGTGTGCGTATATATACTTGTGTATCATAACCAAAAATTCATAACGAGAAATAGATATATTTCACAACATAAAATTAAATTTTCAAGCATTCTAATAATCATTGATTTAATCAGATTATTAATGATTTAATAACTCCTTAACCATTATAGATTTGTAATTGTTAACTTGACAATTAAGTAGTGGGAAAATAAAATTAAATGTGGGGCTCACCCATTTCAAATTAAATGTTTGTACTCAACTTATCGTATGTCTATTGACAATTTATGTCCTCTTTGTCATGATAACAAGGAAACATTTGGCAATCTTCTTTTTTTCTTTTTACAATGCCATTTCACAAAGGTTGTTTGGTGTGTGATGTGTGGGCATATACAATAACATTTGTAGTATTGGAAGCATTAAAGGGTAAAATAGAAAATTCACCATGTCAATGGACCGATCATAAAATTGTGAGCAATGAGGTTGAAAGTTAGATTTAGAAATTTAGTTAAATTTTTTGTTAAAAAAATACATTAATTATTAGAAGATTAAGTCAAGTGGCCAAGAATTAAATATGGGCATCTTAAGACATTATGCTATGCATGTAAGTCTTAAAATAGGCCAAAAGTGAATGTTTCTTAAAGTTTTGTTATTATGTTTATTTAAATTTAAAAAATGATGTCTCTTGTAGTTATTTAAGCAAAGTCAAAATTTTATTCTTAATTGGATTTGGGCTTGTACTGATATTGTTTCTTAAGAGGCTATATATGTCTTTGTAAGCATGAGCTCAGTGGCTAATTTAGTATGAATTTTATTTGCTTTTTTGAGAAGAACGTGTTCTCCATACTGCTTCAATGAAAATTACTTCAATTTCCCTAATTGCATCAAGAGTATTAAATCTTAACATGATACTTTTTGTGACTATTTCAATTCTTATTTCAAAGTCTTAGCATCTTCATTTCCAAGAGCAAGTTTTATATGGGTTAAAAAAGGCGAGAGTTTAAATAAAAAAAAAAAAAAGTTACAATTTGAATCAAAGACTAAAACGAGTAAATGTACTTTTCTCTTAATTGCAATGGAATTGGTGGATTCAATCCAAAATATTTCATTTGTCCCATTATGGATTATCTCTTTATTTAACTCGTAAATCAATTTAAAAGAGAGAGAGTGAGAAAGAGGAAAAAACACAATTATAGAGAGTCATAGGTGAAACTCACATAATGAGCTTCATACGATCTTTTTTCTCCTCTCTTACCGAATTATCTAGAGTGCTGTAAAGGACTTAATTCAACCATCCTATATTTGTGAATCTACTTTTATGTTATTGGTTCTACGGTTTAATTATTAAACTTCAAATGATTTGATGCTAATAAAACTCAATTATTCGTTGACCAAAAATTTTTCGGCCCATTATAAGACTCGAAGCCCAATTATCCTGAAATGATTTTGCGGGCCAAAATTTATCCCCTTATTGAAGATTTTGGTATAGTAAAAAATCTATTCAATATTGAAAAAGATTAGATGTAGGATAAAGAAGTCTGAACCAAAGCATATCTCTTTGTGTCTCTCTTACATTATTATGCTTGAAGTAGTAAGTTTTAGTTTGAATTTTAAATCATCAAAAAGATTTTTCAAAAAAATAAGCTCAATCAAAAACTCGACTCATTTTTTTAAAGGCTCAACTTGCAATTAGGCCTAGATAGAAATTAAACTTTTAGCTCACTAAAAATGAATTTCAAGCATTGCTAGGTTTTAAAATATTAGAATCTAAAATTGTCTTTCAAGTTACTATCTTCAATCTTTAAGAGCACGATAACTTGTTTTGAAATTCTTGAATTCAGAAATTTGTAAAAATACTTTAAATATTTATAAACACACCTATTCATCCCACTTTAGATGAACTTTTATGTGTGTCTAAATGAAAAGAAGAAAAATTATACAACACTTAAAGCCAGATGGCCATTAATATAGCTTGCTATTTATTCCATATAGAGAGAAGGGTATTATCCCAAAAGCAAGCGTAGCAGCACATAAATCTAATAACTATAAATCCTAGTTTGGAGTAGCTAGAAGGGCTTGTGCTTGCTTCTCATAACGAAACCCATTAGCCTTGGAATCATCAGCAGAATAAACAAATATTCCATAAAGCTTATGTTCACTCGAGCCTTTGACATGCAGTGAAGAATCCATTTTTTGGACTCAACCCTCCACTCCCATCACTGCTGAAGCTCACCAACACCTTCCCTCCATAGTAGTTCTTGCTCTGCGTGTTGAAGTGATCAATGAATTGAGAAACGCTTGTGTCTTTCGCATACGCGTAGAATTGAAAGTTCACGAAGTCTATGAGGTACCCATAGTTCTTCCACAACGCCAAGTAGCGCTTCTGAACCTGGGAATCGTCAAATGGAGCTATGGAAGCAAAACTGATGACTCCGTTGTTCTTTAGGGTTTTGATCAAGCGTCCGATGCACTCGGAGAAGGTGTTTGGGTCTGATTTGAAATGCTCGTAGTCGATGTCGATTCCGTCAAGGTTGTATTCTGTAATTATCTGTGTGAGTGATGAGACAGCGTTGGAAACCCAAGAATCGATGGAAGATGGGTTGAAGTATGCATCTTTTCCTCTGACTGTGTCTCCTCCTAGACTCACGGCTACCTGATCATGCAAATAATTTATTGATAAGTACATTTAGATCCTAGATTATACACCGACAAAACGTATGCAACAACTTAAATAATAAACTGTGTGTATACAAGAGTGTTTGAATTTTCTTCAAGTGAAATGATTTCTTAGGTTTGACTTTCTTAAAGATTTATGTCAATAATATTCCATATCCTCCACACTCGATACTCGACCCTCTAACCATCCTTCATCCTCCTCTAACAATACTTAGTTAGACCAGACTAAATTGGGTTTAAACAGGACTTAAGATTTGGCCTAATTTATAATTGTATTATTTTTTTAAGACTTGGCACCAAGCTTAGGCTAAGTTGGGTCACCTCTTTTATTTTATTATTTTAAATTTGCAACAAAATAATTTTTTATTGCTGAAAATAATATTTTTATGCTTTAAATTGAAAAAGAAATAAAATGAAGAATAATTAAGATTAAAAAAACAAATATTTAAAAATTTTATACTAACATCTTAGTGCAAATGAATGGCAATTAAAATAACTACGTCATCTTATAAATGGGCCCAAATCACTATATATATATACAAAATGAATTCATTATTTATAATAATTTAGAAATTGATTTATACATAAGAATTCAAAATTGAGTTCGTACCTTCACGTTGGACTTCTGATCTTTGATAGAAGAAACTTGGGAGGGGCTAAGATTCTGTGAGTCCCAGAAAATGTTGAAGTTTCCATTGGTGGGAGATGGAGAATCGGAAGAGGTATAGTCTATAGCGAAAGCGAGAATGAAGTGAAATTGGACATCGGGGTTCACAGGGACATCAGAGAATCTCACATTCTTAAACTCTGCTCCTATGTATTCTCGAAAGAGGCCTGAGGTGGAAACTTGTGTTGATGCCGTAAGAAAGAAGAAGAAGAAGAAAGCTTGAAGGAAGGAGAACCTGAAAAGTACCATGTCTTTCAATAATGGAAGCTCAAAGTTATTGATTTCAGAAAGTGGTACGAGAATTTGGCGCAAGATGGGTGTGCTTATATAGAAAAATAATAGATAGATCGGAATCTTGTATATATTAAAAATTAAAAACCCAACGAAATAAATTTATTATATTTAAGATGATCTATATTAATATATTTTTATTTAATAGTTTAAATTTTAATAAATATTAAATAATGTGTCTTCTTTAGTGCACTCATAATTTTGAGTGTACAAGTGTACTCAATTATAATATAGAAATATAATTATAATAATACCAATCTATAAAATAATAATATTATAATTATATCTTTATATTATAACTGAATATAATAGTGTACTCAAAATTGTAAGTACATTAAAGATTTTATCATTAAATAATTTTTAAAAATATTTTAAAATTCAAATCATTTTATTTTATTTCATGAACAAATTTTATTAAATTTATTAATATTTAAAACTTTAATTATTCTAAATCCATTTTCCATCCCAGAAGCAGCGAAGAGTGAAATTCGCCACAACCATAGACTCACTATCGTCATTGTCTGTCTACTTCCCCGGCAATACTATTGTTGAAAACATTAATAAAAATGTTAATTAATTTGACCTATATGTAATGGGACCTAGACTCAGTGGGGGACAAATTTTTTTATTTTTATATTTTATTTTAAAAATTATATTTAAATATTATATTTTTTTCTACAATCAAAGCTTTTTAATAGAAAAATTATTTTTTATCCCTCGCTTAATGAAATGTCTAAACTAATCTCACACTTATTAAAAAAATATCATATTTAGTCTTTCACTTTTTAGAACATTATCAAATTTAGTCTATTTGCCAAATTCAACTCTAAATCTAAGGAATTAAATCTAGTTTTTTTTTTTAATGTTAAAGATCAAATGTGACATTTTCAATGAGTGAAGATTATTTGGGTATTTGAATAAATAAGGGACCAAAATAGTAATTTTATGATAAATGAAGGACTAAAAGTATATTTTTCTCCTTTTCCCATTAAACTTTTGAATTAAATTATAATATCATCATTTTATCTTTCTTAAATTTAGAAGTAAGTTTTATACTAAATATTACTTTTCATATTAATATCAATTTCAATTTCAGTATCTAAATATCAATAAGGACATTTCTATGTAACTACTTACACTAAAAAAAATATACCATTATTTAATAACATCATGATAGTTTAATAAATAATTTCAAAGAACATTTGAATGGAAAAAATTTTATATTTGTCAATTTGAAAAAAGAAAAAAAATATTTACATAGCACTATAACTATTATTTTATCTAACAATAGTCCAAGAATTTTACAATAATTTTAAGAGTAATTATTCACAACCTAACTAAAATAAGATATTGACATATGAACTCAATTATGTCCTATTTACTTATTATAAAATCACTATTTATACGTGTATCAAAAGTATATATATATATATATATATATTAAATATAAAACTATATACATAATACAAGTGAGGGTCTAATGGGTTTAAATTAAAATATCAATTAATTAAATTAACATGACCTAATCATTCAAGATATGTGTATAATTTTATAATGAGTAAATATATATATATATATATATATGTGTGTGTGTGTGTGGGCATAAAATTATACCTTAATACTCAATACATGATATTAGTGAGAGATTAAATTAAAAATATATTGATAAGTGTGAAAAAAAATTTTAATTTATATCTATATACACATATATGATGCATCACTGGTTTAAATTTAAGATGATTTGTCAAAAGATTATATTTATATACCATTTTTTATATTTTGTCATCAAATTTCTTAATAAATTTGACCATAATCATTATATATTTGTTATCAAACTTTTTATTAAAAATATAACTAATAGAGAATAGATACACAAGCGCACATACAAGTAAAATATTATTTTATTCCCTCACATTTGAGTATTAATATATTTAATTTTAATTTAATCGAAATTAAAATTCCAATTAATAAAGAATTAAATAAAAAATGAATTAATAATTTCTATATCTATATACACACATATGATGCATCAACCACTGGTTTCAGATTAAGATGATTAGCAAAAGGGCTATATTTATATACAAATTTTAAAATATTTTTTTATGAAAATTTTAATAAATATATGACATGTGTAAAAGATTTTAAAGGACCATGTGACTTGTAAAAACTATATATATATATATATATATTAGTAAAAATATATAAACAGTATTTAAAAATTTTCCTATGCTAACTTACCCACCATCTCATCATTAAGCACCGTCTAGTCACATAATATATTTTTATTAATCTGGTTGAGACAGAAGTGCTTGTGACGTGAATTACACGGCAGGCAAAGTGCCGTAACGTTTAAACTTTATTACATCAAGTCAAGGATTTGATCAGAAAATAATAATTTGGACGAGTATTTTATATATTTCTATTTAATATTTAAATATGATGCGTGGAAGACTTTTTAGATATTTTAGATGTTAAATGTAAATACTTTTAGATAACTTTTTTAGTATAGTTCTAAAATTAATTATATTGATGCAATTATTCTAATTTAATTGTATGAATAACCTGCCCAATATAAAAAACTATAGAAATGCCTACTTGAAATTAATTACATTGTGCCCTAAATTAATTTTGAGTTGAATCTCACATCTTTAATATAAAAAAATTGTGCTTTTAATTTTAATATTTACATATTCTTTCATAAATTGACTAGATTTTCTCGTACCCATATTGTTTTTGTTATATTCAAATTTGACGCACAATTATCAGGAGCTACTCTTTCAATAGTGACTCCATTTAATGCTTTTTAAAATTATATAAGAATAAAATTTTACAAATTAAACGCTCAATGGCAAGTTAGGTAACTTTTCAATTAGAATTACATAACTATTGACTGATCATGATAAGCAATTAAATGCTCAGAATAAGAAATTAACTATTATGATTAGTAGTCAATTATTATAATAAACAGTTAATCTATTGTGCTGAGAAGTCAATTATTCACGAAGAACAACCTACCAGTGACGACGAATTAATCATTAAGACAAATTCAAATGACTCGAATTATAATGTTACCAATTTATGGGGTTTCAATATGAATAGTCAATATTTAAGGTACTATTTGTAGATATTAAGATTTATTGGCTACCTTAATAATTTGTGCTTTTATGGTTCATTTGCAATTTATGGTGGGCAGAAATGTAATTTCAACAAATTAATTACCTTTTTTTTTTTTTTTTTGTATTTTTCCCATACTTCCTAGCCAACCAGCTAGTTACTAAAATTCCAAAACTATTACTTTCAACTTTTTAACAAAAAGATAAAGCCTGACATGAACATGGGACCATAAATAAGAATTCGAATCGCATATAGATACTCATGTGTAATATTATCCAAATATAAAATTTAATTACTTATATTTAGAATATAGAAATTAAAATCGGTAAATTTTATATACAAACATGGTAATTTTGAAAACTTAATATTAAAGTTACAAATAATTTAAAATTTTAACTGAAATGTCAAAAAAATTTATTAAAAAAAAACTATAGATCTCCCACTGCAAAAATTCTCTATCTTAATGGATTATTGAAGACATTGTAATTGCATTGCAAGCAAACACTGAGTCCAAAATGTAGCTCCCCTAATGCAAAGAAACTCTGTTATTGCATAGGTTAAAACGTCCCACCTCCAAGAAGGAGAAAAACTATTTCAAAGCTATGAGTCTAGCTCTCACATCGTGAAATTTTAATATACTTTGATGGCTAATAAATTGATTCCTTAATCGGAACACATTTCAATCGAAATGGTCCCCTCCAGGCCTCCAATAGGATATTGTTACTGAATATTTTGTAGTAATTTCATGAATTATTAGAAAAAAATTTGAATAGTTTAAATTATTTCTGAATAAACTGCGTCCAATCATAATTGATAAATATAAATTAGGATTATTAAATTTTTATCCAGCATATTCATATTCCATTTCAATTGACAAAGTCAGACTTTTGTGTATAATTTTTTGTAAAATAAATTGTATTATTTATATTAAAACTATGATTTTCATAACATTATTTTTATATTAATAATTTTTCAATTATTGCTCATTAATTTTTCATAACTTTATATTTAGTTCCATATTATTAAATAATCACTATTTTTATAACATTATTTAGTTTCTTACTTATTAATTAATTTTAATTTAATCATTCACTTATATCTTGCCACAATTTGATTCCCACTAATATAAATGTTTGTATATTTAATTCAAATTTAATTAAAAATAAAAAATTAAATGTATAAAACATTAAAATAATATTAAATTGAAAAATAAAAGAGTAAATTGACACTATATTAATAAATGAAATTAAAATTTGATACCCTCAATTTTATGACCGCAACTGCTAGAATGTGACAATGCGAAAGGAGTTGACAGCTTGACGACTTTTCCTGTGTTCACAAGATTCTGATGCTGGAAGATGATAAGCAAATATCTACCACGTAATTAAATGGTGCTTTCAATTAACCCTAGAAAGACTGCAAAATTCAATGGTTCTTCATTAACCTCCCAAGTCATTATCAAACTTTTGACACAAAAACAAAAAGATAAAGCATGAGCATGACTTTGCAGTCAGGACCCATCGAATGTCCAGGTCGCGATGTGTACCGTCAACTAGGAGAAGTACTATTCATAATTTTTTCACAAAGTATTTATTGTTAAAAAATTTATATTTAAAAATTCAAAAATTATATATATATATATATATATAAAATTTTAATTAGAGGACTCTCTATTTTGGAACTTCTTTTTAATTTTATTTTATATTAAATTTTCCTTTAATTTTAAGAAATTATTCAAAATTTTCTTTCTTTTTATTTAACACCATCATATTAAAATACTTCAACTACTTAAGCTTTATAAGAATAAAGAGATAAAATCGTTAAAAAATAAATTTGGGTACCAATTAAGTACCAATAAGTTTGTTTTGTGGAAGAATAAGTATATAATTGAATCTCTAAATGGAAATTATTATATTTTATAGGGTTTATTTATTTTAGTAGTCAAATAAAACCATGTTTGAGTCATTTTTGGAAATCAAGGGCCAAACTGAAGGAAAATGAACTTAAGGAACACAAATTAAATTTAACGTAATGTTAATGGACCATATTGGAACCCAATGAAGTTAAGGGATAAAAGTGATACATAAGATAAAGTTAAGAAACTAAATTAGAATTTAATAAATTTAAGGGATGAAAGTGATACTTAAAGTAAAATTGAGGGATCAAAAATGTATTTTACCCAAAAAAACTTAATCCTCTATAAATGATCTTAAAGTTAAGTATTTTCCATAACAAATATTTTATATATTGTTTGAAGGGGAAAAAATTAAGTAAATCGGTTGAATTAAGGAGACTAAAGGATTTCTCCTTAGTAGTAGAAGATGGATATGATAAAATTGGGATCACTGATCGAATGAGATTCTCATTCTGTATCAGAGAGATCTCGTAGTTTTCACAACTTAAATTTTCTTATTCTAATTGCAATATAGTAGCAAGTATTTTAACTAAAAGGATATATTTATTGTATATCAGGCTTGCCTTATAACAAGCTAGCTAAACAATAACGAAGAAACAAAGAATGTACATAACAAAGACATTCAGGTGGTTACTTTTGTGAGAAGACTAACCTTTTTGCCTACTCGACATACTTAACAATAACGAACAAACAAAGAATGTATATAACACTCAAATACATATATGTAAGCATGAAAATCAAACTTTATTAATTGTCAAAGAACATTAAAACAATTGTCTCAATGAATAATGGGAAAATGACAAAAAAAAAAAAAAACAAATGAAGTATTTGAAATTCTATGCAATTCTTGAGATATAATGTGTTTCACAAACATGTCTCTAAAAACAGGCTTGGTCAATGGATCTGCCAACATCCCATGCATAAATATATACTTCACATTCATAGTCTTACGTGTAACCATGCCCTTCATATAGTGATATTTGATATCTCTGTATTTGTTTTTGCAATAATACTTTGGATCCTTGGTATATGCAATTGTAACCTCATTATCATAGTAAACTAAAATTGGTTCAACATTTTAAGTTTTGCCCAACAAATGTTCCAAGAACTTCTATAACCAAATAGCCTCCTAAGCTACTGAAGAAAGAAATATGAACTTAGTCTCTATCATAGACAAGGATACATAAGATTGTTTATTACTACTCCATTATATGGCGCCATCACTAAGTAAGAAAATATATCCTCAAATAGACTTTTGCTCATTTAAGTATTTTCCATTATCAACATTTGTGTGTCCTACAAATTGTAGATCTCTGCCATCTTGATAGCAAATTACATAATTAACAATCCCCTTCAGATATCGTAAGAACCTTTTTACTACTTCCTAATGTTTAGGATCTAAGTCATTTTGATATCTACTCTCCAAGTTAAGTGTTTGATAGATATTAGGTCTAGTACTCATCATAGCATACATTATACAATTGATTATATCATACACTTTCTTTCTTTGGCAGTCTTGGGACCCATTTTAGTACTTAAGGTTTGACTTATACTGATAAGAGTGTCTACAGGGATACAACTATCCATACTAAAACGTTCAAGAATTTTTTTGATGTAATTCTCTTGTGAGAGATACAACAATTTCTTAAAACAGTTTCTTAAAATCCTAACTCTAAGAAAGTATTCAGCTTCACCCATATCTTTCATCTCAAAACGAGATGACAACCAAGTATTTACCTTATTAATAAACTCTATCATTTCCAGCTACGAGTATGTCATAAACATATAATGTTATAATCACCAATTTGTCTTTAGATCTTTTAGTATATATACAAATGTCTTCACTCATCATAGTGAAACCATTAAAGATGACAGCATTGTAAAAACAAATATACCACTGCCTTAAAAGTCTACAAACTTTCTTTTCTTAGCCTTTTTAAATGAAACCCTCAGGTTGTTTCATATAAATCTCTTCATTTCATTCAACATTGAAAAATATAGTTTTTACATCCATATAACGTGCCACTATTGTTAAAAATAAGCAAATAAAGGTAAATCATAAGTAAGAGAAAATGTCTTCGTATAGTCAATTCCTTCCTCCTGCGTGTGAACACCTGCATCCTAAAATTATTAAGAAAGATCAATTTCTTTTACTTTTATAATAATTGAAAAAATAACCAAAAACCAAAAACAAAGCCATGAGAATAAAATTAATATAATAAGGGCTACTAATAAGCACAATGCACAACTTGAAACCAAAAAACAAAATGGATAAAATTAAATAACAAAGCAAGAGGAAAAATGATGAAAGTCATAAAAAACATAACATCAGAAAAAAAAAAAAGAAAAAAAAAAAAAGAATAAGTAAGGGAGGTTGTGAATTTTTTTTTTGTTTTCGAAAAAGAAAACGAAATAGAGGCTGCAAAACAAAAAGAGTAAAGAGAGAAGAGGCTTCAGACAAAAATGAAGAAGGGTTAGCTAACAAAGGGAAATTCAAACAAGGATTTTGGAAGCTCTAAATGGAAAGGAAGTAACCTACACACATACTTACCATTGGCAACACAGATGGAGAAGTGAGAAGACAAATTACACTAAAGAAAACACATTGGAATGCACAGAACCAAGGGGGAGGATCAGAAGTCTATCATGCTTCAAGGTTGTTGACCACTATCTCCTATCATTATCATCAAGAAGCTCAAGGATGGGGAGAAAAGGATGTGAGTTGAAAGGAGCAGAGGGGGAAGCAATGGAAAAAAAAAAAAGCAAAGGAGGGAGCTAGCAAGTAGAAAAAGAAAATGTGAAGGAGAAGGTGTGAAGAGACATTGCAATATATTTTCCAACTTTGAGGAAGGCATCAAGACAGCACAAGAGAAGATAGCACTATCGATGTATCGCCAGGGGCAACCATCAGAGGAAGTGCAACCAACAACAGCCTTTCGATCTTCGTTAGTGGCCACAAGTTTAAGGACTTCTTAGGTAGCTACACCGCTACATCAGCAGTAGTTACGACACCCCCATTGCCTGCTCTTCAGTTCTCCACCGCCAACATATTCGATTTTGAACTTAAAAACATAACCTCTAGCTTCCTCCCTGGCTTGGTCGCCGCCAAACAAGCAGAGTCATAAAAATAGGCATTAGCTCTGGCTGAGCCGTCCCCCAAGAAGTACACTGGCACCTTCGATGGATGGGGAGATATAAAGTGCATATGTGGGATAATAGTTGTAAAAGAGAAAGGAAAGTAGGAAAGGAAGGCAAGTTTATTTCGATGGCTACAATAAAGAATAGAAGACAGATTGAGAGAGGCTGAGAGAAAAGGAGTTGAAAGGGAGGAAAGAACTAAGGTAAGGGGAAGAAACCAGAAGGTTTCAAGTGAAGAAAAAAACCTATTTCCAGAGTGAAGAAACATAAAGCAAAGAAGGAGGAGCTTGCTCAAGCTACATGATAGGTGCTGGTATATATATATATATTTTCCTTTCTTCTGGTGTGATTGATTTTTAATCTAGTTGTGATCTAATGCATGCCATTAAAGTGTACTATGCATTGCTTGCTTGTTCTATTTTTGTTCTTTGGGTTGACTTTCATTGTCTTGAGGTCCACGTTAGCTTAAAGGATTAAGAGAACAGGCTCTTCAAGTCGTTGGTTGTGATCTCATTATTGCGTACTGGTCCTACTGCCTACATGTTATTCACTTAGTCATTTGTTAAAGTCATTTCAATGTGTTTCCAGCCTTTGTGTGACAAATCATGGTCACGGTGCTTTTGAGAACAAATATTTGGTCAATGGGTAAACAGTGGGCCATGACAAGCTTTAATGGTATTGTTAAAGGACCACAAAAGAGGATAATAGGATAAAATATATAAGAGGTGTAAAAAATGAGAGAAGGCAGGAAAAAAAGGAGTAAATAACATTTTTATGCATTCATTGTCATTATTATTAAATTTTCCCTCGGTAAGAAAATAAAGGTGTCATATATCTCGAAAATCCAAGTAGTCTTCCTTAGGTCTATAGCTTTGCTTAAACGTTAAAACAAGAATCTTAATCTTAATATATATATATATATATATATATATATATAACCCTAAAATAAAAATAAAAATCATAAATAATTTCTTCCACCTTTTATATTGCCATGTGAGATCTTTAATCTTCTCAGACATTTGAGAATTTAAAAGTAAAAGCCGCATGAGATCCTTAGTCTCCTGAGATCTTGAAAGATAATAAAAATGTTTATTTTGTCCATTATTTGTAATAAAAAAAAATCCTAAAGTGCTTCCCCTATATGATGTAGTCTCTTTTAAATTGAAATGAAGAAACTGTCATTTCAAAAATAAAAAAAAACATAAATCCAAAAATTCAAAAAAATATTTTTCCATTATAATCTCACTTCAATTTCAAAATTAAATTCTAACTTCAAAAATTTTAAGAATCTTTTCCCATTATCATTTCATTTTAATTTTAAAATAAAATTTAAAATTCCAAAAATAAACAAAAAATTAAGAAACAATAAAATAAAGAAAGCAAGAGAGTGAGATCAATCAAGTTTCATAAATTAAAACACACAAACCAAATTTCAATCTCGTTCTGTTTATGAAAATTTGTTTAATTGAACCCTCATTCTTTTCTCAAAAATTAAAAGATACCAACCAATTGCCACACATTTATATGTCAAACTACGTGAACTTTGATCCCTACTATAGGGTACGTAGGCCTATGGCTTAAATCTTATATCAAGTCTACCTTTGTAAATCTTTCATTTTTCCTTATATTTTATTTTCATTATTTTTTTTTATTATTCTCCTTTCTTTCTTTGGCATGTGATTGATAAGAGTAATCATAATTTAAATTAAGGTCATATATGTTTTATATAATCAACTTTAGGCATTCGTTCTTAAAAGCGAATGTTGTGGGGTGCTTGAAACCTTCCCAATGTACGATCAACTCTCGATATTGATCCTTGGACTGCAAACCACCTTATCTTATAAATTGGTTTTCTAAAATGTATCCTTTAAAAATTTTGGTGGCAACTTCTAAATTTTGGTTTTTGTTTTTTAAAGTGAGAATTAATATTATTCTTTTTCAATGCCTTTAGGTCACATTTTGGGTGTGACACTGTGTATACCCCTTTGCCTCCAGCTGAGCCTTAAATCTTTCAATTGTACCATCAACTCTTTTCTTGATTTTAAGAACTCACTTGTTCCCAATAGCCTTGTGTCCTTCCAGGAGGTCAACAAGTTCCCTAACATTGTTAACTCTTATAGACTCTATTGTTTCTTTCATAGCTTTTGTCCATTTGCCCTTATAAGAGGATAAGAAAGTCTCTTTCAAATTTCTTATATCTTCAACAAGGAATCTTTTTACGTGAATCATGTCTCAGTTGTGATTCATTAAATCTTACTTCACAATTCCCATTTAGATCAATGTTGCTCCCACTTGGATGTAGAATGATAGTCTTGCTCCCACTTAGATCAAGATTCATTTAGTCACTTAAACTTCAAGCAACTAGCTCAAGAACATTTTCATTCGCATCTAATGATGAAGAAAGCTACTAATGATAAACTAATTCATCATCTACTATAATCCTCCTACTCAAATGAAGTGGTTTTGATTCATTATGATCTTCTATCTTAAACTAGGATAGGTTTTGACCTACCTCTCCCTTCCTAAGATATTCATAGTCTAAATGACATCTCTTAACTAGAATTCAGTCACGCTCCCACTGTCTTGCTGAGCTATAAACACATAACCTGTTAGGCTTTCTGAGTATCTAATAAAGATATTTTTCTTTCCTCTTGGGCCTAATTTTTCATATTTTTATGAGGAATCATGTGTATAGGGAACACATTTCCAAGCTTTCAAAACACTCAGGTTGGGCTTTTGCTCAATCCATAACTCATATGAAGTTGTTGAAACTGATTTCGTAGGCACATGATTAAGTATATAGGTTACAGATAGCAAAACATCATCATAATAGGTGATTGACAAATTAGCATGCGTCATCATAGACTTAGTCATCCTAAGAAGAGTTTTATTCCTTCTTTCCACAACACCATTTTGTTGTGGAAAACTTGGAATAATCAACTAATGAACTATCTCTTTTTTATCATATAACTCGTTGATTTGAATAGTCTTAATCTTCCTATCTAATTTATTCTTAACTAAACTTATATAGCTTTTAAAGTAGCTCAATGCTTTTGACTTTTAAGAAATCAAATAGATATAACTAAAACAAATGTAATCATCAATAATGTGATGAAATAGTTCGCTATGTGTCTGGCCCTAACATTCATTGGCCCATAGATGTTAGAATAAACTAATTGTAATGGAAATTCGGCTCTGGTCGCTTTATCGAAAGATTTTCTAATAGATTTTGCTTTTAGACAAGATTTATAAGTAAACAAATTTAGTCATTCAATGCCAGGAAACAAACCCTCTTTTGCTAATTGATGCAATCTTTGTTAGCCAATATGACCAAGTCTAGCATGCCCAATATTTATATCATGATCAAAATCATGGTAGAGACAAACATGGAAAAACTAACTGTATTAGTATAAGATTCATCATCCAAATCCATAAAAAAAATTATATTATCTAACCAAGACCATTATGATTATGTCAAACATGGAAAAACTTATACTATTGGCCATTTCATAATTTAGTGATTATGTCAAAAATGATACTATCTAACCAAAACCATTATGTGTGTATTTGACAGATTCAGCTAAATGGTCCCACCCCATCAAAGATGCTTAAATAGGCCTAAAAGCTATAAAAGTTCATAGAACAACCGACATATTCACTTTCCATATTGCTACCGATGTGAAAAATCTTTGCATTTATATTGTGATAGTTGCAGCAAGTGATTACACCATCCTCAGTTTCTATAACCAATGGGCAAGTTGAAAAACTTACCAAAATGAAGAACTAGTCATTAGACTTCTTCAGTACAAATATGCAGCATTTCAAATAAGAAAGTGTGTAGAATCAAGCTGTGTGCCTTCTAGTTTGTGTGACTATGTCTTAGTGACTTACATAATTTTTTGTGTGAAAGAGTGTGTACTGTGTAACAAAAAAGAGTTCTAGTCATCTTGTCTTATCGACTATTATTTTCTAGTATTTAGGATAATTCTAGTGGTCTTTACTATAGTCTTTGCTATGTTGTAGAAGTTTGTAGGATTGAGCCTTATTGTGGGTTACCAGAGTGTTAGTGAAAAAGCCATGTGGCAGAATATATATATATATATATATATATTTTTTTTGGTTGACTGCCAAGGTATTGGTGTAGAAGTCTTGTGACTATGCCTAATTCTGTGAGGTTGATCATTGTAATTGTTAAGTGTTTGATTTAGTGAAATTTCTAATTATGTAAGCTAGAGAGTGAACTTTACGATCCTCTCTCCCTTATATTTTATATTCATGCACTGATGATTCTTTGGAAACCATAAGACACTTTGCCTCTTTAAGAGTTAAATATTTTGAATTATATCCTATTGCATTTTTCATTATACTAATCTTAATATTACTATATCTATGTTAATAAGTGGTACCAGAGCTTGGTCTTTGAAATTTATAGGTAAAACTACTTAGAGAAATGATCCTGCACAGAATGACAACTCATATGCCTATTGAAGGACACTTAATAAACAGACCACCTCACTTTGATGAAACAAACTACACCTATTATAATACCAAGATGGAAATTTTCATTCAATCAAATAATTTTGATGTGTAAGTTGTAATTCAGTATGGACCATACACATTTACAAAGGAACAACATGGAAAGAAAATTGGAAAAACTATTCTAGAATTTAGTGACACTGAGAAAAGAAAATATGAGGTAAACTGCAAAGCTAAAATTTTCATTTTCTGCGTTGTGAATGTAAATGAATTCAAAAAGCATGCTAGATGTTCTTCAGCAAAAGAAATGTAGGAAAACATGATGATCACCTAAAAAGGAACATCTGAAGTCAAAAAGACCATAATAGACACACTTGTGTAGGAATATAAACTTCTTTATATGACTGATGAAGAAAGTGTAAGAGAAATGTTCAATAAATTTGAAAGAATAATAAATAATCTTAATGCTCTTGGAAAATGCTATCCGGACGATGATATGATTAGAAAAACACTAAAAAGTCTTAACTCGTCCTGGAAAGCCATAGTTGTTGTAATAATCACAAGTGGAAAAATGGAATCTATAAAGTTTAATGAGCTCAAAGGAAACCTCATTGTCTTTGAAGGAAGCTATTTAAACAAAAATAAATCAAATAGAGGAATTGCACTAAAATCCACATCAAAATTATTTGAGGAAGCAAATCCTAAGGAATTTGTAAAGATAAAGAAATGACACTTCTTTCCAAAAGAATGTACAGGCTCTATAAAAGAAGATATTCGAACAATAATGTTCGAAAAGAAAACCTGGACAGAAAAGAGGTTGCAAGAGGCAAACTTACTTGTTATGACTGTAACAAAACAGGTCACATCCAAGCTAACTGTCCACTCAACAAGCATAAAAGAAAAATAATGATGGCAAACTCATCTTGGAGCAATGATGATTCACTTTCAAACTTCAGTGACAATGAAAAGGACAACATTGTGAATTTATGCCTATTTGTGACTAATGACATAGGAAGTAATGCTGACAATTGTACAAATTATCTATGTCTTAGGACAAGCGATCATCCTGAGGAATACTCTAAAAGTGAGGTAACGTAAAAATTTACCTATGATAAATTTTTGAATGCTTTTAATGAGATACTAAATGATTCTAACATAATTATGCTAAAATACAAAAGACTCGAAAGAGATAACTTGAAAGTTTTGAAAATTCTTGGTTCCTTAAAGGAAGAGAAGAAGCCTCTTGAAAAGGAAATTGAAATATTTTCAATAAATGAACTAAAACTAGAAAAAAAAAAGACCTTAAAAAAAATAAAAAACCATATAAATGATTTGGCTAGATTTGTTAAAGGTCACAATAATCTGAATGCTTTACTTAGAACCTAAAAGAAATACCTTGATAAAATTGGATTAGGATATGAATAGAAAAAACAAAACAACAAGAAGAAGTTTGTGAAATTATCTATAGTATGTTATGCATGCAGGAAAAAAGGTCATTTGGCAAAAGATTGCCTTTTGGCTTAACAATCATTAATGCCCAAACACTAACTTCTTCAGGACCCAAGAAATGTTGGGTACCTAAAATTAGCTAAACTATTTTGTAGGTTTCACTAGAATATATAAGAAAGAAAGCCAATGGTACTTGGATTCTAGTTGCTCCAGACATCTGACTAGAAATAAAAGTCCTTTCATTTCCCTCACAAAGGGAAATTCTGGAATAGTCACCATTGGTGACAATAAAAAGGGAAGAATCATAAGTTTTAGTAAAGTATTTATAAATTCTTTTTTAACAATTGACAATGGTTATCTTGTTGATGGTTTAAAACATAGTTTAATTATTGTTAGCCATTTGTGTGACAAGGGATATGATGTGGCATTTAACTCTATTCCTATTTAATATCTAAGGTTGGTACAACTATTATTAAAGGAAGGAATGAGATTCTTTATATCCTATATACTGATAAAATGGAATCTGTTAAAAGTCTTTCTTCATTACATAATCCTTATTGGATCTAGCACAAAAAGGTTAGAACATGTAAACATGCAGATTATATCAAGGCTATTTTCAAAGGAACTTGTATCTAGCTTACCAAAATATAAATATGAAAAGGATCACATCTATGATACCTGTCAACAAGGTAAACATGATCTACATTCCAATTAAAGGATCACATAAGCACTGAAAGACCTTTGCAATTTCTTCACATGGATTTATTTGGCTTTATCAGAACTCAAAGCATAGGAGGTAAAAGCTATGATTTCGTCATCGTTGATGATTTTTCAAGATACACATGGGTGTACTTTCTTGCTCACAAACATGAATGTTTTGAATATTTTAAAAGCTATTATACAATTATTCAAAATGAAAAGGGGGTACTACATCACTATTATAAGAATAATGATTGCAAAGAATTTGAAATCAAATGTTCGATGAATTCTGCACTAAATTGGGTATTTCTCATAACTTCTCAACTCTCAAAACACCATTGTAAAATGGTGTTGTTGAAAGGAAGAATAGGAGTCTCCTTAATATGGCCATAACTTTACTTTGTGAAAACAACCTATCCAAAAGTTGAGGGGTTGAAGCTGTCAATACCTCCTGTTATATATTAAAAGATGTACATTTAAAACTATCCTAAATAAAACTCTCTATAAGCTGTGGAGGGGTAGGAAATCAAATATAAGTTATTTTCATTCTTTTGGAAGTAAATGTTATATGTTAAATAATAACAAAGAAAATTTAGGAAAATTTAACTCTAAAACATTTAAGGGAGTTTTCCTTGGATACTTCACATTCAGTACAACATTCAGAGTATTCAATAAAAACTCTTACATCATGGAAAAATCTATTCATATTGTTTCAATGAAGATAATGTACTTTCTTAAGTGTCTTACAGGAAAACTGATAACGACAATAAGTTTCTTAAGTCTCCTTAGAAGACTGCTCATGACACTGAGATTCCTATTATTAAAGCAACTCTTGAAGAGACAAATATGAACTATACTATTGAAGATGAGGTAAACACAAATGTCAACACCATTTCATAAGAAGAAGTTGTTACACCTAATAGATACAAAATTCCCAAAGAATAAAGACATTTAACAACATACTCAAATGAATTTATCATTAGAGATCCACATAAGGAAATGAAGACACGTTTATCATACAAAACTATGAATCATGTGGTATTTGTCTCTCATATTCAACCTAAGAATGTATCCGAATCTATAATAAATGACTACTAGATTATGGCTATGCAAGAAAGACTGAACTAGTTTAAACGTAATCAAGTATGAACACTTGTTCCTGCTCCTAAAGAAAAAATAATTATTGGCACAAAATAGGTATTAAGAAATAAATTGAATGAATATGGCAACATCACCATAAATAAAGCCATATTAATTGCTTAAGGATACAATCAATGAATATTGTTCATCACCTTTAACTTCTAATAGATCTTGAAATGGATTGAGTTGATGTAGTTTGCATTATGAAATAGGTTGACTTGATCCGATTATATATCATGTGTGACATCATATTGCTAAGAATTTGAAGATCTACAAAAACCCAATATGATTTCAACAAATAAGGCAGTATTAGAGAGGAAATTTGATAAAAAATTCTAGGGTTTTATGCATCGATGGTGCCCTGATGATTTAGCAAGTTTCAAATCATGACATTGGTACCATTGTGCTCAAAACACTCCAATATATAGAACCCCCAATATAAGTTTGAAAAATCACTTCAATTACTCTAGCATTTGGATTCAAAAATTTTAGGGTTTCTTGAGTTCGAACAACAATGGAGGCCAAAGTGATTCCTTTGTGTTTTGCTTTTGTTTAAGGCATCATGTTACTCAGATTTTGGAGACCTATAAGACCCTAAACATGATGTTGAAGCAATCCCCTTCATTTTGGTTTAATTTTGGTTGAAATATTTAGGGTTTTTCTCCCCTTTGTGTTTCTATGAAAGACAAGTTCATAACTTTATGCTTTGGCATCTTATTACAATGTATGAAGGCATTCGTGGGTGTTAATATGACCAAGAAAAACAAAAGCATAAACATGTATTATCCATGGCTAAACATAACAAAAAGGAATGTGTAAAGTCGAATTCCTTCTCCACATCTATACGTGCAAAGAATATTTTTTAGATGTACTAAAAAATAAATTAATTAATCAAGAACCATGGGCTTTAATACCAATTACAAAATTATCATATTTAAATATTATTAGAATGAGAAATATTTAAGGATAAATTAATCTAACTTGAAGATGCAGTAGCCATGGTATATATCTTAAAGGTAGAAGATTAAGAGAGAGCAACAACCCACAAAACCCTAGTTCATCAGAAAGAGTTGTATGCACAGAAGCAAGAGACACACCAAAATTAAGGCTTCACAAATAGCTTAAGAGTCTTAAATAATCTTAAAACCCTTCAACCATATTTTATTTAATAAAATAGGTTTTAATACTTTCAATAAAATAAGTGCATTAACAAGACTCATTTACAAGAGTCCAATTTGTCTCTCTCAATTATCAAATCTCAATTAGTAATATGATGGGATAATCAATAATCAACTTGGACTGTAAGTTAGGATTTCTACCCAATAGGCTAGTAAATAATCCAACTTATCACTAATTACCCACAATCAACATGAACTCAATCCATTTTGGGTCTAATAATATTAATTGCCTAATTAGTAAGCACAAAAAATTGATCTAATAATAAAATTAATGATAATTCACAAAATATTTAAAATAACATGCTATGGTTATTAAGATGAAGCAGTACATAACCAATGAAATGTGGAAGCTAATGTCTAGAATTAAAACTAAATATAAGAATGAAACAAGTAATACAAAAAGTCACAATGATACTAAATTAAACATGTGCATCTCCCAAAGCCTTGGGCTGCATCACATCTGCTTTTGGATCTTTCTTCATCTTCCTTCTCTAAAACTATTTGGAGGCAACTTTTAGCACCTTAGCCCATCCCTGTATTGTATTTAAACACAAGCAATTTGTAAAATGGGAATTTCAGAGCCAATGGGAGTTTTCATTGGACATATATTAAAACTACAAACTTTAAGGAATTAAGTTCATAAAGTTGGATACTAAATTTGGTAATTTTTCAATTAATAAAATCAAAAAAGTTAATCCGACAATCTATATCAAATAAACTATGTGATCCAATGGTGCACAGTTCGCTTAGGAAAATGCAAGAAATGTAATCACTTTTATGAATTTACATTTAATGATTCTTAATGACAATTTTTTTTTTTTTTGCTGATCCAAAATTTTTTTATAGTGAAATATGTATTTATCAATTCCAAAATATAATTTAATTCTTGGAAAATATATATTTTTAATGCTTTACTCATTTGATTTATTCTTTTTGTATAAATTGGTCTTAGTGTTTGTATCTCGTTATATGCATGTATAAATTGAGTTATTCTTTCAAAATATACAATATGGTTGAATGGAGGGGGAAACATGTAGTGAGTTATAAATTTTGAGATATTATTATGAAGTATTAAATTTTTAAAAAGTAAATTGTTTAAGGACAACTTTATGTACTCATTATTTAAAATATTTATGAATTGTTTATTTAAATTTTTTTTTAATAAAGCATCCTATTTGGATGAGTAACACAAAGATCGAACTAACTCCTTGTAGTACACCCACAAAACCTGGGTTAGGTATAGCAAGACATCATTATTGACAAAATTAATATATTAAAACAAGAAAAAGAATTTCGAAAATGAATATTGACGCAACCATAAATAGGAACTTCAAGGTTAATATTAAGAAAATATAGACACGACCTTTTGAAGAATTAGAGCAGGCACCCATTCTTCCTATCAAGGTTATTATAGATCTTGATAGCAAACACTGAAAAAATAATAATAATAAACTTTTTTCTGTCATATTTCTAGAAATATAATTCTCAAAAATTAAATTTTAAGAAATATATTTATTCTAAAACCTTTGAGAACTCACAAATCAAACGCCCCTGAAAAATTAGTGTTAGGTGCAAAAGGGAAAATTGACTAAAAAAGCCAGTGAACCTTTATTATGATGGAATCCTTTGCATAGAAAGATCGCCTACATTTAAAAAATTAAATGCAATGGGTAAAATCCTTTGCATTTGCAAATTAATGATTACCATTAATCTCCTATGGGAATTGTATATAAGATCAATTTTATTTTTTATAAATAAGAAAAAATTTAAAATTTAAATAAAACACTAAGATGAGTAAATGTACTTTCTTTTCTTAATTGTAAATGAATTGGTGGATTCAATCCAGAATATTTCATTTGTCCCTTTATGGATTATCTCTTTATGTAGCTGGAAAATCAATTTAGAAGAGGGAGATTGAGGAAAAAATTAAAAACGGCGATAGGGGAAACTGACATTATGGTTTCATCACTAAAGCGTAAATGATTTGACGATAAGAAAACTCAATTATTTAATGGTCCAAAACATTTCAGCCCATATGATTCCAAGCCCAATAATTATTAAATGATTTTGAAGGCCCAAATATGTTTTAATCAGACCTTGTGAAGCCCATTTTACATGCTTTTGGTAAAATGCCCACTATCATGAGGCGCACAAAACAAAGAACGAGGATTTCTGCTTCTTGTTTCTGGGTTTCTTCTTTCTTCTGTGTCTCAGGACTGACTGAAAGAAAATGCGCTGGAGGAAACACAAGCTACACTACAGCAAAACGAAAGGAAAGAAGAACATTTATACAGCTAGAGAAGTATGAAGTGAGTCAAACTTTTGTGTTAAAAGTGAGTACTTGAAAAATTTACTATTGGTGAGTGTTAAGTGTGAGCAGAAAATAAACTCTCTGAAAAGTTTTCACTGTAGTTAAAAAACTTTTAATATTGAAGAAAATTGGATCTAAGACAAAGGAGTTTAAATCATGATAGATCTCTTTGTGTCTTTCTTTTTAATCTTACATGTTTCATGTCAGTTTGAATTTCAGAACACTAAAGGGATTTTAAAGTCAACTGAAGTACAGTTTTCATGAAAAAAAAAAAAAAAAGAGTTTTTACTCACTAAAATAAATTTCAAGCATAACTAGTTTTTAAAATATTAACTCTTAAAATTGTGTTTCAAATTACTATTTTCTTAAGAGCAGGATAACTTGTTTTCAAATTCTCAAATATAGAACTTCGCAAAATTACTTTAAATCTTTACAAACACACCTATTCATCTCTCTCCATAGGTGCACTTTCATATACGTGTAAATCTATTTTAAGATAGAGAAATAACATTTAGAAAAGCCAGATGCCCATTA